>CM051831.1:9030754-10348603 GCA_028451465.1 Erethizon dorsatum | reverse complement strand
GCAAGAGAAGTTGAAAACTGGAGTTTAAAAAAGCGCAAAATCCTCCCACTTCAAATCTTGGCCATTAATTCTAACTTAAACACACAAGAGAATGCCACCACCTCACCTGCCATGCTGATGGCTGCTGGCTGTTGTGTAAGGAAAGGGCCTTTAGGAGGGACAGTGGAGCTGAGGGTGGGGCTGACAATGGTCCCTCTTTCAGGAGTCTTTCTTCTCAGTGGCTGTTCCCCAATATTTGTCTAACATTGTGGTCAGGCAGCGTCTTTGCAAATCCTTCCTGAGTGGGAAGCCTTGTGCCCCAAGCAACAAGACAAAATTTTACTTTCCAGTCTCCCTTGCAGCTAGGACATGAGCACTGTGACCAAGCAGGCTCCTCCAATCAGAAACGTTAGTCTAGTGGAATGACCATGTGAGCAGGCTCCTCCAATCAGAAACTTCAGTCCTAAACCTCAGTATGGTGGAGTGACCATGTGATATGTACCCTCCAATCAGAAACCTCTATCCTAAACCTCAGTCTGGTGGAATGACCATGAATCTGAAATCTTCCCTCCCTCCTTTCTTCCCTCTCTCCCTTCCTATCATTTCTAAAGCCAATATCTGTATCTTTGTGCCTGAAGCTCTTTTCCCAGGAACCTGTACTATAGAGCCAGCTGCAGACCAGAAGTGTCAAGGAAATAACCACCCCAACTGTTCCCATATATGACACTCTATAATAATGCTCAAGAATTTGTACAAAGTGGCACATGCCTGTAATCCCGGCACTCAGGAGGCTGAGGTAGGGGGATTGCTGCAAGTTCGAGGCCAGCCTGGGCTACAAAGTGAGTTCAAGGCCAGCCTGAACTGCATAGTGAAATCCCGTCTCAAAAAAGACAAAAAAAAAAAAAAAAAAAAAGAAAAGGAGAAAAGAAAAGAATTAGCATATAGATACTCCCGCTCCCTCCCACCTTCCTGAGATAATTTCAAGGTGTGTGCTCTTGAGGCTTCCAGTCTCCCTGTGGTTTAATACCTACCTTACCTTCCTTGCATGACACACCCTTATCTCAGGTATTTGTTACAGTAATGGAGAGCTGGCTAACACAGGTTCTTCCAGGAGCACCAGGAATTCTATCCCAGGCTTGTCCTTCAGGGTCTTAAACTCTCCCATGGGGCCTCTGTTGGCCCAGCAATAGGCATGTGAAAAGCAGCCCTTTGCAGCAAGACCAGATCTTGGTAGGACGACAGCCCAAAGCAATCCAGGCTGCAGCAGTAAAGACAGTGAGGCGGGGAGGGGCTAAAATCAGATTTTTCTCTTCTATCACAGTTTTCCTCAGGACCTAGTCAGGCCACCTGGCTTCCAGCCTGTCCCCATTACCATCCCAGGTCCCAGGATTTCTTATGTTCCTAAAATCTTTGAGGTGATCCCTTCTTTGTAAATTAGAGATAAATGCTTGCCTTGTCTGTCACATAGGACTGGTTGAGGCTCATATGAGGAAACATTTATAACAAGCTCCGTGGGCTATGGGATCCATGACAAAGGAAGGTATTGTTAGATGATTGAAATAATTATACCATTCAACATTTAGAGAGGCCCTAATCTAAGAACTTAATGTACATCATTTGATATAGTCCTCTTAACATCCCATGGGTAAGAATTATTGATCATTCCTCCTTCACCTATGAGAGGAAATTGAGGCATAAGGATGTGGAAAAACTTGCCCAAGGTTACATGACTTAGAAGTGATGGAGCTGGGATTCAAACCCACAAAGTATCACTCAGGAGCCAAACACTTACCCACTAGGTGCTACTGCCACACAAGTTTGTCTGTGAGGAAAAATCAGGGGCTGGGAATATGGCTTACTGGTAGAGCACTTGCCTAGTGTCATGAGGCCCTGGTCCAATTTCCACCACTGAAAAGAAAAAGGTAGAAAAGAAGAACGGATGAATGAAAGAAAGATTAGTTTCCACAAAACAGTGCAAATGTTTCCAGAACTTTCAGATCTGAACCTGTTTGGTATACTATGTGACAAACTTTCTCTAATTAGAAGCCTCACTCCAGACCATGTGACCAGGCTGCTCCAATCAGAAGTCTGGCTTCAGACCATGTGACCAGGGTCTCCCAATCAGAAGTTGTGGCTCCATATTTCTGTTTGGAAGAGTGAATATATGACCAGACTCCTCCAATCAGAAGCCTGACTCCAGACCACTGTTTGGGAGAGCTCAATGTGGACAAAGAAGAGGAGAAGTCCAGGAGGCTGATCAGGGTGGTGTTCCTTTCCAGGCCATTTTAAGCCTGATTCAAGAGTTCTGCTGGAGTTTGCTGATCTTTAGAATATCTTCAATAATTCCTTTTCTAATGACAGAAGCTGGACCAGGTTCTGTGGGTTTGCAGCTGGAATTTGTGGCTGACACAGGTACCTTTGCCCAGCACAGGAGCACATGCCTTTGGCACAGATTTAAGGTTGTGGGTGATGGTGAGGTGGGAACGAGGCAGGAGGGCGGCAGAGGCCATATGCCTGCCCTGGGCTTCTCTCTGTGAGGCTCTGGAGTAGGCTCAATGATGTAAAATAGGTGCCGTGCCAGTGTGATTCCTGGGTGACCGGAGCAGCAGAATAGGGCTTGAGGAAAAACCCTCCTCTGCCTGGCATCCTAGTGGAGTGGTGGCCGGAAAAGCAGGAGGCTGACCCTTTGCTCCCAGCAGACTCCTAGCAGACTCCATGGCTGAATGCCTAATTCCAAAGACCTAGTGAGGCCCTCACACACCCAGGTGGCTGGCTGGCCTTGAATCTGTCCCACTGACTGCCTTCTGCTCAGTGTGGCTGGGAAATAAAGAGACAGACTGCCAAGCTTTCAGAATTGCAGGGGCCCCCTGTGTTTGGTGGGTGGCTGGTTTCACTTTCAGAGTGAGTTAGAGACACCCCATTGTGAATCCTCCACCCCGCAGAGTCACAAAGCCCTTCTGGCTTCTCTGAACCAGGTCAGGTCAGGCACAGGCTGTTTACCAAGTCCTCCTTCCCTGGGAGGCTTACACCCCTGCCCCTCCCCAACACCGCTACCCTGGACCACTGCGTGAGGCCAAAGGCGCCTCAGAGGTCAACCCCATCGCCACCACCCGCTTGCCCATTTCCCTCCACCTGCTCACACTGCCCAACAGTTAAACCACCAGCACCCACCACCCCAATACCAGCCCAAAAGTCAAGGATGCACATCTCACACTCTCTTCTTTGACACTTCATTTCTGTCCCCACATAGCCCCAGGCCAGAGGCTCCTCCCTGGGTCAGGAGCACCTGATGGGAGAGTCCTAGCAGTGCCACCAACTCACTATGCTGTCATCCCTATCTTCGTGCTGCAGGCCACAGGAACAGGCTGTGGCCCCCTGGCACCAGGCAGAACTAACTAGAAGGATGTAGAGTGGTGCAATCTACCGATGTAGGTTCTGGAGGATACTGGAGGCCTAGAACTCAGGGTGGCCAGACCCCAGACCGGTTGCAAAGGCCAGCTGCAGAGACCCCTTCAAGACACCAACCTCCATCCGTTTCCTGCCCTCACTCACTAGAACTCAGAGTTGTGCTGGCTGAGTGGGCCAGATGCCTGTCCCTAGCTGGAGCGGGAGGACTTGGATTGACAGCTCACTGGAGATGTCACCAAATGTAGGAAAGGAAATCCCCAGATTCCAGAAGCAAGACCATGCTGAGCAAGCAAAACCCAAGGCACCAGCCTCCCTGATTTAGCCCAGCCTCCCCAACATTACTTGGACAGGATCTGGTCAGATTGCCCAGAAAGCTTTTCCAGGAAGGGCATCCTCTGATTGGAGGAGCCCCAGCTGGACATCCTGCCCCCTCTCAGGAGCTGGGACTCTTCTAAATCCTTGGGAAAGGTGCCTGGCATAAAATGCTTTGCACCCCTACTCTGAACCCCCTCCCCACTGAGGAGAAAGCCAAGCAGGGTCATTTTCACCCCACATGTAGGGCTTGAGCCTGTGACCTTGATCTCAGGCACTTCCCAGAGCTCAGGAGCTAACCTGAACATGGCTGGAGGTGACAGGTCCTAGGCTTTGTCATCTCACTGGGCGAGGCCAGTGGATCACTGAGGCCAGCTCATTCCTCAGTGCTGGGACTGCTCTAACCCTAACTCTGAGTGACCCCAGACCAGAGCTCTGGCAGCCTCAGGTGGCACAGAGCAGGAGCCCAGCCATGCTTCTCACTCAAGTGCTTTCCTCAGGCTGTCACATGGGATCCCTTGTGCAACCCTGAGACCATCACCCATATCGCAGACCCAGGCAGAGGTGACACATAGTCTGCCACCCAGCATCTCTCCACCCCACCTCATGAACCCCTTGAAGCGCCTGGGCACCCTGGCCCCCTCTCCTCCCTAGGCCAGGCCTGGCCAGTGCACCAAGAGCTAGAGGAGGGGAGAGAGTGAAGGAGGGGCTGTGGGGCGCTCTGATCAGGAGGATGTGGCCGATGGCTTCAGGCCTGTGGTTCCAGGGTGCTACTGGCACCTGGCTGAAGTCACCTGCACCTTTCCTGCAGGAAGCAGGGGGCGGCTGGAGCAAGGGGGCAGAGAGGTGTTGGGGTGGCGAAGCTGTGAGGTATGTGGTTTGGCTGTGAAGCACACCCCACAGTGAGCCCGGTCACTCAGAGTGGGCCCTCTTCCTGTTTCTCTCTGCTCTCTCCTGCTGTCCCCAACACCTGTCCCTCTTCAGGGCTCAGCATACAGACCATGGAGGAACTCAGAGCAGCCACCTTGATGACATTAGAGGCTTTAACATTGCTGAGCTGAGCACCACAAGGGATGCAGAAAGCTGAATGCTCACAGAGCAGAATGTTCTAGAAGCCACAGAGGTGCCAGGCAGCCATAGCTAACATTTCCAGCCCTTCCTGTGTGCCAGGCCCTGTTGTCAGCACTTTCCACTTATTCCCAGCTGTGCCAAGCGGTTGATCTCCAGCAGCATCAGGGTCCCTGGAGTTGTCAGAAATGCAGAGCCTCAGGCCCACCCAGACCTACATTGTAACATCATCTCCCAGAGAGCTGTGTGCACATGGAGATTTGGTCAGCTGTGTACTAACCTACTGACTCATGACCTCAGGCCTTTCAGACAGGAATTCTTATACTGTTTTACAGCTGAGGAAACCAAGACACGGGGAGATTAAATCACTTGCCCAAGGCCACACAGGTGGGAAGTGTCAGGGCTGGGATTTGAACCCAGGTGATCTGGCTCAACAGCACATGCCTCTGTCTGCCAGGCCACTGCTGCCTTTGGAATGAGAGAACCCCTGGGTGTTCCAGGGGCCACTGGCTGCGTCTCTGACCCCACCCATCCAGCGAACATCCAAATCCTGCTTCTCCTGGGTGCAGAAAGTAAACACCTCTAGTCCATATGCAGCATTTGTTCAGCACCTGGGCTGGGAGTGATGGCAGCTACAGCAGATACCCAAGACCCACCCAGCCCTCATGAAGCCCAGGGCCCACTTGTGGGGACAGGAAATGGGCACGTGAACGAATGCAGCCTAACCATGCCTGGAGTCTGCAGGGGTGTTCAGACACTCCAGGCAGCCTCGTCCAGGATTCCAGGAGGACAGGCTCCGTGCCAGGCTAACTGAGGGCTCAGCGCAGGGACAGATGGAAAGGACACAGATCAAGCAGGCCTGTGTAGCTGAAGTCGATGCCTGGAACTTTGCATATCCCCAAGTCCAACCCTCTTCCGAAGCCTAATTCCTCTCTAGAGCAACTCGCCCAGTGTGGCCAGACTCCCTTCAATTCCCCCGTGGGGGGGAAATTATTACTCCCAGAGGAGCAAGCCTGTTGTTCTCTCGTGTGCCCACGTGTGTCTGTGTGCAGTGGTGTGTTCTTCCCAGCACGCCTGGCCCACGCAGGTCCTGCTCAGCCGCTGACAGCTACACTGGACAGCAGAAGCGTCCCCACACCCTTGGCCCTTTGAAGTCTTGGCTCCTTGTAATGCTACAGCGGCCCTTGCCACACTGCTGGGCAATACCAGAGAGGGGCCCCTTGGCATCAGGAGGAAGCCCATGGTTGGCCCACCCACGCGCACAGCAGTGCACCCCCCGGCTGCTGGCCCTTTGAAGATTCTCAGCATGCCACATAGGTTTGCACAGAACCTGCATTTCCTGGGCAGGCGTGAGGCACAGCCATGCTCCCTGCACCCTGCTGTCCCCTCTTTACCCTCTGCACACAAAAGGTGCTCAATAACTGCTTTAAGAATCATCAAGGGGGCCGGTGAGATGGCTCAGCGGCGTAAGCACCTGCCTGGCAAGCGCAAGGGCCCGAGTTTGACTCCCGGAACCCACATACGAAAAAAGGACCGGTGATATCGCTCAGCGGCACGGGCGCCTGCTGGCGCGCAAGGTCCTGAGGTCGACCCCCGGTACCTACAAGAAAAAAAAAAAAAAAAAGAATCATCGAGATAAAATGCAGCAGGACACAAGGACAGGTTGGCCAGAAGCTGCTACCAGAGGCCAGTGTGTGTCCTGCTCCAGCTCCCAGCTTCCTCATTCTGCAGGTGACATGAAGCTAGTGTATGCCCAGGCCAGAAAGCACCTGCCACCTCCCTGGGACCCCAAGTGCCCAAAAGACAAAAGGAGGATAGTGTGAAGGCAGCCCAAGGAGGGGAAAGCCACTCCCAGCAGGCCTGTGAAGGACACTGTGGCTCTGGGGCTCAGCTTTTCCCTGTACAGATGAAGTCTAGGCCCAGAGAGGGACCCTCTTGCCACACCTCATCCCCAGATTCAGAGCAGGGAACCTAACCCAGGCACTTCTTCACTGTCCCAAGTTGGTGCAGCTCAGAAGGGGGTTCACCCTTCTCCCTGTCCTGATGGTTAGAGTCCTTGGGTCAGCCCCAGGTCCAGCCCTCTGCTCCTCCTACATCGCTTCCCACATCCCTGGGTGGCAGCCTCTGTCCCCACTCCAGGCCTGACTGCCCCCACTAGCTAACCTCCATACTGCCCTGCACTGTCCCAGCTATGCACTTCACTCCCGTGCCAGCTCTGCCTCTCATTGTTGGGCATTGGCAGGAAGATTCCCTTAGTGTCCGTCTTCATGTCTGGATGGTGGCATCCCAAGGTCATAGGTGAGGTTCATGCCATCCCACAGCTTCTCTGGAATCTAAAGCCAGCATGGCTCAGTGTTGGCACTTAAACTGTATTAGCTGAAATAATGGGTGGATAAGTGTATGGGTGGATGGGTGGATGGATGGATGGATGGATGGGTGAAGAAAGGGAGGGAGGGAGGGAGGGACAGACAAAAGGATGACCTTGGCATTGAGCCAAGGAAGTGTCTCTCCATGCTTTCATTGATTCAGAAAGAGTTTGCTGGGTCCGGGCCGGCAGTGCCACATGGAGCCACGTGCAATTGGAAGGATCAGTGGGATGTGAATTCTGCGTGACCGAGGCAGCCTCTTAGTGTGAGCAGTGACACGTGCATACTGCCCCAGAGCAAGCACGTCTGTGTGGCCACTGTGGCCTGAGTTCTCAGGACAGCCCCAGTATCAGGTGATGCGAGTACATCCTGTGGTCTGATTCTAGACTATTTAAGACTTTACTTAAATTACCAAGATGGAAAAAATGATTTTTTCGGGCCATTCATTCAATTCTCTCTTTGTAAATGTGGTCACGATGAGTGTAACGCTTGGCATGTGCTCAGTTCAAAACACACGCAAAGGCCAACAGAGTCACCCCAGAGCCCGGCTGGGTGGAAGCAAAATAGGGAAGCTTCCTGAGGAAGAAAGCCTGGTACTGTGGGCAACGCAACAACATGCAAAGGCAGTGGCACTGGGTCCCAGTCCCAGCTTGGCCACTTCCTCCTAGCTGTGTGAACTTCAACAAGTTTCTTCACTTCTCTGAGCCTTGGTCCCCATGCCTGAAACATGGAAACCATCCCTGCCTCACAGGGCTGCTGTGGAGAAGGCATGGGTTGTGTGCAAAGGACATCCACACATGAGAATGGCGTGCAGCTCTGTGCTTCCTGTCCTGGGAGGACAGAAAGGAAGAGAAGGAAGAGGAGGAGGAGGAGCAGGAGGAATGTTCCATGGGTGGGGATGGCAGGAGAGAAAGGGCCAGAGATGGAGGGAGCTGTAGGAGCCAAGACACTGAGCAGGAGGTACCAGGCAGGTGGGGAAATACTTATCATTGGGCCACAGTATTTCACAACTGTGTCTTCTCCTCTCCATGTGAGCATGCAGCCCCCACCCTACAGAAGGTTCTCAATGGGACCCGCCCTACGGCTCCCTTTCTGTAGCTAGAGCAGTCCTTGCATGGACCCCAGTGCTCCCTCTGCTCTGAGGACAGCACCCCAGCTTCCCCAGCTTGGCTTGCAACACCTGCACAATTTGGGAGGCCCCTGGCATCTGATCCCTAGCCTCACAGAACTCCAGAAGTCCTCACTTTCCCATCCTCCCCTGGGATCCTGCCCCACCCACCTGGTTGGTGCTCATCCTTTGGCCTTTGTATCCCACAGGCTCCTCATCCTTCAGGCCTGGGTGTCACACTGCTGCCCTCCTGCACTTTGCCTTGCCTTTGTAGGGGGCTCGGTACAAATTTGCTTCTCTCTCCAGCCAAAGCGAGTGCTGTGAGAGGGCAGGAACCATTCCCATTCACCCCTGGTGCCTTGGTACTGCCTGCTACATGCCTGGAGCATAGTAGGTGCTCAGTAATCAGGACACGGTGGAGGAATGGATTGATAGACAGATGGCCAGAGAGAAGAATGGAGGAAGGATGGATGAGCAGATGGAAGGGTAGATTGTGGAGGATGGATGGAGGGACCGAAGAAATGATGGGGGATGGACAGATAGGCAGGTGAACAGAATAACTACAGTCTTCCAGGAACACAGCAGACAGGCTCTAAGAAAACCCAGGCAGATGCTGGGTGTGGGGTCCACCAAGGTCAAGGCTGACCGCAGGCCCTACCATGCACAGCCCAATGGGTCCAGCTGTGCTCTGCTTCCCGAGTCCTAGGGGCAGGACTGACACACCCTGCTGGCCCTGAGGTCTCCCATCAACCACTCGGCCACCAGGGGCAGACAAGGAAGAGAGGTGGGCTTTGGGGTGTAGTAAGAGCATGAGGTTTGGGGTCCCAGGAAGAGAGGAGTCCCTGGGAGCCCAGGGGCCACACCCAAAGTGCCTCCTGGCCCTCATCAGCTGCGGCAGTCTGGTTCCAGTGCACCATGGGCTGCAGGCATCCAGACTCAGAGTCCTGGAGACTCCGGGAAGGAACCCTGCCCCGTACCTCCATGACCCGGCTGCCCTCTGCCTGTGGCTGTTTCCCTGTGGCTCGGGCTCAGTGGAACCCTTGTCCCCACCCTTGCAGCCCTCCCACATTTGCGCCCCTATTGTCCCTGACAGCTCTGACTCCATGGTGAAGGCCATAGTGACTGTGTCTGCGCAGTGTCACTCTCGCCACCAGACTGCAAGCCACTGAGGCAGGGACCGCGTGCGATTTGCTCACTGCTTTGTCCCTTGTGCCTGGCACAGTGCTGAGCCCCTGACAGGCATTTGGATGGACAGCTGATACCTGAGTGAGGGGAGCTGGCGGGTCTCTGCGTTTCACAGTGGCTTCTCCTATAAAATGAGTATAACGAACGATCTGCTTCAAACCACGATATAGCACTTAGCCAAGCTCCTTTGTGCTAGTATTTTGCATGTACCACAGGCCCATCTTCAATGGGCGTGGTGGTGCACACCTGTAATCCCAGCACTCGGGAGGCTGAAGCAGGATTGCCTCAAATTCAAGGCCAGTCTGAGCTAAATAATGAGTTCAAGGCCAGCCCAAACTATGTAGGGAGACCCTGTCTCCAAAAGAAAAAAGGTAAAAACAAAATCCTCCCAACAGCCCTACTATACAGGTGAGGAAACTGAGGCATAACAAGGTTAAGAGACCTAAGAGACCCGTCCCTCAGATGCTCAGTTAGAATTGGACACAGGCAGCACCTCCAGCTGCCTCTGCTAAAGCAACCACTAACCAATAGCACTGGCTCTGTGGGGTGAAGTTGGGGGGTCTCATAGGTGGTGACATTAGTGCTGCTGCCATAGCGGTATACTTCACAGCTTCTTCCCAGCCCCCTCCTCCTGGGGAGACTTCGATTGGACTGGAGGGGTGGAGGCCAGCCCTTTGGATAAATCTCCCTTCCCATCATCCTTTTCTCCTTACCAGAGGTTAGGGTGAGAATGGTCATGTGACCTGTCCTGGCCAATGAGAAGTGAGGAGCAGCTGCTGGACAAATCATCTATGACACTTTCACCGGGGCTTGTCGTGCCTGAGAGGTGATAACTAGAACCCAAGCAAGAATCTCTGGCCACCACCTTGTGGTTGTCCTGCCAGAAGCTGTGCTAAGGACAAAGCTGTTGTGCCGAGCACACACAGTGAAAATAAAGACAAGTCCCAGTACTCGCTGAGGTTGCTGAGCTGCTGAGTTCATGAGCCCTGAAATTGCCATGTTGTGTGACTTAGAGTCATTTTGTTTTGGTTTGGTTTTTTTTGAGACAGGGTTTCACTATGTAGCTCAGGGGAACTCACTGCGTAGCCTAGGCTGGACTTCAGTTCACTGAGACCCTTCTGCCTCAGTCTCCCAAATGCTGGGATTCTAGCAAGGACATTTTTCTTTTTTGCTGTGTCATGTGTTTGTGCACCCAAAAGCATGTCAACAAATACAGATGGGCTGTGTAGCAGAAAGTGGGAGGAAGGGGTACCATAGGCTCTTACATTTCCAAACAAAGGGAGCCCAGCCCAAAGCATGGGGAGAGGACCCCCACAATGCTCTCCACTTGGGGAGGGAAGAGGGGACAAAAGGAAAGTGTGAGGGGGCTCCTGGCTAAAGTGATCCTGTTTTCTATATCCCAAGTTGAGCCCAGTGGAGGGCCACAGAGAAGACCCCTGAAGGTTTCGGGCATCTGCGATTCAGAGGGGCCATTCCCCCTTTCCAGGGAAGAAATGTCCCCATAGTGCCAGAAGGGGCCAGGCTCGGGCAGCTCTCCAGGGGACGTGGCATGTGCAGAAGGGACCTGGGAGTCCCAAGAGGCAGAGGAGCCAGGAGGCTTTGTGGGTGAACACGTTATAGCAGGTACACAGTGTGACCTGGAGCCCGGAGCAGACCAGACACTGCCAAGCCTGGCAGAGGACGCGTGGACGCAGAGTGCAGAGGGGCTCCATCTGCTGCCAAGGAGGGGAGTGAGAGCCAGTGCAGGGGTGTGGGGAAAGGAGTCCCAGCTGGACCAAAGCACACTTCTTCCACTTCAGCAGATGGAAGCACCTCGTGGAAATGGATCAGTTAGACAAGCAAATAAGCTCCGTTTCTCACACATCCCAGCGTGTGGTGTCAATCTATCACTGGCAGGCAGCCGGTGACAGCCAGCCACCCACCAGGACATGAGGGCTGCATCTGCCCGTCTCACCCTGCTGCTGGCCTGAGAGGGTCCCCTCCATGTGCCTGGGCCGCCGATGGCTCCTCCTCCATGCCTGCTGCCTGGTGCTGGGTCCCCAGCCTCCCTCCTGGCTTAGAGGCCAGATGCCCCACAGCCAGGCCTGCACAGCCCTATGAACTCTTGACTCATGTCCTGGAAATCCCTCCTTCCTCTCTGGCTTCCGAGGCCTCGGCTGGCTCCAGCTTGCCCTGCTCGGCCCCACCCACAATGTGCTCTACATCTGTTTCTGCTTCTGTGGAATCTCTGCCTGTTTCTCCCCGTCCGCCAGACGCACACGTGGCAGCCTGTGGCTACCACGAGGGGGTGCCAGGCGGGGCTGCGCAGGAGGGGCAAGCCATAGCATTTCCACCCCTGGCCAAGGATCCTGCCTCTGGCTTCCCCAGCTCAGGTTCCTCAAGCTCAACAACAGTCATTCATCCAACTGACGAGTGCTCACCAGGTGTCTGTCCTGTTCATGCACAGGATGGCTGTCACATCCCACCCTCAACCAGAGCAAAACCAAGTCTCACACAGACGGAGTGACAAACTCAGGTCACCCTCTAGGGGTCACAAGGCAGTGCTCAAGCTGGGAACAGAGCTAAGGGAAGGGGGTCCGGATCAGAGCCGCCAGACTGGCTCCAGAGCCCACCCCCTGGAATGTGAGCACTGGTCCCAAGCCCCCTCATAGGCACTGTATATTTTCTGGCACAATCAGGGCTCATTTCTCCACCAGTTCTGATTTGGGGCTCTGAAAACACAGTCACTCCCACTTAGTCCTTGGTCCCTCTGTGGAGTAAGTATCCTCAGTAGGGTAAGGGGGAAAGATTTTGAATCTGATGCTGCAGATAAAGAATAAAGTGGGGGTTGGCGAAGGCTAGAGTTACCCAGAGTGCTCCAGCCCTCCAGCCAAACAAGGATCCCAGGCAGAGCCAGGACAGAGGCCACCTCCAGATCCCCGTGCCTCTGCCATTCCCAAGATTAGAGCAAAGTCTTGTAGGGGTAACAGAGCCTGGTAGACAGACCCTCTCCCCACACTGCACCCCACCTGGCTGCCTCCTCCTTCCCCTCTGCTACAAATCTCTCACCTGCTTCCAAGGCCAGTGGGTATGCGGCCTCTCCACACGCCCAGACCTCCATCATCTGCCTAGTTTCCAGATGTCCTATGTCCTCCCTGGACAACAGCCTGGCCCCTCCTGCCATCAGTCCTGTCCTGGCCCTGGGGTGACCTGCCTCTGGAAGGCTCGCCAGCACCCAGACACATGCAGCCGAGCCTGGCATGCAGTGGTCAAATGGGAGGACAGGGTGGGGGCATGTGGTGCCAGTCTTGGTGACCCAGACTAATACGGCCTGGAAATGCCTGCCAGCTTCAGCTTTAGTTTGCAAAGGAGGAACCTGGATCTTCCTGCAGGTGTTCAGCAGGAAGTTTCAACAGCTTTGCTGCCTCCACAATCAGCCAAGCACCAGTCCTAGGGAACTCACACGACAAGAGGCTCCTGGCTGACCAGGGCCATCGTCCCCACCAGGACCAGGGTCTGAGCTGGGAGCAAACACAGCCTGGCCATAGCACTTGTGAGATGGCTCCCCGGTGGCTCTAACAGTGGGGTCTCTGCAGAGACCACCACAAAACGTCCAGGTGCACTGGGAACCTCCCTTCCTGGCTAATCTATGACTGCTGTGCTGGATCCGCGGCTGCTGCAGATGGAACATTCTTCATGGCGTGGTTCTTGCGCATGATGCCCAGAAAGCCACCAAACAGAAACAGCCATGCAGAGCAGAACCGGAGGCCCCATGCTGTCACAGGAGGCATCAAGGCGCATGACTTTAAATGCATGTGTGTGCGCAGCCCCACGCGAGTTCAGACAGCCGCCCTGCCAAGACACCCACTTTGAAGTGCATTGTGGGTTTCCCTGGTAATCCTGCATCACCCTGTCATCAGCAGCCCCATTTTACAGACCAGAAAATGGAGGCTCAGAAATGTGGGCAGCGCCCAGGTCACAACAGACTCTGAGCTGGTTCCACTAACTTCAGGGCCCCATGGCTGTGTGAGTGACTAGAGTTGGGGGGGTCTCTTTGCAAGTGGGGAGCACACAGAGTGAAGCCCAGGGCTGTCCCCAACCCCAGTGGTACTCCCAGGGTGGGTCAAGGGCACAGAGCAGACAGCAGCAGCCTGAATTGCCAGGGGATACAGCATCCTTTAATCACACGGACAAGCAGCGCAGGTTGTGGGCCAGCTGGGGATGGCTTGTAGCACCAGCCTTGGTGGCAAATGGCAGGCTATTCCCATCACCCCACCACATGGCCATAGCTCCCTTGGCTGTGAGCACCAGAGCCTGCCCCAGGGCCCCCTCTGCCCCAGAGTCTGCAAAAGCACCAATGGCCAGAGGCTGTGACCCTCTGGGGAGAGGGTCAGGCCACCTGGGAGGAGAGAGGAAGACTGGTGGCCACCAGGCCATACACCCCAGGAAAGAAGGACAGAGACCTCTCCCAGGACCTTGCCTGGCAGCATGGCTCAGGGGAGGCTCCCAGAGACCTGAATATGGCCCGTGTCACCTCCACAGACCTGTGAGAGCTCCCAGGCCGTTGCCTTCCATCCTGGCCCACTGCCCACCACAACTGTCAGGCAGCACCACCAAAGAGGGCACCGTGGCAGGAGCTGCCCGCCCGGCCTTAGCACCTTGAGAAAGCATGGCAAGTCGGGCACTGGGCTGGTGAGAGGGGCCCGGGAGGCCCGAGAGCACCTGGGACAGACATCGTGTCTGACAGAGCCTGGAACCCATGTCTGACAGATGCCTTTAGCAAGAGGGGCTGAGCAAGGCCCTGGGGAACCCTAGGGCAGACAGGAGAGATGTGGCAGGGAAGCCCAGAGTCCTAATGGGCCACCATAAGCTATGTGGAGCGCTAGGAGTCTGGGCTCCATTCCCCAGGGGTTCCTTTCGTCCCAAATATTCCCAAACTCCCGAGTCCTCTCCCACAGGACCCTCGACCTAGCCAAGGCTCCTTTGGGGGTGGCTTTCATGATGGGCATTGGGCAGGAAGGTGGAGTGGGAAGGGGACAGCACCCCCCCTTGGGGACCCTGTGCACCAGGGGGCAATGGGAAATGAAGCACCTGAGCACCCAGAACACAGGCCTGTCTGAAGAAAGCCCTGTGTGTTCTCTGGGTCTGGATTCAAATCTGTGTACTCATTCATGTCTGCCTCACCCCCACCCAGTCTGGACTGGGTGCTCACCAAGGGCAGGACAAGGTGCAGAGCCTGTGTTTGATTTGCCTCTGCTTTCCTGTGCCTAAGCATGGACCAAATGCTCAGTGTTTGATGAATGAATAAATGAATGGTCACTGCAGGGATGGAGATAAAGAGAGGAGTAAGAGAGGAAGGAAGGGGCAAAGAGAACAGGGAGGGGAGTCTTGCAGTGATTTGAGAGAATTTGAGGATGTTGGGAGAGTCTTAGAGTGCCTAGAAGATTCCAGAATATTCAGATAGTAGTAGCATATATTAGAATGTTCAGAAAGGTCTAGAATGCTCAGAAAGTACCAGAATGAAGTACTGATCATTCAAGTATGGCCCATAGACCAGTAATCTCAGCACTACTTAGGAACTTGTCAGAAATGCAGAATTCCGGGGCCCACTCCAGACCAGCTGGATGAGGATCTGCAATTTTACAAGATCCTCAGGAGACAGATGCACACATTCAAGTGTGAGGGCTGGGCCGTGAGTCTAGGAAAGTTCTAGAATATAGAAGTTAGAAAGTTCCTGGAAATAGATGCCAGAGAGGAGAGAGGGGCAGAAGCAGACCAGGAGGGACAGCAGCAGTAAGGAAAGAAGAGGAAGTCGGGCCTCCCCACCTCCTGGAGGGCCAAACCCATTCCTGCGGGGCAGGACCAGCTCACAGCCACCCAGCTCCTGAGTCGCCAGCCATGAGGGTGACCGGAGGTGCTCAGTCGTCCTCGGGCTTGATGAGGTGGCCACTGAAGGTGATGTAGGTGTCCACATCATCGCTGTACACGGCGTTCTCACGCTCACGCTTGAAAAGCCGCACCCAGACGCGGTCGTCAGGCGCCAAGGCCAGCATCACGCTCTGGCTCTGCATAATGCTGCGGTCACTGGGCTGCGCATACAGGATGACGGCCGCCTCCTCGTTGTGCACCACGTGCATGTACGTCTCCTTGAAGTTCCAGCTGTGCACGTTGAGGCTGAAGAAGTAGAGGCCGCGCAGAGGTGCAACAAAGTGGCCGGCAGCCATGTCGAAGTGCCCATCAGGGTTCACGAAGACGGTGTCGAAGAGCAGTGGCTGGAAGTCCTCGCTGCTGTGCAGGGCAGTCTTGCGGCCCACCGAGAAGGCTGAGGAGCGTGTACGGCACGGGCTGCCTGGGCTGCCCGCCTGCCCCTTGGCACCCTTGATGCCCTGTGGGCCCCGGTCCCCTCGGGGGCCCTCTTTGCCCAGCTTCCCTGGTGTGCCCAGCAGGCCTCGGTCCCCTTTGTCACCTGTGAGGACATGAAGGGAGAAGTCAGGGCAGACACCTGAGCCTGTGCCAAGCACCAATTTTTGGCAGGTTCTGTCCCCACCTGGGCCCAGAGAAGGAGTCAGGACTTACTGAGCACCTACTGTATGCCAGACATCCGCTTCTCAAATGTCCCTTTGAGTAGGATAAAAGAAATAAAGACAGGTAGAAAGGAGAAAGGGAAAGTCGCAATTTTTAAATTTTACTTTTAAGAAAACTGCAGCTTCTGGACTCAAAGGTTCCAATGCCTTTTTCACCCTTAGACCTTTTTTTTCCCTTTCAGGCTTCTTCTCCCCAAGCTCCTAAGAGCCTTAAAGATGCAATAAGCTGTGAAATGAGTCCGTGCCTTTCTTCCTATACTATTGACTCAGTCTTCCAACCTCAAGGAAAGAACGTTGTCAACTGGGTCCCCTATTTCTAAATTTCAAACACAGGCAAACGGTTTCATTCCAAGCCAGCCCGCTAAGAGGTAACCTAGGCCACTAGGAATGCACACCTTAGGTCCCCATCCTGAGGACTCCCCCAAGACCATGTAAACACCCCAACCCCAGACCACAGTTCGCCTCACCCTTAGAACCGTCACACCTTTCTGGCAGCACTGCCCAGACATCCCCACCCGCCCAGGGTACTGGCCTCCCCTAACCGAGTCCCCAGGTCTCCAGGCAGGCGTCCCTGCTGGGCCTCAGTCCAGGCTGTCCCTGAACACGGCCAGGCAAGCACCTACATCTGTGCACTTCTGTGAGCCCAACACAGAGCCTGGAGCCACACCTGCAGCACATCTGTGACACAGTGGGGAGAGAGGCAGAGAGGGGACACAGGCCCTTGGAGGAGGAGCCAGAGAAGGGGGCCAGGCCGGCTGTGGCTCCGTCGAGGTCAGTCCCCCCACCTCCGCTTGGGAGAACTGCCGTAAGTGTGCACCACACTTCACCGTTTGCAGAACACCTGCTCTGCCCCTGCTCTGCCTCTTTCTCTGGGAGGGAGGAGGGTACAGGGCAGGGCAGCAGACTTGGGAAGAGGGGACCAGACTGACCCATGGGCAAGGAGCTGGGGCTGGGACCCAGGACTCCAGAGGCTACCTGGGGCCTCCTGTCACCGCAAACTAGCCACCTCCCAGCATGCAGTGGCGTGGGGCTTGGGGGAGGACAGCTGAGGAAGCGCTATAGGCATGCAGGCGCCTCCAACCTCAGCAGAGTGCTGTCCGACAGAGTGTGAGCCCATGAGGAAGGGTGGCCCGGAAGAGAGCTGTCCCCCCAGGAAATGAGACTGGGGCGGGGACCTTAGACACCAGCTGCAGTGGCCTTGTGAAGCCTCAGGAACAAGTCCTGCTCCATCCCTGACAGCTGTGTGACTCGAGGAGAGCTCCTCCCCCACTAGAGACTCAGTTTCCCCATCTGCAGAGTGGAAGGAATGATAGAGCAGTGACCTCATGGCATCAGCATGAGCACAGACAGAGGCCGAGGATGTCAGGGGCCCTGCCACAGCTGTCACCATCCCAACCTTCTTCACAGCTGATGTCACAGGGCAGGGAGCTGCCCGCTCTCTATGGCCCCAGTGGGTCCCACTGCTGCTGGCCATCCCTGCCTCTGTCCCTGCTCTCCGTTCTGCATGTGGCACTAGAAGGGTCCCTCTGAACCCTAAGTCAGATCAGGTCCTTCCTCAGCTCAAACTCACCCTGATTCCACTCACCTGATCTGATGGGTGCTACAGTGACAGCACGGGCAATCTGGCCCTGTCCTGTCTCCCCCTGCGCTGTTCTTTTAGCCCCCCTGCCCCAGGGCTTTGGCACCTGCTATGCCCCACCCTGAAAGCTTCCCTCTCCCCCATGGGCCTGCACTCCCTTGCTCACCCACCTTCCCACACCTAGGGCACTTATCACACCAACACCAGTGTCACCAGCCTAGGTGGCCTGCCTGTTCTGGCTTCTCCTGCTCCCCAGGGCCCCTCTGGCCCTGCCCTGCCACGTGGGACTCACCCTTCAGGATGGTGATGTTAATGTAGGGCCTGACCTCGGGCAGGGTGTAGGGCAGAGTGGATGGAGAGGCCACAACCGAAGCATCAGCTGGGGCCAGCATGTCCTCGGAGTCACAGCACCGTCGGCAGCCACTGGGAAGGCTGGGATCCATGGCTTCCCCAGAAGTGGGCTCCTCAGTGGGCACCCCAGACACCACAAGAGGAAGCAGGAGCACGACCCAGAGGGGGTGCAGGGTGGTCGTCCCCATGGTGACCTGGAACAAGGAAGGAGGGACAGGAACTACATTTCACTCCTGGTCTCCAATGTATCAATGCCTAGGGTGGCTGTTGCCTCCCTCAGCAAGTATGGGGGGCAAGGTCAGGATCCTCAGTTAGCTGACAAGAGGATGAAGGCTACACAGGGACGTGAACTCTCTGGGGACACAGAGCAGATGAGGGTCCTGGGGGGCCTGGGCTGGGGCAGGCAAGGGGATGCCAAGGGCCATGAGGACAACCAAGGTGGCTGTAGAGCCTCTTGCCCCAGAGAGCATGGGCCCCCGGGTTGGCCGGGTGAGCTGGGGCACCTGGGACACCACACCGGCATCTACAGGCTTGTTCTCGGGAGAGGGGACATTTAGTGCATCCCTGCTCGGGCCCAGAAACACCACAGTCCTGACAAAGGAGACAGGAGAGCTGGTCAGCTCTAGCAGCTGGGACACAATGCCACAAGAGAGGGAACCCCTGGGGGTGCGTGGGATGACAACAGTGTCAGCACGTCCTTGAGACACTGGGGAGATATACTGGGTTATGGACTGCAGGCCACTCCAGCCTTGGCAGCACCTTTGTGGGAAGAGAAAGTGTCATCTCTCTGGGCGGGCAAGTGAGAAACAAGTCCCCTTTGGAGGGTGTGCAGCTTGGCAAAGGCTGGCGTCAGCCGTCTCAGCCCTCAGCACCTTTGTGCAGCCAACAACCTACACAACCCAACATTACCAACAAACCCCGTACGGAAGGCTCAGAGTTAAGTCACTGAAAGGTGGCCGTGTCAATCCTCACAGACCTGTCCATCAGCCACTGAATGGTAAATTGGAATTAAGGGCAAGACCAGGAGGTGTGGAAAATTCAAAAGGATCAGAGAAGCCCGAGGGTTGGTGAGAATGTGCCTCCGACGTTGGCCACAGAGAGATTCCAAGTTCTGTGACCTGGACTCCAGTGAAGGAGATAGGATGGGGCAGGGTGGGCAGGAAACCCAGCAGGGAGCCTCTGAGGTGGTGGCAGCCCCCAGGGTCTGTCATCACCCAGTGATCGCAGGATCAGAAACTCGCTTCTGAAACCAGACTGGTTTTTACACCTCTAGCGTTTCTTTGTTTATTTCCTTTTTGCTCTCCTTTAACATTTAGTACAATTCAAAAATATTTTTTTGTGGTTAATACAGGTAGAGGAGGTAAAATGATTACCCTTTGAAATGCCACCCTAGCCGGCTGAGCACTGAGGTGACAGGGGCCCCGTCTCCCTCTCCCCAGGGGCTGGGTGGCAGCTGGGTGAGGGGGATGGGCAGGCAGTCTCCAGAGCCTTCCTTCCCAGTGACCCTTCCCAAACTTCTCCTGCCCTGGTGCCACTTCCGGCCTGCTGGTCAGTCCTCAAAGACTGGCGCCCCCTGGAATTATTGCCAACTTTGCTTTGTAAACCACTGGTCCCAGCAAAACCTCCTTTTCTCGTTGCTGTGGGATGTGGTGTTGTCCTACAGGGGGGAAAAACTGACGCCTGAGTCAGAATTGAGATGCCAGAGTACAAGCTCTGTGATCCAAGGCTAGTGGCTTAACCTCTCTGGGCCGGCTGTTTCTTGGTACTCACAAGATGTCAGCACCATCTCTGTGCCCAGTGAGCTGGGAAGGTTACACACAGGGAAAGTGCCTGGCTTGTCAAAGACACTTCAGAGTCTATTTCCTCCCCTGCCCCATGCCTGTAGGCCGAGGAAGGCACAGAACTTGCCCCCAGGAGGCTGGCAGGGGACATTTCCATATCCTATTGGCCCCGTCTGATGGGAGTCACAAGCTGTGAGATATAGAACAGAAGCAGGGACAGGAAGCAGGAAGCCAAGCCGCCTTACCAAGGGCCGTAATAACTGGCTGACCTTGGGGAGGGCCAGGCAGGGACCAAGTGTGGGGCACCACGCTATCCAGGGGTCACTGCTGCCTCTGCTGGGGAGCCGGGTCCTCCGGGGGGAGCAGGGTGACCGTTGTCATCCAGAGGCTAGTGCCCCTGCAGAGGTGGCCACAGCTGGAGCAGTACAAGAGAGCATCCAGTCAGGGCAGCGGGGCTGCTGCCGTCCACAGAGAGCAGCAAGGCTGCCCAGGAAGAAGGAGGAGAGGAATCCCAGGCTTGGACCCCAGGGCCCTCAGCCGAGCCCTGCAAGGGGCCTCCCGCCACTCACCCTGTGTCCTGTGGCCTCCCTGCACAACGGCTCACAGACCCGGGGCCTCTGGGCGACCGCTGGCTCCAGGGCCCATGCCTGTGTTGGTGACTTGTTGCTGCCTGGCTGACCCCCAGCCCAGGGAGCGGGAGGGAGGAGGAGGAGGGGGAGGAGGAGGAGGAGGCGGGAGCGCTGAGCTGGCTGCCCATTCCCTCCTCCCCAAACCTCCTTCCTCCCTCCCTGCGCCAGGCCGGCTCTGGAGATGAAGGGACAGGATTTCCGCTGCTTAACTCTTTGGAGGTCTGATGGGTGGGGTTTAATTCAAATGCCTGCAAAGGCAGAGCAGAAAGGAGTCTGAGGCCCCTCCACATCTAGACTGGGAAACCGAGGCAGCCAGCGAAGAGGGCGGGAGTCCCCTAAGTTGCTGAGGAAAGGAAGGCAGCGCTGGAAACTTCCAAGTCCAGGGTCTGAGAGCTCACTGCTGAGTGGCAGATGTGGCATGGATGTTGGCAAGGATACCAGGAAAGCACCAGCACCCACCCTCCCACCCCAGGCTCAAATCCTGGCCCTGCCACCTACTAGCCAGGGACCCAGCCAATCACTTCCTTTCAGACCCCAGTGTCCTAGGACTCTGTCACCACCCAAGTGCCATGCATGCAGGACAGGCTGGCTGAATGAATGGCAGGCAGGACCCCTCCAGCGCCAGGTAAGGGGCAGCCAGCTTCCAGTGGACACCAAAGTCCTCCTCCTCTGCCTGGAACTCTGCCATCATTTTTATTCGGACTCCTGGTCCTCTATAGCCAGTCCCCCAGGAAATGACCCCTGACACATTCAGAGAACAGCCTGCGGGCCCCTGGGTCTGGGTAGGGTGCTGCCTCAGTTTCCTTCTGGGTAGGCTGGGAGAAGTTTAGCAGAGGCTGCAGCCCTGGCTCTCCACCCTGGCTTTCTGGGGCCAGGACCCTGTGCAAAGACTGGCTCAAATGTCCCTGGCCCTCTGCCACCCTCCTGTTCCGCAGTCACTGTGTACCTACTGCTCAGGCCAAGCCTCATCTCTCAGGGGCCCCTGGTCCCCAAAAGTTGTTTGTACCCATTATCTCAGCCTCAGGAGAGGGAGCCAGTCTCAGGGGACAGCTAAGTGACTTGCCCAATTTACACTGAAGTGGAAAAGAACTGGGTGCAGAACAGAAGTGCTCTCCAACCGACCTGAGCCCACAGCTTGGGCCAGGGAGGTGCAGAGGTGCAGGGAACAGAGAGGGACAGATGTTAAGTCTGGGTCTCTGCAGGCTGAACCCCGGTCCCCACTCACAGCTGTGCAGTAGAGAAGGGAACAGCCCCTGGCTGTCTGTCCTTGACCAGCACCCATCCCTGGGCCCCAAATCTCCTATTTGCTTGGCGGACAAACAGACAGCTGTGAATCAGGCCTGGAAGGCTCCTTAAAGATGATTTAATCCGATTCCTCCATCTGACCTGCAGAGACAGGACACCATGGCCCAGAGAGGTCAAGATTTTGGCTCAAGGTCCCCACATAGCAGACTGGAGCCCAAACTGAGATGACAGCCAGACTCTCCTGACTTCTGGCCCTGCACTGCTTCCCCTTCCCCCACGCTGACTTGGAGCCTCCAAGTATATTCAGCAGTGTGTTGTGGGGGCACTCTACAAGAAAAAGTAAAGACCTGTGAGGGACTGGGCCATGGGGACCACCGTCCACATCCTCTACATGACCCTGCCAGAGGCAGCATTCCCAGGGCACAGAGCCAGGGCAGGGGAGCCACCCTCCTACATTGCCTGAGGCCACCCTGGAAAAAGGGCAGAGTCAGCAGCACTGCACTGGGGGTGGGGGACCGCACTGGCTGTTTCCAAGCTCGCTGGTTTAGAAAGCCTGAGAGGCTGAGGAAAGGGGGTGGCGAAGAAATATGGATAGAGACAGAGAAGCAGGCAGGGGACCCGGCAGTCTTGTCCAGGGACAGCAGCATACCCAGCAGTATGCACCCCATGCACACACACAGCACTGCTAAAAGATGAAGCTGCAATCCAGGAGGATGTGACTTGCAGGTTTGAAGGCGAGCTCCTTTGGCTCCCAGCCAGGTAACAGCCCAGAAAAGGGCCCTCTGTCCCCCTGGGGCCAGGCAGCTGGCTGGGGCACAGTAGATAAGAAAGCAGCACACAGAATTACTACACTTATTTCCCTCCCACTCTTTCACCATCCCTGGAAATTCCTCCCTGTGGGCACCATCTTGGTCTGTTCTAGCTTGCATCTAAAACGTTCCCCTAAAGCTCAAGTGTTGAGGGCTTTGTCCCCAAGGCAGCAGTGTTCAGAGGTGGCGCCTTCAGGAAGGTGGCTGGGTCAGGAGGGCTCTGACCTCATCAGTGGGTTAAACCATAGATGGAGTCATAAGGACAGCTGACTGGAAGGTGATGGGAATTTAGGTGAGACCTAGTTGCATGCCCTTGGGGACCACATTCTGTTCCCAGCCCCTTCCTCTCTGGCTCTTTTCTCTTTCAGGTTCCCAGCTGCTGCAAGGCGAGCAGTCTGGCTCCACCACAAGCTTTCTGCCATGTTCAGCCTTGACTCAGGCCTTCAGGTACAGGGCCAACTAACCATGGACTGACACCTCTGCAACTGTAAGCATCTCTCCTATGCTGATGTTCTGAGAAAGCTAGCACAGTCCCCCCAGCCACCAGGGTCTCCTCCATCAGTTAGGTGGTTTGGAGACAGCTCCAGCCCTGGGGCAGGCAAACCTGGGTTATGACTCAATACCACCTTCTTCTAGCTGTGTGACCTTGAGCAGGATTCCTTACCCCTCTGAGGCTTGGTGTCCCTGGGCCAGATGAACATGAGGACACCAAGACTGTGTGCCTGGTGAACAGACAATGGGAGTGCTCCAATACTGACCCCCTCAGCACGTCTCCCTGGCTAAACCTTTAATATGATGAGGTGCACTCACTCTCCTCACACACACCCCAGTGTGGAAGCCTTGGGGTCCAAGATGCCCTCAACCCTTTGCCACAACCATCGGCAAAGCCAAAACCCCAGCCCAGCGGCCCTGAGTCACATCACCAAAGCCAGAATCCCAGCCACACACACCACCCCTCTTTCAGAAGATAGTGATGCGAGGCTCCAGGAGTCAGCTATGTAAACTGTGAAGGGCAGTCACACACCTAACCTTTCAAGGTCAGACGCCAGTTTTAAAACTAAACGGGGCCGGTGAGATGGCTCAGCAGCGTAAGTGCCTGCCTGACAAGACCGAGGGCCCGAGTTCGATTCCCGGAACCCACATACGAAAAAAGGGCCGGTGATATCGCTCAGCGGCACGGGCGCCTGCTGGCGCACGAGGTCCCGAGGTCGACCCCCGGTACCCACAAAAATAAATAAATAAATAAATAAATAAATAAAAATAAACAAAGGGAAACGCGAGCGCCATCTGCTGGGAAGAGCCCCACACCCTCAGCCTGCGCCGCCCCTGCCCAGGGGTGCCCTAACCCCATCCCTAACCCCAACCTCATTGCACCCTCAGCCCCCGCCCCTATTAGGGGAACGAAGGGGCAGGGACCGCCCGGGCGCCCATTCACTCGCCGCCTCCTCCACACCCCGGCTCCTCGTCGTGGGGCCCCAGGCCAGGCTCTAGAGTCCCTTGCCTCCCCGGGAGGACCCCATCTCCACCGGCTCGGAACTCAGCGCGGGAAAAGACGGCTGCCGGCCGCCGGCACGCTCGTGGCACCCTGGGCACCCAACTAAACGGGGCCCTGGCCACGAGGATGCGGCTGGCGAGCAGCTCCGCGAGCCTAAACCCCTGAAACCCAAGGCCGCTAGGGAGCCAGGAGATGCCAGTATAGGAGGGAGGGGTCTTTGAGTGTCCAGAGCCAAGGTAAATCGAGCACATGGAAACAAGGTCCAGCGCGACCGAGCAGAGCCGAGTACAGCCGAAAAAAGGCGAGTCTGGCCGAGCTCAGGCGTCTCAAGCCGAATAGAGCCGAGCCTGGCCGAGTGAATCCGAGAGAGGCCGAATAGAGCCGAGTCTGGCCGAGCCCGAGCGGACCGGCAGGACAAGCCCTAATGTCTCGCAGTGCCCCCTGCAGGACACAGAGCACAGAGCTAAGCAGGGCCACCTTGCCTCCCAGTGCCCCAGAGTACTGCGGGAAGCAGGTATGGAACCTGTTTTACAGATGAGGAAACTAAGGCTCCAAGGCGTCCCCAGTCTGGTTCAGAGGTACTCGGAGCTAAGAAGTGATGGAGCTGGGGTCCAAACCTGATTGTGTGGCCGAGCGCCCACCCGCCACTGCACTCAGGTAAACAGGCACTGTGTTTGCTTTGTTCTCCCCGTAACAGGGGCCTTTTATTAGGATCAGGAAGCAGGGCCACTTCTTTTCTGATGGCGGAAGCTGCCGCGAAAGCTCAGACACAACCGTGGACCTGGCCGTGTTGACCAAATGCAGCCACCCACAGTCCCCATGAGCAAATATTGACACATTTCCTGGCCCTTAAAGCAGAAAGCTGGGCGGAGGCCATGTGCTTCCCGTCCCCTGTGGAGCTCTGCCACCCCCCACACCCCACCTCCCACCCCAGGCTCAGTTTCCCCACCTGGAACAAGGTGGTGGTAGAGGACATGGGCTGGTAGAGCATGACACAGAGAGCAAGGTGTCTGTGACGCCAGAGGACAGAGTGTGGCCCAGTACTTTGAGCCGATGTGAAAATGAAGGCCAGTGCGACCCTCTGCACGTCATCCTCCCCCCACTTCCCATGGGTTCTGGGATGCCCCTCAGCCTGTGGGGTCTTCTTGGAGAATGTTGTCTGCCACCAGGGCCACCAGGTTGCTGGCAGCAATGGTCTCAGAGCTCTCCCCATGGCAGATCACTCTGTCCATCCAGTCCCCATTTTCATAGTTTTTTTAAACTATGGACCCTGGAGTGGGGGCTGGGAAAAGTATTCTTGATCCCAATCCCAGTGCTGTGACCCTGGCTAAGTCACAGGGCCTTGTAGCTTCTATCAAAACAGGAAGGTCTTACACATCTCCCTGTGGACAGACACAAGCTGTCCCCCTGGGAGCCCCTCCTGCACTGCAGAAGGGTCCTGGTTTGGTTCAAAGCAGTGCCCTGTTTGGTTAATGCTTCCACGGACCTGTGGCATGTGGAACAGTGCTCCGTTTTCAAATATTAACTCATTCCAGTCTCCTGACAACAGGAACATTTGCTTTTGTCCTCATCTCAAAGGAAACTGAGACACAGAAATGTTGATTAACTGGCTCAAAGTCAAACAGCAAATGGATGAGCCAGGACTCAAACCCCAGCAGTCCTGGAGTCCATGCACTTAACACTACTGTCATTTCCTTAGCACCTAGAAAATAGGCCTTGCCCTTCTCTGTGTTGGCCTCTGCAGTGGGCAGCGAGCAATAAATACTTGAATGAAGGGAAGAATGGATTCAGCAGGACCTCTGGGGGCCCAGATGTGGCAGGTGGAGAATGGTATTTGTTTGCCTGCGCAAAGTGCCACAAACTGGGCGCCTTAAACAAAAATGTGTTGTCTCACAGTCCCGGAGGCTGGAGGTCCAAGGTCAAGATGTCACTGGGGTTGCTTCCTTTGGAGACGTCTAAGGAATCAGTTGCATCCTCAGTCCTGGTTCCAGCGGTTTGTGGACAATCTCTGACATCCCCTGGCCCAGAAAATGTCACCCTGTTACCTTGATGCTTACATGGGCTTCTTCTTGTCTGACTGTATCCAAATTGTCCAACCCCCCCCCCACTTTTGTTTTTTTTCAGTACTGGAGATCAGACCCAGGGCCTCCCACATGCTAGATAATCACTCAACCACTGAGCTATATCTCCAGCCCTTTTTAAAATTGTATTTTGAGCTGGGCGTGGTGGCTCATGCCTACAATCCCAGCATTCGGGAGGCTGAGGCAGGAGGATCGCTGAGTTCGAGGCCAGCCTGGGCTACATAAGCAAGTTCAAGGCCAACCTGCACTACATAGCAAGATCCTATCTCAAAAAAACAAAAAAAAAATTATATTTTGAGACAGAGTCTTGCTAAGTTGCTCAGGCTGGCCTTGGACTTGCAATCTTCCTGCCTCAGCCTCCTGAGTAGCTAGGCTTACAGACGTGTGTCACTGTGCCCTCCCATTTCCTTAAGGACACTAAGTCTTATTGGATTAAGGGTCCATTCTACTCCAGGGTGGCCTCATCTTAACTTCTTGCATCTGCTTCTTACATCCTACTTCCAAATAAGTTCACATTCTGAGGTTTTGGGGGTTAGGACTTCAACATTCAAATTTAGAGGGGACACAATCCACTCCCTAACAGGACTGAACTCCCTAGCTGGCCCTGTCTGACACAGCCTTTGCCCAAAATGGGCCTCCCCTCTCCCTTTCTCCCCTGCGTACACTGCGTCCTTCGGCCTCAGGGCCTTAGCATATGCACTCTGCTGGGCACACTCAGGCTCAAACCTCTTCTCCATGCACCCTTCACTTTGCTTTCCGAAGCACACTCACTCCTTCCCCAGAGAGCCCAAAGTAGTGAGTCACTCGCAGCTTTGAGGGTGCAGAGAGAAAGGACCTGTACACGGCCTCGGGCTGGCACCTGGCACACAGTGGCTGTTTCCGAGACCTTCGTTCACCTGAACTACGGGCAGGGCGGGTGAGATAAACAGCCCGAGGCCACACACTAGGCTTATGGCAGCATGGGGCCCAGGTTCCTGGCTTTCTCACTTTGGGTTCCTGACTTTTTGGGGTTCTTGGTCCCCAGCCTTGTAGTGGACTTGCCGAGGTTCTCACAGGGGCTGCCAGTGGCAGGCAGTGCCCAGAAGCCTTGGCAGGACAGTGACCTTGCAGGACTCCAGGAGGCTGCTCATATGACACTGTGGGATTGTCATTGCCTTGAAAGTTTTCTTCTGTGTCTGGAGTGTCGTGGTGGCCAGGCTGTCACCTTCCTGTGGGACAGTGGCCTCCATCATAGCTTCTAGGTGAAGAGGATCTCGAAGATCTGGGGGCTTTGGTGTCCCCGGCCACAGGTCCTGTGGCTTCCAGCTCCTCTCCACATCACTGATGCTGATACACAAGAGTCCTGGTCCAGGGCCTGATGGTCCTGGGCTGTTGCCTGGCAACCATTTCTGAGCAACAAGTTCAAGGTGAGGCCTCTTACCTTGAGTCGGAACCACTTCAGTGACTGGAGAGGACTCAGGCAGGGTGGGTCATCACTGCCACTCCCTCCTTGCTCAGACTCTCAACCGCAGGGCCTTCCCTCACACTGCAGCCCCCAAGATGCCCGCACCCCCAGATTCCAGTCCCAGTCCCCAGAGCAAGATCTTCCTGTCCCACTCCCCTAACCCCCACACTCATTTATTCAGGGCCAGCATGAGTGTGTGGGACAAGGATGCCGACACACATGCATGCTCATGAGCATGTGCAGGCAGGGAACCCAGTGTGGGGAAGGGCGGGGCTGTGGGACCCAGGGAAGGACCTGGCCCAGCAGCCACTCCCATGTAATGCCCAAGCCCAGGAGTCCCTCTGCCCTCCCTCCACACACGTGTCCCAGCACACGTTCACAGCTGAGAGGTCCTGAGCACCTAGTACACTCCCAGCATGGTGCTCATGCAGACCACACACATGCACGTGCATCCCACCCGTGGTAGTGTGCACACCCAAGCTGCCAGGGTGGCCTGGCCCGCCTTCACTTGCCATGGTAGTCTGTCTTTGACCTACCCGCCCCCCATTAACCAGGCCAGACTGTCCGTCCTAGTCCTTCACTTTCTCTTTGGCTGGAAGGGTAGACACAGTGACCTACACTGACTAATCATGGCACCCTATAATCACTTTGTCTTTAGTGATTGGCCCAAGGGACTTCCGTGTGACTCAGTTGGAGCCAATCAGCTTTCTTCTGTGAGATTTTATAGCTGAATAATTGGAAGAAAAGTTATTTACTACTTTTGGATGAGATCTGTAGGGACGTGGCCCTGGCCTGTCAAGGGTATCTTCCAGGTCCTCTGAAGGACGTACTTTGGGAAGCCACATAAGAAGAGGTCAGTGTGCCCAGAGTCCAAACATCCCCACACATTCACACCTATCTGGACACTCAGCATCCAGTCAAGGAATTGGCCCAGGCCACAGCTGTTGTCATGTATCACCGTCTTTATTGACAAGAGCTAGGGGTAGAAGCAGCAAAGGATTTCCTAACCAGCCTCCTGCTTCCCTTGCAAGACATTGCTTTCTGCCCGGGAGTCAAGAAGGTAGGGGCGGCTAGAGTGCCAGGGGCACCTTCTCCCTCCGACCCTCTGGTCCTTTTCAGGGGAGCTCCACACCCCACCCCAGACTGGGGTTCAGGCCTGCAGCCTCTACATTGGTTTGGTTTTGGGTCTGTCCTTCCCCTCTGAGGGGTCTGCTCTAGCTGCAAGCCCCGCCTCCTGGCCCGTGGCCTCCCCTACTCTTATTTCTCAAGGCCTGCAGTGGGTGCACCCTTAAAAGCTGGACCCAGAAAGGCCACCTGATGCAGGAGAGGGGTGTGGGCCAAGCTTGGGGGTGGCGAGCACACCTCCACTCTGTCATCAGCGCTGCCCCAGCCCACCCATTTCAGTGACTGGCTGTTCCCCCAGAACAACTGCTGCTGTCCCCAAAGCCCAGGAGGCAGGCAGGCTGGGGCATCCACTTCCATTTTATGATGGAGAAATGGAGGCCCAGAGAGGTCAGAACTGGTCAAGGGTCCTGAGGTGATTTGAAGACCCACGTCTCCAAAATTCTGGTTCAGTTGCTTTCCCTGAGGACCCCCTGCCCTCAGGAAGGTGGGGGTGGAGGGCTTGGCCAGAAGTACCACCTGCCCCAGGGCCACCTCGGCAGGGAGCCCAGGCCCCCTTGGACAGTGCCCCTGGGAATGTAGAGGATGGGGGGATGGAGGGACCTGCTCCTCCCACATGAAGGGCTCACCCTCCCAACATGCACTCCCTGGACCTCTGTCAAGGCCACACTGGCCTGACCAGCACAACATGGGCTGGCCCTGCCTTGGGGGACATTTGCTTGCCCCATCACATCCTTTCCTAGAGACAAGTTGGGCAGGGCATCAGTCAACCCTGGTCCATGGATGCAGCAGTTGAGCTCAGCCCAGCAGGACCAAGGTCAGCTCCAAGGTCATTAAAAACATCTGTCCTCCCCCCTTTCCCTCCCTTTTCCTCCTTCTGCTTCCTCTTTTTCCTCCTGCCTCCTTTTCCTCCTCCTCTGTCCCCTCGCACTGCTCTTCAGACACTGCCTTTCCATGTCTGCCTGCAGATGCCGGTCTCAGCCCTGGTCTCGGAGTGGGGAGGATGCAGTTGCAGGAGAGGGACAGGGCTGGTCCCTCCTCTGAGCCCTCAGGAACCTACCTAAGGAGCCCTCTGGGACAGAGAGTCCTGGGGACTTTAGCTGCCTTGGGTATAAGGTGACTGAGCTCAACAGGGGTCCAACTAGGCTATGGGTGGCCTAAGCTTTTGCAGTTTGGGGCCCTCTCTAAGAAAAGGAATACAAAATCACAAGTACAAAATGAATGTGGGGGGAAAAACTGAATGTGGAATGCCGGGCATGATACCGCACGCCTGTAATCCCAGCACTCTGGAGACTGAGGCAGGAGGATTGCCGTGAGTTCAAGGCCAGCCTGGGCTACCTAGTGAGTTTAAGGCCAGCCTGAATTAAAGAGTGAGACCCTGTCTCAACAAACAAAAAACAAACAAAATGAGTGCAAGACCTCCAAAGGACCCAAGCAGCAACAGACCCTGAAGTGAGGCTTAATTCGCTTCCTGGAAAATCTGCCTCTTTTCCTCCTCATAGGCTTTCCAGCACGGCTGTTGGCACCAGAGTGTGCAGGGGAGCAGAGGCAGAGGAGTAGAGAAATCGAGCCAGCCCAGACCTCACAGAGGCCACAGACGGCTGAGCTGGGGGGGCCTGAGCCTCCCGTGCCCTCCTCCCCGCCGAGTTCAGAGTTCTTCTTCGAGCTCCATCCAGTTCAGCCCCCAGTGTCCCAGACTGAGCCCAGGAAGTCCTGGCCTTGGTCTGTCCTTCTGAGTACCCAGGCCAGTCAATGTCAGTCCCCAAACCTGGGCACCGCTCTGGAAGGTCAGCCTGGCAGCCATGCCCTCCAGGGCTCTCATCTGACAGAGCCCATACAGGCTGCTCACTCCCATCCCTGAGTCACAAAGAAGAAAACGAGGCCCAGAGAGGGCAAGTAATCTGCCGAGGTCACACAAAAATCCTGGTAATAACAAGATTAGAATTCAGGCCTCTGATCATCCCCTGTGGGCACATACACAGCCTCTGCCCTTTTTGGGGCCGCCATCTCTTTCCCTGTCCCTATCAACAGCGAGCGTGAAGGGGGCCAGACTTCTCCTCAGCAGAGGGCTCCTGGGGGAGGGGCTGCTGCTCCTTGCCTGCTGTGGCACTGGGCGACCACTCCTGCCCACTGGTGCCAGGCTGTGTGATCTCGCGGACCCCGCCGCCATTCAGCTCATTCCATTTCCTCTCCTTCCTCTCCTGCTCCTCCCCACCATCCTCTCCATCCTCATCCTCATCCTCTTCCTCCGTCTTCTCCGGGGGCCCCGTGGGGGGCTCCTGGCTGCACACGCGGCGGGATGGCCGCAGCAGGACCCTGCGGAAGCCCTGCTTGAAGCGGTAGGAGAGGAAGCCATAGAGGATGGGGTTGGCACAGCTGTTGGCATAGGGCAGTGCCACCACCAGGAAGTAGAGGCCGAAGAAGGCAGGCTCCTCGGGCAGCGGGCACACCACATTGACGATGTTGAGCACGTAGAAGGGCATCCAGCAGAGGACGAAGAGCACCACCACTGCCACCACCATGCGCGTGACCCTGCGCTCGGACCGCCGCCGCCTCTGGCCCGAGGGTGCCTGTACCCACTGGCACGAGGGTGCCCGCACCCGCCGCCCGGCCGAGCGCACCTTCACCACGATGAGCAGGTAGCAGAGGCAGATGACCAGCAGCGGCCCAAAGAAGCCCAGCACGGCTGTGTAGATGATGAAGGCAGCTCTCCAGGCTGCCGCCGGCTCAGGCCACTGCATGTGGCAGGTGCTCATGCCCCGGGGCACGCCCGAGAAGACCACCACAGGCAGCACCACCACGGCAGAGGCCACCCAGACGGCCGCGCTGACCATGCGAGCCACTGGGGCTGTGCGCCAGCGGGCCGAGCGCGTAGGGTGCACCACGGCCAGGTAGCGGTCCACGCTCATGACCGTGAGGCAGAAGATGCTGGTGAATTGGTTGATGCCGTCCACAGCCATCACCAGACGACACATGAGGGAGCCGAAGGGCCAGTAGGACAGAGCATTCTGGGCGGCCAGGAAGGGCAGCCCTAGCATGAAGAGCTCGTCAGCCAGCGCCAGGTTGAGGATGTACACGCTGGTGACCGAGGGGCTAGCTGTGTGCCGCAGGACCACGTAGATGACCAGCGAGTTGCCCAGCAGGCCCACCACACATACCACCAGGTAGACGAGCGGAATCAGGATGCCGCTGATGGCCAGCCCTGCCGGGCCCGGGGCCACAGACCTGTTTCCAAGGGTAGTGTCCAGTGGCCAGGCCGCAGAGGTATTCCCAGGGTCCAAGGTCGTGGGCACCGGTGAGGGATAGCCAGGGATGTCCATGGTCCAGAGCAGCGGGTCAGCAGTCAGCTACTGGCCTGGAGGAGGGGAGGACACAGCTGAGTCATAGCAAAGGACAGCGGTCTCAGCCCTTCTCCCATTGCATTGAACTTGGAGGCCGTCTGCCCACCAGTTTATGGTGCTGCACAGCCCAGCAAGATTAGGTGGGTCTGTGCCATTTATCAGGTGAGAAACTGAGTCTCGGGGAAGTGAGGTGCCCCCGCAAGACCACATTACTAGGGTGTGGCACAGGACAGGAAGTTCTACTGTTTCATAAAGTAATTCATGCCTTTTCCAGGAATGGCGCCCGGCTGGCAGGGCCCCAGGAAGTGGACTGCACTGCCCCCCCCAAGTACATCTCAGCCCTGGTGAGCCTACCCTCAAGCTGAATTGGGGCCCTACAAGAACCTCAGAGGACCCATGAGCCTCCAAATTCCAGGTGAAAATGTGTCTGTGAGCCAGGTGTGGAGGTGCATACCTGAAATCCCAGCACTCTGGGAGGCTGAGACAGGAGGATTGCAAATTGGAGCCCAGCCTGGGCAATTGAGTAACTTAGCGAGATCCTGTCTTAAAATAAAAAAATAAAAAGGAGTGGTGATGTAGCTCAGAGCAAAGGCCCTGGGTTTAATCCCAAAACAAAACAAAACGTGCCTGTATCTTTTCTGGCAGAGCCCAGAGCTTTCACCAATGCCTGATTCCAAATGGAGTGAAGGATCCAGAGGGCCAGGGAAGAAGCGCCCTTAGCAACCTGCTCTGCCTGGCCGTCCCGCTGGCCCCCACCCCAGGCCCTGTCAGGGAGGCAGCTGCACCCTGGGAGAGGGTGTGGAGGCCCCTACTCCCCCACAGCCTGGCTGGAGTTGGGGACATCTGTGAACACATGATGGGTGCTGTCGCAGGACAGCCATGTTCCCCAGCTGCAGGCATGAGGAGCAAATGTCCCAGAGGGGTCTAATGGGGGGACAGCAGCATGCCCACCAGCACTGCATGCCCACCAGTACCTCCCCATGCCCTCACCAGCCCCTCTCTATCACGGCTCCTGGATGTCAAAGCCGGGCTACCATCCCGGGTCCTCTGCTGGTCTTTGTGCCCCTCGAGTGTGGAGACGCACCCGGCCCTTGCCCCTCTTCCCCATCTCCTTCCTCACACTTAGCCCAAGCATGGCTCCTCCTGCATCGGAGCACAAGACCTGGAGTCAGAGGAGCGGGAGCAGGCGGTCCTCAGCACAGAGGACCAGTGGCTGATGGGATAGAGGCCGGGTGGGACTCGCCAACCTTCTCAGTGGGACTTCCGGCTCCTGGAGGCCAGGCTGGGAGCACCTGCCCCCTAAACACCTGTTCCCTTGGTCCTTGGCCCCTGGATGCTTCGATTTTTCCTGCAGAAACTGTGATGGGGACACGCATTCACTTTCATTTGAGCTTGGAGGCTCAGGGATCCTCTGCAGACTCAGGGAGAGGGAAGATGGAGCGGGCCTTCCTCTCATGGCCTGCAATTCCCCCCAGGACCTGCAGTAGGCACTGCCCTAGGCAGAAGAACCTCTACAGGGGCAAATCTCCCAGGACAGGGAGACAGGCAGCTCCCAGCAGATGCCTCGGGCTCTGAGTGCCAACCAGGTGATACTGAGGATGGCAGAGGACCCCTGGGCCGTGGCTCCTGTGGCTGAATTCGGAACAGCCTCCCCTCCCAGGCTGGGAGATGGACAGGATTTGAGCCTGAGGACACCTGAGCTCAGCCTGCCCCACACCCTTCACCCTCAGCTCTCACAGCCTGGCGATGGGAGCTGGGATGGTGGGTTCCCAGGGTCAGTGCTGCCAGCTGCACACCACTGACCCTGACCATGCAAGGTTACTGGGGAAAATGGTGGCTGCAGCAGCATCAGTGCCTTGAGGGAGACACCCCTCCTCAGTGACAGATGGGGACAGAGGTAAGGCCAGTCATGCAGCAGATGACCACAGCTAGGAGGAGCTTCCAAGACCACCCCCACCTCCATTTCACAGGCTGATAGACTGAGGCAGGCCAGGAGGGAGGAGGGCTGGTATACAGGGCCACAGCCAGCCAGCTCAGAGCTGTCCCAGCTACCCCTCACTCTTGAGACCATGGGCCCAGAGCCATAGACTGCAGGAGACCTATAAATAGCCTTTTAAATTCTTAGAACAGTCATAGAATCTCAGTCATAGATTCTTAGGCTCAGTGTCCTTGATGCAGAATGTTAAAATTCCAGTGCTGGAATCAGTCTTTGCTTGGCCCAGAGCCATGGAGTCTAGGACCTTTAACGTCCTGTTTCCTGGGCTTGGCTCGTGGGGGTGGGGGTGTCCTACGTCACCCATCCACCTTGCACCCTGCTCTGCACAGAGCCTCTCTACAGAGACCCTGCTGGGCAACCAATCACAGCCCAGGGCTGCAGAGGGAGGGCAGCACCAGGCTGGAGAGGAGCAGAGAGGGAGGCAAACCTAATTTCCAGGCTTGAGGACAGATGCCCTCAGGGAAGCCCCCTTCTCCTGCCAGGCAAACACATGGGCAGCCTCACGTGCCAACACATTGCTCAGGCAGGAGCACCTCATGCCCAGCCAGACCCTCCTGTACCTGCGGACCAACTAGCCCCTTGCAGAGCATAGGCCACCCAGCCTGGACTCCAGCCACCACCCTGTCACCACCCCTCCTCTCTGTCAAAGTTTAACAGCCCTGGGGCGGGCGGGCAAGAGGAGCAGGGAAATTACAGCTTTCCACGAGGGTAAGGCAGACCTGCAATTTAGGTGCCGGCTTTTCTGGAAGCAGCTGGAAATCTGTGCATGATCTAGTTCATCCTTGGGAAGGAGGGACTTTTCCTCTCTGTCTGGTTTATCTTTGGCTCAGCTTGCCTGAAAGCTGGGGGCGGATTCCTCCGAGGACCATTCTGTTCAGGAGGGGAGAGAAGCACAGAGAGGGTGAGTGGCTGCCCTGAGCCCCACAGCAATTAAGGTCGGCCCCTGGGGATACCAGACTCCCAGCTGTGCTCATTTGCCTGTCTCCCGGCTGCTACCCTTCTCAAGCTGGCTCTCAGCACCTAGCATAACACCCAGAACTTGGTAATTATTGGCAGACCACACACGGCAGCCAGGAGAGTGCCAAGGGACTTCCTTCCTGGGCAGAGGCCTCAGACTCCCAGATCAGAGAGGTTAGGCAACTTGTCTAAGGTCATCCATCTGGTGAGTGGGAAGGGAGAATTCGAACTCGGTTCTGTCTACTCTTAAAGCATCAGTATCTCCCGGCCATGCAGCCTCAGGCTGGGAGGAATCAGGGCCTGGAACAACCCTGGGCAGTGCAGGCTGATGGCCTCTGGCTGTCCTCTGCATGCCCAGGCCTTCCTCCAAAGAGGTCCGATTGTGCCCCTCAGTACTGACTGATCAGCTCCCACCCTAGGCCTGGGGCCTGAGCCCTGATTTCTACCCCACAAGCCCTGGGTTGGGGTCCGAGCCGTGCTACAGAGTGGTGGTGCCAGGTTGCAGCGTGACCTTGGACAAACCCCTTCTCCTCTCTGGACCTAGTTTCCCTCTCCTTAAATACAGATGCAGGTACCCACCTCGTAGGGTGGTTGTAAAGACTGGATGGGATTGGGCCAGACACCGTGTCCTGCACAGAGAGGGAGCCCAGGAGCACAGCCACTGGGTGAGCCCCGAGGCCACCACACCTTGCATCAGTTTCCTCCAGCTCTGACCCTTAGGAGTTCCAAGACCCCAGGATTCTAGAATCGTACCCCAAACTCTGAGAGGAGTGCCCCCACCCTGCAGCCCATGCAGAGGTCCCAGGAAGGCCTCCAACTTTGCACCCCAGGACTCTGCCAGCCCCCAGCCCAGCCCCCCATGCCCATCCTGGGCAGAGGGGAGACCCCGGCACCCCCCTCGAGGACCCCAGTCCAGTCTCCTTACCTGCCCACGGGGCAAGAGCTCCTTGCTGCCAGACTGATCATCATCCTGCTGCACCCTCCCCCCTGCCCAGTCCCCGGGTGCCCCCAGAGCACCCCTAGCTGGTGTCCCCACGTGGTGCCCACTTCCAGACCTCCTGTGGGCACGTGCTGCTTCCTAGGCCCTGGGCACCCACGTCTGCCCACAGAGCCACTCCCATCTGCTGTCCGGCCCTGACTTCCCACCAGCGCCCAGTGCGTCATGCCCTGTCCACGGGACACATCCTGTGGGGAGAGGGCAGAGGTGGGGGTCTGCAGGCTCAGGTGGGGTGGAGAAGGAGGCTTCCCGAGGTGAGGAAGAGAAGATAAGGACAGGGACTGTAAGAAGCCAATGGAGATAGAGGAAAGGGGGGTCAGTCGGAGGTGCAGAGAGAAGGAGGGGGAGAGTGGGTGGAGAGCCAGAATGAGGGGGAGCGGAGAGAGACGCGTGGCAGGGAGAAGAGGAGGAGGAAAGGCAGGCAAGGGAGAGAAGGGACAAGAGAGGTGCAGAGAGAGCCAGGGACCGCGTGAGCGAGGAAGGAGGAAGGAGAACGAGGGGGCGGCAGGGAGAGTGACAGAGAAGGATTGTGCCACAGATGGTGACATGGAGAGCCAGCAGAGGAGGGAGCTGGAGTGGCGTGGGGGGGCGGGAGGGGTGGGGAGGAGGGGCCGAGGCCAAGAGCAGGTGCCAGGGTGGGGGGGCAGCAGGTTAGGAGAGGAGGCCAGGAGAGGGAGGGGCCGACCCCATTACCAGGGAGATTTCAGCCACCCACGCTGGCCTTGGCTCTCAGGGGAGCGGAGAGAAGCGTGGCACTCAGGCAGTGGCAGGACACCCCCCAGTCTGCCGTGGCACATGTCCCCTGGGGTAACAGCTGTGGTCCCAGGTGTGAGGCTGGGCACTGCTGTCCAGAGGTTGGGTGGGCAGGGGTGAGCCCCGGGATGGGAGTCTGCAGCGGGTGCATGGCCCTAGGCTGGACACAGGATGGGGGTCATCATCCTGGGGTCTGGGGTGCCTGAAGAGCCCCAGTCGGAGTAAGAAGGCAGAGGATAGGGTGGGAAATTAATATTTTTAGACATTGAGAGCAGAGAGGCAGCCTCAAAGCTATCATGCAGAGAGAAAACAAATTTTCACTATATTTTAATTGACAAAATTAAAAATATCATCTCTAGAATGAAGACAGTTTTTTATAATACAAGTCTGCTAATGAGAAGAATAGAGTTCTTTGGGAGAGGATAACGTTTGGCTTAACTGGAGGACAAAGTTGGCATTTCCTGTCGTCAGAGGGGCTGCCTGTGCGGATCTGCATGAAACTTTCCCAGCTCATGGGCTCTGCAGAAACAGGCAGGTGCCTGTGGCCATTCAGAGTCCCTGTCCTGGGGACCTGAGCCCTGGCCTGGCCGCCTCCGCACATCATGTGACCCCTGCCCCCGAGGACAGGGGAGGAAGAGTCAGAGAACTGAGGGAAGGGAAATGAGTCTTCCCCGAGGACCTCTCTGTACTGGGTCACTCCTCAGGAGCAAGGCTGGGCCTGCCTTTTATCGCCAGCTCCCAGGGCATTCTCCCAGGCCTCAGGTGACCACAGGTCCGAGTTCATCCTGTAGGTGGGATCTGCACAGCTCTGGGGACCGTGTTCTCAGGCTGCAGGGTGGCGATTCCCTGGCACTGTCCTTTCCACCCATAGCCTTCTTGTGACTTCTCACTGCCCCCCAAAAAGCCCCTTACAGCCCACCCGGCTTCATACCCAGCAAGCCCTGCTGCCCTCACCCACCCGAGCCTGGCACACCCAGCCTCACTCACCCCTTCACTCATTGTCGCTCATCTTCCAGATGCCCATTGGTGCCAGGCTCATTCTAAGCTGCAGGGACAAGGTTGTGGACGAGACCAGCCCCTGCCTCTTGGCTCATCCTGGGGAGGATAGGCAATTAACAAACACACAAACAGGGCTGGAGCCGACCTGGGCTTGGGGAAGGAAGGCAGAGCCAGAAGGAGGCAGTGAGGGAGCCACTTGGTGCCATAGAAGAGGACCTGAGAGAAAATCAAGCACATGAGTGGGGAGGCCTTGTCACCTCAGCGTGGAGGAGGGGGGACCTCTCAGAGTGGGAGCAGAGGCCTTCTGGGACCTGATTTATGTTTCTGCAAGGTTTGCTCTGGCTGCCCCAAGGGCCACATCCAGGCTGAGGGCAGAGTTGGAGACACCAGTTGGGGGCCAGTAAGGAGTGCTGGTTGCATAGGCTGTGCCCCATCCCCGTGCGCAAGATAAGTCACCACCAGTTGTCCCCTCTGGAGGTCTTCCCACCCAGGATCAGGGTCCTCCCCAGCCTTCCCAAAGCCACCAGCCCAGCCCTAATCCCACCCGTGAGCAGCCAGCTAAGAGGGCCAGGTCTGTCCCCACAGTGGGCTGTGTCCCTGGACCTGGCACATGCCTAGCACACAGTAGGTGTTTGCCACATGTTGAATGAGTGAAGACGATGGGTGGTTGGCAGCTGGGGGACAGGAAGGGGGCTGCTGATGGTGCACTGGAGGTTGGGGGAGGGGTGGCCTGGGTGCCAGCCTGTGGCAGGTGTGACCCAAGTCAGACAACAGCCTCCCTGGGGGCTCCTCCGGCAAAAGTGGCCCGAGGAGCAGGGGACAAGAGAGCTGGGGGATGTGGGCACGTGGGGTGTCTGGAAGCTGGGTGGCCCTGCCCTGCTGACATTGAAGTCCTGGAGGCCTGGGACCCGGGGCCTGAGAACCCCTGACCTCGGGGGGCCTGTGAAGGCTGCTGCGGTCCTGGGAGCTGCCCAGCCTGCCACCCCCAGACAGGACAGTGCTGTCTCCTGTCAGAGCCCAGCTCCTCCAAAACCAGGGCCTTGACTGCACCCTCAGATTGTGCCTCCACCATCAGGCGGTCTTCCAGGAGCCCAGACCCGGTCTTCTCCCCTCCCTGAGAGCCAGGACGCATCTCCTCCCACTTTCCTCTCTGCCTGCAATACCCCAGAGGATGGGTGCTCAGCTGCTGAGATGGACATCTGTTGTCTCAAATAAGAGATGACAAACAGCCTCCGCAGCCCAATCCCTGGGCCATCTTAATACAGTCCCCTGCAAGGGTGTCATCTGAGTCATCACCCCCACTGGTTCCCGTGGGTTTGAGGCTCAGCTTTGCCACTTACTGGCTGTGTGACCTCAAATTTGTGACTTAACCTCTCTGAGCCTCAGTCCTTCCTTTTCAATACCTGCTGTTTAGGGTTGCCATGACAATGGAATGAGTCAACCGGTTTACACTGCCGCGGTTCCCAGGGACACAGAGACACTACAGTACATGTTAATTAGTGTGATCCTGGCCACTTCTCAGCTCCCGAGGGTAGGGGGACAAGGGCTGGGACACTGGGTGGAGGAGTGCAGGTCCAGTGCCTGCCCGTGAAAACCTCTTGGAACTTGGGTTTTCTTCTCCAGTGGACCCAGTAGCCTCGGCCCCACACCCTGTGTCTCTAAGCTGTTGGTGCTCTCAAGCCTGGTGCAGCCCGCTGGGCCTGGCCCTGGAGGCGCTCAGGACCGGCCACTTCGGCACATTGATTCTTTTTAAACTAAAGTTGCTTGAAAAGCAAGAAGGGCACGGCGACCTTCCCCGTGCTCCCTGATGGCAGGAGCTGAGGCCTGTGGCAAAGGTGCCCTTCCGCCCACACCAGGGACGGAAGGCGGGGACAGCTGCACCACAGACCTGCTCAACCACCCCTTCTCCTCCTGGGGACACACTGGCCGCACCTCCCCTTCACACAGGGGCACGGACACTGCCTCACTCCTTGGGCCTCGTGGGGGTGGGGCTCCCACGTACAGTCCATGGGAATAAGATTCATATTTTCCTCCTGCATATCTGTCCCATGTCGGTTTAATTCCTGGGCCCAGCCAGAGACTCAAAGAGGGCAGAGAGCAAAAATCATGCCTCAGCTCCGCCCCACCTTCGTCACCTATCTTGTTCCCCTGCTTCCGCCCTCAGCAGGAAGCAGGGGCTTTTAGACACAACAGATGCCTGCAGCAGACTCTCCTATGGCCACTTACTGCTCACTGAATGAAACCCACTGTCTCCGTGGCCTGTGTGTGCCTTTTAATCAGAACCTCACGCGAGCCCCAGACCCTTTGCACAGGCTGCTCCCTGTCCCTCCCTTCACCTCCAGTGGCAGGGGGGCATCACGCACTCAGGGCAGCTTTCTCTGAAGCACCACCCCCACACACACTCCTGCCCATTCTTCCTCTGTAATGCAATTATTTTTAATTTGATTTTATTTTATCAAGACACTGTTTGCAAATAAAATTTTAAAGCCAATTGTGCTAAAGAGGTTTGTAACAGCCAAAAAAATAGCCATTCTCTTATGGCCCTATCTCCCTCCCTTGTCCCAGAGGTAACTCCATCCTTGTAGCTATTTCTCCTGCTTACCTCCAACTTGCTGAACATCATGTTTATTTTTCTCAGTCTTCATTCCCCAATTTTAGTCATATCTATGGACTCATCTATTATGGTAGATGAGCAGTTTAGGTTTCTTTTTGAGACAGGAACTCACTGTGTAGTTCAGCCTGGCCTTGAACTTACTCTGTAGCCCAGGCTGGCCTTGAACTCACTCAAACTTACAGCAATTCTTCTGCTTCAGCCTCCCAAGTACTAGGATTATAGGCATGCACCACCATGCCTGGCAGGAGTTTAGATTTCTTACACCCTATCTTCCCTGTCCTCATGACCCTCCCTATCTTCTCAGTATGATTTACGTTACATACATATTAGTAATGCAATGTAAATATTATTTTCTGCTCAACCAAGAGTTAATAATTACCTCATTTTTTCATTTGCTCAGTTTTTTTCTAAAATGTCATGGTTTTCTTGGACAAGTGTTTCCACCTGTTTCCCAACAGCTCCATAAAAACCTGACTGTATTTCCAGATTCCAACCACAGTGAAACTTTTTTCCTGGCAACTACTGAGTTCCTCTCCCCTGGCCCATGCTGCCCCTGAGGCCTCACTATAGCTTGGGCCTGGAGTGTCCCCAAGAACCAAGTGTTGAAGCCCGGGTTGCCAACGATGGCAACAATGGGAGGTGTTGGAATCTCTGGGAGGTGGGGTAGTTGAAGGAAGTGAAGTCACTGAGGTGCACCCTTGAGGGGTTATTGGGCCTCAGCTCTTCCTGTCTCTTTCTCTGCCTCTTGGCTGCCACAAAGAGAGCAGCTTTGCTCCACAACACACTCCCACCATGATGTTCTGCCTCACCACAGACTCAAAATCAACAAAGCCAGTCAACCACTGACTGAGACTTTGGAATCCATGAGCCAACATAAATGTGTTGTAGTTTGGATCTTACATATCCTCCAAAGTCCATGGGCTAAAGGCTTGGTACCCAGATGATGGTGCTATGGGGAAGTCAAGGAAACTTCAGGAGGTAGGGTGAAGTTAGAAGAGGGGATCACTGGGGGTGTGTCTTTGGAGGGTACATCTTGGATCTCTCCCCCTTCTGTCTGTCTATCTGTCTATTTCCGTCTCAGGTGCCATGAGTTGAGCAGGGGGTTTTTTTGTTGCACAACTCCACCATGATGTTCTGCCTTAGCACAGGTCCAGAAACAATGACGCCAAGTGAACATGGACTGAAACCTCTGAAACTGTGAGCCAAAATAAATCTTTCTTCCTTTAAATTGACTTTCTCAGATATTTTGTCACAGAAACAGATAGTTAACTAACAGAAAATCAGTACTAAGAAATGGGGTTTTTGCTGTGGCTATACCTGACCATGTGGTTCATAAGTCTTTGGAAGTGGTTTATGGGAGGAATTTGAAAAAGTTTGGAGAGGCTGGCTAGAAAAAAGCTTATAACAATGTAAGCAGAGCTTAATGGGTGATTCTGGTGGGAGCTCAGAGTGCTGATAGGAATGTGGACAGCAAAGGCCAGGCTCAGAAGATTTCCAGAGAGAATGAGGACTCTGTTGGTCATTGGATAAGCAGTGATACATATTATATTCTGGCAAAGAATTTGTTTATATTTTGTCTGTGCCCTGAGACTTTATGTGAGGCTAAGTTTAAAGGTGACAGACTAATTTGGCAGAGGAAATTTCAAGGCAGCCCAGCATCATTCTGTGGTGTGGGTATCACTGACTACTTTTAGCAAGATTTATAGTGAGAATCAGGAGCAAAAAGCAGAACTGAAAGATTGAAAGACTTGCAGTTTGACCAGAAAAAGAGTATGTTTAAAGTTGTAGCCAAGGAAGGTGTGGTTGTTAAAAAGATTGCTTCTATTAAAAAGGACTCAAATACATGTGCCTGGACAAGAAAGATACCTTGAAGGCATTTCAGGAATCAGCAAGACCCCATTCCTCACAGACTCAAAGGTGTAAAAGTATAAACCTTTCACTTGAGAAAAGAGCCCCGGGGTGCCTGCTCCCACTGGGCTGCATAGAAAGTTTCCCCAGGTTCTCAGTTTACCACATTGTGCAGGCACTCAGAGGCTGTTGTAGCCTTGGTCCAAGTGGGCCTGGCTATTACTTGAGTTGGCAGTAGATTCTGGCATCATCCACATGATGCTGGTTTTTCAGGCACACAGAATGCAAAAGGCTTACAGAGGCTTCCACCTAGATTTCAAAGGAAGTCATGGAAGGCCAGGGAGTGTGAGGCAGGATCAGAGTCCCTAGAGACAGCTCCAGAAGGGCAGTGCATGAAGCTGTGAGAGTGCCAAGGCTGCAGTGGAGACCCCAGGAAGTTGTTGATGCCAGGAACACGGATCATGTGCTGAGGTGTTGGGGACCATAAATTATAAATTGAGTCTAGAGGACATCCAAGGCTCTCCTTTTCCTGCCCTGTAAGCCAGACTGGAACACAGAAACTCTCCACTTTCTTCCAGTTACAGATGAACCCCTATGGCTAGTGACGCTGTGGCACTCACAGGGCAAGATAAGACCTGCTGAGGACAAGGATTTTAAAGCAATGTCATAGCAGTAGTAAAAGTTTCACCTGGGGAAACAACAGTTTCCTTATTGGCCCTTGTTTCATGCTTGCAAGAATGCTTTGCTTTTTTATTAGGCCACCATAATCACCATTACTGTTCCTGGAATCATTCACTACCCCTCCCATGCACTGGCTAATAAAAATAGTGGCAAGCTGGAGAGTCTTTGTCTTTGCCCATCCTGAGGCATTGATCTCCCAGGACCCTTTATGAATTACTAAATTTGTCTCTGGCTCTTATTTCATCCTTCACCGTACCCCTCGTACAGGCAATTGGGAATCTTGGTCAGGTCCCCGGCACTTAGGAAAGCCACAGGCAACAAGAACAGCCAGTCCAAGAGAGAGACTGTGTGGGCTACAGCCAGCTAGGACACAGGTGCCGGGATGCCCAATCCCTCTGGAGGTCGCTACATGCTACCATCACCTTGTGCCCTGGATACCAGACATGGAGCATGGGAATTAATGCTTGCCCTGCTGGGTTTCAGTCTTGCTTTGGTCCCATCCCTCTTTGGTATTTCCTACTCTTCCCTTCTGGAATGGGAATGTTTATTCAGTGCCACTGTATTTTAGGTGTATGTAATTTTTTTATAATAGGGGCTCATAGCTAAGTTTACCTTGCACATCAGGAAGAAACTGGACTTCTGAGCAATGCTAGAACTTTTAAGATGTCAAGGACTCTTGGAGGACTAAATTCATTTTGCAGTATGAGGTGAACATCAGCCTTTGGGACAAAGGGTGGAATGTTATAGTTATAGTTATAGTTATAGTTATAGTTATAGTTATAGTTATAGTTATAGTTATAGTGGCCCTATTGGGAAGCGAGGGAAACCTTAAGAGGTGGGGCCTGGTTGGAAGAGGAGGGCCACTGAGGGCGTGACTTTGAAGGGCATATTTTGTCCCTGGACTTTTCTGTTTCTCTTTGCTTCCTGGCCACCCTAGGTGAGACCACATGTTCCCTGCCATAACCCTCTGCCTTGCCACAGCCCTGAAACCAATGCAGCCAGCAGACCATGACTGAAACCATGACCCAAAACAAATCTTTCATCCAGTAAAATGATTTTCTGTTATTTTGTCAAAGCAACAGAACACTAACATATAGCTGATGGCTTGGGATTCCCTCTTACATAGCAGGGATTCCCTCCAGCTTTTTCCTGCGTTAGATCCAGGTTCTTGTATTCCATATTTTCCTTTTTGCTGGAAAGGATTTTACATTTCATTCTGATGGGACATGGCCTGCAGCAACTCCCCAAGAAAATAGTTTGAAAATATGATTGAAAATAGTTAACTCCCCTGTCACACTCATGGATAGCCTGGCTGGGTATAAAATTTGAGGCTGAGCCAGGCATGGTGGCAAAAGCCTTTAATCCCAGCACTCTGGGAGTCTGAGGCAGGAGATTGCAAGTTCAAGGCCAGCCTGGCTAACTTAGTGACTTAGTGACAACCTGTCTCAAAATAAAAATAAAAAATGGGTTGAGGATATAACTCAGTGTGAAGGCCCTGGGTTAATCCATGGGGGCGGGGTGGGGGGAGGAGAAGGTGAAGGAGAAGAAGAAGGAAAAGAAAAAAGAAATAACTCTCAAGGCTGAGAATCACTTTGGCTCAGCAGATGGAGAGCATCTGTCCCTGTCTCTGGCTGCCAGCACAACTTTAGCAACAACTTTAGGTAACATTTTTCTTTATTCTAGAAACTTCTAGAATTTTTCCTTTAACTCTGAATTTCTGAAATTTCATGACAATGTGCTTTGGGACTTGTTTTTCTTCATTGTTTTGGACTGTTTTAATCTGGAGATTCATGTTCTTCAGTTTTGGGGATGATTTTTCTTGTTATTTCCTTCTGATCTACTATTTGAATATTTAGCCTCCTAGCTTAACCCTTTAACTTTCTTGTTCAATTTTACAATTTTGTTCTATCTCCTGTTAGAGTTTTTTGTTAACTGTTTTTATCTTCCAACCATCTTAACCAACATATTTTTAATTTCCCAGGACTCTTTTCTGATTCCTGGCAGCTGGCATCTTGGGCTTGTTTGTAGATGGACTATGCCTCCTTTTCTTTCCAAGGACAGCAATGATAGTTTCTTCAAAATTTTCTTCTGCTCGCTGCATTATCTCTATTTCTTGCTGGTTGCTCTTCTTCTCTTTACTTGATTTGGGCTGTTGGGGGGAGAGACGTCTTAGGCCCGCCATTCTTTGTTATGCATTCCTGTTTCAGAACAAGGCATCAGAGCTCCAGCTGGAGCTCAGGCACACCATGGTGGGCATCTCTGTAAGGCAGCTGGGTCTTTTGTCAAGGACACCTGGAGGTCAGCACCTGAGGCCTTCCTCTGGGATGACCTGGTACCCCAGTTTCCTGTTTGGAGTGAGTGCATGCCTGGCACTAGCACTCCTGACCTGGGCCAGGAATGGGGCAAGCAGCAGCCTGTTCAGAACTCAGACTTTCACTAATCCCCTATAGCAGTCAGATGCTGGTGTGTAACAAACCACCATAAAATCCCTGTGGCAACAACAGCACGAATTTGTTGGGTGGATCTAAATGGGTCGCACTGGGCAGATGTGCATCAGGTTCAGCTGGACAGCCCTCCCCATTGCTGTTTCTCTTGTTGCTTGGCACCAGCAGCTCACCCACAGCATGTTCATTTCCTACAGTACAGAGAGCAGACCCAAGGGCACAGGCACACTCGGGTGTCTCCTCTGAAACTTGTGCTAAGGTCCCTGTAGCAGAGCAAGTCCCATGGCTGGGTCTCAGGGCAGTGGGGGCTGAGGGAGTGGTTATTTGCTAAGTGGAATGGAATCTGCCAAGGCTCCAATGTCAGTCTGGCGCCTCGCCCCACCTTGCCCCCGAGCAGGTGCTGGTCCCCAGCTCTCTGAGTTTTCCCTGTACCATTCGGAGACAGGGGTTCCCTGGCTGCATTGTGCAGGGGTGAGGACCAGGGGGGCTCTAAGCGCTCCTTAGACTCCCAGACCACCCAGCTCACTGGTTTCACCTCCTGCCTCCCATCTGCACTGTCTGAGTCCCCAATCCTCACTGGGGTTCTTAGAGGCCACCCCACCTCTCCCCCACCCCACCTAGTGGGCACTGAGATTGGTCCTCCTGGACTCTGACAAATGATTTATTCACCCCACCATCTGTTCTCGCCCTTGCATGCTATGGTTTGGGGTTGCAGGGGTCTCTTGCTTTCTCTGAAGATGAGTGTTGCATTTCTGTTTCTTGTTCTGTCTTGCTGCTTCTTTACATGGCCCCCTGGGACCAGAGCCTCTTCCTCTCTGTGCCATGTGACATGTGGCTTGAGCCTCGTGGTGGAGGTTTATTTGTGTGTCTGCCTCTCCCCCGGGCTCCAGGTCCCGATGAGGGACAGCCCGTACCTCCCCTGTCTACGCCTACAGCCCCTGTATGCCCTGATGCAGAGGACCCAGTGCACACACATGAACTAGATGAGGCAGAATTGGGGATCCCATGGATCCCTGTTCACTTTGCCTTCTGTCAGGCCCTCTGCAGGGGTCCCCAGACCTGACTCTTCCTCCCCAGGGCCTGCCCTGCTTATCCCTGAGCCCCAGATGGGGTCAAAAGGAGGATATGGAGGGAGGGGCAGAGATCGAAGGACTAGACAGCAAGAATCCCTGCCCAGAAAGGTCACTGTCGGGCACCAGTGCCCCGGGAACCAAGTCCCAAGACCTGGTGATGAGGGCAGCAGGCACATAGGCCTCTCTGTGACTCTACAGTAGGGTAAGCTCCTGTGGGCAGCTCTTGCCTTCCCCATGGTGACGGATGGGGCCGCCGTGACTTGGGGCCTCTGCTGCCACATCCAAGATGGCTCTTGTGCATGGCTGCACCATGGTGGGGAGGCTGGAGAGCAGGCGCCATGGGGTCACTGGCGCAGTTGGCATCCTCAGCCCCCTTCTTGTACCCATGTACTCATTTGCATAAACAGCAGCTTCGGGTCCCAGGGCTCAGGCTCAGCTCGGGGTTGCACTGTGCAACAAACAGGCTCTGCTGCCCCAGGCTCACTGTGTAGGGAAAGCGCTCACGCATTATGCAGAAACCAGCTCATTAACACCTCATTACAAACAGCAATGGAGGCAGCCCCTCCACAGGGGAGGAGGAGGGCTGGGGTGGGTGGCTGTGGAGGTGCCTAGGGTGGCGGGTCGTGGGAGGAGGGAACAGCTTGAGCCAAGGTCCTGGGGTGGATGAGGACAGAGCTCCATGAAGCAGCCCTGGGGGCTAGAACTCTTCAAGGAGGGAGTGCAGGGCTGATGAGCAAGGCTGGGGCTTCTTGCCCAATGCCCCGTGGTGTCACTAGAGGGCTCAGATGTGGGAGCCGTTTGATATGGTTTGGGTTCTGATGTGTTAGCCCTGGCGGCTCTGTGGGGAGAAACTGAGTACGAGAGCAACGTGGAAGCGGGGAGGCCAAGCAGGATACATGAGCGGTCAGAACTGCACTCAGCAAACCTCCCCTGGCTCTGGAGGAGTTCACATCCCTGCCCCACAGTGGTGGCCTTGGCCATGTGCAGCATGAGCAGAGGCCTCCAATGTGGTCCGGGTGAAGCTCGGCCAAGGCGCTTCTGGGATCCACCAGGAGAAGAGCAAGTCTCAGCCAATGCTGGCTGGAGGCTGAGAGAGCCGGCAAGCAGATCCCCAGCAGCCCGCAGCAGGAGTGGGTCCCCAACCCAGCCCAAGGCAGTCAGCCAGCCCACCGTGGGCAGTGAGAATAAAAGCTTGCTGCCCTGGGCCTCTGGACTGGGGGTGTCTTGTTACACAGCAGTCCTGCATCTGTAGCTGACTATAACAGGAGGCCCCCAGAGCCATCCAGGGAGGGAACAAGGCTGGCATGGACTTAAGGCAAGGAGAATGGCTCCTGCGGTGTCTGTTCAGGGCCACATTGGAAAGAAAAGGTGAGGGACCAGAAGGCACCAAGAATGCCCTGCAGAGTTCTGGTCCGAGGCCTGGACTCGCTGCTGAGGGACAAGGCTGGACAGCGCAGTGAGACTGAGCCAAGCAGAGGGGCCATTTCCCTGCTCTCTGCAGACGTGGGAGCCCCACAACCACCCTAGACTGTGAGCTCCTGAGAGCTCAATGCCCCCTCGAACACTAGGTCTGATGCATAGTACGCATAATGATCTGCTGGATGCTGGAATGATGGAAGGAGTCCATGGCTCCCAAGCAGCTCTGGAGGCAGCAGGGCACAGATGGCACCTGGGTGCACGGCTGGGTTTGAAGAGGACAATCTCACTGCTTGGTGGGAGATGGATTGAAGCAGAGAGGGGAGGTAGAGAGGCCAGAGAGGAGGCCATCGCTGCTGCTAGGGAAAAGGAGGCAAGTCCAGGAGCCAGAGTACGGCCGGGACAGGGATGGGTTTGGCCAATACGGGAAGCCAAACTCTCCAGGACTGACCAGTGAATATCAGGTTGAGAGAATAGGAGCCTGGGGGACACCGACATCCCTGCTTTGGAGAAGGAATAAGGAGCAGCCAGGCTCCAAGACAGAGTCTCAAAAGAGGCGGCACTTTTCTTTCTTGTTCTTTTGTTTACTTTGTTTTTTTCTTTTCTTTTTAAGACAAGGTCTTACTATGGAGCCCAGGCTGGCCTTGAACCTGCGGCGATCCTCCCACCTCAGCTTCCTGAATGCTGAGATTATTCATATGTGCCACCACGCCCAGCTAAAGGAGGTGTTCTTGCCTGGCAGCCATGGGTTCATCCCAAGATGGGCCAGGTGTGCTTCATGGAGCCCCAGACCCCACCGGACTGGGCACTGGGGCAGGTGCCAGGACCTGAGGCTGCTGGTGAGTGAGCCGCACCACAGTGGCAGTCCCCACTCCACCCAACATCTCTTCCTGTTTCAAAACAGGTTCTTGCTGGCCTCCCTCACTGCCACTCTTCTGCCCACAGGCCTCCGATCCTCAGCCCATTTTTAGAGCAGGAATAAATGACCCAGCCCATGTCTGGGGACTGCTGGGTGCAAAAATATGGTGGCAAGAGCAATGGGCTAAGAGTCCTAAGGCTTGGTTACCAGTGCAGTCAGCTAACAGTAACAGATGGCCTGACCAACAATAGAATGAGCAATTAAGAGGTTTCATTTTCATTTGTTTCCACTTCAAGGCATCCATTGGTATTAATTCAGCTGCCAACCTGGGCTCTATTTACCTTTCTACTCCAACATTCTGAGTATTTTGATTCACAGTGTCTTCATGCTTGTGGCTTCAAGCTCACAAAATGGCTGCAGCAGCTCTAGACATCCCATCAATATTCCAGGCAAGGAAAGGGATGGGACAAAGCACAGTGTCAGCTGCATGTGTCATTTTTAATGGAAGGAAACATATTTTCCCAGAAGCTGCTTCTCCTGCTGACTTCTACTCACGTCTGGTTGGCCAGAACTGCATGACCTTCAAGCACCAGGTGCAAAGCCAAGTGGGAAAAGAAGTATTTTGTGTAGGTCTAGGTACCTTGCTCCTCTGCACAAAACTAGGGTTCTGTTGTCCAGTGGGGTAGTAGTGACAGAGTGTGGAGAGCACAGAGCCTGCCTTAATCATCTGAACTTGAACTCTAGTGCCCTCCTGAACCTCCACCCCTCCTCTGCAAAGTGGGGCTACAGTGAAAAACATTGCAGAGGAGTAAATGAAATATACGCTGGGTGGGACAACACAATGAGTGGGGCAATTTCTTTACCAACATCACTCTTGGCGTAAAAGCAAGGGCTGTCTCTCCCGGGGCAGGCTCAGGGGGCTGAACTCCCATGGGAGGAGCCCCCAGCCCACTTTCAGCATGCAGGGAAGTGGGGGTGCAGCATGTGTAAAGGCCCTGGGGTGAGAGCAGCATGAACGTGGCTTCCAGGACTGAGGGTCCAGTCCAATGGTGGAGGCTCCGACATGGAAGAGTGAAGGAGGCTGAATGTGGCCAGGCCTCAGGGGCTTCCTGGAATCTACCCCCATGCGCTGCAAGAGCAGGAGGCAGAAAGCTGCTTCCTCTGACTCTGGCAATGTGGAGGGGGTGCTCTGGGGCTTCTAACACAGGCCTGCAAGGGCCTGGGCCCACTGCAAGGATTTTAATGTTTTCTTGTTGTTTCAGTGGAGAAATAACCCTAAAAACATACAGACTTTGTGCATAAATTAAGGGAAGCAGAGGGGTTTCCCTGCTCTCTGGGTCCCTTTGGGGTGGGGTCCTGGGAGGTGAGGGAGCTGGGGGGGTGTCCTGCCTTGGGACTTGGGACTTGGGACAGTGGGGGTGCTTGGAGCTCTGGGAGAGCAGAGCCTCCAGGGGCTGGAGTCAGGGCTTCTGGGCTGCCTGGGTGGGGGCTCTCGCATCTCTTATCCTCTCTGGAGCATCAGCCCCTGGGGAGGGGACGATTCAGGTGGCCCCAGATCCCTGGCAGCTCGAACAGCACCGGGCACAGAGGAAGTTGCTGGGAGATGTATTGGAAGGATGGATGGACAGATGGACGGATGGATGGATGGAAAGCTTGGGGGGAACAGTGACTGTCCTCAAGAGGGGAAGTCTGGCCTGTGTCTCTGAGCCAGCAAACGCTAAGGTGGGGACTTCCATCCTGCTCAGAATCCTCCCCGAGCTTGGGGCCTGCTGAGACCACTACCTCCCTGCACTGACCGGAAGGGCACTGTCCTGAGCTTCTATCCTGGCTTCACTCCAGCGCGAAAGGTGGGCTAAGCCTGGCCAACCAGAGCCCAGCATCCCTCCGACAAATATAATTGGTTGAAGGGAGTGCCGAAGACTTAAGCCAGTCCAATCAGAGTAGACCTTCCTTAGAACTTTGTCTGGGACAGATACACTACTTGCTTTCTTTGACTGAGTTTGAACCTGCAAGAATGGAGCCCCAAGAGTCACCTGCTTGAGAATGAACCAGTCACCAGAAGGCAGAGCCAAGAAGTACAGGGAAACAAGGCCTCATAACATCACTGGGAAACTCCCCCACAATCAAGCTGCACCTGAAGTCATGGGAGTTCCAAACTTGAATCAATAAATTTATTTTCTGTTTAAGCAGGTTGAATTAGCTTTTCTATCTGCAATAGCAAGAGTCCTGCCTGGCAGGATATGAAAGTCCTAAGACTTTTCCAGAAATATACAGCTCAGGATCCTGCCAGGAGAGTGGAAAGTCCTGAGCGATGGCCAGGGGTCAGACTTTTGGATAGCTTGGCAGATACCCACAGAGGTTTAGAGAAATTCATTTATGTTGTCCCAATACAGGAGAACTAAGACCAGAGAAGCAGGCGTCTGACACACACATTTTGACTGCTCGTAGGAGGACTTTCAGACAAGCAGGATCATCAACACTGGAGGAAAAGCCCCATCCCTGGAGGTATACAGTGGCTCCCTGGAGGTTCACAGTGGCAGCTGGCAACCCTGAGGCTCCAAGTTCCCAGAGGGGGTTCAGGTGGCGGGTGGGACAGGAGAAAGTGGGTACAGGCTGCCATGTGACATGGGTGCTTACTGAGCCCTGTGGCCCCTCCCATCCCTGGGAAGGCAGGAATGTTCAGGGAAGAGACAGCACCTGCAAATTCACCCCTGCCAGCGCCAGGGGCCTCCAGCATGGAGAAAATCAGCCAAGCTCTGCAGCCATTAAGAAACGCCACAGGAAGGGGATGCCAGGGCCAGCCGAGGTGCCATTGGAGGCCTGGACGGTCAGACCACTGGGAGGGAGGGAGGGCCAGGGTGCAACCTGGAAGGGAGATAGGCAGGGGGTGAGATTTTGGGGACAGGCAGAATGCTCAGTTTTCCTGGCCCCTGGCTCCTTCTCCTTCCTGCCCTGCATGCCCTCCTCCCCAGCCTCCTGGCTCCACCTCCAGGAAGCCCTGCAGGCTGCCCCCACCGGTACCCACTCACCCCTTCTGCCCCGCTCCACCTGTCATGAGTATCCTCGGGCTCCCCACTCCTCCTCCCCACCATGCACTACTGGAAGGGGCTGAGTGGGGGTCAGCACCCCAGGGCCCTGCTCTGGTTCCCGAGTCTTCTCTGATCCCTCAGGGCTCCTTCTGGAAAGGGCTCCACAGGGCGGGACTGGCTCAGGCAATAAACAGGATGCCTGGGGAAACTGAGGCTCCCTCCATACCTGGCCCAAATGTCATTCTCAGTGGATGCTCTTCCAGCCAGAGTCAGCTGGTGTGTGTATTTGGCAGGTTGGGTGGGGGGAGTCACAGTAGCTGGGGAGGGACGCTCACCCTAGAGGAGGCTGCAGGGGCGTTTCTGTGGCCGCGTGGGCTGAGGGCACAGGACGGCACGGATGGCCTCATCAAAGACAGTCTTCAGGCCTCTCTGGGTAAGGGCTGAGCACTCCAGGTACTTCACAGAGTCTGGGGGCGGGAAGGGTGGTGGAAGAGCGAGGCCTGAGTGGAGGGTGGCTCCAGGCAGACACCCCAAACCAGGGTCCCCAACCTGAGTTCTAGTCCCAAGAAGGCCTCCTGGGAGCTGCATCACCCTGAGCAGGGAATCTGCCTTATGGGCCCTCAGTTTCCCCTGCCTGGGGTACACAGCTGGGACTCAGAGGAGGCAACCCACATCGTTCTCGGACACAGGAGCCCCTGGTCAGTAGGAGGTGGGCAGAACTCGAGCTTCCATGACCAAATCTCTTTGCCTCTCGTTTTCTTCTGGAGATAGCATATAGCTGTCCCCAGGTGCCCCCCAAGGAGCAAACACCCCTCAGAGTCACCAGGACCCCCCAGTATTATCTGACTGTCCCTCAGCCTCATCCCCTCTTTACAGAGGAGGAAACTGAGGCTCACAGAGGATGCGTGACTTGTCCAATATCACCCGCTAGAGATTTCCCCACCCAGGGACCCCTTGGCAAGGGTGTGGAGACAGACAGGAACCAGACAGTGAGAAGGGCAGGTTGCACCCCACCCTCAGGGACAGTGCTCCTTGGCCTTCTGGTCAGAGCCCGCTTGGCCTCTGTGTCTGCTGCAACCTGAACACCATGCTGGAAGGAGGAACCACGAACCCTGCAGCCTGGGGGCCTGGGCGATGTTGGAACCAGAGGAAGGAAGGGGAGGAGGGGACTCCGTGCCCTCCACAGAAGGCCCAGTCTTCTCTCGGGCAGAGGGAAGGGGACAGACCTGGTCAGCACCTGGCGGTGCGGGCATCTCCAACAGCACTGCGGAGAAATCCTGTGATTCCCCACGTGGCAGATGAGAAACTGCTGGAGAAGCCGAGGCCAGGAGGCTCACAGCAGGGAAGAGGGCATCGGGGCTGCAGGGCGTGGCCCCAGGGGGAACCCACAGAGGGCTGGGAGGAAGAATGGGTGGGCGGGGACAAGGATGTGAGGCTCAGGGAGGGTGTCACTTGTTTAAAGTTCGTGAGGAGATAACCGGGTGATGGCACAAGCCTGTAACCCCAGCACTAGGGAGGCTGAGGCAGGAGGACGACTATGAGCCTTGGCTACGTAGTTCAAGGCCAGCCTGAACTACATAATAAGGCCCTGTCTCAAAAAACAAAAACTCTGAAGTTTGCCAGCAGCCCTGGCAGGAGGCAGGGGATGCAGGGCTTAAACCCCAGGCAAGGCCCCCGGGGCAGAAGCAGGAGGCTGCTGCGGTTTGTCTCTTCCGGTGAGAGGGGCTCCTCCCACTTCCGGAGGAAGAGCAGGGGAGGAGGAGAAGCTGGGCTTACAGGGCCCACAGGGAAGCAGAGCAGCTCAGGGTGGCCCAGCCCAGCTGGTGGTCCCTGCTCTGCTCCACCTGACCGGTACAGGGACAGGGCTCCAGGTCTGAGAAGTCCCCACCCCACCCCCAAGCTGCAATTTGCTGTCCTTCCTTCAGATCCCGATGGGGCCACCTCCTAACTGGGTGACCTTGGGAAGTCATGACTCTCCTGCCCACGGTCAGCCTGCAGGCAGAGAGGAGCTGGGGAATGAGATGCCAGAGAGTGCCTCCTCCAGGAAGCCCTCCCAGAAAACCCATGCTGGGCTCGGCTGTCCACCTCCAGGGAGCCAGTCTGTCTGCACAAACCACAGCCCCTATTTTCAGGGCCTAGAAAGGGAGACCACTCCTTGCTAACAGTGCTTCTCTGTGTGATGCTGCCCCAGGAGTCTGCACGTTAATTCCCTTAATTCTCCCCAACACTCGAGAAGGCAGGAGCCATCACTATAGCCAAGCCTTACTGTGGAGGAGACACAGGCACAGAGAGGCCCGGGCAATGGGCAGGATCACACAGCCAGCGCACCTCACAGCCAGCGTTTCAGCCGTGTGATTGAGGCCATGGGGTGAGGCTGCGCTGGGGCTCGCCCTGCCCCCAGCTCCCTGACCTGCACCCGGCCCCGTACCGATCTCCTTGGCCAGTGCCAGGCCCTGCGGGTAGGTGATGGGCGCCAACTTCTTCTCCTTCAGCTTCTCAATGGTCTCTTTGTCATCCCGCAGGTCCAGCTTGGTGCCCACCAGGATGATGGGTGTGCTGGGGCAGTGGTGTCGCACCTCGGGGAACCACTGGGAGGGAAGCGGGCACAGAAAGAGAGAGGTGGGCACGGGGCACAGAGGGCACCGGTGGAGAGGGGGTGAGAGGGCGGGAGGGTGAGAGGAGCCAGGGAGTGGGCATGCAGGAGCCCAGCACGTGGTCACAGCACAAGAGCGGGTGGAGATAAGAGGCGGGCATGAGGTGACAAGGAGATAAGACACGAGCACGAGGTTGCACAGAGAGGAGAGAGGACAAGGTCACGGGAGGCGGGGAGGAAGTCTTGGAGGCCCCCTCGAAGTCCTGGTCTCCACCCCGTCCCCTTGCAGCCCTGGCTAGGACTGTCCCCACGGTGGCCTCTGCTGCCCTGGAGAGGCTCACATTGCCTGTCCCAGCTCCTGCCCCCGGGCCACCTGCCCTGTCCCCAGCTCCCTCTGCCCAGCTTACCTTGGCACGGACATTCTCGTAGGAGGCAGGGCTGACAAGGGAGAAGCAGATGAGGAAGACATCCTGGGGACAGAGCAAACCAGGGTTGCCTTGAGGGCTCCAGTGGGACAGCTCTGGGGTGGCGCCTGGGGCTCCCTGAGAGTGGACAGCAAGGGAGGCAGGGAGGGACCTGAGGGGCTCCGCCACCAGCTGCTCTGTCACTCACGAGGCCAAGGCCTCTTCCAGAGTCCCCCATCCTCCCCATTCCTGCAGGAAGTACTCAGTGTCCCTTCTGCTGACAAATGGGCAGCGGGCTCACACAGGCTAGGGGCTTGCCACGCACACCTCAGAATGGGACGTGGGACCCCAGGATCCATCCCAACAGTGCCCTGTGCTACCACAGCCCCAGCCCTCTCCTGCCCACTGAGAGGGAGAGCCAGGACCCTGGGGTTGGTAGCCACAGAGCCACCTGCAGGCTCACAGCCTGGCTGCTACTGGGGCTCCTGCCACACTGGAGAGGCAGAGCTAGGAAGAGGGACTCAGGGACAACAGAGGACAGAAAGGATTGGGAACACAGCAGGAGCCCCAGTTCTGCCCGGGCCGACTATGACAACTGGGTCTTAAAGTGGGATCAGGTTCATCAAGCCACACTGGCACCAAGGTGGGGGACACAGAGGGAACAGGGGCGCAGAGCCAGGACCCCAGGGCGGGGCTGGGGGCAGCGCACTGTCTGTGGGTAGGAGAGCGGCCGCAGGCGGTCGTAGTCCTCCTGGCCAGCCGTGTCCCACAGACCCAGGTTCACGGGCTTGCTGTCCACCATCACGTTGGCTGAATAGTTGTCAAACCTGTGGGGCGTGGGTGAGACAGAGGATACGGTCAGCCTCACAGCCCAGAGCCTGGAACTTCTAGCCCAGCCCCGAACTGTTCCACGCAGGGCTGAGACCCAGAGAGGGGCTGCAACTGGCCCCAAGTTACACAGCACGATACAGTCTGTAGTTTTTCATTACTGATTCACCCTATTTAAATGTTTTTCAGTGGGAGGAAAACATCAGCTCTTGGTCACTTTTCTGCCTTCTGTTGTCCTCAGGAGTGACAGAGGCTGAGCACTGTTCCCTCCAAGAACTCTACCCATCTATCTGGCCACTTGGCTGGTCACTCTCTGTTTGTTGAATGAATGTTTGTCCCTGTTTTAGGCAGAGTCCCCTAGGAACAAATCCTGAGACAAGGAGGAGGTGCAGGGGGTTTATCTGAGAGGGAGCCCAGCAAGCCACGAGAGGGGAGCTGCCGACAGGAGACAAAGAAGGGACGGTGGCCGAGAGAGGACGGGCTAGTGAGCTACTCGGGCCTGCAGGGTCTCCCAGGAGGCAGAGGGACCCTAGGCAGGGCCTCCCCAGAGAGGGCAGGGTGCAAGGACAGTTGTTCACCATCCCCCTTCTCCAGCGGGCAGAGGGCCGCCCTGAGTGACACAGAAAGCTGCGGTCACGAGCCCATGGAAAAGCTGACCGGGCCCTCAGAGTCCACCAGAGGCTGAGGCGCATCTGGGCAGGAGACGAAGAAGACTGAGTCAGGGAGGCCTCGGAACACAGCTGGCCCTGCACACACCCCTAGGAGAAGGTGCTGCTCCCTCGTGCTGGGCAAGAGAAAACTGGGACCAGAGAGGTCGAGTGACATGCCCAAGGCCACCCAGCCAATGAGAGACCCAACTAGATGAGAAGCCTGTCTGACCCCACATCCAGAGCTCCCACACAGGCCCACTGTCCCCTCCCCCACCAGGCCCCACCTCCTGACCCCCTTGCTGTCCAGGCCCTCCCACCCCTTTCCACTCTTGCCTCCTATTCATGCTTCAAAACCCTGCTGGGCAGCTCTCCCTCTGAGGAACTCCCTGTCCCCGCTCAGAAAGAGCTCTGGGTCCCTTCCTTGGGGGACCATTTTGCCTTGACCTTGATCATGAGCAGGTGTTTCATGTGTCTGTCCCTGTGGGCTGGGCTTTACCTGCTTCACCTCCTGGTGCCCAGTGAGCGCAGGTGGGACAGGAGTCAAGCACACTGAACTGAAACTCCCCGGAAGCCGCCTCCTCCACGAACGCCTCACAGAATGCAGCCCAGCCAGGCTGCAGAAGCCCCAGTGCTTCAAAGGAAAAAAAAGACGCCCCTCGGAGACAGACACCCCATTCCCAACTGTGGGCAGCCCACATTTTGGGTTTTGTTTTGTTTTGTTTTGTTTTGTTGCAGTGCTGAGGTCAATCCCAGGGCTTCACACATGCCCAGCAAGTGCTCTAGCACTGAGTAGCAGCTGACATTTGTAATGCACGCTGCTGGCTCTCCCTGGACTTGGGCCTGGTCACCTCTCAGTTCCTCTCTTGGCCCCCAGGGCCTGGAAACTCCTATACCCATGGCATCTCACTCCCCATGTGCCTTCCCCTCCCCTCACTTCCTCCCTGAGGCCTGCAGAGCTGACTCTTGCTCACCCCAGAGCCTGTCCTGAGCTCTTATAGGCCAGGGCCACCCTACCCAGCCAGCACTCCCTGCTGGTCAGTGTCCTCTGCAAGAGGCCTGGAGCACAGTAGATCTGCTGCACACCCACTCTGGAATCGCCCACATTACAGGGTTTTGGGAAGAAGGTGCTATGCAGAGAGCCACAGCTGGGCATGCCAGGAAAACAAGTGTTTTAGGTTCCAACCAGAAAGCACACATTTGGGACAAGGTTGGGAGGCCAGGACACTTTCTTCCTCCAACTTCCAACCTGAAATTCTGGCTCTAGAGCCTCCCAAGATTCTTCGAGCCACAAGCATCTGTGTCCTCTGGGTCACCCCAAGGTGGCGGGGCAGTGGCATTGGTGAAAGGGCTGGGACTTTGACAGTACCAAGCACTAACTCCAGGGCCAGGCGGAGACGAGGGGCCTTTACACTAGGTCTTAAAGTGCCGTGTGACCCAAGACAAAAGGACCTTAAGTTATCCTCTACCCAAATAAGGAAACTGAGGCCCCAAGAGTTCAAATGACATTTCTGAGCCAGCCAGCACGGCAGCACGGGAGCTGGGCTTCAAGACCTCTTCCTGGGACGCACATTAGGGAGCAGACGAGAGAACTGCAGGCGGGTTGAGCCAGGGACGGCCGTCTGAGGTGGGGAAGGATAGTTCCCTGAGAAGCTGCGTCGCAGGGTGTGATTCAGGCTGAGTGACCTGGCTTTTCTGAGCCTGCCTGACTCACGTCACTGGGGGAAAAAAACCTGTCTCTTGCGGCCATTCCCACTGGGACATGTGAGAAGCTGGGCAATCTCATTTTTGATGTCCCCAAGTGCCCCCTGCTGGGCCCCTCTCTAGAGGGCCAGTTGCCAGAATCTGAGGGACAGATGCAAGGATACATCGATGGTGTGTCACTCCTGGGGTTCCCCTGGCTTATGAGGCCCACAGAAGAACTCTAGAGGCCACCATGGCCAAGCCTCCCCCCGTATTTTCCAGCTGAAGACACTGGGGCTTGCAGGCAGGAATGGACTTGCCCAAGAGCTCCAGCCAGTTGGTGGCAGCAGTGGCCAGACCCTGTTGCCCAACTGAGTGAAGCCGTAGCCTGTGTAGCGAGCATTGCTACTGTTCCATGGTTTGAGCGAGCTGGGCACCGGGGCGTGGGGGTGGGCTCGGGGAGGCCTGGTTCTATCTGAGGCCCAGCCCTGCCCCTGAATGGAGTGGAGGAGGGGCAGGCGAGAGGCAGTACTGCAGCCCAGTGTCACTTGGCCTTGCCCCAAGCCTCCCCCAAGGAGGAACATGGTGTACCACAGGGCATGCGTGGATGGTGACGTGGGAACAAGGGAGGACTGACCAGGCAGGCAGGGGCTTAGAACACTGTAAGGATTCGGGTCTTGGAGCCCAGATGTCACACTGCCCAGGGAATTCTGGGAGTGTTTTGCCAGTGGCCTGAAGGGAGGATCACAAAGGAAGGTGCAAATGAAACACCTGAAGGAACGGTGTGTGTTCCTGCTCACAGAGTGTGTCCAGTGGCCCGCCAGGGCGGTCCCCACACTGTGAGCACCAGCAGTGTCCAGTACCCTATTCTAGAGTGGACAGTGCAGGAGACAGACAAGGGCCTTGTCCCCGGGGAGCTCACACCAGCAGGGCACAGCCCAGGCGCAGAGGCATCAAGTTGGATCCTGACGGCTAAGGAGAAACAAAGGCAGCACGGTGGGATGGAGGGAAGGGGCCACTTTAGACAGGGGTCAGGGAGCCATGTCTGAGCAGCAAACTGGATGCCAAGAAAGCAGGAGTGATCCGGGCATCAGAGGCTGGAGGGCAGAGGCTGGCATGTCAGGCATCATGGAGGAAGCCCAGCATCTGGGGGGCTGGGAGGGCATGGTAGGTGACACAGCGGGGGTTGGGTTTCAGCCCTTTAAAGAGTGGGACAGGAGATGTGTCTTAAGTGTGAAGGGGCTGGGTGTGGTGGCATGCACCTGTAATCTCGCCACTCCGGGAGACTGAGGCAGGAGGATCACAAGTCTGAACCCAGCCTGGGTAATTTAGTGACTTAGTAAGAGTTTGTCTCAAAAAAAAATCTTTTTTTCTTTAAAAAGTAGCTCAGTGCAAAGGCCCTGGGTTCGATCCCCAGTACCACCACAAAAGGAAGGAAGGAGGGAAGGAAGGAAGGAAGGAAGAAAGAAAGAAAGAAAGGAAGGAAGGAAGGAAGGAAGGAAGAGGGGAAAGGAAAGGAAAGGAAAGGAAAGGAAAGGAAAGGAAAGGAAAGGAAAGGAAAGGAAAGGAAAGGAAAGGAAAGGAAAGGAAAGGAAAAGAAAGGAAAGGAAAGGGAAAAAACATATGAAGGGAGAAGGGAGGGTTTCACGGCAAGATGTGGTTCTAGCTTTCCCCTTTTAAAGCTCTCCTGGGCTTCACTTTGAGCGTGGTTATAAGGACAGAGGTGACAGGGGAGATCCTCTGTGTCATACCACCCAAAGGCAAGGTCTTCCTGCTGCGCCTGTGTATACCCAACCCTCCCACAGGACCAGGACCATCCCCCGAGTAGGCGTCAGTCTTTTGAAAATGTACAGCAGGCTTGTGGGGCCCTACTGGTTCCAATACTGGGTCCAGGGCATAAATCAGCAGGCTGTAAATGCCGCAGCCTTAGGGTGGAGTGAGGAAATCCCTACTGCAATGCTGCAATCCAAGCCTCAGCATCCCTGCAGTAAAAGGCCGCAGGCAGGCTGAATCCCCTCTAAAGGAATGCAGACAGAGGTGATGAAGAGAGCCTATCAGGGGGACACTCCACAGACGCCAGCACCTGATTGGCTGGCCCGTAGCGCAGCCCACATACTAGGGAAGGTGCTGGCACCTTGGCTGTTAGACCCCCACCGCATGCTGTAAGGTCAAGTGCTCAGGGTGGCTGATTTTCCCCTCCCTGTAGCCTGGCCCCTCTGGGTCTCATCTGGGGCCACGCAACTTGGTGGTGGGAGACAAAGGCTGCTGCATAACACGAAGGTCCCAGCGCAAACTGAAAGCGCTCAGCCCTTGTTCAGAACTGATTGAGAAATGCGGAAGGGTTATCAGAGACTAAACCAGGTGCAGGACCCCTTCTGAGCACGGCGTGCTTTGCATGTGACTAGTGGCACCATGGCACCAGCCCCAAGGGGTGTTCTGACCCAACTCCACTGAGTCCAGGACAACTTAGCCCACTATGGGCCACCAGGAACCCCATACACACCCCTATCCCAGTTGCTGGGACCAACTGCCCCTCGCCTGCCCCTTCTAGAAGCCTCAGTCTTCCAGTTCCCTGCAGAAGGGGAGGGGCCCGACTGAAGCCGGGACCTCCCAGCCCTGCCCCTGCCTCTCACAGAGAGGGAAACTGAGGCTTAGAGGCCAGAAAGGTAGGTCCAAGATCAGGAAATGGGGCCCCCAACCCGGAAAGAATAGGCAGAGGTGGGATGGGATCTCAGTCAGCATCCAGAGACTCAGGGACACAGGTGGTGACAACACATTCCTGGTGACAGTGGCCTTCAGCAGGCTCCATCTTACCAATTCTGCACCTGCCTCCCTGCCCAGTTTAGAGCCAGCCCTGCCTTGGCACTCAGAGGAGCCTGGTAAATGGTGATGGGCGGTCAGCTGGACCCCTCGTTCCCGCTCATCACATAAGCACAAGTGTGCGGAGGGCGCTCTGCAGCCCCAGGACCAGCTGAGCAGAAATCTGCTCTCTGGGCTTCCTCATGGGTGTGCCAGATGTCTCAGGCAGCCGAGCCCAGTGTCCCAGGGAGGGCTGGGCTATCAGCACAGCATGCTGTGCCCACCCACAGGGGCCCAAGAGGCTCAGGGTGGGGTTGGGGCTGGGCTCTGGGTTTGGCACTAGGGTCCTGGGGGATCCTCCAGTGTCTTAGAGGGCAATCAAGGCACCTTGGGCTCTGGGCACTATTCTTTCTGCCTTTCTCACTCCTTCCCAAAGGGTCTGGATCCTGCTCCTGAAAGGGGGGGGTCCCATTACGATCACAAAATGAGGGCCCTAGCGACCTCCCTGTGGCCTTAGGGCACAACCCTATTAGCTGCGGTGAGATGCAGCTTTCCCACGTCCTGGTATCACAACACCCAGGATCAAATGGGTGACATTGTGCGCAGGGCGAGTACATGGCCCTCCTGGGGCCCCTCCCATGCTGTCTGGTTCAGGTCACCTTAAAACACAGGACTGTGTACGAGACAACACGCCTATGATCCCATATGTCAGATGCTGTGCCAAGGCCACAGGCAGGCCCACGCAGAACCAGGCCACGGGACAGATCATCTGAAGTCACACTGGGGTGTGGGACACCTCTCGGGGTAAATCAGAACAGCTTCCTGGAGGAGGGGGCCCTAGAGCTGGGCTGGAAGTTTTACACACGTGGACATGGGAAGGAGAAGCACTGCAGGCAGAGGAAAGAGCTTGAGCAAAGGCCCTGAAGTGGAAGCACCCCGGGAACATTCACCCAGCAGCAGGGAACAGGAAGCAAAGCAACAGTCATGCCCTCTTCCTCCTCCCCTCCCTCCTCCTCCCCTCCTCTTCCTCCTTCTCCCCTCCATCAGCTTCTCCACCTGGCCCCTCTTCCACCTCCTGCTCTTGCTCTGTCTGGCCAGTCCCCTCTCCCCTCTCTTCTCTTCGCTTCTGGCCAGCTTGAAGGTCACCTCCTATCTCCTGCCCCGTCCCCATTGCCCCTCCCTGACACAGTCTCTTGTCCTTCTGCCTTGCTGGTGGACTCGGCAGGCAGCTCTGCCAAGCTCCGGACGGGCTGTGGCACCCCCACCACCTGAGCCCTAGGTGGCACCCGGCCTGGCCCTCAAAGCACTCACACGGTGGGGATGTACTCTCCAGGGAAGGCGTTGGTGGTATAACTGATGAGGAGGCAGGTCTTGCCCACAGCTCTGAAAGACAGGAAGCCGGAGAGGACATGGTTGAGGGGTCTGCCTGGCGCACGAGGAGGGCTCTGAGTCCGTGCCTGGTGCTCCAGAGACCTGGCATTTGCCCAGGCCCAGGCCTCTGGGTTCAGGATCCCACATGGGATACCACAGACTCTGGTCCAAAGATGGGGGCAGAACCAGGAATAAGAGCGCAAAGGCCTGGGTTTCTGACCCAGCTCTGCCATCACACTACCGGGCTACAAATCCCACCTCCTACCAGTGGCATGGCCTTGAAAGTCACCTAACAGCCTTCTGCCTCATTTTCCCCATCTAGAAAACAAAGATGAGTCCATCCTCCTAGGAGTGTATGGGGTGTGACTCTGACAATGCTCATGAGAGAGCTTAGCCAGCCCCTGGCACGGTCATGGCAGCTGGCCACTGTCAGGAGAGCCCAGCCCCTCTTTCCGCCACCGTAGCATGGGGTGCGGCAGGTAAGAGCACAGGACTGGAGTCAGAGAGACTGGCTTTCGAATCCTGTGAGGTCTTAGGCAAATTAGTAACCCTCTCTGAGCTTCCATCTCCCACCTGTATAAAGGGCCGTGATCTTAGGGTTGGTGGGAGGATAAAAGAGGAGCAGGACAGAGCCCGGTGCTTGGCACACAGTAAGCGATAAAACTAAGTGGTGTTGGCCACTACTCGCAATGTCTCCCCTGGCCTGCCAGGTGAGTGGGGAACATGTAGCTCCTTGAGTAACCGAGTGGCCAAGGGGGCAGCTCTGGGCCTTCCCCAGCTTAGCTGGGTTTTGTCACTTCCTGTTCCAGGCAGACTTCTCACCGTTTCTCCACTGCAGCCCTCCCCAGGGCCTGCCACCAAGGTAACTTTGAATGACAGGACGTTGTTACCCTTGACTTCCGCGCCTCCCCCATCAGGCACAAAGCAGAAGTGTGCAGGGCGGGCTGGGGCAGGCAGCGGGCAGATGGGGCAGATAACAGGCAGCTGGCTGCGCCCCCACTGAGCCCGATCCCAGCCAAAGTTGAGCCACTGGGACTCAGACCTGGAGAGATCCAAGTCTCCTGAGGCCGCAGGCTGCGGCTGTGTGGAGTGGGCCAGCTGGACCACACTGGGGTGGACTTGGGGCACCCAGGAGGCACAGTTGCCTGGACCCTAATGCACACTGGCTGGCGTGAGAGCCTGACACACTGGCCCTGTCATCCTACAGATGAGGAAACTGAGGCCTGCAGGGGACATGGCTGCTGAGGTCACCGAGATCCAACCACTAAGAAGCCCCTGGCCCAGCTTGCCCCCCACTAGCCCCCCAGACCTCCTGCCCTCCTCCTTCCTAACTGCCTCTGATTCTCCCCCACATCCTCCCCAACCGTCAGGCTGGAGGCGGGGGGGTAGAAAAGCACACGACCCACGCAGCATGTCCCTGGGACCCCACAGCAGCCTCAGGGACGTGAGTATCTTCCCAGATGCCTTGGCTGAGACTCGGAGTTGTGCTGTGACCTGTGACCTGCCCGAGCCCCCCTGCAGCAGCAAACCAGGGACCACAGCCCAGGTCAGCCTGGGACAGAGGCAAAATTGTTGGTCCCTACCTGACACTGCATCCACAGAACTGCAGACTGAACTGGAAACTTGCCCCGGCTCTCAGGGTGCAGGTGCGGGCCCCAGGCATCACCTCCCACCAACCCAGCGGTTTGCAGGGTGGGACAGGAGTGAGAAGCGAGGCCGTCCTCAGCCACCCCAGGTGCTCCCTCTGGGCCCTGGGAGAAGGAAGCAACTCCTCCCAGCGGTCCCCCAGGACTCCTCCATCTGCCCATCTGCAGGGATGCAGGGTGGAAGGGTCTCCAGTGTCACAGGAGGTACCTACCCATCTCCCACCACCACACACTTGATGGCCTGCATCGTGTCCGGGGCCTGGGGTGTGGCAGTGACAGCTCAGGGCCAGAAGCAGCGTGCCTGCGGGCACCAGGGGTGTGGAGAGCTGGTGAGGCGGCCCGGAGGAGAGGAGGAGAAGCAGCTGAGGGACAGGAGGCAGGAGGAAGCGGAAGGGGAACTCACCAGGCTGCGGCCCCTGGCCTGCTGAGGGCGGGGCCTGCAGTTGAGCAGGGAAGGGGGCCTCAGGTGCTGGCCCTGCCCCTCCACCCCCAGGCACCTGCCTTGGGGCTCTAGCAGGGCACCTGGGCACCCTCTGGATTAGGAGGCCCACTTCCTCTCTGAGTGATGAGGCCAAGGTTGCTCCCCAAGAACGTGCGGCTTCCCCAAGGTCAGCTCGCCTCAACCCTAAGTGTGAGCATTTCACGAATGCCTGCTGGGCACCGGGCACAGGAACAGGAGTGGATGTCCCTCGGTGCAGGAGACCTCACCCGTAGAGAGGCAGGGCCCAGCATAGGTGCTGTAGATGAGACAGGAAGTGACTAGAGCCACGGAGGAGCTGCTCAAAGGACCTCTGTGTCACCAAGAGGAAGAGCTAGGGACCCGCAGGTTGGCGTCACTCAAGTTGGCACTTGGAACATGGTGTCCAAGCCAGGACACTAGGATGGGCATTGCTTGGGCTCACATGAAGGTGCCCCCAGCAAGGGCACATGTGGGAGGTTAGAAGTGGGGGTGAGGCAGGAAGGGGTGGTGAGCCGATCAATGGAGAAGGCAAAGACCGGGAGGAGGAGAGTGGCACCCTTCAGGCAGTTCTGTGACAACGGGTTTGGAACCAGGTACTTCGGCCCATTTTGCAGATGCAGAGCAGAAGGGCTGAGAGGTCAGCTGGTGCACTAGGACTGCCCAGGCGATTCCGAGCCCCCTGACCCCAGGTGCTACGGTGGGGGGAAGCGAAGCCTGAGGCCACAGCTCGGCAACAGGGCTGGGGGATCGTGTGCTCCACTTGGCTGTGGGGACTTCCGGGAGGGCTCAGAAAAACTCTGGACCCTGGCTGTCTCCAAGTTCCCTGCTCATGGCCCTTGCCTGCGCCCAGCACCTCCCCAGACGGGGTCACCCACCCCAGACTTGTCACCCACAGGAGTGTGCCGAGGGCTGGGGCTGGGCCCAGATGTCACCTCCCCATTTTCTGCTGGGCCCCAAAGCATCCACGGAGTCCATCCAAAGGAAGGAGTCGGACTGCACCCTGGCACCCCGTCCTGAACCCGGACCCTAGAAAGAGCATTAGCAGGAACAGTGAACTGCAGCTCGAGCCTGAAATCTAGCTACCAGATTCCCCCCGGTGTTCACTTCTTAGCTTTGACAAACACCCTGCCTATGTCAGTGACACTGACCCATGATGGGGGACTGGGTGGAGGACAGAGGTGGACACCCTTACTCTCTTCACAGTGTTCCTGTAAATCTAAAATTATTCCAGAACACACACTTTGTCACAGTGGTACAGCATACACTTAGCATACTCAAGGCCCTGGGTTCAATCCCCAGCACTAAAAAAAATTTTAAAAAGGAAAAGAGCCATGGGCCCCTCTGAGAATACCCAGCCAATGGGTGTGGCTGGGAAAGCAGTCTGTGTACTGGGTTTCATCCCACACTCACCCCCACCCGAAGCAGAGCTTCCTTGTACAGTACACAACCTGCCCAACCATACATGGCCCTGCAGCCCTAACATTGCACCTGCTGTCCATTTCAAGAAAGCCACTTCTCCAGCACAGCACATGCCAAAGATGTCCCTGGCTGGTGGCTATCGACTGGCTCCTTCACTTGGCAGGTATAATTACGTACCACCTGAGTACCTAGCTCTGGGCATGGAACAATAGAAAGCCGCCCCTGGACAACACCGAAGATGACACAGGTGCACTGGAGCCACTGTCTTGGAATGTCCCCAACCTGCATGTGGCCCCGGGGGCTGTGGGGGCAGATGGAGGGGGTGACAAGAAAGCAAGATAGGGGAGGGAGGGGGATGACAGCCACAAGGCCAAAAGGGCAGTGTGACCGCTGCTGTGAGAGCAGGGCTGTGGGGGTGGGGAGTGTCCCCCACCTTCCCTGTTCTGCAGACGAGGAAACCAAGGCACACAGGCTGATGCACTCCACTCCCTGTGAATCCAGGTCTCCTTGTCAGTGTTCCCATTGCACAGGTGGGACAACAGAGGCCCAAGTCCACATTCATGATGCAGAAGCCTTGGTCTACGCTGCCACTGAGAGGCGTAGCATCACCCAGCTTGCACCCCTGTGCCCCCTCCCTCCCCCTCCCTCCTCCTTCCTTCACCTTATTCCCCCTCCCCGTCTACCACCCCACACCACACGCTCTGACCTTCGCAGGAGATCACTTTGCAGGTCCAGAGCTTCACAGCAATGGAGTCTGTGCATCCCCTGCAAGATTCCTCAGCTCAGCGTGCTTGGGGGATGCATCCATGTTACTGTGCTTGCCGTGGCCCCCACTCACACATGCATCCCTGGGTCATCCCCTCCTTTTCTGACCACACTTCACAAACTCAGCAAATCACAGAGTCTCGAGGCCTCCTGTCCCCAATCCCGCCCTTGTACCACTGCCCAGAGCTCCAGGCCTTCAACTGGATCCTTCAGATCCCCGGTGTGCAGACAGACCTTTTTCACTCTTCCACACCCGACTTTGTGGGCAGCCACGGTAAGCCAATCTTCTAAATTCTTATATATTTGTATATCTTGTATTAAATCTGTCTCTCTAGTGCGCACTGACAGATACAATTCCACTATATGAATGTACTGAAATGTTTTTATCTAATCTGCTGTGAATGCTCATGTTAGGGGCCTGCAATGCTTGCATTATAAACAATTCTGTGTGAGGATCCATGGGCTCCTGGAGTTGGCATAGGAGGTTTCTCTAGGAGTGGGATGACAGGGATGTAGGGCTCACCCATCCCTCACTTCTGAAGACAGTGCTAGGTAATGCTCCCAGAGTCCCCCTGTCCACAGCCCTGCCTGCACATGGCCTTGTGAGATTTGATGCTTTTGCCAACCTGGTACACATGATTTGGCCTCTGTTATGGCTTGTATCTAGATGTGCCCCCAAAGCCTCATGCACTCACAAGTGGTGCTTTTTGGAGGTGGCGGGATCTAGGTTGTGTGATGCTGGATCATGGGTGTGTGGTAACTGTATTAGTCTACTGATTGGATCAGTAAGGTTCTGGGTGTGGCTGAATGGGTTTACTGAAGAGGAAAGCCTCACCCTGGTGTGGGTAGCACCACCCAACAGCCTTGTAGCCTCAGTGAAATAAAAAGGGAAAGGTTTCCTACCACTGCTGCTGCTTCCTGCCTGCCCTGCCATGGACTGTTTCTCCTCTGCCATGCCACCCTGCCTTGGAGCCAGCTGATTGTGGACTGAAACCTCTACAAACTGTGACCTACAATAAACTTTCCTACTTTAACTTGTGGGTGTCAGGTGTTTTGTCACAGCAATAAGAAAGTAACCAAGACAGCATCTCATTGTGGTTTTGATTTATATCAACTGATTTCTAGCATTCTATAAATCACCATTTTGTGTCTTTTGTCCATTTCTTTAGGGGGTATTTTGTGTCTCTTTTACATTTTTTGGAGTTCCTTGTATATTCTGACTTCAAGGCTTGTATTGCTACAAGCATTGCATAGCTTAATTTCAGTCTTCGTGATGTTTTTATTTTTATAAGATGTGACATTCAATAAACAAAATTTTCATTTGCATGTAGTACAATTTTGAATTTCCTTCCCTGAGTCTTGCTTAAGAATTCCTACCCGATTTCATACAGACATTCTCCTGCATGTTCTCCCGCAGGGTTAGTTGGTTTGTTTTTCAGTGACGCTGAGGGCTGAACCCAGGATCTTCACACGGAGCTACCTCCACAGCCCTTTTTTAAATGTTTTATTTTGAGATAAGGTCTCACTAAGTTGCCCAAGCTGGGCTCGAACACGAGATCTTCCTGCCTCAGCTGAGATTATAGGTCTGTGCCACCACACCTGCCTTGATCTTCTAAGTCTCTTAAGTTTTGCTTTACAGATAGAGGTCTTTTCACACGGGCTGGGTATTAGATGGAATAGGGACTGATTTTACTTTTGGTGAGATATGGATTAAGTAGAATCTTGCCAGAACCCAGGGAGTGGCAGCCAGGGCGTGTCACAGGTGACAGTGTGGAATCTGTGGGTGGCTTCCTAGCCTCTCCAAACCCTGGCCCGCTCATCCACCCAGGAGCGAGTGCATCTCACTCTGCCTCACTTTACCTCGGTTCCACATAGGCTCTTTATCTCCATCAGGGCAAATTCAGCTCTGTTAAATATTTTCAAAATTGTCTCTGTTATCACCAGGCTTTTGCTCTTCCATATCAATTTTAGAATAAGCTTACCAAGTTCCCAAGGAAATGTGTCAGGGTTCTGATCAGAATGACATTCCATTTCTCACAGAATTTGGAGAGGACTGACATCTTTATAACATTCAGTCTGCCTAACCATTAACGTGGTGTATTTCTTCTTGATATCTTTCAATAAAGTTTTATAATTTTCTCCCAGAAAGGTCACACACATTTTTCAAAAGGTTTTATTCCCTGATATCTTATTACTTTCAGCGCCATTGCAACTAATGCTTTTAAATTGAATTTTCTATTTGTTCCCTATATATAGGAAAAATGTCAAATTTTGCATATTAGATTTACGCACATGGAAGTCTGGTTGGAGAGGCTCATTATAGTTTACCTAGAGATTTTGATACTGACAGATCTAAGACGCTCTTGTAGATGTCTTGTCATTTGTGAAAATGAGAGTTTTATTCCTTCCTTCCCAATTTTTATAACACGAATTCCTTCGCTTGTATAGGTTCTTTATTGCAGGGTTGAATAGAATCAGCCATGACAGGTATTTGCATCTATTTCTGATCTTAAAAAGAGTGCTTCTCATCTGACAACTGAATGCCGTGTTCATTGCAGGCTGGTGGCGGAGAGTGTTAGCTCCAAAAGAGCTTCCCCTCCCCTTCTCAGTGACAGTAAGTTTGTTTTATTTCGATCATGAGTGTTTTAATTTCACTGAATACTTTTTTCTGTATCTACAGAATTGTGAATCCCACTAATACATTTTCGGATGTCCCAATCCCTTGTACAGCTGGGTAACCCTAACATGGCCCATCCGGGGGACGTTGCTGTTGTCCCTAACCAGCCACCCTTCGCTTCCTCTGAAGAGCAGACACCTAAGCTGGCTGCCACCCATGCGCACAACTGAAGGCCACGTCCTCAGTGTCCCTCCAGCAAGGTGTGGCCTGTGATTAAGTGTAGGGTAGAGAGGTACACACACAGAAGTCACGGAGCCACCTCTGAGCCTTCTCCTGGGGGTCTTGTCCCTCTCCCCACGCCTGTCGTTTGGATGAGTCCCCCAAGTTTGTACCGGAAATGCTGATTTCTAAATTCCTGTGTTAGGTGGGGCCTTGGGAGGTGACTGTTAGAGGATGGCAGGGTGTCAGGGACCCCCCAGACTGCTATCCCCGGCTTTATAAGGAGAGGAAGAGACCCAGCATGTGTCCCTTCCCCACCATGCGGTCCTCTCCGCCACGTCCGCACGCAGCCAGTGCCCCCGGCAGCCAGCACAGGAAGAGGTGAGGATCTGTTCTTTATAAATTACCCAGTCTCGGGCGTTCTGTGACAATGGCAGAAGGAACAAAGATACCTACTGACCAGGAAGAGAAAAGCTGGAAGCCGTGCTGAGGAATGGGAGAGCTGGGCCACTCCCCTCTGCCCCTGTGACAGAGACAGGCACATCTGTCTTTAATCCATCACATTTAGGGTCTTTTTTTCCAGCACTTTAAACTATGTCCCAGCTAAGGCAGTTGTGAGAAACTGGCTTCTGTATGTTGCTGGCTTCACCTTGCCAATATTTGGAGGCAGAGGGGGTGATTCCCATGTTCATAGATGAGATTGACCAATAAATTTCCTTTTTTCTACTTTCCTTCCTCCCCTTCTTTCCTTCCTTCTTTCCTTCCCTCCCTCTTTCCTCCCTCTCTCTCCTTCTTTCTTTCTTTCTTAGTACTGAGGATGAATCCCCTTCTTTATTTTTTATTTTGAGACAGAATCTCATTAAATCCTTAGGTAGCCCAGGCTGGCCTCAAACTTGCAGTCCTCCTGCCTCAGCCTACCAGAATGCTGGGATTACAGGTGTGCAGCACTTCATTCTTCTTGGGTTACATTTCCTTTCTTATACAGTCTTTGTCTTTTTTAAATTTTGGTACCAAGTTTATACAACGAGTTGGCAATATTGTCTTGTTTTGTATTTTTACAGAGCTTTGGATAATACTATCTCTTCACTGAATTTTTTTAGGGTACTGGCAATTGGACCCCAGGCCTTGGGGTTGCTAGGCCAGTGAGCACCTTACCACTGCACCTCCAGCCCCTCTTTCTTGAATATTTTACAAAAATGTGCAAAGCCATCTGGACCTGGTTTGGGAAATATAGAGGAGGAGAGGGTGGTAAATTTTAAACTACTAATTCAATTTATTTAATTTACATGGGACTATTTGGAATTTCTATTAGCTCTTGAGTGATCTTTTATATATTTCTCTAGAAATTTGCTTGGGTTTTCAAATTCCCTGCTATAAAGCTATTGACAGCAGTGTTTCTCTTCACCATCTCTCTCTCTACCTTCTGCACGGATTATTTGTACCTTCAGTCTTGTTCTCAACCAGTTACTCCAGAAACTGTGTTCATTTAATTACTCTTTTCAAGAAGCTAACTTTTTGGTTTGTTAATCCTTCCCACTATACATTTCTTGTCCACTTAATTTCTGCTCTTATCTTCATTTTTTCAACTCCCCCACACACACACATCATTGTGTTTATTCTGCTGTATTTATTTTTACTTCTCAGTTTCAAATGCCTAGTTCATGAACTTTCAACCTTGATCTTTTTTTTATTCTGTGCTGGGGATTAAATCCAGGGACTTGCACATACTAGGCAAACACACTATACCCCCAGCCCTTTTTTAAAATTTTATTTTGAAAAAAGTGTCTTGCTAAGTTGCCCAGGCTGGTCTCAAGCTTGTGATCTTCTTGCCTCAGCCCCCCAGAGTGCCAGGATCACAGGCGCACACCACGACACCCTGCTTGGCATGAGCTCATAGGGTATATTACTTTAGCTTCAACCTACTCTTGATTTTCTTTTAATTGTGGTATATATATATATAATTTGCCACTGTTTTGATAATGTTTTGCTATGTAATGTTTTATTATGTTTAATCTCACATATTTTTAAACTTTCATTATGATTTTCTTTTTGGTCAACAAGTTATTTGAAAGTGTGTTATTAATTTCCATAGGTCAGGGATAGGGATGGTCCCCTTACTAACTTCGATGGTAGACAAACACGCCGGACCGCATCCCCCCAGCTCATGGAAGTGCGCTGGGATTCGCTTTATGACGTGGCCTGAGTCTTCCATTCTCATGAATGTGTGTACATCCAGTGTTCCGCACACATCTAACACATCGAGAGGCTGACTACGCTGTTTGCGTCTTCTGTATCATTGCAGATGTGCTTCCATTTGTCTCGCTAGATTTACCAGCCGCTGAGAAAGGTAGTCGGACTATTCTCCTACAGAGGGGAGTGTGTCCGTGCACCTTGTCATTCGGTCACTTTTTAATATTTGCTTCATAAAGCGTTAAGCCACCTCATCAGATGCACAAGACATTATATCTTCCTAAAATGTTTAACTTTATTACAATGGCAGCCACCCTTAGGCCTTTATTAGACAGTATTTTGAGAACTGGCACAGAGCCAGCGCTGACTAAATTGTGGTAGAAATGTGGGCTTTAAAAAATGTTTGAAAAGGAAAATACTGGGGTGCCAGGGTCCCACCCACCATCTCTGGCAGGCACTCTGGAGTCAGGGCTGGGAAATGTTTGGGTCACAGCCCCTTCTGCATTGGATTAGCCCATGCTCCACTAGTGTCACAACAAAAAGAGGGGACATTAGAGGGTGTCACCAGCCCTGCACTGTCCCCAGTGGTGAGACTCAGGTCCCAGCCTGGCAGGTCCTCCCAGGAGGGGACCTGTGCCCCAAACCCTCCCACCCAGGGAGGCCACTCCTCTGTTCCAGTCACCTCTCTGTCCTCCCTACCACCACAGGGGAAGGAACCTCTCCTAGAAGGCATCCAAGGGACAAATCCAAGTGTAGGGAGGGGACTTTCTCTCAGGAGATCCCCTTGCAGAATGTGGGCCCTTCCCTTTATTAGGGGCTCTCCTGTCCAAAAAGCCAGCATCGTGCATTCCGTTACAGAGCCCTCTGCACCCCGCCCTGGCCACCATCTGACTGATGGGGGGAGAGGGCTGCTCTTCTCCTGCTGTCCCAGGTGCATCCTCCTCCATCCGCACCTCCTACACCTGCTGCTCAGGACGGGCTTCGCCCTCACTCTGTCCTCCCTCCCAGTCATCTTGGTATGAGCCCCCTAGACCTCTCCCCACTGCCTACCACCCCCAAAGGACACCCCACTGACCCCTAACCCCAACATCTCCCGCTGACCCATCCCAGTCCCCTACTCTGGGATGGACACGGTAGCACATGCCTGTCATCCCAGCGCTCTGGGATACTGAGGCAGGAGGATTGCAAGTTTGAGCACAGCTTGGAGAAGTTGGCAAGACCCTGTCTCAAAATAAAAAATAAAAAAAGGGCCGAGGATATAGCTCAGTTCAAAGGCCCTGGGTCTTTTGACCCCCCCCCACCCCATACCCCCCCAAAATGTTTTAAAATATTTTTGTAATATTTTAATTTTTTCATCTTACTTCCCAATAGTTAACCTGTTCACACGGTCCGAACTCAAAACATACAAAAGTGCCCATCGTAAGTCTGCCTTCCGGTCACCTCGCGGCCACCCAGGCCCTTCCACTGCGCACTCCTCTGGGATGCCACCGGCTGTCCCAGCAGGGAGAAGCATTCTCCATCTCCTCTCTCACCCCAGTGCGCTGTCACCTTATTGGCTCCACTAAACTATGCACCTTGAAGTTTGTGCCTTGTTCATGAATTAAGAGCTTCCTCTCTCTGAATAGACTGCCTTTCTCCGGGCACCCCCACCCCACCCCACCTCACCTCACCTCACCTCACCTCACCTCTGCCCTTTGCCACTGCCCGCGCCTCGGGTAACAATGCGCATGCGCTGTTTTACCCAGGTGTAGGGCTGGGGAGGCGCCTTGTGAGCCCGAAGTGGCCGGGTGATGCTAGGGACCCTCCACGGGGGCTGCACCCGGTCATCCTCCCACCGGGCAACGGATTAGAAAGCTCCTTTCTCCACACTGTCAGCCGCATAGCGTTTTAGGCAACGCTCCTTTTGACCCTCCAGCCGGCAAAAATGGTACTGCTGCGATGTCTCATTTACATTTCTTTCTTGCAAGTAAGCATCGTGTAGCATTTCCTTTTTCCTGAACTGTGTCTTCATTCCCTTTGCCCATTTTATTTGAGGCGGGGCTTTTTCACTGATTTCCATATTATGGAAATTAGTTCTCTGTCCCGAAGTTACAAGCTTGTTTCCCCAGTCGGACGGTGAGGACTGTGCACTTCGATTTAAGGGATGTGATGATACTTATGTAGCTTAATGAGTCTTTGTGGCTTCTGATTTTTTGTTTTCTGCATGATATGTTTTTTAAAAAAATTCTTAGAAAGGCTTCAGCCATTCTGAAATTGAATTTTAAAAACATTCTTTTGGGCCAGGTGCAGTAGCAATCATCTGTAATCCCAGTTATTTGGGAGGCTGAGGCAGGAGGATTCCAAGTTGGAGACCAGTCTGGGCAACTTAACGAGACCCTGTCTCAAAATAAAAACTAAAACAGAAAGAGACAGAACCATGGTGGTAGCTCAGCGGTAGAGCACTTGCCTAGCACATGTGAGCTCTGGTTTGATACCCAGTGCTGCAAAAAAAGAAAAGAAAAGAAAAACCAAAACAATTTTGTGGCTTCTTCTTGTGGTTTTATGGTTTAACTTTTCACATTTAATTATTTGGTACATTTCATATTACCCAATTAGTCAATGCCATCCTCCCTAGTGATCTATGAGAGGTGCTCAAAATACACAGTGAATGTTTCAATTTTAAAATTTTGTTATACTAAAAACATATTGCCATTAACCTCCCTTAAAAATACTCCCCGCTCACTTCATGAGCACACTTATCCCATCATTCTTGTCACTTTCTGGAGCAGGTCTGGAAGTTCTCTTGCATGAATGTCTTTACGAGTTGTGGTCAAAAGGACAGTGATGCTGTTGCCAAGTGGGAGCCAAAGAAAGGGCGGACCCATACAAACATGACGGCGTGTCCCCATCCACCTTATTCACCAGATCTGCCACTGTAGGACTTCTGGCTCCTCCCAAAGTCAAAATGACCATGAAAGGAAAATGTTTTTAATCAATTCGGGACACTGAGGCAGCCAGGGCAGAGCAACTAAAGACACTCATGAAAGAGAACAAGTGGCAAGGACAATGGGATATGTGTGTCCAAAGTGAGCGGGAGGATTTTGAGGGGTATTCCTAGCCATGTGTCTTTTTCTGTGATACATTTTCAAATTTTTGAAGACTATATTTTTCAATCACACCCGGAATGTCTTTCCCATAGTAATGAGCTCCCTTGTCTCACGCTAAACCCCGTGTGTGTTTAAAGTTACCGCACTCCTCTCAGCCCCAGCATCCAGGCACCCTCAGGACCCTGTGGCTTCTCGCTTCTAAATATTTCTCGAAGCCACCACCTTCCCTCGCTGTCCTTGGGAACTCAGTCTTTGTCCCTGGGCCTAAAGTTGGGTTAGCACCAGACACAGGAGCCATAAGGTCTGAAAGTTCCGGCTGCCCCCTGCCCCCGTGAGAGCCACGCTCGTGGTTAGGGCAGGAGGTCCTCCCTCTGGTCCCCGTTACCCTGCACACTGCCTCTTGCTTCCCTCTGTCACCTTTCAGCCAGACCCCTGGATGTTCTTCCCCTGAGCCTGTGCCACCGCCTTCATCCAGAAGCCCTGCCCCCTTCCTGCCTATTTCTCCTCCAGACTGGACCCCAGCATCCTTACTCTCCTCTCCACTCTTTAGCCCCAGCCTCTGTGGTGACCTCACAGCAGCAGAGTCCCCACTCCAGCCTGCACCAGCTTTGGGCACACACAGGAACTGCCCAGAGCGTGCCAGGAATGGGTGCCTTTGCCTGTCAGGAGGGACAGAGGTGGAGACCTGGGTGGCTTCCCCCTCCATCCAGGACACTTCCTCTGGTCTCCTCCTCCAGGCAGGGCTAAATTCAAAGCCTCCCTCCCGTCCCCAGGTCATTTAACCTCTTTGCTGCCTTTTCCCTGTGCCCTGGCCATGGGGGGTCACACCCGCTAAGGGCAAAGGACCTGAGGTGGCCAGGGGCTTGGATGGCAAGAGGCCATCAAGAAGGCAGCAGGGCTGGAATGCAGGGTGGAGCGTGGCAAGGCCCGCGGAGGCTTTGAAGGTGTCCTGGGTGTAAGCGGAGAAACCGCAGGATTTGAATCCTGCGGCGCCCTCTGGTGGTTGTGTGAGGAATAAACCATGGTGGGACAAGGGCAGAAGGCAGGAGGTGCCAGTGTCCAGGTGACAGGTAGCAGAGGTTTGGATGGTGTTATGGTTTACACCTAAATGTCTCCCAAAGCCTCATGCGCCCATAGGTGGGGCTTTGGAAATAAGATTGGATCATGGGGATGCGATACTCATCAGTGGATTAGTCCACCGATGAGTTTATAGCTAAATGTGATTTGGGAGGTGAAGCCTGGTAGAAGGAGGTGGTTACTGGGGGAGTGGCCTGAAAAGATCGATCTCCCTCCTCCTCCCTTGATCTTTCTGCTTCCTACTGCCCTGCCATGAGCTGTTTCTCCTCTGCCATGCCCCTCTGCCACGCCACCCTGCCTTGGAGCCAGCTATGAACTGAAACCTCTACAAACTGTGAGGCAAAATAAACCTCTCCTCCTTTAAACTGTGGGTGTCAGGTATTGTGCCTCAGGATGAGGAAGTAACTAAGACAGATGGGGAGGCAATGTTGAGGATGTGAGAAGCAGCGGGGGAAAGGATATGTTTTGTAGAGTCTGCAGGATTTGCTGGTGGAGTCAAAAAGGATGCCGGGTTCCTTCTGAGCAAGTTGACAGCTGATGAAAGTGTTGCTTACCTAGGAGGAGGGCTGGGAGAGGAGAGGACGCAAGTTCCCAGGATGGACATTGTGCTTGAGAAGCCTATTGGATACACGGGTCTGGGCAAGGGGAAGGGTCCAAGCTAAAGACATCAGCATGGACTTGTCTAAATATACATGCCGTTTGCTATGGAATGAGTGTTTGTCTCCACCCCTCCGCAAAGTTCATGTGTTAAAACCTAATCCCCAATGTAATGGCATTTAGAGGCATGACCTGTGGAAGGTCACAAGGGTGGAGCCTGCAGGAATGGGATTAGTGCCCTTACAAAAGAGGCACCAGAGAGCCACCTAGTCCCTTCTGCCATGTGAGAGCGCAGCAAGAAGGTGGTCATCGCAGACCAGGAAGCAGCTCTCACCAGACACAGAATCTGCCAGGGTCAGGACATTGGGCTTTTGGTCCCCAGAACCGTGAGAAATGAACTTTTGTTGTTTATAAGCCACCTAGTGGATGGTATTTTACTATAGCCCAGACGAATGATGACAGTGTTGATTGATGGATTGATTGACTGATTGATTGATGAGTGGGTTGGTTGGTTGGTTGATTGGAAATGGTATGACATTTGGAATTTAATTTATCATTCCCCCCTGCTTTATTAAGATACGATTGGCATGGGCCGGTGAGATGGCTCAGTGGCTTAAGCGCCTGCCTGGCAAGCGCGAGGGCCCAAGTTCGACTCCCGGAACCCACATACGAAAAAAGGGCCGGTGATATCGCTCAGCAGCACGGGCACCTGCTGGAGCGCGAGGTCCTGAGGTTGACCCCTGGTACCCACAAAAAAAAAAAAAGATACGATTGGCAAATAAAATTGTACATATTTATAGAGCACACTGTGATACTTTGATATGTGTTTGTGAAATGATTAAATCAAGCAAATTCACACATTTATTTTGTGTGTGTGGTGAGAATATTTAAGATCTACACTCTTAGCATTTTTGAAATACACAATACATTTTTAGCCATGTCACCATGTCATGCTGGAGATCTCCAGAATTTACTCACCCTAAAGGAATTTTGTGTCCTTTGACCAACAATTTCCCTGCTTCCCTTGCTCCACTTGCCCGGGCAACTACTATTCTACTCTGTTTCTATAAACTCAATACTTTTTACATTCCACATATGAGTGAGATCCTGCAGTACTTTCTGTGTCTGGCTTCTTTCTCTTAGCATAAGGTCCTCCAAGTCCATCCATGTTGTCCCAAATGCCAGAATACCCTTCCTTGTTAAACTGAATAGCATTTCATGGTGTACATGGAGTACATGGATCACACTTTTTTGTGTGTGTGTGGGTACCGGGGGTCGACCTCAGGACCTCACGCACCAGCAGGTGCCCGTGCCGCTGAGCCATATCACCGGCCCCTTTTTCGTATGTGGGTTCTGGGAGTTGAACTCGGGCCCTCGTGCTAGCCAGGCAGGCGCTTATGCCGCTGAGCCATCTCACCGGCCCGGATCACACTTTCTTTGTCCATTCATCAGCTGATGGAAGTGTAGGTTGCTGCCGTGAACATGGGGGTGCAGGTGTACCAAGTGACATGCAGATGTCCTTTTTTCTGGACGCATACCCAGAAGGGGAATGGTTGGATCATACGGGAGTTCAATTTTTTATTTTATGAGGCACCTCCACACTGCTTTCCATGATGACTGTACTACTTTATATCCCCACCAATGGTGTACAATGGTTCACTTTTCTCCATCCTCAACATTTGTTATCCTTCATCTTTTTGATGCCAGGCAATATAATGGATGAAGTGATATTTCAATGTGGTTTAATTAGCATTTCTCTGATGATTTATTAGGTGGAGCATTTTTGCCATTTGTACATCTTTGGAGAAATGTCTATTGAATCTTTTGCTCATTTTAAAATCAGGGCTTTTTAAAATATTGAATTAAGTTCCTTACATATTCTAGACACTAACCCTTTATCAGATGTATGGTTTGCAATATTTTCTATTCCCTGGGTTATCTCTTCACTCAGCCGGTTGTTTCTTTTGTGTGAAGAAGCTTTTTATTTTTATGCTATCCCACTTGCTTTTGTTGACTGTGCGTTTAGGATCATATCCAAAAAGTCACAACTCAGACCAATGCCAAAAAGCTTTTTCCCTTGCTTCTTGTAGTACTTTTACAATTTCAAGTCTTACGTTAAGTCTTTAATCTGCTTTCAGCTTATTGTTGGGTGAAATAAGGGTCCAATTTCATTCTTCTGTAAGTGGATATCCAGTTTTCCCAACACCGTTTATTGAAGATTGTCCTTTCCCTGGTTTGTTCGTGCACCTTTGTGGAAAACTGATTGACTGTAGCATGCAGATTTGTCCCTGGGCTCCTTGTGTGTGATTTTAAACCAGTACTATGCTGCTTTGATCACAGTAGCTTTGCAGTATATGTTGAGATCAGGCCCTGTGACGTCTCTGGCTTTGTTCTTGTTGCTCTACATTATTTTAGCTATTCAGGGTCTTCCATAGTCCATACAAAATTTAGGATTATTGTTTCTATGCCTGTCAAAAATGACATTAGAATTTTGACAGGGATTGCACTGAATGTGGAGATCAGTTTGGGGAGTGTAGATATTTTCACAGCATTAATTCTGCTACTCCATGAACATAGACTTTCTATTTATTTGTGTCTTCTTTGAATATTTTCACCACTCCAGAAACTCAGTGTTTAAAGCAGCAGGAGGTTATTGCTATGGCTCAGATAAGTGTCCCCCAGAGTGTCCCCCCAGAGCCCCATATTAAAGTGTAGGTGCCCAGGGTGGTTTTACTGGGAATTTAGTGCTGGAACCTTTAGAAGGAGGTGTCTTGTGGGAGGTCACAAGCAGTTAAGGTCATGACCCAAAGGGGACTGACCTGGCTTATGATGTAAGTGGTTTGCTCTGCCACACCACTGCCCCCACCATCGTGTGCACCAAGATGTCCTAAAGCAACGGCACCCCCTGACCTTCAACTTGCACCTCCAGAATCAGGAGCCAATGCATATGTATAAATTTATTGCCTCTGATGTTTTGTTATAGTTATGTGAAGCTGACTAACACGCTTACCCAGAGAAGGACTGCAGCTTAAGACAGGAGGTGGACTGAAAATATTGGGGAGATGGGCCTGGTTCCCTCCAATGGGCCTGCATCTTCCTCTGCCTGGAGCTGCATGGCAGGGTTTCCCTTCCATGAGCAGCCTCCATGTAGCATCCTGAGCCAATGGGAAGGCAGGAAGCAGGGCACTTCCTCCTGCACACTCATGACCCAGAGTCTGAAACACCTAGGCTATCACCAAGCCCAGCTGCAGGCCTTCCCAGCCCTGCCCTCCCTCTACCCTGACCACACATCTAGCACCCCCCGCCCCATGCCCAGCCAGCAGCCCATTCTCAGATCACTTTTCTGCATCCCCACTGCCTTCTTCTCTGCCTGCCCAGCCACACACTGACCAGCCCTGCCCTGCATGTGAGAACTCCAGGCGCGCCCTGTGCACCGCTGGGCTGCAGACAGTAGTTGGAGACAATGTGTGGGGCAAAGTTCACCTTCAGCCTCTGTAAGCCCCATGCTCAGCCAGTGCCTCACTGACCCCCAGGGGACGTTCTCTCACCTGCTACCCCAAACCCTGCCATTCTCAAACCATCAACCTCTCCAGAGAAGGCCTTGGCTTCCACCCCCCACCGAACCCTTCCAAAGAGGCCCCTGAGCTCCCCCAGCCTCCTTCCCCTCCTATGCAAGGCTCTGGAGTTGGGTGTGTGTCCACTCCCTGACGTGTGGTCACACCAAGTGGCTTCCTCTCCCCGCAAGCTGGTCTCCCACTGCTTGAGCACCAGATGAGATGCCATGTGTACACACCCAGAGTGAGACAGGCAAGTTGCCAACACTTGGTAACTGTCAGTACCACTGCAGCCTCAGAGCTATCTTTTCCCTTTTTATCTTATGTCCCTGTCCCCTTCTCTAGAATGCTGTTCTGCTCCTTCCCCAGTATCTTCAACTTTTCCAACTGACTCTCACATCGAGTCTCCCCCACTACATTAATCCTGGCTACATCACCTCATAGCGGATGGCATCATGGCGGGTGGCATCATGGCGGATGGCATCATGGCAGGTGGCATCATGGCGGATGGCATCATGGCAGAAGGCATCATGGCGGGTGGCATCATGGCGGAAGGCATCATGGCGGCTGGCATCATGGCGGGTGGCATCATGGCAGAAGAGATCACATGGCCATACAGGAAGCCAGAGCCAAGGGAATGGCCAGATTTGCTCTTTTATAACAACTTTCTCAGGAGAACTAACTCAGGGTCCCCTGGAAACTACTTCACCTCATCCCAGGAAACACCCCAATGACCTCCCCGGCCTTACTTAATGAAGGTCCCACCCCTCTTACCATCACTACCCTGAGGGCCACGCCTCCAACACATAGCCTCATCTTACAAGGGAACAACCCGCAGGCTTTGTCTCTCAGTCCTCTCCCACCTCCATCCACCCCTTCTCCTTTCCCAGCCCCCTGGCCCTAACTGGACACAAGGCCTTTAAAGAGATAAAAAGGTAAAACGAGGTCATGAAGAAGGGCTCTAATCCAGTCTAACTCCTGTCCTTCTAGAGAAGATGAGGACACAGGTGCACAGGAGGAAGACACAAGGAGAAGACAGCCATCTACAAGCCAAGGGGGGGACCTGGAAGAAACATCCCCGCTGGCACCTTGACCTTGAACGTCAGCCTCTGGAGCTGTGACGAAAGAAGCTTCAGTTGTTTGAACCCCTCCTTTATTTTGGCAGCCCAGAAAAGAGGAATACAGGGCTAAGAGGGCTCCAAAACTGTCCCTCACCACCACTCCGCCCATGATGTCCTGATTTCTAAACCCAAAAGATGACATGATCATCCTATCAGTTGTGTTTCAGTGCAGAAACCAGAAACCACCACACTAGGTATCTTTAGTAGAAAGAGATCTAACACAGGGAGTTTGGTGCTTACAAAATCATAAGATGTGCTGAGGGGTGGCCTCTGGTCGGGGCTCTAGGAACAACCCACAGAAAGCCACAGAACTGACCAAGGGAGCCACTGCCAAGGCCGCAGTCATGAAGGTGAGGCATCGCGGCCACCCCCAAATCCACTACTGTGGCTGCCATCACTGCTGTTCCTGTTAGTCAAGCCTCAGGAAGCAGGTGCCTGGACACTGTGATGGAGTCCAGTTGTCACTCCTCTGCTGTGACCACTTTGATACTCACAAGCTCACTCTACAGCCACGGCCACCTTCAACCTTGCACAACCACGCAGGGAGCATCAGCAATGCACGGCCGGAGCCACAGCTGCACGGGGGCCCAGGAGATGTGGCGTTTGTGCTCTCCAGGCCCTGCAAGAAGGAAAGCAGAGGAAGACAGGGCAGGAGATGAAGGAGTCCTACCAAGCCCTTTGGCACCATGGGGACCACTCCCTCCGCCCCATGGTAACAAAGATTGAACCCGGGGCGATCTGAGCTACATCCCCAGTCCTTCTTAAATTTTACTTTGAGACGGGGTCTCACTAAGTCTCCCAGGCTGGCCTTGAACTTTTGATCTTCCAGCCTCAGCCTCCCGGGTGCTAGCATTACAGGCCTGCACCACTCTCTCCTTTTTAAATGCTGCCCTTGTGTAGCTGTGGCCACTGCCTTCTCACTCTGTACAGGTCCCTGAAGCAGCTAGGCCTTGCTCAGCCCAGGGATCGTTGGTGTCACTGAGCAAGGTGTGACTCAGACATAGCCCAGGACTGGTGCCACAGCCTAGCAGTGCTGTCTGGACTGAGTCCTTCTGTGTTTTGGTCTCGCTGTCCTCATCCTTCATCTTTCATCTCATGCTTGTTACCACAACAAGCAAAGCAGCAAACCCCACAGCCTCCCAGGGGGAACTTCCCTGTGTCCAGAAAGGCGCACCCTCCCAGGGGCTTCCTCCTTGGCCGGAAAGGTCACAGGGTCATGCTTGGCTGCAAAGGAGGCTAGGAAATAATGATCTAGCTTTTCAGACTCTGGTCAAGGAAGGAGAGTGGGAGAGGGATTGGGAACAGGCATTCAGTGACCCTGTTTTTAATACCTGCCATTGCCATAAGGGAATTAACTGGCACACATGACCATGTCATCCTGGCTTCCACAATGGCAAATCCAGAAACTCACTTGCTGTCACCTGCCCTCAACTGCTGTTCTCTCCATTACCTAACTCACTTTCCTCTGCTGTGGCACAGCACCCAGGCTCCTTCAGGTGGCACTAGCAACTCCAGTTTGACACCATCCATACAGCTAAAAAAAAGTTATGTTTTCTTCATTTTCCAGTGACAGTCCCAGGACTGAATCTCACTGGAGCTGCTTAGGTAACATGACCACTCCTGAGCCAATCAGGAGAGGTGCTAGTAGCCGGGCTTGGATGGTTCCTTCTCCCCCCTCCCACTTCCTGGAGAAAGGGGTGGGGTCAACACTTCATCAATTGCTTGTACAGAAAATGGAAAAGCAGCAATCCCAAAAGAAACTAGAGACACCTTCTGAGTGAGGCAGGACAGATGCAGGATACTCATGAGCAGGAGGTGCCCACAAACTGTCCCTTACCTGTCCTCACAACCTTCAGCTGGTTCTCTTCCCCCTGACCTCACCCTCATCCTGAGGCCCTCTTCCAGCATGGACCCCATAACACTGGGCTCCCAGGTATCTGAACTCACCTAAGGCCTCCATGAACTATCTCCTGCAGTCCTGTGATCTTGTGGACACCAGCATGTTGATGTCACCCAACCATATTTTTCCAAACTTGATCTTGCCATGGAGTCCCAATCTTTACATCCACCTGTCTGATAAACTCAGCTCCCAAAGGTCCTGAGGCTCTTTCAGTGACATCACGGCACAAAGCCAACTTGTCTACAGCTGCAGCTCACATCAATTGCTGCACAGAAAACCACCCCCAAAATTCAGCAGTTTAAAAACAACCATTTCCTTCTCTCTCCCATGGTTCTATATGTTGACTGGGCTCAGCTGGGTGATTTTCTGCTCCTTATGAGTCAGCTGAACTGCAGCCGACAGCAGATGCACCCAGATATGGCCTCTCCACGTGGCTTGAGCCTGTCACACACAGGCATTGGGATCCCAAAGGGAGGATCCCAACAGCCCTGGTGAAAAAAGCCAGACTGCAAAGCATGGTTTCCCCTGCCATCTATGGTCAGGACTCAAGCCAGGCCCAGCCCCGCTCCAAGAGAAGGAATGAACATCACCACTCTATGGAGAGGGTAGCACAGACTGCAGCCAGCATTAACCTATCACCCACCAAACTCACTCTAGGAACAGCAACATCACCCAACAGTCCCCAGCTGGAAACCTAAAGTCAACCCTCACCCTGCTCCCCTGCATCCTGAGGTCATCTTTCACCCCCACCTGCACCCTCAAGTTCTTCCTTCACTCCCATCTGCACCATCCTCATCTTTCTTCCATGAATCTTCACCCTCAAGGTCCTCCTTCACCCTGCCCACCTGCACCCTCAGTTGTTCATGAGGTCTAGCCAGTTTCATTACCTAACCTCCTCTCACCAAGGTCCATGACACATCAGGTCCTTCTCTGCCACCCTACCCCAAGCCATAGCACCCCTGTCAGCACCACTAGAACCATTTCTAACCAGTCAGCCTGCTTTTTTTTTTTTTTTCCTTTGTAAGGCAGGGTCTTTCCAAGTCACTGAACTGCCCAGGCTGGGCTCGAACTTCCAATCCTCCAGCCTCAGCCTCCCAGAGTGCTGGGATTACAGGTGTGCACCACCATCCCCAGCTGGTTGGCCTGCTTTTAATCGAATCAAGTCCTTCTCAGAAGTCAGAGCTGCCTTTCCAAACGCCAAGTCAGAGCTGGCTTTGTTCGTGGCTTGCAGCTCCCCACCATCTGGATGTGTGACAGGTGTAGAGTTACTGAGGCTCAGCCTCACTGCCAGGCAAGGCAGGATCCCAGCAGGACCTTGGAGAGCTGCACAGAGAAGCTCTTGAAATGGGGTGTGAATGCCCCCGTGGCAGTGGCCTCTGACACAAGACAGAAGCGCCCCTGTGGGGAAAAAGGGCTCTTTCTTTTTGCACACTGCTAGCCAGGAACACAAGGAGCATGAGCAGTGTCCTGGCATCTGAAACATCAGTGTGGCCCCCGTTTCTTTTCTTCTTTTTTTTTTTTTTTTTTTTGGTGGGAACCGGGGGGTCGACCTCAGGACCTCGCGCGCAAGCAGGCGCCCGTGCCACTGAGCGATATCACTGGCCCTTTTTTCATATGTGGGTTCCAGGAGTCGAACTCAGGCCCTTGCACTTATGCCGCTGAGCCATCTCACCGGCCCCCCCCCATTTCTTTTGTGAGGCTCATTTCCCCCATTAAGCCACATGCACAAGCCCATTCACTGCACAGCATGCACTCCTGCCCAAGGGTATGCACGGAGGTCTCTTGTCGGCCTCCACCTCCTGCGACTGGCTATAGTCGGGCTGTTCCCGCCACCACCAGATCCCTTCCTGCCCCTGCTTTTCTTCCTCCAAGGCAGGGCTCCTAAACAGCTGAACGCAGCCCCTTCCCTGTAGCTCCACCCCATGCAGAGTCCGTCCCTTCCCCTTCGGGTCACACTGTTCCAAGAACGCATCACCGCTCAGTAGAGCACCCATGCAGTGATGCCCCCTGGGGCGTGGCTGGGCCTCACGCACCCTGGGGTGAGGCAAAGACGGTGCAGACACCACCCTCACTCCCTGGCCACGTGACTCAGACTTGCCAGCCTCACACCTGAGACACCATGACCTCCCGCCCGGGCAGGAAGCTTCACCCTCTGGCTGCAGTTCCCCATGTGTAAAATGAGAATAGTCATCTCCTTCCCCGAACACTTGTGAAGGTTGGAGATCAGGAGGTCAGCAGATGTTTTATCGTTTAAACACTGCATTCAAAGAGTATGTGAGGAATTTTTAAAGTGGAAATATATCTGATGGGAATCAGAGGTCACCAGGGCACCCGAATGCGGAGGACAAGGTCCTGATACAGACAGACGGACAGGAGGGTGGATGAGGGAGGATGGGGGCGAGGTGGGCTGTACTGCAGGGAGAAGAATGAGACAGATCTAAGGGGAGCTGAAAATTCGCCAATCAAGATAAATAATGCTTTCAATATTCTTAAAAGCCCGAAGAAATGCAAAAAATAATCAGTATAAAAATTGTAAGATGGAGTCTGATCCAGCCCTTGAAGGACCCTGCTTCACCCACCTCACCCTGGTTCCAGTCCTATCAATCCACAGCTCCCTACCCAACATCACCCTCACCCAACTCCCCACCAGCCCCCCTCCCCCAAAGTATCGAGGCCAGCCATGGGATCAGGGAGGAATGCTGTGGAGGAAACTGAAGACAGAGAAATGGAGCTGCACGCCCTCCCCCGTACCCAGCCCCGGCCCCAGCTAGAATTCAGTCCCACAGGTCCTGGGGCGTTGGAGCCAAAGGGCCGTAAAAGTCCCCTGTTTCACAGGACAGCCCCGGCAGTAGGGTTTCTTGAGTGCCATCCCCAAAACTACCATGTGGGGGCGCGCGGGCTGAAGGATATTGATGGGGGTGGGGGTGGGGCGGGGTCAGGCCCAGCCCCTCCCTGTCCGCTGCAGGGGGCGGGGGCGCCCAGGTTCAAAGGGGAAGAAACCCGCCCCCCCCACGGGCCCACTGCGGCTGAGCCCTCTGCTAACTGCTTTGCATGGAGTTTTTTATATGAATTTCCTCGTAACGTCCCTTTTTTAAATTAAAAAAAAAAAGCCTTCCCTCGTGGGATGTGCTGTGATCACTCCCGTTTCTACAGAGAGGGAAGCACCTGGCCACGGGCACTGTGGGAAGAGACAGGAGGAGCCGCCTGCCGATGACAAAACCCCGGGCCTGGCAGACAGCACCAGGCCCATCTCCGAGGAACTGAGCAATTGGTCCCGTTTGCAGGAGAGGAGACTGCGGTTCGGTATGGCTGAGTAGTTTGGGGTGTGCCTGACTCCACTGCCTGTGCCCCTCTGTCCCCCGTGTCCCCAGCCCAAACCTGCAAGGCCCCAGAGGGCAGGCCCAGGCAGGATCCCTCCTGCCCCGCCCACACCCTTTGGAGCTGCTTCCGGTGAGCACATCCGGCTCTGGGCCAGGAGTGACTGGAGGAGCCGCTCTGGTCCCCGCCCCAGATGCTCACAAGCCCAGCTTGGGGACAAAGAGGAAACGCATGGCATGACCAGATTTCCGTTTCAGTAAATCGCTCTGTACACTATGAGGGGAATGAATTGGGGTGGGCAAGGCAGGGCTAGAGGCCAAAAGGCCACCTGGGTCTCACACTGGGAAGATGGCAGTGGCCCTGACACAGAGGAGGCAGCGAGGTTGCCTGGAGCGGAGCCATTTGGAACGCCGGGCTCCACAGGACGCTGGCCACCTGGGCAGGGAGGCAGGAGGAAGGAGGAAGTTGACATCCAGGTGCCCAGCTGCTAGGGCTGCTGTTCGCCAAGCTGACCACAGGAGGGAAATGAGGGGCCAGTCTGGGACCCGCTGTGGCCTGAAGATTGAGCTGTCCGGGAGGAAATAACATAGAAGCCTGAGCCTGCTGGGGCCTTGGGGGTATCGGTGTGGGGACAGGACCTTAAACCATAAGGAGAGGCCCTGTGATAAGCCCTAAGGGAACCCCGACATCCTCCACCCTGCTGTCCCCATGTTCCCAGGGCCTGGCATGTTGCTTGGCATCCGACAGAATGGCAGCTGGTATTTTCCAAAGATAGCAGCACCAGCATCTCCTGTCCCCAGCATCTTCTCCCAGTGTGATGCTGACACCTTGCCACCAAAGGCCAGGCCTGTGTCCCTCCCTGGGGTGGGCAGTGAAGACAGTGGAAGCGACACAGCAGACCGTGGAGGGCAACGCGGACCCAGCTGGCTCCTCCACGGCTTCCGAGGCCACCGCTGCCCTGGAGCTGAAACAGTCATGGGCCACCATGCCAGGACTGTGGTAGGACAGAGGCTGGGATACTGGGTGCGGTACGTGAGTGCCCTTTGCAGCGTGGCATGTGTCAACAAACCCATCGTGACGCCCTGAAAAACCACAGAGGCAGAACGTTTGCCCGAAATGAGAAGCTGTTACCAAGGAGAAGCCCAAATCAGCCCTGAAGCCTCACCTTCTCTTAGTCAATTTAGAAATGACTCATTTCGCAGGCCGCACGGCTGGGCCATGCATCGCCAGCTCCCCAGTGCCTCTGACGTGCCATTCCCTGGGGACCCGAAGGTGGCTTTGCTGAGAACGCCACTGACCCTTCCCAGGAGCCTAGAGACTCAATGGTGACTGAGACGGGAGGAAAGGCCGGCGTCCCTGTCCTCCTGTGTGTCTGTCCGCTCTGCCGTCTTCACCCTTGGTCGGTCTGCTTGGCTCTTCGCACAGACACATGGGCCATTTAAACACGTCTGGTCCAAGACTATCACGGAGGGTGAACCCGGCCCAGTGCCCTTGGGAGCAGGGCTGTTTTCTCTTCCTTTCTCTGCCCCTCTCTTCTGCCCCCACCCTGCCCTGTGCTTCTTCAGAAGCCACTAAAGTCCAAGCACCAAGTCCTTCCCTTCAGCCACATAGGCCTGGAGCCCCAGGCCAGGATGCTTTACATGGGATGATGGCACCAGATCCAGGGACATTCAACAGCTTCAAGGACAAGCTGACCACAACCCCTGGACAGTCCAAGTCTGTTGCGTGGCGAAACACCTGGAACATCTGGTTGGGGTAATGACCGGAAGCCAGCCCACCCGAGGGATCAATCTTTGTCGTGTGAGTAACAGCTTGTTCACTCTCTCCACCAACTGCTGGCTCCCTTCAGCCAAAGCCCCGACTCGGCTGAAGCCCCTGCCCTGTCCCTGCTCCCCTGAAGCAGTCTCTGCAGGAACCCATGTGCCTGCTGTGTTTGGCCCAGTCTTCTTTCACCCTCTCTGGGTCAGAAGTTCCTGTCATCCAGTATCAGAGCCACCATGCTCGGGGCCACGTAGGGAGACCTTGGAGAGCAAGAGAGACATCCAACTGCTCCAGACCTTCAGCGCAGGGCACCAGCGCCCCATGGACGCCAAGCAGAGCAGAGACTGGCTGTCCCTGCGAGCTCTGCCCAGCTGCAGATCTGTGAGCAAAATGAATGTATAAATCCGCAGAGAAGTTTCGAGTAGAACGGGTAGGCACTTCATGGCTATGTGCTGAATGAGTAAAGGATCAACGCAGGACAGGCGGACAGAGAGCAGTCTGCAGAGGAGACCAGGAAGGGGTCCAGAGGCCGGAGGAATGGGGGAGTGAAGGGAGGGGCCCCAGGCCACACAGCGGGCTGGTGACAAAACTTTAAATCTGGGGTCCCCTAAACACGACACCGATATTTTACTGGAGATTTCCTCTCTTCCTTCCTTCTTTCCTTCCTTCCTTCCTTTCTTCTATCTGGAAAATCTGCAGCCCCGGGCCATCTCCCATGTACACACAAAGCTAAGAACATGGTAGTGGAAGGCCAGGGCCGAGGAGAAAAGGAGAAGGGGGTGTGCCCAGGGCCGGGCTGCCACCACTAAGCTGTAGATTTGCCTGTGCTTCCTGGCAGCTGGGACAAAAAGGGAAACGGGCAAGTCCCTCAGTTCTCCTTACTGGAAAAGGGGAAGTGTACCAGCAACCTGGGGAGGTGGCTTTTCCTGACAGCTGCTAAAGCTCTGAGTCTGAGGCATGGGGACGTCCTGCCCTTGGCAGCAGCAGCAGCACAGATGTGGCTTCTGCGTTTCTCTGTTTCTTGTAACAATGTCTTTGTTGAAGCCTGCAGCCCTGAGCTCTGGGCACCCCATGACACAGTTAGAGAGGGGAGCTGGGGTCCCTACAGCAGAGAACACATTGAAAGAGCCACCCCAGGCTGCCTGCAGGAGCTTGGAGTTGCACCTTGGCAGGCTCCAGGGTCCAGGTGTGGGTTGCCTGCCTGAGACCCCCTTTCCTGGATCCCAAGGATACAAAGTAAGGCCCTGCCTTCCCCAGGGCCTGCAGCACTTTAGGGGTCAGGGAAGGGCACCGTGGGGGGGCTGACAGGCCAGTGCGTCTCCACCAGGGCACTCTCAGGCCGCTGCTGTGTCACTGCTCCCCAGAGACACTTGTGGCACCCCAGTTACTAGATGAGCATGCTGAGGTTGGTGGGGGCTCCAAGGCAGAGGCACTCAGGCCAGGGTGAACGGTCAGGATCCCCTGGGCTGCGGTGACACCAGGAAGGAGCCTGTCCCAGCTGCAGTACATGTCAGCCCTCTACAAACACAGCCCAAGGCTCATCCTTGACCTAAGCATGGATTGAACACCTATTGTATACCAGATTTGTTCTAAGTGCAGAGGACACAGCAAGAACCAAATCAGCCCTGTGCACTAACGGGATTCAACCCTATTAACTGCTCTTGCTTTCTGTACTCTTGGTGCTGTGGCATCTGGGGTCCCCTGACTGGAAGAGACCATCCTTGCCAGAGTAAGCTAATTCCTAGAGACAGGCTACACGCATATGCAAACCAGCCTTCCCCCCTGTCTGCCCTAAACTTCCTGTGCCCCAATCGCCCAGGGCTGGGCACCAGACAATGCAGGACCACAGGATTATCCAATTTTCCCATCCTAAGTCTGCTCAGCCTTACCTATTCCTGCTTGCAAAATAAAATAAAATAAAATAATAAAGGCCCTACCATCACCCCTCTGCCTCCCGCCTGCCCCGTGCCTCCCAGTGTGGCCTGGCACAAGCCCTGCTCTCAGGAACAATGCGGCATACTCTTGTCTTTCCAGGCAGGGGCCACCTCATCTACTGGCCTCACCACAGCTGCACAAACCCAAATCCCAGTGTATTCCAAAGGTAGTGCTGCCCTTGGGGCCCACAGAACAGCTTCATCAGCTGCTCTTCAAAGCTGAGGTCCCAGGAGCCTGGCACTGCCCTAGGGTGGGGATAATTCAGGATGGTGCGGCAACCCCGGGCTGGCACTCAAACCTAGCACCTTCCCCAGCCAGGGTTCATGAGCATGGACACAGACACCAAAGCATGAGACCACACTGGCACGACGGAGGTGAAGAGAGCCAGGGGGCACGTGTGTGTGAGCAGAGTGCTGTGTGACCTCTGGGGGAAACCTTGAGACTCTGGTAGACTTAAGCTGACAAGTGTCGGGTGCAGCCCTTGGCAGGACCCAGTGAGGCCTGACGTCCCGGAAAGATAACTCCACTGGGGACTCAGTCATCAGAGCCAGACCTTGGGATGCACCCTGGCTGTGAGCCTGGGGCCACTCTGCACCACAGCTTCCTGGTCTGCGCTGCTTCAGCCTCCTATCTCCCAACCCCAACCCCCCCAGGGCTCACACACAGGAGCTCAGGGACCAGGCCCTGTTTTGGAGTCTCTGACCACACCTGGTCCCTTTCAGGGCCCCACAGGCTGGCACTTCCCTCCTATTGGCAGCCGCTCTTCACCTCCCACCTAGATGCTGCACATGCCAGGTGCGCCATTTCCCAGGTTCCTCTGCACACAAGTGTGAGCACTGACCCACGCTGGCCAAAAGGGAGAAGCAAGGCCATGTGGGCCCTGTCAAGTTAGTATGAGACACCCGGAGCTGTGGCAGCTGTCCGGTGACCATGAGGGAAGAGAGACACAGAGAGATGCTGCCTCTGGTTGTCTGGGACCTCAGTCCCTCCCAGCCCACAACCCAGCCACCTGTGCCCACAGGGGACCTTCTGCTTCCTCCAGGCCTCTGTTCACGAGTGAGAGGGGTACAGCTGGGCATGCACTTGTGCGCTACACACTCCAATCCCCAGCAGAAAAGGCCTTGTTCCTGAAACTCCTGCCCCCCACTTGGAAAGGGGAAGTGGGCACTGGGCAGCAGCAGCTGAGTGGAGGGGAGAGGACTGGCTGAGAGGAAGAGGGCAGGAGAGGGAGAGACCCTGGGCAGAACCAGGCTAAGCCGCCACTCCTGCCTCCTGCTGCTCCTGCTACCAGGATCCCACTTTGCCCTCGCCTTAGCTCCGACACCTGCTTGGCTGCCAGGACTCGAGGCAGGCACCCCGCTGAGTGAAAGCACAGCCTCACAGAATGGGCTGGGAGCCCCTCATTCTGGGTTCATCGCAGAGCCAGAACCACGTTGGCAGCTGCTTAATTTTCTGTCCCTAGCACTCAGCTTGGCACAGTTTGTACACAGAACACCTGGCCACCTGCTGGGTGTGGAATGATGGTTCTCACCTAAAATTGCCCTCTGCCTGAAATGCCACCACCCAAGTCCCACCCTGGGGTTGAACCACCCAGGACGGGGAAGGCACTGCATCTGCAGACAGACGGTCTCCAGGGCCCACACGCCGTGCTATGCGCAGCTGGCCTGGGATCTGTGCTCGGGCTGGCTCTGTGCCCTAGGCTTTGGCATCTTTTCAGGAACACAGGAGAAGAGGAGACTCGTCACCTTCCCTCCACAGCTACGGAAGCTGGGCAGGTGCCCCACGCCACACCGGGGAGCTGGACAGGAACCTGAGAGGAAGTCACCTGCGAGGGCCACTGATATGGGGACTGCAGCTTTGGCCAGGCCTGCTCAGCCCACTCAGGGTCAAGGCCAGTCTGTTACAGGGAGGCTGACTTCTGGGTCACCCACACTCTCCAGATCTGCTGTTCCCCTCCTACTTCCTCATCCCACGCTCCCTGCCCTCCCTGCCCAGCTCCCGAGGCCCTGCCCTCTCTTTTGTTGTTGATGTTGTTGAATAAAACATCTAAATACACAGAAAAGGCAAAGAAGGTTTGAGTCATCTTAAATACCACAATGCCAGGACAATATCTGCTCCACATCAATGACTGCGGTCCCCTCGGGGCAGCTCCAACCTGCATCCTCGGCCTTCACTGTGGTCTCCAGCTTGGAACTTTGCAAATCTGTAAAATGAACTAATTGTCAATATGATCCAAAAGTTTATAAATCTAGCTGTCCTTGGAAAACAGAGAAAGTGGGTCCTCATGAGTTCTGGTACCTTTGTGGTGACGATCACTGAGAAGCAGCTGCCCAATGCATGGAGGGGAGGGGAATGAAGCCTCTCTTTGCCAGAGCTCCCACCACTCCTGTTGTGTCCCTAGGTGGGCCTACTTCTTCAGTGACTTACCTCTCTGACCCTGAGGGACTCAGGTTAGCCACGCTGCTGTGAGCCGATGTTGATTGAAAGCTGACCACATGCCACACATGCTCCGCATGGCTTGACTCGTGCAGTCCCCACACCAATTATTCACCATTAGTGTGCCCATTTTACAGAGGGGGGAACCAAGGCTCGGAGAGGTGACATCCATTGCCCAAGGCCATGGTGAGAAAATGGTGAAGTGGCAGAGTCAGGACGGGAAGCCAGGAAGTCCTGACCCTGGTACTACATGAGAACAGACATTTACTTTGTTCCACACTGAGGACCATTTTCCATGTTAATCGACATTATCTAGGATTATCCAGTTAATAAAAACAAGAGAAACAGAAGACAACAACTTACCCAAAAAATAATGAACAAGAGTGGAGTTCTGCTCTTTCTATTGACCCAAGTTCACTCTTTAAAGAGCTGCCCTTCTTGTGGTTCTAGCAGGGGTATCCATTCCTCTCACCTGCCTCTGGCCACAGGGCTGAGCATGTGACCATGGACCTGACCAATCACAGTGTTCCTCCTGGGCAGCTGCAAGGATTGGCCCAGGATGGGCACGTGACCCAAACTTGGCCAATCAGAGTGTTTCCCTGAGTTTTTTCTTTTGGGGGAGGCAGGTAGCTCCTGTCTCTGAAGTCCAAGGTGACTTGATGTAAGCCCAGAAAGGGGTGGGAGAGAGACAGAGAGGAGGGAGAGAGAAAGAGAAAAAGCAAGGACATTTGAGTCTCTGGTATCTATTCCGAAATCCAAAGCCATCCCTGACTTTCCAAGACTAAGCCAGTAAATTCCAGTTTAAACCAATCTGAGTCACATTTACTTACAACTGAAAGGAGATGATGTGTGGATTCTCCATGGTCATTATTCAGTTTAATGACTCACACTGGCCCATCTTCCTATCACAGTATTATTTATTAACCCTTCACTCTTCGAGGACGTTCAGAAGCTCCCTGAAGTCACCACTGCCAGGGATGCTGAGAGGAGCCCAGTGCTGGGGGCAATTCCTAGGCATGAACTTGAGCATGTCAATGTGACCCACTGTCCTGGACCCCCATCCCTGCTTGGGTTTGAAGTCCCAGCCACATGTGCAGGAGGATAAGGCTTTGTCTTGTGCCCATGCTGAGACAGTACATGGCACAGCGGGCCACTGACAACATCAGCTGAGTGAGTGAATGAATGAGTGAATGAATGAATGAATGAATGAGTGAATGAATGAATGAAGAGAGCTTAGACAATGCATCCAATTTATGGGTTCAAGAGCAGATTCTGCTCTTAACTCACTCTGGGATATCCCCTCCCTCTCCAGGCCTCAGTTTCCCATCTGTGAACACAGTCATTGAATGAAACCACTTCTCAGCTCCTGGCTCCCTCGTCCCTGAGCCAGTTCCAACAGGGTGCAGAATCCTGAGCTTTTGGACAAACAGCAAGTGTTACCCTCATGGTGCTGCTATGATTTCATCCAGGGGATGAGCCCCCCCATCTCTCTTTGGGGACAAGGATGGGCAGGGAAGAGAGCCAGCCAAGGAGTTTCCTCCTAAATGTGCCAAGTGGAGTTCTGAAGTCAGACAACTCAGAGCTTGAGTCTGAACTTTGTCTCGTCCTGGCTGTGTGACCTTAGGCAAGTGATTAAACCTCTCTGAACTCCGTTTCCAAACAGGGGTTATAATAATACACTTCACTGGCTTGCAGCAGGGATTAAATGAAATGATGAACAAGCACGCAGCAGAGCCTGGCACACAAGGAGAACTCCGTCAGTGGTAGTGGTGGCTGCTGAAGGACTTTCCAACCTGTTTGGAAACTGCCGTGTGCTGTCCTATGACCCATATTAGACTCCTCCTAGTATCCAGATGGAAAGCAGAGCCCCACTTAGAACAGAAACACTGACTGCAGGCCAGAAAGAGCTTTAAAGGGGCCTCCTCCCACCTTCATCCTTTCTCCCACCTGGAATTTAGGCACAATAACTGGTGATGAGGCAGTCACTTTGGACCATGAGGAAACTTGAGGATAGAAGCAGAAAGAAGGAAACTGGACGCATGACCAGTCTGCTACAAGGGCAGCCTTGTGCTGCCCACTTTAGGTTTCTTTCCTGTATGACAAAAGCAAATCTATGACCTCTTTAAACCATCAATCACCATTTGGGTTTTCTCTTTCAGTTTGTTGTCCTCAACAACTGTGTCCATTTTGCCAATGATAAAATAAGACTCAGAGGAAAGGGGGATGATCACACAGCCAGCAAGCGGGGAGTCAGGATTTGAACCCAGGCCCCAGTGGCTCCCTGCAGTTGATTCCACCAAACTCTTTGCTGCCCACCATAAGAAAGTCCCTGTCTCCCAGGCCAGACAGTCACGAGTTGTTCAACGTGACCAGGGTAGGGTGAGCAGAGGGAGTGGGGTGCAGTCATGGAAGGCTCCCCACAGAGGAGGTGGTGTCTGACTTGAGCCTCGCGAACAGGGCAGTGATGATAACTGAATCCCTCGAGCAGCCCTCAGACAGGAAGCCGGGTGCCCAGCATGGCCCTGGCCAGCCACTGGGTTGGCCCCGGGAGAGCCAGGGCGCCGGGACCGCCTTGCACGCCATGTCTCACGACGAGGACGCCCAGGCCTCAACAGATGGCTGTGCTCACAGCTGTGGTCCACACCAGGGAAAAGGCCCAGAGCCAGAGCCACCAATGGGCCCACAGGGACGTCTGCAGGACACCAGGCCCCGGGCGCCGAGGGTCTGACCTCAGCAGAGCCACAGCTTGAGCGTGCTTGATCCCTCCAGTGGCAAATGGTGACAGCAGGAAAGCAGGGGACAACACAGATGGCTGTTTGCCCAAGCAGCCGAGCCCAAGAGTCGCTGTCACCGGTTAGGGTCCCCAGGTCCAAGTCCCCTTGCCAGCCCCTGACAGCCTGGCTTCCGTTAGACAGCAGCCCTGGCCCTGCAGCGTCCCCTCCTCTCTCCATGCTCCTCTGTTTGAGAGGACCCAAAATACTATATTGTGCTTTGGACCCCAGCGTGTGAAGAAAAATCTAATTTACCATGAAGGTCATTCCAAGTTTCCCAGAAAATAACTTTGAGTTATGGAAGAAGCAGGAGGGGGCACAGTTTCCAAGTCCTGAGTGCCAGGCCAGCCTGGCCACCCACTCCTGTTCCAAAGTGGCCATAGTCATGCCCCAGACACAAGCCCCCATTTCCTCTTCAGTGAGTGGACAGTGTAGAGTGCTGTCTGTATCAGTGAGCTTTTGCTGTGTAACAAAACAGCCCAAAAGTAAGCAATTTAAACAACAAAAAAAAATGTAATGGCAAACATTTGCCCATCACCCTGATCTAGTCACTCCACATTGATATGTGTATCAAAATATCACACTATACTACACGAATATGCATAATTATGTGTCCATTAAAATTTTTATTAAAAATAAATTTTTAAAGAGCAGCAAAAAATACTATTCTCAATTCTCTGAGGCAGCCATTCAAGGTAGGCTCAGCTTGATGGGTCTCGCGTGCCCTGGACTGAGCCAGGGGCCTGTGACCAGTGGCAGCCAGGCCAGGTGTCCAGTGTTCTCATGGCCCTCCACACCCCCAGCAGCTGGCCCAGGCTGGATCTGTTGGCAGCCTGGCAGGAGCCCGGGAGCCAGAGTGGAGGCTGCAAGGACTTTTAAAGTTTGGCCTCAAAAGTCCCATAATGAGCCAATGCAGTGGTGCAGGTCTGTAATCCCAGAAGTGTGGAAAGCTGAGGCAGGAGGATCACAAGTTCAAGGCCCACATGGGCAATTTAGTGAGCCAGTGTCTCAAAAAATAAAAAAGGCTGGAAATGTAGCCCAGCACAAAGGCCCTGAGTTTTATCCCTAGTACAGAAAACAACAAAAATTCCTATAAATGTCATCTCTCCTGTGTGACAGAGGTGAGAATCAAAAAGCTGAGTCTGGCCCCACACTCCATATACTGTCATTGAATAGTGTAGATGCAGCTCAGCTTTGATAGTGAGTTTCCTAGCAGGCTGGGGGAAAAGGGAAACTGGGCATATTACCGTATTTGCCCCTACACAACAAAAAGGCAGACATGTCTTTGAAGGAAAACAAAGCCCTTCCTAGCACTGAATTCATTTGTTTTTTCTCAAGTGGGAGTTCACAAAAGAAAGCTTGTGGGGTGGTATATGGGAGTGTCAGGACTATACAGTTTGGGTTGTTCTTTGACCTATGTGGGGGGAGGTAAATGCCCATGCTGCACTGGAAAAGGCTGTGTCCTCACTGACGCCTTCCCCTGTGGTTGCACAAGTCCTGAGCATGTGTGTGTGTCTGCCTCTCTGTGTCCCCTCCCACACCCCAGATGCAAAGTCCCTGCTACTCGAACCTCTCAGCACTTTTAGGAAGTGCAGCGGCATCAGAAGGCTGCACAGCCCCCAGCAGCCAAGACTTACTTCCTCCCCACAAGGGCTGGGCGGGCGGGGCAGGCAGGAAGGGCCTGTCACCAGCAAGGTGACATATTCCTGCCTGGCCAGCCCAAGCAGCAGCTGGGCCAGCGGACAAGAGGCGCGGCCACCGCTCCCCCAGGGCTTCGGAATGGACCTGTGCCACCCAGGTAAGCGGGCGAGCCTCCGGCCTCAGCGTCCTCTTCTGCAGAGCGGGGACACAGTGGCTGCCTCGCACAGAGGGGAAAACACAGGGTCCAGCAAGGACCCTGCTGATTCCAGGTCAGATCCAGCAGGGATTGGGGCTTGCACCATTCCTGCCCTCAACAGCAAACAACTAGTGGTGTGACAGTGATGTCAGTTGGTGGCAGGCAGGACAGAGCCGTGCAGCAGGATGAGGCCGCGGGGAGAGGGTGCTGGGGAGGGGACGGTGCTGGAGCCCAGCCCAGAAGGGAATGAGAGATCGCAAGTTCTAGGGAAGAACGTTCTAGGCAGGAGCAGCCACACAGAGGCCCGGAGTGTGACGGGGGACAGTGACTCGCTGTGACAAAGGTGACGATGTTGGTGGCAATGGTGCCTGTCTGGGTGGTACACAGCCCTAAAGCCCCTTTTTGGCCCTGGAGCATTGATGGTGGCCTTTGAGGAGCAGCAGACACTGCCTCAGGCCAGCAGAAGGCCAGGCACAGGCAGCCGAGGACACAATTGCAACCCCCAGTGACCAGGACGGCGACTCTGGGGGGAAGGAGGACACCAAGGCTGCAGAGCTGCTCTCTGGGAGGCAGAGAGTGGGGATGGGGAAAGGGCTGTGCCTCGATTCTCAAAACGTCCACCTGCAACTCCTGAAGCCAAGGACGGCAGGAGCAGGCCAGTCCCTGGGTCCAGCAGAAGCACAAACAAAACCCAACACGGAGCGGCTGGGCGACCCCGGTGTCCCCCGGGGGGAAGCCTGGACTCTGACCCATGCAGCCAGGACAGAACTTTCTCAGGGAGGCAGAGGCAGGACTCTCTCTCCCCAACCCACCTCTCCTCCTCTCCTCCTGTGGGCTTTGGGGTCAGATGGGTCCCACCCGCGTGGCTCAGTGACCACATCTTATGGGACCGAGAGAGGCAAGAAGAGACTGAGCGCAACGCGGGGACCAACTCACCCGTACCCAGCAGGCGAGTGACACTGTGACAAGTGGTCCCCCCACAGCACCTGTCTGCCTGGTCACCACTATGACTGCTCTTTCGGATCCTAGCACCCTGAGACCACAGGGACCGTTGCCTCATGTTGCAAGTAGGGAAACTGAGGCTCGCAGAGGCAAACTGGAGGTGAAGGCTGGCTTGCTTGAGATCAAGTGGCCAAGCAAGGACAAGGGCCAGAGACAAGAAGAGAGGACCCCGGGGTGGCCCAGGCAGTGGAGAGGAAGTGGGCCCCTCAGGGCCAAACAGGGGGTCTCTGCCTTGCTGCACTGCCCAGTGAGGAGGGGCTCAGCACAGAGTCTACAGGGAGGCCCAGGGTCTCCAAGCGTTTGTTTGCCCTTTCGTTCACCCATTCCCTCACTCATTCCGTCACTCATTCCATGACCAGTCTTCCATGCAGTGTGCCAGGTGGGGAGCTATGGGTCCAGGAGATTGGAGCTCGGGGGAAAGAGGGGTACAGATGCTGCAGTGCTCTCAGCCTGACCTGGGTGGGGGAGCATCTCTCCCACCAGGGTGGGGAGATCTGGGAAGACTTCCTGGAGGAGGTGGACCATCACCCCTAGTTGCCCAGGCCGAGTCTTAATTGGAGCTCCTGGTGGCCAGGTGATGTCATGCATCTTCACGCGGAAAAGTGCCACAAGCAGGGACCTGGAGTCAGCACATGGCCCTGGGTCCAGCTCTGTGCCAGCCTCTTCTTGCTGTGGGCCTCAGTTTCCCCATCCTCACTAAGCACAGGGTGGTGGCAATGGTTCCCCCAGCAGGGTCACCTCCCACCACTGTCATGGGTTTGTGACATCCATGAGGAGCAGGTCAGGCCTTCCCCAGGGCTTGCCAGGAAGGAGGGATGGTGTGAGGTCCCCAACCCCAGCAGAGGTGCGGAGGACCCACAGCCAGCACAGCTAAAAATAGAGGACGCTTGCTTGGTTGGGGAGAGGAAGCCACACAGGCCGTGCCTGCAGGCTCCTGGGGACCAGGGCCTGGGGCAGGCAGCCCTTCCTGCCCAGCAGTCTCACACTGAGACTCTCAGGGGCCTCCAGCCTCGGGGAGCAGGGATGGAGCTCCCTCGCCCCCCCGGGAAAGGGGAAGTGGGCCAGCTGTCCTGGAACCAGGCTGCAAGTACAAAGTTTTCTAAAAATACGATGAGAAAGAGGAAGGACAAAGGGGAAGTGGAGAGGAGCCAAGGAGCTGGCCAGGGTGGCAGCACTGGACACCCAGTGGGCACCCAGTGGGCCTGAGTGCTGGGCAGCTGCAGGGCTGGCAGAGGGGTCAACAGCCCAAGGGCCTTATTGGCAGTGGGCAAGGCCCAGTGCTGAGGGGGAGCAGGCGGTGTGGGGAGAATGGAAACCTTATTATTTTTGTGCATTATTATCAAAACCCATGTCTGAAATACCACCCTCACCAGGCTAAGAATCCAAAGTGACCCCTCACTCCCTGAAACCTTGGGGTCCTCCGCTCTGAAGTGGGGAGAAATGTCCCCTTTTCAACAAGCAGTCAGACAGAGGATCAGAGGCCCCATGTCCCCCACATATTCTGTGTTGCCAGATGCAGCCAGGGACTGTCAATGGCATGCAGAGGGTTAGAATGTGACTGCCCAGTTGCCACCCCCTGGGGACAGAACTTGGACAGAAGGGGACAGTGTGCTGAGAGGTCCCTGAATACACCTGCCAGCCATGGAGTGTGAAGAAAAAACACAAGCCACACCTGACTGTCCCTATGCAGTGCCACTCTGCAGGAAACCATTACTGTTGTGTTAATTTCTATCACTCTGCCTCAGTTTCCCCAGCTCTACAATGCTAGCTTGGGGAGAGGGGCAGGAAGCCCAACTACCGGCATCATTCGGCATCTCTGTTATTCTCAAATACGTGACTATTCCCCATCAGGACATCCAGCGTTAGCACTGAATGGGTTTTGACAGTTTGCATGGAGGTAAAAGGGGTGATCAAAATATAGGTGAATGTTTAAATTTTTTAAAATTTATCACAGTAAAACATATTGGCATGAATCTCTCGCAAAATATTCACCCTCACTTTGAACATACTTATCCCATCATTCTTGTCACTTTCTGAACCAGTTTCTGGAGTCCTCTTTCATGAATGTCTTTATGAGATGCCATCAAAAATACAGTGAAGGGTCAATGAGATGGCTCAGCGGCATAAGCACCTGCCTAGCAAGCACAAGGTCCTGAGTTTGACTCCCGGTACCCACATATGAAAAAAAAAGGGCCGGTGATATCACTCAGCGGCACGGGCACCTGCTGGCGCACGAGGTCCTGAGGTCGACCCCCGGTACGCACAAAAAAAAAAAAAAAAAATACAGTGAATAGTTGCCTGTCCTATCCAAGAGCCCCGCTGTTCACTTCCATCCCAGAGATGCATGGTGAAGGCGGGGGCCACGAAAGCAGAAGGGAGATGGACAGGGCTCATGACAGAGGGGTGTGCAGGGTAAGAGCAAGGTGAGAGTCAAGCTGCTCCTGGGAGCTCGGAATGCAGGAAGAGGCCAGGTGGAGTGGAACGGCAGAGGTCCAATTTTGGGCACAATGATAAGAGCAGTAATGGCCAGTTACACGGGGCACACTCACGTGTGAAGCTCAGAGAAGGAGCTGAGCCCGAGAGGAGGTAGGAGCCCCCTGTGAAGAGGGGAGGTGGCCCAGGACCCGGCCATGTGGAATACCCATCAGAAGTGAAGCCCGGCCAGGCGTACTCTCATACACCCATTATGTGGGAGGCTGAGGTAGGAGGATCACAAGTTTGAGCCCAACATGGGCAACTTAGTGACTTAACTAGACCCTGTCTCAAAATAAAAATAAAAATAAAAATAAAAGAAAGAAAAGAAACCAGAAGCCTGGGGCACTCTTGGCTCCTCCAGCAGGTGCGCCCTGCCCACAGACAAGGACAGGGAGCTCCCCCCCACCGCCCGCCACCATAGCCAGCCAGAAAGGGCTGCATTCCCCATGGGTGGGACCAGCATTCCCGCCCCAACAGGTGCTCCGGGTCCCAGCCTCTAGCATTGCCTCCCCTGCTGTGTCCCAGTCCATGCAGATGCCCCTTTCTTTCCACCCTTTCATATCTTCCCTGAGAATCCACCTGTCCTGGGGCCCCTAAGTGTCAGCAAACCAGGGTTCAAATCCCAGGTGCACTTCCCCGCTGTGTGACCTGGGCCTCATCACTTCGCCTCCCTGAGTCTCTGTCTTAAGCTGAACAATACCTCCTGCGAAGGGCTGGAGGACAAACGACTCGCTCTACACGGAGCTGCTGGCATGAGCTAGTGTTCAGCTTAAAGCTTGATGCGACTCTAGCTGGGCATGGTAGCACAAGCCTGTACTTGGGGAAGCTGAGGCAGGATTGCAAGTTCGAATCCAGCCTAGGCAACTTAGAACTTAGCAAAACCCTGTCTCAAAAGAAAAACTATAAAGGGCTGAGGATGTAGCTCGAAGCGAAGGCCCTGGGTTCGATCCCCAGGACCACAAAAAACCCTGATAACTCTTCTTTTGTGCTCCTTCCCCAGTCCCCTGGAAGCAGAGCCTCTAGACCTGCAGGGACAAAGAATTACCCAGGCGTTCCTAGGAGGACAGCGTACAGACCACCACCATTCCCGAGTTGGTGGCAGAGATGCAGCACCACCCCGTAATGGTGCTGACAAGGGTGCAAGGGGCGTCTTGGGGGCACCCAAGGTCCCCAGCGGTACCTTCATAAGGCCATCCCGTCACTCCATCAGGACAGTGTCTTCCGGTGGTGACACATTGCCCACTTCCCATGCCCTTACTGTACTGAGGGTCCCGGTCTGCATGATGCCATGCAGTGCACTGAGAGCCCATGACCGGGCTGCTGCCTGAGCTCCAGGGGCAACACAAATCTGAACATGCGCTGCTTCCGGTCAGAATGAGCAGCCGACTGGGGCAGGATCAAGGGGGCCAGTGCTGTCGACTGCCTTCCAAGTTGACACTTGGTCCCTGGAGAAACCATGGGCTCAGAATGGGCCTCTGCCCTCCATGTGGGCCATGCAGCTACAATATTCATGCACCCATGGGGCTGCCTTTGGAGTCATTCTGCCAGCCACTCCTTTGTGCGTGCAAGTTAGTGACTGCATCCTGTGCAGAAGCGGCACCCTCTGCCCTCTCCCACGAGGCCTTCCTTGCCTCACCCCGATCTCCATGTCCCAGTCTCCTGATTTTTTTTTTTCTTTCAGTACTGGGGAATGAACCCAGACCTTCACACCAAGCCACATCCCCAGACTTTTTCTATATTTATCATAAGACAGAGTCTCGCTATGTTACTAAGTTCCCCAGGCTGGGGCTCAAACTTGCAACCCTTCTGCCTCAGCCTCCCAGAGTGCTGGAATTACAAGCTAATCTTCCTTCTTTCTGGCCTCTAACCAGAAAGCAAGCTCATTAACACCCAGGAATGCGTGGACACCTTCATTTCAAGCCACTTCTCTGTCCCAGGAAGTGGGTGGCCAGATGCCCTGCACAAAGTTCTGGGACAGGGATTGACTTGCTGGGACCCTAGGAGCAGGTCTGTAGCCCTGAAACAGCTTAGTCCCTACTTGCACCCAGACACTGTGCCAGCCCATGCTGCCACCAGGCGGGGCCACCTCCCTCCTACATCAGGAAGTCACAAGGGACCTGCCCATAAGGACGTAGTGAGAGCCACAGGACAGGCCCTGGTGCCACAGCAGTGGTGACATGAGGCCTGGGCCACCTGTCCATGGAACCATCTTACACCCTTGGCTCTGCTTGTGGTCCTGGAACAATGTTGACAAAGGCCACCCTTGGACTCCTTTGACGCTACTGCGGTTCGACAGCCCTCCTGGCTGCATGGTAATGTGGTGTCCATGGCCACACTGCCCCACTGGGGCCTCCAGAAACTGTTTTCCTCACTAACTGTAATTCTCTGCTGCAGGAGGTGTGGCCTCGCACTAAGTCCTAGAGATGCTTCATGATTCTACCATGGGGGCACCATAAATTGTTCTCAGAGCCGTCCCCATGCCCGATGCAGTGCTAATGCCCCAATGCCCTGTGGGATGGCATGGCCCAGTTGCACCCCAGCCTGGCCACTCCCAAAGCCCTTCCAGCCTCAGCCTCACCCCCAGCTGGCACCCTGCAGGTCTCTCAGGAGTGCCTGTCCCAGCACGCTAAGGTGCCCAGCGGGTGTGGGCTTCCTCCTAAGGTGTGGTTAGGAAGGATCTATCCCTACCTGGAAGGGTGTCCCAGGAGACAGACCCTCCTCAAAGCTGTGCCAATGTGGCAAGCCTGGCCTTGCCAGGATCCACGCCCACCTGCCAGGCACCTGCGTCTCACCAAGGCCTCTGATCTGCATTTACCCATCTGTCCATGAACATGCTGTCACCTATATGGTGGCCATCACCATTGCAATGGTCAATCCTCTTCTGATTTTGTCATGATGGAGGGCAAGAGGGGGAATCTGATCCTGGGGCAAGGCTGCAAAGGGCCCAGCTGTCCAGGCCCTGGGGTACACACCATGTCTGCCCCTCCTTTCTGACAGAGGTGACAGGAAATTACCTGCCAGACTGATGCTTGCATCACACACCAAGGCCTTATTCATTGCTCTAGCAAAGATACCACATCTGGTGCAGCAGCTGCAGCCAGCTCGGGGCTTCCCTGGTTAGTCTGTGGGGTCTGTGGCTGCCCTCTGGACTGGCGACATGCACAGGGGTAATGAAGGCCATCCTGCAGGGCCCAAGGTGTCCATACCCCCACTCTTCCTCTCAGCCCAAAGCAGGAGTTTTCTTCTTAGCCGTGGATGACCGCTCATGGACTTCTCAACACTCTCCCCACCTCTGTGACACTCTGACCCACAGTCCAGGTATGGGTCAAGCACCCATATGTCCACTCCAGTGACACCTGTGGACCAGGAAAGTGGCCACAAGCCAAGTGGACACACCGTGAACTGGACCTGGCCAGGCACCATCTGAACCCAGCCTCTATACAGCCACTCTAAGGAGCCCTGGGTGACACCTCAGTCTCTAGTGCCAGAGTCACCCTGGATCCTGTGGCTGGCTGTCCTCAACGTATTTGGAGACCCCTGCTTTAGGGAAGGAGCTCAGCAGTGTTGCAGAACACTACTCTCCGGAAACCAGGCTCCTTCCGGCCTGGTGACTGCCACCTTGATGTGGGACTTCTGACTCCAAGGGGCGTCCCCGAGTGGAGGCGCCACCCAAGGCTGGACTGGAAGGCTTGGGTGTGGAATGGTGGGAGGAAGGCCAGCTGGAGAGGCTGGGACTCTGTGAAGACCTGGAGGCAAGAGAGGATTTTTCCTCTAAGTGACAAGGAATCCATGGAGACTTCGACCACAGAGTGCTATGGACGGAACAGGTCACAAGGCCCTAGTGTGGGAATCATCACCTCATCTTGCACAGAATGCCACACCCATGTGCCTCAGGGAACTCGTTCCCAGAAGATTAGCAAGCACTGGCTTTGCAGCCAGCCCACCCTAAGGTCCCAGCCTGGATCAGTAACTATGTCCCTGTGGGACCTTGGCCAGGTCACTTCACCTCTCTGAGCCTCAGTCTCTGGGGCAGGGACTGCCAAATGTCCCCATAATCCAGCCTCCCTGTCTTGCAGAGTGAGGACGTCAGGACCACCCTACAAAAGGCTCATTTCCCAGCCTCCCTTGCAGCTAGGGTGGCCATATGACTATGTTCTGGCCAAGCACGTATGAGGCAAAATTTTATATCACTTCCTGGTAAGTAGGTGAATAAGTAATAATCATAGGAGGTAGTGAAAAAGTAAGTGAGAGTTCCAGGGAAGGACGATGGCCTTCAGCAAATATATATATTTTAGTCCTTATTGGTGCTGTGGTTACTTACAGTAGTGGGCAAAAAGCAAAGTGGATGAATGACCAAGGAGCTGAGTCTAATTTGAGGAACAGGGAAGAGTCTCTATTTTGGGGGTGGAAGAAAGAGCGCTCAGGGCAGGCTCCCGGGGAGGTGGCACACTGACGAGGCCTGAGGGCAGAAGTGAAGCTGGGCCGGCATCTGGGGGCAGAGGTGCTGCACAAGCAGCCAAAGCAGCGGACTTCTCTCTTCAGAGTCTGCCGAGCTGAGCAGTGGGGAGACAGAGGAGCTGCAGAGGATCAAATGGCACCGGAAGCAGCTGCTGGAGGACATCCAGGTGTGTGCACACCCATGGATCCACACACGCATGCACAGAACCCCTGCAAATCACACAGGTCTACGCACACACACGAGCACACAAACCTCCCACTCCCTCTTGGCCCATCCTGACTCCAGCCGGATCTGGAGTGGGGCAGGGAGAACAGTGGGCATCTATGGGAATTCCAGGGGTGGCCAGGCTCCAGAGAGGACCGGGGAGCTGGGAGGATGGGGAGCAATTGCACGAGCACCTGCCGGGTGCAGAGCCGCTCACCTGGCCTTCACCCACTTCACTGCACACAGATCTAATCCAGCTGTGTGGCCCCAGCCAGACCCACCCCTCCCCCAAACTAGACTGTTGGGTCAAGATGATGCCTGGTGTTTGCCCAGCATCTGCCAACTCACTGATTAGGATTAAGCAGGGTTTTTTGGGGGGTGAAGTGCAGTGCTGAAGGTGGAACCTAGGGCCCCACACATTCTAGGCAAGAGCTCTACCACTGAGCATGTCCCCAGCCCTCCCAATCATTTCTTATACACTTGTTCATCTGACTCTCAGCTCCCTTCTAAGACAGGGATAGGTTCTGTCCCTTGAAGATGGCTGGTTCAATCCTGTCCCAGGGCCTTTGCACTTGCAGTTCCCCTCTGCCTGGGACTCTCCCATCTCCTCTCATGACTCTTGCTTCTCATTACTTCATTCTCAGCTCAAACTCTTTCTTCCTCCAGGCTGCCCTGACTGCTCTGGCTACCGCTGCTCTGTCCCCTCCCACCAATACTCACACATGAGACATATGATCCATACAAAATCATTTACTCGGCTAGTATTTTCTTGAGCACCTACTATGCGCTAGTCTCTTTCTGTACAATCACTCTGATCATTTTATGCATTGTCATTTCATTTGCCTCATGGCTCCATGGTCCCAGGCCCACCAGTCTGTGGGTTCCATGAAGGCAGAGCCCAGGCCTGGCCGCCCAGCCCAATCCTCAGAGCATGCAGATGCTTGGCTGACCCTTTCCAGCGAGTCCCCACTTTTTGTGTGGGCATCAGTCAGTGGCTCAGCCATGTCACATGGACAGGAGCTGCCTGGGCTCCGAGAAGAGCTCTCAGGCCCACAGTGGTGCTGAGTCCCAGGAGAAGCCCCTAGGAGCAGCCCATACTCAGCACCCCACAGATCTTGGGGTGACTGTCCTGGGGGTGCTTACCAGGTGCTCATGTGCTACCTGCTGGAGGTGTGGACCAGCTGCCTGCCTCCCCATCTGCCCAGTGTGTGTTTGGAGGGGCAGGTTAGGGGTCTTCTGCACCACTGGGGGCCTCCAGAGTCAAGATGACAAAGGCTCGGGGTGGGGTCTGGGAGCACAGCTTGGAGTGAGACCTTGGGCACATCACTTTCTCCCTCTGTGCCTCAGTGTCCCCTTCAGCAGCTTTCGCTGAGCTGGAAAGTCCCCGAGGAGAGGGCCTGTGCCCTGTGTCCTGTGCCCTGTGTTCTGGCAGCCCGTAGTGCCTGGCAGGCAGTGGGCACTGAGAAGGCGAGGGACAGAGCACGGAGTGAAGCCAGGGGGGAGCAAGGCTGAGCACAGGGCGGAAATCTACTTGAGGAGGCAGCAGGGAGCCCCAGGAGGGACTAAAAGCTGCCCGCAGGTGGAGAAGGGCGCCGCAGCAGGCTTGGCCCTGGGTAGGAGACATCCCAGAAGCAGTGGGAAGAGATGGCAAGGCTGGAAATGGAGTCAGGCGACTGCCGGGCACAAGAGCTGGGGGCAAGAGGAGCCCAGAGGCAGCAAGTTTGCGGGACTTCAAGGCCTGAGACACTTGCAGAGAGGCTGTCCTCCTCCAAGGAGGCTCTCAGACTGGGGCTGAGGGTGGAGGGCAGGGACAGGGGCAGGGCCGGGTCACCCCAGGGCAGGGCCGGGTCACCCCGGGGCAGGAGTGGCTGCACAGGGGCCTGACCTCCAGCCTGACCCCACCTACAGAAGCTGAAGGATGAGATCTCGGAGGTGTTCGCCCAGATCGACTGCTTCGAGGGCATGGAGGACAGGTGAGGGGATTCCAGAGGCTGCCTGCTGGGCTTGTCTGCCACACCCCCTCCTCGGGTAACACTTGCCTAGCTGCGCCCACCACCCACAGTTCTCAGCACGTTAACCCCCGGCAGTGCAGAGGCAAGGGGTGCTGTCACCCTTTTTACAGATGAGGAAACCGAGGCCTGGAGGGAGTGGGTGACCCTCCCAAATCGGCTTCCCCCTGGTGGGGGGATTTGCACCCAGGAGTTAGCTCCAGGGCCTGTTCCCCCCACCGCACCTGCAGCATCAGGGCATATGGCTCCCCGGAAGGGCCCTGGGGAGGGGGTCATGGGGTCCCTGAGCCTCCCACTGACACCCTCGTGTCCACAGCCGGATGGTGCAGAAGGAGAAGGAGCTGTGCATCGGGCGCAAGAAGTTCAACATGGACCCCATGAAGGTCAGCAGGGGACGAGGTGGGGGCTGCACTCTGGGCACTTTCCCAGCATCCTCTCCTTCCCCTCTTTGCACAGGGGGGCCCCAAAGTTATTCTCCTGCCCTGGGCTGTGGGGAGCCCTCCTGGGGTCTCACCACCTCCCCCTGCTGGCACAGAGGTGCCTCCTCTGAAGGGTCTCAGAGCAACCCTCATGGCCAGCTGGCCCGGGGTGGGGACAGAGACAGGAAGAAGTCGCATGCCCACACTTCGAGGTGGGGCAAGGGTGGCAGTGTGAGCACCAAGTGGGGTCCCCGGCAGAGTCCTGTTACAGCTGCAGCTGCCTCTTCCCCAGCCCAGTCCAGAGTGACACAGCACTTGCTGTCACAGTCACAGCCCTGGGCCCTGCCCCCACCACACCCACCCACACAGGCCTGTCAGACACCCCAAGCTGCTGCCCCGTTCAGGGGAGCAGGGACTGGGCCCAGACTCCAGAAGTCAGACTTTCAGACCCTGGGGGACTAGGGCAGTTTCCTGCTCTTTGGATTTAGCTCTTTTTATTTCTCCAACTTTTATACAATGAACATGGATTACTTGTGTAACAAAGCAAAACACCCACTTAAGTTTTGTAAGTTTTCGGGGAATGAAAGAAAAGGCTAAATCTGAGAATTATGAATGCATAGAATTGTTGGAGCATATAATCAAAGGCTGCCAGGCTGAAGGGACCCCCCAGGGAGCACCTGGCACGAGCCTGGTTGGTTGCAGGAACTTGCACACCTCCAGAGATGGGGAGCTCACCACTTCATAAAGGCACTTCCTATTAAAGAGGGACAAATTGCCAGAACAGGCTGTGCCACTCAGAACAAGGGCTCCCTCCCTGCCCGCCCTCCTCCTCCTCCTCCTCTTCCCTAGCCGGATGCTGGCAGGGCTGCTACAGGCTCTGTCCCCCCAGGGCATCCAGTATCTCACTGAGCACAAGCTGCTGAAGCCCAGCACCCAGGACATCGCCCAGTTCCTGTATAAGGGCGAGGGCCTCAACAAGACAGCCATCGGTACCTACCTGGGGGAGAGGTGAGGGTCGCACAGGGCGGCAGGAAGTGGGGGGGTATGAGATCAAGTGATGGGGGAGTCAATACTCATAGGGCTTGGGGGGCCACTCATGCCCTCTGCTCTGGCGCCCGCATCCATGACCCCCATAGATGCGGGTCCTGGTTCCCGAGACAGCAGGTCCTGACTTGGGGTGGAGATATGGATGAGAGTGGGTGCCACTCATCATTACAGCCCTGAGTTCCCTGGTGTTCAGAGAAGGCAGGGAGGGGGTCAGAGTACCGATGACCCTGTGTCCCCTGCTGCGATCATTGGGAGGATGGACAGGAACGTTCTCAGGAGGTGACAGGTGGGCAGCACACACATCTGGGGAAGAGCACCCCAGGCAGTAGAACAACCAGTGCAAAGGCCCTGGGGCAGGAGCGGCCTTGGGAAACGGCAGGCTGGGGAGACTGAAGAGAGTGAGGGGCACGATGGTCATGGTAGGGATGAGGTGGAGTCTGCAGGAGGGGACCGGGTGGAGGAGTGATCTGGAACCAACCTCCTGCTAGTCCATGGGGGCGGACCAGAGGGCAGGAGGCCAGAGCTGGCGGAAGAGGTGCTGGATATGTGCACATGCACACTGCAGGGTGGCACGGGAGGATGGACATCTACCTCACTGCCCCTCCAGGAGGGGGCGCCAGCAAGTTCCCCAGCATGTCCCCCCACCCTCTCCCCAGGGACCCCCTTAACCTGCAGGTCCTCCAGGCTTTCGTGGACTGCCATGAGTTCACCAACCTCAACCTCGTCCAGGCTCTCAGGTGAGTGGTGGGCAGGGCTGGTCCTGCAGGGTGGCAGCCTGAGGAGTGCGGCAGAGACAAGGACATCTGCTGAGGATCAGGGAAGAGGCAGGAAGAGACAGAAGCCTTTTGATCACACCTGCCTGGGGATTAGGGTGCGTGGGGTCACAGGCAGAGGCGCCCCGCCAGGGCCTGGCTGCTATTAGGAAGGTATTGCGTTTGTATAGCTATGAACATCGGGATCGAATGACTGTGCAATGCCATTCTGTTGCTTTTTGGATCCGTGCTCGTTTTATTTAACTACTACAGCCCAGTATGTCCTGCACTTGGTACTTTCTGGTCAGGGTACTGACGTTGCTCTTTGTATTTTCACCACTATGGGAGGCATCAGGCACAGGGTTCAGAGCACAAACTCTGGAGCCAGACTGACCAGGTCAAATGCCAGCTTTGCCCCTCTGCCTATGTAGCCAAGGGCAAGTCACCAAAAAGAAGCCTCTCTGTGCCCTAGTTTCCTCATCTGTAAAGTGGGCATAATAACTGTACCACCTTCAGAGGGTTGTGAGGAACAAATGAGAAAACCCTTGGAACTGGTTCACAGGATGTACTTAGTGAGTCTTGCTGCTGGTGGTAATGCCTGGGAAGTCAGCTCCCAAGAAGGGGCACTCCATCTGGGCTTTGAAGGATGAGTAGGAGTTTGCAAGGAGGAAGCCAGCACCCTCCATCTCCCCTAGTCGTTAAAGAAAAGGAGTAGATGTGTTTGGAGCCTCTGGCTAGGCGCAGGCTCAGCCCGTGCCCTCAGGGAACTCGCCCTGCAATCTCCACTTCTGGCACAGGAGGGAAGCGCAGGTTCCAAGAACAGAGGCCCAGCCAGGGGAAGGTACCGGCCCAAGGCCCCACAGCCAGACCCCAGGCTCAGTGGCCAGGGCAGACGGGGCCACAGTCGCAGCAATGTCCAGAGGGGCGCGGGGAGCATTTCTCGCTGCCCACATGCTTGCCACCTGAGTGTATGAGCACCCTCCCATCCCCTGGGCTCAGCTCAGAGCAGTCGCCCCCTCCGCCGCCCACCGCCCACTCTGCCCAGGCAGTTCCTGTGGAGCTTCCGGCTGCCCGGAGAGGCCCAGAAGATCGACCGCATGATGGAGGCCTTCGCCGCCCGCTACTGCCTCTGCAACCCGGGCGTCTTCCAGTCCACAGGTGCGACCCCTCGGCACGGCCAGGCTCTACCCTCGTAGTCTTTCCCAAGCCCCCACACCCTAGAGTGCACACCTTTCTGCCTTCCCTAAAAGCCACCTCCATGCCAGGCTGTCTGCTGGGTGCTGTCTGGTGGAGCTGCCTCGGGACATGGTCCTGGGGAGAGGTGGCAGGGAACGATGGCACAAAGTGCCAAAGCAGCAGCACCCCTGTCTGAGGGGAGGGAGAGGGGCGTCAGCATGTCCAGAATGACTACTCAGAGGTGGTAAGTCCGAATAGGGCTTCGAAGGATGAATAGGAGTTCTCTATATTTTTGGCTAGAGTTTCAGTTTAAACAAAGGCTCAGATGCATGAAACATGGGACAGAGTATAAGGGACAAAGGGCATAGAAGGAGATCAACAAAGCTCAGTGCTCCACCCTCTCTCCAGGGCTGACCAAATGCTCACACAGAGACACGAGAGGACAGGGTGAGTGAGGGGCCACCACAGCCCACTTGCCCTGGCCTCTTCTCTGGATCTAGAGGTGAAGCAATAACAGCCAACTCCATTTATGGGGCCATATGGGTACAAGGTCACTGCATCAGTGTGTCCTCGTCCCTTCTTAAGGAGCAGAATCCAGACGCAGCAGAGGTGACACCTGTGAACACACCGCCCCTTGGCCTTGTCTGTGGACAAGTCCTGTAGACCCTTTGCCCTTCCCAGCAGTTATGTCCTGTCACATGTAAACGTCCCATGAGGGCAGGGACCCGGCCAGACCTATCCACCAAGGACCCAGGGCGCCAGCACAGTGCAGTGCTCAACAGACACCGCTGGGCGGAGAGGAAGGGATTTTCAGAGCACTAGGTGTCAATCCCAGTCCAATCAGCTCTTAATTTTGTGAACTCAGGCGTGTAACCTGGCTTCCTTGTGCCTCAGTTTCCTCATCTGTGAAAGGGGGGAGCTGCCCACCAGGGCACCATGGGGAGGTTAAGAGCTTCGTTCCTGGCTAGAGCAGCACCTGGGAGCTGTTCCAGTTATCAGAGGCAGAATTGCTGATGTTCTAGAACACAGAGCCGCCGCGAGGTGGAACTCCGGAAGCCATAGGCAGGGAAGCTGCAGGTCAAGGGCGCTGAGTACTTCCCAAGGTCACTGGGAGCTGGACCACCTCTCCACAGGCCCAGCATAGCCAGCAGGGATCCCGCACTTCCCCCAGAGCCCAGGACATCACACAGGGGCTGAGCCGGCTCCCAAGCCCCGCGAGGGCAGCAGTGCCGATTCCTTACAGGGCAGAGCAGCCCGTGAGGGAACAAGAGCAGCGCTGCCACCATGAGCAGCCCGGGCTCCAGGCAGGCAGAAAACAGCATGGGCAGGCGCGGGGGGGCAGGGTCAGGAGGAGGTCTGGAGCCAGGGCTAGGGGGCAAAGATATAAAAGGTGTCAGGGGGACCCAGAGCAGCAGCAAACATGTAAGGGTGGCAGGGGTGGAGAGCAGTATGCGTGCAGCTGAAGTCTAGGCAGTAGAGAGGCCAGCCAGAAAAGGGGTGAGGCCAGGCCTCGAATGCCAAGCCAGGGTCCCCCCATGGCCCCTTGCAGCCTTGAGAGGGTAGGCCAGAGGAGGGGAGCGTGGTGCGCCAGGCCTGTGACCTGGTCCGGTCCCACAGACACCTGCTACGTGCTGTCCTTCTCTGTCATCATGCTCAACACCAGCCTCCACAACCCCAACGTGCGTGACCGACCGCCCTTCGAGCGCTTTGTGTCCATGAACCGGGGCATCAACGGTGGTGGAGACCTGCCTGAGGAGCAGCTGCGGGTAAGGGGGGCACAGCCACCACCGCAGCCAGGCAGGCAGCCAGGAGGCCCAGCCCCTGGTGGCTGGCACGGGGCGACCGTCCTGGGATGGACCGTCAAAAATGCAGCTGGCCCATCACAAATGCAGCTGGCCCTGAGACGGGCTAGGAGCAAGGCCCACGCCCCTCACCTAATCCCGCTTCTCACCACACTGCTGCAGGCCCTGTGCCCGGTGCCAGGACCCAGGGATGACACAGCACAGGTCCTGCCCTGTCCAACCCAGGGTCTGGGGGGAAGATGATCTCTGTACAAATCACAACCCTGGGTCACTGACGCCACACAGACTGGGGGACAGCTGCGGTCATGCTCCTGGGGCAGGGGAGGGACCGTTCTGGAACACTCCCTAGAGGAGCCATGAATGGCCAGGTCCCTTCAAGGGCTGGGGGTGCCCAGAGCTCAACAGCACCTTGTCCCCAGATCAGAGCCCATAGGGACATGAACAGCCCCACTGGCAGCTCAGCACGCCCAGGACCTCCCACCTTGGTAATCAGGGCACAGGGGCCAGGGTCTGAACTGTTCTGGCCCCCTGGTCTGAGCAGCGCCTCAATCTCAGCCCAAGGCTGCCTCAGTTCCCAGAGTGGGATGTTCAGCATTGCAGGGCCACAACATAGAGCGAGGGCTTGAAGGGTGCCCAGAGCGCTGCTCAGTCCCACAGCCCCCGCCTGCCCACAGAGTGACCTTGGGTAGTGACTCACTGGGGTCCAAGCCACCATTCCCTCCACAGGGGGTGGGGACAGCTGGCCTGCGTCACAGAGCTGCTGTGAGTCGTAATTTTACAAACATAAAGGGCACAACCCGCACCAAGTGCGTAATGCAGGCTCTGCACGGTGGCTTGTGTCCCTGTGCAGAATGATTAATACTGAGACAAACGGCGTTTGGTGAAATGCTGCAGCAGGAGAGGCTCGGAGAGCCCAGTCATCACCAGTCTGTGGCTGGCACTGGGCACACCCTGACCTTGGCATTGGCCAAAGGAGTGAGTTGCAGATCCACCCCAGCCCTGACCCTGCCAGGTCTCCCAGGTGCCACATCCCTGCCGCCAGCTGCCAGCAGCCTCCTTGGTATCTTGCTCCCCCTCTTTCCACCTCGAGCTTTTATTAATAACAGCGCTCATGTGTGCACAGAGCTGGGAACTTTCTTCTCACAGGGCTCAGCTTATCCGAGCCTCCAGCTCCTCCTGGGGGTCTGCAAAGGGTTATTGTCCTGGCAGCCCAGAGAGGTGGCACAGAGCAGGGGAGAAAAGAGCTGAGCGCCAGCCATCAGTGCCCCAACTGCCCCCCTCCCTGGCTGAGAACTCGGGCTCCCTGAGCTCCCCGCTCAGGGGACAGTGTGGAAATGCTGGGCATTCAGCAAAGTGCCTGGGTAGATGGAGGCAAGATTTGGGGACAGAAGGCTTGCCTGTGCTTTTCAGCAGCCAGGTACTCTCTGGTTGGGGGGCCCTGAACTCCTGTCACTGAAAAGATGAGGGATCAGTTGGCCTTTAGACTGTTGGTGTCAGGCTTGGCTAGATCCAGGTGATCACGACATCAGCACTCCCTCTGATGGCCCCAGCCTTTGGTGACCCCATCTCAGTGCCCCTCTCCTGCAAGGTGGCCTTCCCCTAAGCAACCTCTCCCCAAGTGTGGCAGAGGTGGCCGGGGGTGCGGGGGTTGGGGCTCCCAGCTGGTTTAGCATCCTCCTGCTCATCTGCTTCAACTCAAGTCCCAGAACTGAGGCTCACTGTCTTACTGCTTGGGTCACATGTGCCTCCCTTAACCAGTCAGTGCACCAGGCAGATGACAGGCTCAGCTCAGCCAAACATGAGTCATTCTCTCCCTCCTGGAGCCCAGGGGTTGCTAACCCCCCTCTAGACATCCTACCCTGGGGAGCTAGAGGAGAGGTGATGCTGCAGACATGGGGGATGGGCAGATGCTGGGCCAGCAGAGCTCCTGGAGGGGCCATGGCATTTCTGCACAGCTACCCAGACAAGGGGATGGTGGGGATGGTGGTTGGGTGATGATGAATACTGGGGTGTCTCCAAGGTACAGGAAGCGTGGGTGAGCTGAGCTGTTTCTTTGTGGGGGCAGAATGTGCAAGCTGATATGGTGACCACAGAGGCTGCAGGGCCCCCTGTGGCTTTGGTGGAGGCCCCCTCCCACCCCCGCCCGCCTCCTTGGGCCTCCGCAGTATTTGTCCCTGCCAATGAGCCTTCTTTGCCATAGGCCCTTGTTCGACCTGCTGGTGCCACCTGGCAATTCCCAGGGGAGGCTGAGCCCGGGGTAGCAGGTCTCCCAGGAGACACAGGTCCCCATTTCCCCCACCCCCGTCACCGCAGCCAGGCTGGGCCAGGGCCTTGAGTCTGTGCTGGAAGACATGCCTGAATCCATAGAGCCCAGGGAACACCGTTTTCAGCCTGCACCCCACTCTGAAACCCCAAGATCTCAGATCAAAAAGGATATAAACAACCAGCAAGCACCTCTTCACAAACGGGGAGAATGGAATGAGACTTGTGAAATTTTCCATTGAAAATCTCAAGGAAACCATTAGCAGCCCACACAGACGCAACAGGAGGAAACGGTTTCGTTATCTCGGATGCGGTCCTGTCTGATTTAACAAGCAGAGCCAAGCAGTTTATAGTGTTCCTCCAAAGCCTGGAAATCCGGGCAGAGGTGGCTCTTGGAATCTAATCAATGCCTCGTGGCAGAACATCCAAAACACACAGGGGCATCCAGGGCAGCATCTGCTCGGCCCTCAGGGAGCTCCAGCCCTGGCTTGCATACCTCCAGGGACAGAGAGCTCATTCCCTATACCATTGCACCTGCCATATTTCAGCATCTCATACAGCCAGAGTCCTCCATGGGGACCTAAAATCTGTTCTCAGGGCCCCAGGGCCCCATCCCTGTAATCAGAACCCCTGCCATGCGAGGGCTCCTTGGGAAAGGGGACTTGGAGGGCATATTCAGCACCTCACCTGGGGCCTCCCCTTCCATCAGGCCATTCACATGGACAAGTCAGTACCCTCTGCCGCAGAGGTCCCTGTGTCCCCAACCCCACGTGCACATGAAGGGCTCAGCTGCTCCCTGAAGCAGAAGAAAGGACCCTCCTGAGGCAGTCCTTATGCTGCCACTGTGCCCAGAGTGCACACAGGGAGGCAGGGCAAGGGGCTGGGCACCACCAGGCCCAGGGCAGAAGGGGGAGGCCAGTGGGCCGGGATGAGCAGCTGGGAGTGAAGGGTTTTCAGGACAGGAGGGACTGGCCCCAGGTCCTCCCGGGCCACACACCCACATCCTTCCTCCACGCTCCCTCACAGAACCTCTTCGACAGCATCAAGAGCGAGCCCTTCTCCATCCCCGAGGACGACGGCAGCGACCTCACCTACACCTTCTTCAACCCAGACCGAGAAGGCTGGCTGCTCAAGCTGGGTGAGAGGCCCCTATGCCCCAGGGCACACCCCCATGCTTATGCACGCTCACGAACACACTCTGATGCACATGCACATTCCTGCACTCACCCTGGCTCACATGCACACTCAGGCACACGCAGGCTCATGGCTGACACCTGCATACACGCCCACATGCAGCCTCAGGGGGCAGGGTGCCACAGCCCTGGATCTTGTGAGCCTCGGCACAGTGGTCTGCCTGTTCCATCCTTTCATCTAGCCACCCATCTGTCCACCCATTCATCCACCCACCCATCCATTCGCCCATCCGTCCATTCGTCCATCCACTCACTCATCCATACATCCACCCACCCACGCGTCCATCCACCCATCCATCCATCCTTCCATCCACCCATCCATCCACCCACCCATCCATCAATCCACCCATCCAATCACCCACCCATCCATCCATCCACCTGTCTGTCCATCTGCCCATCCATCCATGCATCCATCCATCAATCCACCCATCCAATCACTCACGCATCCATCCATCCACCTGTCTGTCCATCTGCCCATCCATCCATGCATTCATCTGCCCATCCACCCATCCACTCATCCATCCACCCATACATCCATCCATTTACTCATCCATCTGCCCATCCATACAGCTATCTGACCATCTAGCCACCCATCTGTTCATCCATCCCCCCATCCATATATCCATCTACACCCATCCATCCATCCATCCCTCCCTCCACTCAGTCCCAGGCAGTGATGGCAAATCTTTTAGAGCCTTCAATGATAACTAACAGCCAGCACAGCCCCCATGCTGTAGGTTAGCCATCCCTGGCCCAGGAATGAAGCAGTATGGAAAGGCTGAGCTGTAAGGGCGGGAGACAGAGAGGCCTAAACACAGCTCTGAGGGCGAGGGAGAGGGGTCTCAGTGGGAGGCACCAGTTGGTCAGGACCTACTAAGCGAGGCCGAGGTACTAGGCCTTTCAGAGCTCCGCTTTTGGGTGGCCTTTCTGTGGAAGCCAAGGCTCAGCAAAGGTAGGGTTCCTGCCCAAGGCCACAGAGCCACCAAGGGGCAGACTTGGGGGTGCAGTGGGTTGGGAGTCCCAGGCGGGGGCCGGACTGTGACAGGATGTGGCTCGGGGGATGCTGTGGCGGGTACGAGGTGGCAGCAGTAGTGGGTGTGGCAGCGACAGCAGCTGCAGCTGCAGGGTGTAGCCAGGGAACAACAGGGTGGGCCAACTGCCCCTGCCTCCTGATGCACACTCCCAGAGCCCCATCAGAGACAGGTAGCCAGGGACAGAGGCAGCAGAGGAGACCTCTAGTGTTGGAGCAGGGGTCTCAGTCAGGCAGCCTCCAGCCCCACACAGCTCAGCACCTGCCCAGGGCCTGGCATCATGGTGGACCTGCCGGACCCCAGCCACGCCCAGCCTGTCCCTGGTCCTGCCAGCCCCAGGGAAGTGCTACGTCACCAGTTCTGACCCTCAGAGTCTCCCAGCTGGCCTCACCCCTGGGTCCTACACTGTGTGCTGACAATCAGGGTCCCTGGCCCAAGTTTCTGCAGTTGGAAAACAGGGACAAAGATCCCCAGACTTCAACATGTAGCAAAACTGCCAAACACTCAGGCTCTGGAATCAGGACACGGAGTTTGAACCCCAGCTCTGGCACAGCACACAGGCAGGGGTCTGAGCCTCTCTCCACCTCAGTTTTCTCATCTGTAAAATAGAGTTAACCATGATCATCTCCTCGTGGGGGGTTATGGGGGCCGAGGTTAATATCTTTAAAGTCTTCTAGAACCCCGCCTGGCTAATGAAAGACACCATGCTTAGCATAAGGCCCAGGAAGGAGTGGGCCAGTGGCCAGGAAGAGGAAGGAGGGCACTCATTGCCCCCAAGGCCAGTCACAGGGCAGCGCTGCTGGCAGCTCAGGGCGAGCCTGGGTCAATGAGCCACTAAGGTTTTGGGGTGCAGAAGGATGGTGTGGGAGGGGCCGCTGGGACCCAGAAGGAGAAGAACTCACCGGCTGTGCTGTCCACCTCCTGCAGGGGGCCGTGTGAAGACGTGGAAGCGGCGCTGGTTCATCCTCACCGACAACTGCCTCTACTACTTCGAGTTCACCACTGTGAGCCATCCCTACCCCTGCCACCTTCTCCTAACCCTCACCAGCCAGTCGGCTGGCAGAACACAGGCCCCTCTGAGATGGGTCAGAGCACCTCAGTGCCCATTTCAGAGAGGAGAAAAACTGAGGCCAAAAAGGAGGCAGGGCCGGGCCAAGAGCTGGGTCTCCTCACTGCTCCTCTTCACAGCCAGGCAGGGTCAGGCAAAATGGGCCCCTCCTCTCTGGGTCCAGGGAGCCCAAGCTTGCTCCCTGCCCTTGGCCTCAAGCTTCCGCTGACTGACCCTGCCTTCTCTCTCCCCTGTAGGACAAGGAACCGCGGGGAATCATCCCCCTGGAGAACCTTTCCGTGCAGAAGGTGGAGGACCCCAAGAAGCCAGTATGTGTCATGCTGGGCACCCCCGCCAGAGCTGCTGGGCAGCATCCGGGCTGGGAGAGGAGGTTGAGGGGACAGGGTTTCCCGGAGATGGGGCCTCCATGTGCTCCTTCCTGGGGCCGTGGACCCAGGGTCTGCTCAGTGCCGTCAGAAGGGCCTGGTCCCAGTTGTTTCACAGACCCTGACTCTGACACTGCCAGGTGACCTCGTGAAGGTCACTGCTGTCTTCTGAGCCTGTGTTCCCAGCTGTCATATGGGGATTTTAGGGGGAGCAGTGATGTAACTGGAGCCTGGCCTGTCGCAGATGCCGCCCCTGCCCCGGCCCCTGTCAGGGATGTGTCCTCCTGGGGGCACTAGCGCACCTGTCTGGCCCAAGCATTGGGTCTTTCAGAGGCACCCAGAGAGCAGGGCTGGCTGCCTGCCCACCGCCCACCCTCACTGGCCCCTCCCTCAGTTCTGCCTGGAGCTCTACAACCCCCGCTGCCGAGGCCAGAGAATCAAGGCCTGCAAGACGGACGGCGATGGCAGGGTCGTGGAGGGCAAACACGAGTCCTACCGGATCTCGGCCGCCAGCGCTGAGGAGCGTGACCAGTGGATCCAGGCCATCCGGTAAGGGTGGTGGCGTGGGGATGGCTCCCTGTCACCTCCTGGGGGCCCAGCTCTGGGGTCTCATCTTCTAGCATGACAGTCCCTTCCATGAGGATCCCATCATCATGTCCTGAGAGCCGTGTACTGTGCCAGGCCCAGGACACAGGAGGGAGGGACCGACTTTAGGGGTTGGTGGGAGCAAGTTGCTGGACAGCTCCTGCCCATTCCTTGGGCCTCGTTAGCATCCCCTGCTCCTGGTGGGGGCGGGAAGGGCTCTCCAGGTGAAGGGGCATGTGGGCAGAGGCAAGAGGGTCAGTCCATTGGGGGGAATTCCTGGACAGCACCCCAGGGGCCAAGTAAGGCTGGGCTGCGTAGGGGCTGAACCGCGGGAGATGACACCAACAGAGAGTAGGACCACGGTCACCATGGTGATGTACTTTGGTATCTCCTTGGAGCACTGGGAAGCCACGGACTGGTGAACGGGGAGGGGCACGTCCAGGTGAGAAAAGCCACAGTGTGGGGGCCAGTTCTGAAACAGAGGATCAGATCTGTCACCACAGGCCAGGCAAGGGAAGCGGATGTGGCTGCTGACAGGGAGAAAGGCAGGGGAGAGGGCCTGGTGGGGACGAGATGGAAACCACGCGCTCGCACTGGGCCTGAACTTGGCACAGGTGAGACTGTGATCTGTGGGCAGTCACAGTCCAGGGGACTTGCAGAATCTTTGACCCAGGCCTTGAAGCAGCCCTGTGAAGCCACCAGACCAGAACCCTTCTCATCTCCATTTTGTAGATGGGGAAACTGAGGCCCAGAAAGGATAGAAACTTGTCCAGGGTAACACAGCAAGTGAGAGGCAGAGTTGGGCCCCTAAGCAGGTCTCTGGCACCAGCCAGGCTCCCCTCCTCCTCCCTGCAAGTCCTGGGGGGGCAGGCTAGAAAGAGGCCACCCCACTTTGGGGTGGCTTCCTGACACTCAGCCCCTGTGCATGGGATCCTGGGAGTGGCCCTTGCTGGAGTCACTTCTTTGGGGGCCCCACACCCCCAGTCGCAAGCCCCAGGAGCCCCAACTCCTTGGCCACTGCTCAGGCCCGATTCTCATGTCCCCTGCTGTCCCTGCAGGGCCAGTATCACCCGCGTCCCCTTCTACGACCTGGTCTCTGCCCGGAAGCAGAAGATCGCCAGCAAGCAGTGAGCTGCCGGGAGGTGGCACGGGGAGACCCTCTCCAGCCTTTCCCGGCCTCGGTCACCACCAGTCACCTCGAGTTGATTGTGAGGGTGAGGCAGAGCTCAGGGGCCAGGTGGGGACCCCAGAAAGTGCAGAGCCCACCTAGAGGTCCTGGCACCCAGCGGTCCTGCCCCCCTCCATGTCCACAGTAGTGGAAATGAGGAGAGGAGCCGAAGAGGAGAACAAGAACTGCGTCTCCTCTCAGGGTTCTTCACCCAGAGGTGCCATCAGCCCTCAAAGCAGGAAGCCCTGAGGTCCCTGGGGCCTCCCTGCCCTCAGCCAGACTCCCCCACCATCCTCAGGGTTCTCTGCAAGCCCCCCATCCTCAGTTTGGGCTTGGCCCTCCTTGCTGGAGCAGAACTCAGCACATACGTGGCCCAGACCCAGGGCCAGGACACAGAGGAAACCAGGAGCCCCAGCCCCATGGCCTCAGACTCTCTCTGGCCTCTGTGTGGAGGCAGCACCAAGCCAGACTGGGACACAAGGCTCAGGCCTGGCAGGACAGCCTCGCCTGGGGCTTTCCTGCTGGACCATGGCCAGTGGCACCAGGGTGGTGAGGGCAGCAGGGCAGGTTGCAGCACCGTGGCCTTCTGCAGCTGAATCCCAGAGGCACTGCATCCTGGTACCACAGGCAACTCTAGCTCCAGGAGGCCCCACTTCTCAGAGGAGCGTCTCACATACTCACCCAGGCCCAGGAAGCCCCCAGAGGGAGATTCCTTGGCTGGACAACAAGAAATGCCTCTGCCCTGCTGCCAGGCTAAGTGAGCAAGCATAGCAGGCAGATTCCCCAGGGGGAACCGTGGGTCACCAGGCAACCGCCCTTCTTCCCACCCCCACACATGTGCACAGTTCCTGGGGTCAGGATGGAGATGCCACCCGTGAGGAGCTGAGACCCCTGTCTCTGGGGTGTGCAAGAACCTTGTAGCCATATTGCTCCAGGTGAGGCCCGGGTTGGGCATCTGAGGCAGGAGGCCTAGGTAAACGTTTGGGGATGTGAGCTGAGCTTGCCGTGGCTGCCCCGTTTGGCCCGTGAATGGGCATCGGAGGTGACGGAAGGAGCACTGGGCTGGAGACCGGGCCCTCTGAGGTCCTCTCCTTGTCCTTAGTTCACTGCCTCCTATCTCCGGTCCTAAGCTTCCTCCTCATCCTTGAGAGCTTGGGACCAGCAAGAGCAGCTGCTCTGCGGTTCTCTCGGAAGACAGAATAAAGCGTATGGTCCAACTCATGAGCAAGGCTCCTTCCCCTGCCCTGGCCCTTCACCCTCACCCCTTCCCCAGACAGAGAAGGTGGAGGCACCCAGAGAGCCCTGGAACCTCATCCTCAGGACACCAGGGCTGCCACGCTGCACAGAAGTCCCCAGGGGCTGGACTTGGGGCAGGGCTCCCTCGGGGCAGGGGCAGGGGCAGGGTTGAGCTGATTCTGCTATGCCCAGGGAAAGGGAAAAGAACTTTTCAGCAAGCAGTGATGTCTACAGGCAGAAAAAGTCACTACTGCAAGAGACAGGTGATGATCTCCCCATCTCTGGTGGGATATAAGCACAGGATGTCGTTTGAGGGACTTCATTCTGTGGGCTTTGTTTATTTGTACCCCCACAAACATATACGAGCACGAATGCTATGCCGGGCACTCTTCTAGGCACGGGTAGAACAGGACAGAGTCACTATCCTAGTGCCCCTGAATCCTAGGGTGCTAGGCAGCCCCCTTAGGGTGTTAAGGGCACCCCCATATCCTACCCAGCCCCCTGCCTGAAATCCCATTGCTCCTCAAAGATCCTAAAAAGCTGAACTAGCCAACTCTCCTACACAGTCCTGCCTCCAGCCCATGTTTATTAGCACCTGCTGTGTACCAGGCTCCCTGCACAGAGCCAGAGGCCCAAAGATGCTCAAAACACGGCCCTCGCCATCAGGAGCTCGTGTCTAGTGAGGGACACAAGTGTAGATGACTCGCTCCAGCCAGGCTGACACGTACTGTAGCAGGGGGCAGGGGAGGTCTGGGCTGGCAGAAGTGCGCCCAGGAGGCTCCCTGGAGGAGGTGGCTGAGGATGCAGCCCAGCTGGGAAAGGACACACGCCCCACCGTGCTGAGTCCACCTCACGTCTGCCTCTGTCCGACTGCAAGCTCCTTGAGGGTCTCAGTGCACCTCCTCTGTGCCTAGCATACAGTAGGTGCAGTAGCTGTTGGTTTGACTGTGTTAGCTGACAAAGGCGCTCAGAGCCACAGCATCAGCAGGTGCTAAGATCAGCAGGCCCCCGGGGCATGTGGGAACTCTGTTGCTGCTGCTGCTGCCAGGGGCTGGGGACAGAGCTGGGGAGGCCAGCAGGATTGTACCACCCTCCAGAACTGGGAGGGTCTCGCTCTGACCCACTGGCCCAGGCCCCAGGTCTCTACCCCTCCCAAGGCAGCCTGTGCCCACCTCGTGCCATCCTTCACTCCTCTCTCTGGGAAGCAGGGGGCGCCCACCACACGCAGATGAGAACTACTTTCCCCCACTCCCAGAGACTGGGCCTGTGTCAGCGGGGAGTCCCAGCCAGGGCATCCTGGGTGGGAAGCACTTGGCCCACTAGGGCCTGCGGGCTTGGCAGAGCCCATGGACCACACTAGCAGGGGCCTGCTCCTCACCCCCTGCCTGGCCTGGCACAGGAAGACAGGCTCGCCCGCTCTCTGCTGGGTGCGGTCTCGCGGTGATTTTTTTTTTCTGGGGCCTGGGCCAGCTGAGTTCTGCCAGCACAAACCTTTGACAGAGACTTCCTGGTGCACCGGGTCTGGGGTCCAGGGAGCCAGGAAAGCCACTTACCGTGAGAGGCCACAGGGGGCAGCAGTGAGTGTCACCAGAGGCCTTGGTTCAAGGCCCAGTCTACTCTGAGCCTTAAGCAAGTTTGCAGAGCACTCTGGGCCTCTGACTTCCCATCTATAAAATGGGAATCACTGAATATATGCAGAATTCCCAGGACAGCATTGAGCTGCCACTCTGGGCTTATTATTATCACAGGCAGATTGTGTGCACTGTCACTGGAGGCGAGGCAGATGGAGCCATTGGAGGAGGGAGAAACCTGGGTAGGGAGGGCATCCTGGAAGGCTTCTTGGAAGAGGTGCTCTACAGCGAGCCCAGTGGAGGCCTGGGCCTTCTGGCCAGTGGGGCCTATAAGAGACAGATTAAGCATGCAGGACAAGGCTGGGGATTTCTGGGCCTGCACACCAGCACAGGGGGCCACGAGGATGTGAGGTGAAGGGGTGCTAGCCTCTGGCAAAGGTGGGTTGCAAGCATAGTAATGAGACCCCCCAAGTCCCTAAGCCCCAGCTCTACCACAGGAAGCTGTGGGGGACTCAGCAGCTGATGTTGAGTAGAAGCCAGTGCACCACGAGGGTTCCCACCGGCACAGGGGACCCTGAGAGGAGTGAATGGGGCAGGGACCCGAGCACCAGGGGACAGGAGATGGGGGCAGGCAACCCCGAGTCGGAGGCAGGTGTGAGAGCCCCAGAGAAATTGATTTATTAGGGATGATGAAAGGAGCTAAATATGTTTGCCGGCTCAGCGATGACTCAGGCGTCCCCCAGGGGTTCGCAAGTATGAGCATCAAAGAATCAAAGGCAGGGCCGCCTCCCAGGGCACCGCCAGCCTCGCCCCTGCTTCCTGTGATGGGAGAACCCACCTCTCCAGCCTACACAGCCCCAGTCCCCCCAGATCTCACCCAGGAGGCTGAAGAATGAAACATTGGGGTTAGACACACGTGCGTTGCCATCTTGGCCTAGCCCAATTGCTGTGTGATCTTGAACAAGTGGCTGACCCTCTCTGAACTCATGTTCACCAGGGAGGCCCCAGCCCACCAAACCTAGCCTCGCTCCCCCTCCTATCTGGTATGGTTGTTCCCATCGCATTGGGTTCCTTCCAGAAGCTGAGGCCCCATCTGCTGGGGCTGCCAACTGGCAGCCAAGAGAAGAACCAGACCCACAGGTCCTGGCCAGCACACAGAGGATGCACGCTTCCAGGGCCAAGTTCCTGCCAGCGCTGCGCTCCAGAGAGCAGGGATAAATCACTGTGTGCAGGCCAGAGGTTGAGCCGACAGAGGACGGTGAGAGGTCTCCTCCTCATGAGGCAGGGCTGTAGGGAGGACAGCCCAGCTCTGGGAAGGGGGTGAGTGGGGAATCTCTAGGTGGGCATGGGATGGGGCTGCCCCAGAGCAGTGGGATGGGACTCAGGATGGGACACAAGACAGAGGCTGAACAGCTGTGGCCATGGGTAGCTGGGAGGGTGCCAGATAGGAGAGAGACCGGGGGCAATTTGGGGTGCTCCCCAGGCCATCACAGGGAGCGGATCAAGGAGACCCACTGGGTGGAGGCCACAGGAGGCCAGAGGGGGCTGGTTGAGAGGGACAGGAGCAACCTGAGAATGAGCCAGAGGCGGAGAAGCATAGGGCACCCCAGTCTCCCCAGCAGGTGGGAATGAAGGTTTGGGGGGGCAGCAGAACTCTTTGCCCTGAGCTGAAGGGGCTGCAGGACACCCAGGTGGAGAGCATCAGGGAAGCCTCCCCTCTCCCTCCTGCACCCCTCAGCTCCTCTGCACTCCCTCCCACCTTTCCCACTTGCCTCCCATCTCCTGCACTCTCCCCAACCCCTCTTGGTCATCCTGGCCTAAGGCCTTATCCACAGGTCCCTGGGGTTCGAACCCCCGCTTCCCCATCTCAGGCTGTGTGGTGGGGGCCAGTGCTCTGCTCTCTCTGGGCCTTGTTTCCTCAACTCAAGGCCACAAGTGGTGACTCCCCACCTGCAGTCCTCATCCCCAGAGTCTCTTGGTGACCCAGTGGCACAAGCTGAGAGAAGCAGGGGTGATGGGAACCTGGGAACTGCCCTGGAGGTAGGGGTGGAAACTTCTCTGGCTCACAGAAGTCCCTGTCCCCTCCCAAGCTAGCCCTGCTTCTCCTAACTCAACTGCAAGGCAGGGACTGTGGTGGGCATGGTCACGAGGCCCCTGCCACTTTTGTCCCCAGTAGAGATCTTACTTAACCTCAGGGGTCTCCCTGCACTTTCCCCTGTCCCAGTCACCCCTGTCCCCCCACCCTGTCTTTCATCTGTATGTCACATGGCATACTCACTCAGGCCAGCCTCTGCCAACTCACCAGTCACCTCCAGCCTCCTGGCACATGTGGCGCCAAGCAGTTACCCCACCCTCAGTTGAAGGAGATGGGCCACTGGAAGGGTGTATTCTTCTTCCCAGCTCTGCCCCTTTCTCTCTGCTTGCTGGCTGCCGTGGGTTGAGCACCATTGTTCCACCACACCTTTCTGCCATGATGTTTCTGCCTTCAAGCCAGCTGATCATGGACTGAATTGTCTGAAGCCATGAGCCGAATTAAACATCTCCTCCTTTAGGTTGTGGGTGTCAGATATTTTGTCGCAGTGGTGCTAAAGCTAATACACTGATCTAGGTATTCCTGGCCTGTATCACATCCTTCCCGTCCTTCCCGAGGAAGCTGCACCTCATGGGTGTTAGGAGACCTGCCCAGGCTCCCCGAGGAAGACAGAGCAGAACAAACTGCATCATACCTGACCCTCCCAGCAACCCACACATAGACAGCTTTATTCCATTCAACAAATGAGGGGGTGCAGGCTCAGGAAGTTTGTGACTTGCCCGGAATAGATCAGCTGGTGGCATCTGACCACCATGGGACCCGGCAACTGGCAGGAGCTCAGCAGAAACTAAAAACTAACTCCGTGACCTTTCTGGCCCCTTTCATCCTCCCAGGCTAATGCTTAACTCTCTTCCTCCCTGCCCCAAGGGATTTTCATTGAATAAGAAAGAGCCCAGAGCCTTTGCTCCAAAGAAATTATTTTTTAATAAAATGTCTCCCATTCAAAAAGTCCTAAGACACTTGCATTGTGGGAGATTAGACCATACAGCCAAGGAGCAAAAAACCCAAAAATCCCTCTCCAAACGGGTTCAAGTATTTCCAGCACATGTTCTTTAAGAGTTACATCTCTGCAAGGTACAGCAAAAGCAATTTTGTAACCTGTGTGTCCCATAAATACCAGGGAACCCCATGTCCCCATGTGGGCCAGTCAGGTCAGGTGAGGGCATGCTGCAGTAACAAATGACCCCAAATCCCAGTGGCTTCTCATACAACAGCTGGTTATGTCTTGCTCACACTGCATGCCTGGGCCAGTGTTGGAGGGGTATCTGCTCATCACAAGCACTCAGGGACCCAGGCTGAGCAGGTGCCACACTGGCAGGGGCTGCCAGGAGCACCATCTAGATGTGAGTTGCTTCCGCTCACGTTTCATTAGACAAAGCAAGTCACGTGGTCACCAAATTTCAAGGAAAGCGGAAGTACTGAGCTAATAATGTACCATGAGCCACCTGCCCGGTAGGAAGGAACAGAAATACTCAGCGTGCGGCACTATCACTGATTCTAGCTAGAGTGACCAAGAATCCCCCTCTGCTCGGACCAAAGAGCTTCCTGGAATCAGAACTTCTTGTGCTAAAGCTGGGAAAGTCCTGGGCAAACCAGTTGTCACTTTCACTGTACCATGTTACAGGTGCTTCATAGACTTGCTTTTCAAAGCCAGCAACCATCTCATAGATAAGTTACGGGTTTTCCCCCAATCCCCTATCGCTGGAGATTCAGACTGCTTCCTGTTTTATGTGTTTATAAATCCCCTGTCTTAAATATCTCCATGAAGGGACCCTTGTCCTTTGGGCTTCTGAGGTGCATCTCCTGGCCTTTTTTCAGGCTTAGAATACCTGTGGTCCCTATGCGACTCATCACAGTTGGGCCAGCAGAGCTTGCCTACAGACAGGTGCCTGCTGTCTGTCACTCACCTGCAGCCCACAGCAGCTGTTTCCATCCTGCAGCCTAAGAAGAGGCAGAACAGATGGCTGAGCCGCATCCCCAGCTTCTGGGTTCAGTAGTTTGGGGCAGGTCCTAATTGCATGCATTTCTAGCAGGGTCACACTTTGAGAACTATCACCTGAGCCGTTACATGAACCCCACTTGTAACCTGGTAGATGACTCTGCTCAGCCATGCACCAGCTGTGTGACTTGGAGCACGTGATATGACTAACCTCTCAGCCTCAGTTTCCCCATCTGTGCACTGGCACCTCTGTGGAGACTGGCACAGAGAACACTGTGGAGCTCTGATAGGACTGCCAGGCATGTGTGTGATGAGTTCAATTAAAGATAGTGATCATTATTCAGTGGTAGATTAAATAACTTCATGTTTTAAAATATTTGTTCATTTGAATGGAATTGCATTTATTAAAATTTCCATTCCTTTTAGATCTGAGTAGGAATGAATTATTTCCATGCTCTGGTTAAGCATTCATGTTTCCTTTTTAGCATGAATCATCAGCTCCTGCCCTTTGCCCGGTTTACCTGCAGGTTCTCTGCCTCCCCTCACCTGCTCGTTGAAGAGCAGAGATAACAAACCCCATGGCCTTTCTCGTTCTCTGCAAAGATTTTGTTCAGGTTGCTGCCCGCCATTCTACTGGGGCCATTTGTCTGGCCGAATCCATCTGCCTTTCCCATTTTTACTTTCTCTGTCGCTTTTAAGCTTAGATTGCTGCCCTTCCCCAGAATGTGACAAATGAAAAGGAATTCGGCTTCGAATGATGGTATTTCCTGGCCCCTGATGGTGGTAAGGGGAAGGGAGTGCCCTACTGGCTCACCCCCAAACCAGTCTGGTCATAAGGCAGAGCCAGGAACTTGGAGGCCTCTAGAAATCCCAACAAGACCCCCCCAGTCCTGCTCCCTGTGTAGCCATCTGCAGCCCCCACCCCCAGAGGCACAGGGCAGTCCCGAGCTGACTGGGGCGGGAAGGTCAGGTCACCCATCAGCAGCTGAGACAGGGTGGCCACAGGTATAGAACTGGGCGCCAGCCTCAGACCAGCCCCTTGGGTCTCTCCCGCACTGCTTCAGCCCTGTGAGCTTTGCTTCTTTGGGTCTCTGTTCTCTGATGTACGAAATGAGCAAAGATCTGCCCAAGTCAAGGGCAGGATTTAAATAGATCAACAGCCACCGCACCAAGGACGCACTCAATGAGCAGGGCCTTTTGTCATGCCCAATTCTGTTCCTGGGCAGGGGCAGGACCCCCACAGCCTGTTCCTCTCTTTGGGCTGAAAATACCCAGCATCTTGGGCCCCGTGACCCCAGGGCTCCACAGAAAAGAACGGTCCAGGGGTGTCGAGGCTGCAGAGGGCGACTCCGGGACCTCCCACTGCTGCCCCGCGCTCCAGCCCTGCTCGGGAAGGAGCCATGCTGGTCCCAGGAACTTGGGGGCTGAGATGCCCCCTTCACACCCCCACCTCCTCCCACCCCCCACCTCCATCCCCATCTGGCAGAGCAGGTCTGGTGCCCCCGCCTCCAGGCAAGCGGAACCAGTCACCCTCCCGTGCCGCACCTCCCCTCTGGAGCCTCTGGGCCTGATTTCCATAATAATTAGCCACAGATCTCCTGCAAGGGCCAGGAGCAGATAGCCCACCAGGGAAGCTCCTGTGGGCAGGCGCCCCTCCCCACCACCTCCCCCGCCACCCCCAGGGAGCCTCTTTTTTTTTTTTTTTTTTTTTTGTGGGTACCGGGGGTCGACCTCAGGACCTCGCGTGCCAGCAGGCGCCCGTGCCTCTGAGCGATATCACCGGCCCTTTTTTCGTATGTGGGTTCCGGGAGTCGAACTCGGGCCCTTGCGCTTGCCAGGCAGGCGCTTATGCCGCTGAGCCATCTCACCGGCCCAGGAGCCTCATTTTTAAAAGCTTTCGAGAAACCAACGGCAGCACAGGAGGCAGCTGGGAGACACCCAGGACATCGTTCTGGCAATAAGAAGGCAAAGGTGGAGGTGGGAGGTGGGGACCAGGCTCAGAGACTGAAAGCAGAAGGGAAACCGAGGCAGCCGGGGACAGGGCCATGTTCCCAGGCACATCCTCACTGTGGCTTCACAACCACCCTGCAGGGGGGTTTTCTGCTATGCCCCACTTTACAAATAGAGAAACTGAGACCCTGGAAGATTTCAGGGCTTCCCAGCTGGTGAGTGGCTAGGGGGAGGACTCCCCCTTCCAGATTGAAGGATTCAGAGCCAATGAATCCATGAAGGAAGGAATTAAATTAATACAGACAGGGCCTTCTCCCTCCCTTGCTCAACAACTGTCACTGGCTCCCCAGCTCCTCTGTAAAGGGCAGCTGCCCGGCCCCCTTCAAGGCCTCCAGGAGGTGGCACCGGACACTTCTCAGCCTCGGCTGGAACCACATCCCTAGGCCTGAACTCCCCAAACAGTCCTGCCCCCCAAGCGTCTGCCCCTGTGTTTCCCCCTCCCTATCTGCCCTCTTTGGTCATCCCACGTATGCCTGGGGGAGCCCTGGACATCCTTGGTGACGTTGCAAAGCTTCAGGGACCCAGGGGCACCAGAAGCAATGGCTAGCTACTCCCAGGTCCCCCAATCCCCACTGCAAAAGGCAGAGGGACACGACTGGTCCCTCCTGTCAGTGTCTGCTGTGGAGACAGCTGTGGCTTGCGTCACCCCTGGAGTAAGTGCAGGGTAGGCCTGGGGGGCGGTGCTGGGGGGTCAGAGAGGCTGTGGTTTAAGGTTTCTGGCCTCTGCAGGTGCTTAGTATGGGGGGCTCTTTCCAGCCTGGCCAGAGCCCTCCTGCAGACAGGGCTCAGGGCTCAGACCTGGATGCCCCCACACACACACCCGCAGCTCCATCGTCTGTGTCTCTTTCTCCTCTACCCCCTCAGAGTCTGCAGCCGAGAGGCTGCCGTGGACAGAATGACAATGAGGCCAAGACCTAGGGAGCCGTGAAGAGGCTCTGAATAAGGGGTGGGCAGGGCTGGGGTAGGAATTGGGGGTATAGAGGGGCAGGGGCTGGAGAGGAGAGGCTAGGGCAGGGCAGGGGCAGGAAGAACCACTCTGGATGGGGGCAGGGCTGGGGCCAGCTTGATTTAGGTCCCAGTGGAGATGGGCCTGGGGCAAGATCCGGACAGCCACCTCCAGGGCCAGGAAAAGAGACAGAGGGAGTCAGGGTGGCCCTAGTCCAGGGGAGAGGAGGAGGAGGAGGCTTGAAGAGAAATAAGGAATCCAAGAGGCAAGAGTGAGTAGGGAGAAGAGAAGAAGCCACTCAGGATGCCCGAGGCCCGGGGACAGCACCCACCCCTCCAAGGGCCAGAGACTCGCCAGGCTCAGGCAGAGTCAGCCCTGGGAGCCCCTGCCCAGAGCTAGGCAGGCAGAAGCAACAGGAGCACGGGACAGCGTGACACATGCGGCCCCCACTAACAGACCGGAACCCGCCGCCTTGCTCCTCTTGGGGACCACAGCACAGAACGAGGGCTGATTGCCCCACATGCCCTGCCCATCCCACCACCCTGCCTTTGCCCACCTGAGACCTATTTACCTCCCTCCATGCACCCCCAAACATCCCATCATCCCGGCCCCCAGCCCTCACCCCGGCCCCCACCTCCCTGGGCAACGAGCGACTCCCCTTCAGGGTTGCGTTCTGCTGGTTCAGGCGTGCACACTGGGCCCCCATAAATGTGGCTGATCCCCACAAATATCACAGAGCTGCTTCCTAGCCTGGTCAAATTCCCAGGCTTGGGACTCGTTGGACCCAGTTCGAGCCCTGCAGCTTCGTTTTCATGTAGTAGGTGCTGCATAAGTGCTAGATGCCCCCTCCTGTCCCGCAGGTAACTGATGTGCACACAGCAGGTGCCCGACAGTGGCTTCTGGACGGAACTAAGTTCCCCCGCAACCCGTTCCCTATGGGCCCATCAGCCCTGAGGGGAAGGAGACACAGGTGTCGCTGCTGCCTTGGCCTCGCAGCCCTGGCCCCAGCTGTCCAGCTTGGGAGGAAGGCCCATTGCTCATTCCCCTTGAGTCTGCAGTTAGGGCAATCAATCAGTTACCATAGAAACCAGCATCCAATCAGAGGCAGGCACTTCTTGGCTGAGCCAGCGCCACCTACCCACCCACTCAGGCCTGGCTTTGCAAGTCCCCAGCTAGGACTGCTTGTGGTAGGGGGAAGGAGGTTCTAGTAAGACTGGGAGCATCAGCCTGCATCCCCCAAACCCTGGATCCCCAAAGATGGGGCATTTTGTGGGCACAGGATGTGTGTGGGGTGGTGCGCCCACACCAGTTGCTCCGATGTTGTGTATGTGGGTGATATGGAGATTGAACCCAGGGCCTTCACATTAGACAAGGTCTCACTAAGTCACTAATTTGCCCAGGCTGGGCTCAAACTTGCGATCCTCCTGCCTCAGCCTTCGAGACATCTGGAATTACAGGTGTGCATTGCCATGCCTGGCTGCTCCCCCTGATTTTACAAGGTTCGTCCTCTTACCTTCTGGCCTCAGTCCTCAGAACAACACAGAGACCATACACCCACAAAGCAAAAGCCAAAGCCAAGGCCCAGCTGCAGTCAGTGGCAAAGCCTGGCACACACACCCCTCCCTGAGGCCACGCGTCCTGCCACCCCATCCCTGGCCTGAGAAATGGGGCCCCACTGCAGCCTGCACCTGCCTTCCTGCTAAATCTGCGCCTGGCATGTCCAGTGTCCGTGCACGCCAGGCCACCAGGGGCCATATGCCAAGATCTATGGACCTGTTCCCCTGCTGTCCACCCACACGCAGCTGTAGCCTCGCTACCCCAGACCCCCGCCTTCCCACAGGCAGCCAGGGCTGGGCAGCATGCTGACTCTGAGTCCCAGAGGCCTGAGGTCATAACTGCTCCTCTCCAAGCAAACTGAGCCAGCCAGGTAACCTCTCTGCATTTCAGTTTCTGTTTGGAAAATGGATTTATCCCTGCCTTACAGGGAGTGGTGAGGAGTCAGAACCTAGCACCGGGCCTGTCCCCACCCTGGGCCCTCTCAGTATACAAAACTGTCCCTGGGACCTGAGCCGAGGCTTCCCCAAGCCATCCACCATCCAGGAGGAGGCAGGAGGCAAACACTGCTTAATAATATTAATAATAGTATTAATAATCAGTGGGGGGCAGGAGTGTCCCGTATGATCAGCCTCCAGGTGCAACTAGGGATGGGTAGGATCCGTGTCCAGGTCTGAGCAGCGCCTTTCATCTCCGCTGCAGCCGGATCTCCTGGCAGGGCCCTCTCCAGCCAGAGCCTGTCACCTGCGCCACTGCTGCCCAGCTGTTCACTGTGCTCAGCACTGACAGAGGACAGGCTGGCTACCTGCACACCAACACCCACTGTCACATCTGCCCCAGCCACACTCCCGGGATCTATGAGGGGCACTGAGGAGACAGCACGTGCTGGGAACCCGACTTGGTCTGGGGTGATGCAGAGACTTCCAGCAGGATGACAGAGGCGAGGCCAGCTCCCTGGACACTGCACAATCTCCTGCTGCCTCCTGCCTAGAAGTCCCCAATCTGGTGACCTGTTTGCTGGCTGCAGAGAGAGCCTCCTCCCACCCCAGCAGATCCCAGCTTCCTCTCTCCATTACTAAGCCCCTACTATGTGCCAGACTCTGCCTGAGGCACAGGCAAAATAATGGCCCAGCCCGCTGCTGAGCTGCCCCTCCTCAAGAAGAGTTCAGTAGGGTTCTTAGGGCCACCCAGCTGGTAAAGGACAGAGGGAGATCTGGACTCAGCTGTGGGAGACTTACAAGGGAGCCCCTAAAGGAAGCCGCTGGGCCTCTCCTCTGGGGTTGCCTCTGCGCCTCAACTCCTGGAGGACCGGATGGATGGAGCAAAGTGATTCCAGCCGCTATCACAGTTCTGCTTTCCCCCCTCTGCTGCTCTCCCCAGAAAACAAACTGTTGCTTCCGATTACCCTTTAATCTGTCCCGCACCCCCAGCACAAAAAGACCATCAGCCCACATCACCCAGCCCTGCTCTCTGGCCAAGACGCATTCCTCCCGCTTCATCCACCCATGATTAAACCCTAATTGCTGCCACGCTCTCAAATTGAAGACTTTAATTTCCCGAAACGAAAAGGACATTCAATCAGTTCCTCTCCCAGAGCATTCCTCCTCTGGTGCGGGGACCAGCATGCAAGCCCCTCTAGGCCATGGAGGATGCCATGAGCTGCCTATCTTTCCATCCTCCATGCCATCCTTCTCTGCTGCCAGGCTGGGGATGAGGACTGTGAGCTCAGGGTGTGGAAGCAACACTGGAGGGGACAAGGACAGTGGGTTCAGAGAGGTGAGGCAGAACTCAGGCCCTGGGCCAGTGCAGGTGACAGGCATGGGGCTCAGCAGAGGCAGAGCCAGCTGCCCAGGTGCCTCCCTCCCCCACCACAGCCCCAGGTCACAGATCACAGTGTGGGCATCAGTGCTCTGTGGCAGCCTGAGGGGTGGGTGGCAGGCTGGGCAGGGAGCAGGCAGTGAGGGCAGGGACTGGAGGGCTGGGCGCCTGGGCTTCCCCGCTCTCTGGGGCCCAGGATCCTCACTGGTGCAGGGAGGAGCCCGCAGAGGGTTGCTGCTTGGTAGTTAGAGGGTCCTTTAGTCTGCACATCCTAGGTACGAGTCTGGGCCAGCTAGATTGTCTGGGGGGCTCCGCTTACACCGGGTCTGAGGAGGGGCCAGGACCAGGCAGCTTCTGAAAAACACTCCAAATGATCCTACTATGCAGCTGGGCTTGGAAAATTCCAGGCTAGCGGACATGGGTGAATGTGGGCCCAGAGAGGGTGAGTGTATAGCCCAGGGGCACACAGCAAGACGAGGGGTCAGGCCACATGATGGCTAACAGCCCTTCACTTTCAGATGTTTCAGAGCAATGAGGGAAGATAGAGTAGCCCCAGCTAACTCCTGAGGCTGAGGCAAGAGGGTGGCATTAAGGCCAGAAGCTCCAGACCAGAGAGTGAAGGGTTGTGGAGAGGGCTGAAGTTGAAAGTTCCCGCTCGGGACCCTTCCTAGTGTTAGGTATAGACATTAGGCCTCTAAAAATAAACAAGGCGCTGGGGACTCCCACAAAGTCTCTCCAAGGTGCAGTCTGGCTCCAGACGCCTCCAGCGGGGCCAGCTGAAACCATATTAAATTATAATAGTAATAACAGCAGACATTTACTGAGCACTTGTTGAGTCCCGGAGCTGAGCTACAAGATCACCATGGATCACTTCTTTCTGTGCCTTCTGCCCCACCCCATGCCCATCACGAATGAGCAAAGCAATGAGCACAGTGAGGCTCAGGGAGGGGTCTCTCCCCTGGATCCCCAGGGACAACTGGCTGGGTTGGGATTCAAACCCCATACTGGATGAGCAAGCCACTCTCTAGGATCCAGCCACGGTGCTCAGCTCCCAGAGCTACCAGGCCCAGCGCCCCAGGGGCTTCACTGAGGCCCAGCGCCTGGCCCACCTCGGTCACCTTTAGTGCGCGCTCCACACGCTCTACACTCATTTTTCAGATGGCACAACATAGGCCAGCAAGCTATGGCAAGATGCAGGCTGGGTGAAGAGAGGAGCAAGGGGGAAGGCAGTCACTCCAGGCAGAGAGAGGGTTAGGGTGCATGGGCTTCAGTGGCTACCACCCCCACTGTGTTTACAAGGTCCTGCTCTCTTTCTGGAAACTGACCCTGCCCCGCTGTGTGACACTAGACTAGTATCTTAAACTCGCTGGACTTTAATAGCATCTTCCAAGCCCAGAAACCTTGGGCAATGGAACCTTGCCCTGTAATGCGTTAAAGTGGGGGAACGTCTGGATGTATGCTTGCCTTTGCACGCGTGTGTTTGCCTGGGAGCCAACACCTTGGAAGGAGCCTGGTCCCAGGGGAAGGGAGGGGGCAGTCTCCGTATGGTGCACATTTACCTTTTAAATATTGAAGCGTATAAGTGCATTAGTAATTCTGACAAATAAATAAAATAAAACACACACATTTACAAAGCTCAACTTTAAAAATAGTACTAGTACCTGGCCTGTGTGGTGACGTGTGTGGGAGTTCCTGGGACGCTCCTTGCATTGTCACTTCGCCCAGCTGGCTTCTGTTCTCTGGGCCCCTTTCTCCCACCTCCTCCCATCTGCATGGCCCCCTCCCCCTGCAGCCCCACCCCTGGTAAACATCCTGAGCCCAGGAAGTGGACAGCTCCTGGGTGGAGGAGGGAGGCAGGGGTGGGGACAACTAAGCCCCCTCAGCTCCCAGGTCCACACACAGTAGGGGGTTCCCAGCCCAGCTTCAGGGACCCCCACTTCACAGCTCTGCTTGGAGGGGTGGAGCAAAGCGGCAGGGGCAGCTCCAGGGGTCCCACCAGAGTCCCTCCCACACACCCCTGCAAGACACAGCCTCCATTGTGTACAGTGTCCCCAGAGGCCCCCATCAGTCACATGCTACAGGCCTGGCCTATTCTCAGGACACACTCTTTCTCTCCCCTCTAGCTCTTCACCTCTTGGCCTCAGAGATGGCAACCAATAAACACAGGCTGGCAGAGGTAGCCTCTTCAGAGTCCAGGCCCAGTCAGGGGCAGGAGGCCTCCAGCACCCCCAGAGAGCCTATCCAAGGGTGATCCTGGTGGGGAACCCACGGGACTCACACGACCATCCAGGCCACTGTCCATGGTACAGGTCTTAGGGTCCTGACACAGGTGCCCCCAGTGCACATCTTCCAGCTTCCTCGCTTTCTCTAGAACCATCAGTGACTCTCAAAGCCTTGGGAAAGAAGGCAAAGCGCTCAGGTTGAAATTCAGGCCAGCTTTTCCTGGTTGCTTGAAGCAGCATCTCTTTGACAGCTGTCTGCTTCCTGGGCTCAAGATGTCTCCCAGGCCACCAGGGCTCAGCCTTCCTTCTGAAGGCCCCGCCTCATGGCACCCAGCTCCTTTCCACACTGGAATCTCAGGTGTGCACCTTGTGGTCTGCAGCTACAGCCCGGGCTGTGACCCATTCAGAGTCCTCAGGGCCACAGTCACCACAGAAGGGCTCGAAGTGACAGCAAGTGTTACAGGTAAAAGTTCAAGCTGAAGAGGGCCAAGCAAGGGCCAGGCCATACTCGAAGTGGCCTCTGACGTGCAGTGGAGACGCAGCTTCCTTTCTGTGCCCTGCACCTTAACCGCAGTCCTGCAAGGCCAGTAAGAGGGGTCTCTTTGACAGATGGAGAAACTGAGGCTCAGAGAAAGTGATTTCTCCAGGCTCAGTATCGGCTGGCTTTGTGCTGGATATGGCCAGTGGAAGACCTTGGTGGGGGACAGGCAGTGGGGACGCCAGGGGTTTCTCCCCTCTGTTTGCCTTTGGCATGGTCAGCTTCCCCCAGGGCTTCCAGTGCTGGTGGCACAGCTCTGCCAGGTTCCATGGTCCTTAGGCTCCAATAACAATGCCACCTGCGCCCACCGGCCCCTGGCCTCAGGGAAGCAGTGATGTCCCACAGTTGCTGCTAATCTCTGCTCATTGTCCCCTTTTAACTCTTCCTGTCACCCTGTGCATCCAATGCCCTGCAGTAAGTCCCCTGGGCCATCTCCTGTGCTGTTCCCTCTGCCCAGGAGGATCTCTACCGCGACGCAGCCTTCAGGACTCCCTCTTCGACTCCAGTCTCAGGTGAGCTGCTTCCCCTCAAAGCCCTGGGTGCTGCCTGAGCTTATGTTTCCTAATTATTTGGGAGGTGTTGGGTGCTGCTTTGGAGCTCAGCTCAGAAGCTCCAGGAGGGCAAGTCACAGCTGTGGTTGTAACTCCAGTGTCTGTCTCCGTGTCTGGGCCTAGCTGCCTTCAGCCAACACTTAATGAATGAGTGCATGGAAGATAGGTGAGTGCACGGCAGACTTTGCATGCGGACAGATGCTGTTCTGGGCCAGGCTGCAAAAGGCCTTAGGTGTTAAACTAAGGATATGGGGTGGGGTCAGGGAAAATCTTCCTCCTTCCTTTCACTCAGCATATGCCTGAGTTGCTGCATCCCCAAGCTCACACTGACAGCACAATAAATGTGTTTCCCACTTCCTAAAAGCTTCCCAGCTGCCTGGCACTCTCTGAGCACACACCGCTGAGCCCAGGAGGCGCAGTGGAGGTGGGGGGCTGTGCCAGGTGGTGTGGGTCACCTGGAGGCCACAGCCAGGGATCAGGTTCCCCTTTGCTCAGGGCGGCCCCTGGAGCCATGTCGCTAGCTGTCAGCCTGTCCCATCCCTGAACCACAGAGCCCTGGCAGGGGTGATGTCAGCACAGCCTGAGGCAGCCTGCAGGACTGGTCATGGGGTCAGCCTCAGAAGAGCAACACAGGGACCTGAAAAAAAAGCCTGGCAGTCCCTGGAGTGCTGCACATCAAACCCAGGCCTGGCCCAGCTCCTGCCCCTCCCAGGAGAGCCAGGTGACACCCCCAACACCTCCACACTGTGCACAAGCACAAAAAGTGGAGTCTCAGCCCAGGGTTCTTAGCTTTCTGGCCCCACTGGCTGCCCTCTCTTTCTCTTCTCCAGAGAAGGAGAGGTGTAGCAGGTGGACTAGGCAGATGGTCACCACTCTGACCAGGTATCAACATAAACACCTTCAAGGAGGAAGGGTTTATTTTGGCTCACGATTTCAGAGGTTTCAGTCCATGGTCACCTGGCTCCAAGGCAGGGATGAGGTAACAGGTAGTGGCCAGCAAAGCTGCTCACTTCACTGCAGGCAGCTTGGAAGCAGGGAGAGCAGGAAGAGCCAGGGAGGGAGGAGCCTAGGGCAAGACACACTCTTCAAAGCCGTGCCCCTTGTGACCAGCCCCATCCAATCAGGCCACAACTCCTAACAGCACAGTCCACTATGAACTCGTGGATGGCTTAATCCACTGAGTGAGCAAGTTAGCACCCCATGACTTTTCACCTTCCTAAAGCCCCACCTCAGAACACATGAGCCTTTTGGGGGGCAGTTTTGATCCAAACCATACTAGGCATACTCAGACCCTGGCAAGCATGTGGGGGAACAGAAGAGAGGAGGTGCACAGTTGGGCAAGTCCCAGAGCCTCTCGGTGCCTTGGTTTACCCATATGCTAAAAGAAGTCACGGGATTATGATAAGTGACGTAAACTAGACACAAAGGGGAAGGAACTTCCTATTTCTAAGGATTATGGGGTCCCAGTTTGGGCGGTGGCAAAGCTCAGGAAATGGATGGTGCCAACAGTCACACGGCATTGTGAATGTATTCAGTGCCACTGACTTGTACACTGGAAAAGCAAAAATAGCAAATTTTATAATGCATATATTTTACCCCAGTTTAAAACACACACACACACACACACACACACACACACACACATATGAGATGTTCCTCTCCTGCCCACAGCAGCCCCGGCCCACAGAGCTGGTATGGCTGTTTGAGGATAGGAGTGACTGAGAGGGGGACGACTGCCAGCACCTTTGCCTTCCTGCTCTGGCCCTGCTATCCGAGCTCAGGCTTGGCAGAGCAGGAGAAGCCAGGGCACCCAGTGTGGAGCCAGAGAGATCCCGGGCACCCCTTACCTCACCCATACCCTATATGCTACCCACCAAGCTCCTTCCCTTCCTCGGGACCTGCCCATGGGGCTTGAGTTGCCTTCTAGGAGGGGAGACTGAGGCCCTGCAGGTACACAGATGCCCTGGCACACTGCAGGACAAGCCTGTGTCCCACCCTGCCTCTCCCACTGCACTGAAGCCCGGCCCAGCCCGGCTTTCTGCCTGTCCCGCAGGGTCCCTCAGTTGGCAAAGTTCTCTCTTCTTCTTTCTGCATCACAGCCACCCAAGAATACCCGCACAGAGAAGACGGAGACAGAGGACTCCTAAAAAAGCCAGATCTCCTGGTGAGTCGCTGCTATTAACTTCCTAGGAAGCTCAAGAGGAAAAATAGCAGGAGCGGGGAGGTGGCTGAGCCTCCCAGCCGCAAGAGAGCCGGAAGGCAGGCAGCGTCAGGTGGCAGGTGGGCGAGAGGCGGCTCCAAGTCCAAACACTTTTGCCACCAATCCGCCGTCTGGCGGCTGCCGCCCGCCTGTGGACACCTGCCCAGTGCTCGGGGCCTCTGCAGACCAGGTGGGCCTCAAAGGCCAGACCACGGGCAGGAGCCCCATGGCGCAGAGAACAGAGAGGCCGGGATGGACAGTGGCAAGGGCACGTGGCCAAGGTCACATAGGTGAGAAAGTCCTGGCTGGAATTTAGAGACTGCATCTTTGTGAGGCTAAAGATGGAGAGAGAAGTGGACAGATGGGGAAAGAGAGAGGGGGAGAGAAGAAGAGAGAAGAGAGGGAGATGATGAGAGAGAGAGAGAAGCAGGGACAGGGTGGAGAAGAGAGACAACTTCAGCACTAGCAGCCCGAAGGTGGGGTGCAGAGGGGCTAGAGGGGAGACCTTGGGGGGCCAGGCCTGCTGCTGAGGCTCCACTGCAGCTGGGAGGGAGGATGGGCACCAAGAGTTTAAGGAGGCTCACCCCTCCACACACACACACACACACACACACTCGCAGTCTTGCTGCCCATCATCAAGGCAGGTTGCCAAGGCTCTGGGCCTCCTTTCTGCCCATCCTGGGCCCCTAGTCAGAGGAAAATTCCCAGATCTTGCTCTTGGTCCCCACTCTGCCACTGTTGGGTTGTGTGGCCTTGGGCGAGTCACTTTCCCTCTCTGAGTCATGTTCCAAATAGATGATTCTGTGGCTGGGGCCTTCATGCCGTCTGAGAACAGCCCCCAGCGCAGAGAAAGCTCTTAGGTGCACTTTGGAGAGCACTGACTCTAGAGTCCCAAGTCTCCGTCCTGACTGCAGTTCTTTCATCAGGGCCTACCACATGCCCGGAGCTGGTCCCAAAGCCAGAAAACCTGGTTTCTTTGGAGACCGCCTATTCCGGACAAGTACGGGCCTTGGTCGGTACGAATGGAAGCACAAGGAAACCATTAGGAGACCCCTCCCCATTGTCAGCCCTGCCAGGACCACTCACCTCCCCAGCACCCGAGGGAGCCCGGGATACCTGGCACTAGTGTGGCACATGGTCCCTTAGCTGCCCTGTCCCCTGCCCCCCACCCCACAGCAGGAGGAGGCTGAACACCTCCCCAATAGCCCTTCCCAAGTGGCACAGAATGGGGAGGTGAAACAATCTCCTCCAGAAACTGCTACCCTCCCCATTGTCCAGCCAGCGGCCCCCCTCAGCCCTTCCCTCCCACTGCTCCCTTGGTCCACCCCATCCCCCCACCCCTGTCTCCAGAGCAGTTTCCCCTCCTGAGGACCCTGTCTTCTCTTGGAGGTCGGGTGGGGCCCTTTGGAGCAGCAGGGGGTCGCCGCCCTCCGTGGAGTGTGGCTGTCCCTCCCCACTCACCCCGATCCCACAGCTGCCCCTGGGGATTTTCCACCCCAAGCCTCCAGAAATCCACTCCAATTTCTCCCAGGCCTGGGAGTCGTGGGCTTCACTGTTGATTTGTCACAAGTGATTATTGGCAGCAGAATTTGTCACCTGCACAATGAGAGGAAAATGAACCTTTCATCAGAGCCAGCCTGAGTCCTGCCAGGCTTCCAGAGCTGGGGAGAGGGGAGGGGGGAAGGAGGGAAGGAGGGGCCCGGGCAGGGCCAGGCTGTCTGGTATTTTTTAAGCCCCTGTTGGAAGGAAACTGAGGCACAGAATCTTGAGAAAGTTGTCCAAGGTCCCAATGGCTAAGGGGAAATTTTTTTTTTTTTTTTTTTTTTTTGTGGGTACCGGGCGTCGACCTCAGGACCTCGCGCGCCAGCAGGCGCCCGTGCCGCTGAGCGATATCACCGGCCCCTTTTTCGTATGTGGGTTCCGGGAGTCGAACTCGGGCCCTCGCGCTTGCAAGGCAGGCGCTTACGCCACTGAGCCATCTCACCGGCCCCTAAGGGGAAATTTAGCTGTGTCCCCTCGGCCCCCACTAATGGTGGCAAGGTGAGTGTCCTGGGCTTCCAATCATGAAAGGTGAAAGGATTAAGGCAAATGGGCCAAGGCCTCCCCAATTTCACAGACAGATGGTGGCGTCTTGCAGGGACACAGTGAGAGCCCGACCAGACTTGCAGTTCCTGCCCCACGGGCCAAGCTTCTTCCTTTGCCCAAGGAATCCCCGAGGTGGTGGGGGGAGGCCCCAAATCCAAGGATCTAGATCACTCTCCTCTCCTCCCTGCTATCCACCCTGCCTCCCACGGCCCAAAGGCTGAGCCCTCTAATCCCAGCTCTGACTCCGTGGCAACCTCCCTGGGCCTCCATTTCCCACCCATTTCTTGGTGTGGTGTGAGGAAGGCTGGCGACGTGGAGGGGGCATGAGGCCAAACCACCACCCCTCAGGCACCTCCAGTCTGTGACTGTCTCTCAGCCCCGCCCAGCTCTGTCTGTGTTTCCGCCTCCTCCGCCCCCACCTTGGCCAGCTTCCCTCCCGGCTCGGCTCAGCGCACGGCGCTGTGGAGATGATCAGACTCACCGCTGCCAGCCGGGAGGGAGAGCCCGCCCCGGGGGCCTGGCTGCCGCTTCTCATCCGGGCTCAGCCCGCCTCCTGCTACCTCCAGCACCACCCTCTTCAGCCCCGGCCTCCCACGCCTCCGGTCGAGCCCCACCCCTGCCGCTTGCAGCCCCCCCGATTTCTGCTCAGGCTGCCCTGGTTCCCTTCCTCAGGCCCGTGATGGTGGGGCTGGGCAGAGCCAGGGTGCGGTGCCCGCCTGCCACTGACCCATGCAACAGAGGCTCCGGAGTCACAGTCAGCTCCGCAACAGTGCTGACAGTGTGGCTCATGGCCCCCTCCCAACAGGAAGACAGACACCCTTCTGCGTTGGGCTGGAAGCCCCTCGTTCATGCCCAACACACACACACACACACACACACCACACATGCCCTACATACACTCATCACACACGCCACACACACACTACATCTCATACAGATTCACACAAATCTACAAACACACACCCACCACACACACATCACACACACACACCCCACATCTCACACAGGTTCAAACAAACCACACACACGCACAGGCTCACAAATCTACACACCCACAGAGTCAGTCCACCTCACGCAAACCTGTGCACACACACAGTCACCCCCCCACGGTACCTCACAGTCACCCCCCCCCACACACACACACACTCACGCACGCACGTACTGTCCCTACCCTCTGGGACAAGGGGGGAGGCAAGTCCCATACAGGGCACCCAGGAAGTTCCCCCTGCGCCCACCTCTGCCAATCCCTGGTTCCTCCTGTCCTTTGCACTGGGTCCTCTGTACCCGTGTGACCCACTGTGAACCTCTGTGACCCTCTGCAGCCACTTCCCTTTCCAGAGGGCTCAGGGGAAGCACCAGCTCCTCAACCACCTCTAAGGGTACCCCAAGGGGGCCTCCCCACATCTTCCTCTGCTCCTGCCCCCCATGGTCCTCAGCCAGGCCCTGCACCCCGGCCCTGGCTCGCGTGCCCCTGCGCCAGTGCTCGGGTGGGGAGGGCCCGGCCTCAGTATCCTTGGGCAAGGGGCTCATCTGCTCTAGGCTTGGGTTTCCGCATCTGTAAAATGGGGTAGTCAAGGTGCTCCCCTTGTAGGATTGCTGGGTTAGTTACTGTGAGACCCTTGGAGTAGTGAGTAGCACCTACTTGATGCTCGTGTCATTCTCACAGGACAACCTATGTCCTTGCACCTACACCGGCTCTGACAGGCGACCACCCTGTCCAGAGCCGCCCAGGCCCTGTCCCCAGGTCCGCTTTCCTACGGCCTCTCCCCAGGCCTCCTCCACCTCAACTCTGCTCCCAGGGGTCCAACTCACCTGTTCCCCACCTGCACTCCTCCCACCCCTGCCAACCTGTGGAGCTTGAGCCCAACCACATTGCCCCCTCTTGTCCCCTCTTTCCCCTACCTGTGCCCATCCAGGAAGCTTCCCCGACGCTCTGTGGGTTATGTAATGCTGATGGAGGGAGAGTGATCTATGATTTGGGTTCCCTCCCTGTCTGTGTGACCTTAGGCCCATTGCTCTACCTCTCTGAGCTTTAGTTTCTTATGCATAAAATGAGTTAATAAATGTTAAACCTGGGCACCCAGGAGGTGTTCAACAAACCCTGAGGCACACGCCTCTCCCCTGGGAAAGGCCCTCCTGCCCTTTTCTGTGTCACTGTCTGTACCTCACCCCTCTTTTCCACGGCCTGAGGTCAGCTGACCCTGTGTGGCTCACATGCAGTGCTGAGCACCTCCCACCCATCTCCTTGTCCACCCCCCATGTCCTCATGGTCAAGGTGGTCAATGACCCCACCAGCCCCAGGCCCATCCAGGTGAGAATGAGTGCAACAGCAGGGAGAGTGCTTGGTCCAGGCCGTGCCGAAAACATGGTGGCCACACGTCTCCTGGGTTTGCTGAAGACACCCCATTCCTACTGCACCCTGAGCAGCTCAGGGCTATGCACAAGGTGGGGCTCCCAAGTCCCCAGACCAGGACACAATATGAGGGAGGCCGAGCCAGGGCCTCCTGGCCAAGGCTGATGAGAAGCAGCCCAGGTGGCCGCCTGCCCAGCGCTCCCCGCCGCCACCCAGCCCTCAGTGCCCCCCCACCCCGGCCCCACCCCCCGACCACTCTGGCCTCCCTCCTCTTATTTCTCTTTGGAATCGCTTCTCCAAAAGTTCATTTTGAAAGAAATCGATTTCCAAGCTGCTTGGAGATGTAATTTGGTTTTTCATTTTGAAGAAGAAATGATGGTTACGGAAAGTTTGGAGACTTAATCACTGTGTAAAGCCATGGAAATAAAGAATCACTCTGCCCTCGGCGGAGACTGTTGGCCTGTGCGTGTTCTCTTGCTGAGACAGCAGAAAACAGGCGTGCATAGGAAGACACAGACACATGACACACACATGCACACCATATGCACACACTCAACCACATGTGTGCACACCCAAGACTCCCAGGCATGTGTACCCAACACACAACCACACAAGGTACAATAAACATACACCCATGTGCATACAATGCAGCCTTCGCTCAGGGAAACACCCTACACCAGCCCCTCTTCCCCCCAGGAGTCTGGGGAGGGGCAGCAAGGCTACTGTCACCCCAGCTCTCTGCCTCTCTCCCCCACTCCCCAGTGGATCTTGCTCTTGGGCCAACCTCACCCTCTTTAATTCTGGGAGGCATTGACTGTGATACCTGCTTAAAGGTTCTTCCCAGGTCTGATACTGTAAGTATCTAGACGTCAACTACCTCCCCCAAGAACGTTCACAGGCTTCCTATTGCCTGGCTGGACATCCCGGCCCCGGGATTCCCCCACCTTGAGATCGTGGGTCTTGGCCCTGGGCTCCACGCCTCTCCTCTCGGGCTGCTCTTCACTTCAGAGATCCTGTCAGGGCGCCCTCCCCGTTCTAGGCCTGTTGGTCACGGGCAAGGGACCTCGAGGGCCACATCAGTCCTGGACATTCACAGACATGGCCACACACCCACAAGCCCGCAGCCTTCAGGCTGCGGAGGAAGAGTCAGGGATCTGTCCTCAGCTCCCAGCTGCTCATCTGGGATTTTGAGGGGAGGAGGGAGGGAGGGAGGGAGATGGAGCTCTGTCTGATGGGGAGTAGGGGGAGAAGATTCCATTCGCTTGGGGGACAGGTGGGAGGGATAGGCTTCATAGAGGAGATGGGGCAGGAAGGGAGCCCCAGTGGGCTTGGGGTCTGGCCAACCCGGGGTTCCCAGCTCCCGGGCACCGTCCTGTCCACAGTCCTCACACCTGCTGGCTGGCTTCTGACTCGAGCGTTTACTCCATGCTGGGTGCTTTACATCCTTCAACTGGTCAACGACCATCTACGGGCTGGGCTGGTGACTCTGATATGGCAGCCTGGGGTCTCTGGCTCCCCTTCAGCAGCGCAGCACCCCTAGGACAAGGCCAGGCCCTATCATCAGGGAGGCCTGGCTACTGATCCTAGCCCTGTGTGGAGCTGCCTGGAGGCCAGAGCCAAAGCAGCAAAGGGCTGTGTGCTCATGGAGACCCAGCCCCAGGGACCAGCCTGGCCCTCGGCCCAGATTCCCTGAGTTGGCCCAGTTTGGGGCAGTTGCACTGGTAGCCTGGCAGCCCGGCCTACTTCTCAAGGATGTGTGGAGAACCCAGAGAGGCCCCCGGGGCCTGCCATGCCCTTCCCCAGCCTGCACACCCGCCTTGGCCACACAGGTGAGCCCTAGCATGGGACCTAGCAGACCCTGTCCCCTCCCGACCTGATGCCTATGGCCTGCAGGGGCACCTGTGACTACCCTTACCACCCACTTATACCCCCACCCCCTCTCACCGTAGTCTCAGGCCTTCAGGCGTGGTGGACCCACCAAAATTCAGCCTCAGTGGGGAGGGTTTTGAAATACAAATTTGAACACTGTGGGTGACCGTGACCACACAGCGGGAGGGCGTTGCCAATGACCATCCCAGTAGTGAGCACTGGGGACACGTCCACAAGAGGAACTGAGATGGAACTGCTAGACTGTGTCAGAGGTGTGGAGGGTGCAGCCACACACCCGGAACTGTCACACTCAGCTAGCAAGCGCTCAGGACACATCTTCCAAAGCTGACCACACACGCATCCGAGGCCTGCACTGCTCATCCCTGGGCTTGTTCTCAGCAGGAATGGTTGCCTCTGGCCACCCAAAGGCCTGGGAAAGGAGGTTCCCACCAGCTTTACCCATCACAGTGTCAAACAGAAACACCTCCAACATCCATCAACAGGAGAATGAAGAAGTCAACTGTCGCACATTTCCCAGCAGTGAGAAAGAACTGGCCACCGACACACTCAGTACGGTGGGGGGGGTTCACACTACGCTGCCGGGGGGAGGAAGAAACACCAGCCAACGTACGCCACACCGTTCTGTTTATATGAAATGCGAAACGGGCCAGAGGTCAGGAGAGTGGTCCGCCCTGCTGCCCTTGATTGCGAGACTGGGAGGGGGCTTGAGGGACCTGCAAGGTCCTGGTCACATCTGTGTCCTCAGCAGGAGGTGGCGCCATGGGCACCATCACTTTGCAGAAAATCCGCCATCCTGATCCGTGCACACTGAGCGTGCATGTGCTCGACTTCAATTAGGATGAAGTTCAAAAAGTGTATTAACTTTACAAAATAATAAAACATAGCAGAAGCATTAGAGAAAATGCGGGACCACTCCCTACTCGCTTTTTCTGTGCAGCTGTGTCCTCCTTTGGTTATTAACGTTTTAACCCAACGGGAGTCGGCCCTGTCTGACGGGGTTGGGTGCTGTCTCTCAGGCACCCTGGGGCTTCCCAGCCTGGGCATCACTGACACCGAAGGCTACGCAATTCTTCACGGGGGGGGGGGGGTCCTGTGCACTGTCTAATACTGAGCAGCTCCCTGACCTCTTCCACTAGATGCCGGCATCCCTCCCCACACTCAGTGACAACCAGAAATGTCCCCAGACATGGCCAAGCAGCCCCTCAGAGCAAGGTTGCCAGATAAACACAGGACATCTAATTAGTACGCACTCTCCAGAGCATACTTAACTTTAAAAATCAGTGGTCGTTCATCTGAAATCCCAACATACCTAGTGGCTACATTATCCCTACACGAGAACCAAGAGTCTCGTGTCACCAGTTCCCTTGAGGGAGTCAGGACACCATGATTTGTGGGTCCTTCCCTTCCTACTGCACATGCACCTCACCCTCCAGCAGGACTTCTGTGGCAAGTGACAGAAACACAGGGGTCATACTGGTGGCATTGTCCCTCCTGGCAGGGAGACCAAGTGAGCTGAGGGAGATGGACGCAGCAGGAGCATCTTCTTTCCCTGCTCTCTTCCCCACCTGTGCGGGCTTCACAGTCACCAGGAAGCAGGCTGAGTGCAAGGCTGCCAACTGTCCCTGATAATTCATTGGCTGAGACTGGTCATGTGCCCACTCCTGACCTAGCACTGGCAGTGGGTATGGTTATACTTAGGCCAATCAGGAGCAGCCATGGTGCAGTGGCTCTTACTCCCTGAATCCCCATAAAGGGTGTTTCCACAAAGGAGCCAGGGGTGCTAGGTTGGTAGCAAACATCACCAGGCTGATTCAGAACTTGCCCTGTTGCTGCTGATGCTGCTGCCCAGCCTGGCACAACAGTCAGAGAGTACTTTCACATCCATGGTGGTGCTTTCTGCCCTTCCAAGCTAGCATCTCTTAACCTGTCAGCCCCGGCCATGTGGCCTGCACCTTCACCCAGCTAGCTGGCCCTTGCATCTTCCCCTTTAGCTTCCTTGCTCCTCCTCAAACTCCTAACCTGCCTCAGGGCCTTTGTACCTGCCATTCCCCTGTGTCCCCTGAGGCTTCTCATCGTCAGGCCCTTTGCAGGCATCTCTTCCACAGATGGGCTGCTCCTGAGTGCCCCACCCAAAGTGGCCTCATACCCCCACTCTGCCAAACTCCAACTGACTATCTCCTCCGGCTTTGGCAGCAGCTCCTTGAAGGCAAGAGCCTCCATGTCCTGGTCACTGCTGAGTCCTCAGCCCTTGTGGTGCTGTCAGTGGCCCTGGGAAGCTCCTTGTCACATAGACTGGACTCCTCAGAGAGGGCACACCTTACGCCAGTGAGTCCAGCAGCTCTTTCCTGCAGCCGTGAAGGACAGACGCCCAGACCTGGTCCCCTTTTCCAACCCTATTGGTGCCAAACTTGGCCCGCATCAGTGTGAGACTATTTTAGTCATTGTTTATCCCAAGGAAATGTGAATGTGCCCCTTGCGGGGTTGTGCTGGACTCCCACGAACAAAGCGGAGTCAGGACTGAGGTGCTGGTGGCTTATTTGGAAGGAGAAGGCAGGAAGCAGGACGAGGAACTGGGGACAGAAGGAGAGGGAGGTGCCCATGCAGGGCTATCGTGGAGATCACTGCAGAGAGCAGCCCTCTGGGCTCCCCAGAAGCTGGAGGCTGCCAGGCTCTTCCTCGACCCTGGGCTCTACCTGCCGAGGTGGCCCCAGTGAGTCTTCATCCCCAGGACTTCCCAGCTGCACTGGGGTGGGAGAGGCTGAGACCAGATGTGGGCTGAAGGCCCCATGGGGTCTGCTGCATGGGGCACCCCAAGCACTATGGGGGAGTCAGGGGACTGGGGACATCTGCCAAGTCACTGTCCTCAGGGCTGAACCACACCTGGCCCCAAGGGTAGGGTGGCAGGGCCAGAGGGACCCACTGGGAGAAGACATGTTTATGGTTTTAACATTTTGAAAGAGCACCCTGTTGTTCCACAAGCCTGCCGGCCTTTCACACTCCTTCTGACCAAAGTGGGACCGTCTCCCCCACCCCCCACCCCAATACCCCAGAACCAGCAGTTCTGAGTCTTCGTGGTAACGACAGACACAATACATGCTCTGACCGGCACTGTTGTGTTTTTTTTTTTCACAGTAACTCTGCCAGCTGTATTTTTCTCTCACTTTTTAAGCAAGAAACCTGAGGCACAGGGGTTACCATACATCATCTGAGTTTCCACAGTGAGTAAGTCCAGGACAAGAGTTCAGTCCGGGTGGGACATTAGCCACAGGGCCATGCTGTCTCAAAGGATATAATAACCTTTAAAAATTTTCCAGTTTCATGAGATAAAAGTGATACTTCATTTTGTCTTATTTTGCATTTCTCTATTGTTATTTCATCAGTTAGGATTAGGCACAGGTACAAATAACAAAGACCTGAGCCAGAAATATAAAGTAAAATTTGGAGGATGGCAATCCAGAGCTGGCACATCAGGCCTACTACATGGTGTTTGTCAGCCAGGTTTCTCTTGTTCCTTTGCTGTATGTGATTTCTGTTCCTGCATCCTCACAGTCTGGCATGGCTACATGAGCCCAAAACATCATGTCTTGTCTCCCAGTCACATGAAGAAAGAAGAGCAAAAGGAAACAGAGCAGAAACAGTAGTTATCTTTTAAGGGAGGTTTCTGGAATGTGCTACTTCTCATTGACCAGAACTTGGGCACATGGCTCCCACCTAAATGGGATGCTAGGAATATCTTTATTCTAGATGATCAGTCACCCAGCTAAAAATCAAGGGATCTCCTATGGGAGAAGGGAAGGTGGATATTGAAAAACATCTTATGGTTTCTGCCACAGTGGAGAAGTCTATTTACACAGGTTTCTTGGCAATATTTATTTTTTGAATATATTTCTTGAATATATTTATCTCTTCAATATATTTTCCTCTTTCTATTGCATCTATTATTATTTCCTGTTGCCTCTCTCCCCTCCATCACAGGTCACTGGTGCTGGCAAGCATCAGAGCTCACTGGGGTGCCTTATTGTCCAAAGATAAAGCCTTCTAAATGCTAATCTGCTCAGCTGATGGCCCCAACTTTGCTCCTGAAACGTCACCCTGAATGGACCATGGTCTTTCTAGCTGTAGTCTGAACAGCACAAAAGAGCACAGACCCCTCCCTGCCACCCCATCTGGACTTTACACTTCTATCAATACAGCCCAGACATCAGCCCTAGAAACAGCACTGTTGCTCTGTGACCCGACAAAAAACCCAAATCTATGACACTTTCCAAAAGTATAGGTGACATGTAGATGGTGTTTATCTGTATAGGGCTGCAAGTATTGTCACCAATCAGCCAAGAGTTGTTTTGCTCAATTCACATGGAAATCACAAAATTGACATGTTACTGGATGGAGTCCAAGGAGGTCCCCTCTTATGGTTTGGATCTGGGATGTCCCCTCAAAGCCTCATGTGTTTGAACGGTAATTGGATCACGGGGGAGTTATATTCGTCAGTGGATTCGTTCATTGACGAGTTCATACCTGAATGTGCTGTTAGGAGGTGGGACCTAGTTAGAAGAGGCAGGTCACTGAGGGTGTGACCTTGAAGGGTATATCTGCTCCCCTGGCTCTTCCCTCCTTCCTCCATTTCCTGGCCACCATGACATGAACAGCTTTTCTCCACCCAGAATTTTCCATCATGCAGTTTCTGCTTTGGAGCTGGCCCACCACCATCTGTAACCAGGAGCCAAAATGAAAATCACCTTCTCTAAATTGTGCATGTTGGGTAATGTCCCCCAGTGATGAGAAAGTGACTAAGACAGATCTTGTTGTCAGAAGTAGGATCATTGCTATGACTACCTGACCATGTGTTTTAAAAGGCTTTGGAACTCATTTGTGGGAGGACTTTGGAGTTTGGAAAGGTGTGGCAATGCCAGCTAGTGAAGCCCCACAATGCTGTAAGCTGAACTTGATGGAAAATTATGGTCAGAAGACCAGAATCTATAGAAATGTAGATAGTAAAGACCAGGCCCAGGAGGTTTCAATTGGGAACTAGGACTGCATTGGCAGTTGGACTCAACACCATGTGTGTTATACTCTGGCAGAAAATTTGTCCTCATTTGCCCATTTCCTAAGTCTTTGTGGGAGACTAAGATTAAGGGCAGCAGACTAGTTAACCTGGCAGACAAAATTTCAAGGCAGCCCAATGTTCACACTGTACCTTGGATACTACTTGCTTCTTTTAGCAAGATCTACAGTGAGAATCAGGAGCAAATGGCAGAGTTACATGATTTTAAAAGTATACCATCTCATCAGAAAGGAAACACCTCAAAAACTGGGGCCTTTGAAAGCATGGTTACTGAAAAAGTTAGCATTAAGACACCAAGTACATCGCATCAGGACAATGAGAAAATGCCCAGGAGGCATCTCAGGAATTAGGAAGAACCTACCCTTCACAGGCTGAAGGGTGGAAAAGTGGAAGACTGCTTTGAGAAGAGAGCCCCAGGGCATCCTGCTGCAGAAGGGCTGCCTAGGGAAATGAATTTTGGGGGATTCGTTTCACAGTGCTCAGCCATACAGGCACTGAGAGGCTGCTGCAGTCATGATGCAAGATGCCCCAACTACTGCTCAAACTGGCTACAGACCTTGGCATCATCTAAGGCATCATCCATGAAGAATGCAGGGTTTGTGGGTTAGGGAGGTTTCCACCTAGGTTTCAGAAGGCCTGAGAGATGAGGAAGTGTATTACTGAGAGGGCACAGCACGAAGCTGAGAGTAAAGCTGAAAGTGCAGTGGAGACCCCAGGAAGTTGGAGAAACCAGTAACATGGAATATCTGCTGAGGAAAGCCACAGGGAGTGAGCAAAGCCACCCCAAGACAGAGGTCATGAAGGCTGCAACTAGCAATGTCATAGAGCCAGGGCCACCCAAGTCCTTTAGAGCTCAGATCTCATCAAAACTTACCCCAGGTACTGGACACAGAACTACAGGATTTAGTGTTTGCTATGCTGGGTTTTGATCTCGATTTGGTCCCATTCCTTCTATCCCCCTATTTCACTGTTGTTAAATGGGAATGTTTACCCTGTGCCATTGTATGTCAGTAGTGTTTAACTTTCATTTTTATTTTTACAGGGGCTCACAGCCAAGAGTTTGCCTTGAGTCTCAGAGGACTTGGACTTTTTAGCAATACTGAAACTATTAACACTTTGGTGACTCTTACAGATGGACTAAATGAATTTTGCATAAAGAGATGGACATGCGTCTTTTGGGGGCCAGGAATGGAATGTTATAGTTTGGATCTAGGGAGTCCCCCAAAAGACTCATGTGTTGAGAAGTTGATTGGATCATGGGGGCACTGTATTGATCAGTGGATTCACCCACTAAAGTCAGCTTTCACAGCTGACTGTATTATTAGGAGGTCAGGTCTGGTCAGAAGAGGTGGGCCACTGGGGAAATGATCTCCTCCCTGTTCCCTCTGCTTCCCAACCACCATGAAGTGGGCAGTTTTATCTGGCCAGGTCTTTTTCACCATCCCATTTCTTTTTTTTTTTTTTTTTTTGTGGGTACCGGGGGGTCAACCTCAGGACCTCGCGCGCCAGCAGGCGCCCGTGCCGCTGAGCGATATCACTGGCCCCTTTTTCGCATGTGGGTTCCGGGAGTTGAACTCGGGCCCTCGTGCTTGCTGGGCAGGCGCTTAAGCCGCTGAGCCATCTCACCGGCCCTCTCACAGGTTTTAAAGGATCTCCTGCCTGTAGGATGGGGATTGGTGGCCATTCATACCCTTGGAGATATCCTGGTGTCCCCCTACTGGCATGGCACCCCTAATCCTTGAATAAGGGTAGGGGTATGAGGGGAGGACACAGTCCCTTGTTAGCAAAGGAGGATAGGGAAAGAGTCTTGTCTTCCCCCTTAGTGGGCAACAAGTTACTGACTAAAGCCTAAGAATTTTTGTCTCTTGACACCATGGAGGGGACCTCTTCCCCTACTCGGGCAAGTTTAGGCAGAGATATTGTCTCTCACAAACAGGCAAAAGAATGCAGGCCCAGGCCCAGGGTGACCCCCACTGCCACCATTTCTCCAGTTGTGAGCTTGGTTCTCTTTCCACTTGGCCACGTGTGCTTCAGTCCTCAGAGAGGGTCTGGGTGTCGGTCCAGTGCAAAGACTGAGAGTATCTGTGTCCCAAGGAAATGCAGCCAGTACATCCAGAGGACAACTGCCGTCCCTTCTGCCCCAGAGCCCCCCAAGATATCTCCTGTCTGGTCAAAACTGGGTCTCATGATCGTTCCCAAACTAATCGCTAGCAAGGTATATGGGGCCACCAGACACACAAATGTGCACACAGGCTGGTGACATATGTCGGTGGGGCTGATGTGCCGCACACCGAATAAGCACTCGGGGGGGCAGAGGGGGAGAAATGGAGGTTCCATGGGAGCCCCCCTCAGGGAGGACAGCAGGTGATGGTGTGGGGCCCAGTGGGGGAGGTGAGGCAGATGGTTTCTCAAGATTCGTGCCACCGTGGCCCTCGGGCTGTGGCATGGAGAGTGCCCAGGTCTAGGGGCCAGTGGAAGGCTCCCACAACCTCCCCAGTGAAGGGTGATGTGGCTTGGACCCTGGGGGAAGGAGGACTCGGGGAAGGGGATCCCCAGAAAAGGTCAGTCAGATTCGAGGTACATTGTCAAAGCAAAGTCACCCAGGTGTGGGGCATTAACACATGTGGGACAAGGAACCCTGGATTGCTGGCCTGGCTGTGGGGACCGTTATACAGGAAGTCAGAGCTGAGGGCCACAGGGAAGCCTGGGACTCATCAACCTATGGATGGTGTGGAAGCCTCAGGACTTGGAGCGCACACTAAGCAGAGGACCAATGAACGGCCATCATGGGGACAGCCAGATGCCTGGGCCAGGGGCAGTTCTCTGTGGCCTCCCTGGCCAGGCAATTGCTGGCTCCCACTTCACGGCACCAAGTCCCTCCCTGATGCTGGGGAACTCTGGTATGGCTGTGGGCTCTGCTTCCATGGCTGTGGGGCAGCCCAGGGGTGAGCACTCCTTTGCTTTCAGTTCTTCCTCACCGTACCAGGCAAGTGTCTCATTCCTCTCCACAGAGGGAGAAGCTGAAGCTCTCATGTTCAGGGGAGCATTCCTGGCTACTGTCCTCCTGTTACCAGGTCACCCTGGTGGGGAGCCCAGCCCTCGGTGCATGGTCTGGCCTGGCCTGGGATGTGTCATTATCAGTTCATGGGCGCAGGGGCAGCCAGCCTGGAGATGGGCATGAGTGGCTGGGACCAAGGTGACCCTGGCCTTGCCTGTGTTCACTGGCCCTGTGGAGCCTCGCTCCCTGGCTCAAACACTGGGGTGGGGGTCGTGTGACTTGATGCCTCCCCCAGGGCACTGTCATGAGGCCTTGGTGGCTAATGCCTCACTGGTGCAGGGCCCCACACAGGAGGAGCATGGGGTCCTCCAGGTGAAGAGCTGAGACCAGATCTTTCCCAGGGATTGTTGCGGGGTTCACTGACCACTGTCATTGGTGTCACTGGGGAAATGTTTACCCTCAGGTCTTAAAGCTGGAAAGGTCCTTAGACCAAAATGCGGGTGCAGGGATTGGAGCGGGCAGGGGCAGCACCAGAGGTGGAGACAGGAGGCACTGGGCAGCCACTGGCCTTGGGCCAAGTGAGCAGGATAAAGCAGGGGCCCACCCAAGGGGCGCCTGACTCCTGCAGGCACTGTAGGGACCCTGGAGAGCACACGGTGACCCCTTGCCTGTCCTGCAGGGGCTGGGTCATGCATTCGGAAAAGTGTTGCTACAGAGGCTCACCAGAACACACTGTCTCATCGAGCGGCATCCCTGTCAATCCTCTCCTAAAGACACGAGGGGCCTGCAGACCAGCAGCAAGATGTTCACATCCAGCAACAAGACAGAGACAGTGTCTCCTTCGGGCTCCCTCAGCCTGGGGAGAAGAGATGGGAAGGCCAGTGGGGTTGCAGGGTGAGGCCTAGCAGTGGAACAGGGAAGAATATTTTGTTACCTTAGCTGGAGGCAAAGAGAAAGCCTGCCCTGCCCACAAACTGATGTTCTGACCTCCCTTCACCCTGCTGCTTCCTGCCTTAGAATGAGTTCCACCATCCCAGCCACCCCTGGGAGACAGGTGCCAGCCTCACGCCACTCCTGGGCCCAAATTCTGCCATCAGCCCTTGAAGCCTTCTCCTGCCTCACAGAAGCCTTCCGTGCCCACCCCACCCCTGCCCAGGCACAAAAAAGCAAACCTATTTCCTCTCCCAACATGAACATTCACAGAGACTTCTCCCCCAGAGCTGGCCCATCGCATGTCATCTGACTGCCATCCAGGCCCCCTCCCTTACCGCCAAGCCCAGCTCTGCCCCAAGGTGACCAGGCCTGAGAAGGATGACCATGAAATTTTCAAATATTATCAGCCTAAATATCGAAAGGTGAGAAATCAAGCTAATGAACAATTAGAACAGCCTCTTGCTTTGACAAGTCTCTTTTCGTAATGGCCTACAAGCAGGTTTGAATTTCAAACTTCTGGCTTCGCCCTCATGTGGTGGCCCAGGAAAAGGGCTGGCCAACACCTGTACCCTGAGCCAGTGAACTGGGGACATGTGCCTGCATATAGACCCCCAAGCCACACTCCAAGCTCTATCTGCATCCCCCCACCCCAGGGACCCCTTGGCCATCTTGTGCTGAGGGTGCCCACATGGGTGACACAGGCCACCCTGAGAGGACAAGCTGTGATCGCAGGTCTAGGACCAACTGGACCACAATCCTGGGTCCCAGGTACGTAGAGAACAGTCTAGAAGCGGGAAGCTCTGACATGCACCTGTTGGCCCTATAGCCTCATCCCCATGGGAGCAGTTAGGGGCTGGGGGAGTGTCAGTGTGGCTCTTGTGTGCGCAGCCCAGGGCAGGGCCCCTCCTGACCCCAGTGCTGTCTCCTCCTGTCCTCCTGGCTGGCTCCACCCCCAAGTCATACTTCCTATGACCCGGCCTCCTTCTCATCTTAAATGAAGGATTTGCCTATCTTAGAAGTAACCAAAATTTTAGCAGCAAGGATCAGCATGCAGGGTCTGACAGGACCTGAAACACTGTCATTTAAATCCAGGACCTGGGCCCAACACAGGCCCTGTGGCCTGGCCTCCCTGGACTTGCGGTGACCTCCAGGTCAGGGTGTAGTATGCAGCTCTTTCTGGGACTTAGGCCTTTGCACCCTGGCCCACGGGGTGGCTGGACAGAGTTCTCCAGCACAGGCCACACTTGGGAGTTAAATGGACCGGCAACCTTCCCAAAACAGCTCCCTGATAAACTGAGTCACCTCAGGGACATGGCTGTTACTGAAAGGACTAAAGGGGGGTTGCAGCGTTTATTGTGTGGGGCCTGGGCAAGGACCTCTAGAAGCCTGAGGTCTGGGTGGTCTCTCCCAAGACAGTCATGAGAAGTCCAGTCCAGGAGACGATGAAGGGGACCAGGACATGCAGAAGCTACACAAGAACTTGCTCAGTTCAGCAAGAGTTGTGAGAACCATTTTAGAGGGCCAGAAAGGAGCCTTTGGGCTGGGGACTTCGGCTTGCAGGCAGAAAGGCTCCGGCCAACTTGGCCCCAAGGAGTGGGGACAGTGACTTGTGGCAACAGTGGCTGGCCAGCTGGGGCTGTAGGCCTCAGGAGGAGGGGAGCACCTGGCCCAGGGTTCACTGGAGGTTGGACCAGGGGGTCAAGCTGTGAACCCTACAGGCAGGAGTGATAGAGAAGGCAGAAAAGCCTCCCTTCCTAAGAGGTGGGGGTCAGAGCAGCTGGGGCAGCCACAGGGGTAGGAGGGGAAACCTGGGGCCCCAGAACCTGCACCCTGACAGTGGCACTGGTTCCATTGCTTGCGGGTGGAGGGTAATGGGAAGAGGCTTCATGGAACCACATCTGTGACCCCCATGGAAGGTGCTAGGCACAGTGGGCAGCACCACAGTGGGACTTGAAATCCAGAGCACAGGGACAAGGGGGCCGAGAGAGAGCCCGGATTCGGAACTGGCCACCCTAACCTCAGAGACGAAGACAGTGAAGAAAACCCCATGGCAGGAGCTGCAGTCAGGGTCTTGGCGGAAGGAGAGAATTGCAGCGTTCCCTCGGGTCAGCCAGGGAAAGGAAGGTAGCAAAGGGGGTGCCCTGGAGCAGGGCCCAGTTCAGGCCCAAGGGGCAGCCCTGGGACCACGGGGCTCAGGAATACGTCTGTGGCTGCTTGGGCACAGACCAAGGCACAGCTGAAGCAACCTAGGGATGCCTGCCTTGGGGACTGTGTGAGGACACTTGGAGGGAACATGAGCTAGAAGGGATCAGCCAAGGGAAGGATAAGGAGACCCAGGCCAGGGGTCTCCTCCCAGGGGGTCCCCACCCACCGTCCAACCCCAGTGGAAGAAGAGAACAGAAAGCCATGGGCCCCCACTTAGGGTCCCCACCAGGGCCGCAGCTCCAGCTGGGCTGAAGCTGCTCAGTGCCACCATGTGATGTCCCTCCCAAGGGCTTGGCTCTGTCCCATGGAGCCCACTCAGAAGAGCCCAGGGCCTCCCAGTGCAGGGCCATGCGGAAGAGCTGGAGAACGAGGGTCTGAGAAGAGGGCAGTGGGCACTGTTTCTGGAAAACAAGATCTGGGCCAAATTTTCGGTAGTTTATTCTGAGGTAACAGGATGGTGACCCCCAAATCCCTGGGTGGATCACAGAGACAAGCAGCATCTCTTAATTCTCAAAGGAGCAAGAGTAGTCAGTAGCTGTGGAGAGAGGGCAGCTAGCTGATGGTGGAGGGCACCAGGGACAGGGCAGGCAAAAGTGCCCAGGACAGGCAACCAGGCCACCCCTGAAGGAAGCCTGGAGGCCCCATAGAGCCCTGAACACCACCCAGACGGGAGCAGGGGAGACAGGCCTGAGGCACTCAGGGAGCCCTGGGACAATCTGAGGCCCAGAGCTGGGGCTGCAACCAGACCCCTGAGAAGCAGCCGGGACAGTGGACCCCTAAAGTCCCTTCAAGGGCATTGCTGGAGAAAAAACTTGGCTGTTGCTAAGGCAGGGACTTGAGCTCGGCAGTGACACAGAGGCGAAGTTCCCTGGCCAAGCGGCCAGCAGGGACACCAGCCTAACCTTGGTACTTCCAGCAAAGCCTGCAGGGGCAGGAGCAGGGGCTGGAACTCCTGCGCAGCTGGAGCCTCCTGGGTGAAAGGAAGAGTCAGCGATCAGGAGAGAAAGGAAGCAGTCCTGGGTGCGGAGGACTGGGTGGGAGGTCGTGGTGGGGCTCCAGACTCTGGAGGGGACAGAAGAGACTGCCACCCACAATGTGGCCAGTTAGAAGACACAGCCCAGGAAAGTATAAAAGGGTGTTTCCTCTGGTAAGTGGGTTTCTGGCTGCAGTGCACAGATCCCTGTCCTTGCCAATCGCTCCAGTTCAGGAGGTCTCAGCCACCAGAGATTTTACCCACAACTGTCCACAGAGTGGAGCCAAATTAGGAGATAGTTGTCTCATCCCAGGGTGATAAGAGTGTCACCTCAGAAAGAACTGGGTGCAAAGCCAGCAGGTCATGTCTGCGTAATTAATGTCTGGGCATAGCGTTTTAGGCATTTGTGATATTTACCCTATTAAGACAACCACAGCCTCCTTAAGCTTTGAGTTATTTGTAAATTTCAGAAATGTCATTTTCCTTGTGATAAGACCACCAGGACATGACAAGAACCCACGGTCGCCATGGGCATCGGTGGGAATTTATTTGGTAACAGGTTTGGCTCATTCTGTAAATAACTGAAGGATATACTAGGAAAGCAGGTATATAAAATTAATGGATAAAGTTTGGGCTGGTTAAGGATATTCCCTCAATTATTTTAAACAGGATCACAGCCCAAGGCCACCCTCACAAGTATATATTTAAGGTTACTAGCATTATAAGTAGAACAACATTTGTGTTGAAATTAAAAGGTAAGGATCTTTGCATTTGTAGTATATTGAATAGAAATTCTTAAATTGCACAGGAAAGCAAAGCCATCCTGGAGACTATGTCCAAATTCCCAGCAGCCCCCCGAGTCCCCCACAGGAAGGATTTGGACAAGCCAGACACCTTGGGTCACACCTTGTTACCCTGGGATAAAACCAGCTCTTCAAGAGAAAAAGCCCATGCTAACAAAGAGAAACTGAGGCAATGTGTCCTAGGCAGGGAATCAGTGGGGTACCCGGAGCCAAGTCAGGCTTGGGGACCATGGCGGCCCTGGTTTTGGCTCTGACAAGACAAGATACAAGCATGCCCCTCTCTCCCCTTCCTGGCCTGGTACAAATCCGTACTGGAATTTCCCTCAGAAAGGGGCTCTAGGCACTTGGGGATGAGCCAGGGGACAAAGACAGAGATGGAGGCCCAGCTGCAGCTCCCTAGGGAGACTTCCTTAGCGACTGTGTGAGGACACTGGGCGAGATCAGGCAGGGGAAGGTGAGGAGACCCAGGCCAGGGCCATTCCAAGGGGTCCCCACCCTCTTAACTCCAGTAGAGGAAGGGACTGGGAAGACACAGGCCCCCTCCTAGAGCCACCAGGGCCACAGCTCTGGCTCACTGCCTGGTCTGAAGCTTCTGAGGCCCACCACATAATGTCCCTCACAGGGACTACTTTGTCCCCTGGAGCACACTCAAAGCAGCCCCACGGAAACCCTGGCCGGCTCAGGGCCTCCGGGAGCAGCACTCATGTGGAGCAGCAGGATAATGGGGGTCAGGGAAAAGGGTGGTGGGGCCCTGCTCCCGGGCAGCTGCCGCCAGTCTAGGCGCCCATGGCTCCAGGCTTCCCCTGGGCCAAGGTCTGGGCAGTTCAGCCTGAGGTCACTGGATGGTGACCCAGCTCTGTGGCCTGATCACAGAGACAAGCAGCATCTCTTGGTTCTAAAGGGAGCAAGAGTGGCCAGTAGCTTTGGAGGATAGCAGACAGTGGAGGGCACCAGGGACAGGGGAGGCAGGGTGCCCAGAACAGGTGCCCAGGCCAGGCCTGGAGGATGCCTGGAGGTTCCACAGAGCAGGGGCTGAGGGCCTCTGATCTCCCCAAGTGACCCTATACTCCATACAGCGGTCTACAGAGTCTGCATCCAGGGTGAAGGAGCCCAGGAAGGAGTGCGAGGCCACATGGCAGAGGAGCACCCAGGGTTTGGGAACAGGGAGTCATGAGGCCCCTGCCTGGCAGGCCTGCAGGGTTCTGGGGTGCACAACCGCCCTACATTCCTTGCTGGCCACCCTGTGTCTGGCAGATCCACTTCATTCCCCCTTGACCATGGGCAGGGATGACCCCATCCATCAGCCCCACCCTTAGTCCCATGGACAGAACTCTGGGGGAAAAGATGGCATGGGGCTGGGGCACCAGGAACCAGGGGCTGCGGGCATCCACACAGCAGGACAACACTCCACAGAAAACTTGGCTCTGTTGTTTTAAATAAGAAATTTATTGCAAATATAGAAATTGATTCTCTCCATACAGGAATCTCCGAGTTGAGGAAAACAATTTCGTGCCATTCAGTTTAAAACAGGAAACGGGGGTGGAGGGCAGATGTAGGGAGGAGAAAATAAATGATATTACCCCCATTAAATAAAGAAAAGGAGAAGGATCAAGGCCCCCAGAGGGAGAGAGGGTCCGTACACAGCTGGGGTTCACAGATTCAGAATTCAGGGCCTCGAGCCCAGCTCTGCAGGGCTCAAAGCAGGTGCCAGGCCGCAGCGTGCTCGGAGGCTGGCGGCGCCTGATAAGGATGGGGGCACGGAGGGGAGGACGGCCACCGCGGCTGGACCCGAACCCCTGCCCCTGGCCTGTGCGTGCTTGGCAGGGGAGCAGGGGCACAGAAGAGGAGGCCAAGAGCCTCCCTAGACAACCCCATAGGAGCCTCTCTTTCTGTCCCTTCTGCTCAGCAGGAGTGACTGACCTTTAAGGGGGAAAGACCGACTCTGCCTCAGGTGGCAGCAGAGTGTCGGGGAGGGGCCATGTCAGAATGGACCACGAACTGGGAGGAAGTCCCTGTCCTGGGGCACAGGGCCCTGGGGAGCAGCCATCTTACCAGAGAGGACAGACAGCAGGTGAGGCTTCAGACAGTCACTCACCCATCCGCCCACACCCCAGCAAAGGCCAGGTATGGTGGTGGTGGCAGGATGCTCGGCCAGCCACTCCAGCCACCCACTCTCCTGTCTCTTCATCACAGCTGCTGGCTCCTTTTCTAGCCCCTTGTGTCTTGAGAAGCTCAGCTGCCTGCCACTTCCTCCAAGGGACAAGGGACCACCCCAGCCCTTCCCCCATTTTTATTCCCTGCACTGTGCCTACCACTGGGAAATATTTTCTGTCTGTTCCTTCATTTTATTTTAGCCCCTTATAAGCAGAAGGTTTGTCACTATTGTCCCTGTCTGGCCCCTTGCTGTCACTGACTGTTTTCTCCAGGCTGGGAGCTTTCCTTCCCATTCCTCTCCTGTGCCTCTGTTTCCCCTTCTGTTAAATTTCCCAGAGTAGGGCACAAGAAACTTCCAGTTGGTAACATAGGGGCCCTGGCCAGCCCCAGACTCTTTACCTGGCTGTCCCCAGGTGTCCCACTGGAGTGGCCCAAGCCTGGCCTTCCCAAGTGGGTCTTCCCACTGCCACCTCTCGTCCCCAGCACTCCTCAGTCAGGGGCTCCCCTCTCCTCCTGCCCTGTCCTCCGGCAGGGGGCAGAGCTGAGTGCACTTGGTGCACAGAGCAGGGGCCCTTCCCGCGAAGGGAGGAGCTGTCCGCTAACATAAGCTTCCTGCTCACTAGACCTCCGATTTTTCACTTGTGGAAGGATGTTAGCTCCGCAAGTGGGGTGGTATGCTCGCCATGCCCTCAGAAGAGAGTGGGTACCTCTGTGCCACCCCCCGGGGCAGGCCGCACAGAAACGGGCAAGCCCAGGTGGCCTCCTTTGGGCAGCACCCATATGCTCCCCAGCTGGCTCCTCCTCCCAACTGCCCACACTGGGCCCCTGACCACACCCCTCCCTGGTCCCTTCCCCTCCATCCCAGTCACCACCCCCTCGGCTTACCCAGGCTAGGCCAGGACCCGTGGCCCTTACAAACAGGCTCTTGGGGGTAAATGATCTTTTGTCTTTTGTATTTCACTTCCACTCGGGAGAAATCATCCTGAAAAGGACGCAGGGGGCTCTTCTCGAAGAGGCCTGGCCTGGCCGGCTGGGGGTCTGGCCTGGCTTTGGGGTGAGAGGCCGAGGCCTGCGTCTAGAGCCCTGCTCTGTCTCACAGAGAACGGTGTGATCTGATTACTCTGGGCTGCTTGATCTCCCAGAGGGTCAGGTCCCTCTATTGAGATGGGGCCCTAACTTTAAAGCCCTCTAAAATGAGTTGGCCTGAGGGTTTATAGGTCTCCAAGAAGGAATGATGGCAGAAGGGTAGAGACAGCACCCAACCTGCTGCTGGCAACCTTCCTGGGGTGAGGCCAGGCCACTGGCAGCTCCCCGTCCTCCCAGCACTCCTCCCCTCAGGCCCCCAGCTGTCCATGAAGCCCCAAGCTCTTGGCCTCCTGTCTCCAGCAGTGTGACTGACCCCATCCCCCTGGCCTGTCAAGTCACCTCCTCGCCTGCAAAATGGGAACAACTGGAGCAGACGAGAGGGACCGTGAAGGTCCCCTCCACTTAGAGATGGAGCTGCCCTCTCCAAACATCCCATGGCCACCCTCCCTGGCATGAAGGAGGAAAGGGGCAAGGAAGGATAAGGTACACGGGGGACAGAAGAGGTGGCCGTGGAGAGACAAGGGAGCGGGGAGGTGGCACTTGCGGGCCTGATACCCAGAAAGACAGGAGCTGGGTGGGGGTCAGGGCTGTGTTTTGGTGGCACCTGTTTTGGGTCTTCCGCAGAGCCGGCCCCTCCCTGTGTTTCAAGAGCTGCTCAGATCACGACGGGGGGAATCTGGGACGGAGGTCGGGAAACTGGACAGACTGGCACATACGCGACAGATGTTTGCTCAGAAAAATACAGTAAAATCGTCATGCAAATATAACAGGGAGTCTGCTTCTCACGCCACTGGCTTCCCAGCCTGCTTTTCTCCATTTTGCCAACTGGGTGTGAGGAGGGGTTGAGAGGCAGGTATGGGGGTTGGGGGGGTCTGCCCCGCATGTCCATGCCAGCCCAACCCCTCTGCTCCCCAGGAGAACAGTCTTTTCTTTGCAAATGTCACCCCCAGAGTGAACCCTGGGCTCAGCCCACCCCCAAGTTGATGTGAGGGGTTCAACTGAGCCCCCCAGCCCCCTCCAACCCCCCAAGCATTTGGGGGTTGGTGCCCCCCAAGGGATGGCACTAGCTTTCCTGGTCAGAGCCCCCCGCCCACAGTACAGGTCTCAGTCCCACCCCAGTGTCTACCCTCACACCACAGTCTCAGTCCTGTTGTCTCGAGAAGCCCCAGAGAGTGACAGGCCAGGAGCTGGGGAGCCCTGGCAGGGACATGGGAGAGCAGAGACGGCTCGCCCCACCCTGAGGCAGGTAGGGAGCTGAGGGCACATCAGCAGGTGGGCAAAGCCGCCCAGTAAAGTCAGCCGCACATCCACAAGCCCACCCCACACACAGGGGAAGGGACTATATCTCAGCCCATCAGCCTGCTCATGCTCAAGGTCCCAGGTCTCAAGACCCCAAAATTGCTTCTCCCTAGAACTTGTCCTTGGAAACCCCTGGCTCTTGAGAAAGGCAGCCACCACCCAGCCCTGCCCTCCCTCACTGCCCTCCGCTGCCGCCCACACTGAGAGAACCCCAGAGCCCAACGGTTGGTGGCTCTGGGCACCAACTGTCAGGCACTGGGTTGCCATGGTGATGGGCTAGCTAGGGAGGGGCCGCAAACCCAGCCTGCTCCCCCCCACCCCAGGGCAGTGGGGGGACCTCACTGTTTGTGCTTTGTTTGATATTGGGTGGGGGTCAGAGAGGGAAGTGGCCATTTCCATGGAAACATAGGAGCCTCTCTGGCCATGAGGTGAGGCAAGGATGGGGTGTAGGGTACCCTCCTTCCTGTGGGCAAGCTGAGTCCTGCCCAGAGACCCCGCAGTGGGCGTCAGGCAGGGGCAGGATGCAGGGCACAGTCAGGAAGTCCCCTGCCATTCCACACCACCTCCCTGCTGCCCTCAGGCATCACAGTTCACTGTCACCCCTCTGGGTGGGTAGGGGTCCCCCAAGGCCCAAAGAAGCTGGGGGTCTGGGGCATGGGGCCTGCACCTGAGACACCATGGGAGCTGGTCTGCCCCCGCCCACCCCCAGGCAGCTCCCGAGCTACTTGGAAGACACTTGAAGGAGTTTGGTGGCCTGTCCCCTTGCCTCTGCTCCCTTCCTGCCAGGGAGACCCCTAGAGTTACGAGCTGCAGCCCCAGACCCCAAGGGCACCTCCGCAGGCTTTCTAGGGAGGAAAAGCACCTGCCTGATTCTCGAATCCCTCAGCCCCAAGAGACCTCAGCTTTGGATGGGGTGATGAGTGGACCGGCTGGGGGGCCCAGGGGAGCAGCCGGGCAGGGGCAGCACTGGGCTGGAAAGGTGGGAGACTGAGACTAACCTGTTGTGTGACCCGAGGGGTTACTACTTCCTTTCCCTGGGCCATCCAAAGAGGAAGAAAATAACACCCAATGTCCATCCAGTGTCCAATCTCCAACTGATCTGGTCCCCATCGTGGGGGGTGTCAGTCCATCTCTACCTCAGTCTCCTTTGCCCCCAGTCCTGTCCTTAGTCCCAGCTCCCCCAGCCCCACACCCTCCTGGCTTCTTCATTGCCTGTCCTTGTCCCCAGCCCCACACACCCCGGCAGAGTCCCTGGGCAGCACAGTAAAGATGCCTGGTTTCGGTATCAGTTTGTAAACTTTAAGGAAAATGTGTCTTTGTTTTCCTGTCCGTTATTGTCGGGTGTTGGTTGGTTCACAGTCAGGTGGTGGTCAGGTGTGTGTGCGTGGTGCGTGCGTGCGGGTGTGCGTGTGCGTCCACTCCAAGGCCCCGGCCCTCAGTGCGCTGCCCGGCCGGTCACCCGGGGCCCTTCCCGAGCGCCCCGGCCCTCCCCCTCCAGCCTCACCAGGGAGGAGAGGGTCACAGCTTCTGCTGGGCTGAGACCCCCTTCCAGTAATCGAGGATGTCATGCAGGTCTTCGTCCTTGGCGAACTGGACCTTCTTGCGCAGGGCGTGGCCAGCAGCCATGTACACCTCCTCACGATGGTGCTTCTTGTAGGGCCGGAAGCGCTCCCAGATCTTGTGCGTGCTCTCGGAGGAGTACTCAGGGCTGGAGGAGTACCCTGAGTAGTAGTGTCTGGGGGAGAGCTGCGAGTAGGTGGAGTCTCGCTTGGAGCGGGTCAGTGGCTTGAGGAAGGACACGCGCTGGCTGAGGCTGTCGGCGCCCTCCTCATAGTAGAGCGCGGGGAAGCTGTGGCGGTGCTCGCTGCAGTGATAAGCCGGCTTCACCTCCAGGTGGTGGATGCCCCCACCCCCGCCGCTGCCCCCACTGCTGCCCGAGGGCACCAGCGGGAGCCTGTCCAGTGGGCTGTTGAGCGGGCTGCCCTTCTCGATGTACTTGGAGTCGCCCTTGGTCAACCCTGTGGTGGCCGGGTGATCAGGCACGTCCAGGCTAAAGACCTTGGCGCTCTTGATGGAGCCGCTGGACGACACGCTGCAGGTCTTGCGGGTGACGGCGGCATCGGCACTCAGCTGGCGCTGCAGCGGGTGGTGGGAGCTCTCCTTATACGGAGGGGAGAGGAAGCTGGGCCGCTCCAACACCCCAGGGGCAGCAGCCGTGGAGGCAGCAGTGGCCGTAGGGAGGGATTGGCACTCGAAGGCCAGCTCAGGGTCCCCACCGCCACTGCTGCCCCCCAGGAAAGAGGTCGAGTCCAGTTTGAGGGCATCGATGCAGTTGTTAATGATCTGATTCACCTTGTCAACCTCCTTGGCGATGGTGGAGATCTCGGCAGCAGAGCCCTGGCCATTCTCAAGGTCTGGGAGGTCATCCTCAGGCCGAGCCAGTCCATCTCCCCCAGCACCTGTGCGCACCTCAATATAGTTGCCTTTGGTGGCCACCTTGGGCGTGTCCAGCCCAGCCTCCAGCCCCTTGGAGGTGGGCAGCTTCTCCCCAATCATGGATGGGATGGAGGACATACGGGCCACAGGCAACACAGGGGGCTCACCCAACTTCTGGGCAGCGTGGACAATGGAGCCCGCATCCACATCGGCACCGTAGCGCATCTCCAGGATGGTCTTCTTGACGTTGATGGACTTCTGCTTCTCCTCCTGCATGCGGCGCTTGCGTAGGCAGTAGTAGACGGCGCCCAACACAATGACCATGCCGAAGAGGCAGCCCAGGATGGTCATGATGTAGTGCGTGGTGGTGGAGGTGCTGGGTGTCAGGTCGCCGGGCACGGGGTCCCGGGTGGTGAAGGTCAGGCAGGTATGGTTGAAGCGGCGGCTGTTGCGCAGTGAGGTCACGCAGAAGGTGTACTCAGTGTGCGCCCGCAGCTTGTCCAGCGTCACAATCTCCTTCTTGTTCTTGAGTGTCATGACATCAGAGAAGTAACTGTTGTTGTACTGGACCAGGACATACATCTTGCTGTAGGGGTGTGGGATGATGACCACGAGGGTAGCCGAGGTGAAGGTCACGTGGTGCAGCTTGATGGCAGGCCCCGCGGACGCATCCGTGGTGGACGAGGCTGGTGGCTCCACTGAAAGGATCTCATCAGGGTTGAAGCCCGAGTTCTCATCGGGTTCCCGCTGGGCGTCGGTGGAGTAGGGCGTGGGGTGGCTCACAGGCCGGGCAGGCAGCGAGCCATTACGGCACTTGGCCTGCAGGACGGTGATGGCGTTGAGGCTGTGGTAGGGCCGGGGCACCAGCAGCGGGTAGCCAGCAAACTCCCGGGGAGACTCGCACTGCAGGCGGTCGTAGTTCTTAGTGACATTGTTGAAGATCACAAGCCAGGCGAGGAAGCCAAAGAGGTCACACTCGCAGTTGAAGGGGTTGCCGGCCAGTTCACACACCATCAGGCTGGCCAGGCTGGCGAAGGTGGCGCCGTCCAGGCGGCTGAGACGGTTGGAGGACAGGTCAATGCTGATGAGGCTCGGGCACTCGGAGAAGGCGGTGGGGGTGACCACCTCAATGAGGTTGTGCTGCACGAAGAGGAACTGCAGGCGGCTCATGCCGCGCAGCATGCCCTCCGTCAGGTTGCTGAGCCGGTTGTACCCCAGCTGCAGGACCTGCAGGCTTGACTGGCCCAGGAAGGCGCCGTCCTCGATGTAGGAAATCTCGTTCTTGGTGAGGTTGAGGTCTGTGAGGTTCCCAAAGCGGTTGAGTGAGGAGTAGAGCACAGCCTTGAGTTTGTTCTCGTTCAGCCGCAGGTCATGCACGGTGCTGTTGATGTGCTGTGGGATGGTCTCATAGGGTGGCTGGTTCTGGCTGCAGATGGCCAGCCAGACATAGCCCTTGTCCCCCTCAATGAGCCAGCAGTCTGCGCGCACTGGGCCTGGCCGGCACACGCATAGCAGCGCCGCAGCGCACAGTCCCAGGCGCAGCATGGTGCTGGCCTCAGCCTCCTGGTGGCCGGGCCGGGGGTGAGGGGTCAGAGCTCGGCGACCTAGAGGCTGGAGGCTGGGGCTGGCGGCACAGTCCTCCCTGGAGCCACCACCATCTTGTGGGCTACCCCCGGCACAGGGATCCCAGACAAGATGGGCACAGCCAGTGCCAACTGCTGGGGGCTTTCCAGGAGGCTATAAGTGGGCACCAGACCTGGCTGAGGTGTGGGGACCCAAGGTCAGCTCCCCAAGGTGCTCCTCAACTCCTGCTGGGAAGGTGCACAGGGTCTCAGGCCCGGACTTTCTCTTGCTCTTCCTCTTCTTCCTCCTCCTCCTCCGGTTCTGGACTCAGAACTTCAGACGGTTCCCACGGGAGAGCAGGGTGCAGCTCTGGGAGAGAGCAGAGAGACGGGGGCAGGAAGGAAGAGACCAATCTGTCACCTGGTTCCTGAAAGGCAGCACCGAGGGGGTGACTGATCAGTACGAGGGCCCAGACCAGCCCATGCGAGCTCCAGTGCAAGGCCCAGTCCCTCTCTACACCCACTCCTGGGGGCCTCCATGCCATCGAGCACTCTAGGGTCCCTGCTACATAAAGGGAGGGCAGGTGGGTGACAAGAGGGGGGAGGGGCTGGGGGAGAAGCAGTGAGATAGAGGTTAGTGGCATCCTGAGGACCAAGGACAGAGACAGGAGCCAGGATAGGAAGGGGGTCAGGTGCACCCACACACACACGCATACATATACACACACCCAACACACTGGTGTCCACACTCACCTGCCACCCTGCACAAAGACCATGTGCCCCCACAAGCCAGCATGCCCTGACACACACACGCACACACACACCTACCATCTGTGTACACAATAGACAGACCGCACACACAGGTCCACATACCCAGGTGGGCACCCCAAATCCAGAAAAAGAATTAAGAAGCCCAGCAAAATGCTTCCTTTCTCCATGCCCAAAGATAAATAATTCATTTGTTGTGTAACTGCTCTTGTTCCAAAAATAATTCCCTTGTCTCAGCTTCCATGGGGGAGGGGAGCAGAGCGTGGTGGCTGCGGGCCCCCCTCACAGGGGGATGCAGTGGCTGGGGTCTCTGCAGGGAGATGCTGTGGGGAGAGCTTGTCCTCCCACAGGCTGCACTGAGCCAAGCAGAGGAGGGTAAGAGTCAGGGGATCCAGAGGCACTCCCCAAGGTCATCACCCTGGGAGTACTTTCCAGAAGGGGCCCCTGATCCAAAAGGGGAGCCTCAGACCTCTGAAACAGCATAGCCAAACCCCCACATCCCCTTCCATAGCTGGAGAGTTGGAGGTTCAGAGAGGGACAAAGACTTGCCCCAAGGAACACAGCACAGCCTGGGCCAGGATCAAGGCTCCCACACATGGCGAGCCCAGGCCAGGAGCCAGGAGGCCTAGGGCCCTGTCCACCCAGCCTGACCAGCCAGGCGAATCACACCAGCTCTTGAGTATTTTCCAGTCCACAGAGAGCAGGGCCCAGGTCCCTTCTCAGCCCAGTCGATGAGGGAAGAAGTAAGGGGATTCACGCTATCTCCAAGGTATAGGGGGGCACAGGAATCACAGACTACCTGAGCCAACTCTCACTTCCCAAGTAGGGAAACTGAGTCCCAGGCCCAGGGGAGGTATGACCAGGTCCCCTAGCAAACTAAACACATCCCGTTGGCCAGGCCTAGCCCCAGCCCCCACTCCCACCCTGTGCCCTGGACAAAGACAAGTCCAGTTCCTGCTCTCTCTGCCCTCAGAGGGGCCCAGGAGGCGAGGGTAAGGCCAGAGAAATCCATGTTTGGACAAGGAAGGCCAAAGGCTCTTCACCAGACCCACCTCCACCTCCAGCTCCGTCCTCTGGGAAACTCCAGGAAGGAGTGTGCTTGGAAAAAACAATGTTAGACCTGTGCTGCTAAAGCAAAACCAATTTACAGCACTGAGCCCCAGAGGACGGACAGCATGGGGAGGGGCCCAAAGGAAGTCCAGAGTGGGCAGCGCTGGCTGAAAAGGGGGCAGGCGACAGGGTGTCCAGATGGCTTGCTGGGTCAAAGACTGGTGCCAGGTCTTTGGAAGGGTCGGGACCTCTGAGGCTGGCCTCACACCTCCCATCCCCTGCAGGGCCAGCTTGGGCTGTCACGAGATGGCAGGTGGCAGACACCATCGCTGTCCTTGGCCAGGCCACACAAATATTTCAAGGCTGGACAGACTTTGGCTCCGGGATAGCGTGGCTCACGGGGTCAGGCCTCGCCCTGTCTGGGCTTCAGTTTCCCCTCCCAAGGCAGCCAGGCTTATTGGAGGAAGCTGAGTCCCCAAGCTTACAGCTGTGGGATCCAGGAGCCCTAGGTCTGCCCCTCCTCCACCTGGGGACGTCTGGGGACCACATTTGTATGCAGGTGCGTGAGCAGGTGTGCAGCTGGCTCAGAGCGGGATGCAAGGGTACGCTGACATGCGCAAGGAGACTGCACAGGCAGGCATGGGAGCAGGCGTGTGTGCACGGGGCATGTGCACGTATGGTCAGCCGCAGGAGCACATGCAGGCGTGTGGAGGGTGCGAAGGTGTGAGGGCAGTGGCCTCTTGGGAACACAGGTGAGCACCTACTTGCTGACCTGCCAGATCTGTGTGCACAAGCACCACTTTGGCCACACCCAGCACCCCGGCCCACCCTCTCTCCTCACTTCTGCACTGCTCAAGTCGGCATTATGGTGGCCAGGCCCAGTTGTCTGCTGAGGCCCCAGCCCGCCTCTCCCATCCCCTCCCCTAGGGCAGGCAGAGATCATGGGGCCCCGAGCCCAGATACTGAGCTCTGTCCCTCGCCCTCAAGGTGACCCTGCTGATGGCCTCTCTCCTGCTCCCCAGGTCAGCTTGGGCCAGCTCCCACATGCTCTGTGACTCACTTGGATGGGGGAGGCTCCCATCCCCATCCCGTTTGTGTCAGCCACCCTGTCCCTGTCCCTGGGCTGCCTGCCTACCACCCGCCGAGGCTTGACGCAGCCAGGGAGGGGACAAGGAGGCCAAAAAGACGCTGACAGTAGCACTTGGCCCCTGGCCCAGCTGCTCACCCACTCAAGGGGCAGGTGTGCGGGGAGAGGGTGCGGCATGGGTTTAATCAGGCTGAGGAGAGGGTCCAGGGTCAAACAGACAAGGTCATGCCCTTTCCCTGCTCCCACGAGGGCCATCCTCTAACACACACACCTTAGCCTGAACACACCTGGGGGCTGCAGAGAGGGGCGGGGACAGAGGAGAGAAACGAAGGAAGACAGAGGGAGAGAGAAACGGAGAGCGCCTGGGGCAGAGGAACCGCAGCAGCGAGATGACAGATATGGGGGCGTAGGAGGGGACACAGGCACCTGCTGCCCAACCCCAAAAGGCAGGGAGACAGATGACAGTGGGCCTGGCTGAGCCCCAAACGCAGCCTGTGACCAGCCAGTGGGAGGGGAAGTGGCGGGAAGCAGCTGCTGGAAAGCTGGGCTCCGTGGTAGATGCCATCGCACCCCGGTGGCCTGGGAGGCGCAAGGCCATGCAGGGAAAGGGAAGCTGGAGGCTGGCAGGTGGCGTATCCCCAACCAGACAGTATTGGCAGAGACCAGAGCTCCAGCTGCCAGGCTGGCCAGCTCCAGGCTGGGTGATGTCCCCTCTGGTGGGACATCCTCAGACGGAGGGAAGAGAAAAGAGCCAGGAAAACCAACGGTCACAGGCTGCTTGAGGGCTAGGACCACTGAGCTACTGGGCAAAAGCCTCCTCCTTGGCAGGTGACCCAGTGGAGGGTATATCTACCCCTCAGGTGCTATTTGGCCTCCTGTGGACTCAGAATCCTAAAGCCTCCAAGCTGGAAGCTCCACCTAATCCCAACCTTTCAGAGGGGAAACTGAGGCCAGGACAGAGGAAGGGACATGATCAGGGTCCTGTGTCAAGCTGGGAACAGTGCAGCCACAGGACCCAGGGTGGCAGTGACAGATTCCGATCTGCCAATCCTAAGTCCTCTCTGGGACTTTACTGTCCCCTGACAAGGGCTCCCCCCAACTAACCCCAGGACACTGGCCATGACCCCTTGTCCCCTCACCAGAGAAGCAGGGCAAACACCCACCCCTCCCCCGGCGTGGCTGTGTGGAGACAGCAGCTGTGTAGTTAATGTGACTTTTATCTTCCCAACCCTCAGCACCCAAGATTCGGGACCCGTGGGCCCAGGTTTATGGGGACTCTGGGTCACAACCTCCAGGTTCCCACTGCAGGCTCAGCCGGAGGGTGCTCCCAGGGCTCAGCTGCCCCTGCCCCACCTGTCAGGGCAGGGGGATGGACAGAGTAAGGCAGGCCACGTGTTGGGCCTGGCTGCAGATGGAGCTGCGGGTGAGGGAGGCAGATGTGGGGCTGACCAGCTCTGAGACCTTGGGGGGTCCCAGGCCCTGTCTGGGCCTCAGATTCTCTCCTGTGTGGCAAGGTGAGTGCCACTCAGGGCTCCCAGGAAACCCCAGGACAGGGTGGAGGCATGCTATGTGCAGGGCAGGAGGCCCCACACATGCTCCACCTTGGGCTCTGGCTCCCGTGGGGACCCGGGTAGGCTTATAGGAACAGGTAAGGGGCAGTTCGGTCTGAGTTCAGGAGCAGCACAGAGAGGCCAGCCCGGGAAATCCCATTTGCAGCAGCTGATAAGCCCCAGCACAGGCTCCTCCCTGGCGAAGCCGCCCAAGACTCCCAGAGGTGTCATTGTCATTGCCCGTGTCAATGCCATTACTCAGGATTAGAAGGACCGAGGACTTCTGGGGCCCAGCCAAAAGTTTCTGGTGGCGGAAGCGCAGCACCAGGCACCAGGTCCGAGACTGACTGCCAGCACTCCGCCCTTGAGGACTAAGCCTGCCAGCCCCTGGGGCAGACTCAGGCCTAGGGCCTGGGTACTGGGTCTTGTGGCAGCCCCCACTTTACAGAGGTTCCTTGGGCTGCTACCCTGGGCCTCAGTTCCTCATCTGTCAAATGGGGTATGACAGTTTCCCCCTTGAACTACCGCTTGGTAAGCTAACAATTTGGATTTCAGGTGCACTGACCTCCAGCAATGACACTGGAGGCGAAAGATCCTAGGTTTGAATGCTAAGCTGTGTGACACTGCCACATTAGTTAACCTCCCTGAGCTTCCGTCTCTTCACCTGGAAAATAATCACAGGGGTGCCTTTCCCACTGGGTCATTGGTGCCTGACACTTTATGTCCTTGAGTCGTATGTCAGTCCTGCATGGCTGGTGCTTTTGGGCTCATTTGACAGATGAGAAAACTGACGCTCTGTCCTCCCTCCGCGTCCTCTGAAGGGCTGGACTCCTGGCAGCAACTGCACAAGCACTAGTCATGGTGTGGGGAGGGTCCTTTTCCTGTCAGAAGAAAGTGTAAGCGGCAACTGTTCACGTGCCTCCTGAGTCTGACTACTCTATCAATCATGAAGTGCTTATTCCAGGCCAGCTGCACTCACCCCAGGCCCTTTGCACATGCCATGCTCTCTGCCAGGAATGTTCTCCCCCAGTGTCCTCACTACCTTGCTTCTTTCAGATCTCGAGGTAACTATTCCCCACCCCTGCGGTCTCTGACACCAGATCTGAGCTAACTCCCCTGTCACTCAACCCTGGCTTCCATCGCTCGGTTCTTTATCACCACGCCCCTCCCCCTTTACTCCACCCCCAGCAGAGAAATAAAGCAAGATTCATCTTGCCGTACCGTGTGGCCCTTGGCCAGGGCTGGGCACAAGGTGTGGGAATGCCAGCTTGGGGCTGGAGACCAAGGAGAGCGCCTGGGATGGATTTCAGGGTCGGGATGCTGTCAGCCAGCAGGGGAGCCCCACCCAGATAGGGTGCTGGTAATGTGCAATACACAGCCTCACAGCCTCCCTTATACTGCCCATTTTCCAGACGAGGAAACTAAGGCTCAGAGAGAGGTACAGCGATCTGTGCAAGGTCACAGTGCCAGGCCCCCAGGCCAGCCTGAGCTGACGGCAGGGTGATTTCCCACACTTGCATGCTTCCAGCCATGGGGCACTTGGTACCTGCCTGAGGCTACTCACTCCCTTCTTGCAGTCTGATTATTAGAAACGTCTTCTAGGGCCAGTGAGATGGCTCAGCAGCTTAAGCGCCTGCCCGGCAAGCACGAGGGCCCGAGTTCGACTCCCGGAACCCACATACGAAAAAGGGGCCGGTGATATCGCTCAGTGGCACGGGCGTCTGCTGGCGCGCGAGGTCCTGAGGTCAACCCCCCGGTACCCACAAAAAAAAAAAAAAGAAACGTCTTCTATTAAAGCCTCCGTGTACCTCTTCCTTGGTCCCAGCCTGCTGTCCGAAGCCACTGGGGAAAAGACCAACGTCCCCACGCAGTCCTTCCCACACTGCTAGTCTGTTATCTCTACCCTCACCCAAGTTAAACAGCCCCACGTCCTCCACCTGCTCTGCTGGGCTGTGGCATCCAGTTCCGCCCACCCTGGGTCCAGCTTGCTGTCCAGGTCCCTCCCACGCTGTGTCACCAGCGCAGTCTGAGCAGTGAGTGGCGCTCGCCTGCCTCCGTCTGGCTATGCAGCCTGTCCATGCATGGCACTGCATCCTTACCTTGTCCTAGAAGTCAACCAGACCCCCCGGCCCCGTCACACTCACCGCCACACAGCCCCAGTGCCCACAGAGTGTCCTTGGACCACTCCAGGCTGGGTCTGTCTAGGTTTCCCCAGAGGTGCCGTCCTGCCACCCCATTCCATCACGTCTCATTAGTCTCAGCCCCTCGTGCCAGCTGCTCTGGGTCTCCGGGGAGCTGGCCTCTGCCCTTGCGCCCTCGGCACCCACTCCCTAGTGTGTCATCCTGCAGAGCCAGTAGGCCGTGGCCGCAACACATCACAGGGACATGAAGAGCAGGCCTGAGCCAGGAAGCCCCCAGCAGCCCAGCCCTGGGTTGGGGGCACCTGCTGTCCAGCCAGCCACGGTCCCCCCACATACCCAAGGCAGGAAAATGGGCCACCCTCCCCAGAGCTGCCAGCTGCCTCACAACAGCTGAAGATGAGTGTCGGCAGTGGCAGGGCAGGGCTGGCGAGGCTTGGATGTGCTCAGCCTGAGTCCTAGGCCCGCAGCCTCCACCCGGGGGCTGGGACTCTGCGGAGGGAGCCTAGGCTGCTCTAAGATGCCTCAGTGCCTGGCTTACAGTGTGACCTCCAGCAAGCCAGACCCTAACCTCTCTGGGCCTCAGTTTCCTCATCTGTGCAGAGGAGAAGAGCAGTGCACATGGGTGTGTCTGGCTTGCTGGGCGCCCCCTTCCTAGCCTCTGCCATTGTCCCCTAGGCCACCTGAACTCATCGGGTCCCCATGGCTCCCTGCTCCCAGGGCATCCCGGCTGTCATTAGCACCTGACCACACCCAGGCCTCAGCGGAAGGCAGCAAGAGGACACAGACTTCTCCAAGGCCTTGGCTACCACCCAGCAGCCTGACAGAGGCCGGCCCTGGATCTGCAGGCAGCTCTGCATGGCCAGCCCACGGCCAGCTACTGGCCACCTGCTCTCAGCCCACCACTGTAGCCACAGGGGACAGCAGGCAGCCCACCACCAAGGGGACCCTGTGGCAAAGTCCACCCTGATGCCACCCCAGGGGTCACCTCCCAGAACCCGCCAGACTATTCAGAGACTTCCTACCCGCACCTGGCCCTCAGCTCTCCTCCCCAGAACTCCACCGCCCACTGACTCAGCCTCCCCTCAACACTGCCCTCTCCCGACCTGACCTTACCCCTTGACCCCTGCCCTCTTCCCGCTTGATCTTTACCCTTGACCTCTGCCCTACCTCTACCTGAACTTTACCCCCTGATGACCCCTACCATCTCCCCACTTGACCTTTACCCCCTCTGATCCCTGCCCTCTCCCCACCTGAACTTTACCCCCAACCCTGACCCTCACCCCACCTGGCCTGTCCTCCCCCACCTGGCGCAGTGGCAGCCCCTGGGCGCTACTCACCAGTCTCCACTGGACCCGCTTTCACCAGTGCCTGTGCACGCACGGCTGCCTCTGCCTGCATGGCCTCCATTCATTCATTCAATAAACATTTATGGAGCACCTACTATGTACCAGGCGCCGGCTAGGCCCACCCCCCAGCCTTGCCTCGGCCAGCTGTTCCTCCTCCAGTGTCCTGTGTGTCCGTGCTCTGCCTTCCCACACCCTCAGGGCTGTCCCCAGCCAGAGCAGCAGGTCAGGGCCCATGGGAGAAGGGAGTTCAGGGCTGAGAGCTCACTGAGCTCAGAGGCTCCCGGGAGTAGCAGGCAAGCAGGACAGTTGTCCAGGGCCTACACGCTTCCCAGCTCCTGTGTCCACTCAGTCCTCAGCACAAGCCCCGGAGTCGGAGCGATCACTATCCCCACTTTACAGATGAGGAAACTGAGGTCTTCCAACTGCTACTCAGTGGCTTCCCCTCCACAGACAGCGTCAGGCTCTGGCTCACGAGATGCTGGGGCACTCCAGCAACTTGGGACAAGGATTACACTTTATGTTGTTAGTTGCCAATATTGAAAACTTGGGAGGTGTTATTTTTTAACCACCCCCCTTTCCAGAATCCACTGACAACTCCATAACCTGCGGCTGCCCCGAGTCTATGTTGTGCAGGGCAGAGCAGGGACCCCATCCTCTACCCTGGCTCCCTGGCACGGGGTGTCCTGGTCCTGGGGTCCTGCAGAGTGGGGTCAACTAAATTCCCACCTGCATGAGGGAGTCCATGAGCCTCCTATTCTGGGACCCGAGGGGCCCATAATCTCCCCCACCCCACTTCCATCCTGCCTGGTTGATGGCCCTGAGTTTTGAGCTCTGGGACACTGACAGCATGGGTCTGTCATTTTTAGGGGTCCCTGATAATGACTCTGGTGCTTGAGAGTATGTAGCACGTATCTATGACTCTGGGGTCCTGAATTCTGCTGAGTCCCGGCCTCTGGGGTCACAATTCTCCATGGTTTTAAACTCCCCCAGGCTCTGAGGTCCCCAAGTCAGGAGAGAACCACCAGGGCCTCTCAGGCCTGTCTGGCACTCTGCGGGGCCTGCTGCTCCTCTGAACCCCTATAACACTGCCTGAGTCAAGTCTGAGGTGCCTGCTGGGTCATAACAGGAACAGGAAGTCCTGCCTGTGATCTGTGCTGCACTTCCGGCCCCCAAAGGCCTGAGGCCTGGCTGCTGAGCAGAGCCCACATGGAAGGGCTCTCGGGGTTTTGGGACGGCCCCTTGCTTCACCACCACCCCTTGACTCTGGGCTCTCCTTCCGCTGCCTGTGCTCCTACTCCCCTACCAGGCCTCAGCACCCTGCACCCTGGAGTCCTTTGGGCTGGGCTGAGAAACCCCATCCCAGGGCTGCAGCCCAGAAACCTCCTGTCTCCTCACCAACCCCAGCCAGGGTCACAAAGGTTCAGCACAGAGGCTGCTGGCCAGTGGGAAATACTCTGGGCCCTAAGCCTGTGAGGCCCTGCAGGGCGGGTGCCACCCTAATGGAGGCCGCAGCTGCAGCTCTGAGAACAAGGATTCTCTGTCAGGGCCCAGGGACTGCCTTGGGCCCTGGAAATGCCAGGGGAGGGCCACCAGTGATGCTACCGACGGCTAGCTGGCCAGAACCGGGGGCCCTGAGCGATGGCAGCTCCTGTGTCCACCAGCTCCTGCTGACCAATCCAATGAAACTGGCCCTCCCTTACGAACTCCTGGAAGGGCAGGGGCCACATCCCCTCTAATCCAGGCTGCCTGTTTAACCAGGGCCCTGGCAAGCTGCTTCTTTCCCCTGAGTGTCAGTTTCCCCTCCTGTAAAATGGGCAAGAAGGGCACTAGCTATAGGGAACAGCCACAGAGCAGGGTCTGGCACATAGTAACTGCTCAACGAAGTCAGCTGCTGCAGATATACTCATGAACCCAATCCAGGAGCCTGGCACATGCCTGGCAGTGTAGGGCCTCACCGCCCACAGTTTTAACTACAATGGTGAGGAAGGCTGAGGCCTGGCGCCAAGAGCAGCCCCTCTGGCCCTGCCCCCTCTCTGAGGTCCAGGCCCTCAAAAGCCTGCTCCCTCCCCCTCCTTCAGCCTGTTCCCGGCCTTGGTTTCTCTCCCATTGCCAAAGCACAATGGCTGTTATAATTAACGGATTATCTCAGTGCGACAGCTGTGGTCCTTTGAAAATTAGGTTGAATAACAAGATCCTGATGTATGGTAATTTCTTTTCATCTCTCTCTCTCCCCGCTTTTTCTCTCCCTCACTTCAGCCTTGTTATGCATGCAAATGTTTTTCCCTCCTTCACAAACACCTTCCCCCTCTGGGGCCTCCTCTTTCTGGGTACAGACTTAGATGCTGACTTCTGGGAGAAGCCAGGGGCTGGGCCCTCCCTCCCGCCAAACCCACAACTCCTGGAATTTGGATTCTCGATTCTCTGGCAGACCTAAGCCCCATCACCTTCCTCCTAGGCCGAGGACCTGCACCTGGCTTTCCCTCACTCCCTGTCTCCATGCAGTGGCCCTCCCAGAGGTCCTGGGCCCAGCTCTCTGCCCTTCTCAAACCTGCTTCCTCTAGAACAATCTCGGCCCCTCCCAAGGCTTCTATGTCAGCCCCAAGCTGACCACACTCAAACAGCCATGTCCCCACTGTCCCTGGCTCCTCTCTGGCACCTAGAACTCCACCCACCCACCCACCCCCACCACCACATCTAGGCCTGGAACCCAGCCCACTTGTGCCTGACTGGCTTCTCTCCAGCCTACTGACCCATCCACCCAGCGCCCCACGCCTGGGGGCCTCTGTGCCCACCGTGCCACTGTGCGTACTCTGGTTCTGCCCCCTTTCTAGCCCGACTATGCCCGGCCCCCAGCCTGGATAAACTTTCTACACCCTAAGTCTGAGAAAGTCACTCCCAGCTGATCTGGGAAAATTCCAACGCATCCAGAGCCCACCCACGAGGTCCTGTGGGAGCTGGCACCTGCCTCCTGTCCTGCCCTCACCTGGCTGGGATCCCATAGCCCCTGATCTCCCTCCTCACCCCAGGATCCATAACTCCTGCCTCCCCCAGGGAAGGGCCTGGCACCAGGCCCCCAGCGGGTGCTCAATAAATGTGTTAACGAGAGAGTGGAGAGGTCTGTCCTCCCTGGTACGTATAAAGACGGAGGCTCAGAGTACTTATGACTTGCGTACCATCACACAGCTCATCCAAGACACAGCCAGGATTTGAACACAGGTCTGTGACACCAATGCCAGCCCTTCCCACTCCCTGGGGAGGGCCTTGGGTGTCAGCTTCTGCACAGGTCTCAAGGACTTGAACCCTCCAGCCTCGGTTAGATGAGGAGGAGACAGGCTCCCACCCTACGCTGTCTCTCACTCAAGTTCAACCCTGGCCCAGCAGTGTGACCCTCAGGGCCTCAGTCTGCTCATCTGTAAAGTGGGAAGGAGCTCAGGTCCTGGAGAAAGCCGGCCCTGCTAACATTTGGGGATCTTTCTACCTTCACCCCCCAAACCCAACTTTGGCAGGTACCCCAGGGCTTTGGGATGGGCAGGATGGGTGAGCTCACACAGAACAGAGACCCCTTCAGCGTGGGGGGCTCAGGGCTCACAGCATGACCGTGGGCAAGAAGCTTCCCTCTCTGAGCCTCAGTGTCTCCCTCTGTGAACGGGGTCCAGTAATGTCCACTGATGGGGCTACATGAGGACTAGTGTGGAAAGTGCCCAGCACAGTGCCAATGCTGCCACAGCCACACCACTGCAGGGCCCTAGGGGAAAGTACCCCAGGAGCGCAGGGGCTGAACAGGACCATCTGTTTCTGGCTCTCCCTCAACAGCATTCCATGGCTCCCACCGCCCCAGAACAGATCTTGTGACCCTACCTTGTGTCCCTCAAACCCCTCTCTAAGCTCACCTCTCCCCCTGTCCTGCCGTGACCTGCAAGGTTTTGGGGACGCCCTCGGCCTGTCTTCCAGGGCTTTGTTTATGCTATTCCTGAGCCTGAGGAGCCAATCCCACCTGTCTCAGGCCCTGGGTCTCAATCTTAATGCTTCCTCTTCTGAGAAGCCTTCGGGGACATCCCCTCTGCAGAGCGATGGCCTCCCTGCTGTCCCCACGCCCATGGTGCACGCATGGCCCATGCGTGGCCCACCACAAAGGTCCTAGAAATCATCTCATTCTGCCTCACCTCCTCCCATTTTATAGGTGGGGAAACTGAGGCACAGACGAGGAAGAGCAGCTCTCCAATAATGCACTTAAACCCTTGTCTCTGCTGCTCCTAGCCCTCCACGCCACTCCTCTCTCAGTGCCAAGCTGCTGGGCCCTTCACTGTCTCTCATGCCCCTTACTCCCAAGCCCAGAGCTACCTGAGGAAGGGACCCCTTCTTCCTCTCTGCGCCCCCCACCCCGGTGCCTAGCCTAAGGCCTGGCGCATAGTAGGCACTCAGTAAATGTCTGTTGAATTGAATTGCGCTCAGGGCGGCCAGTCGTCTCTGCTCTGTAAGAGAAGCATAGAGTTAGTGGGGTTGTTCCCATGGCGACCAGGGCAGGAACCACGCTGGAGAGGTGAGGACTTCGACCTCACCCAAGGACCCCGTGGGCCCTGGGGAGGGGGCCTGGGAAGTGGGAGCATTCAGACTTAAATGAGTCCGAATTCTGCCCCAGCAGGCTGGCAGCACAGCAGTGGTAAGTCACGCTGCCCCTAGGGCCACACCGGCCTCATCTGTCAAGTGAAAATGACAGTCCAGTCCCTCAGGGTGCGAGGACTACACATGATGCGGACCAGAGGAAACGTGAGGAGTGCACACAGTCTACAGGCTCCGCGCCTGCCGGAGCTCTGTGCCTCCCAGGCAGAGACCAGTGGGCGTTACATCCATTCTACAGATGGGGAGACTGAGGCTCCGAGAGGGGGCTGGCTTGCCCATGCCCTCGATCCCATGCTAAATACAGTCTCCTGCAGAGCTGGAGGGAAGCAAGGCGTGACAACAGACCCAGACAAAGACACTGGCCCCCAAAGGCTGGCCCATGTCTGGCAAAGATTCTGCAGGCAAAGGGCCCAGCATGAGCCCGGAGCTGGGAAGCATAAGGTGAGAAACCACGTTTGCCCTCCCCATGGGAGTGAGCTCTGAGCCCGCAGCCCCCCAGAGCGTTCAAAGCCGACCTCAGATCGCAGACTGCAAAGCCTGAGCAGGCCCTGGCGCTAATATAGATCAGTAAGGACTATAAATACATAGGCAGGCAGGACACAGGGCCAGGTGGAGGGGCAGGCAAGGCAGGGGTTCCAACCCCAGCCCTGCCCCACAGCCCCCTCCCTTCTGTGCCTCCATTTCCTGGTCTGTGACAGCAGACTGCACCATGGCCAAGATTGCTAAGCCTCTTTATTCGATGACACAGCTTGCAGACCCTGGGGAACCAGGCAGGGTGGGCTCCAGGCGGAGCCAGAGAACTGGGGAGCAGAAGAGAGACCCCAAAGCAGACTGGGCCTCCCTGGATCTTCCCAGGACAGTTACACATGGGGCAAGAGCTGCACAGAGAAAGTGAAAGAGGCTGGAAGCCTTCATCCATCCATCCATCCATTCATTCATTCACTCATCAGCCATTCTTGGAGCTGAGACCCAGCAGCCAAATGACCTGGCCGGTAAGGGGGTGGCATATGGGGGAGACAGGGAGCTGGACCCATCCCCAGCCCCCAGCCCAGCTCGTACCACAGGACCCCAGCTTCACTTCTACCCTACGCTCAAACCAGGGGACTGTTAAGGATGGGGATGAGGTGGACACTAACCCACACTGGAAACTCAGGCCCCAACCCGGCGCCATGAGCCTCTTCATCCCATTCTAGAGCCGGAAGGATAAGCAGGACCCTCGGAGCAGGAAGGAGGGTGCCATGCACAGAGCAGACGAGGGCCAGGAAGAGACCGGAAACAGCCCTCCCAACACCAGCTCACAGGGCCTGGGCCCTACACACTTAATATACAGCAGCATGTGCTCATGCCCACTGGAAGGACGAGGAAACTGAGGCTGAGATGGGACAACGGACACCACCAAGGGCCCCTAGCTAAAGTGCCCTAGCACCCATAGCTCCCAGATCCAAGACAACCCCATGCACCGCAGTTCAGCAGCTCTGAGCACTCAACGAACAACGTGTGCAGAGTCTGGGACACCCCAAAGGCCAGGCGCAGGGGTGGGGTCAGCACCCCAGTTTCTCACAAAGCTTCAGTAGAACCTTGAGTGGTAGACAGACCTTCTCTGGTGGAGAAACTAAGGCACGAAAAGGGCATCCAGTCTCAGGCTCAATACTCTGAGGGCCCTTCTGGGGCAACGCATGGGCTCCACTTTGCTACCCTCGATAGGCGCAGACCAGGGGTGCAGACCTGGCCCTTGCTAGTGGGTGACCTGGGTGGTGACCGGCCCTCCCTGAGCTGCAGTGTCCCCAAGACCTCTTTCCTTTCCCTCATGCAGCTGCTGCAAGGAGCAAAGTATAGAATGATGAGCAACCCCTTTACAACTGTAAAGCGCAGTCCCTACTCAAGGGAATTCACTTGTTACCGTTATACTCTCCCTGGCTCACTTCGACCACCTCTCTCCCCTCTTTACCCGTGATGGTTTCTATCAGATGTGCACACCCAGCCCACCCCTGCACAAAGGGCTTGTCTCCTGCCGTCCCCAGGAATTACGAGCCAGGAATTATTTTCATGCTCATCCTACAGATGAGGAAGTGGGAGCTCAGAGAGGTTAAGAGACTTGCTCAGGCTCACACAGCAAGGAAGAGAGAGCACTTAGCCATGGCACTATGTATTCGCCTGAGCACCTATTCAGCTCTCTGTGGCCACCAGAGTCCTCTGCTTTGTTTATGCCCACCTGCTCCCAGTTTATCCAGCATCCCAGATGTATGCAATATTCATATTTCCATCAGCAGCTGCGTGCACCCCCTCTCCAAGGCCTCCGGGAGCTCCATTAATCATTCAGACACACCTGCATATTCATTAACTTCCGAATTAATACAGGGTCCCTTATTACTTCGGGCCTGCTGCCTGCATTAAAGACACTTCAACTTCGTTCATTATTAAACTCCCCTGATAAATGGTCACAGCCCCCCTTCACAGAGTGGGGCAGCACCCAGACCCCCCAGTCCACAGGTCTGTTCCCAGCACCAGCTGCTGTGTGACCTCAAGTCAAGCCCTTTCCCTCTCTGGGCTTCCTACGTGTTTACCTGGGAAAGTCAGGGTGGCTTTGTCCCATTCTTTGTCCCTTTTATCTGTGTCTTTCTTGAACTCACATAATCCCTCTGCTTGCCACAAAGTGGGGGTCTGTCCCCTCTTGTCTTGCCCTCCCCTCCAGCAGCCTCCATTGGCACCTGAGGGCCTGGGCCTCAGGTCCTGGCAAGAGCCCATCACCTCAAGGACCTCATTGGTCCCCGGGCTGCCTGGCTCTGCAGACCACAATGCTGTCCAAATCAAATCAGAGAGGCCAGATCACCCCACAGCCACCCAGGGTGGACTCCAAGTGCCACATAGCAATGACAGAACACCAACAGTGGCACCTGGCACTACTGAGCACACACCTTGCCCAGGCCTTGTGCTCCATCCTGTATACCCTGTCTTTAGAACAACCTCAATTTACAGATGGGGAAACTGAGGCCAGGGGCCAACATCAGGCCCCCAGGACAGGCTGGTGGGCAGCCCAGGTCTCTCCCTGGGACGAGTGCCTCCCATCTCACATGCCTGGCCACCACGTGCCCTGCGCCCATCCAGCTGCTCCTTCCCCAACTATTCCTGTCCGAGCCAGCCCTGCCTCAGGGAGCACAGCTCGCCCCCCTCGCTGCCAGCAGACACCCCGCTTGATCTCCTTTATGCCTGGCTCCCAGAGAGCCCTTGAATGAAGAAGCGTCCTGACAACACCCAGGGCTGCCCCTGCCTTCTACCTCTATCCCATATGCAGCAGGGCACCACCACCTTGTCACCAGCATGCCTGGCCACCCCTCCCATAGGGGCAGCCTGAGGCTCTGCTCCTGCCTGCCGGCTGTGTGACAGTGAGTCTGTGACCAAACCTTTCTGTGCCTCAGCCCCGTCGTGTTCATCATGCTTAGCTGCACTCTCTCCACTGTCCCTCATCTCCAGTTCTTCCTGACCCCTGTCCACACCTGAGGAGCCCAAGCCCACAATGGACAGCAGCATCCACCTCTCTGCGCCTCTGAACCTTGGGCCCCCCCATCCACCCACTACTGTACACCTACTGAGGCCCAGGCCGCCAAAGCCCTTCCAGAAGCTTCTTTGGCCCCCAGGGTGAAGGCAGAGCCCTTGCTCCAAGCCATCCCCTGCCCTCCTCCCCTGTCCTTGTCAGCTTCTGTCCCTCCCTGACATCAGGCCATGAACTGGTGCCCTGTTTTCCCCACAGCAGCTGGGGCCCAGCTCACAGTGGGCATGATCGGAAGCAAAGCCCTGCAGAGCCGTGGTGACCATAGGCAGCATGTCAGGTCACTGTGAGGGAGCACTTGCACCTTGCCTGGGGGTCTGTCCTGCCAGTCATGCACTGGACCAGCTGCTGCAGCCACAGCCCCCTCCCCTACCGCTTGGCAGGTAGAGATCAACAGACCCACTTCTCAGATGAGGAGACTGAGACTCTGAAAGACCAAGGGGCCTCCCCAGGACAGGGCAGAGATGTGGAGGGCTGGGATTCTCTCTCAGTGCCCACTGGGAAAGACCCGGAGGGAAGTCCGGAGCACCCAGCTGACCACACGCCTGGCCCTGGAAAGCTCCTCACCCTGCTGACTCCTAACCCTTCCTCAGGCCTGGGAGGTGGGAGCTGTTATGTTGCTCACTTGAGAAATGAGGAAACGGGCCCAGCGCCACGAAGCCATGTGGCCAAGGATATGCAGGGAAGCAGCGGGTGAGCTGCGACCCTCAAAGCTGTAGCCCTCAGGCTGTCCTCCGCCAGCTCTCTAATCAGCTCTCTTCTCTGGAGTGACGAGCACCCCACGCTAAGCCTCGGCCTCCTCCTCATAAGGGGTGGACAGGACAGCATAGGGGTCACTTGGGGGATGGCAGTGCCCACACCCATGGCCCCGCTCACATAAACCCTGGCCTTGACACTGCAAAGACATACAAAATGAGTCGAGGGGCTGTAGAGCATCACCAGGGGTGGGAGGCCCAGAGAGGAAGGGGACAAGGAAGAGGCAGAGTCCCAACTGCTGCCACAAGAGCACCATTCGGCCAGGATGTGGCCACGGGGCGACTGACCCCACACACTCACAGCTGATGATCTCTTGGCACGGCTCAGGACCCCAGAGGACCTTTGGCCACGCAAGGGGATAGGGACCTGAAGGACACTACAACCTCCCTACCAGATGGTCCACAGCTAACCAGCAGCTACCAGCTAACCAGCATGTGGCAGAGAGCACAATGACAAGGAGCTCGGGGACACATGTGGGACTCGGACAAACAGACACCCGGCACAAACACACTACAGAGTTCCGCGATTAAGGATGCTTGCCTGGGCCGGTGAGATAGCTCAGCAGCGTAAGCGCCTGCCTGGCAAGCACGAGGGCCTGAGTTTGACTCCCGGAACCCACATACGAAAAAAGGGCCGGTGATATTGCTCAGCGGCACGGGCGCCTGCTGGCGCGCAAGGTCCTGAGGTCGACCCCTGGTACACACACACACACACACACACAAAGGATGCTTTCCTGCAAGGTATTTTGTTAAATAAATAACATCTCTAATTTCTCCTATTAAAAAAATCCAAATTCAGTGTAGGCGTGGTGGTGCGTGCCTATAATCCCAGCACTCTCGAAGGCTAAGGCAGGAAGATTGCAAGTTCAAGCCCAGCCTGGGCAACTTAGTGACGTAGTAAGACCCTGTCTCAAGATAAAAAAATAAAAAAAGAACTGGGATGTAGCTCAGTGCGAAGGTCTTGGGTTCAATCCCCAGAACCAAAAAAAAAAAACCCAATTTGCAGATTGGGCTTGTTTAAAGTAAGGTGAGGGCCGGTGATATGGCTTAGTGGCATAAGCGCCTGCCCGGCAAGTGCGAGGTCCTGAGTTCAACTCCCGGAACCCACATAAAGGAAAAAAAAAAAACGGGCCGGTGATGTCGCTCAGCAGCACAAGCGCTTGCTGGCAAGTGTGAGGTCCTGAGGTCGACTCCCGGTACCCACAAAAAAAATAAATAAATAAAATACAGTAAGGCGATGCTCCTGGCTTTCTGGGTGCTTCTAAACTGCACCCCCAGTGTGAGCGCTGAGGTAGAATACACAGCTAGCTGCACCCCCAGCCCATACCCCCTACACACACACTATGGGGCATGGCTTGCAGAAGATTTCTCTAAACACTGCCAAAGAAAGCTGTGCACGCCCTCAGCATCTCTGAGCTGCAGTGTCACCCCGGCCACACCCCAGAGCCAGCCACTCTCAGACCCTTGGAGGCACTTCAGAGAGGGTCGGCACCGTCAGTGTCCTCAGTGCCACCCTCACCCATCCTGCCCTCCAAGTGGTGCCCCTGCTGCACACATCTCAGGGATCCAGGCCACATCTTCTCACCCAAGCCCGGGCCTCCCCACCGAGTCAAGGCCAACACCACATGCCTGGTTGCTCAGGCCACAGAGCCCAATCTCATCCTCAGCTCCTGCCTCTCCCACGGGAAGACATCTCAAAATAAACAACAGACCACCCGCGCCTCCACGTCCTGCCCCTTTGGCCTCCGGGACAGGCCACCACATCGCTCCTCTGATCACTGCCCGAGGTGACTTCTGTCTTTCCTGGCAGCCAGAAAGAGCCTTCCGGAGGGAGGCTCAGGGCTGCCTCTCTTGCTCAAAATCTGTCCCGGGTTCCTGCAGCCCCAGGGAAGGAGCCAAGCTTATGGGCATGCAAAGCTTCCATGATGTGAACACCAACCAGCTTCCACCAGGTGTCACCTCCTCCAGGAAGCCTTCCCTTAACCCAGGTTTGACTTTGCCCCTGCACAGCACCCCCAAGCTCATCTACTCCAAGTGGCCTCCCATGAAAGGGTCCCTGTTCCCCTGCCAGAGAGCCAGGACAGCCTGGGTGTGACTCCCTGCTCCCAGTGCCCCAGGGAAGCCTGGCACAGAGCAGGCATCCACCATATGGACCCTATTTACAGATGCAGAAACTGAGGCTCTGACTGCAGCCCGAGATTGGGATCTGAGTCTTGCTCATGTCTTCTCATGCTGGACATGAGAGTCTTGCAGGCCACAGAGGGCTGAGCGCCCTGGACGGGCACTCAGGGAGGCTGGGATACTGAGGAAGGGCACTGAGCCTGGGGTGCTCCCAAGCTGGATTCAGACCCTCTCTCTTTACCTCTCCCAGCTGTGTGCCCTTGGGCAGCCCTTGCTGCTCCTCTGAGCCAACTTCCTCCATGGTTCCCTAGGGACGCTGCGTGTTAGATTCCCAGCAGTGGCGCAACTGAGAGTTCCACCTCATCCACCCAGCAACCCCAAGAGCAGGCTCCATCAGCTTCCCCATGGTACAGAAAACAAAGCTAAGGCCTTGGGGTCAGAGGCCCTAGCAGGGCCACGGGCAGTCAGAGAAAATGACGAAGAGGACACCGCACACCATGGGGCCCACTACTTCCTCTGGCTCTGACCTTCCCTTGGCTCCTTCAAAGGCACCAGGACACACGGGCTGCACCCGGCCTCTCCCAGCCACCTGCAGCACTCTCCCTTCCACTCCCAGAGAGCAAATTCTCATCCTCCCCAGTTCTGACCCAACGCCCCCTCCTCTGGGGAGCCTTCCCTGTGCTCCACCCCAGGACAGCTGCCTTGGGCAGCTGCAGCCGTTGCTAAGGGGCTGCCACCTCCTGACCATTCCACTCAGCCATGTCCTCCGAAGCTGCCTGGGGGAAATGTCCTGAAGCACCAGCTGGCACCTGAGTGTCACCGCCTACTCCAAGCCTCCAGTACCTCCCTAGTTCCTGGTCCCCATACCCGAGGCCACCCATGATCTGGCTTGGCTCTGACTGCAAATCTGCTCCCCAGCACCCCCGCTCACCCCAACCGCTCCTCTCTGTTCACCGAGGCTGTGCACACACAGAGATGTCCCACACATGCGCACACCCGCATCCAGGACCTCGCCTGGCGCTGGCCCCCCTCAACCCTGACCCCACCCACCACTCCAGCCCAAACCCACAATACTCCGAACCCCCTCCCCAATTCTTCAGCTCCTCCCACCCATGCTCCATCCTGGAACAAGTCCTCCACGTGGTTCCTAATGCCCTGCCTGGCCCCTGCTTCTGCAAGACCCAAGCCCAGGCCCCTTCCTGCAGCCTGGAGTGAGCTCAGGGTGCACTGGATCCTCCTCTTCACCCCAAGTTGCCACAGGAGCCTCTTGCCCCTCTTTGATCACACCTCTTGACATTTCTCTGTGAGGCTGCCATCACCTGTGATACCCTCCAGCCCCACTGTCCCCTGGCAAACGTTACTCCACTCAGAGGACTCAAAGATGCCTCCTCCAGGAAGCCCCCCAGCCTATCAGGCACGGATCACCCTATGAGGACTGCCACCAAGCCTGCCCTCCACTGGCCCTTGAGTGAGGAGCGGGTGAGGAAATGATTCCCGGGGAGATCTCGATTTTGCTCCAGCCCAGGGAGTGAGGGCCAGTGGAGCAACAAGGCTGCTCAGGTGCCTGGTGACTGGAGGTTCCTGGAGGTGGGAGACGTCTTCCTGTTGTCCCTGGAGCTCAGGGACAGGAGGGCGATGCCCTCGAGGGGCTGATGAAGGGGTCTGAGATGGATGCAAACAGTTCTTGTCCCAGGGGTCCCACACCAACTGGCATCACCCCAGGCAGGCAGTATGAGGGGCCCACAAAGCCAGGAAGTATACACAATCACTGCCCCCATTTTAAAGAGGTGGAAACTGAGGCTCAGGGTTGAGGCAAGAGGCATCAGATCTCACAGCTCTTGGGCAGCAAAACTGGTAGTCTTTGGGCCACGGCATCCAGGCCTGCAGCTCCCAGACCCCAAGGAAGCCACAGCCTTGGTCAGTTACTGCCGGGCACACAGTGGGCCCTCGAGCCCTGCACGCATCTGCTAAAGCAGTAATCCCCTAAAATCAGCCAGAAGCAGCCCTGGGGGAGCCCCAGGTCTACAGGTGCGTGAGGTTTCCCACTAACAGAGCCAGCCCGCAGCCCTCCCTTTAATGCATGCAAACAAGGGGCATAAATTTCTGCTTACTTAACTTCACAAACGTTAACAAGCTCATAAAAAATAAGTTATTCTTCCTCAGCTCCACCACACTCTTCTTTCGATGCATTTTGTATCTCCTCCCTCCCCCAGCCTCCTCAGTGGTGAGAGATGGGAAAGCTGCAGATTCCAGCGTTTACCGCCAAGTGGGGCTGCCCCGGGAGGCTGGAGAGAAAACCCCCCAGATTAGGAATCAGAAGGCCCACAGGGAGTCCCACTGCTTCCCCCACAGCTGTGTGACCTTGGGCTCCAGACTTAACCTCTCTGTCATTTAATTGCCTCATCTACAAAGTAGGAATAGCAACTGTGTGGCACCCGCCTCCCCGCCTCGGGGTTGGTGTGAGGATCAAGGGAGATAATCCGAGTAAAGTGCTTAGTTGTCTCCCGGCACGGAGCAAGCCCTCAATAAATGTTAGCCCTTGTTATTATGTAAAGGAGAGTTAAATACTCCCCCCAGTTAATCCATTTGTAGTTTGCCTTCTGGGGCAAGCTGGCAGCTCCAAAGGCAGCCGCGATGGAGTTCTGTTAGCCAGTGTGGTGTGGATACAGACTCCGGTCTCGATGCCAAGGCAGAGCTGACCGCTGCAGTCTGCCACAGGCCCACCATGCCCTGTTGCCTCACTCGGACCAGATATGCGCCTCTGCGTGCCCTGGCCCCTCTGGGCACCTGAGTCTGCCACCCCTCACTTATGCCTCTCAAAAATTTTACCAACGGGTGTTCTCATAGCGCATCAGCAGGCCTAGCGGACAGATGAGTAAACCAAGGCTCACGCAGAGCAGCAATTTGCCCGCCCACAAAACCCTAGGGAGGGGCTGCAGAGCCAAGGTGAGAGTCCGGCCCCAGGCCTGGCCTGTTTTCTCTCCTGTGCCCCTCTCCCACTATGCTAGTTTGAGAGATGCCACCTTGACAGCCAAAGGAGCGAACAGCCAATTGGGCGAGGGGTGGTGTTCAGTCTCCAGGGCCTGCCCTGGGCCTTGTCCTGCCAACCCGGGCTAGCATTTCTGTGTGCCCAGTCTGGCACTGGAGGCTCTGAGAGATGAACAGGGGACAGACAGGCAAGGGCTCGTTCCTTTCAGGTCCTCCGAGTCCTTCTCATTGAGTCCACCTCCAGGAATGGCCCAGGTCTGTAGCTGCCCAAGTGCCCCCTCCTGCTGGCACAAAGCATGAAAAGTGCGGCTCCTATGTCAGTGCCACCAGCCACATCTCCGCCGATGCCCCACTTTTCAGGAGCAGGGGAAGGAGGGGATCCCAGAGCCCCAGCCTTCAGCCAGCACCACCCAGGAAGGCCCAACTGCCAGCCCCCCTCCAGGCCTCGGTTTCCCCATCTGCAGCATGGCCGAGCATGGACCCTAAGCTCTCCTTAGAGCACAGAGGATGACGACGAAGGAGCCTGACCCCAGACAGGTGGCCACCTGTGTGCGTGCGTCCCACAGCAGACCAAGAGCAGCCAAGTGGTCACCGAGGACTAAGCCAGGGTCACTGCACCTCTCCCGAACCTGCCAGGCAGGGCTGTTGTGCCCATTTCTCAGACAGGAAGCAGGAGACAGAAGCTAAATGTCCTCCCAGAGCCCAGAGTAAGAATCAGAAATGGGCGGACTGATGGACAGGCCAGGGGACATGATGGAGAGGATCCCCCTGGGGACGGTGTCCTGATGGGCAGCTCAGAGCACAGGGTCAGGATGGGTGAGGTGTCCAGAGCCTGGCGGGGACAGAATCCCATCAACCATCGAGGATGCTGGACTCCCCTGTCACTGCACACCCGCCATGGGGCCCTGTGGGGTCCCCACTGTATCCCCAGCAGTACTTCGAGTACAGGCTGCTTCCACTCTTCCTCTCGCCCCCCAACGCCAGAACACCCCCACCCACCCCCAGGAGCTCCATCCCTGCACCCACTCCTTCCACTGCACAGTGTGGTTCTTGGGGCTCAGGGACCTGCCCGAGGTCCTTCCAGGACAGGTATGCCCAGGCAGGGACCCTATGCCAGCTCTCAGACACCCCTCTCATCTCCCTCACTCTGGGACAGTCTCCAAGGGCACGTCCAGCTGCTGCAGGGGACAGGATGGCCCCGGGTACAAGGGGCAGGGCCATGAGTGGCAGGAAAGGGGCGGTGGGGGGACACAGCCCAGAGGGAAGACTGGATCCTGGATCCCGGTCCAGGTTCGGTTGCCTTGGCAACAGGACTAATTAATTCCAACTCAGGCTCCATCTGTGCCTTGGCTGGCTGGGCGGTTTGGGCTCGCGGGTGTTTGTTTTGAAGCAAAGGGGGAAAGAAGCTGAGAGAAGCTGGGAAGCTGTGGTCCTGAGGGCTGGCAGGGGGCTGTGACACCCCCGCCACATTCACACACAGCATCCTCACCACCTACAAGGATGGGACTGGCTCAGCCCCCAGGGACCATCCCAGACCCCAACCCGGAAGGAGGCGGCTGAGCTTCCCAGCCCAAACACAGCCTCACAGACAGCAGCGCCTGCCGAGTATGCACACATGTGCACACGCACACACGTGTAACTCGCATGCACACACAGGGACAGCACCGGCCAGAAGAGAGACTCGGTCCAGATGCGAACTGAGCTGTCTTCGACTCAGCCTCCTGCTCTGCCAAATGGGCGGCTCCGCAGGGCCCTGTCCTGCCTTGTCCCTCCTGGGTCAGGGAGGGCTTTGCCGAGAGGATCCTGGTGAGGGAACCGTGGACGCCATACCGAGAAAGTGGCACTTTTGAGGAACTGGAGGGAGACCAAGAGGCCTGGATGGTGGCACGTGAGAGGGAGGGGGGTTGAGGCTGGACTGAGTCCTGGCAGGCCTCAGAAGCCAGGGTAAGTATTCTGGATCTTGGCCGAAGGGCAGTGAGGAGCCAGTGACACACTGGGGAGCTGGCACCGACCGAGGGCACAGCACGAACCAAGGGGGGGTGGCTGTGACAGCACAGGCCTGTGATGGTGGTGCAATGCAGGCAGTGAGGACATCTGAGCAGGGCTGGGGTCCGCAGAATGATGACAGAGGCCATGGTGAAGTTCAAGGATGGCACCCAGGACTGGAGGGGAGGCTGGGAAATGGCAGGGGCAGGTAGGGTGCGGAGGAAGCTGGAGTGATACGAGTTGAGTTTTAGGGACCAGAGGGTCACCCCAAAGGATGTGTCCAGCAGCAGGTGGCCACAACCAATCCCCAACAGCCAGAGGTCACAGCAGAGGTGGGGACCCAGGTGTTCCCCCGCACACAGTCAGGGAAGTGGAGATACTCCCTGCATAGTAGTGGGGAGGAGGATGGGTGGGGGTCACCCCTCCCTCAGGCAGGAGCAGTGGCCTCGGATAGGGGCGCTCCGAAGCCTGCGGAGCAGGGTTCGGGCCAAGCCCCTCGCTCTCACCATCTGGGATCTTGAGCAAGTCACCACGTCCCTCTGAGCCGCACCCTCTCGTCTGAACGGAATGAAAGCAATGCCATCCCAGGGCTGCTATGAGGACAGCTGGTCCACTAGGTCCCCTGAGACACAGTGCTCCAGGCTCCAGGTTTTCAGGGACAGGGTCAGGACACCACCCCGGTTGAAGACCTACCATGTGCCAGGCACCTCACCTGCACACTGCAGCCCACAAGGAGCGGTGGCTGAGGAGGAAGGCCTGACTCAGCCAGCACCATCCCGCCCTCACTGCCCTGAACCCAGCTCATTAAAATGTCAAGTAGAAGACCAGCATGGTGGTACACTCCTATAATCCCAGCACACAGGAGGCTGAGACAGGAAGAGTGCCACAAGTTCAAGCCAGCCAGGGCTAAAAGTGAGTTCAAGGCCAGCCTGGACTACATAGCAAGACCATGCCCCAAAAAACCAAAAAGTGAAAAAAAACATCATATGGAGCTGGGCCTGGTGGTACATGCCTATAATCCCAGCACTTTGGAAGACTGAGGCAGGAGGATCACAAGGTTGATGAGGCCAGCCTGGGCAACTTAGCAACTGTCTCAAAATAAAAAAAAAAATTTAAATGGGCTGGAGATGTCTCTTAGTATGAATGAAGGTCGTGGGTTCAATCCCCAGTAGTGCAAAAAGAAATAAATCAAATAGTAAGAATGACCAACTCAACCCCAGGGCTCCTGCCTGGCATACATCAAGCACTAAATAATTCACCAGGGTTGTTTTTATTGCTGTCATTGCCCCTGCTCCTCCCAACAACCCGAGGTGATGCTCTGGTCCCCAAGCACACAAATGAGGAGGACATGGGCCTCCAGGACCTGCACTGACCGCCATCAGACCCCAAGACCCCCCAGCGCAGGACAAAGCTGCTGAGGCTGCCTGGACCTGACCCCTGCCCTGGCCTCTCTGAGCTGTGTGACCTGGGCTAAGTCACCTCACCTCTCTGAGCCCCAGGGTTCTCCCCTGAAAAATGAGGGTCCCCTACTGCCCACAGTCCCAAAGACTGAAAGTGAACGGTGTCCTGCCCAGCAACTGCACACAGTAGGTGCCCAATAAGCGACAGCAGTGACGGTGAGTGACTGGAAATGAAGACGCAACTGCCCCCTCCAGGAAAAGGGCAGAGCACAGGGCCCCTCCCCCTGCTCACAGCCACACGTGTCCCCCAGCCCGTGACCCACAGCAGCCCCTCCCCTCACCCACTCTGCATCTGCTCCATTTGGGAAACTGGGGAGGGAGGGAAACAAAGACTTAATTTCTGAGCTAATCAGGCTGCCTCGTACTAATTACCATCCTCCCAGCATTAGGGCGACTTCCTGAGCAGGGGGAAGGGAGGCTCGTCCCTGGGATGGACGTCCCTTCTGCTGACGCTCTGGAGAGCCAGGAGCAGCAGGGCAGTGTCAAGGGGTGAGCAGGAGGCTCAGGCAGGTGGGACAGCAGGGTGGGGCTCATGGACGTGGCCAGAAGTGGGGGACAGGGTCCACTGAGCACTAGCGGGGCACTGGCCATAGTGAGAAGTCCCCTGCACCAGCCCCGCTTTCCCAGGGCCCTTTCCGGGCCTGCTGCCCATCTTGGGGACAGCCAAAGGCCGGGGAGGCCCCAGAACAGGTGCCCCAGCTGGTGTCCAGCCTGTGGCCTTGGCAGAGAGATGGGCAGATGGGCACTTTGAGGCTAGAAAATTGGGCAACCATCAGAGGGAAGCTTTTGGACCATGACCGAGAATGTGTGCTTTACATGCATGCAAGTGTGTGTGTATGTGTGTGTGTGTGTGCGTGCGCGCACGCGCAGATTGAAGGGCTCAGGACTGGGACCCAGAAGGCCTGGGTTCAGTTCTCTGCTTGGGCTCCACCACCAGAGACAGCTGGAGAGGATTACTTTAAGAAATGATTTTAGAAGTGATTTGAGGGTCACTTATTCATCAACAAACACTCATGGGGCACCTACTACACACACAGGAGGCTTCATGCTGAGCTGGCAAGCACAGCTGTGAACAGGACAGAGAAGGCGCTGTCAGCCAGGAGTGGTGGTGCATGTCTATAATCTCAATGCTCTGGGAGGCTGAGGCAGGAGGGTTGCAAGTTCGAGCCCAGCCTGGGCAATTTAGCAATTGACCAAGAGCCTGTCTCAAATTTTAAAAATGCAAAAGGCTGGGGATGTAGCTCAGTGCAAAGGCCCTGGGTTCAACCCCCAGTAGTGCAAAAAAGAAAGAAAAGAAAGGAGCAAGAGAGGGGAAAAATGGTCCTGTGTCCATAGGGCTCCCACAGTGGCAGAGGACCCAGTACTGGGGAAATGTGTCCTGCAGGGAACTGACTAGACCTGTGGGACATGGGCCAGGGATGGAGCCCCAGGAGGCAGGGCGGGTCACAGCAGGTTTTGGAAAAGGTCCCTCCCAGCCGAGAAACTCCAGAGAGCCGAAATTTACCTTGGGCCCCTGTGCAAGTCCCTCCCCTCTCTGAGTCCTTCTTAGGACACACATGAGCACATATGTCACCCCACACACAGATGGCCACTGTGTCCCCAGTCCCCGCCCCACCATGCAGCATGCAGGTCCTCGAGCAGCCTCTCCTTCTCCCGGTCATGGTGCCAGCACAGCTGCCCACCACAGGCCGAGCACCTACTGTGTGCCCGAGACTGCCCTGTTCCACAGGCAGAGAAACTGAAGTTCATCTAGGCCAAGTGGCATACGTGGTAAATGAAAAGCTAAGGACTAAAACCTGGCCTGATACCAAACTGCCACACCCACCAGTTGCCAGGACCATCTTCCTGGATGTTCTCAAGGCACCAGGCTGGCCCGGGCTCTCGGGGATTCCCGAGGGCATGGCGAGACAGTTAGGAGGGCAGTGCGGAGCCAGACGACCCAGCGCAGTCCAGACCTCACCCCCGACTCGCTGGGTAACAATGCATAGCTTCCTTACCCTCTTTGAGCACCAGGTTCCCCCACTGCACAATGGGGATGTGACAATATTTTGCTGGGTTGCTGTGAGAACATAGTTAATTTCTGTGAAGTTTTTAGAACAGTGCCTGGGATGTGGTGCTACTTAAGTGGTGTTGAAAAAAAAAGGAATAAATGATTTCCTCTGACTGTGTGGTCCAAGAATGGGGTCCCACACAGAGTAAGAAGCAGAGCTACTTCTGGAACCATGAACTCAGGACTCCCTGCCCAGTACTGTCTTCCAACGGCACCAACCTAATTCCCGCTCAGACAAGAGAACGAAAAACGTCCCAGGATTGACCCAGGCCAGGTCCCAAAGAGGAAGAGAAACTGAGGACGGCTGGGGGGAGGAGCAAGGAGAGAACACTCGGGGCCCCTGCTCCAGCTGCCTGCACCTTCCCTCTTGGGGTGCTGGTGCCCCCCCACCTGCCCCACCCAGCTCCAGAGGCCACAGCAGGCCAGTGGGCGCCGGGCCCTGGGCAGCCAGGACTTAACGCAGCGCCCCTAGCACCCAGGGGCCCCAACGCCCACTGACCTTGGGTCACGGCAGGCAGGGAATGGCCAAGGACATCAATTCTGCACCTGGACCCCCCACCCTCCCTTTCCCCAGATCCCCCCAGGCAGAAGCCCCATCCAAAGGGGGTCCGGCCTGATGCATTCAGCCAAAACAGCAGGGGAACCCCGAAGTCCACGCCCAACCAGCCGCCCACAGGGAGCAGCTCCCAGCTCAGACGGGCCCCATGGGAACTGTGCCCCACTGATGACCGCGCAGTCACCGGCACAGGGACGTGGCCAATGAGGGAAGCCCACACCGAGGATCAGAACCCAGCCTCCTGGGCCCCGAGGGGAGACCCCGGGTGTGGCTCAGAGGCCGGGTTCGTGCCAACAGCAGACTGTTACACAAGTGTGTGGGCGCAGAAACATGTGATCGTGCAGGCTCCAGGGGCTTGGGACAGTGGTCTCTTTTTTTTTTTTATCTTGTTGGTGGTACTAGGGATTGAATCCTAGAGCTTGGCACTGAGCTACTTTCCTGGAGGGGAAGGGGAAGTAAAAAGATTTAAGATATGTTATGTACACATACCAACTCCCCACAGTGTATTTTTAGATTTCGAGACAGGGTCTTTCTTGTTAAAGTCCCTAAGTTGCCCAGGCTGGGCTCGAACTTCCTGCCTCAGCCTCCTACAAGATTAGAGGATTAGAGGCATGTGCCACTGCACCCGGCTGCTCTTTCTGTTTTATACACAGAGAACTTGTGCCAGCTCCCTGCCTTCCAAGAGGGGCTGTATCCCTGCACATTCCTCGACAAAGACACAGCCCACCCAGGACAAATTCACCACAGCCACAACCCAGGGACACGCAGGAGGAATGTGCAGATGGCGACGGGGGACACAGAGAGACAAGCAGACCTGGCTACAGCCAGGCCCTGGGGTGACCCTGCTCAGAAGTGGGGGCTGTGGAAGCAGCAGTGCCCACCCTGGAAGCTGGCAACCCCAGGTGCCACTCTCAGCCCGGCCACTCACAGCTGCATGGCCCAGGCCAGCACCCAGCCCACGAGACTCCCTGTCCAGCCTCACCTCCCTCTCCCTAGTCCCCTCGGTGTCCCCCGCTGCCCCGCAGGTAGGCCCGGATGATAGCCCCGGAGCTCCCTCCTGCCTCTGAGATACAGCGTCCCCTGCCACTGACACAGCACCGAAGCACAGGCAGGAGCCAGGCAGGGACAGGAAGGAGTAGTGCCCAGCATGGGCCCTCGACCCCTTTCACAGATGAAGAAACTGAGTCAGATCATGAACTGCTCAGAGCCCACGACCAGAGTGGGTGGAGGAGCTGGGACGGAACTCACGCTTTGCCACAAAGCCCGTCAGAGCCGGGGCCGCGGGAACGCTTGTGTTTCCTGTGTCCCCTGCCAGCAGGGGACACAAGTGCAGAGCTGCTGCCCAGGAGGCGGGGACTGTTTTATTCCCAATGCACAGAGGAGGCCACTGAGGCACAGAGGGAAGCAACTTGCTGGGGAGGACCCGGGAACTGACTGCTTCTCACTCTCCTGGGCGCCCTGCTCAGATCCCAGGCCCTCGCGCCACTGCGTGGGTCCTTGATTCTCTGCCTGGCCCTCTCTGCCCCTGGAGAGCAACCTCTGTCCCCAACCCAGCCCCAGCTGTCCTTGAGGACAGGAGCAGGGTCTCAGCCTGAGGACCAGAGAGAGTGTGGGACTTGAGAGGGTCACACAGCAGGCAGGAGGGAGCCCTGTGGCCCGTCCCCTCTCTCCTGAGCCTGAGAAGGTTAAAGAGGGTTTAACTGGGCTGTTACCCTGTGTGGACGCAGGGTGGAGGCATGGGTTCACCAAGGGGACTCTGGGGACCACTGTGGCAGGTCATCCTCCTCCAGCCTTGCCATGCTGCGTCCCCTCTGACGCCGGGCAGCATCCCCATTCCACAGATGAGCAAACTGACATGGAGGCGATGACCTTCGGGCATTGAGTTGGGATCCTACCCACCGCCCCTGCCCACACCCAGCCCTCTCCAGCCCAGGGGCTCCCTCTCCAAAGAAGGGTCCCCAACCTCGCTAGCTCCCTGCAGCCATCCTCCTGGGACTCAGAAAGCAGGCCGGGCACAGACCACCCACAGCTGCCAGGGTGGCATCCCCTCCAACCAGGACCAGGCGCCAGGCGGTGGGTGCACGCAAGCCACGCCTGCCTTGCCCCCTCCCTCTCTCCTGGCGCCCCTCCAGGCCTGGCTGGTACCAGGCAGGCCACCCCCCTCCCCAGGGCTGCCCATGAATCCCACCTCTGTTGGATGCCACAGACCCCCTTTCTCCTCCCCAAACAGATAGAGTCTTGAGCGAGGCGCTGGGACACCGCACACAAGGCCAGATCTATTTCCTGGGCCCTCGGGGCAGGCGGGGGTGGGCAGCCAGCAGGGGTGTGATCTGTCCAGTCCATGGCCCCTGAAACAGGGGCCCAGGCACTCAGCTCCATCCTGGGTCACGGGCACCTCTGCTGACCCCTCCCCGTTTCTCCCACCCCGACATGGCTCACAACAGGGGCAGGAAGCTCTGAGGTATCCAGACCTCAGCGTGGTCCCATGGACAATGATCCCTGTGCTTCGAGCTGCGTGTGCTGCTGTGGCCATGGGAGGGGACACAGGCGGCAAAGTCCTTGACACACAGTAGGTGCTCGATTGAATAGCTGCTCTCTGATTTTCTCTCTCTCTTTCACTGCTCCTGACCTAGAAGGGTAAGAGATCAGGCCAGCAGAACAGGATGCAAGAAATCCTAGGCTAGCAGGGCAGAATGTGGCCTGTCCCAAGCACTCTGAGTCCCTCTGTGGTGGCAGTGAGGCCTCCCAGGCAGCCACAGTTCAGCAGGGACCATCTGTCTTTCTAGCCGGGAAGGCCTCCCAGCCAAACCTGTAGATCAAAGCCCAGAACTATCACCTCTGGAAGCCAGCGAAGAGATGACCCCTTTTCACAGACAGGTAAACTGAGACATGGAGTGGTTAAGTCATTTGCCTAAGGTCACACAGCCACTGAGCAGCTGAATGAGTTTCTTTGGACACTTCAGCCTGCTTCTGTGACCTTGCCTCTGCGTCCAAGGTCAAGTCCAAACACAAGGTCCCCCCACCTCCCCCGCAAGACAGTAAGTACAGCAGAAAAAAGCACTGGACCTGGGGTCAGCCTGACCTGGGGTCAAAGGCCAGGTCTATGCCCGCCTTCCTTCTGGTAAAATGGGACAAGCCCAGCCTCCCAGGGCAGCTGGCAGGGAAACCCACCGACACATTCACTCCATTTTTTTTCAGTACTGGGGACAGAAGCCAGGGCCTTTGCACTGAGCTACATTCCCAGCCGTTTTGTTTTGTTTGGTTTGGTTTTTTGAGACAGGGTCTCACTATGTAGTTCAGGCTGACCTTGAAGTCATGGCAATCTTCCTGCCTCAGCCTCCCAGAGTGATTACAGGCATGTACCACCATTCCTAGCCTCAGCCCTTTTTAAAATTAAGACAGGGTCTTGCTGAATCATCAAGCTGCCCAGGCTGGGCTCGAACTTGGGATTCTCCTGCCTCAGCCTCCCAGAATGCTGGGATTACAGGCGTGTGCACCACACCAAACTGCACCAGATGTTTATTGAACTTCTAGGTGCCAGGCCCCATCCAGGGAACTTGGGTGGAGCAGGAGCAGGACAGAAAATGCTGGTACTCCACAGAGTATGGAGGGCAGACTGTGAACACCCAAATAAACAAACCCTGGCCGCATGTGCTAGAGGCTGGGAGGAAATGAAGGAGGCCCGGAACACTAGACAGGGTGGTCAGGGAGGGCTTCCCTGAGAAGGTGATAATGGGGGCCTCTGGACAGAGTCAGGGAATTTGCAGTCCCCCCCTGCACATCTTCACTCATTTAAAAGATCCCCATTCTATTACCATGCCCTCATTTCACAGGTGAGGAAACTGAGGCTCCCGAGAGTCCACAGCTTATAAATGGCCACTTAGGGACACAAACTGCCGTCTGGCAGGCCCAGCCCTGGCTCCCTGCAGCTTTTCCTAGTCTCACTCCCACAGGCACCCATTGCCCTGTCCCACCCACCATGGGACAGCTGCCACAGAGGAAACCTTGCACTGTGAAGCCCAAGGCCTGGAAAGCCCAATATCCACCCTTTGGGATTACCCAGGACAGCCCTTGTCTTCTCCCCAGGCCAACGGGAGATGGGAGGAAGAGGCAGGTTAGAGGCTTTACTTCATCCCTCCGTCACTGGCCAGGCCCACTGTACAGATGAAGAGACTAAGGCCAGAAAGGTGATGACAGGTGCCCAAGGGCCCTGCCTAGAAAGTGGCAGTGCCAGGACCCGAACTAGACCCTTATCTTTCAAAGACAGTCATCTGCCTGCTATAAATTCCCTCCAATGCTCCCCTCAGGGGATCCCTCTGAGCCCTTGGCCTGGATGTCCCCTGGGATGCCAAGGAGGTAGACAGCACCGAGGTATGCCCCCCAGCCACGTGCTTCACACGCCATACCCCAGGGCCCCCTGACTAAAGCCCCAGAGGAAGCGGGGAGAAGCCTCCCAGACCAGAAGCTGCCACACAGGGTTTCACTGCCAAGGTGCTGTGTGACCATCACAAGGCCCTCTGCCTCTCTGGGTTGCTCTGTTCCTGTCACCCTGAACTGGAGACAACCCTCCCACCGCAGGAGGAGCAAGGGGCAGGGTGCCACCAGGCAGATCTCTGGTGACAAGACACCGTGGCCTCCTTGTGCATACCAGGAAATAATTTAAAATTGCTTTTTAGGAGGAATGATGGGGTTGCCCCCTGCTGAGAGCCCACTAGGTGCCAGGAACCACACTGCCGCCTCACATGCCATACCTCAAACACAGCAATCTTGCAAGGCACGTGCCTCATCCCCAGTGGACAGAAGGGGAAACTGAGGCACAGGTCATACAGTACAAGAACCAAGGCCAGGATTCAAACCCCAATCTCACTGCTCTCCCAGGTAGCTTCCTGAAGTTGTTATCTCAGTGAAACGTTGCTCCAGGAGAATTCTGGGGACTGGGGACACAGAGAGAAGACAGTGGCCCCAGAGAGGCAGAGGCAGGCTGCTCTGGAGCAGGACCCTGGGGCAGAGACACCGACATGTTAGGGGGCCAGGTGGCCACCAGGCCTGACTCCCTAAGCTCCTGCTCTGTGAGCCCGGGCAAGCTGCTCCCCTACCTGCCACCAAAAAGGCAGGATCAGGGCCTGGGATGAACTTGACTGAGGGAGGGCCAGAGCCCAGGTGGGGACCTGTACAACCAGAGTCCCTGAGAGGGGAAGCATGGCCGTGGCGGGGGCAGCTCTGGAGGAGGGACAGACACAGCAGCAGTAGGCAGCTCAGCCTCACCCCGAGCCTCCCACCCCCTAAAAACCACCACAGAGCAGCACGAAGTCCCCCGCTGAGGGGACCTTTCCCTAGGGATCCCCACTCCTCAGCAGCCCCTCCACGTGGGGACCAGCAGACCTCCAAGACAGCATCGCCCTCTGCCTAGCAACCACCAACTCGGAGCCAGCAGCCAGCCTCCTCCCCGTCTCCTCCTCTCTCCATGGAGACCACAGTGCCACAGAGGCAGCTCCCTCGCCGCCGCAGCAACCACTGTCACTTAGCGCCCGCCCGCCGGCCTGGACAACAGCTCCCTCCACGTGGCCACCACCAACACAGCCGTGGTGACAGGGACAGCCCAAGCCTCTCCTCTCCAGGGCAGCCACCAGCTCCAGCCAGGAAGGAACAGCGCCTGTCTCCTGCCTGCGTGCGGCCTCCTGGTGTAAGACTGCTCCTAACCTGCTGCCTCCAGGGTTCAGTGACACCGGATCCGGCCCCGTGACAATGCTGCTGGCATTTCACCTGCCCCCAGCTGCCCCCCAGCCCCCAGTCTGTCCCCTCCATAATGCGAAGGCCCCTGCTGCAGGTGGAGAAGAGACCACGTTGTCTGGGGATGTCCCCTGAGGCCAGTCCCCACTCCCAGCAGGGACAGACGCCCATGGCCTGGGGTGCAGGCCCAGGTTGTCCCTTCAGCTGGGCACAGGCGCAAGAGCATCCTCTCCATCCTCCCTGTGGCCCTGTCCCAGCCCCCAACAGGCCTATAGCTCTGCCAGCTGCCTCGGAGGCCCTGGGGGAGGGAGGCTGGGGAAAGGCTGGCTGGGGGTGCCCACAGCTGGGGACAGACACCAGCCAGGCAAGGGGGGACACACGGCGGACTGAGGCCGCGCTCATCACGGGTTCACAAGGCTAGGTCACGTGAGCCATGCTCACACAGCCACATGCACCATCAGAAGGACCCTGTCCTTACCGGGTGTCTGCAGCCAAAGAAAGGGGGCCCCTGCAGCCAGCCCAGCTCTGTCCCTGGCCTGGGTCTCCAGGAGGTCCCCGGGCAGCCGCAGCAGAAGTGGTGGCAATGGGGTTGAGGGTCCTGGCCCAGCACAGCGGCAGTGGCCGCTCCTCACCCAAGTCCTCTCCTCTGCCAGGAGGCGAGGGGGAGAGAGGGAGGGAGAAGCGAGCAAGAGAGGAAGAGAGGGAGGGGAGAGCAGGAGGGAGGGAGGCAGGAAAATGCTGAAGTCTTGAAGGGTACACTCACTTCTTTCTTAGGGTTCCCATAGCAACCAAATATACCACAAATGATATCAGTGAGAGAGAGAGAGACAGAGCAGAGGGAGAGGAGGGAAGAAGGGAGAAGGAGAGAGATGGAGATAGAGACAGAGAGATAGAAACAGAAATGGAGAGATGAGGCTGAAAGATGGGGAGACAGAGGGAGAGAGACAGAAAGAAATGGAAAGATGGAAGCAGAGAGGGAGGGAAATGGAGAGAGATGGGGAGAAAGTGGATAGAGGAATGGAAGCAGAGAGATGAGAAGAGACAGAGGTAGAGATATAGATGATAGGGCAAGCTACGCATGGTGGTGCAGGTTTGTAATCCCAGCCCTCTGGGAGGCTGAGGCAGGAGGATCCAAAGTTTGAGCCCAGCCTGGACAACTTAGTAAGACCCTGTGTCAAGATAAAAATAATTTTTTTTTAAGGGCTGGGGATGTAGCTCAGTGCAAAGGCCCTGGGTTCGCTCCCCAGTACCATAAATCTGTATCTGTATATAAAATAAAAATAGACGCTGGGGCAAGAGAACTGGAGCGGAAGGGCTTCAAGGTACAGGAGGGCCAGAGACTCCCATCTGAAATTGCAGGGCTCAGAGACAGGCACAGGCAGGCGCCACAGATGTCTTTCCAATGGCTGGGCAGGAGGGGCAGCACCAGGCGGGGTTTTCTGGGATCCTCCAGCCAGTCCCCCGTGCCCCAGTCACAGTCACGGTCACACACATCACATCCACATGTGCAAGTGCGCACACACAGCCTCACATTCACTGCATCACATTCGCTGCACACACACTGCATCAGCTTGCTGCTGGTCACCTGAAGGTGGGCACTGCCCACTCCCTGCTTCCACTGGGCACCAAACCCTCTGCTGCTGGGACTGCAGTCCCACCCCTCTCTCATTCACAACTCCTGGGGCCGGCACATGCCCATCCCCAGGTGTCCCCCTTCCCACCCGTCACTTACACATGCCAGGACCCCCTCCCGCATGCACACCCGCCCCTATGGGTGCATGCACGCATGCGCACACTTGGCCCTCTCCCTGTCTGGCCCCACATCCTCACCAGCGCAGATGGTGCTGGGCCTCCCCCACAGGAGGGGCTCACACCCCGGCCCCCTCAGCGGTGCCATTCACAAACATATGCAGACCCACCAAGCGCTGGCAGCCAGCGGCACCGGGTAGAACACAAACACACGGACCCCCACGCTGCCTCTGCCACTGCCCCCACCCCAAGGAAGGGACCACTGCTCCAGGAAAGTTGCCCAGCCCTAACCACCACTCACATTTCACCCTGAGACCTGTGAGCAGCAGGGATGGGCAGACGCCCTGGGCACACACTGGACACACACACCTTCCCATACCCACAGGGGTACTCAGGCACAACCAACACACCCACCCAGCCGGAGGTGGGTGCCCTGCACAGACACACCCAGACACGCAGTCGGGCCACCGCGCCCGGGGACACTGCGCAGACCACATCAACACGCCCACAGGGCCACACAGCCGCTGTACACGCCTCCCTCCAGGCCTGTGCCCCAGGCAAACACGCCCACACGCACAGGACACCCTGCGGAGACTGTACGCCAGCACATACGTGTCCCCAACCCGGCCCACGCACAGGGAGCTGCTCCCAGGCGCAGGGGCCAGAGCGCACTTGCACCTCGGCCACGCCCGCGCCCCAGTCCCGCCTGGGGCTGCGCGCTGCGGACCGAGAGCACCCACCGAGGACGGCGCGAGCTCGGGTCACCCCCGCCCGGCCCCCGCTCGCGGCTCCGCATTCCGCGCACCGCGCAGAGCCCAGAGGCCGTGAAATTGGCTGCGAGCGGCACAGGCTGCAAATTCTAAGCACAGGGAAGGAAGGCGGAAAGCGGCCGCGGCCGCGGGACGAGCTGAGGGCGGACGGCGCGGGCGGGGCCGCAGAGAGCGGGGCGGGACGGCGACCCGGAGGCGGTGGCGAGGGACCTGGCGGGGGCTCCAAGCGCGCGCTCCCGCCCGCCAGCCCCACGCGGGTCTCCGCAGCCCGGCTCCGCGCCGCCACCTCCGGGACGCCCTCCAGCCCTGCAGACCTCCTCCACCCCCGCCCCGCCTGGGCTCCGACGCACAGCCGCAGGCCCAGCCCCGCGGAGGAAGAGAGGAAGGGAGGAAGGGTGTGCGCTGTCCGAGGTACTGGTAGGCCCTCTGCAGCTCCGCGCCTGCCCAGCACGCAGCCGAGCTATGCTAGCCAGGCGCCTGGGCCTCCGCGTCCTCGTCTGCGCACTGGTAAGAAGCCCAGGGGCCTCTGAGCCTGGATGAGGACTCCCGGAATGGGCGCAGGACGCAGCCAGCGGACACGGCCGCGTGTTGTCAGTACCGGCCTCTGCCTTGTGGCTGTGGCCCCCAAGGAAAGCAAGGCCGGCTCTGAGCTCAAGTCCTCCATCCTGGGGAACATACAGCCCCCTCCCACACACACTGCAAACATGGTAATGTGCTCTTCCAGAACAGCATTAAAAAGGAGGGTTCTAGCAGGGCCCAGTGGGGCACACACCTATAATCCCAGCTCTCTGGGAGGCTGAGACAGGAGGATCCCAAGTTTAACCCCAGCCTGGTCAACTTATGATTTAGCAAAACCCCGTCTTAAAGATTTAAAAATGGGCTGGGAATGTAGTTCAGTACAAAACCCCTATGTTCAATCCCCAGTACGGAAAAAAAAAAAAAGTTCCTGGGCCCCACATCAACCCTACTGAATCAAAAGTCCAGCAGGCAGGCCCATGAATCTGCATTTTAACACAGAGATACTCCTGACAAAAGGCTCAATTTCTTCACCCACCATTTATATGCCTGTGTAGTTGTCCTCGAACTACTTCTCCAAATCCCCTCCAGGGCTCCTCGCCCAGTCACTCCCCTGGGTGCTCCCACAACCCAGAGGCCGCAGGACCTCGTACAGAATCCTGCAGCCAAAATTAAACTATCAAGTAGAGAGCAGCTCACGCTGTGCCTGGCACATAGCAGGTACCCAGTCGAGGGAGTTCCGCATTGCTCAGAGCAGAAGGCGTCTCAGCCTCCCCAGCCCTGCCACAAGGCTGGCTCAGCACCTGCTTCCAGCCAGCAGCACCAGCCCTGTCGGTTGGGTCACGCACTAACAAGGACCATCTGCCGAGCAAGCCCTACTGTGTGCGCTTGCCAGCTGTTCTGTGGGGCTCATCCTCCAGGGCCCTGAGCTCCCCCAGGCAGGGACTCCTCTCTGGGGGGCTCCTGCCTGAGCAGCAGGGCCCAGCAGTCCTCCTGGGTGCAGCGTGTTCCTAACGGTGCGCACATGTGTGCCCTGTCTGCATGGGGAATGCACTGATCCATCCTCAGAGCATGGCAACAAAAGGGGTTTGTTCAACAAGTATTTTTTGAGGGTATGTGGAGCCGATGCACAGTGGGAGGGACAGACAGGAAACAGCTCGCTGCAGATGGAGCTGAAATGAGGAGGGCTAGCAAGGGATGGTGGCAGGCTGACCCCACAATCTCTGTTTCTCCAAGATCCAACGAGGACTGCAAAGGAAGAAAGATGATAGAGATATGTGCAAGAGGGAAACCAAGTCACGCCTGAGTCCTGGGGCTGAGCGTGCTGGTCAGGCAGCCCTTGAGACCAGATCTGCACTTTCCCTGAGACAGGTGGTGACCAGGGTGCACACATGTGCAATCACACACACACACACACACACACAACCCTCCTGGGCCTGCTGCATAATCCCGAGGCACAGATGGCTCCCTGGCCCTCCCCACAGCCTGGGCTCTGCAAATCCAAGCCGTTGCATCTCGCAGTGAGACGGAGAAGTTGCAAAGGATGACATGGAAACACTCACACACACACACACACACACACACACAGCCTAAGACCCACTCCAGGGAGCAAGGAAAGAGTGAAGAGGCAGATGGAAAGGAGGAGGGAAGCCATCCAACCCCTACTACGCACCGGCCAGGGTGCTGCGACCCAGGTTAAGAATGGAACCAGCAGCCCTGCTTTCAAGGAAGAGGGGACTTTCAGAGATGCACTGGCTGCCCCAGACACACGTGGATGAGGACAAGAGGCAGAATGTGACCCTGAGTCCCTGCTCTTTCCATAAGCAAGATGGAGGAGAGTGTGGCGGGTTCTGGGGAGGGGTAGCTATGACCACAACAGACTTGGCAAACAGACAAGACAAGATCCTGGAGAGTCCCACAAGCAATGCCCTGGCCCAGCAACATGGAAGGCACTGGGAGAAGCCTTGAGGAACTTTGCAGGTCCCTGTGCAGGCTGAGTGTGGGGGGGGGTGAGACTCAGGAGTTCTCCCCAAGCCTCTTCCTTCCTGCCCCTCTGTCCCTCCAGCCACGGGAAAGGGATCCCCACCCACTGCTTTCTTATAGCAGGGTCACTGTCCCCATGTACCAATGTCAAAGCCAAGCCCCAAGAGAGTCCTCAGCTAGAGGGGCACCCCAAGGTGGAAGGACCCAGGCCCACCTGGCAAAGGAGTTCGGTGGTGGACAGTGCTGGTTCCAGGGTCCACCCAAGGGGGTTCCAGTCCTGGTTCCACTGCTGTGAGGTCCTGGGCTGGTCTGCAACCTCTCCGTGTTGTCTGTGAAATGGGGAATAAGAACATCTCCTCCTTTCAGGAGGTTTTTGTGGCATTAGAGTGCCAAGTGCTGCTCATAAAGAGCTTCGCACCAGGCCTGGCTCTCAGTAGGAGCTCAATAAATATTAGCTCATATCATTGTTCTTACTATCACTGTAATTATCATTGTTGCTATTGGCAGCATTAGCAGCCACCACCCTCCTTCTGGCCCCCAGACACACACCTGCCCAGGTGGCCCTCCATCCCCTGGCATCTTCAGGGCTTCCCCAGGGACTGTGTGCAGGACTGGGGCACAGGAGAGGGGCCTCTGTGACTCCAACCCCCTAGACATCGGCCACAACTACACTGGCAGTGCCTCCCCCAGTGCTAATTTACCAGGAGAAGGTTAATTTAATCAGGGATGGGGTTGAGGCCGTAGGAGGCGGAGGACTGAGTTAACCTTCTGGTCTACCCACCCCACCCCAAAGAGGCCTGACTCTAAGGAGGCTCACGCCTGGGGCGAAGCCACCGGGCCACAAGAGCAGCACACACATGGGGGGCTTGCAGGACAGGAAGGAGCCCAGGCCTGCACCCAGATGCCACACCCTCCCGCTCACTCACCAAGCCCCACAGGCAAGCAGCCACTGCCCTCATACAGACAGACCCTCTCCGCCACCACTGTCACACACAGCCAGGATGTAGCACAGGTCGCCTGGGAAGCCAGCTGTGCTTCCATAGCAGACATCCTGCAAAACCTCAGGTGACAAGGGAGCCACCCTAGGGAGCAGTCATGCAGCACCTGGTGACCCCAGACCCCACACCCCACTAGGGGAGACCTGGCAGCTGATGCGCCATTTCTACCTGAATCTGTGGGCTGGAAGAATGCGCAGCACTGCCTGAGAGTCAAGAGCAGGCTCGCCCCAGCCAGGGACCTCTCGGCTCCCCGTCACCCTGGCTCGGCCCATGCCACCCCCTTACTATCCCCTTGCAGGAGGGACCTGCTAACAGAGGTTTCCCTGCAGCCACATGCATTAAAGACCAGCGAACTGGCCTCAGTTTGCCCATCTGTCAAATGTGCACGGAACAGCAGCCAGCCCACCCACCTCACAGGACTGCTGGGCTGATCCAAGGAAAGAAAAGAAAGTTTTTACCAAGTCAGACTTAAACCAAAATGGAGGAGCAGCTGCCCTGGGTGAGAAGGACAGGGGACAGAGCTCATGGAGACTGAGTCCTGCCAGAAGCCAGGCCCCAGCACCCCACAGAGGCCAGTGACTCCTAGGACCCCCTTCACCTCTCTTGTCCCCTCCCCATGTTGCACATGACACGGACGTTGAGAGGTGACAGAGTGCCTAAACAGTAAAAGCAGAAGAAATGGCCAAATGAGATGAAAGCCCCAAGTCCTGGGCTTGCTGGCTGTGGCAATTTTCTATCATCACATGCAGTTTTGCTCACGGGCACACTCACTGTCTAAAACACACGTGTCCGGGCTGTGAGATCCGCCTGGGACAGGATGACAAGGGCTCAGAAGGGGGGCATTCCACATGAGGGCAGAGGAGAGGCAGCATTGGGGGCACACGCAAGGAAGGGGTCCTACACCCACTCGGGCCATAGGGAGATGAGGCCTCTCGGGGGGCCAGGCACACGAAGGCTCCATCCCCTCCTCTTCTGCCCCCTCAAACACACTCCACAGTGATACCACACACACGCTGGCCAGTGGGGGCAGCTCCTTGCACAGCTGTCCCAGTGACGTCACTAGCAGCCTGGAACTGATGTCACATCCCAAGATTCTCCTTGACGTCACACACACTTCTCTGTGACGGCCCCCTTTGGTTTGTCCTCTTCCCTCCTGCACCAACTGGTGGCCCAAGGTCCGCATGTCACCATACATAGCTGCAGAACCCACAGCTAGCTCAGGATGGCATTGGTGTGTGCGTGCACTCCAACAGGCCACACATTCACACACATGTGCAAGCCCACATGCCCTGCTAACAGCCTAGACATGGCACATCCCACAGGTGTCCACAGGCTTCAGGGGCAGGGGTGTGAGCAGACGCACACACGCATGCAAATCCACCCAGCTCCCCTTGTTAAAATGTCCCCACAACTGAATCAGGCAGCCCAGGGCCCGCAGCTTCTCCCACATTCCCGGGTGCGGCCAGCAGCCGCCCCTTCCCCCAGCTTCTCGCCTCCGACAGTCTGGCCCGCTGACAGTGACAGCCGCAGCCTGGACACACGCACACACGCACACACTCCAGCCCAACACCTGTGTCGCTCAGCCAGGACCAAGCCTGTGCCTTCCAGAAGCAGCTGCAGGCTGGGCAGAGCCCAGGGGGAGGGCACAGGCAGAAGCCAGAGCTGCAGAAAGTGCCCTCGAGGACCACGATCCTCCCAGCTGACCAAGGGTCCTTGCCACTTCCCCCTCCTCTCCCTGCATGGGCACACCTGACACACTACAGGCTGGCAGCCTCCATCCTAAACACAAGCTCCCCATGTGTGCACACACACAAACACACTCACCAGCTCTGTCCTCTCCAAATATCCTGGGAAACCCTGCTGGGTCACAGACTGTGTGCATGTCTGTGTGTTTGTGTGTGTGCAGACAGACATCAGGATCCACCCTGTGTCCACACCCGACGCCCACATCCCTCCCCACGTGCACACACTGCCCCGGACAACACACCCACCCCGTCCCCTCCCCCACCAGTTGCTGGAGCCCACACATGCAAACACACGCACTGGCACACGCACTCGCGGGCACACACATACACACACACACACACACCCGCGCGGGCGCGCACACACAGCCGGCAGTGGCCCGGCACTACCAGAGCTGCAGTCTGCCGGCTTATGCCGCTTCCCTGGGCTGCCTCTTTGCTCGCCCCACACCAGCCAGTGGAGGAAGGGGCAAAGCCTCCGCAAGGGTCCCTACCCCACAGTTCTGGTTCTCCCACCCAACCTGCCGCCCCCTGCTGGGCAGGGGCTAAAGCCCTACCCTGGACCCCTCCCCCTGGGCCAGCCATCCGGCACCAGCCAACCCCCCTTACCAGTTAGAAGATGAATTCCTTGACCGGCAGGACCTCGTAAAAGAGGGGGGGTCAAAGCCTTCCATTCGCAAAGATGGGGGCAGAGAGATGCGGTGTGGCACTGGCTAGCACAACCATCCACCATCAAGCCTCTGCACCACCCCCTAAAAATGCTCACCTCACTGATCGTCCTCGGTGTCCTCCCCCTGCCTCCGCCCACCCCCGCCCCCACCGCCTCCACGCAGGGTGGTCCCCTGGGGGTCTCACGGGGATCCCCAGATCTGGAGGAACTGGGGGTGGCTCTCCCCGTCTCATCCTTCTCCTTCTGTATCTCCCTCCAAGCCCCACCCCCGCTGGCGGCCGGGGGTGCCCTTCGGCTCCAGCCCCGACTCCCCAGTCCCCGCCGGCCGCGGGAGTGCAGATCCGGAGGAATTCACTCACCTCCAGCCCCGCCGAGATCCGGGCCGAACACCGCCTCTGGGCAGCGGCCGCGGCGGGCCCTGCGCGCGAGTGTGCGTGTGAGCGCGGGGCGAGTGTGCGCGGCGCCTGGCGGGCTCAGGGAGCCCGGCCGCGGCTCCGTGCGTGTCGTGTGTCTGTGGCGTGGCCCGCGCGTGTGTGTCTGTGTGTGTCTGTGAGCGAGCGTGTGCGCGCAGACACCACCACCCCCGCCTCCCGCCGCGGCGCCCGGGAGGGGGCCGGAGCGCAGCTTGCGTCAGGGGCCGCGGCCGGCGGTCTGTCCGTCCGCCTCGCCCGGCGGGCGCCCGGCTCCCGGCTCCCTCCGCAGGCCTCTCCGCAGCCAGCCCCCTCCCGCCCCCCTGCCGGCCGGATCTTTCCACGGACACACGCGCACTCACGGACACACACCCGCGGGGCGGGGGCCGCGCCCGACTCCCGCGCTGCAGCTGCGGCGCCGCGGACCCGCGGAGCCCCGGGCACCCGCCGGGCGCGCCCCCCGGCCCCGCCCGGAGCCCGTGCAGTGCTCACCGCTCGGGTCCGCGGCAGACGGCTCGTGCAACAGCTGGAGGCAAACTTGCGGCGGGGCGGGCCGAGCGAGATTGCGCAGCGCCCCCCAGCGCCTGCGGGCGGATGCCGCCGCTCCGGACCCCACCCCATCCCCCTCCACCCGACCCCTCTGCCTGCGCCTCCGCTCCTGGTTCCACAACCCACAGCGCAAGATGGCTGCTGCGTGCCCATCTTACAGGCGAGGCTACTGAGTCTCGATGGAAGGAGGGCTACCCCAGTTTGGTACAGAGAGCTTGCAGCGCAGAGTATCCATCTCCATGACTCCCTGCCTCTGGTCAGGGTGCTTGGGGGCTGATCGCTACCTCTCCCATCCCCCAGGAGTGTCCCCAAGAGGATCCTGGGCTGTGTTGCAGCCCAGTGAAGCGTCATAAGACCTTCGTGCCCCATTTCAAGCCCTCCCCCACACACAAACACACCTATGTAACTTGAGAGCGGCGAGGCTCTGGCACCGGGGCCCACTGCGCTTGGGGACACTAGCATGGGGGAGAGGGAGTGTGCTTGGTCTCAGCTTGTGCCAAGCACCTCCTCCCATCGCTGTCACCCGCAAACCGAGACAGCCCAGCCCAGACAGCACTGGCAGGCCCTGTGAGTCTCAATCACTTTTATGGGGCCGCCTGCGCCTGCCCTGTGTGCAAGTGCTGCCCAGGGGCAGGGGCGTCGCATAGGCCTGGATGTCAGAGCCTGGGCTACATCCAGGCAGAGGAATACGAGTTGGCCGGGTGGAAACGGTGGAGAAGGGTGTCCCAGGCTGCGGGAACAGCATGTGCAAAGGTGCACAGGCGTGAAGCATCCTGGGGGGGGGGTGCGGAGAACTCCACAGAGTTGGAGCAGAAAGAACAGCTGTTCAGAAATTCTTCCCTTTGCACACAGGAAGGCGGCCTGGGATGGGGCTAAGAGGACGGTCAAGCACTGGGAAGGAGGCCACCCATGGTCTGGCGGTATGGACGTTCTACCCCTGCCTGGCACACTCCTATCCACTCTTCAAGGTCCCTTACTGTAGACCCAAACAAGCCATGACATTGTCTTCGCCCTCTAACCCAAGCTCTCCTAAAGGGCTAGGGAGGTGTGGAAGGCACCGTGCGTCCCCACTCAAGGCTGGGCACTAAGCAGGGTCCGGCTTGCCATCTGTGTTGACTGGCCCTCCCCAACGTCCCGCCCCCTGCAGGCGAAAACACAACGGCCCCTGTGCCCTCTGGCGGATCTGGCGCGCACCTGCAGAGAGCTCCTAATCTACCTGCAGGGCTGGGGGTGGCTGTTGGGCTCAGGTGCTTTCTGAGGCGGGCGCTGGCTAACACCCACCTCGTCTGCTCCGAGAAAAGGCTCCAAGGAACACCAGGCATCAGAGTGGGGAAAAAAAATAAAAAAGAAAGAAAAACCTCTTCTGGCTCCATCTAAGTGACTCTCCTAGTTATCGACAGTGCAAGTTCTAACCCCCTCTGCCTCAGTTTCCCCCTTTGTGAAATGAAGATAAAGGGGCAATCCCGATACCCACTACGTAGGCATTCTCTTCTCCCTCGGAACCGCCAAGTCTGTCTGGATTCGCTCAGGGGTGGTTATGAGATTCTTCCTTTGGAGATGTTGCCCTTGCTAGGCAGAGGTGGATTGGCAAGTTTCAGGTTCTTAGCTCAGTTGCTGCCCCGCTAAGAAGCGGGGGCTGGCCTGCACTGAGTGTCACAGGGGCCCATAGGATCCGGGTACTCGATTGGCCTTTCTTTTTTTTTTTTTTTTTTTTTTTTTTTTTAATGTGGGTACCGGGAGTTGGCCTCAGGACCTGGCACTTGCCAGCAGGCGCTTGTGCCGCTGAGCGATATCACCGGCCCTTTTTTTCCTTTATGTGGGTTCTGGGAGTCGAACTCAGGACCTCGAGCTTTCCAGGCAGGTGCTTATGCTGCTGAGCTATCTCACCGGCCCAGATTGGCTTTTCTTTAGACCAGTGCTATCTGATACTTTCTGCCACGGGGCAAGTATACATAAATATAATCTGTTGTCCAAAATGGTAGCCACTAACTACATGTGACCATTGAGTGGTTTAAATTGTGGTTAATGCAACTGCAGAACTGAACTTCTAATTTTTATTTTTATTGATTTACATTTAAATAACCATATGTGGCTTGTGGCTACCATGTGGGACAGTGTAAATCCAGAAATACAGGAACCTCCCTGCTGACATAGAGACAAAATGGCTAACACACACGCGCACATACACACACACTCCAGGGAACCTCGAGCACCCAGACAAGGTCATAGGAAGGGACTGAGACAGACAAGGGCAGCAACGCATCCATCCCCAGAGTCTTGGTCCTAAGCAGGCCTTGCCATCCTTCACCTGGTCACCTGTAACCACTCCTTCTTGCTCCTCTGTTCAACCCCTAGCGATGCCCAGAGCCCAAGCAGAGATGCAGAGATGCCTGCTTCTCATGCCAGTTTCAGATGATTGGCAGCAGCTGCCCGGGTGCACATTTTGCAGAACGTGTGATGTATGCCTTAGAGATAAGTGGTAAGACCTCTCTGCCAGGAAATAAAATCCAGGCTCTCTCACTAGCCCTGTTAAGGCTGGTTATGGCTTGTATCTAAATGTCCCCCCAAATCTTCATGCAGTCACAGGTGGGACTTTTCGGAGGTGGCTGGGTCTCGGTGTGTGATGCTGGGATCAAGGATGCGATGCTAGTATTAAGGGTTTGATTGCTATCCTTCCTCAGGCGGGTTAGCCTGGATGAGATATAAGGGCTAGTATGGTCGCCTGTCGCTTCCTGCCTTGCTAACTTCTGCCTCCTGCCTGCCATGAACTGTTTCTCCTCTACGATACCCCTCTGCCACGCCACCCTGCCTCAGAGCCAGGTCACTATGAACTGAAACCTCTACAAACCGTGAGCCAAATACCTTTAACTTTGGGTGTCAGGTATTTTATCTCAGCAACCGGAAAAGTAACTAAGACAAGGCTCTTTGCAGTCAGGCCCAATTTACCCTTCAGCAACTCTTGTGTCACACACAATCTATGCCCAGCAACACCCAGTGCCTGCCCTGTCATCAGCACACCGTGCAGCTCACCCTAGAGCTCTACCTTTGTGTTTTGACCCTGCTGTCCCCTCAGCTTGGGGAGACTTTCCTCCTCTCAGCTCCCCTCCCAGTCTATCATCAGCTCCCCTAACCATAACACTACTCAGAGGTCACCTCCTCTGCAACAATGCCTCCCCTAGATGGCTACTCCAGCCGAGTGGCCACATTACTTCTTCCTCCACACGTTCCTGGATCATGTGGAAGTCTAATGACAGCACACATCATACCATGTTATTATTCATTCTCTCCTGTGTCCCCCTCCCCAATCTATTCTTCACTTGGTCACTTCTTTTGAGTAGCTGCCACATATCAGGGCTGCTCAGAGCCAGGTGCTGGCTGGGGCCCTCTTCGCACATTATTGTCATAAGTAACCAACAAAATAACAAGCATCTATCTCTCTCCCACCAACACCCCAATTTTTTCTCCCCTACTGTACAGTCTTGGTGGAAAGTGGATCGGTCACCCTTCCTGCCCCTAGCTGGGCTGATGGAATCATAGGGGGTGATGTGTGGACAGGAAAAGCAGCAGGACCAAAAATTCCAATACCAGAGGACACAGGTGGGCATCCCCCACTGCCTGGTCCCCTGCCCTCATGCCAGACCCAGTCTGCTCTGGGATGGACCGGTGGTGCCAAGAAGCCGCCCCCTACAGCCCACCAACAAGTACCCTTTATTACCCAGTTGCCAGACGTGGCTCACATACAAGTGACCCCAGTGCCCCAGCTACACTGCCAGGGGACATTTATTTCCCAGGAGATCTTTCCTTCTCTGCATTTAGAGAACAGAGAGGTCAGAATGAGAGGAACACTGGAATGTCAAATGCTTCATGCGCTGTTTAAGGTGAATACCAAGGGACACCCTTCATACAGAGATGACATTTTTTTCCCCACTTGGTCTACAGGGCCTTTTGAGTTGAGGCTAAGAAAATTAGGTTAAGTGATTCTTTTAGAGAAACACACACACCCAGCATGCATCTAGGGTCATATTCCTGTGTTGGAGTCAAGCCAAAATATCAAGCTTTCTATTGGGCCTCAGCACTGGAACCGAGGGTTATGACAGTGGAGGGGCCCAGCAAAGAGACACAGGGGCCTGGAAGGAGGAAAGGAGCCCAGAAGGAAATGCTCTGTTGTCCTGAGGGAACGGGACAGGAAACATTTGAGCCTGTACCAGCTTCTTGGTAAGGGGGCCCTCTGATCTCAGGGTGTTTTGTTTTTCTGGGCACTGTGACAGTCACAGGAAGCAGGGTCAAAGGCAGGGTCAAGGGGACAAATAATTCCTGGTTTGATGAGAAGGATGAGAGGACTTGGAGCTGAGGGCTGGGGAGAGTGGCTTGGAGAAAGGGGACAGGGAGGGATTGGGGGCAGGGAGGGACAGCAGAGAGACATCCCCCCCAGAGGAGGGGGGGAAGAATTTCAGGGAACACACACCTCTAAAAGAGGTTTTTCGTTATTTTTCTGTGGAGTGCACAAGACAAGCCCTGCCCCCACTTCTGCCTGCAACACCTTCCCTGCCCTACTTCCTCCGGAAACGACATCCGCATGTTTATCATATTACTCATCTATTGTTGTGAAACAAATTACCTCAAAACTTGGTGGCTTAAATCATCCGAAAAACAAACCATAAAAATAAAAAACACCAACTCTTTCAGTTCCTGGGGTCTGGGGTCGGTAGGGCGCGTCCTACTGGACTGAACTCCAGCAGTGCAGCCAGGTCACCCCCTCCTGGGGCTGGATAGGGCCAAGAGCTGCTTCCCAGATGGCCCACCGCCATGATGACAAGTGACAAGTCCATACTGGGCACCAGTAGGAGGCCTTAGCTCTGGGTTGCATGGACCCCTCCACAGCATGGCCTCAGTGTCCTCATAACATGGCAGCTATGTCCCCCATGCAGCAGAACAAGGTAGGAGCTATGTTCTACCCCTTCATAGGCTGTCCTCAGAAGTTGCCCTCTGCCATGTTTGCAACCTCCTCTTAGTCACACCGGGCTCTGTGCATGGCAGGAGGACACATCATAGGTGTGCTTTCTGGGAAGAAGGGGCCATCAGCCCTGTTGTGAGACCAGTAAGTTTGGGATTGATTCTCTTTGGGGATCTGAAATAGTTCTATGCATTGTATCCAGGCAAGCAAAGGTGACAAGAGATGTAGGGGTCAGTAGGATGTGACCCCACAGGACTCTGAGCGTCTACAGTCTTCACAGTCACAAGTCAAACCCAGCGCTCAGGAGGCTGAGGCAGAGGATCATCATGAGTTCAAGACCTGCCTAGACTACATGGTGATAGCTTATGTCAAAACAAAAAAGAGAATAGGGCAGGAAGAACACGTGTAAAGTTCCTTGTAAGGCTGGACAAGAGCAAAGGGTGCTGGGAATGGGGCCCCATGGGAGGGCACTGATTAGGACCAGCAGCCCACACCCTCGGGAATAGTTGGAAATACCCAGGAGAACGTCCTCTGGCCCAGAGATCCCTTCACAGGAAACCTAGCTGGGATGCTGATGGCAGCTGCGTTCTGGCTTGGGGCTGATGATGGGTCATGAGATTTGCCAGGCCGCTACCTTGCTGGAGTCAGTAAAGCAGTTCTGGAATGTGCCCAGGGACAGGGAAGGGACAACAGTCCCCCTGCTCTCACATCCAGTTCCCCATTAGAATGTGAACAATTCCAGGCCCAGCTCCTGGTCTGGCAAAGAAGAGGCCCCAGTGGGCTCCCCACCCAGTGGGCAAGGGTCAGACTGAGTGTCCCCATCAGGGACCCCAGGAAGGGTCCCTCAGAGGTAGGGTCTGCAAACACTGACAGCTCCAGGAAGGTCACCTCCTGGGAGCCCTCTGAGCAGGGAGCTCCTCTGAGACCCCCAGGGAGAGTAGAGGAGGGGATGAGGGAGGCTCGGCACCCTGCATCCACCTGGCGGAGGCTGCTGCAGCCAGAGCTTCTGAGCCTGCACTGCTGGGTGGCTGCCATCTGGGCCCGAGCACCCTGATGCGGAGCTCCAGAGCTCGGCCACGCTGGGATCCTGCTGGAGACAGGCCCTGAGGCTACAGCAGGGAACAGCTGGAATGTGGACTGGCTCTGGGGCCACAAGGTCGCCCAGGCAGCCTGTGTTATTAAACCATCTATCTGGCTCTGCCTGGAGGGACGCTGAGGGGCAGGGAGGGCCGCACTCGTTGCTACTCCCTGGGCCAGAACTGGGGCAGCTCAATGCCCCTGGGAACTGGAGGTCACCGGCCTCATGGCCTAGCTTGTCACCACTGACCTGCTGCCGGCTCCCAGCCTTAAGCTGCTGCAGGGACTGGAAAGGCGCCGACTGGCTGGAATTTTTTCATATTCCTTCTCTGCTCAGAAACTTCCAGGCTCTGCCTCCACAGAGTAAAGCGCCAGCTCCCTCCCTGGCATCTGGACTTGTCTGCAACCTGGCCACACTCTACCTAGAACTGCAGTCATTTTTCCACGTGGGGATGTTTACTATCCTTCAGGCTCTATGCCAAGGCCTCCGCATGAATTCAAGTCCCCGTGGACAAGGCAACCCTCCCCTGAGGCCGTTATTATTCATGTCTTATGGAGGAGGCTCAGCGGTGCTAAGCAGTTGACCGAGGCCACGATTCGCCCAGGTTTTCCTGCAGACAGAGCCATGGTATGCCCACAGGGCTTCCGGGTATTTTAGGTAAGTCGCATCCTCAGCCTCACTACAGCTCCTCTATCCCCAGCACCTGGCCTTCCTGAATGTCATCTCTGTCTAGAACCTGGCTGTCTGAAGCTGGGTGAGTGGCTGTGCATTCCCAAGGCTCCGTAGGAAAGGTGGGTTTGTGTGACTGACACCAAGTTACCCAAGTCCAAACCCAGTGGGCACCAGATGCCCCCTGGACCCCCACAAATCTGATCCTTCAATTACTCCAGTCAGCTCTGCCTTCAGACTGTGCCCTAACCTGCCCACTGCCACAAAGGTTAAGGCGGGTATGTCCTTGTCACCCCTATTTGCTTGTGGTCTGACTTGCGGTGGGCACTCCAAAAACATTTGTTAAGTAAAGGAGGCGGTGGTACCTGCGTGCCACAGAGCAACCAGCAGGAGAGGAAATGCATGCTGAGCAGAAAGGGGGGTGATGTCAGGTTTGCCCTGGGGTCCGGAGTGGGGTAACTGGCAAAGGAAGGAAAGCTTGCCATGGGAAGAGGTGGGGTGCCCAGAGGGTGAAATGGCCCAGGCAGCATGCTGGGGTGGGCAGAAACAGAGGGCAGCACCCCTGTAGGTGGGCAATACTCCAGTCACAAAGCTGGCTCAGCCTCTGCATTTCTGAAGTGGGGCAACAGGAACCCTCCCCAGGCTAGATGAGTCCTTCCTACTCCAGGCCAGGTGGCCATTACCTATCCCTTGGGCAAAGTGGCTGTGTCTCCTGCCTTCACCCTGGAGTGTCCCCATAGCATCACTTTCTCCCTAGCCAACAGCCCAGACCCGGGATGTAAGAGCAGCCTCCACTCTGCGCGCTCAAGTCGCTCTGGCTGCTCTGCCCATGACTTCTCCACAGCATCCCAAGTCCACTCCTCTCCTGCCTCCCTCTGCCTTTGCGTGTGCATAGGGACATGGGACTCCAGCCCTTGCTCGGAACAAGCCCAAGTGTGTCCTAGGCATCCCAACGCCCAGTGACACAAGGCTCGGCTGGGTCTGGCCAGGCCAGCTTCATGGATTTTCCTCTTCTGAGAAGGGGACTTTCTGCTGAGCTCTTCCCCAGAACCAAGCCAGTCACAACCAGGAACTTGGCTCCCAACACCGGGAGGAGGCTGGAGTGCAGCCTGGGGATGGGGGCTTGAAGCACGATCCCCACCAGGGGCCAAGGGAGGACAGGAATGGGATGAGGGCATCTCAGGGCCACAGCCAAGTGAGCTGGAGTTCAGGACAGCCCCAGTCTCCTTCCTTGGAGAGGATCACAAAGTCCCCACCATTTTCGGGTTGTTGGGTATCTGTCTGCTGCCCTACCCTCAAAACAATGAGAGGAAGTGATCAGTCAGGACTCATTGGTTGTAAGTGACAGAAACCATCTTGAGCCATTTGAACTGGCTTGAACTCAAAAGATACTATACCAACTCCGCTAACAGGGCAGGGTTCCCTGAGGAAAACCAGAGGCCAGCTTGCTGCCATCAACATCTCTCTCCTTGTGCCATTGTCTCCCAAGCCACTGTCCCCACTGCAGTAGAACCAGGAGCAGCCACAGGCTCAGGTCCATGGCCTCACACACTCAAACCAAAGAGAGAACTCTTCCTCTAATGCCACTCTGAGCAATTCCAGGGGAGGACTCTGATTGGCCCTGCATGAGTCACATGTTTACCCCAGGAACCAATCACCACAGCCAGGACGATAAGGACAGATAAATGACCCAGCCTAGGCCAGGCAGCCCAACCCTGTAACAGGGGGAGGAACCTGTCAGTGGAGGAATGAGGGGGGATGCTGGGCAGAAAAGAGCAATAGCAGCCACAGAAGGGTCCCTTTAAAATGCACGTTTTAAACCGGTGCGGTGGTGCATGCCTGTCATCCCAGCATTCTGGGAGGCTGAGACAGGAAGATCACAAGTTCAAGCTCAACCTGGAAAATTTAGGAACTTAGTGAGACCTTGTCGCAAAATTAGAAAGGGCTGAGGATGTAGCTCAGTGTGAAGGCCGTGAGTTCAATCGCTGGTGTTGCAATAATTAATTAATTAATTAATTAATTTAAAAATGGGCGTCAATGCACTACTATTAACTAGACACTAGGGCCGGTGAGATGGCTCAGCGGCGTAAGCGCCTGCCTTGCAAGCGCAAGGGCCCGAGTTCGACTCCCGGATCCCACATACGAAAAAGGGGCCGGTGATATCGCTCAGTGGCACGGGTGCCTGTTGGCGCACGAGGTCCTGAGGTCGACCCCCCGGTACCCACAAAAAAAAAAAAAAAAAAAAAAAAAAAACAACAACTAGACACTAGCCCTCAGGATTCACCTGTATTTACAGTAACACCCACTTCCTGTTCTGGGATCATATCCGGCCACCACACTGCATTTATTCATCTGCCTCCATAGTCTCCTCTGGCCTGCGATGGATTCTGGTTCTCTCTTGCTCTCCGAGACCTTGATGGTTTTGAGGGGTACCGGTCAAGTGTTTTGTAGAAGGTCCCTCCACCTGCATGTGTCTGGTGTTCTCTTGTCCTTAGTCTGGGTCCTAGAGAGAGAAGAACACAGAGGTGCAGGGCCACTGTCACTGCTGCACATCGCAGGGCACGCGACATCCACTTGACTCCTCACTGATGGGAACCTCGGCTGCTCGGCTGAGGTGGAGTCTTTGCCCACTCAACCACCTCTAGGGAAACTGAGGCTTGGAGAGGTTAAAGTGCTGGCACTAGAGTGAGGGTGGGACCGCATGTGAACAAGGCCTGTCCGACTGCCACGACTCCACAGTCCTTTGGAGTGGGAGGCAGGGAAACTGAGGCGAGAGCCTGACTCCAGGAATAGGAAGGTGAAAGAGGCTATATTGTGGGGCCTGCATTCAGCGTGCAGCAAGAGGACGGAGCCCAGGATTTCTCTGTGGGGGACCTGGCCCTGTTCAGATTGGCTTGGGGGCCCAAAGCCACAGTCTCATGTAGCCAGGAGGAGTGGGGAAAAGAGATGGGCGCTAGCAGATGGAGCTTGGCAGGGAGGAGAAGTGAAAGCAGGAGGGAGTGGTGACCTGTCTGGGGCACAGCAATCCAGGGAGGCTCCCTGGAGGAGGAGGGGCCACAGTTGCAGAAACAATCAGGAGAAAAGCTCAGCTAGGAGGTCCATCCCAGGAGACAAGAGACTACAGAGATTCAGACCCCAGGCCCTGGAATCTCACAAGCCCAGCTCCAAATCTCCAAATCCTGGGGCCCCCACTTCCTGATGGGTGGACTTGGCCAGTGACTGCTTCCCAACCCCATTTCAGACTCTCCGGCCCCAGGCCTTGCCTGCCCTGCTCGCCAGCTGAAATGCCCATCCTGGGCCAGGGCCCGGCCCCCAGCGTGACCAGCCACAGACTTTGGGGGGCCCCAGAAACGTGAAGGCGTGGGAGCCCTGGCTGGAAAAGGACCGGTAATTGCAGGCAGCAGTAGCAGAGCACTAAACCAAGCGTGGGGTCCCTGGGGAGGTGCCGGGCCACCACCGAGGTCACACAGTCATGCAGCCCACCCTGTCCCCACCCCAGGCTCAGGGAAGCCTGAGATCTCTCCACCCACAGCCCTTCTGCCTCCTGTGGAGGGACTGGCGCTTCCCTCTCCCGTGGCTGCCTTGTCCTGGGTGGCAGGTGGCATGAGATGAACTCCAAGGTACCCCCCACGGTTCGGCTTCATGTCCTGGAATTTTATGGCTCTAATATCCTCCACTGGGAAGCTGCTGAGCAGAGGGACCCGTGAGGCTGCAGAGTTGAGGGGTCAGGCCGCCCCCACAGCTGTCACTGATGGTCCCAGGCGGTTTGGAGGGGATAGAGGCAAGGAGAGGGTTGCTCGGATTTCATTCCCTGCCACTCTGCAAGTTTGAAATGCCACATTGAGCATGTGTTTTGTAGGACTGCTGGGGTCCTGTGTCCCTCCGGAAGGGACCTGGGGACCAATTTTCCCTCCCCAGGGTACTAGGATCCCAGCTGGCACATCTCGCACCCATGGTCCCTCCTGGCCAGGGAGCTTTGCTGTCGCCTGTGGAGGTGGAGCCTCAGAGGTGGAGCCTCAGAACTCCGCCTGCTGCCCTCCTGGCTCTGAGGGGAGCAAATAAAAAATACCCCCCCCCATCATGTGCTCGTCATTTTGAATGTTAAGGATCCTGGAAGGGCGCAGCTGGAGGTTCTCCCAAGTGGCAGCCAGATATCTATCTGCTAGCGCCACTGCCCTCTGATAGCTCGGCTGGACTGGGCTCAGCCTGACAGCCAAAGCGGCTTGGCCACACAACTGACACTTGATGCCCACTGTTGATTCACCCGTGTCCTGCAGCCGGTGACCAAAGAGCAGTGGAATGGCCGGATCAGGAACTGGGCTTGCTGCATGGTAAATGGCTTCCCCCAGAGCAATGCCCCACGGATGCCAGGCAGAAACTCAGTGCCCTCCCAGAACACCGAAGAGCACTTCCACTAAGCCCAGCCCAGATGCTTGGGGAAGGGACATAGGCACCACCTCCCAACAGGAGTAGTGTATAAAAACTGAGGACATTTTTAAAACTTCCACCACATATGTGTATAGTGGGTAAACAGGCGCCTGGCACATACCCAGCTCTCAGTCTCTGTTCTTGTGGTGTGGCCACAAATAACAAAAATGGTCTAAGGATGAAAAATGTTTTGTTGAGCCATCCAAATAGGGATGAATGGGCCGGTGAGATGGCTCAGTGGCATAAGCGCCTGCCTTGCAAGTGCGAGGGCCCGAGTTCGACTCCCGGATCCCACATACGAAAAAAGGGGCCGGTGATATCGCTCAGCGGCACGGGTGCCTGTTGGCGCGCGAGGTCCTGAGGTCGACCCCCGGTACCCACAAAAAAAAAAAAAATATATAGGGATGAAAATATCAACAAAAATTTCTGTAATTCAGAATATACTTAGCCACAATTAGTGACAGTGCAAGAGGAGTTTGACATGCCTGTGGGATGCGCCGGTTCAGAAATGTAGGATTTTGCACAAGCAAAGTAGAAATGTGCAAGTAGAAAGCACAACCTAAATCCCTGAAGGAGAGGCAGTCAGACCTGTGACTACTATGGGCTCTTCTGGCAGATGTCCAGGGAGGCTGGGAGCCTCTGAAATGTTCACATCCTTTCTCCCACAAAACAGTGAATGCACTGCTGTGGGAAACCACTGAAGTCTTTCTAGAACAAGCACAAAATAAAGCTTTCCAGTTCACAATCGATGACCTCTGTCACTAAATTCAGAAAAGAGACCAAAAGTACAGAGACATCATTCCAAGTTGCTCATTGAGTGGAAAAGCCGTTCTATCTCCAGGACACTTACAAAGCCAGCCACACTGAGAGTGAAGAGTCAGAATGAACAAATTAAGTTATTGGTAAAATTATTTTATCTTTTATCAGATAACACTCATAGGGGAGGGGAGCATGAAATTAATGGCCAACAATACAGAAGATTGATAATTCTCACACCTGCTCACTAGCAGATATTTCACCAACAGACACACAAAACCGCTGGTGGGCAAGGCAGTGCAGATTCTGGCACATGGGGAGGACGGTGTGGCAAGCATAATGCCCTTAGTCTCTTACCTGAACCCTGGCAGCACTGGGGGAGGCAGTGTGCCTTCCTCTAGGCCCATCCTGAGAATCTGGTTGCTGACTTCCCAGCCTCCCTTGCAGCTGGGGTAGCCATGTGACTCAGTCTGACCAATGAGATCTAAGTAGAAAGCAACACAATAGGTAGATTCCTAAGGAAGTTTTTTCTTTTCTTTTTATAAGAAGTCGGACACCCCACATGGATGGGACCTAGTCAGTTAGGGTTCTCTAGAGGAACAGAATCAATATAAAATATATGTATAATTACACAAAGGAATTTATTAGGTAGCTTACAGGATCAGAGGTAGGAGTCCATCATGGCCTCCCACAAGCTGGAAAACCAGAGGATCCCGTAGCTGCTCAGCCCAAGAAGCTGGAAGCCACAGAACAAAAGGGATCAAGGATGCAGTGCCGGTCCAAGGTTGAAGGCCTGGAAGCTCACGAAAAGGTCACTAGTGTAAGTCCACATTGGAAGGTTGAAGAAATGGGAGACCTGGTGACTGATGTCCAAAAGCGACAGCAGTAAAGGACACACCTGCTCAGGAAGACTGGAGCTCTTCAAAACAGGCATTCTTCTTTCTTCCTACTCTTCTTTTTACATCCAGGGTGCCAACCTCTTGTTTGCTATCACCCACAGCCACGTGAGTCTTCCCCCCTTCAGTTGCTGGCCTGCAAGTCAGTCATCCACAGACACAGCCAGAACTGCGCTTTACTAACCTGCAGGGCAGGTCTTAATCCATTCGAGTTGACATCCCCTGATTAATGATCACAAGGCCCCACATTTCTTCCACCTTCTTCCAGCCTGGAATGCTGGCATCGTGCTGGAGCCACCTGCGGCAGCCATCTTGTCCCGCTCTGGCTTCCTGTCCTGGGAGGAAAACAGCCCCAAGCAGCAAACATAAGGCTCCTCTGACTCCCATCTCTCTCGTTGTCTTCTCTGAAGCCATCAATGTCCTGGGTTCCCATTTCGCCAGGGGAGCAGAAGTCATCAGAAGAGGCTCCACCATTGCCCACATTCCTCCTCCTGAGGCTGCCCTTTGTCCCCACCCTTCACTGGGCCCGGCTCCCCTGTCCCTGGGCCCTGTCCCCACCTCTTCTTCAGGGTGTCCTCTGCTCCCCCTCGTTCTCCTCCATGTCCTTTTCTCCCCTTGAAAGGTCGTGCCCACTGTCACACACCAAGTGCTGCTGTTTGTCACCTTAGTAAAGCCTGTCTGGATGGCGCATTCCCAATCTCTCCTTTCCTTAATCAGAAGGAAGTGAACCCCAACGTGGTCTTTTTTCACCCTGATTCTTGTCCGTCAGGGCTCTGCAGTCAGCAAGTCCCTCTGTGCTACTGAAAGAATCCTTGTCAAGGTCCCAGTGACCCGAATGGCCAGATGTGCACCCTATTCCTGACTGAATGGTCAGCGACAGCACCTGCTGCCGATCCTCCCTCCTCCTCCAAACCTCTTCTCCTGCTCAAATGGGAACTCAGTGAGAAACAGCACTCTTGTCGTCCTGTCACTGCTTAGGCCTTGCCACCTAGAATGGTGCTCGGCAGCAGTGGGGGCTCAGCATAGGCACTGCAGCAATAAAGAGACCACCAGTTACCTCCACAATATCTTAGATAAAAACCACCTTCCTAGCTTGCCAGTCAGACGGGTGTGGCTCGTGACCAGATGAAAGCAGAAATGAAGTGTACAACTTCCTGTTCATGTTTCCAAAAGGAAATGTGCATACCTCCCTTTGCTTTCCCAACTTTTCCAGTGGCTGAAATGCAGATGCAATGGCAGGAGCTGGAGCGGTCCTCATAAGACAGACTGTGGAACCACTTGCAGGTTGCGGAAGGCAGGTAATCAAAAAAACAGCACTTTATCAGCTCTGGTCACACAATGCTCAGATGGTTACAGGGCAGAGAGGTAGATGTCCACCTTATTTAAATCACTGTCGCTTCGGCCTTGGTGACAGCAAGCAGACCAGGAAAGCCGTAGAACAGTTGCAGTTGGGTTTTCTGCCCCTTGCAACAGGTCCACGTATACATGAGGGGAACGAGCTGCACAGTTTCTCTGGGTCTTGTTCCTCACTCAGCACCGATGCTACACAGGAGGACGTGTTCAGGGTAAGGTGGGAGCCACAACGCAGGCTGATGAGGAAGACGAGGATCCAGGCTGACAGTGCGCAGGCGCTGCCCAGGGCAGAGGCGCTTGTTCCGTGCCAGCACTGGCGCTTATGCACAGCGAGTAGCTGGCAGCCAACAGTGTCCTCTCCATCTTTCTGTGGTGCTGAGAGAGATGGAGAAGACTGCGACTGAACCAAGGCCACCAAGTGGACGGCGTCGTAGCCAGCTTCTGGAAGGGATGCGGGGCAGAAATCTGCTTTGCCAATCTGCACAACTCTTGCTGTGAAATGAAGGTGCACATCAGGCTTTTGGAAAGGAGAGATGAAAGTCCTTCTCTAAGACACAGTAGTGCCATCGAAAGCCAATCCTTTGATCTGAAGAAGGAGGACTTGGCGATCCCATCAGCACCTCAAGCAATCTGACTGCGTCGCCTTGGAGCTAAGGTACCATCGTCTTTTCTTTTTCCGTGGTCCTGGGGATTGGACCCAGTGCCTGCATACTGAGTGAGCTATGTCCCCAGTGCTCTTTTATTTTTTATTTTGAGATAGAGTCTTGCTCAGCTTTCCGAGTTGGGCTCGAACTTGCAATTCTCCTACCTCAGCCTCCCAGAGTACTGGGATTTTACAGGGGTGCACCATCGCACCCAACTTCCATCTTCATAGTTGATAAACAGGTGCTAAGATGTCGTAAAACCAAATTGTGGGGCAAACTTCTCGATCCCTGAGAGGCTGGCACTAACCCAGCACACGACATCTTTTCCGCAGCTCAAGGAAGAAATCAATGACACAGCTTTGAGCATATGAAAAGCCACATCCAGGCACCGCTGCCAAACAAGCAAGATCCTCTCCCACGTGAAATGAGACCAAAGCCAAGGCCAGCGCCAGTGTGCCGTGTGTGTCGTGTCCTCTTCTGAAAGGAGACTTCCGTGCAAAATTTCTTCTGTGTCACCTGAGGGGCCGTGTCCAATCTTCAAAGCCCAGGACAGCCTGACACGGACACCCTGCAACCTCGGGATGGGTGTTTGATTTGGAGTGAGCAAGAAGAAAGGGAGGCAGCAGCCTGGATGTGAGACTGAGCCACAGGCCACACTCCTCAGCATCGAGCAGCACGCAGGCCATTCTGTGCATGACTGAGGCCCCACTGTGTGCAGGGACCACAGAGGATCCACTGTGTGCCTGGAATGCTGGAGGCACAGAGGGAACAGACAGATGCCAAAGCATCATCCCCAACATAAACTCTGTACCCATTTAATACAACAAACTCCCAGATTCCTCTTTCCCCAGCCCTTGGGAACCTCCATTCTCTCCTCTTTCTATGAATTTGAATATTCTACCAATCTCATATAAGTGGAATCATACAATATTTGTCCTTTCATGTCCAGTTTCTGTCACTTACCACAAGATTTTGAAGGTTCATCCTTATCACCATATATGTAGCATTTCAATCCTAAGGCTGTATAACAGTCCGTGTGTGTCCATACCACACCGTGCTTGTCCAGGCCTCCCGTTGATGGGCATGTGGGCCACTTCCACCTTTGGGCTACTGTGAGTAATGCTGCTGTGAACACGAATGGGCAGGAGGCTGGGAGTGGAATTGCTGGTCACATGGTAACTCCACATAATGGTTTAAATATAAAGTGTCCCCAAAGACTCCTGTGTGGAGGGTTTGGTCCCCAAGGCAGCAATGTTCAGAGGTGGGGTGGGGGCCTAGAGAGGTGACTGGGTCCCCGAGATACTAACCTCATCAGTGGATTAATCTACTAGCCAATGGGCTGGTAGGAGGAAGTGGGTCCCCAGGGAGTGGCTTGGAAAGGTACATCTCTTTCTGGGCTTCTTCCCCCTCTTTCTGCTTCCTGGCTGCCATGGGTTGGGCAGCTTTGCATTATGGGCCCTTCTCCATGATATTTCTGTCTTGGGGCTAGGCAACCACGGACTGAACCCTCCAAAATAGTGAGTCAAATAAACCCTTTCTACTTTAAATTTATATGTCAGGTATTTTGTCCCAGCAATGAAAAGCTGACCAATGTACTCTGTGTCTAACCTTTTTTTGTTTCTTAGCAGTACTGGGAAATGAACCCAGGACCTGGCCCCTGCTAATGTGATAACTTCTTAAGGACCTTCCAAACTTGTCCTCAGCAGATGTGCCATCTCACATTCTATTATTAATTTTAAACATTATAGTTGATTTCAGGGTTTTTTTTAGCTCTGACAAATATTGTCTTACTTTACCTAGGATTGGTGGTTCCCATGGGCACCCTGCATCACTCTGTGATCCATGATGTCACAAGCTAAAGTGAGGCTGCTCCAGGAATTTGCACCCTGAGGGTCTCAGGTTGAGGACTGAGAGTCTACTGTCCTGTCATGCTCAGACTGGGATGAGTGGTCTCCATTCTGAGGTTCCACGGGACAGGGTTTGGAGTGCATCTCCAGGCCACAGTGGTAGATGAGGGAAGAGTCAGCTATGTCCCCCTCAAAACTGCCTCCGGAGGAGGTCACTGGGGGTGAGGCAGCTGGTAATGGGCCTGAATTCCTTATCAAGCAGCAGGGCTGGGGTGCAGGAAATGGAGAGGAAGAGGCAGACACAGGGGCAAATGAGTGAGGTAGCGCAAGACCACGGAGAGAAGTCATGAGCCCCAGGTCCCCATCTGATGGCTGAGGCTGGTGATGGCTAGAACAGCTAAGAGAAGAGAAACTCATTCAGTCATGCAACAAACATCCACTGCACACAGTCTGGCTGAGTGCTGGGCTTACGGGGACAGGAAGACTCAGGCCTGCCTGTGCTCATCCTGCGTGTTTCTGCTCTTGCCAAGTCTTACCAGTCTGCCGATGACACCAGGGAAAACCCAAATCAAACTTCTAGCTTCCCTTGTTCTGAGTTCTTGGCTTTTCCTACCCACTTGAGAGGTCACAAGCTGGGCAGGACCCTCCACCAGCTTTGGTGTGGATGACAGACACCTGTGTCCTCTGGAACATGACGTCAGCAGCTAAATACCAGTCCTGCAAAGAGCCGGAAGTTCGACTACGCACGCACAGACCATCAGTTACATCACTTTCTCTATCCTCCAACCACCCTGCTTCTTTATCCATAGATACCCCTGAACTCCATCCTCAGGGAGGCGGATGAGTGTTCCCGCTCCTCGTGTTTGGCTGCCTCATGAATAAACTGTTTCGCTTTTCCAAAATGCATCATTTCAGTGGTGGGCCTACTATTGTACTACAGGCAAACAAGCCTGGTTGGGTAATACCACGAGACTCATTGCCACCTAAGATAGCCACCATTCCTTAGGGGTCACCCTGGGCCAGCCGCAGTCTGAGAGCTTTGAGGGTTAACACTGAATACTCACCACTGTGTAGGTGAGGTAATTGCAGCTCAGAGAGGCTGAGTAGCTTCTCCAGGATGACACAGCTGGGAAGCAGAAGAACCCGCGTTTGTCATCCCAGACTCCTCTCAAAATGTGAGAGCCTTTTCTGAGAACACTGACGTGAGACCCAGGAGGGGGTCGATGTCACTCCACAGGATCTGTCGTCTCCCAGGCCTCTGGGGCCTGGCCCACCCCAGGGATTTCTCCCTCCAGTTCTTGCCACAGTGTCTCAGGATCCTCCTTCCTTCTGCCCCAATTCTGGCACCACCCTCCCTACCCTCCATGGCCGGACCTTCAGGAGCAGTGGCTGACACGCCCGACCCACCTCGGCAGCCTCCGTGGAATACCACACCCACCCAAGCGCAGCGCCACCTCCTCGGGAGCACTCAGGCCTTGGAGAAAAAAATGCCCTTCCCTTCCCCTTTGTCACACAGAGTAAAAGACTGGAAAAATCTCATTCTCAGAGGAGCCAGCAGAATCTTTAGTCTGGGACTCCTCATCCAAAAACCTCAGAACCGCCGACTCATAGGCTCCCAGGGTCAGGGACTGGAGGTTCCGGTTCTACACGCTTTCTCTACCAGGTCCGGGCCATGGCCAAGGTCACAGGGCAGGGAGGGCTGGGGGACTGAGGAGTTGGGGAGGCACGAAGCTTTGGGGTACAGAGGCTGGGGTACGGGTGGAGAGGGAGGCTAAGCCTGTTGTCATGCTAGAGGAAGCAGTTGGCGGGTGCAGCCCGGCTCTGTTACTGATGGTTTTTAATTATGTAAATCAACCCAGGGCCTGCGCCTGGCACCGGCTTGGCATCCATCAGCTGGCACCAGAATTAATCAATAAATAACCAGCTGCATGGGGCCCGGGCATGAGCATCAGCCACACCCCCACCCCCTCCCAGCTGGAGGGGTGGAGGGAGTGAAAGCTGTAGCTCCCGCTGTCGGAACAGTAGCACACACAGACACACGTACACACCGCGTGCAGCGGCAGCTTTGGAACTTGCATACTCACACAGGTAGACCCACCTGCAAGCCCAGAGGGAAACGATGTGCAAATCACACACACAGACCCTCTGCCACAGCAGCACTATGTGCCCTGCACGCACAGGAGCCTGGCACTAGGGGGCAAGGTCCTCACCCCAACCTCACACTTGTCCCCTCTCAGTGCACAGCCACACTATCTCCCCTCTGCAACACCCTGTGAGGCCGCTGCGCTGTGCTGGGCCCATGTCTTACAGATGAGGAAACTGAGACCTGGAGAAGGAATCTGCCGAGGTTGTGTCCAGGGTCCACCCCTCCCCACCTCCAGCCCCACTCAAAGGTGCACAGAGGTTGGTGGCCTAGGGAGCAGGGGAGGGGAGGGCCGCTGGAGCCCCAAAGCCCCTGAGGCAAGGCCTCCTCCCTAAGAGCAGGGCCAGGGGGCGGTGGCAGTGAAGCTGGGTGCCTGCAGCAGCTCCCCGGGAGCCCTGATGGATGGTTAAGCCGCTGCCACTGCCACTGCTGCAGGCTCACGTGCTCCCCCATAAATCAGCCCCTCGTCTGGGCCTTGGCTGCTTCTTGATCGCATTCCAGCACCAAGGGGAGGGGGCTCCCCACCAGTGGTGGCAGGAGGGGGCTGGCAGGGAAAACCGTGAAATTAATGGAAAGGTTTTCGCTTCCCTCCTTTCCTCCTCTCTGCCTCCAGCTGTCTGTGGCCTCAGCTCGGCTCTGGCTGGGGACCACTAAATACCAAGTGAGAAATGAGCTGCGACACGATGGATGTCGGAGGCAGCCAGCACAAAGGTCCCTGTCCCCGGGTTGGAGACATGCAGCACCCACTTCCTGTGTCCCTCACCCTCAGGCCAGGGCTTTCCCAGCAGCCCCTGGAAGACAGGGAGAGGAAGTAGGAAGGGGTTTTTGTGACTGGGAGTGAGTATCTTGCGTCTGGGCAGCTAGGGCCCCCCAGAGGGATCCGCCTTTGGGGCTGCCCACCCCATGGAGTAGCGGGAAGCTCTGGGCTCTGAAAGGCCCAGGGTGACACCAGTGGGACTTTGAAACCATACAGAGCAGTGGCCAGGGACCCAGCCTCCAAGACCAGGCTCTGACACCAGTAGCTGTGCAACGCAGGGCAGGCTGCTTCACCTCTCGGAGCCTCAGTTTCCTTACGTGCAAAGTGGCGTGAGCAACAGGACCACCCTTGTAAATGGATGGACACGTATTCTTTAGAAGAGTCACTGGTGAGTACAGAGTTAAATACTGTAAAAATTACCGCTTGTCACCAATATTGAAGTCATAGGTCCTCATATATCAGAATCCCCTGGGAGGCTTTTAAGACTCAGTTTGCTGCCTCAGTTGGTCTGGGGAAGAGGCCAAACCTGCCTTTCCAGCAATTTACCCACCGATGCCATGCCAGGCTGCTGGTGCAGAGGTCACACACTGAGAGCCCACGAAGGCCCATGTTGGCACCCACTGTCCCAGCGGGGTCCCCGTCTACTCTCCAGCTAAGGGCCAGAGTGGGAGCAAGTTCCCAGAGTCACACGGGGTGAGGGTGCAGGGCTCTCAGCAGGAAGGGGGAGCCTGGAGGTGGAGGGGGCTTCATGCCCACCCCCATCTGCCCTCTTTCCACTCCACTGCCCAGCCCCCAGGAGCGAAAGGGCAGAATTTGCCTTCCCAGCCAGAGGTAATCTTTTAATCTCTCTGGCTTTAATCTTACAGCCCAACATAAACCCAAATCCATGCAGGGGAAGGAAGGGGGTGGGGGACACAGAGCTGCCATCCTGGGGAGGCAGGTAATCTAGGCTTTAGCTTCTCACTTCACCACATCGCCCTCCCCTCTCCTCCGCCCCCTGCCCTTGGGAGAACTGGACTGGGGTGGGGGTTGATAGCGAGCAGCCAGATAGGGTGAAGAGAGGTAGATTCGCTCCTTAAAAAGACACTTCTGTGGTAGACAAAGCCTTCTTAAACAGGACACAAAAATCACTAGTTTATTAACAGTTATAAATCGGTCTTCATTGAAATGAAGAGTTTATGAAAGCCAGGCGTAGCGATACACATCTCTAATCCCAGTCTTCAGGAAACTGAGGCAGGAGGACCTCAAGTTCAAGGTCAGGCTGGCCTACATAACAAGACCTTCCCTTAAAAAAAAATTGAAAAAGAGCTTATGGTTAGCAAAAACACCATGAAAAGAAAGGAAAGCTAATCCACGGATGCAGAAAAGATATCTTAACCTATATATCTGAAAAAGAACTAGTATTGCCATATATAAACAACTCCTACAAATAAAAACAAACAACCTAATAATTTCTTAAATAGGCAAAAGATATGAACAGGCACTTCACAAAGGAGAATACCAAAATGCCAGTAAGTACTTAAAAAGACACTCAGCAAGCAGCAGGGATGAGCAAACTGAAATGATCCCAAGTTACCACTCGGATTCACCAAAATGGCCAAAATTTAAGAGTGGAAATATGAGAACCAACTCTCATACACAGCTCCTGAAGGTGTCCGTGGCTCGATCACTTTGAAGACCTGTTAGGCCGTTTCTCATTGCTGTGTACTGAATATTTGGGTCCCCTCCAAAATCCACATCAAAGTTTTGTTGCCAACGTGACTGCATTAAGAGGTGGAGCCCTTAGAGGGCAGTTAAATCATTAGGGAGGCGCCCTCCGAGATCGATGACCTCATGAAAGAGGATCAAAGGACTTGTTTGTTCCTTTTGCCCCTTCTGCCATATGAAAACAAAAGAAGCAGGCACGAGCTCTACCAGACACTGAATCTGCTGGCACCTTGATCCTGGACTTCTCAGCATCAGAACTTGTGAACAATAAATTTCTATTATACATAAAGTATTCAGTCTCGGGTATTGTGTTATAGTAATGGGATCAGACTAAGACATGGCTTTATGATCTACCCATTCCATTCCTAGAAATTTACCCAAAAGGAATGAAAGCATACAAGGGGTACTCGAAAAATATCGTGAGTGTTCACGTTTTAAAAATTTATTACAGTAAGACATCACCATTAATCCCCCTGCAAAACACTCCCCTTGCTCCGAACACACTTATCTCATCATTCTGACCCCTTTCTGAGTCTTAGAAGTCCTCTTTCATAAGTGCCTTTACGAAGCGTGATCAAAAATGCAGTGAATGCTCCTGCTGAGTGCCCTCCAGTGGAAAGGCGGGCTCGCAGAACCATTACCGTGTGTCCTCGGCCACCCTCTCCAGGGGTCTGGCACTGTGCAACTTCCGGCTCCTCTGCAAAGTCGGAATGATCGTGGAAAGGAAACACTTGAATCAATTCAGGTATCGATTCAGCTATTGAGGCAAAGGACATGCAAAAAAAACGACAGTGCAGCTAAAAACACTCCGGAAAAGGACTTCCAGAACTGCTTCAGAGAGCGGCACGAAAAATGGGATAAGTGGGGCCGGTGAGATGGATCAGCGGCATAAGTGCCTGCCTGGCAAGCGCGAGGGCCCGAGTTCGACTCCCGGATCCCACATACGAAAAAGGGGCCGGTGATATCGCTCAGTGGCAAAGGCACCTGCTGGCGCGCGAGGTCCTGAGGTCGACCCCCGCTACCCACCAAAAAAAAAAAAAAAAAAAAAGGGATAAGTGTTTGAGGCAAAGGAGAGCATTTCAAAGGGGATTAATAACAATGTGTCTTTTACTGGAATCTTTTTTTTTTTTCACTTAAACACACACTGTATTTTTCTGTCACACCTCTCATGTCTACACAATGACCACGATGCTCTTGAAGATTTACTCAATTTTGCTCCAAAGGGAACCAAGCGTCCATCCCGCCCCTCACTAACCCTGGACACCCACCTCCTGACAGGCTTCCCGTGCAAGGGACAGCGCCTCAGTGTGATGTACGCTGCTGTCATTCAGCTTTCTGTCATCATCAGCAGGCAGCAGCCTTAAGTGACCCACGAGAGCCCCGTGAGTAGACAGTGCTGTGCAACCCCGGCCTCCTGCACCCCCATTTTGCAGATGCTCCCCCAGGCTCCCTGGTTCCCATCCACTTGTCCATCATGCCGGAGAGACCAGCACTCAATTCCCAGCCCCGAGGCTATGGCTGTCTCAGCCCACTGAAGCTGCAATGACACCCCCTGTAGACAGTTGTCACCGCGGCTCCTTAAGGGCTATTGGGGCCCAGGTTCTGGCCAGGACTGCAGGCCTTCGAAGGAGATGAAGGAGAAGCCAGAGAATATTTATAAATCACCAAGGACACGTAAACACTGGGTAGAGAACGTTTGTCACCCTCTATCTTGCCATCCAGATGGAGCAGCTGGCGGTTGCTTCCGGTGAGACTGAGGTCAGTGGCCACTGGAAGAAGCACAGAGAAGCCCCTACTGCAGCCACTTTCCAGGGTTCCTGCAGCGGGAGCACCCGGTCTGGGTGTTTGGTCGGGCCAGGCTGCCTGGTTGCCACGCCCACTCCATGAGCCACCCTGGCTGCCCAAGCCCAGATGAGCCACCAGAGGGCAGCAGCCCCAGCAGACACCTGGCTTCCACTGTGTGAGAGCCACCAGCTGCATCCTTCCAGGATCCTCAAAGTTCAAAATGGCGAGCACGGGACGGAGGCAGGGTTTGGCACCACTAGAATGTTTACTGCTCGGCCGTAAGCAGAGACACAGAACTCATCCCACCTGCATTTGTCGTACAGAGAGGTTCGGCCCCATCCTCACGCTCATGGCAGAGCCAGGAGGGCAGCAGGCGAAGTTCTGACTCCACCTCCACAGGGTACAGCAAAGCTCCCCGGCCAGGAGGGACCATGGGCGCCAGATGTGTCAGCCAGGCTCCCGGTCCCCTGGGGAGGGAAAGTTGGTCCCCAGGTCCTTTCCAGAGAGGCACATTTGGGGAAGCACCTTCCCCCAAGGGACTCCAGCAGTCCTACAAAACACATGCTCAGTGTCGCATTTCAGACTTGCAGAGTGGCAGGGAATGAAATCCGAGCAACCCTCTCCTTGCCTCTATCCCCTCCAAACCGCCTGGGACCATCAGTGACAGCTGTGGGGGCGGCCTGACCCCTCAACTCTGCAGCCTCACGGGTCCCTCTGCTCAGCAGCTTCCCAGTGGAGGATATTAGAGCCATAAAATTCCAGGACATGAAGCCGAACCGTGGGGGGTACCTTGGAGTTCATCTCATGCCACCTGCCACCCAGGACAAGGCAGCCACGGGAGAGGGAAGCACCAGTCCCTCCACAGGAGGCAGAAGGGCTGTGGGTGGAGAGATCTCAGGCTTCCCTGAGCCTGGGGTGGGGACAGGGTGGGCTGCATGACTGTGTGACCTCAGTGGTGGCCCGGCACCTCCCCAGGGACCCCACGCTTGGTTTAGTGCTCTGCTACTGCTGCCTGCAATTACCGGTCCTTTTCCAGCCAGGGCTCCCACGCCTTCACGTTTCTGGGGCCCCCCAAAGTCTGTGGCTGGTCACGCTGGGGGCCGGGCCCTGGCCCAGGATGGGCATTTCAGCTGGCAAGCAGGGCAGGCAAGGCCTGGGGCCGGAGAACCTGAAATGGGGTTGGGAAGCAGTCACTGGCCAAGTCCACCCATCAGGAAGTGGGGGCCCCAGGATTTGGAGATTTGGAGCTGGGCTTGTGAGATTCCAGGGCCTGGGGTCTAAATCCCTGTAGTCTCTTGTCTCCTGGGATGGACCTCCTAGCTGAGCTTTTCTCCTGATTGTTTCTGCAACTGTGGCCCCTCCTCCTCCAGGGAGCCTCCCTGGATTGCTGTGCCCCAGACAGGTCACCACTCCCTCCTGCTTTCACTTCTCCTCCCTGCCAAGCTCCATCTGCTAGCGCCCATCTCTTTTCCCCACTCCTCCTGGCTACATGAGACTGTGGCTTTGGGCCCCCAAGCCAATCTGAACAGGGCCAGGTCCCCCACAGAGAAATCCTGGGCTCCGTCCTCTTGCTGCACGCTGAATGCAGGCCCCACAATATAGCCTCTTTCACCTTCCTATTCCTGGAGTCAGGCTCTCGCCTCAGTTTCCCTGCCTCCCACTCCAAAGGACTGTGGAGTCGTGGCAGTCGGACAGGCCTTGTTCACATGCGGTCCCACCCTCACTCTAGTGCCAGCACTTTAACCTCTCCAAGCCTCAGTTTCCCTAAGGGTGGTCGAGTGAGCAAAGATTCCGCCTCAGCCGAGCAGCCAAGGTTCCCATCAGTGAGGAGTCACGTGGATGTCGCGTGCCCTGCGATGTGCAGCAGTGACAGTGGCTCTGCACCTCTGTGTTCTTCTCTCTCTAGGACCCAGACTAAGGACAAGAGAACACCAGACACATGCAGGTGGAGGGACCTTCTACAAAACACCTGACCGGTACCCCTCAAAACCATCAAGGTCTCGGAGAGCAAGAGAGAACCAGAATCCATCACAAGCCAGAGGAGACTCCTAGCTGAACTTTTCTCCTGATTGTTTCAGCAACTGCAGCCCCTCCTCTTCCAGGGAGCCTTCGTGGATTGCACCTCCCTAGCTTTCAAGTCACCACCCCCTCTTGTCTCCATTCTTGCTGTCCAAGTCCACGTGCCACCTTCTCTCTCCTCCCTACTCTGCACAGTGGGTATGAGAGGGTGACCCCAAGGATGGCAGGAGGCTGGGCATAGCCAGGATGAGTGCCTGATTTACAGGAGGTGCAGGTGCAGTCAGGTGCAGGGTGAGAACATCATTTCCGTCCCGTGTGTTTCCTATAGGAGACCCAATCTACTCACCATGTTGGAACATTCCATTCACTGCCTCCATGCATACTGCTCTTATTAACCTGTGTAAGGCCTCCAGTGTCGGGAGGGCAGCCCTGGGCTTTTCCTCTTGCTTAGGCTCAAGGCGTTAAAAATAAGTGATGATTATCAGCGATTCATTTGTCCAACCCAAGGTCAAGGATCCCAGTATGTCCCTGTCACGAAACGGGCCTCGGGAAGCCCCCACATCCCAAGCTATCTCCCCTCCAACAGTGGCAGAAATTCTGCCATGAGAGCCAGAGGATCCCACAGAGGAGAAGTAATTTCCAGCCCAGCATCTTGGATTAAATGCACATATCCAGGTGAGCCGGGGTGGAAGCGCACAAGGTGAAGAGGGAAGGCCACAAGCAAGGTTTCAGGCCCTCTCTGGGCAGCAAGGATTCTGCAGTCACTATGTGCACATGCACACCTGCACACACACACACACACACACACACACACACTCTCAGGTAATCCCTTTGTCCCAGCAGTGGGGTTTAAGCCTCTATCTAAGCTAGTGCCCCCCACCCTGCACCCCAGCTGCAAACCGGGGCCACCTCTGTCCCAAGGCAGGTTCCCAAAGGCTCACCAAGGACTCCCTGCAGGGCTAGAGGCAAACCCAGGTGAGCCAGCAGCTGGCCGTGGTAGCACACGGTCACACACACATACTCATGCACCTATGCCTGCAGGCACACAGTTGGAGACAACAGGCTGAACACAGACACACACCGATCTGTCCTCCCAAAGGCAGGAGAAATCACCCTGTCCCCGAGAAGCCACAGAAACACAGGAGGTGCAGAAAGGCCACTCCCACAGACTTGCCCTGGATTTCCCCACCAGGAGGTGGGGGGGCGCCTGTTCCTAGCCTCCCTCCTCTGTGACAGCCCCAAATCCAGTTAGGGTTCCCAGTTTACCTTCGTTTCCTTCCCCAGTACTCAGGGGACCCAAGCCCAGCACAGTCTGCTGTTTCCTGCTCCATCGCACAGCAGGTGCCTGGCCAAGCCCCCTGCCTGCCTGGCCCCTCTCCCTGCCCTCTGCAGAGCTGGCCGCTCCACTCTTCTTCAGGGAGAGGGAGCCACATGCGCGTGCATGAAAACACAGATTAGAGCAATTAGCAAAGAGTCATCAGAGGACGCGACAAGAGCCACCACCGCACCTAATTACAGCCCTGGGAAGGCTCTCCCGGATTACAAACCCACACAAACAACGAAGCAGGAAGGGGCGGTCAGAAAGGGCACAGCCAAGCGCTGTCCTAAACCCCCCTATTCTTGTTTCAACCTTGTTCTGTTGTTTACAACCTGCTCTCCCAGCCATGTTCTCCAAGAGAGACAAGCAGGGTGAGAATGATTTCAGCCCCGTTTCACAGAAGGGGAAACTGAGGCCTGGGAGCCAGTGAAGGACAGCTGGAGAAGGCTGAGGCCACCCACACTGGACTTCCTGGCTGGAGTGGGGATCAGGATGACCCAGGCTTCCCAGGCTCCCTGGCCTGCAACCCAGCTCCCAGCCCTTCTCTCTGGAAAGAACCAGCAGAGCTGAGCTGGAGGCTGGGTTTGGCAGTTGCGCTGCCTGGAGCTCACAGCTGGCTTTGCAATCGCACATGGGCCACCCTTGCCTTTCACCAGTGACAGGATTGTTTAACTGATGGCTGCTGTCTCCAGCTGGTCACATTTGTTGAACCAGGGAAAGGGGAGGATTTTTAAAAACCCTGGGTGCACAGGGCCCACTTTGAGGCTCCTTTATCCCATCAGGTCCCTCTCAAGCCTTTGTTTTCCCTCAGCAACACCGAGGGCTTCCAGACCTTCCAGCCAGGCCTTGGCCTGGGTGAGAAACCAGTGGTGGTGCGTGAGTGCCCCCTGCTGGTGATGGCCTGCACTGCCCACTGGGACTCCAACCGGGGATCTCTAGGAGGGCCAGGCTGGGTGAGGGAGCCCTGAGCATCTGTGGGTGGGTCGGGCAGCTCCTTCCTGCTCCAGCAGTAGGGCGTGGGGATGTGCAGACACATTCCCAGTGGCAGGTGGACACCGAGCATGGTTAAGCGAGCAGACAGGGGAAGGGAGGGTGCCCAGCTCAGTGCATAGGCATCAGAGGGCTCGAGAGATACAGGGTGGATGAAGGAAAGACAGAGGGAAGGAGGGAATGAATGAATCTACTATTTCCTAAAAGGTGGTATGATAACATGCAGTACTCCTGCCTCAGCCTCCCAAGTACCTGGGACTGCAGGCATGCACCACCACACCGGGCATAAGGATGCTCTGTATAGAGCAGCGGGTCCCACACGGGGCTCTGTGCTGGAGTCACCTGGGAGAGTCTGGGTCTCTGAATCTCAGGAGGCCGAGGAGGAAGCCGGTGTGTCCTGATCGTCCCAGCCGGGGAAAGCCACAGGCACCCAACTTGGCGCCCTATAAGACACGGCCAGGCATCACTGCCTTTTCATAGTGAAACTGCTGTCATCAGAGGTGCCAAGCTCTGCCTGGGCGACATGGGACTCCTGTGCTGGGTGAGAGCTCCGATCAGATAGGCGAACGCCAAGCTTCCTGCAAGAAAAGAAGAGGGAGCTGCTATTTATGTAAACCCGCTTCTGCATCAGCACGGTCTAAAGCTAATGTGTATTTACTGTGGTTTTAATATATCCTGATTAAGTGTATCTCGTCAGTTCGCCCTGCACACCATGTTTTCTTCAGCATATGTCTTTATTATCAGTTAATATAAATATTGCATCGGCCGCTGTGCAGAGCATATAGGATTTTCTGTCCTGAGTTTATTTATAAGTGAGTTCATTTATGAGGCTTTTCTCTCCCTAAAAAGAATCCCCCTTTTTCTTGAAAACTGTGACTGGTGAAGTTAATTATGAACATATATTAGTATAATGTAGTTAATGTGGTTATAATCTGTTTATCTCTTTAATTGGGCCCTCATTTGCTCAAAACAATTTTCAGTTTCTTTCTTGATTAAAGCTGGAGGAGTGTGTGGTTCGGTTTGTCTCTAAACCCACCCACGCTTTGGAATGAGCAGGTGGGTTAAGACTGTATTTGGTGTGTGTGTTGTGCTATATTACCTTGTTAGATACTCTTGGTAAGAGAAAAAGAATTTCCAGTCTGAATTTTCATGGCTATACCTCTGGGAAAGAACTGAGAAAAATAAATTTTGTGTTCTCTGAGAAGATTGGCAGAAACATTGCAATTGAGTCTGATTTCTGATATCAGTTTAATGGTATTCCAAGGGCAGCTCTTTTGGCTTTGAGAGGATTTTAAAACAGAGCATAAATAGATTTGTCATAGCACAGGGTTAGAATTTGTTCTGTTGATGGCAAGCTATACGATATTAATTCTATTTTATGAACAAATGCAATTAAGTTGCAAATCCTTTAACAGTGCAATGCGAGGCCAGTGTTTTAACTGGTATTAGGAAATGTCAGGTTAGCATCCCCAAAGAAGACAAAATCTTTGGTGCAGGGCCGGTGAGATGGCTCAGCGGCGTAAGCGCCTGCCTTGCAAGTGCAATGGCCCGAGTTCGACTCCTGGATCCCACATACGAAAAAGGGGCCGGTGATATCGCTCAGCGGCACGGGTGCCTGTTGGCGCGCGAGGTCCTGAGGTCGACCCCCCGGTACCCACAAAAAAATAAAAATAAAAAAAAAATCTTTGGTGCAATGCTGAGAACATATGTGTGAGTTCTAAAGCTATGGCCTCCTCTTTTACATGGCTGGTGGGGATAAAAGTAGGTAAATCCACGCTCAAAGGCAATGGGACAGTAGCTGGCTGAATGATAAATTGACCTCCCCTTTAATTCATCAGGCCCGCTACGAGAAATTTATCCTTAGTATGCTCACATGTGCACACGAGAACTCATGTAGAGGAAAATTCACGGTAGCATTTTTGACAGCACACGACTGGAAGCAACTCGAATATCCATCCACGGAGGACTGGTTGACAGAAAACTGTGCCCTGTCATTTGGAATATTACACCACGGCAGGAAAGGGTCAGGGCTCAAGAACAAAATGACCCAATTAAAAACAGGTCAAAGGCCTTAACAAGACATTTCTCCAAAGGCCTATAAATGGCCAATGGCACATGAGAACAGACTCAGTGTTACTGATCACAAGGGACGTGCTGATCAAAACCACGATGAGATGCACTTCACACCCAGTACAATAGCTATCATGTTACACACACACTCACACACACACATACACGCTCACATCAGAAAGTAACAGGTATGGCGGGATAAGGGTAAATTGGAACTCTTGAACATGTCTGGTGAGCATAAAACAGTGTGGCTGATGTAAAAACAGTGTGGTGAGTCTTTAAAACCTTAAACAGAATTATCATATGATTCAGCAATTCCACTGCTGCGTCCACTGAAAGCAAAAACTTTAGCAGATATTTTCACACCCATGTTTACAGTAGCATTACTGACTGTAGCCAAAAGATGGAAGCAGCACAAGTGTCCATCACCAGATGAATGGATGGATGAACAAAATGTACACATGTATACAATGGAATATTATGCTGTCATAAAAAGGAGTGAAGTTCTTGGTGGTGCACACCCATAATCCCAGAGCTCTGGGAGGCTGAGGCAGGAGAGTCAAAAATTCAAGCCCAGCCTGGTCAACTTAGCAACTTAGTAAGACTCTGTCTCAAAAAGAAAAAATAAAAAAGGACTGGATATGTAGCTCAGTGTGAAGACCCTGGGTTCCATTCCCTGTACCAAAAAAAAAAGAATTAAGCTCTGATATATGCTACAATATGGATGAATCTTTTATTCTTTTTGGGTCTTTGTTTTTGAAACAGGGTCACACTATGTAGCCCAGGCTGGACTCGAAGTCACAGCAATCATCCTGTCTCAGTCTCCTGAGTGCTGGGTTTGCAGGCATGTGCCACCATGCCTGAATGTGAATGAAACTTTAAAATATTATATTTAGGGGGCTGATGAGATGGCTCAGCGGCGTACGCACCTGCCTGGCAAGCGCGAGGGCCCGAGTTTGACTCCCGGATCCCACATACGAAAAAGGGCCGGTGATATCGCTCAGCAGCACGGGTGCCTGCTGGCACGCGAGGTCTTGAGGTCGACCCCCGGTACCCATAAAAAAAAAAAAAAATTATATTTAGCCAGGCATGGTGGTGCACGTCTGTCATCCCAGCACTCAGGAGGCTGAGGCAGGAGGATCGCTGCAAGTTCAAGACCAGCCTGGGCTACAAAGTGAGTTCAAGGCCAGCCTGAATGGTGTAGTGAAACTGTGTCTCAAAAAATAAATAAATAAATAAGTTAATTAAATTAAGTTAAATATTGCATTTAAACTTTATGAAAAAGTTTTAGTGGCAGTCACATGACATTATGACATTATGCTACTGAGTTCTACACTTAATATTAAAATGGCAAATTTATGGTATACATATTTTAACACTTTTTTTTTTTATTAATTTTTTTTTACATGTGGGTACCGGGCGTTGAACTCAGGACCTTGTGCTTGCCAGCAGGTGCTTGTGCCACTGAGCGATATCACCGGCCCTTTTTTCCTTTATGTGGGTACCAGGAGTCGAACTCAGGACCTCACGCTTGCCAGGCAGGCGCTTATGCCGCTGAACCATATCACCTGCCCAATTAATGTTATTTTTAAAAGGGAAGAAGTCTGGGTTGGGAATGTAGCTCAGTGACAGTGTGCTTGCCTAGCATGCATGAGGCCCTGAGTTCAATCCCCAGCACTGCAAAAGCTAAAAGAAATTTTAAACTCTCAAAAAAATTTTAAGCCAGACATAGTGGCACACACCTGTAATCTCAGCACTCGAGAGGCTGAGGCAGGAGGACTGCCACAGGTTCAAGGCCAGCCTGGGCTACACAATGAGTTCAAGGCCAGTCTTAACTATATAGGGAGACTCTGTCTCAAAAAAAAAAAAAAGAAGAAGAAGAAGAAGACCAAAATTCTTTTTCTTGTTTTTTGTTTGTTTGTTTTTGAGACAGGGTCTCATTGTGTAGCCCAGGCTGGCTTTGAACTCGTGGCGATCCTCCTGCCTCAGCCTTCCAAGTGCTGGGATTACAGGTGTGTGCCACCACGCCTGACTAAGAAATTTTTTTCTTAATAAAAGAAAGTCTAAGTGTCCTCCCTTTAAATAGAGACCAGGTTTGGTTCCTGGCTTTTATTGTTTTTTGTTTTGTCACAGTGCTGGGGATCAAACCCACAGCCTTGCACATGCTAGGCAAGCACACTACCACTGAGCTACACCCCAGCCCTTGTTTCTGGTTTCTAATAAAGTGATGCTGCCTGATTTCCCATGCAGAGTCAAAAGAAGTAGACAGCTTCTCCCTAATCATCTCGGTTGGGCGCCTTGAGCCCACACATTCGAGTCCAGCTGCCTGCACCAACATCCTGGAGAGAGAGGGAATGATGGCCATGGGCCCAGTTGTTGCATCCCTGGGTACGGGAGTCATCTGTACCCAGGCGTCAGGCAAGCAAGGGACTGGAGGCCATCCCAGCCTCAGCCTGGGGCCATCCCAGATGACACCTGGTGGAGGTGTCAGATTGTAGATACATGAGCCGATGTGTTGTTGCTCTTTTCAGCCACCAAGTTTTGGAGTGGTTTGTTATGCAGCCATTGATAAATGGAACATTAAGTGTATTACATATGTATTAGAATTTATTTTTGTTTTATTTAAACAAAATAGATCCCAGCTACATATCTGCCTCTTAGCAACCAATTGGTGAGTTGGATGGTTTTCATTCTCCTGTCTGCCTAAAGTCCCTAAAGGTGCAAAACTGCTGTTGTGTGAATGATGAATGAAGCCAGGGTCCAGGGATTAGCAAGACAGGGGACCATGGTTCCATCTGGAGGGCTCGCTACCCAGAAAGCAAGGATGTGGGTGGGAAGGAGAAATGTCACTGGGCACAGATCTTGAAGGGACAGGTTTCCAAAGCAGCACATAAAAGACCAGCTCAGGGGTCTTGTCAGACGTCCTTGAAATAAAGTCCAGGGTGTGGAAGAGTTAAATGGGTGATTCATGTGTTACAGGAGATGGCATTTCAAGTCAAGCAGGAAATTATATGACCAGAGCAAGAGGACTCCAGACCAGGATCCCTGGGGGCTATAGATTTCTTAGTTAAGCTTAGAAGAATCCAAAATGAAGTCCATAATGTACCTTCCGCCCAGGATTCTCCTCTATCTCCTTGTTTCCTCCCTACCTTGTTCTGTCATTCTCTGAGACTCCTGCTTGTTCACCTGTTTGTCATCCGTCTCTTTCATCAGAGGAGCTACATGCAGCAACAAACCCTCCCAAACCCAGGGCCTCAGCTCAACCCAAATTCCTTCCTGGGCTCAAAACAGTTCAGGCCGTGTGTTCTGTGATGGTGCTGGGCCCTGGGTGTGGGGAGCTGCTGAAGCTGGAGATCGATCACACGTGCGGGTCTAAAGCAAGGCCAACCCCAAGAACATGGAGCGCCTGAGGCGAGCCACGTGAGTAAGCTGTTCCAGCTCTGAGAACACGAGGCGCCCAAGGCAAGCCAGGCAAACAAGTTGTTAGGCAGAGGGGTTTCAATTAACATCAACCTCCTGAATGTATAAATAAATGTGCTGCAGTCGTTGGGTGGTCCTTTTTCTCCCACCAGGAGAGGAGGCTCCACCTGACCTCAGCTTTCTGCAATCTGACTCTTGTCTCCATTTCTTCATCCTCCACTGTCCTTCCCCAGGGAAATTTGAGAGCTGTGCTGAACGCAGCACCTGGGTTCTCCCGTCTGCAGGTCTCCGGGCTCCACTCCTCCAACCTGAATCCTCCCCATCCAGCCAGGGTGAGGGCAGAGACAGCCCATCTCAGGCAGGGGGTCTGATGGGCCACTGGGGGACATCCATTGACAGAAGCTAGTCACGTAGCCATCCTCACTACCAGGAAGCCTGGAAACACATCCAGCATGGAATTCAGGAAGGAGCCATGTCTCCCTTACTCCCCCGAATAAGATCATAGGTGCCAGCTCTTGTCCACCTGGCACAGAGTGGAGACCATCAGTAAATGTGGAGTCTATAAGTGAGTGCATGGTGTCCGGCTGTGTCCAGGGCCCTGGGCAGAGTGAGCATGTCCTTACACATGTCCTGTGGAGAGCCGGGCAAGAGACGTCATCGCCCCTCTTATAGGACACCGAAGCTTCGACAGCACGGCAGCATGTACACAGCCATGCAGTTCATCACACTGGTTCTCAGGCTCAAGAAGTCTCTGCCCCTGTTCATTCTTCTCCTGGCCACCTCTCTCACTTGCTCGCTCACTGACTCAGGACCCAGTTATCTTCAAGGCTGCTCTCCTCTCTAACAATCAATGAACAATGCTTGACAAGCTGTGGGTTCCTTGGCAACGCAGCTGTAGCTCACGCATACCTACCTGGCCCTTGGCTACTGGCATGGCTCTTGAACACAGTAGGTGCTCAAACCATGTTTGGGGATTAACTTGTTCACAACAGCTCTGGCTCTGTGCTCTGCTACTTACACAATGTGGGACTCATGTATGAGTTATAAAAGAAATCAAGGGGATATTTATTTTACAGCCCTTCTGTGCGGAGACAGAGCTGTCCCTGAAGCAGGACGAGTGACCTCCCTGAAAGTCGCTCTTGAAACAGGGTTGAGGCAGCATCACGTGGGGGGGCCAAGCCCACAGGTGTCACCTGGCCCCAATCAGGGATGGACTTCTGAATGACAGCCATGTACACAATGACTGTGCCCCAGATTCAGCTGGTCCCAGGAAAGTGCAAAGATGGAGGCAGTGCTGGGCTCTGTCCGTGGTGCTGAACTAGCTGCTCCCTGGCCTCGTCCTCTAACCCACCAGCAGCTCAAAACCTCCTGAGGAGCCAGGTGAAAACTACAAATTCCCCACCTCCTTCTCCAGCAACCTGGGCTCTGAGAGTCTACTGTGGGGCCCTGGAATCTGTTTTTACGAAGCACGTGTAATTTTTTTTTTACATCCAGCTTGGTAGCAGGACCTGCATTTCAACGCTCGCTTCAGTAACCGTTTGCTCCTCCTGGGGCACCCGCTGTGTGCCCGGCATTGTGCTAGATACCATGAGGCGCAGGGCTGCATTGGGCTGGTCTCTGCTCTGGAGGAGAATTACAAAGTCATTCAGTAGAGGAGCAAGGGAAAGAGGGAGGGTACCCCTTCTGTTCTGTGTGGGCACAGCACCAGGCACATACCTTGCCTTTCTCCTGGAAGGTGGGATCAGTAGGCCTGAGACGATGGTAGTAACCATAATCATGCCCAATGCTTGCCTCCCTCCTTAGGGTCTCTGCACCCTATCTTCAAGGCAGGATGTGATGCACTCTGCCCCTTTCGACCTCCTCATGCCTCAAGACCCAGATCTGATACCACCTCCCACATCAGATGCTCCTGATTCCTGTCCCCCACAGGCCCCTCAGAAACTAGCCCTTCCTCCCAGCACCTCATGGTTGCAACTCATCATTGCTTATGTGAGATGCTACATTTTCTGTACTGTCCCAGCTTGGGTTTAAGCTCCCTGTTTCAACTGATTCTCCTGAGTAGCATCTAACAGATTCTACCCCCATCCTGCCCCAATAAAATCTCACTGGAGGATGACTTGGGGGAATGCGGAGGAGCAGGAGGAACATGCCCGGGAAAAGTGCTACTAGGTTACGAAGGAGCTAGGGCAAGTGTTTGGAACCAAAAGAAATGAGGGTGGGCCTGGGGGAAAGCAGGCAAGGGGCCAAACGTGAATCAGGCAGGGCCGGGATCCAGTCCAGAGCTGCGTCTCCTTTCTCTGGGTGTGTGGGGAGAAGAAGAGGAAGTGGAGCCAGGACAGCTGTGCTGTCTGAAAACAGATGTTCTCTGAGCCTGAATGTGGGGCAGGGAGAAGGGAGCAGGCAAGGGAGGAGGGAAGGGAAAGGCCACACCAGCAAAAAAACAGCCACAGATCCATTTATTATTTAATATTATTTTATTAGGAAATGTTTGAACACACACAAAAGTGGAGGAGATGGCGTAACGAACTCCCTGGCCCCTATCAGCCACTTCACAGCCACCCCCACTTTGCCATTTGTATTTCATGTTCCCCTCGGGCACCTTTTTAACAAAAATTCTAGGCATCATATTATTTCACCCATAAATATTTCAGAATGCACTTCTCACATATTAGAACATTTCTCAAAATAACTTCAATATTATTGTTACTCCTAGGAATGTGACTAATTCTTTAATATCATCTAACACAGTTCCTGTTCAAATTTCCTCATCCTCTTCAAAAATGTGTTTTTAGGGCCCATTGATTTGAATCAAGATCAAAGCCAGCTCCAGACAGTGCATCTTGGTGCAATGTATCTTACATCTCTTTTCATCTCTTTCTCTTTCTCCCTTTCCTATGTCATTTTACTTGTGGAAGGAACCAGGTCCTTAGTCCTGAAGAATGGTCCTTGTAGTTGACTCGGTGGATTGAACCCTCATTGTGTCATTTAACATGCTGTGCTGCACCCCAAGTTCCTGGACACTGGTACGGTCTTTAGATCCAGTTAACTGCAGACCAATTACAGTGAGTCCCTGACTTATGAATGAGCTCCATTCCCAGGACAGTGTTCGTAAGTCGGATTTGTTTGTAATTCAACAAAGTAAGTCTTATACAATACACCTGTGAGTCTTATACATTACCCCTGTGAAAGTTCACAACTCAAAAGTCAGGAACAGCTGGGCCTGTAATCCCAGCACTAGGGAGGCTGAGCCAGGAAGATCACCCGTGATTTCAAGGCCAGCCCGGGCTACATAAGCAAGTTCAAGGCCAGCCTGCACTACAGGGCAACATCCCTGTCTCAAAAAAAAAAAAAGCCAGGGACTTACTGTGTTGTAGCAAACAGAATTCCTGGGTGGTGCTGGGTTCTTCCTCTTGGATCCTATCAGGAGCACTTAGGCTCAGGTTTTCCTTTGGGGGATACTACTAAGAATGAGCATGGATTCTGGAGTTGCCAGACTGATTCCTCCATCAAAAAGCCCCCATCCCATCACCTGGCCCCCAGTGGCGCTAGCTTCTTTCATAGAACCCCAAAACACAACACAGCAATAGTTGGGTGGAGACGAACGACCACCAACCAAAGGGTAAGCCAGCACGCCAATGAGAGCCACATCTGTGAGGGTCACCACAGGGGGAGACGACAGGCAGCGACCAGCTGTGTACTGGTGGTCCAGGAGGGCTCTCTTTGAGGGAGGACGGTACAGCTTGGCCAGAGCCAGCTGGCCAGGAAGGGGTGTGGTGCATTCCAGGGGAGGGAAGAGCTGTGCAGCCAGGGAAGCTAGCACCCGCCAGAGGAAGCAAGGAGGCCATAGTGTCCTGGGCTAGAGAGCAAGGGACGGGCCTGCAGGAACAGTGAGGGGGCTGCCAGGATGAGCGACCAGGCTCGGGTAGAGCCGCTGCCCTCCTGCCACCTCCCCTCTTCAGCTGAGGACATGAACTCCGAGGAGCAGGGAGGTGTCTCACGGCCTGCTCCGAAGGAACATCCTGCCCATTTCACAGATGAGGCCAGGAGGGAGGAGCCCAGGCCTGGTGAGGCTCTCCGACCACCAAAGGCACTGAAGTGGCCACCACCAAGCCAGGCTGCCTTAAACCCAGGCTCCAATCCCGGGAAGACCTGGGACCTGGACAAGGGTTTTCTCTCCCATTGTGCCTCAGCTTCCTAATCTGTAAAATGGGAAAATGTATAGTATATACTTCAAATAAGTGAAGATAAAGTGACCCAATGTGTCAAGTGCTTGGGCCGGTGCCGGACACACAGCTTGCACTAGGTGATCTCAACACTGCTCCTGTGACTAGTGACACACGCATCCACAGCAGGGTAGAGTGGAGACCCAGGTCCCCAGCCTCCCGCAGTGGTGTCTGTCTTGGCCGTTGACCGCTGGAGGCCGGGCTCACAGGCCCAGCACCACCCAGAAGCTCTGCTTGCCGCAGTAACTGGTCCTCTCTCAGGTCTGCCCTTTGGACCTAAGTACCAGTGTACAGGAAGTAGGGGACAGCGCATGTTAACAGACACCACAGGCCTGATACGGTTTATATCTAGAGGTCCCCCTAAAGCCTCATGCAGTCATAGGTGGGGCTTTTGGAAGGTGACTGGGTTATGGGGGCTGATAGCTGACTTGCTGTTAGGAGACAGGGTCTGGTCAGAGAGGCAGTCACTGGGGGAGTGGACTGGAAGGGTCTGTTCCCCTCCCCAGCTCCTCCCGTATTCTCTGCTTCCTGTCTGCCACACCATGAGCAGCTTTCCTCTGCCAGGCCCCTCTGCCACGCATCCCGCCTTGGAGCCAGCTCACTATGAACTGAAATGTGAGCCAGAATACACTTCTCCCGCCTTCAAGTAGCAGGTGTCAGGTATTTTGTCCCAGCAACGAAGAAAGTGACGAAAACAAGGCTCAATCCACGAAGTCATCCATGAAGTGTGGTGTTGCTGGGATGGGTGCACTCGCTGGGGGCCCCCCACCCACTCCTTGCTGCGGGTGGGAGCCAGCTGGTGTGCCCCGGCCCCTGGGCTGCGTCCCTTGGCTCCTCTAATGCCTGCCCCAGGCCACTCTCCCACTCTGCCTCTCTTATCAGGAGGCCACCTTCAGCTGCATGCCCACGACCCTCTGCTTATCCCATCCATGCAAATCTGGGAGGGGCAGAAGGGGCTCTTGGATCACGGGCTAAATAAAGGTGAGGCTGAGGGGCCCAGCAAGGCCAAGGCAGGTGGTCCAGCCTGGTCCTCACTTCCGGCCCTGCCTCTGGGGCCCAGCTGGGCCCCTCAGGCCAGGGCAAAGGCAGCTCCAGAGACTCCCCTCCAGACATACCGGGGGTTAAACCAGACTCCCTCCCTCCGCACCCCCACCCCAGCGCCGCTGCTTGGTGACAGTACTCCCACTGCCACCACATCCCAGCTATTCTGGGACAACAGAGACGGCAGATGGCCTGAGCCCTGTTCCCTTCACCTGACCCCCGGGTCTGGGAAAAGCCTGAAATCTGCTGCTGCTGCTGCTTCTAAAAACAGGCCAGCTGGCCAGCAGCCTCATGTGCAGGGAGAGGAGGCCAGTGGCTGCCAGTGAGCCACTCTGTCCCCAGAAGGGGCTGCCTTCATTATGCTCTGCTCACATCCCACAAACCCAGCATCAGGCTGGCCAGGGAGACAGCAGGCTCTGGACGACCCCAGGCAGCCAGACTCTGCGCTGACTCACTGTGCAACCCTGAGCACGAAGCTGACCCTCTCTGGGCTCAGCCTCCTCCTCGGAAAACGAGGGGCTGAGCTATGTGCTCAGTGGGACTAGGCATGTGACACAGATGCACCGGAACAAGGACTGTGGTTCTGCAAGGGCCAGAACATGTGCCAAAGGAGCCCCAGGTCCCTGGCTCCAGGATCCCTCCTTCCTCCCCAACCCGAGCCCCACGGTGACACAGGTCGCAGCATCACTGGGCACGACGGTGTAGGGAGAGACCTCCCATGCCCAACCCTCCCCACCTAGGTGTCACCATGCCTGAAAGTCACCACAATCACTTTCATTCACTCATCCAACCTCATTGGGACCCAGATTCTAGAGGTGCTTTTGTTTGCTCGGCATCTGCCTTGGCTGTCAAATCATCCCTTGTCCCCTTCATCTGTCACCCAAGTCTGAATCCCTTGGATCTCAGTGTCCAGGCTGCCCTCCCTGATTTTCTGGCCTCCATAACCCACAACCCAGGGACACAGGACAGGAGGAACAGCTCAAAACATAGCAGCATCTCAGGGCACACACAGGATGTGACATGGCCACCAGTAAACGCACCACACATGCATCCTTACACAGAGGTGTGCAGAGGGTGCACACCACACACATGTCCACGCACACCCTCACAACCATGACACATGCACACACTAGCCATCATACTACTGAGCCTTCCTCTCCTTGTGCCGGGCTGTGTGCTGAGCGTTTTATCACACCACCGGAAGTGATTACCATCACCACTGTGACAGGCAGATCAAAGGCTCTGGCCCAGTCAGGAACACTTTGGCTGCATACAACGGACAATGGGACCCAGAGAGACTTAAATAAAGGTTTAATTTCATACAGAACCAGACGCTAGAGGGGATAGTTGTGGATGATTGTCTTGGCCTTTCCTTCATGGGGCCAAAGTGACTTCCCCAGATCCAGCCATCACATCCACATTAATAACAGGAAGACAGGGTATGGAGCTGCAAAAGCTCCCTCAGAAACATCACTATTGGCTTTGCTGAGTTCCCACTGGCCAGAGCTGGGTCATGTGGTCACTTCTCCCAGCAGGGCAGCTGGGGAAGGAAGCAAAGGGATCACCACTGATGGATATCCATTGTGATCCATCACCTGGGTCAGAGCATCTGAAGCCTGAGGTTTTTAGCAAGAGCTGGGCAGCACGGAGCCCCCGGAAAAGGGACATCATCGGTCACAGACCTGGATTGTGCCATGATTCCCCCTGGGACCCTAAGGGACAGGGGATCCAGCCAGGGAGCTGGAGCTGTGGCCACTGCTTGAGCCCTGGGGGAAGGACTGATACACCAGCCCAGCTCAATTGTCCCCATCCTCATCCAGCTGGGCACTGTAGGTGACAGGAGCCAGCCCTGCAGCCTTTCTGGCCCTCACCCGTCTCAAGGGCCTGCAATGCTTGGTGCCAGCTGCCATTCAGATCCTGGGCTTCCCGGCAGCGTGGCACTCACCAAGGCCCGCAGCTCCGCCCCGGAAGGCGATGGCGCAGCCAGAAGCACTGCCCACCCCTGCCAGTGGTTCATCGGGCTGCCAGCTGTGGGCACCAGGGCGTGTCTGGGTAGAGCAAGCAGTGCAGGGAGCGAAACCTGCAGAGAGACCAGACACGGACAAGATGGTCACCTGTCCCTGCCCTCACCCACAGGCCCCAGAGAGGTGTCCCACACATGTCACTGGTCACAGAGAGGATCTGGAACGGGCACTAGTAGCATTCGGGGCAGATCACTCTTTATTGGTCAGGGAAGGACATGCAATCTGTGCCTGGAGGAAGCTAAGCAGCGTCCCCGGCCGCCACCCGCGAAATGCCAGCGCACAGCCCTGAACTGTAACATTAAGAATGTCCCCAGAATCACCCCGGGGGCAAAGTCAGCCCTCACTGAGAATCACAGGTTTTGAGAAACTTCGAAAGCCAGAGATGGCAGACAGAGACCTCGGCTGAGTCCAGGCCACCTGACTCCATGGAACTGAGTCTCCAGTGGCTCCAGCCCTGGCAGGCAGAAACCTATGGGTCCTAGGGTCTTCAGGCTTACAGGAAATGTAACATCAATTTTGTTCGATTGTTTGTTTTGTTTTTTGAGACAGGGTCTCTCGCTAGGTAGTTCAGGCTGGCCTTGAACTCACTATGTAGCCCAGGCTGGCTTTGAACTTTCGGCGATCCTCCTGCCTCAGCCTCCCGCGTGCTGGGAGGACAGGAATGCACCACCACACCCAGCTCAACACTGATGCTTAAAGCTCTTGATAGTGTATCTCTACTTTCACACCTCCTCTGGCAGCTTACGCCATTCAAAGCCAGCACCTTTCATCTTAGAATTTTGAATTGTTTCTCTACACGGAGCCCAACTCTGTGTCCTCAGAACATGCAACTTGATCAACAGCCTCACGACAGCTGTGCTCTCTGCCACACAACAGGTGGCCCTGGGAACCTCAGAGCCCTGGTCCCCCCAGGGTCACAGACTTCCCATAAACCTAAAGTCCAGATGGGGCCCACAGAGCCCTTGGGAGGGTCCCTCGACACCTCCCCTGCCACATGGGACATCACTGCCCTGGTCTCCACACTCAGGTAATGCTGGCTTCCTGCTTCAGCACCTGTCTCCCTGACCAGGATTGGTGTGTGCTGTCCCTTGTCCTCAGACATTGCTACAGGTCCTCCATGTCACCCTGGCTGAGAAGGTCGCCGTCAGCTCCACTCTCCAGTTGGCACTGGGGCTCTGTCTTACCTCCCCCAGTCAGCCACCCCATGCTTCCCCTCTGTCCCCACACAGCCGTGTCCAATGGCCCGGGGCTCCCTCTGGAAAGGTCTTGTCCCTTGGCTTGCCCCACCTCTTTCCCGCTTACTGTCTCCCTGCGCTCCTGCTTGCCCCGCAGTTCCCAAGCCCTCCGTGCATTGCTGACAAGGGGTGCAATGGTGGGAGGCTGGGGACAGTCAGAGGGCCCAGGGTGGAGTGGACACTGCAGGAGGGAACAGCTCCCCCTGGCTGGAGGCTTGCAAGGTACAGCCAGCCCACTGCTGGACAAGGGTGCTGGGAGGGCCGAGCGCCAGGCTGGGCTTGGGCACTGGGCGCCCCACTCCTCCCCGCTCTGCCCAGGCCAGAGCACAGCCATAGCCCGTGGCCAGGGGCAACAGGAGCTACACATCATGGGCTAAGGTGGCAGCCCTCACCTCCCTGCACCTGTGCTGGGCAGAACTGCAAGAAGGATGTCAAAGAAGCAAGGAGTCCAGAATCACTAAATAACCCTCCACCACCCCCATGGGCATGAAGCTCCACCATCACTCAATGAAGACCACTCAGTCTTCCAGCGTGCCTGACAAATCCAGAGGCTCAGAGCCGGGAGAACCCTACGCATCCATCAGGCCCAGCCTTTGAGTGTTACAAATGGGAAGACTGAAAATCAGAGAGGGCAGGACATTTGCCTAAGGTCACACAGCAAGCCAGTCACACCAAAACCTACTCCCTGCTCCTCTCCCTCCCAGCACCCACTCTCCGGTGCCAGGGCTCAGCACGCCCACCCACTCCCGCTCAGTTTCAGCCCCCAGACCCACCTGGAAGGGTCCTCTTCTGGGGAGAAGGGGCCTGGCAGCTTAATGACATTGACTTTTCCCTCAAAGACACCATAGCTGAGGGTGACCTGGGCAGAAAGAAGCAAAGAGGCATTGGGGATATCCCACTGGGGACCTCACGAGGGGCAGCATCTGGCACTAGCATGGGGGCAGATGTATTATTGTTACTTGTTGGTTGGTGCTGGGGAGAAAACTCAGGGTCTCATGTGTGCTAGGCAAGTGCTCTGCCGCTGGGGTCCACCCCAGCCATAGGGCACAGAAGGGGCACAGGAAGCCTCCCTGCCCGACTCTCTGCCACTGGCTTCGGACGCCACCCTGGAAGGTACTTCATATCCTACAAGGCGAATTTGTGCCCCTGACCATTTGCCCCTCAAGAGCTCAGCTTACCTGATGGCTGAGTGACTCCCAGGCCTAGGGACTTGCAGACCAAGCCTCACACAGAAGGCCCATTTCCAGCAAGCTTCCCCCTGCACTACAGCACAGTTTGGACACTCACCATAGGCCCCGACAGATCCCTGCCACCCGCAGCCTTTGCTGCACCACACAGGGGGTTGTGGGACAATGACTTCAGCAAAGAGGCAGACGCGCCCGTGGTTACAGACTGGGGACCTAGGAGCCTCCCAGCCAGGGCTCCAATCCCCCTCTGCCCCACGCTAGCTGTGTGCCACAGTTAGTTCAGCTCTCCAGGCCTCAGTGTCCCCATCCACAGGGTGGGGCTAACGTTGCACAGTCAGCCTTCCATACGAGAGATCCGCATCCACGGACTCAACCACCCATGGATCAAAATATTCTAAAAGGCTGGGCTCATTGGTTCATGCCTTTAATTCCAGCTATTGGGGAGGCTAAGGCAGGAAGATCACAAGTTTGAGGCCACCCTGGACAACATAGCAAGACACTGTCTCAAAATAAAATTTTAAAAAGGGCTGGGGATGTAGCTCAGTGGCAGAGTACTTGCCTAACCTGCATGAGGCCCAGCAGCACAGAGATAACAATAGTCAAAAAATTGCATCTGTATTGAATAAGTACAGATCTTTTTTCTTCTCATTCCCTAAACAACATAGTAGATGATTCCCAGCACCCGAAAAAAAAAAAAAAAATACAGTAGAACAACAACTTACATTAACATTTACATTCTATTAGGTATTATAAGTAATTGAGAGCCAGGTGTGATGGCACATGCTTGTAATCCCAGCACTCAGAAGGCTGAGGCAAGAGGATCACCATGAGTTCGAGGCAAGCCTGGGCTATATAAGTGAGTTCAAGCCCAACCTGAACTACATAGCGAGACCCTGTCTCAAAATAAAAAAAGAGTAATTGAGAGATGATTCAAAGTACAGGGAAGAGGGCCGGTGAGATGGCTCAGCGGCTTAAGCGCCTGCCCGGCAAGCGCGAGGGCCCGAGTTCGACTCCCGGAACCCACATACGAAAAAGGGGCCAGTGATATCGCTCAGCGGCATAGGCGCCTGCTGGCGCGCGAGGTCCTGAGGTCGACCCCCCGGTATCCACAAAAAAATTAAAAAAATAAAGTACAGGGAAGATTGTGTAGGTTATGTGCAAATCCGACAGCATTTTATATGAAGGATCGAGCATCCCAGGATCTAGGAAGCCAAGGACGTCCTGGAACCAGTCCTGCGCATGCGGGTTCCATCATGTAGAGATCATGAGGAGCCAGAGCTAAAGGTAGGGCCCCAGCACGGCGAGTGCTCAGGAAACCCTAACCATTAGATGTCCCGCTCTTGGCTGCCTAAAATCTACCCCCCTTTCTTGGCTTTAAACTCTGCAGTCCAAATGGGATCAATCACCCCCAGACTCCAGTTCCAGACCTGGCCACCCAAACTCCTTCCTCCGGGCGCTGGGATCTGAGGGGAGGCTGAGCTCTCCCCGCATGGGAGGTTGGGGGTAGACCTGGGGCTGCCATCCTGCCAGCAAGAGCAGTGAGCCTGTCTGAGGAGACAGCCAGCACACAGGACAGCAGATGGGAGAGGAGATGGAATCCTAAACGCCTGGACCCAGCCAGACCTCGCAAGCCAGGCCCTTGGCTTCTCAGCTTAGCGCACTGATCTGCTTCTGGGCTCATGCTGAGTTTCTGTGACTTGCACCCCAAAGGGCCTGGCCACACTGTGGCCCTCCCAGCCAGGACCACCTGTGGGGCTCGAGGCTGGGTCTGCAGGGGCAGCAGTCACTCCCTGCCTGGTGGAATGGGGATCTGTTCCTTCCGGGTACCCTTGGGGTTAGGAGGAAAAGCAGGAAACAACTGCCGGGAAAGTTGTGATGCAGGAAGGGGTTCCCGTTGGGAAAAGTCAGAAAGGGCCAGCCTGGCTCGGCAGGAGGGACATGTGGAGAGGGAGGGACGGAGGAGTAGAGAGAGACCGTAGGAGGGATGTGTGGAGAGGGAGGGACTGAGGAGAGACCGGGACAGGGCAGGAGCAGGGAGCAGGGTGGTGGGACCCAGAGGCAACTTTATCTCATCCATGCAGGTCCTCCCAGCTGGCACTTGCAGACCAGATCGGAGAATCTCAGCAGCGCAGATGCTAACCCTTGCAGGTTAGAGGTGGGGAGGGCTGTGTCACAGGGTGTGCCATTATGGAGGTCCTTTGCCACCCTGGGCCTCAGTTTCCCCATCAATAAGGGATGGCCATAGCCCATAATCTCAAGTTTCAGGTTGATTTCAAATGCCTCCTGTTCCTTTTGGGGTACCCTTCCTCCCCCACTGTTGCCACCTGCCCTGGGATCAACTCACCTGCTCCAGGAGCTGGGCAGCCCCCAGCAGCTGCAGGGTCTCCAGGTGCGAGTGGAAGAGGGGGCTGGGCTGAAGGCGCCCCCCCAACTTGCACTCAATGATGTAGCCCACGGTGCAGTCATCGGGCAGCCGGATGAGAGCAGATGTGTCCACGAAGCGGGAGCCACTGAGGGACAGAGCTGGGCTGCAGCTGCAGGCACAGCCCCCACATCCAGGTTCCCCACCTCCCTCAGCTGAAACAGTGGCCTCTGCACACTGCGTGACTCATTCACATCAGAAACCTCAGGGAGCCTCAGTCTTCTGTTCTGGGAAATGGGGGTGATAAGGGGCCTGGCTTCTTGGGGCTGTTGGGAGGAGTCACTGGAGGTTGGGTTGTGAAGACCTTCATAAATGTAGCCTTTCTTTTCTTGCTTCTTTCATACATTCACTCTCTCATATATTCTTTTTTCTTTTTTTTTTTTTTTTAATGTGGGTACCGGGGGTTGAACTCAGGACCTCGTGCTTGCCAGCAGGCGCCCATGCCGCTGAGCAATATCACTGGCCCTTTTTTCCTTTTTATGTGGGTACCGGGAGTCGAACTCAGGACCTCACGCTTGCCAGGCAGGCGCTTACGCCGCTGAGCCATCTCACTGGCCCACGCTCATATATTCTTTGTCAAGGTTGAGAATCTACTGCCCCAAGACAGGGGTGAGAATGTACAGATAAGAAGCACTCACTGGCCTCCAAGACAGCCCCACTGTGGGGGCACACAGACAGCAAGCATGTCGTTTGGGGCAGGGCTGGCACTAAGTCAGAAGAAAGCATGCGGTGTGGGGGACATAGGGACAGTGAGGTGGACTTGCCAGAGAAGGTGGCAGCTTTTCAGTGGGGTCTTACAGGATGAGCTGGAGTCCGCGGGTGTTAGGAAGGGGAGGAGATGTGTCCCAAGGAAAGGCATCACAGGACTGACTGTACACACCCGTTAATGCTGCATTCTCAGAATGGGGGCGATGCTTTTCTCTAACTCACACAAAGTACCACAGAGGTGAGCAGAAGCCAGGATGAAGCACCTAGGCACAGGGATGACCCTGGTCTCGTGTTCATGCCTGCTGCAAACGTGCCCTAGGACAACATGCCCACTCCCATGTGAATCCCACTGTGGGACCCTTCCCGTCTAGGGCAAAGCATCTCAGGCTGCTACTGTGGCAAAGCACAGGGCCTTGGGGCCAAACCGAGCAGCTGGGAAGCCTTGAACCTGGGTGACCTCAGACTTGCTTAACCTCTCTGTGTCTCGGTTTCCTCAGCGGTAGAAACAAGGTAACCCTGCCTTCTCCCCCAGATGTTGCTATGCTCTTGGTGAAGCACAGGCCAGCTCAGAATAGCCCTCAGTACAAGTTCACAGCCCCGATGTGAACAACAGCCTGCCTGGGAAAACCAAGAGGCCAGGCCTCTCCCTCCAGAATGCCAGGGTCCCTCCACCTCCACACTGAGGTTTCCACTACCCCTACGTGCCCTTCCTCTGGGGTTCTCTAGGGCTGTCCCAGCTCAAATGCCACCTCTTCCAGGAAGCTTGCCCTCAACCCAAAAGCCCTTCTCCCTCCATGGAGAGCCCCACACTTGGCCTTTTCCTTCCCTGGGCATTGCCTTGGCAAAAGCCCTCACGCACACCAGCTGCCATCTCTCCCCACCCTCCCACCACCCCTGGGGTCGAGGATTACCTGGCCCACGGAGCCATCTTTGAAGCCAGTTTGCGGTTGATGCAGAAGCCGGCACCCCCTGTGGCAAACCAGAACTGTACCAGCCTCTGGAAAGAGAAGGACGAAGGTGCAGGGTAAGTCTGGGGGTGGGGATGGCCAGGCACCTTCACTCCCAAGCATGGCCCAAACGATCTTTATTTCACAGTCACTAGAGACTTGCTACAGCCTGGCATTGTTATGCCCATTTTATAGATAAGGAAACTGGGCCCGAAGTCACATAGCTAATTATGAATGAGGAGATTGCTGATCCAAATCCAGCTGGATTCTGGTTCAATGGGATATGTAACATCTTATCTGCCCAGCGCATCTTGCCCCATCCCCTGAAAAACTGCGCATGGTTGGGGAGGGGGTGCTGCCAAACACCTATCTGCTTCCCTGGGTCACAGGGGTATGGGCAGGATCCTCTGGAAAGAGGGAGCACACGGCCACACCCCTTGACCTAGCGATTGGCTCAGCAATAGGCACGTGACTTAGGCAAGCCCATCAGAGTCCTTCCCAGAGGGCTATACTATGAGAAAAAGATGCTATCTACAGGGTCACCAGTGGGCGGAGCTACTTTCTACACCAAACCACTGCCACTCCCAACTCTTGGGACTAAGAATGGTTTTTTGCCAAAAAAAGAGGACGAGACCTCTCCTGGAGTAGCAGACAGACTGTCTTGAGATCCCTGCAGCCCACAAACCATGACAGCTCAATCACAAGAGCCAATAGCACCTCTTTAGGTTTAAACCACTTTCTGTCCCCCACTACCATCACCTCAGCCTGAGGCTTTCTCCCCTGTCCTCTATGAGAACCCCAAATTCACCCATGCATTTCTCTAAAGCTCCTGGGAAATGCTTTACCCTTCAGCTGTACTCTCTGCGGGTCTACCAAGCTCCCTGAGGTTACCTTTCCCAAGTGCATAGTTGGCATTTCACAGACACATACTGTAGCAGCGAGGAGCCCTGGAGGGGTGATGGGAAAGCCTGAGCCTCCTCTCTGCAAGCTGTGTAACCTTGAGAAAGCCACATCCCCTCTGGGAAGCTGTCACCATGAGCACATCTGTTCCACTTCTGAAAGCCAACATTTCTCCTGGCCCAGAGGTGCCCTCCTCCTGCAGACTGCAATTAGTCTCCTTCTAGAAAAGCTGCCTTTCTGAGAAAGGTCAGGGCTCAACAATGGCTCCTGAGGACCTGACGCACAGGTCCCCCATAAATGCTCATCTCTTTAAAAAAATTAATGACTGTGTGTGGCTACCACTTCCATATAAGTACAGTAACAAGAGCAGAAGTAGCAATGTTAAGTGCCTTGGCCTGTGCCAGGGGCTGTGACCCGGGAGAGGTGACCAAGGCACAGAGAAGTGAGGTCGCTGGCCTGAGTCCCACATCAGGGACCGACCCCACATCAGAGTACTTGCTCGTTTTGCTGTCCCGCCCTGGGGGACTCCAGGATCTGAACAGGCCTGGAGTTCTGACACATTCCAGGGTCCAGAGTTCTGGGACCCCACTTTGGGATGTAAGTGAATGAGAGCATCATACACATTGTCAGGAACAGTCACTGAACAGGGACAGGGCCTGGGTGCACCCAGACAAGTACTAAACCTGCCCAGGAAAAACACAGCTCAGAAATGAAGGCTGAGCTGCCTGCACTGACCGCTGACCCCTACAAGTGTCCGTTACATGCCCCGTCCTGTCCCAAGGACTTTCAGAGATGGCTCATCGAATACTTCTGTGCTCACAACCACCCTGTGAGTAGGAGTTGTCGTCACCTGTGACACAGATGAGAAAATTGAGGCACAGAGGGGTGAAGTGACTCGTTAAGGTCACCAAATCAGGAGGCTGCGGGACTCCGAGTGTTGTCAGCCCCGAAGGCAAACTGCTCAGCCAGGTAAGAGGCCAGGGCTGAAGTATGTGTGCCCCGAAACCCCTGCGCTCCCCGGGAATAGCTCACACACCACTACCACCACCACCACCACCCTGGGGCCCAAGAGGATTTAATTAGAGCTCAGAAGCTGATGAGCTGCTGATAATTAAGACTTCAGTTTCCCTAGTGAAGCAGATGGTGATCCAGGAGGGCGAGCGGCCCACGGGGCGCCCAACTCCTGCTCCAGGCCCTGCCTGCTGATGGGAGACCTCCTGCCCACCTTTTCTTTTCCCTGGGGCCCAGGGAGCCCAAGCAGTTGGGGCCACCCAACCCCTGAAGTCCAGTGGGATCTGAGGACAGGGGAGAATCATGCGACTCCGGGGACATGTTTATACTAAGAAATCCTTCCGTTTATCTAAAAGTCAAATGTAACTGGGTTTCTGGCTTTTTGTTGGTTTTCTAAATCTGGCGACTCGCATTAGTGTCCATCAGGTATGGAGTTGAAGGTGGTTTTGGGGCCCCCTCCTGAGCGAGGGGTCCACTCTCAGTTGCTGATTACAGGAAGACCTGGGAGGGGGTGCCCAAGGGAGGGGAGTGTTTTGGGGCACAGGGGAGCAGTGATTTACCCGCCCTTGCCCCATTCTAGGATTTTAACAATCTGCACAAATATGCTGTGACACCAGGTGGCCCGGAGCCCCACCTTGCAGTCAGAAAGCCTCCAGTCACTTGTGTGACCCCACCAAACCACTGCTCTTGGATGACCAAGGACGCACTTGCATTATTTGTCTCTCCATTTCACAGACAAGACTGAGGCTCAGGGCCGGTGAGATAGCTCAGCGGCGTAAGCGCCTGCCTTGCAAGCGCGAGGGCCCGAGTTCGACTCCCGGATCCCACATACGAAAAAAGGGGCCGGTGATATCGCTCAGAGGCACGGGTGCCTGTTGGCGCACGAGGTCCTGAGGTCGACCCCCCGGTACCCACAAAAAAAAAAAAAAAAAGACTGAGGCTCAAAAACACAAAGCCGGGGGCCGGTGAGATGGCTCAGCGGCGTAAGCGCCTGCCTGGCAAGCGCGAGGGCCCGAGTTCGACTCCCGGAACCCACACACGAAAAAGGGGCCGGTGATATCGCTCAGTGGCACGGGCGCCTCCTGGTGCTCAAGGTCCTGAGGTCGACCCCCCGGTACCCACACAAAAAAAAAAAAAAAACACAAAGCCACCGGCCTAAATCCACAGAGATAAGACCAAATCTGAACCTTGAACCCACTGCTCCACCCCACCCCCCACCTCTCCACTCCCACTCCCGAGACCCACCCCACCCCCCAGGACCAGCGGCCAATGGGTGAAGAAGAAAGGGAAAGACTGACCCACCGTGCGGTTGTGGGGCTGGGGCTCAGAGGTGTGGATGGGCCGGTTCAGGCTGGGTTTGCCAACATAGACATCGCGGCCCTGTGGCAAGGCTTTCAGCAGCTGTAGCAGTGCCCTGGGGTTCACGTAGTTGTCATCGTCCACGTGGCAGAACCACCTATGGGGATTGAAGTGGAACAGTGAACTTGAGGGTCCCTACAGTCAATCAACAGACAGTGCCAGGGTAGGGGTGGCCAGCTACTGTTTCAGGCCCATTTTGTGCTGGGCACCACCCTGCACAAGCTCCGTGAGGAAGGTGCCCCCACTTAGTAGATGAGGACTCCGGTTAAGGCAAAGGTCACCCTTCCCAAGAGACCCAGGATCACGCACCGGAGCCTGCTAGCCAGGAAGGCGTCAAACTCAGCAGCCATCTTGCAGGACAGGGCCAGGTGGCTGTGCTCTGCGGAGCAGTTGGTGACCACAAGGTGGGACCCTGGAGAAGTGAGGAGTCAGGGGACCCCACCCAGTTCCTCCTCACTGCCCACCCTCAAAGAGCCCGGAAGGGCTGCCTCCTGGTTTACACCGGGATCCAGGTGTCCAGGGACTCGTCCAGCAGCCCCTCCCCCCACCAGCACCCCCTGGGCAAAGGGGAATCCCCAGTGGGGCACTCTGATTTCTGGAAGCCCCAGGTCACAGCACAGCCACCCAGCTTTCCCTGGCACCAGCCAAGCCTCAGCCCCTCCTAACCCCAGGTGGGCAGTTACCCAGTCTCTCCTGGAGGCCTCTGTCCCCGCTGTCAGTGAAGACGAACGTCTGGGAAGGAGAAGGGGGGTCAGGGTCAGATCTGTCCAGGGCAGCCCCCGGCCAGTCCACAGCCCGCCTGCCTAGGTAAGTCCACACGCAACAGCCTGCTGTCCTCCTCCAGGGACGGACACACACCCACGGTCATTTGCTCCTTTCAGACGACACACACACGCAGCTTTTGTAGCCTCACATACACTCATCCCCTTTACAGAGCCACACACCCTTGGCAGAATCACACCCTCTCCTGTCACACACATGTCACAGTCACACGTGGCCGCTCTGTGACCACACAAACACAACCCTAAACTCTGTCAAGACATAGACTGTGAAAGGACCCCACACCCACATCCTGAGGTCCCGAACCATTTAGGGGACAGTGACACTTTCACAAACCCCTACACAAGTGCAGAAATTGTGCGCCATGGCCTGATCTGGCTCTCCCCGTTGGACAGGCACCACCAGGACCATAACCCATGCCTGCTCCCCAACAATCCTCTCTAGACCTTAGGAGGCAGATGTTAGCATCTGTCCCCTTCCCAAAGGACGAAACAGGCTAAGCAAAGAACCAAGGCTGGGATTCCAACCCATAAACCTTGGGTTTATGCTTGCCACCTCCAAGTGGGCTGAAGCTACTCAGCCATAAATAAACAAAATGCAGACTCGAAATGAGAGGCAGAAACGACCTCTCCAGAAGCAGCCCAAGGACAAGGACACCTGTCCGACAGGGACTATCACACCCATCCCAGGCCCAGCCCAGCCCCTGCAGAGCCTCTCAGCTCCCTGGCAGCTCCCTTCATCCCCTAAGAGCCTTCTAGGCCTCCCCAACCCTTGCGCTGCCCTGCCCAGCACTGGTGCAATTCCGAACTCCTAAGAGAGGAAAAAGGAGAAAAAGGTCCCAAGAAGAAATATTGCAAGCCCTACATTCCTCATCTCCTACTCCTTACCCTGTCCTCCCTCCAAGCTCAGGGCCTCTGGATGCAAATTCTCCTCCTTGCTCACCCATGAACCTGTTCTAGGAACTGGTCCTTCAGATCACAACAGCCCTGCCTCAGTTTACCCATCTGTAACATAGAGGACCATAACAGCTATGAGAATAAAATGAGACCGTGTACAAAAGAGTGAGGAGGGCCGGTAAGATGGCTCAGCGGCGTAAGCGCCTGCCTGGCAAGCGCGAGGGCCCAAGTTCGACTCCCAGAACCCACATACGAATAAAGGGCCGGTGATATCGCTCAGTGGCACAGGCGCCTGCTGGCATGCGAGGTCCTGAGGTCGACCTCCGAAACCCACAAAAAAAAAAGAGCGAGGAAGTAGGGACCGTGAAGCCAGGCTCTGCTTCTTTTATCTCAGGAGAAACTGAGGCACTGAAGGACAGAAGCCAGGCTTGGGCACAGGAAGAGGCAGGAGGGAACCAGACCTGTGTCCCAAGGACACAGGGCCACAGGCCTGCTCCTGAGCCCGATCATCTCTCAGTGGATTGCTGCAAGTCTGTTTCACTTCCTTACATCTGTTTTCCTCCCAGGCCCAGAATCAGATAACGCCCATACCCACGGCCCCCTGCTAACACCTTCCACAGCTCCCTACTTCCTGCGGGATAAAGGCCAGTCTGCAAAATGTGACCAGTGAGGGGAACCTGACCCCTGAACCTTGCTGCCTGATGCAGTCTTATCTCAGCACTTCTTGTCCCACCCCTGGGGCTTCTCTTTGTTCAAATTTCTTTCAGTTCCCCAAACATCTTACACACACACACACACACACACACACACACACACACACACACCCTCTGAGCCTTTGCACATACTGTGCCTTCTTCCCACCCTCAAGCTCCCAATTCGGGTGTCACCTCCCCCAGGAAGCCTTCCCTGACACCCTCTAGCTTCTTTAGGGGCCCCTCCCTTAGCCCCACCCCACCCCATTTTTCTATGGCAACCCTAACTTCTCAGTGATGGGAATTTACCTCTTGGTCTCTCCCACTGGAAGACTGACTCCTGGAAACCAACAGCCTGGTCTGATTTGTCTCCTCATCCTAGCACCTGCGACCTTCCAGGGAAACCCGGGCAGCAGCCACCTCTGAGCCCTTCACCCTGGGGTCTGCCTCCCACCTCCACCTTAGACTTAGCCAAGCTGAGGCTCTGATGCCCATGGGGAGAGTGTGGGCGACCCAAGCCCAGGCCCAGGTCCTCTCCATCCCAGCCAACAGTACCATCACCAGGAGGCTGGGAACTCTCCCATCTGCACCTCCAGCCCTGGCTGTTGCCTAAGCCGCAAGTTGTCAAATCACCCACAGCTGGGACTTCTCCCTGGAGGGCTTCACCTCAACACTGAGCCCCTCCCCGAAGAAGGGCTTGCTGAACATGTACTCCCAACACTCAGGAGGCTGAGGCAAGAGGATCGCTGCAATTTCGAGGCCAGCCTGAGCTACACAGTGAGTTCAAGCCCAGACTGAACTACACAGAGGGACCCTGTCTCAAAAAAAAAAAAAAAAAAGAAATTAAAACAAAAAATTGTTTTTAAGTTTTTAAAAGGGCCAGAGGTGTGGCTCAGTGATGGAGCACATGCCTAGCATACTCAAAGCCCTAGGTTCCATGCCCAGCACAGAAAAAAAAAAAAAAATCAAAAAAGGGTGAGGGATGCACTTCCTCCTTGTCAGCTCAGCCATCCCCCTTTCTGGAACCCAGAGCCTTGGAGTCACCGAGCCTCCTCTCTCTCCCTCACCTGCAGTCTGTCCACCCACCCACCCTCAAATATCTCAGTTTAGTCACTGCCCACCACCCTCCAAAGCCAGTCCTGCTCCCACTCCCAGCCTGGCCTCCTGCCCCGACCCAAGTCCACTTTCAGCACAGTCCTCGAGGGAGCCTGTCACAGAAGTCAGGCAACTCGAGCCCTGCTCCCTGGGAACCCTGGGGTTGGCACGGAGTGATGGGCAGAGTTCCCTAAGCCAAGGGCTGCATTTGATTTGTTTAAGGAGGAGACCCTGACAATGGTTAAAACTTCACAGGCCGGAAAACAAAGGCACCAGCAGCCTGCTGGGCTGGGAGGAGGTGGCTGGGGACCATCTGCTGCAGAGGAGGCGAGATGCCCCCCTGCCCCTGCCGCTGCCCCCCGCCCCTGCCGACCATGAGGGGACTGGAGGAAGAGAAAGGCTCCTCTCTAGCACAAAACACACAAAACACGCCTCCCCCTCAACCCTGCTGGGACAAAGGCGGCACACGAGTCCCAGCCTTCTGCCATAAAGGCCCACCTGCCACCCCACCACCTTTAACCAGCTGGGGCCCCACACTGCAGTTAACCAGCTCGGGCCTGTTCCGGAAGCTCCTGTCCTGTGCAGGCAGAGAAACTGAGGGCTGGAAGCAGGAGGGCCTGGGCCAAGGTCACAGAGAATATGAGCCAAAGGGAGAGAGACGCTGGGTGGTGAGAGTGGGTCCTCTGTCCCCAGCTTCTTCCAGCTGACCATCTTTCCTTTCTTCAGTTTAAGGGACAGGGTCTCTAGACTCTGGCCTCACTCTGGGGTCCAGAGCAGTGACTTCATCTCCTGCCTCTGCTTGAACCCAGGAGCCGCTGCTCCCTTCTTGTGCCAGCCTGGTGCTGCCAAGCACAGCCCCCCAGGTGAAGGCCCGAGGAGCCGCTCAGTGAGCCGCTCCTGCAGCTCCAGGACCCAGGCGGCTCTGGGCTCCCGGGACTCTGCAGAGGAGACAGAGACCCAGCTGCGTCCCACTGGGCAGGCGTGTGCTTCTTCCTCCCCAGCCTCAGTTCCCTCATCTGGGGCTGGGGCACGATGGTGGGGAGCAAGACACAACAGGAAAGAGCCTTGGACCACGTGAGGCCATGCTCCCGGGTACAGAGACACAGTGCCATAAACAGGAAGGTCTGCGGGGAGGGCCAGCGCCGGCGGCTTCCGCCTGCCCACAGAGCCAGGCTCTCCCCAAGATGAGAAGCGGTGTGAGGCTCAGGGAGAGCGGGGTGCTGAGAAAGGGTTACTCTAAGGAGCACCCAGCATCTGCACCTGTCGGGGGTGTGCCCTGCCTGGGGGGTCTCAACCTCATCCAAACCTCCCTGCCCCCTCTCCTTGAGCTCCCCTCCAAGGGCTGTCACTTCCTCCCCAGAGCCAGCAGCCACTCTGGGGACATGGGGTGCGTGCGTGCGTGCGTGTGTGTGTGTGTGTGTGTGTGTGCATGTGTGTGTGCATGTGTGTGTCCGCCCACCCTCCACCTTCCCAGAGATGCTCCCCAATACCCCCAGATCCCTAGCTTTGCTCAAGGAGAGTACTGGGTGTGGTGGGGGGGGTTGGCACTGAAGGAGATTCAGCTTGGTAGAGCCACCTCCCCTCAAGGCATGAGCCACACGCCCATGCCACCCACGCCCCTCTTGCCATTGCATGTCTCACACACTCAGGCTCCATGCGTGTGACCATGTGGACGCGGGCGCACACGCACACGCACACACAGAGTCCCACTCGCCATGCAGGCCCCCACCCAGGCACACACCTCCAAACACACACACACCCTCCCGGCAGCAGCCACAGGAGAGCAGCCCAGGAGGCAGCAGTGTGGGACGGGGGCTCCACCACTCACAGCTAGAGCCAGACAGCTGCTGGGCCGGTTTGGGACAGCACAGGTCAGGATCAAGATCTCTCAGAGGCCTCTACCCCAGCTACCCAAACCCACCATTGCCCCTAAGGTCGGGCTGAGCCGAGCTGGGCAGCAGCAAAGCCCCTGCTGGAGCATCCAGGGAATGGAAGGACCCCCAGGAGCCTGGGCGAGGGACCCAGGCTGCCCACAACACACGGGCGGATGGATCTGAGGAGCACCCGGAATCCAGCGAGTGTGGGTGCGGATAGGGCAGGAGGAGAGAGATGAACCAAACTGAGGGCAGTGGGCAGCTTCTCCCTTGCGGCTGCCGGGGACCCCAGCGCAGCAGAAAGAGTTCTGTGAGCCCCTCAGCCAAGAACCACTCCCAGGGCCCAAAGCCGCGCGCTTGTCACCTGTTGCTTGGTCCTAGAGACCCACGTGTCGAGTAGCAGGTCCAGACGGGAGCGGTGGAAAGCCCGGGTGGTCTTGACCGCGATGAAGACGTCCTGAAGCTGCAGCCCACGGGGCTGGGGACTCGGAGCGCTCAGCCCTGGGTGCTCCTGCGCCCCCCGGGGGGACAGGCTGGAGTGGAAGCGGACGGACAGGAGCCCCAGGCACAGTAGGGCGAGCAGCGCTGCAGCCGGGCCCCGGGGCAGCCGGCAGGGCATTGGCACTGGGACCCCGGAGAGCTCAGCCCCGGCGTCCCGGACAGTCCAGGAAAGGAGGCTGGACAGTCGGGGGCCCGGGCACAGGCGCGGGGCTGGCGGCCATCCGGGGCCGGCGCGAGGTAGAGGGGACGCGGAGCTGAGCCCGGAGCCGCTAGCGCCGCCCCCCACCTGCTCCGCTGCCAACGCTGCCCGCGGGCCGCCGGGCCCCGCCCCCGCCTCAGCCTCAGCCTCAGCCCGAGGGCGGGGCGAGGGGGGCCCAGAGGTGGCGGGAGAGGAGGCGCCGCGAAGGAAGGGCAGCCCGGCCCTGCCGCGGCGCCCACAGACCCTGCGAGCCCAGCCTTCCTTCCTCGGGGACCGCGGTGGGGCCCGTGGGCGCTCCATCCTCCCCACCTTCGCCCCGGTCTCCGCCTGCGTGCGATCTCCATCTCCCACTGAATTGCATTTGGACTTGAAGCCCTCCCGGATGCCACAGAAGTTCGCTCGGCTTCTCCCTTCACACAGCATTGGGATGGTTGTGCCCAGTTTGCAGCCGAGGCCGTCAGGCCCAGAGGCTCAGGGTCAGGCACCACGATCCAGCAGCTCAGATACGGAAGCAGTGGAAGCCTGCTCTCCTGTCCCCATCCGGCGGTGGCCCACCCTGCACTCCATCTCACTTGGCAGTTACTGCAGCTACTGCTGTCCCAGCCAGGACAGAGGACGGACCGAGGGTCTTCTCCAGCCCCACCTCCATCTTGTTCTGCAGAAGCCACTCACATCCCCTTCCCTCCCCTGCTCCAGCCCTGCACTGGCTCCCACCTTATGATCCTCCCTCTGCTCCCTCAACCTCGGCCAGCTCAGCTCCTGACTGGCCAGGCACACGCCAACCTCAGGACCTCTGCACCTGCTACTCCTGAGCACTTCTTCCCTAGAGATCTGCATGTCCTGCTTGCTAACTTTTTCAGATCTTTACACGAATGTCAGCTCCCCCAGGAGCCTTCCCTGATTACTTTGTTTAAACTGCAGCTCCTCTGCCCTCCTTCCCAGCCCCCTAGGCCTGTCCTGATGTGCCCCCTTCCCTGCTGTGTTTTCTCCATAAGACTTTCATCTCCCAACGTCCTATATATTTTACTTATTGTCTGTCTCCCCCATGAGAATATCAGGGCACAGATTTCTTCTCTTTTAATCGTGGAATCCCCAACCCCAGTGCCTAGAACAGTGCCTGGAACATACTAGGAGCTCAGGAAATACTTGCTAATTAAATCCAAGAGAGTGCCAGATGGCTGGTGAATGGGATGGCCTGCAATGCCCCAGCCCTGCATTAGGACGAGGGGACAGGAATGGGAAACCAGCTCTTTTAAGCCACCTTGTTATGGGGCAGCCCCCAGCCAGGCTCCTTCACAGCTGGTCTTCTCAGAACATCGTCACCGAGGGACAATCCCAGGCTTTGTCCTGTGTTCAAATCCCAACCCAGCCACTTCCAGGCATCATTTATAAATTAGGAACCAAAGCATGGCTTGGAGGTGACCCCAGGCTTCTACACCTCATGGAAAGGACACCTAGGACAGATGTGGCCAAAGGCAGCTGAGCAGCTGGCCATGGCCTTTCCCGGATCCAGGTGTGCACAGGCCAAGCACTGGGCAGGACATAGTGAGAGAAGGACAAGCAAACCCCATCCACACCCCCAGGGAGCCCCTCCCATCCACAGAGATGGCCACACAGACCCCCATCCTACAAGGGAGAAGAGGGCTAGGGCCAGCAAAGTCCTAGGGCCGGGAGCATCTGGCAGGCTTCCTACAGAAGGCATCTCAGCCAGGCCTCAAAGGTCAGGACAGAGGCCGGAAGCCGCTGGGGCAGGGGCTGGTGTGATGGAAGGCTCAGCCATAGCACAGCTAGGGTGATGCAGAGCTGGCTACCTGGAGGCAGAGGGCAGAGAATCTCCAGAGCAGCCCTGGAGTGGCAAGAGACACAGCCTGCCTCCAGGGGAGCACCTTGTCACCTGTCATGGTGGCTGGGGGGCCTGCAGGTCCCAGGCAAGGCCCCTCCCTGTCCCCAGCCCCTGAGTCTCTGAGTCTTCCTAAGCAATGGCTCCCCCAACGGCACTGGCCAATCCATAGAGTCCACACCCGGTGGACTCCACTCCCAGCCTCACCACCCAGCACAGGGCATCAGGCGCCCAGAACAGAGAAGTGTGGCTATTGCTGGGGGCCACCTGGCTGGTTGAAGTCTTGAGCCCCCCATGCTGCTCCAGACCTTCACCCATCCCAGGGAAGACAGCCAGGCACCCTCCACCCTCCCGATCCACCTCCTCCCCTGTGGCCCTGTCTCTGAAGCCCTTGACCACCCTCTTCCCGGCACCCCCTCCTTGCCTCTTCCTCCTTCCACTAAAGATGGGGCTGCAGCCTCCCATCCAGGCCCCTCAACCCTTGCAGCTTCCCTGGTCCCCAAATCCCCAGCCCTGATTCCTCCTGAGCCTCAGGTCTTTTAAAGCAGCTGCCAAACACAGAGGCCCAGCCCCAGCCCCTGGAGTCTCAACTCACCCCTCGCTCCTGGATGCTCCTCTTCTCACAGCCCCTACTCGGGCCGGACATTGCCTGCCTCAGCCGAGTCAACCCCGAGGAGGGCTCCTGCAAGGCCACAGCCCTGCTCTAGCACCTGGAGGCTCCTTTGATGAACACAACACAGCCCAAGCCATGCTGCCAGCTCCCAGTCCCAAATTTGGACTTCTAGGCTCACTTCCTCACTCAATCATTTTCTGCCACCCCCTCACGCCCCTCAGGGCCTGCTCAAGGTCATCACTGGGACCAAAGATGGCCACCTGCATTTAGTCACATAAGCCAAGCAGTGCTTCTTGAAGGGCATCGACCCTCAAGTTCAAGTGACACCTCCTCCAGTCAGTCTGTCTGGATTGCTGCCCCTGAGGCCTCTGTGCTTTCTGGTGGAACTGAGGGCCCCCACACTCAGCAGCTGGGCCCTGCTGGCCTGTGTCCCTGCTCCACAGGACATGCTCTGAAAAGCAGGTCAGGACTGAGCGCTGGGTGGCCCATCTGTGGGGCCCTCGCCTGCGCTGTGGGGGCCCCCACCTGCCCTGTGGGGACAGGTAAGGTGATGCCAGCACAGATGGTGGACGGCTCTGGGATGAGTCAGGAAGGAAATCAGACCCTCCCCATGGGCAATCAGGGACCGAAAGGTGGAATCAGCCAGAGCTAGAGGTGGGGACAGAGGGGAGGAGTGGAGAGGGGCCCCAGGCCAGGGAGGCAAGCAAGGGAGGCCACCAGCAGGTATGACAACGTGTTTAATGTTCCGTATTGTGCAGCTTCTGAGTGAAAGGCCCGTTAGTAATCACAGGCATACATTCGGGGCAGAGCAGCTGCCCCACCAGGCCCTAGGGGCTTGGGGCAGAGCAGCTGTGAGAACATGATCCTGGGTGTGCTCGAGGGGCACACACACCTATTAGTGCCCAAGTGTCAGGGCGGGCATGACATTTACACAGGAGAGACCCACAGACACACACATGCAGGCATGAGGGGTATAGGTGACAGCAAACCAGGACAGCCACAATGGCCACAGTGTCCACGAGATGTGTGAGCTGGGTGGGTGGGAGTCACAAGGTGCCAGGCTCAGTGCTCCTGCAAGCTGAGGGCTGAGGGAGACCCCATGGACCCAGGGGAAGGAACAAAACCACAGCCTGCCCGTGGACTTGAGTGTGCAAACCTGTGCATGGGTGTGAGAACTCAGACTCCAGGGTAGGCGTTTAAGGAGAGGACACAGACATACATGGTGAGACCCACGAATGGGAACATGGGGACACAGGGTGACAGACAGGAAGACCCACAGCAGCAAGTACAGGGGCAGGTGGAAGCTCTGGCCCACAGGCTCCTGCAGCCTCTTGACAGTGTACAAGTGACAAACACAGGTGAGAGCCCAGAGCCAAGGGTCCCACGTTGGAGAGTCCAAAGTTCAAGGAAGGCTCAGGATGGGAGGGCCCAACCGGCCACAGACACAGGGTCCTACTGGCTGGCAGCTTCTGCAGCAACGGAGGAAGCCAGGCCTCAGATGGAGGAAGCCAGGTATCCAATAAAGCCCAGGCCTCAGATGCAGGAAGCCAGTTTCCAATGGAGGAAACCCAGGCATCAGATGGAGGAAGCCAGGCCTCAGATGCAGGAAGCCAGGCCTTGGATGCAGGAAGCTAGCCCTCGATGGGTCCTCAGGCCTCACTGCTGCTGCCGCTGCCACCACTGCTGCCCCGCTCCACCCACACGAGGCGGGCCTGCTCCTGCAGGATGCGGCCACGCACCACCTTGGCCAGCTCCTCCGCGTGGCCCCAAGCATGCGCAGACACCTGCACCCAGGAGCAGGGTAGACCCCAGAGTGCCTGCTCTGCACTGCGGCACTGCCGAAGCAGCTCCGAGTCACGCCCACCTGGCCGGCCCAGGAGGCCCCTGCAGAGAGAAGGTAGGCAGCATCAGAGCAGGGGACTGAGAAGGACAGAGAGACAGAGGGGTGGGGACAGATGACTAGAAGAGTGGACAAACCAAAGGAAACAATGAGAGAGACAGATGGCAAACAGAGCTGGAGAGGCACAGAGAGATATTCTCTGAGTGCAGCTGCCCACAAGCCCCATCCCACCTCACCTGACCTCGCGGATATTCTTCTCAGTCACCTCCACATGGATGACGATGGGGTAGACATCGCTCTGCACCAGCTCCCGCACACCCCGTGCACCCAGCTCCAACAGGCAGTGTTTCTTCTCGGAGATGCAAGGCCATGTTTACTCCCAGTCCAGGGACACCAGGCCCCACCCCACACTGTCCCCCGTCACATCTGCCCTGCACAAGTTCTGCATCCCCACCCAGAGAAACCCTGGCAGGAAGCAAAGAACTGGGATGAAGAGACCAGAGACCTGGGCTCAAGGGTGACATGGAGAAAGGTCATTTCCCTGCTCTGGACCTGGGCCTTCCCATCTGTAAAGACCACCCACTCACTACCTGCGGCGCTACAGCCCCAGCCAGCTCACAAGAGAGAAGTTCAAGGGTAAGGAAACACAGGTAAGGGCCCCAACTGCTCACGTCGCAGGTGAGGAAACTGAGGACCCCTGGAGGCAGCACAGATGCTGGCCCAGAACAGCAGCCCAGCGCCCTCAGGCCCAGCACCCCCAGCACCTACCTTCCCAACCAACTCCTGGATGGTGCGGATCCTGTTGCCCAGCCCAGGGGTGGTAGGTCGGGCCTTGGGGGCTCCGGGTGCTGAGGGTGAGCACTGTTCCTCCCCAGAGAGGCTTTCTGCAGAGCAAGAGGGAGAGGGGGGCATAGGGCGATGGGCCTGGCTGCCCTGGGGCCCAAGACCTCCCTCCCGGGGCACAGGCTCACCCGCTGGGCACACTTGGAAGTCCAGCCGGGAGCTGGGCAGGTCTAGCAGGTTGCGGATGAGCCGGGGCGCCAGGCACTCAGGCAGCAGCACCACCGGCCGCAGCGCGGACACCAGCAGTGGCCGCACCAGGCTGTAGGGCTTGAGGCTCCTCTCTGGATCTGCAGCAAGGAGGAGTGTGGGGTGCATGAGCCCCGTTCTTGCCTTTGATACTCCAAACCGGTGTCACACCTACCCTGCTGCCCATCCATTTTTCCCTTCCTGAGTTCTGCTGGCTGCTACACACACACACACACACACACACACACACACACACACACACACCCCCTCCGCAGGGTTCCCCCCACTTCCTTGCTGGGACCAGTGCAGTGGGCTTGTCTCTCATCCTTGCTGGGACCAGTGCAGTGGGCTTGTCTCTCATCCTCTGCCTCATCCCTGCCCCCTATAGGTCACTCTCCACTCAGCAGCCAGAAAGAGGCTTCAAAACAGAAACCCACCAGGTGACTCCCCTGCTTTCAACGTGCCCGTGGCTTCCCACATTCACAGGCCAGAGGCCACACCCTCCACACAGATAACACAGCCTGCCCCAGAGCCCCAGGGGTGGGAGCTTCAGACCCCTCCTGCCTCTCTGCCCTTGATGCCTCTAGTCAAGGGCTTCTGCACGCCGTGTGGCTGCCCAAAGCCTCAGCCCTGCACTTCCCAGCCCAGCTAACTAACCTCAGCCCCTCAGAGTCCAGGGCCACCTTCCCTGGTGCCCAAGTGGGCAGGGCCCTGCCAGGTGCCCCATGGCACCTGGTGGTCTCCTGCATTACACATCTCACACCTCCTGTGTTCACGGTGATTTAATGTGACAGCGTCAACCTCCCTGGGAGACATAAGGAAGGGACCACTGCATCCCATGCCCAGCAATGTACTTGATACCCACTCTCTGCCACACGGGGATGGGCTATGCTCAGCACCCCACAACCACAGTCACAACCAGAAGCTCCTGTCCACAAGGTCCCCTCAACTGTGGCGGCCCCTTCTACCAGCAGGGGGAGCCTTGTCCCTCAGACCCCAGCCCTGCTGGGACTCTCACAGTCCTTCCAGGGCACCAAGGCCAAAGCACACCCCCATGCCCACATTCCTGGGCACCACAGGCAACCCAGGACACCCCACACACTCACCCGAGCAAGGCTCTGGCAGCAGCTGCTCCGGGGGGTCCCCTGCAGAGCCCCCCACAGGCTTGGGCCTCACCAGCCCCAGGGCCCGCTTCTTCAGCTGGGGAGACACGAGGGAAAGAAGGTCACCTGAGCATTCACACCACCCCCACTTTAGGGAGAGAGAAGAGGAAACAGGGCCCAGGCAGCACAGGCCCCTCTGCCCTGCTGCCAGGCTCACATGGGTGTCGGACCCCTCCCCGGCCCGCCCGCACAGAGGAGGGTGGCCATTGCTAAGGACGCATGTCAGCAAGCCCAGCAGAGCCAGTTAGAGGAACTTTATGTGCACGCCACCTTAGAGATGGGGAGACTGAAGCTGGAGACCAGGAGGAGCCTTTTGTCACCAACTCTGAGTGCTCTTCAATGCATTAGCAATGTGGTCATGGGTAGGAATATTAATGAATCCAGTATGAGAGCACTAATTATCCCCAACCTGCCAGATACAGAAGCCGGCAGGTGACAGTACTGACCTTGGATGCGCATGGACTCCCTGTAGCCACGTACTGCCCAGGAGGCAGGTGGAATGACCACCCCGTTTTGCGGATAAGAAAACCACCCCAAGCATGTGACAGGGAGCAGCAGGGAAGAGAGTCAGGTGGCTGTCCAAAGTCACTTAGCTGCTGAGCACCAGAGCTGGGGTTCCCATCCCACCTGTCTCCCCCAGACCCATGCTCAGCCTGCTCTCCAGCAACATAGCCTCTCACTGATCTAACTTCTCAGAGGGAGGGTGGTGACCCAACCCGCCCCTCACCTGGGGATTGGAAAAGGAACACAACTGTTATCAGATGCCTACTATGTGCCTGAACTGCTCCAGGACAGTGGACAAAATCTATCTCATTTAATTTCTCACCCACCCTAGAAGGCAGAATCGCTGTTGTTTGCTGGGTACATAGTAGATGATCAGTTAAATCCCAGCAGAGGAGCAGGTATGGCTACGTTTCCTCTCCTCCCCCAAGACTGCAGAAAATGGGGCCAGCAACCGCCCTTTGGGACCCCTCCCTGCCCACTCGGCCCTGCTCACATTACTGCGGGGGCTTCGGTGCCGGCTAGAGGACAGGCATTTTTCCTGGACTTCAAGGAGCTGCTGGGCTCTGTGGAGGGAGTCGTGTCACGCACTTGGAGGGGGAAGGAAGCCCCTGATCTCCTCTCTTCCGACCCCCATCCTGTCCCAGAGGACAGCAAGGGATTACAGGAGGAAAGAGCACCCCCACCCTGATCCAGCTCCCCATGGGGCCCCACCCCCAGGCTTCTAACCCCACCTCACCTCTGATAATTGGGCACCGTGCCCCGGTCCAGGTCCCGCAGTGTGAGGGGGTCGACCCGGGTGCAGAACCATTCCTGCCGCCGCTTGTAGGCTGGGTCCACCAGCCGCAGGATCTCCTGGGCTTTCACACAGAGGGCATGGGGATCCGCCCGCTCCGCCAGGGTGAGGTTGGCTCGAATGTAGAAGGGCTCAGCTCCTGGCCCCTTTGCCCAGGCATCGAGGGCCTCATGGAAGGACTGGCAGGCTGGGCATGTGCAGGGCAGGGAGCAGCAGGGGACATGAGAGGTGGCGTGAGGTCGGGAGGCTGTCTCAGGGGCCACAGTGATTGCCCTTTCTAGGCCCAGCTGCCAAGACCCCCCTTCCTTCTTCCAGTGGCTTAGGTTGGGAGGGATGGGGATGCCCTGAGGCCACTGAACCTACTAGGGACAGAGCCAGCACTCAAACCCAGGTCCATGGACTCTTAATGCAGTGTTCCTTTCACAGGAAGCTCAAAGAGAAAGGGCACAAGACTAGAAAAGAGGCCTGCAGCACTGCAGGAGGCAGAAGACAGGGTGAGGCGTCTCCTCCACCCTTCTCTCCCACCTGCGCCCTAGGCTGAATGAGTCCTCCCCTGGGGCCAAAAGCTCTGGCTTTCTAGGACTCAGGAGCTCCCAGGCCCCGCCCCAGGCCAAGCTTACCCTTTGAGTCCAGCCGTGAGGGGAGTGTGGACACCAAGGATCTCTGCTGGGTCTCGGCCTCCAGGCCCGCCCCCTCCAGGCCAGCACCTTCTGCCCGGGGCTGGGAGATAACCCGGCAGGGAATGAAAGAAGTTATTTTAAGGGCTGGACTCTGTCCAAGTGCTGTCAGTCTGCCCCACCTCTCAGCCCTTATCCAGTCAGATTTTATTTAAAACTAGCAGACGCAGGGCAACCAGCAGCCAGCCAATCATGAAGCCTGCTTCTGCTTTAGCCGCGCCCCCAAAGCTCCGCCCAGTGACCTTGCTCTACCAATCAGCATCCAACCCTGGTTAAAACACAGACTCCAGCCGGTGAGATGGCTCAGTGGCATAAGCGCCTGCCTGGCAAGCGCAAGGACCTGAGTTCGACTCCCGGAACCCACATACGAAAAAAGGGCCAGTGATATCGCTCAGCGGCACAGGCGCCTGCTGGCACGCGAGGTCCTGAGGTCGACCCCCGGTACCACAGAAAAAAAAAAAAAAAAAAAAAAAACAGACTCCACTCCCACCTCAGGAGGCCGGGCCTCACCTCTCTTAGTTCGGTCCTGGCCGACCCAGGACCAGACAGCACCCTCCGCACCACTGCCCCAGACCATCTGTCGCCACGGAAGGGCAGGCCATCTGGGCCATTTTCCTGGGACTCTCGGCCCCCTAAGGGGCTCCAGCCAGACATTCGGATGGCCAGAGACCTGAGGAGAGAGGAGGAGGGTGGGAATTTGCTTTGATGCAGTGGTTCCATTCCCCAGGCATGCCTTGTCCCACTCCCAGCCCACTGCACCAGCAGGGCCGCTCTGACTGAATGGTGCTCCTTCTTCAAATCGCAAGTCAGGGGCAGGTGAGATGTCTCAGCGGCATAAGCGCCTGCCTGGCAAGCGCGAGGGCCTGAGTTCGACTCCCGGAACCCACATACGAAAAAAGGGCCGGTGATATCGCTCAGCAGCACAGGCGCCTGCTGGCGCGTGAGGTCCTGAGGTCGACCCCTGGTACCCACAAAAATAAAACAAAACAAAACAAATCGCAAGTCAAAACCAGCCAGATGCCGGGGCCACAGTGAGAAGCCCCCCAACCACCGCTTGCCCATTTGCATTTCCCCTTTTGTTACTCCCACCAGAACTGCGTTCAGTACCAGACTCCTGGTGTTCAGGCTGCATCCCCAGCACCAAACCCAGGGCCTGGGCTCGCAACAAAGGCTAACCCACAATGGTCACTGGAAAGTCCAGAAGGGAGGTGCCGTCAGAATACAACACAGGGCAGAAGATCCTGGCTGCCACTGGGATCTGGAGTGGTGGGGAAGAGCCCCCAGGCTACATCTTCGGTGACAGGTTGGGAGGAGCTCGGTGTGGAGGACAGAGCACAGGATGTGCGCAAGGTCACAATAACAGCAGCAGCGGCGCTTATCAGGTGCCACCCATGTGCCAGGCAGCATGCTCAGCTCCTTGCCCTGATTACTAATTTAACATCCAGGAAAAGTGCCCCCAGGAAAAATAGGCCACAGCCAGCTCGTGAAGGCGGGGGGAGCCACTGACGGTTGAGACAGAGTCACCAAGATTGCCTGTCCCTGGATCACAGCCAATGAGGTCCTGTGGCCAGGCTCAGAGACAAACTGAACCCAAGCCCCTGCCGTGAGCCCCTGGCCATGGGGAGAGGCTGAGGCTACAGTCTGTGAAGCCCACAGGAGAGGCGCCCCAAGGCAGCTCCCCACCACCCCAGCAGCTACAGTGCAGATCTAACCACACTGCCACCTGCTGGCAGCCTAGGGCGTGCCAGGTTGCAATATCCCAGTGGGCACCTCTGGGAGCAGGATCCTTTGGCCCCAGGGGTCAGGCCTGAGGGTGGGAGCTGATGGTCCCATACTGTCCTGGCTGCAGAGAGGGGACAAGGAAAGGCCTGGCAGGACTGGGAAGCCTGAGACCCAGCTGGCCAGCAGGTGACACAGCACAGTCCAGCTCCAAACCCCAGGGGACACTGTGCCCAGGATGTGGGCAAAGGAGATGGTTACTTGAGTCCGTGCCCACATCTGTGAAACTAGAATGTGAGCTGGGCATGGTGGCACGTGCCTGTCATCCCAGGTACTCTGGAGGCTCAGGCAGGAAGACTAAGTTCAAGGTCTGCCTGGGCAACCTAGCAACTTGCCTGGCTCCACATAAAAAAGGGCTGGGGATGTAGCTCAGTGTGAAGATACTGGGTTCAGCCCAATACGGAGGTAAAAAACACACAGTCACCAACCACCACCCCTGTGGGACCAACAAGTGCTGGAGACTGTGCCCTCGGAGGGCTGTGAAATTTGTGGGGTCCTGATTAGCTATGTTTTTGTTTCTTTCTTGCCTCCCCACCCCTTCCTGATAAATTGAACTCTGTTTTTAATAGAATGGGATAGGGATAGAAAATACAACCCTGCCTCCTCCCAGGTAAATCCCACTATTGTCTCTCCGGCTTTTGTTTCGGGCTGCATCCTAGCTTTCTCTCCCTGTGGTCGTGGGCAGAGAAAGTTGAGGACAGGGTCAGAGGGCACCAGCAGGAACTCCGGGCCTAGATGGCCCAGCTGCAAATCCACTAACACTTAGCGTCATTAAAACACGGGAAGCTCTTGGGACAGGGCCCAGCAACCACCAAGTGCTCAAGAAAAACCAGACTTTCACTACTGTCAGGTGTGATTCAGGCCAAAGCACCACCCTCTGGCCTCAGTTTCCCCACCTGTCTCAAACCCACAGACCACTGACCCCCATGGCCTGCGGACAACTGCCCAGCAAGCAACTGGCACCAGGCCCTCAGGAGCCTCCCGCCCACCCTACCCCTGCAATTCCAGCATCATGATGACCCTCAGCCCCCCAGGTTCTTCCTACTCAAGCCCGCTGCTCCCTCAAGACCAGCTGTGGCACCCCCCCACCCAGGACACCCTCACCAACCTCCCCAGGTCACAAAAGAACCAAATGACTTTTCAGAGCCTCCCCCGAGCCGTATCCTGTTTCCCAGAGTCCTTAGGGCTCACTGGGCTGGTTCAGACCCCTCTGATGAGCACTGATGAGCAGGGTTTTGGGGGACGATGATGCAGGGGATGATGCTGCCTGCCCAGACCTCTTAGACTGACCTCTGAGGGATCCCAACCCTGCCTGTGGGAAGGATGGGGCTGGCCCAGCCACGAGGGGAGGACTCCCAGGCAGGCCAGGAGCTCAGGTGAGTCTACCGGCTCTGAGCAGCAACGGGCACTCGGGGCACTACGGGAAGATCCAGGCAGCACCTATGACTGCTTTGTGCCAGGCGGGGGCCAATGATGCTGAGACTAAAATGTGCCACACAAATGACCAAACATAATCCTCCCAACAGCCCTGTGGGAGGTGACTGCGATTATCCCTACAGTAGAGATGGGGGAAACTGAGGCACGGGGAAGTTTTAACTTGCCAAGGGTGGCGCAGCTGTTAGGTAACAAAGTCAGGCCATGACCCATCAGAGACCTTTCTGTGCAAAGACAGAAGGTCCTAGAGATCCTGAGACCATGTGAGCAGGAGCAGAGCTTGTGGGGAGATGGCACCCCAACTTTCTCAAGGATGCTCCCTGCCCACCCCTCCTCATCCAGCACCTCACTTCCCTCGGGCTCCTTCTGTGGTCTCCCCACCCAGCTCTCTGTCTGGCCATGGGCGCTCCAGCCTCCTCAGGGCCCCAGCTGCCCCTCCTCCCCTGCCCTGCCCTGTCCCCTGGGAGAAAGGAGAGCAACGGGCGCCCAGGGGAATAGGTGGCAGAGAGGCTGAGGGGAAGAAACAGCAGGACATGGGAAAGAGGCAAGAAAATGCCTATCACAGTGCCCAGCAGGGAGTGGGCACTGTACATAAGCGTGAGCTGCTTTGACAGAGCCGGGTGTGATGGTGATGGTGCGCGCACCTGTAATCCCAGCACTCCGGGAGGCTGATGCAGAATGATTGCAGTTTAGGGACTTAGCAAGACCCTGTCTCAAAATAAAAAATAAAACAAGGGCAAGAGATGTAGCTCAGTGTAAAGGCCCTGGGTTCAATCCTCAGTACCATAAAGAAGAGAAGGGAAGGGAAGAGAAGAGAAGAACAGAACACACAAAGCAGGAGACCGAGGCTCTGGAAAATCCGGCGTCCTGCCGCAGCCCCAGAGCAGCAGCAGACAGCACAGATGTGAGCCTGGGAAGCTGACTCCAAAGCCCACTCTTCCCAGGACACAGATGAGTCACCAGGTCAGGCTCAGGCCCCCACCTCCCTCCCTGCCTGTCCCCCTCTTTCCCTCTCAGCACCCCTGCCCCACCCCACTCTGCGCTTTTTCTCCAACTCCCTCCTCCCCAGAAGTGGGGGTCAGCAGAGGTGGCCCCACGTGCTCGCAGCCTAGGCAAGGGCTGGGCAGAGCCTCCTGCTCCCTGAACCTCATCCTGGTGCCCCCTGGCCCGCGGCCAGGGCCCCTGCTGCGGGCCTGGCTGGAGGAAGGGAGGAAGGGCCAGGCAGGCAGGAAGGGAGGCACCTCCCCCCCTCCCCCCAGAAGCACGTCCTGCACAGGCAGAAACAATGTCGCAGGGGGTGTGGGTGGGGGCAGGGCCTGGACACTGGCCTGGACAAGCGGCCTCCGGGAGGCAGGAGGCCCGAGGTCCTGCTCTGCCCTGACATGTACAACCCAACCCACATTCCTGTGCAGACTATATCGATGCTCCAAACCCAAATCTGATCAGGTCACCAACGGCCCTGCCTCTGGCACTTCTCAGCTGTGTGACCCTGAGAAAGTTCCTGAACCTCTCTCAGCCTCAGTTTCCTCCTCTGTGACAACACCTCCTCCCTGGACAGAGAATGCTGAAAAGCAGCCAGCAGCAGGCCTGGCAATTAATAATAACCGAACCCACCCTGGCTTCCCAGACAGCACGAGCCAAAGTCCACACATTCCCAGCCTGACGCACAGACCCCCCCGGCCCCTCCCTGGCCAGCCTTGGCTCTCCCTGCAGCTGCTCACCTTGCCCCAGCTGAGCTCAAACAGGTCACCATCACGTTCTCAGCACGGCCTCCTGTCCCCCCACCCCTCCTTCCGCCCACTGGAGGCACGGACAGGGCCCACCAACAGTACACACTGCCCATGGTGCCTTGTTCGCTAATGTTCTGTGACTCCTGTTTCAGCCTGTGGGGACTCCTGTGGTGGCCCCGGTCCCCACCCCCAGCAAGATGATCAGCAGGATGGCTCTGTCCTGAAGGACCAGCAAGCAAGCAGCTGGGACAAGAGCAGCCTGAAAGTAACCACTATTACTAAGCAGCTACTACACACCTGGCAGGGTCAGGCTTTGAGTCATAACTCAGAACACCCACATGCGGAGCAATCACTGTCCCCCTTTGACCAGGGGGAAACTGAGGCTGGCAGAGAAGTGACCAACCCAAGTCAGAGAGACGATAAACAGTGGTAACAGGGTTTGAATCCAAGGTCAGCCCGTGTCTAAAGGCCTAAATATTCCGTACTTGCTTAAAGCAGAGAATTGGTGGCCCCTCCTGCCTCTCACCTCCCACCTCCCACCTGTCTCAGTCTCAGGCGTAAAGCCAGCCCCAGCCCCACCCAGCCCAAATGGCTAGTACCTGTTGAGGAGGCCCAGGCCACAGCCCCGGCCCAGGAGGCCTTCCGGCTTTCCCAAAGGCCACACGCTGTCGGAAGACGAAGATGAAGAGAGGCCGGGGGACCAGGGCTTAAGCGTCACACTCCCTGGAGAGGAAAAGTGAAGGTCAGGGGTCCAGGAGACAGAAACAGCTAGGGTCTGAGAGAAGAGGGGTGCAGTGTCCTACTGGCTTAGAACCCCCAGGGTGACCCTCTGGTTTCCCAGAGAACAGCGGGGTGGGCAGGGACTGAGGAGCCCCGCATGCCACATCCGGAGCAGGAGTAACAGCTGGGACTGGCTCAGGCCAGGCAGCCTGAACCCCAAGAACCTCCCGAGCAGGTCCTGGCCAGGGGCACAGTATAGCTTCAGAGAAGGGGACAGAGGCCACCGGCAGAGCAGGCACACAGGCCTGAGGCAGACTGCAAGTGCCTCTGTGGGATGAGCCCTTCAGGGAGCTCCAGGCCACTACCTGTGATGTCCGACATGCTGCTGAAGGACCTGGGTAGAGAAGGGCAGGGAGGGGACAGGCAGTGAGGCACAGCAGGGTCTCTGTCCCCTCTCCTTCCCAGCCCCAGGCTAACTAAAAGTCCCACAGCCCCCAAGCAAATGCAGGCTAGACCCCAGTCAAGGGCCTAGGCACTGGGCACCCTGCCACCCAGCTCCCCTAAAGTCACAGAGCAAGAACTTAAGGTCTGGCCTCTGCCACATGTCGTGCTATGCCTGGATGTCCTTCCAAGCCAGCTCCTTCTGGAAGCCTCCCCTGGCTTCTCACCCCTCACTCACCCCATTGCTACTTTGCCTTTGTGGCCCAGAGGCACAACGCCGGGCCTTGGTCTTGCCACCGGCGGAGAGGGCTTGGCTTTTCTGCCCCTGTCTCAGTTGATGCCTGAATCTGGGGCCCGACTTTTTCCTGCCCTAGGCCCTTGACCCCTGGAAACATTCTCCATGTCCCCTGGTCCTGGGCCATCAGCCTTCCCCTTGGGCTGAGGATCTCTGAGATCCTCAAGTCACCTCCAGTGACCTTCCCACCTGGGCACCCTCTGTCCTCCTGCCTTGTCTTACCCCTGACTTGGTCCCTCCTAGGACATGTGAGTCTGCAGAGATCCAGCTACATAAGAGAGGTGACTGTGTGTGGACCTGACTCTGGCTCGGGGGTCCAGGGAGGTGGCTAGCCAACCTCCAACCTCCCAGCCAGGAACCAGCCTCCCACCAACCTCCTGGGTCAACCATGCTCTCTCCAGCCTGTTTACCTCTTAGGGGGCTCGGGGTCCTCCTCGCGCTGCCGGCGGAGGATGGAGCCGGCGCTGGGGGGAAAGGGCAGGATGGACAGGCGGTTGATCTCCTTCTCACTGTCGGTGGCCTCCTCCTGCAGCACCAGGACAGGTATGCGTCACCTCCCCAGCCCTACACCATCCCAGCCATCAGCACACATGAGATCCCAGCCCAGAGCAGAGGAGGGGCTTCGTGAGACCAACGTGTGCGAGCGGCTCCCCAGGTCTCCCAGTGCCTGAGTGGCCCTGAGAGACTTAAAAAGGGTCCTGGACTCCCTGGGTCTCCCTGGGAGGTGGAACCCTTGGCGCACTGGCGCACACCCCACATGCTGGCAGGTATAGGAACGTTTTTGGCACCCCCATATCTGGGGCAGGTGGGCATCTCACCGAGGTGTGAGGCTCAGATCCCCCTGCGACAGCCACTTCCCCAGCTGCTTCTGGGCCTCCCAGAGGGGAGGGGAACTCGCTGAGACTCCAGGTGCTGCTGAAGTTGGAGCACAGGGAATGGGAGGAGGCACAGGCCTGAAAGAGGATGGGGGAGCAGAGGGGAGCAAGGCTGAGGCTGGGCCGGCCATGCGGCAGGCACAGGACAGAGCCGGGACACAGTGGGCCAGGTTCTAGTCGTTGTGGAGCTCAGAGGTTCAAGGGGAGACAGATTGCAAACCAGCAGAGGAGCACAATCACCCCAAGGGTGATGACAGCAGAAGGAAGGTACCCAGGGCACAGTGAGCTCTCAAAAGCCCCACCCGGCCTCGGGCATCAGAATACTTTTCAGAGAAAGCAGGCTTTGAACTGAGAACTCAAGGATGTTTAGGTGCTAAGTAGGTACAGTTGGGGAGCATGGTCTAAAGAGATGGACTCCAAGTACAAAGGCCCTGAGGCAGGACTGCGACACATTCAGAATGAAAATGCCAAGACCCAAAGAACCAAGCTAAAGGGAAGGAGGCGCCCAACTTGCATGTCCTCTTGGGCATGATGAAGGACCTGTCTTTTCCTAAAAGCAAAAGAACCACAGGAATTTCTAACATGTGAGAAGTCACAGTTTCCTGCCTCCTTCTTGTATTCTTCCAGGCCGACTGCATCACTGCCAGTCCAGGCCCAGGCTCATAGATAAGCAATTCAGGACAGGAAAAAGCAAAGCTGGCTGCAGCCCAAGACCAATATGTCTGACTGGCAAATGGTCTGGACACCTGGCTGTGACCACAGGCAAACCCCTAACCCCTCTGGGTCCTGTACAATGAGGGATGTGATAGTTAATCTTGACTATCAACATTACTGGCTTGAGAGACACATAGGAGAGTAGTAAAGCACACTTCTGGGTGGGTTGTGGGAGTGTGACCTTGGGGACTGTATCTAGTACTTGGCCCTGGCCCCTCTGGCTCTTTCCTATCTCTCTGCTTCCTGGCTCTCAGGAGGTGAGCAGCTTTCCTCCACCATTTCTTTTCTACCTTGGCAGCGACCATGGACCGAAACCTCAGAAACTGTGAGCCAAAGTAACCCTCTCTTCTGCAAGTTGTGTGTGCCAGGTGTTTTGTCACGGCAATGGAAAACTGACTAATAGAAGGGGATTAGGTTAGCTGGTCTCTGGGGCACTATTAGGTCCATGCCAAAGTAGACTAGCTGATCTTCGAAGTCTATGTTTTCCATTCCAACATACTTGCCCAAGTATGTGCAGAAACAGGCTTCAAACAATCCTCACTGTCTGTGCGACCCCAGAAACTCAGAAATGTACATGTCCCCACCCTGCTCACAAACCTATATCCAGCTCCCACTGGAACCCCAGGCCACGGCACACCTGACCCCTCTCACCTTGAGGCAGGAGCCGCCCTGGCTACGCTGCAGCTGGGCCTCCAGCAGCGCTTTAGTGCCCTCCAGGGTGGTGAGCGTGGTCAGCAGCTCGTCCCGCTCGGCCTCCAGCCCCCGCACCTGCTTGCGGTACTGATCCTTCTCAATGAGGCTCTGTGAGTACTGCAGTTGGATGCGGTCGCGGCTCTGGATGGCCTGGAGGGAGCAGGGGGAGGCAGCAGCTGAAGGAGTCACACGGGCCTAGCTGTCCCGGCATCTGAGTGGCAGCTACCATCTACCAAGTCCTTCCTGCGTGCCAGGCCCCGCACTAAGTATCAGCTCTTTGCATCTTCATGGTAACAGACTAAGTTAGAGATAGCATCATCATTCCCTCCTTTTGCAGCAGAGCAGAGCTGGACTCTAACCAGCCAGTCCAGCTGCGGAGTCAGGCTCTTACTGTTTCACCAAGAATGACCTAAAATACTTCCGAGAGACCTACTGTGCTCCTGGGGCTTGGTTCATAGCACCCAGTCAGTGCAGAAGCACAGAGTTTAAGCCCAGCCCTTTGTATCCTAAGTACTTTTCTCCACATGGAAGGCCTGGGGCTGGAAGTGGCCTGGTGACGTGCACATTCCTGGGCCTTGCCCCAACCATCAGAGTTAGAAAATCCAGGATGGGGCCGGTGAGATAGCTCAGCGGCATAAGCGCCTGCCTGGCAAGTGCGAGGTCCTGAGTTCGACTCCTGGTATGCACATACGAAAAAAGGGCCAGCGATATCGCTCAGCAGCACGGGCGCCTGCTGGCACGCGAGCTCCTGAGGTCAACCCCCAGTACCCACAAAGAAAAAGAAAAAGAAAATCCAGGGATGAAACCTCAAATCTTCTCCCTCAAGCCCCTGCCCCTGAGACTGAGGTCCATTCTCAAGTGCAACCTTCAACGCCTCTCACGGGACTCAAATGTGGGCAAGGACAAACCCTCCCATGCTCCCCCTGCATGGGCAGCCTCGCACAAGGAGGGCAGGGCATAGAGGAACTGGCCTGGGCGCCACAGCCCGCGCCACAGCCCACCCCATGGCCTCAGCAGGAGGCAAAGGCTATGGTCCCCAAGGACCAGAGCCAAAACTTTTGAGAATTTCTTCATCAGCAAATATTTGCAAGCGCCTCCTCTGTGTTGGCCTTGTCCCTGATACAGAGAGAATAAGAGACTCAGAAATGAAGGATGCCAGGCCCAGCTTCTGTAACTGTCACAAGAATGCAGGTAAGGTGGGGGCTCGGGGTGCAAGGCTGGCATCTCAGGACCAGTGTTTGATTCACAAAGGGCCTGGAGACCTGGCTCCAGTGCTTCTGGCTACGTGACCTTGGCCAAGCCACTGGCCCTCTCTTGGTCCTATGTGAAGAGCGGATTTGAGGAGCCAGGGCGGTGTTTGCTTTTAGGCCCATATCAGACTAGACCAGCTGGTATCTGAGGCCCCAGTTTTATATTCTAGCAAATTCTGGGTTTGTTCAAGTGCACCCAAAGATACTTGTCTCTGTGGCCCTGCCCTGCTGCCCCATCCTAAACCAGCCAGTGTACTGCAGAAGTCTCTATAATTCCAGTCCTACCTTTCCCCCTCCCCATCGATGGGACCAAGGCCAGGGCATAGCAGGCTGGGGCTCACCTGGTCCCGCTCTTTCTCGATCTCCTCCAGCTGGGCCAGGACGGTGGCCATGCGGTGCTTGTACAGGTCGCAGTCCTTCTGCAGCGTGCGGTGCTTGAGACGCAGGTCCTCCATCTCCTGCAGGTACTGTGGGCAGGGAGGGTGGCAGGCTCAGACCACAGGCCAGCAAGAGGGAAGCCAACCAGTAGATGCCCAGCAGTCCCGTGAGAGGCCTGAGCCCCAGTCACAAGCACCCACCTCCCCAGCGGGATGGTCCAGGCCACTGCCTCATCTCACTGCCTAATCTGCAAACTGTGGAACAAGAGCAATGACATCCCCCCAACCAAGTCCAGCCTCAGCCCTGCTGAACCTGGGACTTGCAGTCCCTTCCCCTTCTCAGCTCCATGCACAGCACTGTCTTCTGCTTCTGAAATAGCTCCCATAGGGTCACGCGGGCACACAGCACCAGTCTCCCTGCTAGAAGCAGCTCCGCGGGAGCAGAGCTTTGTTCTGTTCACTGATAACTCTCAAGGGCCTAGCAGGGCCCGTAAGTATCTGAGGACAAACGGATGCACAGTTCTCAGCATGGCACCTGCACAGAGATGCTGGGAAACCCACTGAAAGGGGCCCATGAGGCCTGACACTTTCTCCCCCAGGAGAGAGACACCGGCACTGAAGTGGGTGGCAGGGGAGGTGGGGTGGCGGGCACTACCTTGTCCCGCAGCTCCTCGGCCCACTGCAGCTCCCTCTGCACGGCATGCAGCTTCTGGCACAGCTCCTGCCTGCTGTCCTGCGCCTCCCGCCAGTCATGCTCCAGGATGTCCAGGAGGATGCGCTCGGAGCCCGGTGCCCCTGGCCGGCTCGCCTCCTGGGGGTCAGAGTTCCTGACCACCTCAGCACCTGCCCTAGGCCCCACTTTGGGTGTGGGGAGGAAGGGGGACCCCAGCCCTCAGCCCTTGGACCCCACCTATGAGCTCTACCAACTTGGCCTAGAACTTTGACCTCTCTGGACCTTAGTTTCCCCCTTGGAGAGTGAGCATGGCCCCCAGGAACATCTGGGATACAAATGAGGTAAGTTCAGCCATGACCTTAGTCCCAAAGAAAAACCTGGACCACTCTCTTGCTCTGGCCCCTACCCAGCACCTAAAGCAGCATTAGAAGCCTATTCTCACTCCTCTGAAGGATCCCCAAGGAGCTGGACCTGGGCACCCCCAACCCCTTGAAATACGCTGGTTCCCATCCCTCACTTCCTGGGTGGAACTAGGCCAAGGCACGGCCATGCTGCCACAGACCTGCCACAGGCCACCAAGTCAACCCTGGGCCACCCAAACCTCAGGGGTCTGAACCTCCTTAGGTGGAGACGCCTCTACAAACCTCAGGAAGCTAGGAGGCCCTCTTCCCAGGAAATGCTCACACACAGGATCAGGCGCATAGTTTGGGGGTTCAGAGGCCTCCAGGAGACTGCACAGACCCCAGATTAAACCCACAAGGGGAGTAGTGGGTAAGGATCCTCCACTCAGAGCTTCGGATGGGCAACTGACCAGACGCATCCAGATCTCAGACCCTGGGTCTGTCTGGAATCCCCCACTTTCCAGACCTGGGGAGTCCAGTGAGCAACAGGGGTTCCCCCATTCCCCCCACCAGGCCAGCCCTCTACCTGCTGCAGGCCCTCCTGCAGCTCCTGCAGTGATGCCGTCAGCCGTTGGTTCTCAGCCCGCAGCTCAGAGACCAGGTCCACGCCGTCCGGCTCCCTCTCCTTCTCCTCAGCCCCGGGCAGCGGCCCCCGGGCCCTGCGCGACAACACGCACTCCTCCTCCAGCCGGCTGACCTTGAGCTTGAGCTGATCCACCTGGGGCGCAGACCATGGTCAGCCCAGGGAGGAACCCACAAGGTCACAGACTGGGGGCGGGGTCCAGTTCCCTCACTCCTGGGTGCCTCGCAGATTCCCAGAGGGGCCTGACAGGGGTGCTCCAGGACTTGCTAGTGAAGAAAGGACAGGCCGGGCAGATATGAAAACAGTGGGGAGGAGAGAGGGGACAAGGCCAAGGTCACCCTCCCACAGGATGCTGCTTCGTGATCTTGTGGGTGATGCCGCGTCACAGCCTGCACGGTGTCCCAAGGTCCTGACACTGAGTACAGTCCATGTGGCCCAGAATCGGTGTGACAGAGAAGGAGGGCACCAGGGCCTGGGCCCAGCTCTGCCTCAACTCAGGGTGGCAAGTTATAGCTGTGCCTTGATCTCCTCATCTAAACCCAGAGAGGGAAGGGACAGTGAGAGGTCTGAGGGTGTCACCCAGCCCCAGATCCAACATGTCCCCTCCACCCCCACCTCCAGCTTCACACACACTCAGGACAGATTGGACCAGGTCCTCCTCCCTTGAAGACGTCCCTAACAGTCTCTACTCCAAGATCAGGCCTGCCCCCACCAACACCTGCAAGTCCAGAGTTCTGGTTCCAATTTTGCCACTTTTAGGCTCTGTCATCGTGAGCAAGCCGCCTACCCCCTCTGAACCTCAGTTTCCTCATCAGTGAAATGGGCCTGATCAATCCTCTCGCCCTTCTACCTGCCTCCCAACATCATTACAAGAATCCAACAAGACAATGAATGGACAGGACAGGCTGTGAAGCTGCCACAGGTGTGATATGGCTAAACTGGCTGCTTTAAATAAAATCTCAGGACCCTAATAGTCACCAGTCCATTGTGTGTAGCCAGGGCTGGCCTAGGCTGGGCGCTGGCACCTGGGTGACGACAGCCAGGCAAGGGCAGACATGCATGGCCAGTTTGCTGGCTTATGCGTATGCTCGGCCAGGGCTATTTTCCAGATTCATGCAGGGTCTGGACAGTGATAAGAGAAGGCACAGGTGGCAGTCTAGAGAATGAAGTCACTGTTGGAGAAAGGTCACAGGGATCTCTGGGGCTACCCTCTGGTGTGCTAGCATCTAGTGCCCAAGGACTGTGTTTCCTCTCCTAGAAAATGATGTGCTAGTTCTCAGAGCCTCAGAGCCCAGAATGGCACCACACACATGCATGCACACACACACACATGCTCGCGCACACACACACATAGGAGCCTGAACACTGGGTCTGGCAATTTCACAAATGAACTGTGCACTCCTCCTCCGCAAAGACTCAGAAATCCATGACTCCCGCATTCCTTTCCACTCACAAAACACGCTTTGTGAACAGCTGGAGAAAGACAGCGTGTCTCAAGGGCAGGCATGGTCACGCCCTTCACAGCCAACCGCAGCCACACACCGTGGCCTCCTGCTGACCTGCGGCCAGCCGGGCTCCAGATGAGCTCAGAGGACAGGACACTAGGGAGCCTCCGCCAAACACGAGGAAATGCGGATGCATTTAATCCGGTGTACAAACTCACTTAGCACAAAATTATAGCGTTCGTTCCTTGAGTTTATGTTGCTTAGAAATAACAGCTCATTAAATTTGCACCTCATAAAACATGGTATTAAATCGAAGCCACCACACACCTGTCCATGGGGGGAGGGGACCCAAGCTGCCAAGTCAGGCACGATTAGCCAGCTTTATCTATGAGTATCCACCTGCGATGCCTTTTTAAATTTTGAGGCAAAAAAGCTCCAAAAATTTAGGCAAATATACGGGAGCTTATCGACTAATTGAATCTCTCCCTGCTCCCTCTACCCCCCTCGCCTACAGGAAGTGGCCACAGGAGCAGTTATCTTACCCATATGCACCTGTGCCACACACGGGTGCCTCTCACCCCGAGCCCTCCCTCACCCCAGCAGCCCGCAGATGGCCGTGCGCACACAGGACATCATCTCCCAGTCACCCGGGTGCATCCACCCCTGTAAGGACCCAACTCACAAATCCCTCCCCACCCAAAGATGAGACAACGCCGTGCTGCCACAGCCTCCCCAGCCCCACCCCGGCCAGCAGCCACCACGGAGCAGCAGCTTCTTTCTGGGAAAACCTCACAGCAGGGCCTGCGTCTGTTTTGGAAGAAGAGGCACCCCTCTGTGTGAAGAGAGGAGACCCCCACCTGCCCCCCACCCCCTTCAGCAATACAGAGAGCAGAACAGGGAATTCAACTTCTCTGTGCCTCAACTTGCCCTCCAGACAAGGGATGATGGCAGTGCCCACCCCCAACACGGCGCTGCTGGAAAGCAAAAGGAGTTCGTGCGCAGATCAACTGTGGGGTGCTTGTAATCACTGTGCCATTCTCATCTGTGACCTCTCACTCTGAGGGTGGGGAAACCGATGCACTGGAAGGGAAGCCTGGCTCATGCCAGGCTGTGTCCACAGCCCTGCCCACCACCCCTCCGAAAGCCTCTGCCTAATGCCAGGCACCAAGTAAACCCTCAGACAATGGCCTCGCTGTCACCTCCCACCTCAACACTGGCCACTTACACCCTCAAGCAAGACCAGCGGCCTCAACACTGATCAGGGCTCTGCTCACCAAAACATCAACCGCTGGGCATGCACGAACACAGGCGCTGGTATCCAGTGCCCCTCACCCATAGCTCACATGTGCCAACCATGGTCCACAGGCCCAGGCCACTGCCCACAACACTGCAGCCACCACCCCAGGCTCAGGCCAGAATCCCACTGGGAGCTCTCAAAGTGTTCAAGAAGAGAGCCCACTATGCGCTGGCAGCAGTGTTACAGCCTTGGCATGGATCTTTGGCATTAATCCTTGGGATGACGCCCTGCAGTCAAAACTAGTGTAACCATGCTCAGTCCCAAAAAGAAACCAGGAAAGTGGCACTCAGGTTGCCCACCAGGAGGGCCCAGCCTCACTGTCTGCTGAGGACTCGGTGAGATTTCCCTGGGCCAAACAGAATCCTGGGAAGGAGGCCAGCACCGGGCCAGGCAGACCAGTTCACATCCGGGCCGTGCTGCTTCCTGGCTTGGTGACCTTGAGCAAGTCACTTCACCAATCTGAGCCCCAGTGTCTGTATTTAGAACAGCAACCTGGCTTGTGGTGCTTTAGTGAGGACTAGATGACATGCTGCGTGCACCCTGTGTGGCACACTGTCAATGGCACTTGATAATGACGACAGCTAACAGTGACGTAGGTTTGTTTTGTTTTGTTTTGTTTTGAGACAGGGTCTCACTATGTAGCTCAGGCTGGCCTCGAACTCATAGCAATCCTCCTGCCTCCTGAGTGCTGGGATTACCACCACACCCAGCATGACACAGGTTTTGAACACTAACTCGGGCAGGCACTGCAGGCACCTGAAATTCCATCTTTTTTTTTCTCTTTCTCGCTCCCCACCCCGTCCTGAGGATTGAACCCAGAGGTGCTACATACCCAAGCCCTTATTTTTATCTTGAGACAGGGACTCACTAAGCTGCCCTGGCTGGCCTGGAACTTACAATCCTCCTGCCTCAGCCTCCTGAGTAGCTAGGATTCCAGGCATTTGTTACCACATCCAGCTTAATTCCATGCCTTAAACTCACTGAACCCTCATAATCCAAGGTTTCTTCACCCTGACACTACTGACATTTGGGGCTAGGTATTTCTCTGTCTTAGGGGTGAGCTCTACGGGTGTTTAGTGGCGTCCCTGGCCTCTATCCACTACAACCCCCTAGTTATGACACCAAAAATGTTCTGAGACTTGCCCAGACGTTTCAGAGGTGGGGCAAAATCGCCCCCGGCTGAGAATCACAGCCATAGCCCAACGAAGTGGGAACAGGCCAATTAAAGAGCACCACCGTCAAGAGCAGGCAGAAGCCATCACCTTTGCAGCGGTCACCCCTTCTCCACTGCACCCAGCCCCTGCCCTCCGTGGCTTACCGCCAGCTGCAGGTCGCGGCTGCGCAGCACAGCCGAGTTCTTCTCCTCACTGAGCTGGGCCAGGCGCATGGCAATCATGTAGTTCTCATCCTTGAGTCGGAGCAGCTCCAGGCTGCCCGCCTCCCAGTCCTCCCGTAGCCGCTGGCAGCGCTCCTGGGCCTGCTGCTGCTCCCGCAGCCGCTGCTCCAGCCCTGCCCGCTCCTCTTCGAGCATCCGGCCCCGTGCCTGCAGCTGCTGCTCCCGCTGCAGCTGGCTCTTTCGAGCTTCCCGCAGCCTCCGCACCTCTGTCATTAGGAACTGGGTCAGGCCCTCGGGCCCCTCTTCATCTGCAGGGACAGGACAGAGAATGGGGGGGCAGATAAAACCCAGGGGAAGAGCAGGCTGCACAAAAAAAAAGCCATAAAGCCACTAGAGGGAAACTCTGGAATGTGTTTGGGTAATTCGGGAGAGGTACAAAATCCAGGCATTAGAAGAGAAAAGGTAAACAAACCTATATCAAAATGTAAAAATCTCGGGCCGGTGAGATGGCTCAGCGCCTTAAGCGCCTGCCTTGCAAGCGCGAGGGCCCGAGTTCGACTCCCGGATCCCACATACGAAAAAGGGGCCGGTGATATCGCTCAGCGGCACGGGTGCCTGTTGGCGCGCGAGGTCCTGAGGTCGACCCCCTGGTACCCACAAAAAAAAAAAAAATGTAAAAATCTCTGAAAAAGGAAAGCTGCAACTAAGAAGAAAAGCAGAAGAGTGGGATAGGCCGGACATGGTGGCGCACGCCTGTGATTCCAATACTTGGGAAGCTGAGGCAGGAGGATCACTGTGAGTTCAAGGCCAGCCTGGGCTACAAAGTGAATTCAAGGCCAGCCTGAACTGCATAGTGAAACCCTGTCTCAAAAAAAGAGAGAGGGCCGGTGAGATGGCTCAGCGGCTTAAGCGCCTGCCCGGCAAGCACGAGGGCCCGAGTTCGACTTCCGGAACCCACATACGAAAAAGGGGCCAGTGATATCGCTCAGCGGCACGGGCGCCTCCTGGCGCGTGAGGTCCTGAGGTCGACCCCCCGGTACCCACAAAAAAAAAAAAAAGAGAGAGAGTGGGAGAAAATGCCACATACAACTCAAAGCCATAATATATAAAGAGCTCCTGTGAATCAATAAGAAAAACAGCTAAATAAAAACATAGGCAAAAAGCTATCAATAGGCAAGTCCCAAAATGATATGACTAATAAACACAGGAAAACATGCTCCACTCCACCTGCAATAATAATAGCAGTAACTATTAACATTTGTTGACTTAATTCTTTGTATTAGATACATGCAGTAACTATTTAATATTCATGACACTTTAAGGTAGATACTATTATTGAATTCATTTAAAAAAAGAGACAAAAGCTCAGAGAAGTCATTTGTCCCAGGTTTAGAACAGAACAAGCTGTGAACTGTATTACTCAATGAAATATAAGCCTGAAACAAAACTATTATTTTTTAATATATCAACCTGGCAAAAACGTTAAAACATTTTTAACATTTAAAAAGTGATCTCCAGGATTCCTGAGGGTACAGCAAAATGGGCACTTAAACACTGCTGAAAGAAGGTGTACTGATATAACATTTAAAATAGACAGCCAAAGGCCAGGGATGTAGCTCAGTGGGCAGAGTGCCTGCCTGGCAAGTACAAGGCCCTGAGTTCCACTCCTGGTACCAAAAAAATAAATAAATATAAATAAATAAAATAAAATATACAGCCAAGCACATGGGGCATACACCTGTAATCCCAGCACTCAGAAGGCTGAGGCAGGAGAATTACCATAAGTCCAAGGACAGCCTGGGCTACATAGTGAGTTTAAGGCCAGCCTAAATTACATGGCAAGACCCTGTCTTGAATAACTAAAAATAAAATAAAATATACATACTCTTTGAGAAATTCGGTCAGAAACTCTCCCCAGTTCAGAGAAGTAGAACTGTACAAAGACGCACATACCACATCATAATGTTACAAAGCAGGAAATAACCTAGATGTCCATTCACAAGGCTGGGTTAAATGAATTATATCACAGCCTCACTCATGAACATTAACCAGTCACTTAAAACGAGTGTAGACAAGGTGGAAACACCACCCACATCAGCCCCTCCAAGAAAAAGCAAATTACCAGGCAACACTGGCAGGCCAAGCTACGGTGTGTGTATGAGAGGAAAAACAAGGGGACTTGCCAAAGTGCCACCCGCAGACCGGAACCGAAGGAAAGAGGAAAGATTTTCTCTTTTCCTTCTCAAGTCACCTGGAGCCTTTGAATGTTGTGCATAAGAAACTAAGCCTGCGCATGTCTGAAAATAGCATCAGGGAGAAAGACTCCTGTAAATCCAGTGGCCTAACTGGATTAGAATCCCAGCCCCACCCTCAGCCTACCGTGGGGACCTGCGCAAACAGCTTCAGTCTGTGCCTCAGTTTCCCTATCGGTTCAACGGGGATAGCAGGAGTGCCTCCCCGACAGCGACAGGGTAAGGAACTCTGCAGGCATGGCCGAAGCCTGGGGACCCATCGGGATCCGCTCACCGAGGATCATGGAGCAGCGCTGGGCAGGTTCCTGGCCCGTGAGCAGAGTGTAGTGTTCCGGGTAGTAGAACTCCAGGGCCTCCAGGAAGGCCTCATAGCCCCTCTTCCCACGGCAGCGTAAGATGTCCATCAGGCGCCCTGGAGAGGGGGTGCACTCAGGGGTCACGAGCCGCCCCCCCACTTGGCTGCTTCCTCCCCCACCATGCTCCAGGGCCCACGTTCCCCAGATTTTTGAGCCAGTGACACACACAGGGGCCTGTCTCAACACATCAGGGAGGAGAGCCTGTCTGCCACGGCCAGGGAGCCAGACCCCCTGTAAGGCACCTGCACTTGGGCAGCTCCCCGACACCCCCAAATCCCACCAACACAGATGCTGGGCCAGCAAAGACAACCTGCGTTTTCAATGGCACAGGGGACCCCCTTCAATATCCCAAGGCAAAGGACTTCTCCCACTGGTTCCGGCCAGAGACACCACCATTAGACCCTCATTCCTTTGTAGCTGGGGTGAAAGACACGCCCTGGGAGAGGGGAGTCTGGTAAAACCGAGGTAGGTCTTGCTCCTTTGAGGAAAAATGACTTTCTGAGGAGCCTGTGCCACATGAGGAGGGGGCAGAGAGAGCCAAGGAGGCAAAAGGCACAGGAGAGACGCAAGGTCATCAGCTTTAACAAGGAGGGCCCAAGAACAGCCGCAACCACATCCAACCCTCTACTCTCCTGCGGGCCCAGGAAGTGGGTGCGAGCCCCAAGACAGACAAACCCTGACGCCGGTGTGGGCACGGCCGCCGGAACGGGGTGTCGGGGTGGGGTTCTAGGATGGTGGAGGCCCCCAAGCAGTCCACGCCACCGACGTGGAGACTGAGGCCCAAGGAGGCAGAGCCTTGGCCTCGCGCTCTGGGCTCCAGCTCCGGAGTGCCATGCGCTGCGCTCTGGTCAGGGTCGCCCGAGGCGCGCCCCCCGCCGCTCACCGGTGCGGTTGACGCGGCATGGGAAACGGTAGGTGCTCAGCACCTCTTCCTCGTCCTGCTCGTCGATGACCCGGCACTGGCGCAGATACGGCGTGAGCTTGGCCGGATTCAGGGCGCGCGTCAGCCGGTGCCGGACACCCTCAATCCGCTCCCACAGCGCGTCTTCCTCCGCCTCGGACCCGGAGCCGGCCCCGGCCTCCTCCTCAGCCTCCCCTGCCTCCGCCCGGCCCGGCATGGCCGCGTCTTCGGGGTCTGCGGGTGAAGGCCAACGGGCGTCGGCGGGGCGTCCGGAGCGGGGAGGGCAGGCCGATCTCTCCGCAGGGCGCTCCGAGCCCCCTCCACGCGCGCGCCCCGCCGGCCGGGACTCACCCCGCGCGCCGCGTCCGCCCCGGGCTCCAGGCTCAGCACTCGGGCGGCGGCTCCGCGGGCGCAGGGGGGCGGCGCCCTCGGGGTCCCCGACTCCGCCCCTGCCCCTGTCCCCGCGGCCGCCCCACATCCCGCCCCGACCCGGCGTCGCGTCCGGCCGGCCGGCCACCCCGCAGGTCCGCCCGCACGCCCGCCCTCCGGCCGGCCGGCCGCGCCTCCCCGCTTCCTGTTTCCCGCCGGCTCTCCCGGCGGGCGGGCGCGACGGGGTCCCGACGGCCCGCCCACACCTGCTGGCCTCCGAGGGGCGGGAACCGGACGGGGCAGGCGCGCGCTCCCTCCAGCGCCGCGCCGCACCTCGTCCGGGCCACGCGCGTCGGCTGCCCACTCCCGCGGCACGCCGGCCGCCGGGGCCCTAGCTCGCGCTGGACAGGACGCTCACATGTCACACGTCTAGCTTGTCACAGCTACATGCAGGGACCCTGAGCTACCACCCCACACGACCCACTGTCACTCTACCCCACACAGATGCCACACACCTGGTCGCAATCCCATCTGCCCCATGTCCCAGGAAATGACCATAACCTGCAGGGCTTCAGACCACCGGAGAGCTTCCAAAGTCTCTCCCCAAAATCCCCCAAGTACGAGCACTTCATGGTCCTGGTCAGCTGTGGACTCCATAGACCCCCAGCGTGGACACAGACTGAGACCCCTGAATTCTGATGGGCCTCCAAGTCCCCAAATAGGTGGTCAGCTCTGGCATTGTCCCTCAAGCCCAGGACACCTCTGGGCGGGCAGTAGGGGGCAGAGAGGCAGTACTGCAGGGCACCACTGCCACCTTCCTTCCTGTGTAAAGCCTCACGGACATGGCACAGGGCTCCACATTTCCCGAGGAAATTTCTCCACATGCTGGTCCCAGAGGCGGTCTGTGGTTAGGTTGGGTAAGTTTGAGAAATGCTGTCTCCAAACTCCCCACCACTGCCACCGCTGGTGTCACACAGCCCGAAAGGGTCTGGTATTTTTGGCTGATACGCAGGATACCATCTCCCTGTGTACTGGAGCTTGCCAGCCATGCCTGCTGAAGAGGACTGCAAGGAGCACATGAAGATGTGTGAGTCCCCAAATCCCCCCATACCTTCCGAATTAGATGTCATGGCACCGTCTATTACTCATCAAGGGAAACAAAAAGTTTTCAACTAACAAGGCTCTGAAAAGTCCTGCAGTGTAGAAACTGGTTTAAGCGTACAAATCTTAGTGTCCTTTCCCACCCTTAATTTGCCACAGATTGTTGTCATCCACTTGTGTTTGTTTTGGGTTTCACCTGTTTACATGCAGAAGAAACTTGGAAGCTCTAGTGCAAATCCATCCATTAACAGAGGAGGAAGCGAGGGCCCAGAACTGGCCCAAATTCAAAGAGGGAGGTAGCAGCCGAGGGATGAGGCCCAGGCCCTGGCGTCCTTCCTCCTCCAGGTCTAGGCCCAGGCTCACAGTGGGCCTCCCTCCCACTGCACACCTTCCCGTCTGTGGGCCTGGGTGCCCGAGCCTCCTGCCGGCTTCCCACAGGGAGAAAGCGGCTCCCCCCACCAACAGCCAGCTCACTGAATATTTTTAACTTGACCAGGAGAACAGGGTGAAAGCCTTGGGAAACGAGTCTGTGGTTAATCATTGTCTCATCCAGAAACCTAAGCTGGGCCCAGAGATGAGGCCCAGGAACCAAGAGGTGCACAGGTAAGCGGGCAGAGAAGTGAGGGGCCCTGGGTCTGAGCAGGTCGGGCAGCTGGGTGCCCAGCATTCCTGGAGAAGCTGCAGAGATCTTGGGGGCCCCACACTCACACACGCGCAGTTGCACTTGCAGACACATACTCGCTTGCACACACACGCTTGCCCCCTGTGGGCATGGAGCCAGGCAGGGGGAGCAGGGACGCACCCCCTTCTCCACAGACACCAGAGCCTCTCATCCCTGCTGTTCCCGGGCATCCGCAGCACTGAGGTGGACGTGTGGGATAGAGCATCACCTCCATGGTTGTCCTCTGTGGATTCCGCCTCATTCATCTTCTCCCTGTAGCCATGCCAGGGAGGCAGGGCTGCAGCAGCGAGGCAAAGAGTCTACACTGTGTGCCAGGGGCCCTGGGTACTATGTCGGGCTCCTGGCCAGCAGTGGTGTTCTTCCCTGAGCCTCCATTTCCCCATCTGCAGAAGGCAAGTGGTGAGTAATCGCTGCCACACCTAGAGAGGAGAATGGCGTAGGTGCAGAGAAAGTGCGCTGGAGTCCTACATTGCCCTCCAAAACACCTCCTTGGACAAACTTCTTCCCTCCTGAATTTCTGTAAAATAGTGAGCATCCCGCACTGTGAGGATGTGGTGCACCCCAGACTCACAGCCCATCCATCTGTGAAATGGGTAGAGAAAGGCCAATCTGTTCTCTCCCCAGCTCACACTGAGCTACTATATCCTCACCACCACCCACCACCCTTTACTTTTTTGGAAACAGCGTCTCTCTCGAAATCACTACATTGCCCAGGCTGGCTGGGCTCAAACTTTTGATCTTCCTGCCTCAGCCTCCCAAAAGTGCTGGTATTAGATTATAGGCATATGCTACCACTCCAGGCTATGTTGACTTGATTTTTAAAACAGAATCTCTCCATATGTTGCCTCAGGCTGTCCTCCAATTCCTGGCCTCAAGCCATCCTCCTGCCTCAGCCTCCCAAGTAGCTGTGACAATGACTACAGGCACATACCACTACATCTGGTGGAGAGATTATCTTAAAAACCAAACAGGTGGGCCGGGGAGATGGCTCAGTGGCACAGCGCCTGCCTGGCACGTGCAAGGTCCTGAGTTCGATTCCCAGTTCCAAAAGCAAAAAAAACCAAACAGGTTTCTCTCAAATTTAAAAACTCCTGAAGGTTTCCCACCAAACTGGAACAAACTACAAACTGCACCAGGCCCAGCTGCTGCCCCATCCCCTCATCCCACACCCCCCACTCCTCCTCAACCTCATGTGGTCCTGGAACCTGTCAGCTCTTTCCACCTCAGAGCGTTCTCCCAGCCTGTTCTCTGCCTGGAATGCTTGTCCCTCAGCTCATGGGAAGGATCTTCATTGAGCCATTCTGGTCTCCAATCAAATGTCACCTTCCTTGGGGAAAAAGCCTGAAGGCAGGGAGTTCCTTGTACCTAAGCCACTCTGCTACCTTCTCTACTCCCAGCATCCCCTGGGGCTGCAATGTGTCTGATCCCATCCTCTTCCACCCAAGAACTGTACAGTTCTTGGTCAGCCAGAGGGGCTGGGACATTCCCAGGAGTAGCGGCAGATGGGAGGCTGGGGGGTGGGGGACAGAGCCACAGCCTCACTGGCCACCCCCTGGGCTCTTACTCTTCTTAGCAGCAATACAATACTGTGTCGTTACTGTCCTCTCCACGGCAGCCACAGGGCAAGAGAAGAAGGGGCATCCTGCAGTCCTTTGTCATGAGAAAATAACATTCAACCTCTTAGATGTCAAATTCATGTCTCCCAATACGGAAGAACGGATTTGAGGATAAAGGAGGTTAAGAGTAGGAAAGGTCGATTGAAGAAAGCTCTTCAAAGACAGGATGGGTCCCAAAAGTGGGGGGCACTGAGGCTGTTTGTCCAAGGACATTTTATACAGCAAAATCACAAGGTGGGTACAACATGGGTAGCGATGGGTCAAATACAATCAATGTACAGGGGACAGTGCAGTCACTTAGCTAATATTGACCCAATGGGGAAGCGAGGCATAGTGAGGTATAGCAGCGAGCATCATTTACCCTAGCTTATCTGTAACTCGTAGGTAGAAAGAACAAAGGCATTTTTGGAAAAGGATGGGAGTATGGGTCCGGATGTTCTGGTCATCCACCTAGGTGTCTGATGCCTATTTGGGTGCTGATTATGGTACAATCTCAAACTGCTGTTTGTTTTTAGGGAAGCCTGCAGGGCTGGCCATTGTGTTTCTATTTCAAGGCCTGGCTTTCTTTAGATTCGGCTCTAGTCACAGTTCTGATGTCTTATCTTTTGTACCGACTCCCTTGAGGGCCCGATCCCTCTCTGAGTGCCTATTAATTTCTATCTCACTTAACTATCCATGATACTTTCAGGGGATCAGTCCCCTGGCCCTGCACCTTCCCCCTTCCCCTTTGGCAGCCTCTGATTGTGATACCCTCTGTGGGGTGGGGTCCGTGGTGAGCCTGGCCGCTCCCTCACCAGCCCACTGGTTTCACCATGTATGGCCATCTTGTCACCATGATCAGGGCCTGGGCCATATGAATGCCAGCACAGAGCCTGGCACACAGCAGCTGTTCATCAGGAGATTGACACGAACGCCCAGACTGGGCATAGCCCAAGCACAGGCAGCCACTACACACACATCCTCAGTTGAGTTCACGCAGTGCCATGTGTCCCTTCTCCACCCCATGCCCAGGGTCCCCAAGTGTCCTCCACACCGAGGCCACCCTAACAAGACCTATTCTAGGAGGGAGGGGTGGGAGCGGGGATCAGGGAGGCCACAGTGCCCGACCACAGAAACTCCAGCCAGAAGGGTCTTTATATAGATACTGGGGAAACTGAGGCTTCAGTGGCCCAGGTGAGCCCTGGGCTCCCCATGGCAAAGACAGCATGGCTGAGGAAGCAGCCATAAGAATGTCATGGGAGGGGCCGGTGAGATGGCTCAGCGGCGTAAGCGTCTGCCTTGCAAGCGCGAGGGCCCGAGTTCGACTCCCGGATCCCACATACGAAAAAAGGGGCCGGTGATATCGCTCAGCGGCACGGGTGCCGGTTGGCACGTGAGGTCCTGAGGTCGACCCCCCGGTACCCACAAAAAAAAAAAAGAATGTCATGGGAAGCCACCCTCCAACATCCTGAGAGCTGGGGGCTTTCACAAGGACCCAAGGACTGGACAGAAGGTTGGCCCTCTCCCCACCTCCTCCTCCCCACCTTCCCCACCCCCAGCAGCCTCCACCTGGGAAGAGTGGAAAGGGTGCCTCGTCCTCACCTAGTTCACACTAGTTACAGACATCCGTGCCCGCACCTCACCTTGGGCATGGCGCGTGGGGCATGGGGCCAGGGCTGGCTGGGCTGGGCTGGGCTGGGCTGGGGGGTTGGGGAGGTGGACTGAGGCAGGCTGGAAAGAAGCCCCAAGATGGAATCTAGGCTTGTCCCTCCATCCCTCCCTGAATCTGGGCCACCCAGCCACCTCTCAGCACCTCTGTGGCCTCTCTGCGCCCCAAGGTGGTTGGAGAGAGATGCCCATCCCAGGCAGCCCTTCACCTGAGAGAAGTGGGAACCCCACAGAGGCAGCCATGGCAGGAGTTGAAGCCACCACCTTCTCCGAGGAGGGTGTGGCAGAGGAGGTGGCTGCCTGGGCAGGCTGCCTGGGGCTCAGGATTCCAGAAAAAGGCCCAGGGAACCATCCGGGCTGAGTCATCGGGAAAGGGCGGGGCCTCTGGCTCTGAGTCACCCAAGGGCTTGCGTGCCTTCCCCTTCTGCCGCCTGCTGCGGCCATGGGGTCACCCAGACCAGGTTCGAATCCCAGCCCCGAGCCTCAGGGGAGACAGTCAGGGTTGTGTCTGGTGAGAGGATCGGCTGTATGGCATGTGGTCAGGACAAAGGTGGCACTCAGCAGCAGGCACTGAGTTAGCCTCTGAATCTTCTTAACCCCCATCCCCCAGGTCCTCCTGCCACTCCACTGGTCAGATGACCAGACAGGTTTGTCCAGGTCCCACAGCGAGTGCTGTGGAGCTACAGGGGTCTTGGTGCCCTGTGTTTGTGCCCCTTCCTGCTGCCAGTACAGCTCTCTGCCCAATCCGTGCCCAACCCTGCGTGCCTTGGACCCACATGAATCTTCCCTGAGAAAGCAGGCGTTCTCCTACCGCTCTGATTTAGTCATTTGCAGCCAGAAGAGGAGGAAACTCTCAGCTCTGCCCACAGGCATCAAAAAGTACAGGTAAGGAGGAGGCAAAAGAGGGAAGGGCAGTCAGGGCAGAAGGAGCAGCGTTTGCAAAGGCCCAGTGCCCGGATATCTGGTGCATGCCCTGAGGGGCACTGGTGCTTTCACACACACTATTCCACACCAGCAGCCCTGTTCCCCTTTGTGCCATGACTCAGAGGAGGGGATGAGGTGAGCTGGCGTCCACGCTGGAAGGCAGTGAGTAATGGGCTCACTGGTGTTCTCCATGGAGGGCGGGAGCTACCGGGGTTGCAATGGATGCCACGAGTTGAACAGCCAACAAGGTGCTGGGTTCTGGACTTGACCCATGTCGGGCACCCCCTGGGAAGCGGCCTGGTACTGCCCCAGGTACAGTGGAGGAAGCCAACTCTCAGGCAGGACAGTGGCCAAGCTGCCCCATCCCAGCCAGAACCCTACTTTCCCTTCTTGCAGAGTGAGAGCCCAGGCTGTCAGGGGACAGGGAGTTCTGGGTTCAAATCCTTACTCTGCCCCTCCTTTGTTACTGACTCCAGGGAGTCAATGCCTCCTCTCCCGGCCTCATTTTCCCTACCTGGGGTGGGGGAGCTGGATAGGAGCAGGAGCACAGGTTCTGCAGCCAAACTGCTGTATCCACACCCTCCCTCTGGCCTCAGTCTCCTGATTTGTGAATTCGGAGCATAACAGCATCCCCAACAGGACTGTTCTAAGGACAAGCGAGGGAATGAGGTCACATGGAGGCCGTAGCTCAGAGTCCTGCACATAGCAGGTGTCCAAAACAGTCACCCCTGATACCATAGAGGATGGGGCCCCTCAGATTCCAAAATCCTATATGACGTTCAAGTCCCCTCCTAAAATGGTATCATGTTTGTATATAGCCTGCACACATCCTCTCATGTACCTTAGATCATCTCTAGGATACTCAAAACATCAAATGCTATAGAAATACTTGCTATGCTGTACTGCTTTTAATCTGTATTTTTAATATTTTATATATATTTGGGTTTTTTTGTTTTTTGTTTTTTGGGGTTTTTTTTGCTGTGAGGGATGGAACCCAAGGCCTTGTGCATGCTAGGCAAGCACTCTCTCACTGAGCTACATTCTCAGCCCTTTTATTTTTGTTTTGTTTTGTTTTGTTTTGTTTTGTTGAGACAGGGTCTTGATATGTAGTTCAGGCTAGCTTTTTTTTTTGAGACAGGGTCTCCCTCTGTAGTCCAGGCTGGCCTTGAACTCACTATGCAGCCTAGGCTGGCCTCGAACTTGCGGGAATTCTGCCTCAATCTCCCGAGTGCTGGAATTATAGGCATGCGCCACCACGCCAGCCTGCTTCTGTATTTTTATTCTGAAACAGGGTCTCTCTAAGTCACTAAGTTGCTCAGGCTGGGCTCAAACTTGTGATCCTCCTGCCTCAGCCTCCGGAATGCTGGGAATACATCTCACCCAGCTATATTGTTATTTTTTATTGTGAGGCTTTTTGGGGGTAATATTTTCAATCCAAGTTTGGTTGAATCCATAAAGTGGGAACTGGGGATAGGAAAGGCTGACTGTATAGTGCTGGCCATTATAATCCCTGAAGACCCTACCTGCTGGGGCCACCTATGACTCTAGCGATCTGGGTGGCTGCAGGCTCTGCCCAACCACTGCCACCTCCCCGCTCATCCTGGCCTGTGCCAGCTCACCTGGGCCCACATGAACCTCGGACAGCCCTGCCTCCACCTGCACTGCTTCATCCCTTCTCATCACAGGCTTCCACACGCCCTCCTTTCTCCGCACATGAGTCTCCATCTCCGTACCCACCTAGGCAAAGGAGGAGGACATCCGCTCCCTTCTGTCTCTAGTTCTCTTTGGCACTCGCATTCAAATCTGCCCACTCTTTTATGTACTTGTCCACCCTATAGAATGCCCACCCCTGGGGGCAGAGATGCTGCCAACTCCTCCATTGCTGCGTCATTCGAGACTAGCTCAGTGCCGGGCACGCAGCTGGCACTCCAGAGGTGTGGGTAAAAGCCACGGACTCCCCAGCAGATGGGTGAAAGGTACTGCATGTGGGGCAGTATCCACTCCTGACGGCCCACACCCTGAGCAGAGCTCATCAGTGACCCCCACAATTGCATTTAATGTGCCTGGAATGAATGAATGAATGAATGATATGCATTTAGTTCTCAGTGATTGGGTTCCCAGAACAGGGCTGGGGATATAACTCAGCGGCACAGCACCTGCCTGGCAAGCACAAGGTCCTGAGTTCGATTCCTGGTACCAAAAAAAAAAAAAGAAGAAGAACACCAGAGCCTCTGGCAATAACAATAATTCTCAACATTCTGGAGTACTTGTGTCCCAGGATGGTTTTGGAGTACTTGTGTCCCAGGATGGTTTTGATTTCTTTCCACAGATTAATACCTTTAATCTTCACAGCAGCTCATGAAGTATCCACAGTTACTACCTGGATTTCACGGGTGAGGACACTGAGGCGCAGAGTCAAGTAATTTTTCCCAGGTACTCAGCCGGGGAATTGCCAGCCTGGGATTTGAACCTAGAACTCTGGTTCTGGAGTCAGCTTGCTTTCAACACTGCCCAGCCTTGCAAGCAGAAGGGCTTCCCGGGGGAGGCGTGGCAGAAGCAGCCTGGAAGAGTGAGCACATTTCTGCAGCAGGGAGCTGAGCGTGCCCTGAGGCAGCTGGCATGGGTGGGGCACTGGGGAAGATGTCTGCCTGTCGTTCTGGTTTCTTGTTCTCCGTGTATCAATCCACCCCATAAGACAGCAGAAAGCAACCAGCAGCATTTATTTAGCTCAGGAGGCTGCAGCTGGACAGGACCCAGCAAGACACCACAAAGGGTGACAGTCGGGACAGCTGGGGCTCCTCAGTCCCTGTGGTCTCTCTGAGTGGTCTCTACAGGGCAGGCAGTCAGCTTCCTACCCAGTGGTTTCAAAAATGCATGTCAAAGAGATGTACGTTGGGGAAGCCATCGCCTGTTATGATCTGCCCTTGGCTCTCAGCCAGTGTCACTTCTGTTATATTGGTTACCAGGCCACCCAGACTGGGGGAAGGGAAGACAGGGTGTCCCCAGTCCTCTGGGTGGAGAGCATGTGGGGCGGGAAACACCCAGCAGGTGAGCGGCTGGGTCAGCGTGTTAGCCCAGGACACACTCTGCTTGCGCAAGGTGACTCCTGTCTGCTGGGCTTGGGATGGGGGTGGCAGACTGATGCCTCAGGAATTAAAAAACAGTAGGGTACACAGATCTGATGCATGTAGCTCAGTACATCCAGGTGACCACCATGCAAGTCAAGATACTGACCATTTCCAGCACTCTGACACAGCCTCCCCATGGCCCCTCCAGGCGAGACCCCCCCCACTAGGAGCAACTGTCCTCTGTCACCGGGGACTAATTTGACCTCACTAATCATTCAGCATCTGCTAGCATGTGTCTGAATCTTTCATTCACCAGAGTCACTGAGGTCCCCCCTCACTGCCCGTGCAGGCAGATTCACGCATAGATCGCTCACTCTCATTACTGTATTGTAGCCCTGTGTGTGAACAGACCCACTGTATGGGCATCTGGCTGCTTCCTGTTGGAGGGCTCCAACTACTATGCTGCTGTTAGCATCCATGCACACTTCCTTTCACAAATATGGCTCTCTCACTGTTGGGTTCACGCCCAGGGGCAGGAGGGTTTGGTTGAAGCGTAGGTGTATATTCAGCCCCAGCACACCTGCCAAACAGTCTTGCCACATAGTTGTACCATTTCACACTTCCAACAGCAGTGGGTAAGCTTCTGATCTGCTAACATCTGAGTTGTGGGTATTTTCAGTGTTACCCCATCTATTGGAAATACACTGGAAACCATTTTTGTTTTTTGTTTTTTCAATAAGGTCTCACTATGTAGTTAAGTCTGGTCTTGAACTCACTGTGAAGCCCAGGCTGGCCTCAAACTCACAGCAATCCTCCCGCCTCAGCCTCCTAAGTGCTGGGATTACAGGCATGAACAACATGCCTGGCCAAAAACCAGCTTTTTGAATGAAATGTTGCTAAGAGCCACCATAGTGGAAGAATAGTTAAAGGATACACAGTTTTATAAGCATGATTTCGTCAACAGAGCAAAACAGAGTAATGTCCTAGGAGATAATGAGTTGGTTAATATACACTGTAGCCAGGCATGGTGGTTCACATCTGTAATCCCAGCTCTTGGAAGGCCGAAGCAGAAGGATCGTCTCAAATTCGAGGCCAGCCTACACTACAAAGCAAGATTCTGTCTCCAAAAAAAACCAAAAAAAGAGCCGGTCATGGTGGCGTGCACTTGTAATCCCAGCACTCAGGATGCTGAGGCAGGAGGGTCGCCATGAGTTCAAGACCAGCCTGGGCTACATAGAAAGAAAGAAAGAGAGAGAGAGAAAGAGAGGGAGGGAGGGAAGGAAGGAAGGAAGCCAAAAAAAAAAAGATCCAGTGTACCAAATAGAGTGTAGAGCTGTCCTTGGCCAGTAAAGGTGTACCGTTGTCCCTCCCAGGTGAAAGCAATCTGTCCAGGATGTTTATATTTGTTGAGTTGGAAAAAAATAAAAGCATTTTAACAGATTATTTAAAAACAGAAACAAAGGGCTGGGGATATAGCTCAGTGGCACAGTGCCTGCCTGGCAAGCACGTGGTCCTGAGTTTGATTCCTTGTACAAAAAAATATAAATAAATAAAATAAATAAATAAATAAAAACAAAAACAAACAGTCTTGCTAAGTGACTAAGTTGCCCAGGCTGGACCCCACCTCATAATCTTCCTGTCTCAGGAAGGTTATAGACTTGTGCCACCATGTCTGGCTACAGCTGTGATTTTAAACACATACCTACCTGCATATTAAAAAAAAAAAAAAGTATTTAAAAAAAAAAGACCCAAGTGTTTTATTTAATTTTGCTTTATTTTATATCTTTTTTTTTGTGGGTACCGGGGGTCGACCTCAGGACCTCACGTGCCAGTAGGTGCCCGTGCCACTGTTGTGGCCCAAGAAGACTCCGACCAGCGGAGCCTCCCAGGGGCAGGAACGCGAACCCGGGCGACGGTATGGGGATGAGAAAGAAGACACACACACACACACAGATCAGGGAAGTCGAGCGAGAGAGTTTATTGCGGAAGTGCCAGGGCTTATATCTCTTTGAGGGAAATGGTGGGAGGGTCTAATGGGTGACGTAGGATCAGGATGGGCGGGGGCGGCGCATGCTCAGACGTGAAGCTGGGTCTTTTATGGCTCCCCACATATGCTCCTTTTTCTCCAAATGAGAATATTGCCGACCATGAATGTTTGTATGACCCTGAATGTGGCCTGTCTTAGGTTGTGGAGGTTACTGCAAGTCTTTTTGTTTTTACGCATTTGATTTTTCAGGCCTTACCCGTCATTGAGCTAACCACTAGCATCGCCAGCGTCCCAGCGAAGAGTGGCGCTCTGTCTTAGGTGGTCCTGAGAGTGTTAGTGACTTGTGACTCCATCTTACCCGTCATTGGCCGACATTCTTATATGCTGGGGCCTGAATATCATCATATGGTTCGGCTTGTTTGTACTCATCAGCATCTGTTTTTACGGCGGCAATGAGTCTCTTGAATAGGCAGGGACCAAAGGTCAGGGCGAGGACCACAACTATAAGGGGGCCAAAAAGGGGGGCAAGGTAGGGGAGCACAGTGGAGAACCCGGCGCTGGGGAATAAGGCTTGCGTTCTGGCTATTTCTCTCTTTTTAGGGCATCGTTTAATTTGTCCATAGCGCGTAGGACAACACCAGAGGAGTCAATGTAGAAGCAACATTCTTCTTTGAGGGCCGCACAGAGGCCGTGTCTTCTTTCTCATCCCCACACCGTCGCCCGGGTTCGCGCTCCTGCCCCTGGGAGGCTCCGCCGGTCGGAGTCTTCTTGGGCCACAACACAACATTTGGCACTCAACGTGGGGCCAGTTGAGACAGAGACAAGGAGGTGGATATGTCCTTGAAAGGTTGGATCAATAACTCCTGGATGTATGAGTATCCCTTGAGTAGCTGTGGAGAATCGACCTAGTATAAGGCCCCAAAAGCCCTTTGGTAGTGGATCCTTAACATTGGTGGGAACTATATGTACCGGGGAGGTGGGCTCTAATACCATGGGGGTGGAGGCACAGAGGTCAAGTCCCGGGCTGGAAGGTGTTGCCTTGAAGAGGTCGGTAATGTGGAGGGATTGTGTGTTGACTCCGTAGTCCCCTGAGTCAGAAGAGGGTTTGATATCGGGGCCTGGGGAGGGCCCCCCGAGAAGTTTTTTGGAATGGGGTGTCCATCAACAGTATATCAGGACTTGCACTCACTTGCCCAGTGGAATCCCTTTCGGCATTTAGGGCAAATGGTTTGAGGTGGGGGGGCAGAGGGCAGCGGTATTTGTGGAGGTAAGGAGAAAGGCGGGGGGTCAGGAAGAGGGGGTAAAGTGCAGGAGGCTGCGTGGGCTTAGGACATGATGACAGGCCATCGAACGGTGGAGACCCAGGACAAGATGGCGGGCGGAGGTCTGTTTCATAAGATGGCGGGTGACTATCGTTAAAGAAGGCGGAAGTGGGTACGGGGGAAGTAGGAGAGCAACGGCCATCTTTTTCTTCTGGCATCTGGAGAACTACAGAGGGTGGAGGGCTAGGGATAGGGGTATCAGTAATTGGGGGGGCAACCGGTTGACCCAGTGGCTGAGCCGGAGCCTGTGATGGTTGAAGGTTATTGGGCTGTGTCCGTAATAGTTCTGAAATTAGGGTCCAATAAGCGAAGGCTGTGACGGGAACCTTTTCTGGCCCGAAAACCCGATAATAATCTTGGAGTGCGTCACCCACGCGGTCCCAGACCCTGATGTTAATGGTGCCCTCCAAGGGGAACCATGGACAAACCTTATTTATAAAGGAAAAGTAATCAGTCAATTGCCGCGGGGTGACTTTTATTCCCCTCACTCTGAGCGCTTCAGAGACCCCTTTAGTAAAAAGTTCGTGCTCGGAGAGGTTTTGTCCCATTTTGCACCCTGTATGCTTACCGTGATTCAGACGCGAAGAAAGGAGTTGGCGTACGGATCACTGAGAAAGGAATCTCATGAAAATGAAACTAAAGACCGGTCAATCGTTGGCATTTATCGCCCTACAGGGTGATCCCTCATAGGATCCATCTTTCCCGGGCCCCACGTTGGGCGCCAAATGTTGTGTTGGCCCAAGAAGACTCCGACCAGCGGGGCCTCCCAGGGGCAGGAACGCGAACCCGGGCGACGGTATGGGGATGAGAAAGAAGACACACACACACACACACACAGATCAGGGAAGTCGAGCGAGAGAGTTTATTGCGGAAGTGCCAGGGCTTATATCTCTTTGAGGGAAATGGTGGGAGGGTCTAATGGGTGACGCAGGATCAGGATGGGCGGGGGGGGGGCGCATGCTCAGACGTGAAGCTGGGTCATTTATGGCTCCCCACAAATTTTGCTTTATTTTATATCTTTTTTTTTGTGGGTACCGGGGGTCGACCTCAGGACCTCACGTGCCAGTAGGTGCCCGTGCCACTGAGCGATATCACCGACCCTTTTTTCGTATGTCGGTTCCAGGAGTCGAACTCGGGCCCTCGCACTTGCCAGGCAGGCGCTTACGCTACTGAGCCATCTCACCAGCTCTATTTTATATCTTTATAGCCTTGTTGGGGTGATTTTGTATCCTTAAATTTTTTTTTTTTTTTTTTTGGGTACTGGGAATAGAACTCATGACCTCACGCTTGCAGGCAGGTGCTGTGCCACTGAGCTATATCCCCAGCCCATTGTATCCTTAAATTAATGGCCTTTTTTTGGAGACAGGGTTTTGCATGTTGTTCAGGTTGGCCTTGAACTCATTATGTTGCCCAGGCTAGTCTTGAATTTCAGCGATCCTCCTGCTTCAACCTCCCAAGTGCTGGGATTCTGTATCCTTAAATTAAAAGTAATAACATAAAGCATATATGAGATCTTGGAAAAACCACTTCATAATGACAAGCAGCCAACTGAGAGGTGACTGTAACCAGATCCCCTCAGGAGCGGGGAAGCTAAGAAAAAGATTCAGTGTATGCCGACCCCACTTCCATCTAGAGTTAAAACCAAACAACTAAAGAAGTTATGATGAGAATCAGCATTTCAGCCACATAAGCCCCACCAAGGCCAAAAAAATAGAGGTTGAGGATCCCTTATCCAAAAAGCTTGGAACAAGAAGTGTTTCATGTTTCATGTTTGTTTTGGATTTTGCAATAGCTGCATATACACAATGAGGTATCTTGGGTGTGAGACCCAAGCCTGACCACAAAGTTCCTCTATGTTGCATATAAACCTGCACACATAACTAAGTTTTTTTTTTACTGGGGATTAAAGCAAGAGCCTCACACTAACCTACATCCCCAGCCCTTTTATTATTTTTTATTTTGAGACAAGGTGTCAATAAGTCACTAAGTTCCCCAGGTTCCCAGAGTGCTGGGATTATAGGTCCATGCCACTGACGGGGAGAAAACATTTGTGAAAGACGTGTCTGATAAGGGCCCGCTAACCAAAATGTGCAAAACCCACACAGCCCAACAATAAGGAAATGAACAACCCAATTAAAAATGGGCAAAGATCTGAGCAGACATCTGACCAAGAAAGATGAACAGATGGCAATAAGCATATGGAAAGTTGCTCTACTGCCTCTGATATTAAGGAAATGCCAATTGAAACAATAAAATACCAGTACAGTACACACCCATTAAAATATTCTAAATCCAAAACAGATAATACCAAACGCTGTCAAGGATATAAAGCAATAGAAATGCTAATTCATTGCTTGTGGGAATGCAAAAAGGTACACTTACTTTGGAAGACTGGGAAAAAAAAACAGGCAAGACTGTTTAGTTTCTTTTTTTTTTTTTTTTTTTTTTCTTAAAGAGGAAAAAAAAAAATAGAACAAATTTCCAAAACAACATAATAGGAGACTATTTAGTTTCTAACAAAAATAAATAAACTTTTGTTTTTGGTGATACTAGGGATTGAACCAAGGCATTCGCACTGTGCTACATCCCCAGCCCCTTCCTTCAGCCCCTTTCTTTTTTCTTTTTTTTTTTTTTAAGACATGGTCTTGCTAAATTGAGAAGTTGCCCGGGTTAGGCTTGAACTTGCAATTCCCCTGCCTCAGCCTCCCGTATACTCTTTTTTTTTTTTTTTTTTTTTTTTTTTTTTTTGTGGGTACCAGGGGGTCGACCTCAGGACCTCGCGCGCCAACAGGCGCCCGTGCCGCTGAGCGATATCACCGGCCCCTTTTCCGTATGTGGGATCCGGGAGTCGAACTCGGGCCCTCGCGCTTGCAAGGCAGGCGCTTATGCCACTGAGCCATCTCACCGGCCCTTGTATACTCTTATACAATCTGGCAGTTACGCTCCTTGTTACTTAGCAAATAAGTTGCAAATTTATGTCCACACAAAACCCAGCACACATATGTTTATTGCAGTTATATTCATAGTTGCCAAAACTTAGAAACAACCAAGGTATCCTTGAGTAGGTGCATGAATGAAGTGTGGTCCATCCAGACCATTAATATTATTCGGTGCTAGAAGAAATAAGCTATCAAGCCTTGAGAAGACATAGAGGGACCTAAATGCATATCGCTAAATGAAATAAGCCAATCTGAAAAATGCTTCATATTGTATGGTTCCAACTCTGTCACCCTGAAAAATGAAAACTATGGAAATAGATCAGAGATAGCTGGACATGGGGTACATACCTGTAATCTCAGCACTTAGGGAGGCTGAGGCAGGAGAATCGCAAGACGGAGCCTAGCCTGGGCAACCTGAGACTTAGTGAGACCCTATCTCAAACTTTAAAAATTTTAAAAGGGCTGGGGATGTAGCTCAATGTGACAGTCCTGGATTCAATCCTCATTACTGGAAAAAAAAAAAAAATCAGTGGTTGCTACATGTTTCAAAGCGGAAGAGATGACATGAGGAAAACAGGATTGTAAAGTAGACGCTTATAGTGGATACATGTCACTAGACATTTGTCAAAACCCACAGAGTAGGTCTGGGATGCATCTAGCATGTGCAAAGCCCTTAGTTTGATCCCCAGCACCACACACACACACACACATACACACACACACATACACACAATATCAACTATGGACCTTGAACAATAATGATATGTCCCTGTAGGCTCATTGATTAATAGCAAATGTACCAGTCTGGTGTGGGATATTGATTAGGAGGCTTTGTGTTATGGGGAGTGTTATGCCTTATATCTAGATGTCTCCTCAAAGCCTCATGCACTCATAGGCAGGGGTTCTCAGAGCTGGCTGGATCTAGGGTGTATGATGCTGGGATTAAGGGTGTGATGCTGGGATTTGGGGTGCCCCACCCTGGCTGTGGCTGGCACCACCCTGTAGCCTGGATGGAATATAAAGGAGGCAGCCTTGCTTGCTTGCTGCTGCTCTGCTGTTTTGCTACTTGTCTGTTGCTGCCTCCTGCCTGTTCTGTGCTGCCCCTCCACCATGCCACCCTGCCTTGGAGCCAGCCAATTATGGACTGAAATCTCTACAAACTGTGAGCCAAATAAACCTTTCTTCTTTCAACTTTGAATGTCAGATATTTTGTCTCAGCAAGGAGAAAAGTAACTAAAATGGGGGGGCAGTAAATTCATGTACTTTCTGCAAACCTAAAACAACTAAAAAATAGCCTGGCATGGTGGCACATGTCTGTAATTCTACCACCCAAGAAGCTGAGGCAGGAGGATCACTGCAAGGTCAAGGCTAGTCTGGACTACATAGTGATACTCTGTCTCAAAAAAAAAAAAAAAAAAAAAAAAAAAAAAAATATATATATATATATATATATATATATATATATATATACATATATAGTTTTTTTAAATGAAACTATAAGCGCATCAAAAAAATCAGCTTCCTACAATAAATCAAAGAAAAATGTGCAAGATATTATTGTATAGGGCCGGTGAGATGGCTCAGCGGCGTGAGCACCTGCCTGGCAGGGGCAAGGGCCCGAGTTCGACTCCCGGAACCCACATACGAAAAAAGGGCTGGTGATATCGCTCAGCGGCACGGGCGCCTGCTGGCGCGCGAGGTCCTGAGGTCGACCCCCCGGTACCCACAAAAAAAAAAAAAAAAAAAGATATTATTGTATATTAGTCACTAGGAAAATTTAAATCAAACCCACAATGACGTAGCACTCACACTTACAAGAAGGGGTAATCAAAATGACAAAACCAATGTTGGCCCGGCTGTGGATAAGTCAGAACCCTCTCATATTGCTGATGGGAATTTGCAACGGCACCCCACCTCAGAAAACAGGATAGCAGTTCCCCAGAAAGTTACACATAGAACGTGTGACCCAGAATTCCACTCCTAGGTACAAAATCCCCAGGAGAATTGAGACTATGCCCACACAAAAACGTACCCATGAGGTTCAAAGCAGCGTTATCCAGCATGGCCCCAAAGTATTAACAACCCTAACATCCATCAGTTGATAAGTAGATAAATATGTTATTCAGCCCTGGAAAGAAATAAGGTTTAGCCAGGCATCATGGCACACATCAGTAATTCCAGCTACTCAGGAGGCTGAGGCAGGAGGGTGGTGGGCTCAAAGCCAATCTGGGCAATTTGGGAAAACCCTGTCTGAAAATAAGTACAGAGATGTAGCTAGGTGGTAAAACACTTGCCTAGCATGCTTGAGACATTGGGTTCAACATTGAGCACACACACAAAGCAGGTGAATTTCATGGTGTATAAATTGCACCTCAATTTTTAAATTTTTAAAAATAACATTATTGTATGAAATTAAATGGACTAGAAAACTCAGTATGTAAACATACCAGTTATTCTCAAATTCCAGGTTTAATGCAATCTCAATCAAAACTCCAGCAGTTTTTTACCCCTGAAATTCATAAGCTGATTCTAAAAGTTATGTGGAAATGCAAAGAAAAAGCTGTTTATATGAAGTACAAAAACAAAGAACAAAACCAGAGAACCTTGTGTACCAGATACTGCGAACTCTGGGAAGCCGAGTCATTCAGTCAGCGGGGGATCAGTACAAGAACAGGCAGAGAATAAGACAATAGAATCGCACCCCAAACAACCCATATCCCAGCCACCGACTGGGGACAAAGGTGACAGGGCCTCGCAGTGGAGACAAGGTAGCTCTTCAGGGCTGGTGTGGGTCGGCTGGAGAGACTATCCAAGGACAAAACTGTAACCTGACCCTGGTTTTAGCTTCCTGGGGTTTTTACGAGCAGCTTGGTGACTTAAAACAAGAGAACTCTACTCCCTCCCAGTTCTGAGGGACAAAAGTCAAAAATGAGTGTTCCCGGCCCAAAACAAAGGCACCAGCAGCACCAGAGCTGGGAAGAACCCACTGCTCGCATCTTCCAGCTTTGGGAGGCTGTGACTTTGCCTGGTTTGTTGCCACATTGATCTGAAGTGGGGTTTTTTTGTTTTTTTGTTTTTTGGTACCGGAAATCGAACTCAGGACCTTGCACTTGCCAGGCAGGTGTTGTGCCACTGAGCTTTATCCCCAGCCTTGATCCAAAGTTTAAGGCTTGCTCCCTGCTCCAACTTTCCATGGCCGTGTGTGTGTGTGTGTGTGTGTGTGTGTGTGTGTGTGTGCATGCGTGCGTGTGAAACCTCCCCGACTTCCTCCTACACCTGGGATTGAATCCAGCACCTGTCTGGATAATCTACCCATCTCAAGTTCCCTCACTTAATCGCATCTGCAAAGACTTTGCCATGTAAGGTGACAGTCACAGGTTCCAGGCGTGAGGGCGTGCCTGTCTTCGGGCCCCGTAGTCCAGTCGATCACAACCCCTACCTCGCACCATGAGCAGAAATTCCAGACCTCACTGTGAAAGATTAAAACAGTGAAGCCTTTGAAGAAAGAACAAGACAACGCCTTCATGGCCTTGGATAGCTAAAGTTTCTTTAAAAGCAAAAGCACTAACCATAAAAAAAAATCTTAAAAATAGCCTGGTGTGGTGGTGCACTCCAGTAATTTCAGCACTTGGGAGGCTGAGGCAGGAGGATCACTGTTAGTTCAAGGCCAGCCTGGGCTACAAAGTGAGTTCAAGGCCAGCCTGAACTGCATAGTGAAACCCTGTCTCAAAAAGACCAAAAATAAATAAATAAATAAATAAAATAAAATAAATAAAGATCATCCAGGCTCAGTGCTGCATGCCAATAATGCCAGCTACCCAGGAGGCCAAAGCAGGAGGATCACAAGTTCGAGGCCAGCCCAAGCAAGTAAGCAAGACACTCTCAAAATTTCAAAAATTGCTTTGAAAAAAGGGAGCTGCGAATATAGTTCAGTGCTCCCTGGGTTTGATCTCCAGTACTGGGAAAAAATAAATAAATAAATAAATAAATAAATAAATAAATGAATAAACCAGACTAACTTAAATCATTTAGCAAGGTGAAAGAAAAGAGAGGGCACAGATGGGAAGATAGTCACAACACATGCTTCAGAGACGCTTGCTCAGAACAGTGAAAGAACTCTCACAAATCAATACGAAAAGAGCAAAAAAGGGGGCTCAAGGGCCAGTGAGATGGTTCAGCGGCATAAGCGCCTGCCAGGCAAGCGCGAGGTCCTGAGGTCGACTCCCGGTACCCACATAAAAAGGGGGGGGCAAAAGAGCTGAATAGACAAAATGGGAACCAAGATGGCAAGAAACTCAAGGAAAAGTGGTCAGCTTCTTTAGTCCCCAAGGCGATGCAGATTGGCCATTAGCACACTATACCCACAAAAAGGCTAGGAAAGAAAAGAACAAGAGACAGGCATGGTAGCACAGGTAAGCCAGCACTTGGGAGGCTGAGGCAGGAGGATGCTTTGAGTGCAAGGCCAGCCTGGGCTACATAGCGAGACTCTGTCTCAAACCTCCCCCCACAAAAAAGAAAAGAGCAGATAATGCCCAGTGTCAGCAGGGATGTGACCTGTGAACCGCTACAGTCCCTTGGGAAAACTCTTCACCCTTTGGCAGTTTCTCCCCAATCAGAACATATGTGGGCTTTGCCCGGCCATGCCACTTCTAGGCCTGGACCCATAAAAGTGGGCACATGTGGGCCCCAAAAGACCCACAGCAGTATTTATAGCAACACTATCCATAATAAGCGAAGCCTGGAGACTCTCCAGTATTGCACGGAGAGCAGATAGGACAGGAGGACTACACAGTCACTCAGGTCAGTAACAAATACACAACCACAGGCGTGGATGATCCCACCAACATGACAAGTGGGAGAAGCCAGACAGGGTGAGGGCGGCGCCCTGGCATACAGCAGGCGCTGCTGAGCCTGGGAGTTGGGCACCTTTCCTTGGGGGGTTTGTGCAAAGGGCCACGAGGGGGCGCTTGAGGCTGGTTACTGGGTGCTGGTCATGTGCCATTTATATATACACGTACATACAATATATATAGAATTTTTTTTGCACTGAAGGGGATAAAACCCTGGGCCTCACCCATGCCAGGCAAATGCTCTACTGCTGAGCTGCATCCCCAGTTTTTTGTTTTGGTTTTTGAGACAGGATCTCTCACTAAGTTGCCTAGATGCTGCCCTTGAACTCCTGGGCTCAAGCAATCCCCCTGCTTCAGCCTCCTAAGAGGCTGGGACTACAGGTGCATGCCACTGTGCCTGGCCAAACATATAAGATTCCCATCAAAATTGTGTCTTTATGCCTTGGTTATGAGCTGAATTGTGTCCCCCCAAATTTACACGTCAAAGTTCTAACCCCCCAGTACCTCAGAGTGTGGCCACGTTTGGCAACAGGGGCTCTACAGAGGCCGTTAAATTAGAATGGGGTTGTGAGGTTGTGTTCCCTGATCTGAGAAGACAGTGTCCCTAGAAGAAGAAATTTGCACCAGGACCTGCGCAGGGGACGATGCTGTGGAAACGGGTGGAGGAGGCCATTTGCCTCTGCAAGGCCGGAGAGGCCAGTTCCTCTCAGGAGCCTCCATCCTGGACTTCCTGCCCCCAGACCTTCAAGAGGATAAATGTGCCCCCTCAATCTGTGTGCCTTGTCTCAGTGCCCCCAGCAGACTCACAGGACCCCCAAACAGAAATTAAAAGTAGCCAGGCATGGCAGCACATGCCTGTAACCCCAGCACTCAGGAGGCTGGGGCAGGAGGATTGCTGTGAATTCAAGGCCAGCTTGGGCTACACAGTGAGCTCAAGGCCAGCCTGAACTGCATAGTGAGACCCTGTCTCAAAGAACCAAAACCAAAAAAAGAGAAAGAAAGAGAGAGAGAGAGAGAAAGAAAAAGAGAAAAGAAAAGAAAAATGTAGTCCTATCGAATAAATGCAAAAATGTCACTAAGTGGGGCCAGTGAGATGGCTCAGCGGCTTAAGCGCCTGCCCGGCAAGTGCAAAGGCCCGAGTTAGACTCCCGGAACCCACATACGAAAAAGGGGCCGGTGATATTGCTCAGGGGCACGGGCGCCTGCTGGTGCGTGAGGTCCTGAGGTCGACCCCCCGATACCCACAAAAAAAAAAAAGTCACTAAGTAACAAAAGAAAGTACAGACCTGGCTGTTGTATACCAGCATTTGTTTTAAAAGAGGCTGTGGGAGGCCAGTGAGATGGCTCAGAGGCCTAAGTGCCTGCCTGGCAAGGGCAAGGGCCCAAGTGATATCTCTCAGCAGCATGGGCGCCTGCTGGCACGCAAGGTCCTGAGGTCAACCCCCGGTACCCACAAAATAAATAAATAAATAAAAAATAAAAGAGGCTGTGGAGGAGGAATACAGGGTGTGTGCATACGTGCACACATACATGTGCGTACACACGTGTGTGCAGATCATGAGGGGAGAATATGGGAGAAACTGCCATTAGCAGCTGCCCATCAGAGGAGAGCTACCTAAAGCTTTTACCCAGGAAGTCTATTTTTAAATTACTGAATAGTTCACACACACACACACACACACACACACACACACACACGCACACGCACAATGTTGCAAGACAATGAACACCAAAAAATGCAAAAACAAAGCCTGGAGTTTGGAAAGTGTCAGACCCCACAAGGCTTCTGGGGCCAGAGAACCAGAAGGGGCGGCCTCTAGGCTCCTCTGCACCCCTTCCTCTTCTACACAAGGAGAGACCCTGAAAAGTTGGGGTCACCTGAATCTACAGGCTAACGCCCACCCCCAAGAACCCGCCTGATTTTTGCTGGTGGGTAGTCCCGTGTGGCCTGGGTGTCACATAGCAGCTGCAAGCTGTCCCAGAGTGGCAGGTCGAAGCCTCTCTGAGCCTCAGTCTCTTCTCCTGAAAAATGGGGCAATAACTGCCTTATACCGCGGCCGTGAGCAGTAGGACAGATGTGTGTGGAGTGACAGCTGGATGGCAGGGCCCCGTGAGTGGCTGTGACCGAGCCCTTCCCACTGCGGGGTCTGGGCCAGACTCTCTTTCCGCACCGCTCCAAAATGGACGCACGGTGGCGCCCGCGGCCCGCAGCGCAGCACGGCGCAGCCTCGGGAGGAGGTGGCGGGGAGTGGGACGGTTGCTGTAGCGCGAATCGCGCTCCCTCTGCCCTGGCGGAAGGTGTGTGGGAGCCGCACGGTCCCCGGAGGGGCTGGGAGCCAGGGTGGAGTTGCTCTCGGCTGGGAAGAGCGCTGGCTTAGGATTTTGTGGCAGGTTGAACCGTGTCCCCTGCCCCAAAAGATTTGTCCTCCCGGAACCTGTGGACCGTATTTGGAAAAGCGGTCTTTTCAGATGTGATTAAGGTAAGGACCCGAGACGAGATCATCCTGGCTTAGCCAGCTGGGCCCAACACCCAACTACAAGAGTCCTACAGGAAGAGAAGACGCCAACGCTGAGACCGTGGTAGAACTGGGCAGAAGTTGGCAGATGCGGCCACCGGCCGAGCCCCATCTGGGGCCACCAAGAGCTAGAAGAGGAGCCCCTGCAATGCCTGAATTTCCAGCTTCTGTCCCCGGAAAAGGGAGAGAATAGGTTTCTGTTTTAAACGATGAGGCTTGTGATCATTTGTTTTTATTTTTTCAAGACAGGGTCTCACTATGTAGCCCAGGAGGGCCTCAAACTCTCCCAATCCTGCTGCCTCAGCCTCCTCAGTGCCAGGTTAACAAGCGTGCGCCCCCACGCCTGGCCCTTGCGGTGATTTGTTAGAGCAGCCACAGGGAACTAGTTCAAATGCTTGAGGTCTCTCACTGCCACTGGCCTACTGACCACCCCACAGCCTATGGGATGATGCCCACAACCCCCAACTCCTGAGCCCACAATTCACCTTCCAAACCCCGTGTGCCCCCTCAGCACACAGCTTCTTCACCCCTCTATGCTTCTGCTTTTCCTAGCTCTGTCTGGGCTGCTCTTCCCTCACTGGGCTCTTGAAAAGCTCCTACACAGCCTTCAAGGCCCTCCTTAAGCCACCTCTCCTAAGTGTATTTCTATATTCTGAGCCAGAGGCTCCCAACCCACCTGTGCTCCTCCTGCCTCAGCCCACTGTGCACTCACTCATCAGATTGTCACTGTGAGCTCAGCCATGTGCCCCCCCACCATTAGTCCTCATTGCCCTCCCCCTCCCTAGAGTTACCCCCCCTAACTCAGGCCTCCCCCCTCCCCCAGGACCCCCAGCCGCCTCCTCAGTAGTCTCTCTGCTCAGGGCCAACATCTCAAGTCCATCACCACTCTAAAGCCCTGGCTACCCTACCACTCCTGCTCAGAAGCCTTCCATGGCTCCGGACTTCCCCGAGGAGAATGTGCACAGGGACTTCATGCGCCCCTCCCCACTCTCACCCCTCACCAGCACCCCACACATCCACACATCCACGTGCCTTGGCAAAGCCAGTGCCCTTCGTCTGGGGTGTGCTCTCCCTGCAGGCCAGGCAGGCCCCAATGCCAGGGGCGTGTCCCCAAGACAGCACCCACTCTTCAGCTATGGCAACAGCTGGCCATACACCAGTGCTGTTCCAATTGCTTTGTATGTGCCGCGTCCATCCTTTGAATTCTCGTGACAATGAGCCCAGGCGAGAAGAACCATTCAGAAGCGGCATAAGGAGCTGAACCCAGCAGGCGTGGTGGCGCACACCTGTAATCCCAGCACTTGGGAGGCTGAGGCAGGAAGATCACTGTGAGTTCCAGTCCAGCTTGGGCTAGTGAGTTCAAAGCCAGCCTGAACTACACAGCAAGACTCGGTCTCAAACAAACAAACAAACAAAACTGCTGAATGCAACCTTAGAGACCTCCCCTTAGCCACCCCAACCCCAAAGTCCTCTCCCTGGTGGGTTCTGAATTGTACAGCAGCCCCCACTCCACTTGCAGATCCTGCCCCCTTGCATGGTGTTCCCCCCACCAGGAAGCCAGAGCACACTTCCCTCCACTCCTCTAGCGCCCCGGTAACTGCAGGGTTTGAGTATAAAGGAGAATGAATGAGGAAGGGGTGAATGGTTTCCAGGGAAATTGGGTCCTGGGAATTTCTCACCCTCCTCAAAGAAATGAACAAATTATGCAAATTCCTGGGGCCACCATCCCTCCCTCTTCCCAGTGCCCCCCTCCCCGGTTTCTGGGAGGATGCTGGGCTCACCAGAAAGTGCCCCAGGCTCTCCAGTGGCCCGCTTCCTGATTACAGATGAAACCAGGGCTTAAGCTGTGAATCACACAGCCGCCAGCCAGGGCGTGCTGGGGGCCAGGTGGGGCAGAAGGGAGAAGCCCAGCTGCTTGGGCCACCCTGCTCAGCTGTCGCAGCAGGGTGTTGGTGACACTGTCTAAGAAAGGGTCCAGCCTGGGGACAGCCAAGTTTGAGCAACTTTTCTTTCTTTCTTTCTTTCTTTTTTTTTTTTTGAGACAGTGTCTGGCTATGTAGTTCAGACTGGCCTTGAACTCACTATGCAGCCCAGGCTGCCCTTGAACTGTCCCCTACCCCCGGGGCCACCACCCTTAGGTCCCAAGGTACCTATAACCTGAACCGTTCACAAACTCCGTGCCCACGCCTGGCATATGGTGACATAGTGATGACACCAGGGAGGTACTGTGTCCTCACTTTAAAGGCAGAAAAACTGACGCACAGAGCAAGAGCTCCCGAGGTCACTACAAAGCAAGCAGGTGGGGCAGTGGCTCCTGTCCCCAGGGCGGTGTGGCCTGGAAACAGGACCCACCCTGTCTGGCTCAAAGGGGTCCAAGTGAGGTCTCCAAATCCCATCCCAAGACTCCTGGAGGGATCTCACCAGGTGCCCCGGAGCCCCGAGATGGGTGGAGAAGCCACACACCAAGGGTACACATTCAGGTTCACAGGTCACAGGGTTTTTATGACCTCGGACAAGTGGCTTAGCTTCTGTAGGCCTCAGTTTCCCCATCAGTAAAAATGGGAGCATCTCGAAGTACCTTGAGATCCCAGGACTGCTGTGAGGGAGGATGAGGCTTAGAAGTGTGCATCCATAACAGACGCTTAAAAAAAAAGAAGGTAATTTGAAGGAGTCGCTTCCCACAGAGGAAGCATTTGGAGCGAATCTTTGCTGTCATCAGCAAGGAATGTTCCCCACACCTGCCAGGGAAAAGGCCCGGCCCTCGTTCTCCTTGGAAATCCCAAGGACGGTCCCACCCCGGACCTGCCCTGTCGGAGTTAGGAGGAAGCTGGCAGTATGAACCAGAGCCCCAGGAGCTCCTGGGATTGCGCTGGTCGGGAGTCCCTGGGGCTGAGTTCTGGACTTGTTGGAGGACTCGGCCAGTAAAACACCTTCCACCCACCTGTCAGAGTGTCCTTGGAGGAGACCCAGCTTTCTTTTTTCCTTGGCTAAGAACAATGGTTGCACAGGAGGGCCAGGTGCTTGGCTAAGTTAGGTTTTTGTTTTTTTTGTGTGTGTGTGTGGGTACCGGGGGGTCGACCTCAGGACCTCGTGCGCCAGCAGGCGCCCGTGCCGCTGAGCGATATCACCGGCCCCTTTTTTGTATGTGGGTTCCGGGAGTCGAACTCGGGCCCTCGCGCTTGCTGGGCAGGCGCTTGAGCCGCTGAGCCATCTCACCGGCCCCCTTTTGTTTTGTTTTGTTTTTTGTTTTTTTTCTGTCTTTTTGAGACAGAGTCTCACTATGCAGTTCAGGCTGGCCTTGAACTCATGGCGATCCTCCTGCCTCGGCCTCCAGAGTGCTGGGATTACAGCCCTGCACCACCACACCTCGCTTGCCTAAGTTGTTAATTAATTAATTTCATCCACCAACAGCCTCCTAGGCAATGACTTTTAGTTTCATCTGACAAAGGGGGAAACTGAGGCCACGCAGGTTAATAACACACCCAAGGTCATACCACTGGAACTTGGCAGAGCCAGGAACCCTTCCGTGCCACAGCATGGCTTTACCAGTAGCCCCAGCACCTGGCCCTGCACCCAGCAGTGTCCCTGAGCAGGTCCCCTGGGGCTGGTACATCTCGGCCTCTCCAACTGGCCCCTGCCAGGGGCAAAAGATGGCACTCCAGAGCCACAGGACATCCAGCCCAGGTCTTTCCCTCCAGTCCTACAAGCCTCCCCGTCCCTTCATCTGCCTTTCTCCAACCCCATTGAGTCACTGCGTTTCTCTGGAAATGCCATGCTTTGGCCAGGCTGATTCCTGAGCCAGGCACATTCTCCCAATTTCAGGATTCCCCATAGAGAAAGTAGCCTCCTCCAGGAAGCCCTCTGGGGCTGCCTGCTCACAGCTGGCTCCAAGGTGCCCCAGGACTGCCTCCAGCACCCACCACCTTGCACCTGCCCTCAGGGTCTGTCTCCAGGTACTCCGAACTGAGGGGCTCACGATGGGGAGGGAGCAGGAGGACAGTACTTCCTTCCAGGTTGGGTGAAATGAGTGGGGACTGGGCCAGTGTCCCTCTGCCCTGTCTTTTCCCGAGGGTTGTGACCCTGAGGCCCACAGTCAATACCCGTTGGGCAACCACAGGACAGATTGGCCAGGCTCCTGGGACACCTTTGGCCAGCCACACCCCTCTCCACCAGTGCTGGGACCTAGGGAATGAACAGGGATTCTTCCAGGTGGTCCCAGGCCTCTTGGGGATGTGGACAACGGGGGCAAGGGGAGAAAGAGAGAGGCAGAGGTGGCAGGATGGAGAGACTGATGCCCTCCTGGCCACAACTGGGCCGAGGATCTGGGCGCCTTCTGGCTCCCTCAGCACCTCTCCCTGCACAGGGCGGAGTGCCAGGCCCGGTACTCCGGACTCTGGAGCCTGCGGGCTTCCTGCTGACACTGGGGCTTTCTGCAGCTCCCACAGGCCCGGCCCACGTGGGAGGGGCGTGTCTGGGCACGTGGGGGTCTCTCTGGGGAGCTGGGCTGCAGGGGCTGCCCCAGGCCTGGCTGAGGCACCACCCTCGGGGTCCTTGTGATTCTCATAAACAGGAAGCCCCCCCTCCCGCACAGACAGCCCCTGTGTTGTGCAGACGCTGGACTCTGGAGGCCCAGGACTCTTGACCTTTCTGGATGTTTCCTGTTAGTGGGGCTGGAGGAGGGGGCAGGAGACTGGAATGGCCTGGGGTTGGGGGAAGGGGGCAGAAAAGTGTAGGCACTGAGGGCCAGAGGCCAGCAGCCAGGTACATAGTAGGTGTTTAGTTAATTGTCTTTGGTCTGAGGCTGGGTGGGGAGGAGAGGAGACCCTCGGGGATCAGCAGGACTGCTGGGAGGGAGAATGCGGCCACCCTGGCCTGGCCTCCAAGCCTCAACATCCCCCACATTGTCCCTGTCTGGCCCCCGCCCCGCCCCTGGCTGCCTGGGCCAGGCCACTGTCTCAAGGCCCTTTATTTTTAAAATCCCTGTGGTGTTCCTGCCTCAGGCCGAGCCGAGGAGCAGTGCCAGTCGGGCTCAGGGCCCAGAGGCGCTGGGGGGGGGCATCCGGCCACCCCGCAGCTGCCAAAGAGATTCTGGGAGGGCTGTGAGGCCAGCTGGGCTGCTGGGCAGGGAAAGCGCCGCCTGGAATGCAGGTCCCCAGCAGCAGCCCATGGGCCTCAGTGGAGGAACAGAGGCCCCGAGGGGTGGCAGCTGGGCTGCATGTAGAACCCAGCGGCACCGTCCTCTGTGAAGTGAATCTTCATTCCCTGTCCACAACCAAGCAAATATGTGCACAGCACCCACTGTGGGCTGGAGGGGGGGAACAGGCTGGACCCCACCAGGGTGACCGAGGAGTAGGATGCGCTCTCTCTTCCTGGGAGGTGGCACCTGCAGAGGAAACGCTTCGTTGTTGGGGATGGTCCTAGAACAAGCCCTGCACTGGAACCCAGGGAAGCAGATCCAGTCCTGGCTCCATCCCTTCCCAGCTGTGTGGCCTCAGGCAAGTCACTTGACCTCTCTGAGCCTTAGGCTGCTTCCCTGTAACATAAGACACTAACGCCACAGGAGGCTGGGAGGCTGTGGTCCCTCACCAGACACAGCCAGGAACAAGCCATAGGCCTCAAGTAAGCGACACAAGCTTTGAGGGAGGCAGCCTCTCAGGTATCTGGGGAGGAAGAGTGTTCTAGGTAGAAGGAACAGCAATACAAAGGCCCTGGGGCAGGAGGGCATGGAAGGGCTTTGGCCTCTCAAGAGCTGCGCGCCTGGAAGGAAGTCTGCTTACTGCTATTATTAGCACTGTGTGCAGTTGGAGGAGGCAGGGATGGCAGGCAGATTCATGCCACAGCTGAGCGCTAAGTCTACTTACTCCAGTAGAGAGAGCTGGGCTCACCAGCCAACCAGCATGTGGGGGCCCTTGACCTACACAAAAAGGGCGTTCACTTTGCCCCAACTTGTTTTTGCCTTTGATCCTCCTAGCAGCTGTGAGGTAAGGCAGCCAGGGCTTATTATCATAAACCCATTTGAGAGATGGGGAAACTGAGGCAAGGGGCCAGGATGGTGGTGTTGACTTACTGAGCTCACCTAGCTCGTTCACAGCAAAGCCATGCAACCAAGCAGCTCAGTCCCCAGGCTGACCCCTCCCCCGTGGTAGTCCCTTGGGTACCCAGCCTTCACCCCCTCCCCCCAAAAAACATTTCCTGCCTCCCCACAACCTCTGTCCCAGAACCCACAAACCCAGTGAGTTCCTCTCCAGCACCAGGAGCTGCCAGCCACTACCCCCACCCCCCCACAGGCTCGGGCAGCAGAAGAATGTGGCCTGACCCTCCCTCGGGAGCTCCGGCCAGCAGGCCTGGCAGGAGACTGGCGGCTGAGTCAACACAAGGCTGCCAGGGACTCCAGCTGCCCACCAAAGCAAAGTCACAGACGCAGACACAGAGGGGCTGCTCACCCCTCACTGCCGCTGCCCGAGACCCTCCAGCCAGCCCGGTTAACCCCTGCGGGCCCGACCCAGAAGTGGCCTGGTTTAAATCCACTGGTCCTGTCCACCACCTCTCTGGTTGCCGACCTCAGTGTGAGAGCCTTTTCTTCCCCACGAGGATATTATCAGAGTCTCCATAAATTAATGAAGGTCCCTCTGCCCACAAAACTGCATAAGCCATCACGTGCCCTCTGCAGGCTATGGGTGCAGATACCTCAGTTCAAAGGCAATGGCTGTGCCCTGTTGCCGGGGGCCAAGCTGGCGCTTAAACCAGCTTAAGCTGCTGGGAGGAGACAGTTATGTCTATGGAGTAATGGGACAGGGACAAGAAGCCCGTGCAGTCATCATGACGCGTAGCCTCGGCATCTGCGAGGCTGCTTTCCCAGACATAGCCTTTGATCACAGGCCTCGTTTCTGACCCTTTCACAGATGGCAGCGCCAAGGCAAGGGAGGGGGAGGAGCTTGCCCAGGGTCCCCCGCTGGGACAAGGTGAAGCCAGGTCTTCGGACATCTGGAAAGGGGGGCAGTGGGGTCTCTCTGTGCAGCCCCAGGAGGAGCGTGGAGGGGCAGTGGCCAGCACTGACCCTTGGCAATGGTCTCAAAGCCCTCGCCTCAAGGCACAAGCACCGTGGGTGCCACCGACTTAGGCTCCAATGCAGCTGTGAGAGGGTGAGGAAGTTGCTGTCCCCCTTGCCCATATCCTCGGAGACAATAGGGCTGTGCAGATGAGAGCAAAACTCCAGGTCCCCACTTGGGGGCTCTTGGGAGATGCCGGTTCACCCCTGCCACTCCTGACCATCTTCCTCGCCTAACTGGTCCCCTGAGCACAAAGGAAGCTGGGAGCCATGAAGCCAGGCAAGGTGGCCTTGGGGGTGTCCCTAGGTGAACCAGGGTTGGAGCCAGAGCACTACAGATTCCAATCCCAGCCCTGGTGTGAATAGGCAGCCCCCCTGGGGCAAGAGCTTTGCCCCCTCTGCTTCCATCACCACCACACAAAGGACAGAAAATGGAGGGGCTTTTGTCAGAAGGACAGAGGAGACCACGTCCAGGAATGAGCCACGGTGGTGGAGGTGAGAAGGCCGTGCTGGAGATGGTCAGGCTGAGCCACGCTGGCCCACCGCCGGCAGCCTATCTCTCAGGCCAGGCCGGACCCCAGAGAATAGGCCATTGTTTCTGCTCCTCAACGCATTTCCTGCCCCCACCCCTCTCCACGCCACCCCCTCACATTAAGAACAAAAGTCTCCTGGTAGACCCCTCCCCACCCTTCTGTCCAGGCCCCGGGGACAACGACGGTGGCCCAGCCCTGCAGAGTCTAGTCCCATCACCCACGTCCCATAACTCAGGGACAATGGGATCACCTGGCCCTGACCCTTTCCGCTGCCTCTCCAGGCGCCTCGGTCCCCCACCAGCTCTGTCCCTCCGTCTGTCCATCCATCCGTGTGTCCTCTCCAGGGCGGGGCAGAAGGAACTGGCCCCACATCCTTCCTCAGCCACCCTGGAGAAAGCCGGCCACCTTGGGTGGGGGTGGGGTCCTTCTCACTGCCTTTTCCCTGCAGACCAGAGACCGAGGAGCCAGAGCCCAGCGGCCTGGAAGGTTCCGCCTGAGAGCGCTGTTCCTGCGCAGCTGAGTAGCCGGCCCTCTTCCCAGGGCCTGGAATCCCAGAGGCGTTTCCGGCCCTGACAGCTGTCTCCGGGAGGGAGCCAGCCCTCTCTGGGGGCCCCTCGGGCATGCCCTCCAAAATACCCAGATATTAACCCCCATCCTGACCCTCCTGCTCCCAAGACCCCTTCATACCTGGGCCTCCAGCCGCAGTGGGGTGAGACACAAAGGGACTCGTGTGCCATCGCCCTGTCCCCAGGCCAGGCCCCTACTCCTGAGGTCTCAGGCATGGCCCACTGATGACTGGTGGCCACAAACACCCTACCTGGCCCTCATGCCCTCTGCCCTGCACTGCCTCTTCCAGGCAGCCCTCAGGAGCCCCTCCGGTCTGCCTTTCTGTCTTGCCCCCTTAGGCTGGGTGCTGCACACAGTAGGCACTCAGCTCATCCACAGCGTGTGGCAGTCCGGACTCCACTTCAGACTCGCTGTGCAGCCCTGGCAAGCCTGGCCTTCTCTGGGCCTCAGTGTCCCCCAGAGCCTGCTGAGGGCCCTGAGACTCCCCACCAAGTGTTGCCTCTCTGGGCTCTAGGATGGGAGGAGGGAACAAAAGGGCGGGAGGTGCTTTCCAGGAGGGTCCCTCTCTCCTGGCCTCAAGGTCAGCAAGGGGGAAAGATCAGCAGCTGATAAGGAATCCCCCAAGGACTCTGAGTGGCCCCATGCCACAGAGGGTCCCCCACACCCCTCCCTCCCTGAGCTTGGCATTCAATGCCTCTCCGCCCATCCCCCACAGTAGACCCCTCCTGGCTCACCTCTACCCTTTCGGATCACAAACCACCTCGGGTCTACTTGTCCCCATCTCTACCACTGTGCTGAAGCTGCTCTTCCCCAAGACACAAGGCCACCTTCTCCAAGAAGCCTCCCTGGTCCTCCCCCATCAGTGTTCTGCCTCCCTGGCCTTCCAATGCTACTCTAGCCCTCCAACCCCATCAGTACCCTGGCGTCAGTATTTCCCACCCAACTCTGAGCCTCCTGGGAGCAGCTCAGTGCTGCTCCACAAAACACTGAGGGAAAATGCCTCCTGGGAAAAGGAAAGCAGCCACCCTTCCTTGACCATTAAGGACAGGACAGGCAGTGAATTTCTCTTGGTGATACCAGGGATTGAACTCAAGGCCTTGTTAAGGCCAGGCAAGTGCTCTACCACCCAGCTGCACCCCAGCTCCAGGCTCAGCACAGACCGCGCTGCTGAGGCCATGGAAAGGGGAGCGCATGTCCAAGGTCCGTTTGCTAGAGGGGCAAAGCTGGGATTCGCACTTGGGTTTGTCTGAGGTGGAAATGTTTCTTGGGTCATAGAAAGGAGAGTATGGAGCACAGCCCCCTGGAAGGGTGGAAAGGGAGGTGAGTGGGTGAATATATGGATGGAGAAGGTTACAGGTGTGGCAGTGGACCGAGGGATGCTGGATGGATGGATGGGGGGTGCATGGATGGGTGGTGTGTCGATGGATGAGGTGTGGGCCATGGCAGGGGGTGAGGGCTTGGTGACTGGATTGGTGTGCGCATGGACGGTGGATGAGTAGGTGGGCCAATGGCTGAGCGCTGGGTGCATCAGGGGATGGACGAGGTGACACAGGGTAGACGGATGGAATGGCAGTTGCATCTGTGGATGGACGGACTACTGGACACTCCCAAGACAGAGGACTGGAAAGACCAATCAGTAGGTCAATGAGCAGATGCAGAAACTGACCTAAAGCCCAGCCTGAATTGGGGGTGCAAAGGGAGCATGCTCCTTAGGGAGCTTCTTAGGGAGGGGCTGATAGATGGGGTTATGCCAGCTCACTCAGCCCCAGGTTCCCACTCCAAACCTCACTGGATGCTAGGAGGCAGCCCCTGGCATCCCTGGTCCCCCAAATAGGAGGTACCACTCTCAGACTGTGACCCCCCAGCTCAGAGAACACTTCCTGCGCAGAGCTGTGTCCTTCCCTTAAGCCCCACCTCAGCCCCTAGTCTGCAGGGCAAAGGTGAGGGGCAGCTCCTGAACCCCAAGGGGCCCATCTCACCAGCAGCTCCATTCCCCAGCTGGGAGGCATTTGTTCTGCCTCCTGCATGGTGATGAGGCTCAGCCAGGGTTAACCCCTTCACTCCTGGCACAGGAGAAGGAAGAAGGAAGGGATGGCAGGAAAGCGGGAGAGGGAAAAAATGTGCAAAAGGTCAGGGGGACTGCCCACCCTGCACCCTCCTAAGGGATACTGAGACCCCTCTTTTTCCTGAGAAACAAGCTATGGGATCCTTATATCAGGAGTGGAGCCAAGCAGGGGGATGTGACTTACAGACAAACAGACTCCTAGCAGGGACAGGCCGTGAGTGAAAGCAGGCTCTTCTCAGCCTCAGTTTATCTATCTGTAAAATAGGGCAGCAATTCGGGGCTCACATATAGCCACAAATGAGCCATAAGAGACAAAGTTGGGAGGTTTTCAACCACTGGTGCGGGGGTCCAAAGGACGGAGCAAACGTGGAGCAGCTTGCAACCACTTGCCCCAAGACTGCTTTCCCTGCCACCTCTCTGGGGCTTGCAAATGATCCTGCCATCAGTCAATGCCTGCATTGGCACCATCCCCACCTTCCAGTGACAAACGTGAGGTTCAGAGAGTCTCATGATCAGCCACTGGGCTGCGATTGGAGCTCAGGGCCTTTGTCAGGGCCTTTGCTCCAGCGACCCTGTGACTAGAATGATGTGTCCTTCATTGTCTGGCCAGGTCACCTGAGAGAGTGAAAGCAGTTCTATCAGAAATCACCCTGTGACAGGAATTGTCCCTGGCAAACTGAGGAGCCGAGCTTGGAACCTCCTGCCAAGCATGGGGCAAGTCCCTTTACTTCTCTGCAATATGGACATGATGACAGTATTGTCCCTGCAGAGCTTTTGAAAGGATTAAATGAGACAATGTGTGTGAGCAGCTACAGGGCCTGGGACACTGTAGGTGCTCAATAAAAGCTGGTCATAACTAACACTATTTTTTTTTTTTTTTTTTTTGTGGGTACCGGGGGTCGACCTCAGGACCTCGCGCGCCAGCAGGCGCCCGTGCCGCTGAGCGATATCACCGGCCCCTTTTTCGTATGTGGGTTCCGGGAGTCGAACTTGGGCCTTCGCGCTTGCCGGGCAGGCGCTTAAGCCACTGAGCCATCTCACCCGCCCATAACTAACACTATTAATGACGGTAACCACGGTACCACTAGTCCCCGGCTCCATCGGTGCCCTTCAAGTCCATTCTTTGGTCCCAGGCAGAGCTTTTAAGTGCACCTGCTTGGGCTGGTGGCAAATACCTGTAATCCTAGCACTAGGGCAGCTGAGGAAGGAGGATGACAAGTTCAGGACCTGCCTGCACTACTCCTAGGTTCCCCTTGTCTGCCTCGGGGATCCCAGACACCTGGCTCAGTATTAAGCCCCCAAGACCTGGTCATTCTTTCTCGACAGTGTCCAGCGCCACCCTGGTCCCTGAGTGACCTCTCTCCTCCTCGCTCATGGTTTTCAGTGCCTTTGAAACATGGCGACACTGCTCCCATTCTCCCAGGGACAAAATACTTCTGGTCCTGACCCAGGGAAAGATCTCTGATCCACCCACTGGGTCTCACTGCCAGCGCTGTGCCACCAGAGCAAATGCTGGGATGCTCTGTGCCTCAGTTTCCTCAACTGTCCAGCAGGAGAAATAAGCCTCCCTTGGTGGCCAATAGAAGGACTGAGAGCCGTGGAGGAGGTGCAGCCGCTGTGCACAGTGAAGACTTCATTTTCCCACCTGTGTGTCCCCCAGCCCCTCCTCCCCAGCCAGGACAACACTAGGTGACCTCCTCCAGTCACCCCTGGCTCCTCCACAGTATTACCGCCCCCCTGCAATCTGTGGTAGGGGCCTCTCTGTGCCACTGCAGCCCCCAGGACTTCACACTGTCCCCAGGGAGCTCGCAATCTGAGGGGAGAAGTCAGGGTGCACAAGTCAAGCATGGTGGTGCACGCCTGTAGTCCCAGCACTCAGGAGGCTGAAGCAGGAGACTCATGCTGAGTTTGAGGCCAGCCTGGGCTACATAGAGAGACCCCGTCTCAAAGAACCAAAAAACCAAAACAAAACAAAAGTCAGGCTGCCCAACAAACCAGGCAGGGGGCAGAGATCTGTCTCCCTCCTTGAGGATAGCACAAGATCCTGGCCATGGCCCCAATCCTAAGCCTAACCCCGCCCCCCATGGTGGGGGGCTCAGAAAAGTCTTCTGAGGTGTGACCTCATTACCTATTCAGCAAGCCTCTTGGTACTAATAGAGCAGGGAGCACTTAATAACATAACATCTGACACCTGCTTTGATTACCCAAAGGGGAAACTGAGGCACGAAAAGAGTAAGTATGGATGGTTGCTGGCAAGGAACCCAGGCTGTGTAACTCCGGGGTCCACAGGCTTGACCACCACACCACATCACCCCACAAGTGACCTGCCAGGGGCCTGCACCCTAGGGTGGCTCCGCGCACCGCTGGCACCCTGGGCCTGTACAGTATCGGGTGGAAAGGAAGGCGGAGTTGGGTGGGAGAAAGGGAGGGGCAGTCTGCACTTACAAAATTCAAAGTCTAAAGAAGTGTCAGGACAGTCAAGGCTTCTGAATCGAGATTTCCCGTTCCCCAAATTGTTCAGGGGACGCCCGGAGGGTCCAAGGGCCCGAGTTACCAACCGGGACGCCCCGGGCACTCGAGGACCCTGGGGGAGGGGCAGACACAAGGAGCACAAGTCGCCTCCCCTAGACAGCAGCCCCGCTCCAGGCCAACCGCGCGGCCCGGATCGCCCTGCACGGGCGGTGGACAGAAACCGGGCCTGGCACCCCGCGCCCCCCACGCCAGCCCTCCCGGGCGCGCGGCGCGGCGTGGACCGTGCCGGGAGGGGGCGCGGCCGGGAGCGGAGGGGCGGGCGGAGGGAGGGCGCCCACACCCCGCCCCCGCCCCGGATCCGCGGCCGAGCACGGCCCGCGCGGCGCAGACTAGCCCAGCGACTCTCGGGGCTGGCCGCCGGGACGCGTCGCCGCGCGCGGAGTGCGCCCCGAGACCCTCGCCTGGGTCGCCGACCAAGGAGGTAACAGCGGGGCCCGTGGGCCCGAGCCGGGGGCGGGGGCGGCCGGGGACGCGCGCAGAGGGCTCCACACCCTCCTAGGCGCTCGGGCGAGCTGGGACGTGGCTGGGGACGCGGCCGGGCTGGGAGGCGCACCCGGGGGCAGCGCCGAGGCCCGAGCGCCCCGACGCTCCGAGTTCTCGGGTGTTTCATCCGGAAGGCGGAGCGGGGCAGAAGATCGGAGGGGGCGAGCGGCCGACCAGTGCGGGGAGAGGGGTGAGCAGAGGGCCGTCCACGCTCCTTCCTGCGCGGGGAGAGACGCGAAGCACGGGAAGGGGGCGCTGGGTCGGAATGCCGGGCCCCTCAGCGGGCCGGGAGCGGGAAGTTGGGGTGGGGGCGGCCCCGACACCCTGCCCCCTCCCCAGCCGCCGCATTCCACGCCGGGGCAGCGGGATGAGGTCATCCCGTCCGGTTCCCCTCCAGCCCCTTCCCCCGCCAGCCGGGCGACCCTCCACTCCCCCACTCTGAGTCCCCGGGGTATGTTTTATGGCCAAGTCCTTCCCGGACTTCCCCGGCCCGGCGTTCCAGATTGTTGTCCTTACCCGGACCATGCAAGAACACGAAGTCTAAAGCCCTTTTCTAGATCGGGAAACTGAGGCTCAGGGAGGCATAGAGACTGACAGGGAGACCACAGCGACACGAAACGTGGCTCTGGGACCGGACCCCCGCCCCAGTGGAGAGCTGACTGGGCTCAGATTTGGGGCGGTGGAGCAAAAGGCGTCTCCCCTCCCTGTTGTTCCCCAATGGCCTAATGTGTCCCTCCTCTTAACCCCTCGGAATCCGAGAGCCTGGCCAAGCAACCTGACGGGCGGAAAGCTTGCTGGCCCTCTCTGGCCTCGGTTTCCCTGTCTTCCACCTTGAGGCAGCTGGACTTTGAGCGGCAGGAGAAACCAGCCCACCCCCCCCGCGCGCGCAGTTAGCCCTAATGCCGGAACAGGTTGGGGGAGCCCCAAACCCAGTCGTCATGGGGGTGCCCGGCGGTATGCCCTCGGGAGGGCTTTGTGGGCTGGAGCAGCGGCCTGCAGAATGAGACGTGGCACTGGGGAGGTGGGGTGCAGCCCTCCGGTGACCCCCAGCGTACAGCTGTCCCCACCCCCAACCGCAGACCTCCACCGCAGCAGCCCCTGGCCTCTGAACCTCAAGTGTTTCCATAGCCGGGGGCCCCTGTTGGCCCCTCCGGGTGTGTGGTCCCCGCCCCCAGCCCTGCGGTCAGGTCCGTACTGTTGCTGCCAGTGAGTGAGCTCTGACCACGTGCCCAGACCCTGACATCCTCTACAGGGTGAATAGAAGGACTCTTGGGACACTGAGGCTGCATGGCGATGACCATGCCCAGGTCACAGACACTCTGTCAGTCCCAGAGCTGAGTCTCCTGCCCCCAAGGCCTGCCCTCCTGTGCTGGGCAGCCAGCTTCGGATTTCTCCAGCAACTCTCGCTGGCAGGCTTCACCCTGACCCTGGACGTTTACCACAGATGCTGGTAGAAACCCAGGCAGGCTCCCAGACACCACTTTTTTAAATCAGTCGGCTTCTGAGCCTCATTTTTCTCATCTGTAAAATGGGGGTTAGGAGCATTAGCAGTGATATTCCTGGGCTGGTGAGTGGAAGGAACCTCATCTCGATACCCAGTGGGGTTCAGCTGATGGCCTGCAATCCATTGCCAAATGGCTGTCACCAAGGGTCCCTGTAATGATAGATATTAGCATAAAGGCATTGGATTTGAACGCTGGCTGCCCTGCTCCAGGATCAGAGTGTTGAGTTACCCACATCTTCCACCCTTACTCTGTCCCCTGGGAGGGACCTGCCTGCCATGCTGATCCCATTTGCCACCTGGGAGATCTGCAGCAGGATCTCTTCTCAGTGGGCAGAGGCCTTGGGAGGCGGGATTATCGCAAGATGTAGGGGAAGCTGGGCTCCCAAGTCAGAGTAGCCATGGGGTTGGGAGGGCAGGAGTTGGGAGGAGGGGCTGAGAGGTCAGGGAGTTGGGAATGAGGTGGGTGGTGCCACGTGGCGGACTAGGGCTGACCCAGACGCTTGACATTTTGTATTAACGCCTACCCTACCTCAGCCCCTTCCCCTCCTCATTCTTAGTCCCTGGAGAGCAGGGAGACCGCTTCCCTGCCGTGTGCCTGCCGCATGACCTTGGACAAGTCTCCTCCCTCTGAACCCCAGCCCTCCCTGTGAAATGGGCCAGCTCCCCCAGCCTCCAGGGGTTGTTGAAGAATCTGGTGACATCATGCAATGGTTGGCCAACTGTGGATGGCTTCATAACTTCAGCAAACATTCCACGAGGACTTCTCCATGCCGCGCCGGGGCTGGGGGTGCCAGGGAAAGAGATGATTCAGAAGTCACCCCCCAGGGGGAGGAGCTATGGTTGGGGGAGGATCAGATGGTGGGAAGGGAAGAGAATGCAGTCAGAAAACAAAGCAAGCTTTGTCCCATGCAGTCTTTGTTTTTATCTTGTTGTTAACCTATTTTGAATTTCAAATAACATTAGAAGGACAGGATTGAGATTTTTTATACTTGGAGGTGGTAGCAGTGGTTTAGGGAGAAAAAAATGATTACGACTTTAGTCTGTTCTTGTTAGAGATTATTATCAGCTTTTTATCAGCGGAGGTCCCAGGTGGAGGTGGGTGACTTGCCCAAGGTCACACTGTGAGGACACCGAGTCCCTGGAAGGTGGCAGAGGGTGGCCCTTTGGCGTGAAGGCTGTCACAGAGATCAGTGATTGAGCTGGTGTTGACTTCGTACTTGCTGTGTGCAGAGGCAGGGCTGGGTGCAGGAGAGAGGAAGGCAGGAAAATCCAGGCCCTGCCCCACCTTCAAAGTGTGCTGCTGACTGGAGCCAAGACAGGGCTCCACAAGCCAGCCCAGGGCTCCTGTGAGTCACGGGGCCTGGGTTCGGGTTTCAACTAGCTCTCTAGATGTGACCTCAATCAAGCTTGGCCCTCTCTGGGCTACTGGAAAAGCAGACGCCAACCTTTGGATCCTAGGTGCCCTCTAGCCTGGACTTTTATTTTTATTCATTTTTATTTTTTGGTAGTAGGAATTAAACCCAGGACCGTCACACTGACCTATAGCCCCAGCCCTTTCTTTACTTTTAATTTTGAGACAGGGTCTCACTAAATCACAAAGTTGCCCCGGCTGGGCTCCAACTTGCAATCCTCCTGCCTCAGCCTCCCAGGGTACTGGGATTGCAGGCGTTGTGTGCCACTACACCCCGCTTAGCCTGGACTTCATATAGTTAATGATAACCTCAAGAAAGAGGTCACATACCAAGAGATGCTTAGAGAAGGTTGGGGCCAGGCAGGGAGGGTGTCACACAGTGGGAGACCAGGAAGGAAGACCATGGACAAGGAATAGCTGGCCATCTGCTGTGCTTTTTCCAAAACTTATTCCCTACATCAGTGTGACCGACGGATAAACCCTTTCCTGCGGGCCTTCTCAGAGCCTTGAATCTGTCAGGCATGCAGGAGGCAGCTGGAAAAAGCCACTTTCGACCACAGAATCCCTTTTCCAGGAAGCACCTTGAGGTGCAAGCATCCAGGGCACCTCTGTGCTGGCTGTTTACACAGAGCCTTTTGAAGGTGTCTCCTCCCTCCTGGCTTCCCCGGATGGAGGGGATCTGAGCCCACAGAGAAGGGAGGAGCCCCATTTCATGTGCCAACCAGAGACAGTGTTGCCTGGGGCTCAAGGGTCCTGGAGTTTGGACCCTGCTTCACTGCTCCCTACTGCGTAGTCTTCGGCAAGTCACTCAACTTCTGGGGCCTCAGTTTCCCCTTCCTAGTGTTGTGCCTCCTTTGGGGCCGCTCTGTGGGTTAAATGACTGATGCGGGTGAGGCCTGGGCACTTCCAGGTGCTTCACCTGAGGCCCCAGGCACAATCATGCTACTCTTTACCAATGCTTTTCTTAACATGCAGCTGCAGGGATGTTTCGTGCCGCTCAGTCAATACCTGCTCACAGACGAGCACAGCTCTGATCTCTGTGGCCCTTGCCTGCCTGCCCTTGAATTTTCTCTCTGTGGACCCGCTCAGCCTGTCCTCCTTTGTGCCCAGCTTCCGCTCAGCATTTGGTCGGCGACCTTCATCGGTGTCACTGGGTGTAACTGTTTGTTCTCTTTGGCTGTCATTGTTTGGACCCCAGATTTCCTTCTCTGCACCAGTCTGCGGTCACATCACATCAGTGTCCTCTCTGTCCTCCCTCCAGGTCTCCACCCCTGGCCAGGAGAGGGCTGCCCACCTCTGAGGTCCGCCTCATGCCTGCTGTCTGTGGCTGCTTCCCAGGGCCGGGAGCCGGGCCTCAGGGAGACAGCTCAGCATTGGGGACAGCGCCTTAGGAGAGCCACGCTGCAGCTTCGGGCCCCCAACCTCCATCCAGAGCACAGAGCTGACAAGGGGCCCCTGAGCCCAACCTGCCCCTGTACCCAGCCCCAGGTGGGCATGGACTGGCAGTCCTGAGCAGCCAGAGCTGATGCCCGGCCCCCAGGGGGGCGGAGGAGCCCCCACCATGAGCCTGGGCAAGCTGTCCCCCGTGGGCTGGGTGTCCAGCTCGCAGGGGAAGAGGCGGCTGACCGCAGACATGATCAGCCCCCCGCTCGGGGACTTCCGCCACACCATGCATGTGGGCCGTGGCGGGGACGTCTTCGGGGACACCTCCTTCCTCAGCAACCACGGCGGCAGCTCCAGAGGCACCCACCGCTCACCCCGCAGCTTCCTGGCCAGAAAACTGCAGCAGGTGCGGAGGGTCGGGGTGCCAGCCCGGAGGATGGCCTCGCCTCCTGCCCCCTCGCCAGCTCCACCTGCCATCTCACCCATCATCAAGAATGCCATCTCCCTGCCCCAGCTCAACCAGGCCGCCTATGACAGCCTGGTTGTGGGCAAGCTCAGCTTTGACAGCAGCCCCACCAGCTCCATGGATGGACGCTCCACTTACGGTGAGCACCCGGGGTCGCTGCCCGTTGCCCGAGGCTGAGGCCCGGCTCCGAGGTTTCCTGGGCTCTGCCGGGTCTCCTTTTCCCTTGGTGGTTTGGTCTCGCCCTGAAGGTTGGCCCAAGCACCAGGCCATGGACTGGGACAGGTAAAAGAGGTGGGACCCCAGAACACATGGAGGCTGAGACGGAGGTGACGTTTGAGTTACAACCGCCCTTAACCCACTGTGTGTCTCAGACAAGCCCTTCCCTCTCTCTGGGCCTGGCGGGGCCAATGCACCCTCTTTTACCCCCTGCAACTAATGCGTGCCCTACAGTCAGCTTGATGAAGTGCCAAGGTTAAGAGCCTGGGCTCCGGCTTCCAACCTGGTTGCCACCGAGCCCCCGACCTCTGCAGGCTCACGCCCTGGCCCATAATGAGTGTCTCTATGTCCTTGCTAAGATCCGGTGAGATCATCCGTGTACCAGGCAAGGCCCAGAGTCTGGCACCTAGTAGGTGCTTCAGAGACATGAGCTGTTGCTGTTGGTGTAGAAGTTCCCGTACCCTAACGAATTAGGAAGACCACTCACGTAGATACGCTGCCTGGGCGCAACTGGGCCGTCTCACCTGGGAACTGTGGGCCTCTGCTGCCCTCTGGTGCCTGGGTCCTGTCATGTGGCTTTGCCCCACCAGGCTCCTCCTCCGGAGGCTGCCAAGAACCCCACGGAGGACTGATGGATCCGCAGTAACCTGTCCTGTCTCAGGCCTGGTTGTCCTGACCTGATGGCTGCAGAGGGCACGTGCCTGTCCTTGGAGCCTGTGGTTTCCATGCAGTCACACCTTGGCCGCTGGTTCCATCCTGTGTCCACAACCAGCCCACCTGCTGTAGGCTTGTTCACCTGCAGGCCAGGGCCAGTGTCCTAGCCAGGAACCGAGGGTTGTAGTCAAGTGCACAGTTGGGACTGTGACTCAGGAGGTTTGGGGCGCGGCCCTTCCCCTCCCAAACTGAGCCTTACTTTCATCCCATGCCAAATGGGAACCAGGATCATGACCACCTTCGGTTTCAGGGATCACACAAGGGATTGTATGGGAAGGATGGGAGAAACTAAGGCCAGAGAGGGCAGTGACTTGCCAGAGGCCACACAGCAGCCAAGCTTGGTCCTGGTAAGGGACCCCAGCTCTGACCCACACCCCACTTATTTTCTAGGCCTGGACTCTGGATTCTGCACCATCTCCCGCCTGCCCCGCCTGGAAAAGCCCAGTGAGCGGGACCGAGATGCTCCCTTCCCCTGCGAGCCGGAGCTGCGCCGCTCTGACTCTCTTTTGTCCTTCCGCCTTGACCTTGACCTCGGGCCCTCACTCCTCAGCGAGCTGCTGGGGGTCATGAGCCTCTCAGAAGCCCCTGCAGCTGAGACCCCAGCCCCTGCTGCAAATCCCCTGACTCCTGCACCAAACCCCCCAGCCCCTGCTGCAAATCCTTCAGCCCCTTCTGTAAACCCTCGGTCCCCTGCAGCAAACCCGCTGGCCCCTGACGCTCAGCCCCCACCCCATGGACATTTCTCCAATGGCGTAACTGCTGGGTTGGGTCCAGGAACTGAGGTGAGGGCCAGCCTGGTGGGAGAGGGTCCCCGAGCACCAGCCGACATGGGCCTCGGCAGGCACTGGGGTGCTAGCTGGGGTGGAGCCCAGGGCATCCGCCACTACGTGGAGGTGGATGCCCAGCAGGAACCCATGGAGGTGCTGCCCCAGGCCCAGGGCTCCTGGGAGAGCCTGGAGGAAGAATGGAGGGCCCCCCGGGAAGGCGGCAGGGCCCCCGTGCCCAGCACGGTACAGGCCGACACCTTTGAGTTTGCCGATGCTGAGGATGATGAGGTGAAGGTGTGAAGGAGTTGGGCTTAGGCCCAGGACCTGCCAGATGAGAGAAGACGGGGGCATCCAAGTGTCCCCAAACCCCTGCTCACCTCTGCAGAGTAGACATGGGAAGGGAGATGGGGGGGCTTATCCTGGTCCCAGTGGCCCCCTGAGCAGACCCGCTGACTCTCTGGGCCCTTATCCATGCCAGCCCCACCGGCTGGAGGGCCAGCCTCACAGCGTGGCCTTTGTGCCCAAGGAAGCTACCCTTGGGGGTGGGGACCTGACCACACAGGGTCATTGTCTTCTCTCCCAGTGGGATGCCTGCCCCTAGCTCCTTCGGGGCTCCCCCCCAAGGTCCCTGCCGTGTCCCTGAGCCCTGCCCCAGGCTGCTTCCCCAGCACTCCCACATGTCCCCAAAGTCTCACAGAAAGGTCTGGTGTTACCTTGTGGGAGGAATCCCACCCTCCTGTGTCCCCAGATCTGCTTCTGGGGCTTGATTAAAGAAGGCTTTTTTCTGATAAAAGTTGTCCTGGTAGAAGCTTGGGGACCTGAGAGCGGCTTAGCCCCCTACTGAGATGCCCTCCCCTCCTGGAGTTTGGAAAGCACTCAGCCCCAGCAGGGAGGCTGGGCAGGTACTGAGTAACCCGGCTGGAATGCCTGCCCAGAAGTAAGGGCCAGGTGGGAGCCTTATCTGCAGTTTCCAGAACAGCCCCTTTCCCATAATCCCCCAGGGCAGCTTGGCATTTGCTCTGTCGATAAGGGGGAGGTAGGCAGGAGTGCACACTTGGAGCCGTTCGGGAGCGTGTCCCAGCCTCCCCACCTGGCAGGGCAATGTCCTTGTGCCTCAGTTTCCTCTTTGTATCATGAAAATGCCAGGAGCATTAAAATGCACGGAAAGCAGTAATAACCACAGCTGCACCACAGAGACACTAAAAAGTGCAAGGTTTTGTTTGCTCTTGACTGGGGAAGGGAAATGGGGCCAGAGGAGCAGGAAATGTTAGGCTGGGGGTCAGATCCCAGGGTGCTGATCCTGGGAGGATCTGCAGGAGGGCTGGGGACCTGTGTTTGAGGAGGTACCAGCCGCTCAGTTCACCTTGAAGGAGGAGATGTGGAGGCCCCGCACATTCAGGTAGCTCAGGTGGCTGTGGCCCAGCCTGTTGGGAAAGGTCAGCTGGTATCCATCTGGCAGCGTCACCTTGAATTCATCACTCTGAAAGGTCACGGTGAACTGTGGTGGGGACAGAGGTGTCAGCAAGGCAGGAGGGGCTCTGGAAATGGGCCAGTGTGGTGCCTGGTACAGGCACACATCCCCCAATGGGCCGGGGGCTCACCTGTGCTTGCCCTGTGACATCCTCCCCACACACTTCTCCCTTTTGACCTCACCTTGACCTCTGACCCCTGGCTGAAGCACATGTGATCATCTCGTTGCTCTCGTCCCCAGCTGCCACCGCCCTTTGAGTTGCAGACAATGACAGATTCATTGAAGCGTGGGTTAAAATGCAGGCCCAGTTCATCTGGCCCCTGACCCAGGTTAATTGCAAAGCTGCCAAGAAAGGGTGAACAGGTGAGATTTAGGGGGCAGCCCCGGGAAAACAGCTGGGTCAGAGGGCTTTGGTTGACCACAAGCTGGAAGAATCACCAAAGAGAGATTTTAATTGAGATCTGTGTTCTAACACAAGGAAGGTGACAACCACTCAGACTTAGCACACAGTGGCACATTCCATTTAGAGCAGAGGCCATGCCTGTTGGCAGAGTTACTGATGGTGACAGTTTCAAAAATTAGAGATGCCTGCCCTGGGGGACAGGATCACTCTCCTTAGGTATCTGAAGATGTAAGGTGGTGAGCTCCCTGTCACTAGAGGTATGCAATTGTGTGACTTCTTGGCGGGATCACTACCTTCAGGGTCCCTGAGAATGGGACATTGTGAATTACAAGGTTCCTTCACTGGGGGGAAGGGGCCTCGGACCTGGGGTGTCCTCATGTGTCTGCCAATTCTTGGGACCTAGGCAGGAGAAAGGAGTCCTTTTTCTCTTAGCTACTACTCCATGCATCTGTGTACCCGCTTCCCGACACAAGGTGGGCAGAGATCGGACCCAAGAAAGGCTGAAAACATCCGCACTTGTGAGAGCCCAGTGCTGAGCTGTGAGTGGTGACTCCGGAAAGTGGACCCACCGGTGCTCCGGTTTCTAATGGAGAAGGGCAAATGTGGAGGTGCCCCCCCACCGTGGCTGCCTGTGGTTGAACTCACTAGATTAAGAGGGGGTGTCCCTTGGGGGTTTGGGCTTTCAGCAGAGGATCCGCATATGAGCAAGGCTGTCAGGGCCCTCGTTTCGAAGTCACTCTGGCCTGACTGTCACAGGGTCGGCCCCCCTGCCTCCACTTCCCCAGCCTGCGCCGGCCCTGCCCATCCCCCACCTGCCTCACCTGTCGATGTCGTCGTCGATCTTGCCTTTGAGCTTCAGGGTTTCCCCCAACTTCATCTCCATGTTCGTAATCTCGAACCTCACCTGAGCCCACAGAGAAAAACCACCCTGGAGCACCCGCGGGAAACCAGCATACACGAGCCCGGCACCCTTCTGCTGGTGACACCGGACACGTTCCCCTTGCCCTCGTGAGGGCACCAAGCTGCCTGGGACCTGCCTTCCCCAGTCCTGCTGCCCTTTGTGCTTCTCTGCCCTCTGGCCTAGCCTGCCTAGGGAACAGCTGGGTCTGGAGGGACAGGGCCCAGCAGGGAGCCTCAGTTTGCTGCCTGTGGAAGGGGAACCTCAGTTCCCCAAAACGTTCAAACCATGCAGATTTGCCGCCCTTAGAACCTGACACCCCAGCGTAATGCAGAAATGAGCATATTGGAGGCAAGCAGGACTCCGCCCATCCCAAATTAGGCATCCACACGGCTTTCTAAGTCTCCTGCCTGAACGCGTCCCTCAGAGTCTCTCCAGAGCTCACTTTCCACATCTGTAAATTAGGCTGGTTTGGTATATTCACAGCCGCTGGGCTGGGGGTGCCGCCCAGTGGTACAGCGCTTGCCTGGGTTCCCCACTGCTTTTTTTTTTTTTTTTTTTTTTTTTGAGACGGGGTCTCACTATGTAGCCCAGACTGACCACCAACTCAACAGCAATCCTCCTGCCTCAGCCCCCTGAATGCTGGGATTACAGGCATGCACCACCACACCCAGCCCCAGAAGCCCCTCTGTGAGGGACTTCCAGTCACTTTCCTGTCCTGTGTGCCACCTGTGCTGGCTTCAATAATGTCCCCCCAAAAGTCTTTTCCACCTGAAACCTGTAAATGTGACCTATTTGAAAGTTGCAGATGTAGTCAAGATGGCATGGCACTAACTCGGGATGGGTCCTAAATCCACCATGACTGATGTCCTCATAAGAAGAGGGTGGCCCATGCCTGTAATCCGGCACTCAGGAGGCTGAGGCAGGAGGATTGCCAGGAGTTCAAGGACAGGCTGGGCTACATAGTGAGATCCCGTCTCAAAAACCAAAAATAAAGAGAGGGAAATTTGGACAGAGAGGAGAGGCCACGTGAAGAAGGCAAAGCCTGGAGTGACAGAGCTATAAGCCAGGGGACACCAGGGATTGGCCCTGACTACCGGAAACTGAAAGACACAAGAAAGATCCTTCCCTGGAACCTGCAGCGGGCGCAGCCCCGCCCACACCTGATTTCAGATTCCTCCTGAGCCGGGAGGGAAGGACCAGCTAGTTTTAAACCTCCTGTTAGGTGATGATGTGTCCCAGCAGCCCTCGGGGATGAATGCGCCATCTTATCAGAGGACGCTCCTGATTCCATGCCATAGGTCAGAGGAGAGAGGCTCCGAGAGGGGCAGCAACTTGTCCTCCATCACACGCAAACCATGGCAGCCCGAGATTGAAATCAAGGAGGGCCCTCCGAGAGGACCCGCTCAGCCCCGCAATTCGCAGATTGGGACCTCGGGCGACTCGATCTCTGGGCCTCAGTTTCTTTCCTTTTCCTTCTTTTTATTTTGTGCTGGGGAAGGAACCCAGGGCCTTGTGCACACTAAGCACACGAACGTCTCCAGCTTCTGAGCCTCCGTTTCTTCCTCCTCAGGAGGCTCGATAGATGTGAGCAGTCGTCATCATCGTTATGGTGGTTGTTGCTGTTACTACCAGTGAGGAAACTGAGGCCAGAGCGGAAGAGGAGTCAGGCCCAGGCTTCCGCAGCAGGGTGGTGGCGGAGGAGGCCGAGAGCCCAACGCTGAAGGACTGTGGCGGCGAGGGCTCCTCGCTGCACAGAGGGGGAAACTGAGGCCCAGAGAGGCGCAGCACCTCCACCCTACCCCAGCCAGGCAGAAGGCAGTGGAGGAGGGAGGTGGCCAGGCGGCTCCCTTACCGACATGCTGGCGTTCTGGGTTCTCACAGGCCTGCGCTCAGGGTCCCGACTCACGAACAGCTAATACCAGAATATTACTCATTAACTCCGCAGGCCAAATATAAGGACTCCGGCCCTGGGACCGGGTGTCTCCCGCCTGCCTCTCCAGGGACGAACCAGATAGAAGATTCCTCACCCGCGCCCCGCCCGGCCGGGCGCATCCTCCCCTCCCCCCCCCCCCGCAGCGCTCCGGAGCTCCGCCCCCCGCCGGACAGCAGCCCCGGGGCCAGGGGGCCACCACCCCACCTCCCGGCCGAGCCTGGCTCAACCACAAAGAGACTCGCTCTGCAGAAATGTCCAAGCTCCTAATTTTCTTGATGTCGTGAGTCATTTTGACGGATCTTTTCTTTCTCCCTTCATGCCATTGTTTCATTGTAAGTGAAAGTTTTAAAGACTACAGGAGCTGGGCGTGGTGGCGCACGCCTATAATCCCAGCACTGGGAAGGCTGAGGCAGGAGGATCCTTGAGTTCAAGGCCAACTTGGACTACATAGTGAGTTCAGGGCCACCCTGAACTGCATATAGAGACCCTATCTAAAAAAAAAAAAAAAAAAAAAAGTAACGTATGGTAGATTTTTTTTCTTCCTTCAATCAGATTTTATTGGTACATTTTAGATATACATTATGATCACATTCATTGTAGAGAATTTGTACCTGTACATGATATATCTTGATTCTTTTTTTTTTCTCATTCTCCCATCCTCCCTTCAGCCCCTCCTTTCCATTTACAAAAGCTTCGTTTCCATTTTTCCTTTTCTCATATTTTTTTACTTTTCCCTTCTTTCCTTTCTGCCTCCGCTCTCCCTTGTTCCCCTCCCCATTTGAACATTTTCTTCCTATTTCACAATATCTAATATACATTTTGGTCCTCATTTACACTTACGGTTTCTCACACCAGAGAAACACATGCGTGTCCAATTTATTTTACTTAACAGTATGGTAGATTTTAATAAAATATTTAGAAGCATTTAAAACCATTAAAAGTGAAGAAGAAGCCAGGCATGGTGGCACACGACTGTAATTCCAGCACTCGGGAGGCTAAGGCAGGAGAATCCTCATGAGTTTGAGGCTAGCCTGGACTACATAGTGAGACCCTGTCTCAAGAACAAAACAAAAGAATATATACCAAAAGTGAAGAAGAAGCCAGGTCTGGTGGCGCAGACCTGTCATCCCAGTACTGGAGAGGCTGAGGCAGGAGGATCACTGTGAGTTCAAGGCTAGCCTGAACTACACAGCAAGACTGAAGAGAGTGGGAGAGAGCTGGGGGGGGGGGTATTGGGGGGCTTAAATGTTTTATCCTTGATTTCTTTTTTTTTTGAGACAGGGTCTTGCTATGTAGTTCAGGCTGGCCTCAAACTCACTATGTAGTCCAGTCTGGCCTTGAACTCCTGGTGATCCTCCTGCCTCAGCCTCCCAAATGCTGGGATTACAGGCATGTGCTACCATACCTGGCTACCCTTGAGTTCTAATGCTTGTACAGTTAGAGATAGGAAAGTAGTCCTTCATGTTCTCACCACCAGGAGAGCACGAACCTGCTCCTGTATCGGCATACCTCCTTCCCGGAGGTTTTCTATGAATTTATACAATAGACATCTCTCCGTCTGCAATCGTTTATCCTGCTTCATTGAAGAAACATTAAGGCCCACAAATCTATATTTCAGAGCCACATTTCAACGGCTGTGAAATAGTCCACCTCCCAGCGGCTAAATCTACTGAGCCAATTTCCTGCTGCTGAACGCTTGCATTAATTCTAAATTTTCACTATTAAACATACTGCTGCACTAAATCTCTTTGCTCATGAAGTCTGGCTGAATCCTGGCAATTTAGGTAGGGCAGATTCCCTGCACGAGAACTTCCGGAGTGCACGCTCAGTTTGCCTGGCTGCAGTGCTTCCCATCAGGGTTGGGGTGCGGCATGCTCCAGGCAGGGTGCAGGGCAGCCAGCTCTGCTGAGGGCTCCCGGGTGCCAGGGGCGGGGGGATGGCTTGCTGCCCAGTGCTCACATGGGTGCCACCTTCATAACCTGGCAGCCCCAAGAAAAGAGCGGTTTCCTTATTTTACCCACAAGGAAATGAATGTTTTCTCTGCCTTTCTCCCAGAGCAGGGCAAAGATAAGGATTTCGAAAGGGCTTTCACAACAGAAACTGCACTAGACCGAAACTGCAGCTTTCAAGGTGATATTTTTTAAATTATATTTGTTAATACCAGCTCATCATAAAAGGTTTTGGATGTAATCCCACCATTTGGGAGGCTGAGGCAGGAGGATCACCATGAGTTCGAGGCCAGCCTGGGCTCTGTAGTGGGTTCAAGGCCAGCCCTGAACTGCAGAACCTTGTCTCAAAAAAAAAAAAAAAAAAAGGTTTTGGAAAGTGGACCAAGTAAAAGGGATTTAGTTCATTTGCTTGAAAAGAATGTTTTGCTGTTGTTGTTATTGGTGTTGTTACTGTTGAGACAGGGTCTCACTAAATTGCCCAGTTTGATCTCAGACTCACAGTGATCCTCCTGCCTCAGCCTCCCAAGTGCTGGGATGATAGGTGTGCACCACCATGCCTGACTTGAAAGGAATGAAAATGGGAATGAGACCATGTTTATGATTTGTGTGCTTTTCTGCATGTATATTTCACATCAATGAAAGATTTTTAGAAACAAAAAACTAGAAAAGAAAAAAACATGAAATTCCCTGCTACTTGCCCTTTCAACCTTATCCTCCTGAACACAGCGCCTCTCAAAGGCCACTGTCCCTTCCTCCAGCCCTGGTCATCATAAGCTCACAAATTCTCATGGCAATCATCATTCATATCCCATTTTTCAAATGGGAACGAAGGGTCCCGGGACTTAGACTTGATCCCTAATACTGAAAAAAGTGTTTTCTTCAACCTAAACCTCTCTTTCGTCATTCTGATTTTATAAGAAATGAAACCATTGTGGCGTCCTGGGCCCAGGGCATCCTAGCGCTGAGCCCACTGGAGAAGCTGGAAACCCTCGCCTGCCAGCTGCCTGCAGTTGGGGGACTTTGGTCCTTCAGTGCCCGGGATCCCAGCCAATCTCACTCGGTCCTTCACCCAGAAAGCAAACAGACCCACCCGTCCCTAAGGGCCCCTTCCAAGGCCTTAAGGAAGCAACTGGTGGGGCAAGGGCAACGTGGCACTCTAGCGTCAAGTGAGTAAATGTCAGGTCCTGGCTGTGTCATCTACAAGCGGAACGGCCCTGGCAGGTTGCTCAGACCCTCAGTTTCTTCATCTGTGAAGAAACAAGGGTCTAAAAGCATCTCCTCCCTACACCAGTTATGAGGACTTAAAAACAACTTTGTTTTAACAAGTTAACCTATCTATGTAGCATGTGGAGCACATAACAGATCCCCCCAAAAATGTAAATTTCAGGCATGGTGGCTCATACCTGTAATCGCAGCACTCAGGAAGCTGAGGCAGGAGGATTGCCACAAGTTTGAGGCCAGCCTGGGCTACATAACAAGACCCTGTCTCAAAAAAAAAAGGAAATGTTTGCCTTCCTCCTAGGGAGACTGCCTGAGTGGGCCATGTTTCAGGGGTCCAGGTGAGCAGCGGGGGAGACACTGCCATTGGGGGCGGATGGCAATGAGGCAGGACAAGTGTCCTGCACCCCTGACTTTGGCTGGTGAACACATTCTGGTGCCACCTGGAAGCCTTTCCACAGCTATGCAACCTTGGGTGAGTCGCTTAATCTCCCTGGGCTTCAAGTTATCCTTCTGTAGAGCGGGATCCACAAATGTGACACCTCCCAGGGTAGACAGTGGCCCTAAAGGACAAGGTATGAGAGGCCTGAGGACTGGGCCACCCGTGTCCCCGCACTGAATGAGTGTCCATGGTTCCAGGGTCTGCTGGACGCTGGGGCTGCCCAGGGGGATGTGCAGTCCCCACCCTCTCCTCTGGCTCTGTCCTCCAGGAGATTTCAGTGTGGTTTAAATGTGTCCCCTAAAAGGTCACGTGTCAGGAATTTCACCCCCAAATACCTATGTGAATGGTTTGGAGAGGCGGAGCCTTCGGGAGCTATCAAGGATTAGATGAGGTCAGGAGGGTGCAGCCTGGGGGAGACTGAGCCAGCGCGCCTGCTCCGCCTGGCCATGCGATGTCCCTTGCCGAGTTACAGCACAGCACGAAGCCTCATACCAGGTGCCAGTGCCTCATTCCAGCCTCCAGCGCCAAGAGCCAAATAAACCACCCTGGCTTGGCTTTTTTGTTGTAGTCACAGAAACGGATTAAGGCGGAGTTGTGCCTCAGCAGCCCAGAGATCTGCCTCGCTTTACCCAGTCTCTAGTTTGGTGGCCTCGTGACACCCTTGCTTCTGGCTGCACCTGGTCACCTCCCCAGCTGGTGTCCCTGGGGCCCTTGGAGCCTTTGGGTCACCTCACCTCACCCCGAATCGAGGTTGGCCTTGAGGAGGGAAGAAAGGAATTTGGAGTCTAGAGAAGGGGCTGGGCCATAGCCACCCACCTCTGTCCCCTTCTCCAGTCCTGTCCCCCAGTCCTCTCATCACCCATTAGGGTCCCTGTGAAATGTGAATGGCAAGGAAGGCTGAGTCAGGAGGATCACTATAAGTTCAAGGTGAGTCTGGGCTACATAGTGGAGTTTAAGGCCAGCCTGAGCTACATAACGAGACCCTGTCTCAAACAAAACAAAACAAAAAATGCAGGTGATGACAGGCTGCTCTGCTGCCACGACTTCTCCAGTGCCTTCTCCTCACGTGCAGAACCGAATCCAAGCTCCCCTCCTGGCAACGAGGTGCACACCCTCTTGTCCCCTTCACCTCATCTCACCCCACAGGCCCTCTGGCCATGCTGACCGCTGGGTCCCTCAAATTCACCAAGCGCATCTGTGTCCTTGCCGTTCCCTCCCTCTGGAGCTCCTCCTCCATATTGGCTGGGTTGAGCATCTCACTGTGTGGAGCTCAACTCACACCTGCGTGGGGGAGGCAAGAGGGAGGGATGGATGGATGGATGGATGGATGGATGGATGGATGGATGACTACATAGATGGATGGATGGACGGACAGACAGACTGACAGACGGATGGATGGATGGATGGGTGGACAAATGGATGGATGGATGGATGGACAGATGGCTGTATAAGTGGATGGATGGGTGGATGGATGGATGGATGGATGGATGGATGGATGGGTGGGCAGATGACAGATGGACGGACGGATGGATGGATGGACAGCTGAGTAAGTGGATGGATGAATGGATGGGTGGATGGATGGACGGACAAATGGATGGATGGGTGGGTGGATGGATGGGTGGGCAGGTAGACACAAGGATGCAGATGTGAATGGGCAGCTGCGAGGCGGTTAGACGGTGCATCACTGCAGGAAGCACTCATCATCCTAGAGCCCAGAGGCTATCTTTAAGGTTCCAGTGTAGTGACACATAGCCCTGCCAAGCCCTTCACCTGCCATATTTTCCAGCTCTTTTGGACCAGGCAGCCCCTTCTCAGGGCCACAGCTACCCAAGCACACAAGACCAGAGTGCTCTGTGTCCTGCTTCTTCCAAGTAGCAAGAGGAACACTTTCCATGTCTGTCTGTTCAGAAATTAAAAGAGCGAGCCAGGCTGCTGCTGTGGCTTACTTGGGTGGTCCTGGGCTGCTCTTCCTCAGGGAAAGGAGAGCCTGGTCCTGGGCCCAGCTCCTCCTCCTGGGCCGGGCCACCCAGTTTTCCTGTGGACAGTGGAGTCTTTGACGCTTTTTTCCCCCTGCTGAGGATCAAACCTCAGGCCTTATGCAGGCTAAGCACGTGTTCCACTCCTGAGCAAAGCCCCCAGTGCAATTTTTTTATTTGTTTGTTTATTTATTTTAAGACAGCTTTTCTCACTAAGTTGTCCAGATTGGCTTCCAACTCACAGTCTTCCTTCCTCGGCCTCCCAGGTAGATGGGGTTACAGGTGTAGCCACAGTGCCTGGCTCTTCTACACCTTGACTCCCCAATCCCAGCTGGAGTGGTGGGTGTGGGTAGCTGGGAGAAGAAGAACAACACCTGGGTTATAGCCCCAACCTTCATCCTCACCCCCACACCTCACAAGCCCAGGGGCAGGACTTCCCCCCCCAGGGGCTGACAGCAGGCTTCCCAGCCCCACACAGCCCCTAGCCACAGGAAGCCCACCCCTCCCAAGGCCTCTGGTCATCCCTGAGCCTCCACGGCCATGGGAAGCACTCCCTTTACTGAGATCTGGCCCTGGGGATACCCTCTGGCCCACAGCGGGTCTCCACAGAACCGTGGCCACCCTGGGCCCCCACAAGCTGCTCCTCTCGGACACAGCCTCATCCCAGCCTACATGAGGGTCTGAGAGGAAAAGAGCATGAAAGCCCCTCACCTTCCCAGCCACCTTCTCAAAGTGGGCCGGGGATGCCACAATTGCATCCGAAAGCACTGCACACAGCCCCTGGGCTCCATGGTGACTAAATGCAAAGCACACCCTTTTCCTTAAGGCAAGCTGGCCAGAAAGTAAAAGGACCCCTGTTCACCAGCCTGGCTCTCAATGCTTTGCATATGACTGAGGGTTATTATGCCTCATTGAATGGATGAGGAAACTGAGGCTCAGAGAGGAAGAGTAACTGACAGGTTTTAGAACAATAAAAGCAGAACATTTGTCCCCATCAGCCTCCAGGGACTGAGCCCAGGGGTCCAGGTGGTTACATCCCCTCCCCCATCCAGCTGGAGGCCAGAGTTGGGACCCCTTTTTCTGCCTACACACGACCATGCTGGGTGTCTTGTCACCCACAGGTAGCATTTATCAGCCCCTCCGGCGTGCAGATCCAGCAGGGTGGTGACAGGGGATGGGACTTAGAGACACTGGGTCTCTGTCACAGTCCTGGACCAGTGCATCTCCATTCACTCCAGGCTGGGCCATCAGCAGCCATCAGCCTCAGTACCGCACACCTTAGGGTCCAAATCTGTGGGATCCAGGCTTTTTGGGAAATGCGCATGCTGCGGCCAGTCCTCCCTCTCCACGCTGAGGGGCAGAGCCTGGACCCCACCTGTAGGTCAAGTCCACAACATCAGAGAGATGGCAGCCAGAGCAGCAGTGCCCTACTCCAGCTCCAGGAGGCCCGGGCTCCAGGTGTGGTGTGGAGGTTACCAGGAAAGGGTGTCCAGAACTGCCACCTGCTCTGGGGCCCTGGTGCATGGGCCCTGGGCTCATGTCCTTCCTGCCTCTTACCGGTTGTGTGACCTTGGGCAGATTGGGTCATAATAAAGATCTCCATTTCACAAGATTGCCACAAGTGGGATGAGAACAGGCATAATGGCCTGGCCATACGGAGGCTGGCACATAGTAGGTGCTCAACTATCACTACTCTGTCATTCACAGTCAAAGGACTAGCATTGCCTGATGTCTCCCAGGCACTGATCCTCGCCCGGATCACCAAGTCACTGCCAGGGGCTCAGCCGGGCCTGTCACGGAGCTGGCACTCAGCTCTCTGCTCTGCCCACAGGATGACCCCAGCCCAACGATCTCCCAGCCACAGCAGGAGGGGTTGGGCACTGTCACCTGCCAGCTCAATGCCAGGGGATCCCTGGGTCTCAGCCTTCTCCTCCATCACCTTCTCCTACCCCCCCACCCATCTCATAGGCTGGGTCTCACTAGCCTGTCCTTGTCCCCTGCATAGTTCTGGTCCCCAGCCCCTCCCTCCGCTCTCTTCAGTCTGGGTCCTCTGCCCTGCCCAGGTTCTTCTTGCCAGGAGGAAGAGGCAACTTCACTTCGTCACCAGCATCTACTTCCTGCCAGACAGTTGACACCCGTTTGGTTTTTAAAATCAAGGTTTCTGGAGGGGAAGGGAAAGGAAAATAAAAAGAATTACGATGTGTTCTGTACGCCTGCCGACTCCCCACCATGAGTATAATGGGAACATGTGCTAATAAAAATTAGAAATAAAATAGGATCAGGGTTTCGACCCTTGTACATCGCTGGCAGGAATGGACAGTGGTGAGGCCAGTGTGGGAGAGTTTGGAGGTTTTTCAAAAAGCTAAATCTCCCCAGGCGTGATGGCGCATGCTTGTAATCCCAAGCACTCAGGAGGCTGAGGCAGGAGGATTGCTGTGAGTTCAAGGACAACCTGGGCTACATAGTGAGATTCTGTCTCAAAAAAAACAAAACAAAACAAAACAAAACAAAAACCACAAAAAAAGCTGAATCTAGAGGGGCTGGGGTAGAGCTCAGGAAGAGCATGAGCTCAGCATGGATGAGGCCCAGGGTTCCATCCTCAGCACAAAAAAAAACAGCTAATATGTTTAGAAAGACCTAAACATAGAATTATCCTTTGATCTAGCAATTCTATTCCTGAGTATCTACCTGCAGGGACTGAAAGATGGATTTGAACAGATACTTGTGCACCAATGTTCATAAGTAACATTATTCTCAAGAGACAGAAGGTGGGAAAACCCAAGTGTCTCTCAACAGATGAATAGGGGAACAAAATGTGGTGCATCCAGGCCGGGTGTAGTGGCACATGCCTATAATCCTAGCGCTCAGGAAGCTGAGGCAGGAGGATTGCCTTGAATTCAAGGCCACCCTGAACTACAAAGCAAGACCCTATCTCAAAAGGAAATAAAACGTAAAAAAGTGGATCATCCACACCTTGAACTATTATTCAGCCATAAACAGAAATGACATGCGACAACATCACAGATGACCCCAGTTCAGTGAGAGAAAGACACAATATTGGGGCTAATACTGTATGATTCCACCTATATGAAATATTTGTAAAAGGCAATTCATAGAGGCAGGAAGTAGATTTGAGGTTCCCAGGGCTTTGGGTGGAAGGGAGAATGGGGAGTTATTTAATGGGTACAGACTTTCTGGGTTTTTTTTCTTTTTTCTTTTTTTTTTTTGTTGCTAGAGATTGAACCCAGGGTCTTCATACTAAGCTACATCCCCAGGCCTTTATTATTTTTTTGTGAGACAGGGTCTCACTAAGTCACTAAATTGCCAGGCTTCCAAATCCTTCTGCCTCAGCCTCCCACAGTGTAAGTACAGAGTTTCTGTTGGGGTGATGAAAAAGTTGTAGAAATAAATGGTGGTGATGGTTGCATAACATGGTGAATGTAACTAATGCCACTCAGTTGAGCACTTAAAATGGTTCAAATGAAACACTTGTGATAGGTGTACTTTTGCACAATTTTTTAAAACCAATAATGTGGCCAGCTGTGGTTGCACACGCCTGTAATCTCAGCCTGAGACAGGAGGGTCACTGAGAGTTTGAGGCCAGCCTGGGCTGTAGTGAGCTCAAGGCCAGTCTCAACTACAAAGCAAGACCCTGTCTCCAAAAAACCAAAAACAAAGCCAAAAAACTAATAATGTAATGTACAAGAAATTTACACTTTAAACAGGCAAATTGTATGATATGAGAATTATACCTCACTAAAGTTATTTTTCAGCATTTTTCTGTGCCTGGGGTTTGTAACGGCAACTTACTTTCCCTACTTTTCCTTTTAAGGTCCCAACTTGTAGGATAAATTCCTCACCCCTGCCACAGACCATGGCCACCCTTTTTTAGGCAGGCTGGTGGCTTAGGTGTTTGGAACTAGAAAGCTTTTGGGTCCCCCTGCTGGCTACTAAGATAATAATCTAAATGAAGTTGAAAAATAGCTTGTCCATTGCTAAACATCTAACTCAAAAAAATGACAAATTAAGATAAGCATGAAAACTGCGTGTGGCACATACATGCAATCCCAGCACTCAAGAGGCTGAGGCAGGAGGATCGCACGTCCAGTAGTAAAGAACAAGCCCAGCAGGTGTGTGGCCCTGGGCTTGATTCCCACCACCAAAAACAAACAAAGACAGACCCTTAGCAAAAGGCGGTTTAAAGATATTTAACAGGGGAGCTGGTGAGATAGCTCAGTGGCATAAGCACCTGCCTGGCTAAGCACGAGGTCCTGAGTTTGATTCCCGGTACCCACAGAAAAAGTGGTATTTAATGGGGCAGAGGAAAGAACCACAGGCTGGGAGTCTTGAGGCTGCACCTGCTCAGTGAATGAGAAGTCATACCTCTGCTCTGGGACCGAGTCAGGCTTTGGGCAGCAGCGTCAAACTGCAGGCTGCAGAGGAAGAGAGCACAAAGTATCCACGGGCCTGATATGAGGAGGCTGAGCACTGACCCTGGAAATAGCTTAAATTCCAGGGCCCTCCTTGTCTTGGCGGGGCCCTAGGAATAGGGTCTTATGTGATCAAAAATGACAATGAATGTTTACATTTTTTTAAAAAGATGTATCACAGTAAAAGACACATTGCCATTAATCCTCCTCAAAATACTTCCCCTTACTTCAAACACACTTATCCCATTGTTCTTGGTACTTTCTGAAGCAGTTCCGCAAGTGCTCTTTCATGAGTGTCTTTAGTTGTGCTGTCATGGCTGCCCTGATGTCCGGAATTGATTCAAAATATTTACCGTGAGGTCATTTTGACTTTGGGGAATTTTTTTTTTGAGACAGTGTCTCACTATGCAGCTCAAGCTCACTACGTAGTCCAAGCTGGCTTTGAACTCGTGCCAATCCTCTTGAGTGCTGAGATTACAGACACCACCATGCCTGGCATTTTTTGGGGTTTTGTTTTGGTTTGGCTTTTTTGGCCACAAATATTTTGAATCAGTTTTCAAAAGGAAGAGATCTAAATCGCAATCAGGGCTGCTGTCTCTTTCCACTGATTTGCTCTCTGTCACATTTTCCCTGGCGAAGCATTTTTGAGATCTGACTAATGGGAGGATGAGTTAGAGGTCCATCTAGTTGGAATTCAGTGGGTTGTACTTATAAAGTTCACTGTCACTTGTAGGAATAGTTACACGGTTATTCACAGCCCTAATAGCCACGGCCTGCAGAAATGCCCCTACTGCCTGACTCACCTGGTTCCTGACACAACAGCTCAGGGACAGGGCTCACTTCACAACCACAGTACACAGCTTAAGCGCCTGGCCAGGGAAGGATGCAGGCAGCGGAGGGAAGCAAGACGTGCGTCATGTGGCACCAGGAGGCAGGTTGTGGAAAACTGGTTATCAGATGTAGGGTTTCATTGTTTCTGTTTGGTTTTGTTTTTGAGATAGGGTCTCACTACATATCACAGGGTGGCCTCAAACTCAAGATCCTCCTGCCTCAGCCTCCTGAAAGCTGAGATTTTAGACATGTGCCACCATGCTCAGCACAGATGTGTTAAATCAGGAGCGGATGATTCTGCGCTCACTGACACTTAGTGACAACAGCATTCTGGGATTCCAGGCTGACTGGAGTTAACAATGCAACACATGTAAGTATGAATTCCCCATATAATTTTGCTTTTTGTTAAAAATCATATGCAATTGAATTTATAACAGTACCTCTGTTGCTGAGTGCAGACCTGTAGCACTACTGCCATCAGCAAGTATGGCATTGAATTTTTTTATTTGTTTTTTTGGGATAGGGTCTTCTGTGTGGTCCAGGCTGGCCTTGAACTCATAATCCTCCTGCCTCAGCCTTCCAAGTGCTGGGATTACAGGTGTGCCTGACAACATTGAATGTTTTATATATCATGACACATAGAGATGTGTCTTAGCCTTATACCAGTAATAGATCCTGAAGCTGAGAACTTTTCTAAAATAAATTTTAAGAAAACATTTTTGATCAATCATACTAGAAGACTGACTTGACCTTCTCTTTTTGGAAAATGCAATAAAATCATTGCTATAGGAAGAGCATGCCACCCCAAATTGTATGAAAAAATGGATTTTAGTACCATGTCAACCAGGTGTGGTGGTGGACCCTTGTAACCCCAGCATTCGGGAGCCTCAGGCAGGAGGATCACCATGAGTTCAAGGCCAGCCTGGGCTACAAAGTGAGTTCAAGGCCAGCCTGAATTACAGAGCGGAAACCCTGTCTCAAAAATAAATAAATAAATAAAGTAGCATTCAGATAGTGAAGTAAAAATATCTTGTTTTGATTTATTGATTGCAGTGTCAGTTTTCTAAAGATTGCGATTTATAACACTTTCCTTCTCAATCTAAATAAATACATAATCTTGCATTATATTTTTATTAAGAGGTCCCTCAAAACTCCAGCAAACTTCAGTTTCATCGAAACCTGTGCATTTCTTACACTGGATTCTGCAGGACAGATTGAAATCTCTGGATGAGACAGATGAGCTCGTGGGTTTCTGCCTGCCCTGAATTCTCTAATCTTTGGGAGCTGCGCTCTGTGTGTGTGTGTGTGTGTGTGTCTGGGCAGCTGTGACTGTGATGGGAACACAAGGAAGTTCTTCCCTGGAGCTGCTCCAAGTCTTTCCTGCTGTCCTTGGAAAGTGCTCATGCGCAGGGTGGGAGGAGATGGGGGGGGTGTGGACAGGTGCTTGGAAGTTACCTGTATGTTCTGGGGGAGGGAGTGGAAGGAGATAGGATCCAGCCCTAAACCCAGGACTGGCACCAAGGGCTCTATTCAGAGATCTCTTTTTCTTTTTTCTTCCTTTCTTTCTCCTGTACTGGGGATTGAACTCGGGGGGCTTCACACTGAGCTACATCCACAGCCTTTTTTAATTTTGATTTTATTTCTTTTTTTTTAATTAAAAAAAATTTTTTTTGAGACAGCATCTCACTATGTAGTTCAGGCTTGCTCTAAACTCACTGTGTAGCCCAGGCTGGCCTCAAACTCACAGCGATCCTCCTGCCTCAGCCTCCTGAGTGCTGGGATTACAGGCATGCGCCACCACGCCTGGCTCATTTTTTATTTTGAGACGGTCTAAGTCATTAAGTTGGTTTTGAACTTTCGATCCTCCTGACTCAGCTTCCCAGAGTGCGGGGATTACAGGCCTGCACCACTATGCACGATTTGCCACTTGTTTTTGTTATTTATTGATTGATTTATTATCAAGACAGCGTCTTGCTGTGTAGTTCAGGCTGGCCTCGAACTCACTATGTAGCCCAGACTGACCGCCAACTCAACAGCGATCCTCCTGGCTCAGTCTCCCAAGTGCTGGGATCCCAGGCGTGCACCCCCACGGTGGGGTGTCATTGTTTAGACCCTCTTTAGTGCCCACACCTTATTTCTAATCCTCCAGTGGCGCCCAGAGTCGCAAGGCCTCTGCTCTCCTGCCCAGCACGCCCTTCCCTGTTGCCAAATCAAACTTCTTGAATTCCCTAAAATGTCGTCCCCCCACACCCCTCCCCTCCTTCCTCTCCCCCTCCTCCCCCTCTTCCTCCTCCTCCGTGCTGCTCAGCCCTGGCGTCCTGTCGGTCTCACCCTCCTCTGCGGCGTTTCAGGGTTAGGTACAGGACTGTGACGGCGGCGATGCTGCTCACAGCTCCCTGGTTGATCGGGGCACCAGCCCTATGTATATTGTATGTATTGGTCCTTTACCTGTTTATTAGATCACTAGAAGCTAAATGCCTCGCTTCTCTTATTCACCCCAGTGTCCCCGAACTTGACACCAAAGTAGGCACAAGGTGGGCACTCAACTATTTCCCTACGCGTGTAACCTCTACCTCCAAGTTCTAAAGCCATGAATGAATATCCCCATCTGTCCACCAGCCAATGAGAGAGGGGCAATATTTGCATATTGCCTTCCTATTGGTGAAATGTACGCTCCTCATTTCGTTCTGGCCAGTGGGGTGAGGGTCACAGTAATCTTCCTCTGTGGCCACACCCAGTCCTTCCCCGTGGAAAGGGGTGGGGCAGGGTGGGGAAAAGCAAGGGGAGGCCTCAGCTGCCCTCCTCCGCCCCGGGGACTCTCCTCTTTCCAGCGTGCCTTCGCTATCCCGCCTAGACGGGCCCACAATTTGGTCCGTAGCAAGTGCGATCCCAGCACACACCTGAGCACCCAGTTGGGAGAAGCTGATGTTAAAAATAGCTGGGGCGGAGCAGGGCCAGGGGCCAGAGATCGCTTACACGGTGGAATCAGATCTTGGGGTGAGCTCCGGATCTAAAGTCTCCTGGGGAGCCAGAGCTGGCAGGGGCAGGGGCAGGGACAGGGGCAGCGCAGGTGAAGGCTCTCTAACTCTAGGACGCACATTCCCAGCTGCTCCCAGAGAGTCCCACTGAATCATCTGAGTGCCAGGGACCTGCATTCCTCACTAGGGTGCCAGCGCGTGTGCGTGCGTGCGCGTGTTCAGTGCTGGGGACTGAACCTAGGGTTTTAGAACGAAGCTACATCTCCAGCCCCTTTTCTACTTCTTATTCTGACACAGGGTATTGCTAGTTGCCCAGGCTAAGCTCGAACTTGTAATTCTCCTGCCTCAACCAGGTGTGGGGGCGCACACCTGTAATCCCAGCACTCAGGAGGCTGAGGCAGGAGGATCGCCATGAGTTCGAGGTCAGCCTGGGCTACATAGTGAGTCCAGGCCACCCTGAACTGCATATCAAGACCCTATCTCAGAAAACAAAACAAAACAAAGCAATTCTCCTGCCTCAGCCCCTCAGAGGGCTAGTGTCTTAGTTATTTTTCTTGTTGCTGAGACAAAATACCCGACACCCAAAGTTAAAGGAGGAAAGGTTTATTTAGCTCACAGTTTGTAGAGGTTTCAGCCCATAGTTGGCTGACTCCAAGACAGGGTGGCACACCAGACAGGCATCACAGAGGAGAAACAGTTTATGGCAGGCAGAAGGCAGCAAAGCAACAAGCGATGACAACGGCTCTTTTTTTTTTTGTACCGGGAATTGAACTCAGGACCTTGCACTTGCCAAGCAGGCACTGTGCTGCTGAGCTATATCCCTGGTGGCCACAGCTCTTTTATCTCTTATATCTTATCCAGGCTACTAAGGGCAGGTAGCACCCATCCCCTTAATCCTAGTGCCCTTGACTTTAGCGTCATGTACCATGAATCAATCAGCATCACACGATATGGATCCAGCCACCTCTGAAAAAGCCGCATCTATGACCATATGAGGCTTTGGGGGGACATCTAGACACAAGCCATAACATTTTGCCCCTGGCCTCCCAAAGACTCATCTAGATTTCTTTACACAAAAGTCATTTAGTCCATCTCCAAGAGTTGCCAAAGTCTTAACAGTTTCAGCATTGCTGGAAAGTCTAAGTCCCAAGTCTCTTCTGAGATTTAAGGCAAATTTTAGCTGCAACCCCTTGTATAAATGAAAAGAAAGTTAAACACTTTTAACACTTAATGGCACAAGATAGACATTTTCATTTTAAAAGTTATAAACAGAGGGATAGCAAAGAATGGGAACAAAGCAAGACCAAAGTCTATCTGGGCAAACATTAAATGTCAGTTTTATTTCTAGCATCCCTGGCAATCTGTGGCAAGTTGTGAACTTTAAAGGGCTTGGGTGGCTCTGCCCCTCAGCACTTCTGATGGTTGTAGCTCTCATGGCTTTTCTCTTTGGCCAGCTATGCTCCCTCTTTGTAGTTTTCCTCACACAACCCAAACTTCTGGGATCTCCACTGCACCTTCAGTTTCACGCTCACAGCTCCACACACGGCCCTCTCAGGGGCACACTACCTGGCCTCCAGGCCTTCTGAAATCTGGGTGGAAGCCTTCCTGACCCCACAACTCTTGCATTCTGCATGCACCTAAAACCAGCACCACGTGGATGACGGCAAGTTCTGCTGCCAGCTGGAGCGGTAGCCAGGCTTCCCTCTCTCTTGGTTGTAGGGGTCGAGTGCCTGATTGCTGAGCACTCTGAACCCAATCCTGAGGAACAAATTCTCTAGATCCAACCACTTCCAAAAAAGCCTCATCTATGACCACATGGGGTTTTAGGTGGACATCTAGACATAACCATAACAGCTGGGATTACTGATACACATTACCACGCCTGGCTTCCCCTAGGGGATTTTGACACAGGTGGTCAACTCCAGGAAAACAAGCAGAATAGACCCAACAGCACCTTGGAAATCATGCAGAACTTGGTCCCAGCTCCCACTTAGGGCTGCAATAAAGATTCTCTTTAACATCTCTGGGCCTCAGTTTCCTCCTGTGTAAAATGGGGACAGTAATATCCACCTCAAAGGACTGGCTCGCTATACAGGAAAAGTCACAGCACACACTAGGTGACCCAAGAGACATTAGCAAATTCTCTTACCATGGAACCAGAGCAAAGGCAGCAAAACAAACTGTCACAAGGGGACCCCTCACCCCATTCCCCAGGACACAGAAGAGCCCAGTGACCAAGCTCATTTCTCTAGTGGCTGCAGTCCTCCTTCCTCCCCTAGAAAGTGGCCCAGTTTCCCTGGAGCCAAATCTTATTTTTGCTGTCCCAGTATTTCAGGCAATCCAGATTTTCTGGGAAAGCCTTAATTGCAAACAAACAATTAGCTCATCTTCTGTAACGCAGGCATTTATATTTGTGCTGAATTGGTATTTCCTTTCATCTAAAGGTCACTTTTTCTTGGGCTGGGCATGTAGCACAGTGGCAGAGCTATTTGCTCAGCATGAGCAAGGCCCTGGGTTCAATCCCCAGCACACACACACACACACACACACACACACCCCGCACACAAAGATCCTTGTTTTAAATAAAGATAATATATTACATGTGCAAGGAAATAGAGGGGAATTTCAATACTTCGTGAGCCTTTTATTGTGTAAATTTTGTTATGTAAAAGGTGACAGTGACCTTGCTTATAACAGATGGCCTAGTTCTGATTCACAAAATATGACCCCCCTTTTCTCCCCTGCACACATATATAAAGGTTGAATAGAACATTCCATGGCGGGCCGGTGAGATGGCTCAGCGGCATAAGCGCCTGCCTGGCAAGCGCGAGGGCCCGAGTTCGACTCCCGGATCCCACATATGAAAAAGGGGCCGGTGATATCGCTCAGTGGCACGGGCGCCTGCGGGCGTGCGAGGTCCTGAGGTCGACCCCCCGGTACCCACAAAAAAAAAAAAAAAAAAAAAAAAAAAGAACATTCCATGGGCTCTACTATCTTGCGGATGTCTGTTCACTCCTCCATCAACAGTGGGACCTAGAATCATGATTGCTGGGATCAAACACAGACTCTGGAGAGAGTCTGGAGTTTCAGTTCAAATTCTGCTTTTGGAGCTGGGCGTGGTGGTGCACTCCTGTAATCCCAACACTTAGGCTGAGGCAGGAGGATCACTGTGAGTTCAAGGTCAGCCTGGGCTACATAGTGAGTTCAAGCCCAGTCTGCACTACATAGCGAGACCTTGTCTCAAAAAAACAATTAAAAAAAAAAAAAAAACCTTTAAAAAAATTTCTGCTTTCAGTCCTATGTGGCTTCAGGATCTTTGCACTTTCAGTTGTCTACCTGGACACGCTCCCTGCGACTGGACCCTTTTTAGTTTCTGGCAGACTCGATTCGGACATGACTCTCCCAGTACCCAACCTGTCTGCCAGCAGAGTTATTGTTCTCAGCTCAGCACAGGGGCTGCACTTGGCAAACACAGGGTGTTATAAAAAAGATAAGATAGAACATGGAATCTTCCAAGCATCTGGACATCTGAAGACACCCAAACTTTCATACTGGATGCCTCAAGACTTTGCCCACTGAGGCACAAGACATCCAGAGAACTCCGACAACCGATGTTTACTAGGATCTTCCCGCCTAATGTCCCTGGCCTTCTTTCAAGCCCTGTAAAAAAGCCCACTTCTCTTTGTTCCCTACAGACGCCTTATTGCTCTGTCTGCCTGCAAGCAGGTATTAAACTACATATCTCACTGCTGTCACATAAGCCTGTCAGGTGGTCTCCCGTGAGTCATTCCTTACAGTTTCAATGTCAACTCCTCAAAAGGAATTTCCCAGGCCACTTCCCAAATGGTTTCCATTCCCCTCACACCAGCCCATTTGGGTTCTGTTTGCTTTTGTGTTTTCCATCTGATGAAGGCAGGGACTTGGTCTTATGTGGACCCTTGTGATGGAGGCCATGTTACTCAGGGCCTCAGATTTTTCATCTGTAAAACAGAGAAAATAATATTCAATTGTGGCTGAGCATGGTGGCCCAGGCCTGCAATCCCAGCACTCTGGGAAGCTGGGGCAGATGGATGGCAAGTTTGAGTCCAGCCTGGGCAACTTAGTGACTTAGCGAGACCCTGTTTAAAAAAAAAAAAAAAAAAAAAAAATTTAAAAAGGGGACAGGGAACATAGCTCAATACAAAAGCCCTAGGTTCAACCCCTAGTATCAGTGGGGGAAAATGAACTGTGAGGTCTGCATAGGATTAAAGGAACAATGACAACCAAGGTCCTCTATGTCCTTGCCACCAGGGGTCTGCGTGGGTGGCACATGTGATCCAGGATTTGTCTGGGGTCTCAGGGCTGGAGTTAGAGCCCCTGGACCTCCTATGATTATTCTCAAGAAAGGGTCACATGACGCACGCCACCTCTCTGCCCTCCTCACTCTCAAGTGTGCCCAACCCCCACCTCCTCATGCCTCCTCCCCGCCCATCCTGGCCCATCTCTCTTGTCCGAGGGGTTCTGGGGGAGGGCTGAGGTGCTGAGCCCTTAGAGCTGAGCCTGAGGGTGCTGATCACAGCTGCTACCAGGACAGCTTCCCCCTGCCAGAAGCGCCCCAAGTCGGAGCTTTACGTGCCCCTTCCAGGGGCTCCCCAAGCTCAGAGCAAAGCGTTTGCAAATGGTGGGAAATGATGGGACAGCAGTCAGAGGCCAAATCCTTGCATTTCCTATGTCCTGTGTTGGACACTTCCAGTCACCACCCTCAGAATCCCTATTCCTCTTTTGCCCTCCGCCCCCCCCCGCCAGTCTGGGCCAAGCCCTCCCTGCAGAGATCCAGCTCCTGGTCCTCTTTCTGCAGCCAGGCTCCCCAGGGCTCCTGGGCACACCACAGCCGGCTCATTCATTCATTTGTTCAAAGCGTATTTATTGAACACTGTAGGGGAGGAAAAGCTTCTTTGCCCACCTAGGGTTTCTGGCTGGGTCTGAATAAAATGGACAAAGACAGACTAATGGGAAGAAAGCATAACAAATTTATTTAATAAAAGTTTTATGTGATGGGAGCCTTCAGAATGGAGACCCAGGGTGAACTGTCCACCTTTATGCCGAGGTTTGATGAAGCGCAGGCAAGGTGGAGGAATCTGATTGGACAAAGGGTGTGACCCAGAGGAGCCGGAATGCGGACCACAAGGCCCATTTGTCCCAGCTCTTCTGGCCCCTGGGTATCAGGGCAGCACCCTCTGTGATCAGGGTCTTATGGCCTCCTCTCTGACAAGAGCAGGTGAAAGAATCCAGCTCTTAAACAGAAAGACAGAGGAAATTAGAGTCACGTTTCCAAGTTTTATGGCTTTGGGAGAAATTGGGTCCCAGATGGTACAGTCCACGTGGGGAAGGAGGAATGCTAGTTTCCATGGCTTGGGCAGGAGGCAGAGAAGGTCTGAGAGGTCTTCTTTTTCATTTTGTTGTTTATTTATGTGGCACTGGGGATTGAACTCGAGGCCTTCACACTGAGCTACATTCCTAGCCCCTTTTATTTTTATTTTTTTGAGACAAGGTTTTGCTAAATTGCCCAGGCTGGGCTCAAACTTGCCAACCTCCTGCCTCGGCCTCCCAGTGCTGGGGTAACAATGTGCCACCACGGCTTAGCTGAGAGGTCTTCTAATGGCATTCCCAGTTTTCTTCTGTTCCAAATGCTGAGGCTCCATACTGCAGGGCACCATGCTCTGAGCCCCAACCCTTCCAACTGGGTCCCAGTTACTGCTTTAGCCCTTAGGGCCTAATAAAAAATTATTAATTTACCAAATAAATGAAATTCTTGATGAAAAGAAGCTCCTCAGGGAACGTACATTCTGGTGAAGGAAACAGCAAACAGGATGATGTAAAGAAATACAGAGCAGAGGGCTGGGGGTATAGCTCAGTTGTAGAGGGTACGAGGCCCTGGGTTTGATCTCCTCTCCACCATATATATGAATTAAATGCTAAGGTGAGACATTCTGGGGGCAGGGGGACCACCAGGACCTCCAGCCTCACTTTCTCCCAACCAAGATTCAGATGAGAAGCCAGAGACGAAGAAGGGCTACCCCCACATGCTCAGGCCACACAGTTCAGAAAGCAGTAACATCAGAATCTGCATTCAGGTCAAATCTACATTGTCTTTTTTTGTGTGTGTGTGGGTACCGGGGGGTCGACCTCAGGACCTCGCGCGCCAGCAGGCGCCCGTGCCGCTGAGCGATATCACCGGCCCCTTTTTCGTATGTGGGTTCCGGGGGTCGAACTCGGGCCCTCGCGCTTGCCGGGCAGGCGCTTAAGCAACTGAGCCATCTCACCAGCCCTACATTGTCTTTAAAAGGTGACTTCTTGCTTAGTTTTGTTTTGTTTTTGTGTTTTTTGAAACACGATCTCACTATGCAGTTCAGGCTGGCCTCGAACTTGCAGTGATTCTCCTGCCTCTGCCTCCTGAGTGCTGGGATTATAGGTGTGCACCACCACACCCAGCTAAAAGGTGACTTCTGAGCTGGGCATAGTGGTGCACGAAGCCCTGTGATCTCAGCACTCAGAAGGCTGAGGTAGGAGGATCTCCAGTTCAAGACCAGCCTGGGTTACATAGCGAGTTCAAGGCCAGCTTAGTCTACATAGCAAGACCTTGTATCCAAAAAATAGGAATAAAAAGTGACTTCTGACAGAGTGAATATGCCCCTAAATCAACACAGTAAGTGTGGCTTGCATTTTATTTCACTAGTAATTCATCTCAGTAATAAAAGTAAGAGCTCCAAATACATATTCTGGTGCAGCTTTTAAGACTGCAATAAACATACAAAATCCCTTTCCTGTATAATTTCAATGGCCTGAGGGAGTGAATTTAGCGTCCCAGTCAGCTGAATGCGTGAGTTTAGGGGAAAAAATTGACCCAGATGAGGTCACCGCGGTTCTGCAAGGTGAACCGCGGTCACTCGCCAAGGCGCCGGCCCAACAGAACCGGACTCACCAGATTCCCTAGTCTCAGTTTTGCTTTAACTCTTTCGGGCGAAGGGCGGCTGGAGAGGGCACCAAGGGCAGATTCCCCCATGGCCGCCAGGGGGCGACGGAGAGCAACCGACCCGGCTCCCCGCCGCCTGACGTCCCGGCGGCGTGACGTCCCGGGTGGAAAAGGCAGGTGAGGAAGCAGCAGAAAGTGTGTTCATCCTGCCCTCTCCTGTCGCGGTCCGTCCTCCGCCAGTATCTGCGCTGGTGCCGCCTGGATGTCTTTTAAACAAAAGCTTGACTTTTTCATCACTCTTGGAGCTCTTTAACGACTCCTCCAATATTGCTTACACAAAAAAAGCCAAACACAGGACCCGCTTGATCTTGCCCCAGCCTAATTCCTAGAGCCTTACAGAAATACTTTCATTCCCTGATCTCATCTTACTCTCTCCTGAAGATCTTTGCACACCAGGTCTACCTGGGGAAATCCGACTGTCCGGCTCAGTCCTCTCCTCCTCTGCGAACACCCTCCTGACAAGAATGGCCGCTGGCGCGCGCCAACACCCCAGTTTGGGGAAAGGGCCCCTCCTGTATTTGCACTACCTTGTGGGGTTCCCCTATCACTTCGTGCAACGAATATCTGGCCTTGACGTTCTCCTCCAGTGCCTATCATGGAGCAAAACAAAAGCAATGAGTTCATTAAATGTTTGCAGGATGAAAGCAGTAGGGAATACAATGCAATAGGGTTCAGGCTCTGACACTGTGACCTCAGGCAAACCAACTGTGTGACTCACGGGTCTGTAGTGAGGCGTGACGATGTATAAAAAGTGCTTAGAACAATGCCTGGGAGACAGCCAGCACCAGTCACCGACTCATCCTCGTCATTTCCACAGCCGCCAATGTACGTCATTGCCCTTTTAAGAGGCCCTACAACCTTTGCGGCTAAGCGGAAGTACCCCTCAGGGCGCAGGAAGTGACCTCAGAGCCCCTCAGAAACATGGCTCCCAAAGCGTCCTTCCGGAAGCGGTCACGGGCATCTCCGTGACGCAGAACGAGTTAGAGCGTCCAGTGAGGTTTCCATGGTGCTGTCCTCAACCCCCAGTCTCTCCTCCTCCCCTTCGGCCTGAGCGCCGGTAACGGAAAAGCAGGCGGCCGACCTCATCCGTGACGTAGCCGCCGCCAGGGGAGGGGGGGGTCTGGCGAGCGGGTGACGCTCTGGGCGAGCGCGCACGCACCTCTATGGTGCCTAGCGCTCCGTTCTCGAGCGTCAGGGAGGACGCTGGCCCTTTAATCCTTGGAGGGCGGTGCCGAGGAAGTCCCGCGAGAACTGTCGGGGGCGGGGGGCGGTGCCGAGGCTGGGGGCCCGTGGCGGATGGAGTCAGCGATGGAGCCGGAGACTTTGGAGGCGCGAATCAGTGAGTGTCCGGGAGGGGCGCGGGCCGGACCGGAACCGGAACCGGGGGTGCGAGGCGGTCCCCTTCCCGGCGGGGGCGGGCTACGCGCGCCCCCTCCTCACGCCCCGCCCCCGGCCCGGGAGGGGCGGTGCCCCAAATCCACCCCTCGGACCCTGGCGTGGAGAAGACCCCGCCAGCTATGCGACCCGCGGGGGCCGTAGCCCTGGGCAGGGAGTGAGCTGCGCCCGGTACCTCCGGGACCCAGAGAGCAGCCCCAGTTCCCTCAGGCCCAGGCTGCTCTTTCGAAGAGCGGCCCCCCAAGTCTCCCTTGGCTTCGGGAGGGAGCAAGCGAGAGGTCCCAGAACTGCATCTCATACCCGGGAGGGACGGATCCTTCTCTCCTCGAGCCTCTAATCTTTTCCTCTTGGGCCCTGCGCAGCGTGATTCCCTCTTGTCCTATTCTTGAGCCTGCAACTGTTCTCAGATGTGCTCCTTCCCTGGCCAGGAAGGGGAGGACTCCCTGCCCCATCTGATCCCCCAGCTGCCCCCAAGCACTGGCCACACCGTGACAAACCCCCAGACCCTACAGGCTTGGGAGGGTCCCGTCTCAGACTACATAAGTAACTTATTTCCTGCACCTCCATCCAGGATTCCTTCCCAGCTCTTGCTTAGAGGCCTCTGTAGCTCTTCCTGTCTCTTAGAGACAGCTTCTGTCCAATCAAGCTTCCGAGCCCCCTGACTGTCCACTGCAGCTTCCTGTGCCACAGTATCGAGGATCCTCAGCCCTCACATCCCCGGACTTTGCCCCTGAAAAGCTGTGAATTGCTTCTCCCCGCTCTAGTGACAGCTCTCTCCCGAAGCTTTTCAACCTGTCGGACCCGTGTCTTTGCCAGATCCTCAGAGTAGCCTCCGACCCCCAGCAGCCTTTTGGGCCTGAGCACGCCAGGAGCTATGTAGTATGGCTCGGGGTCAGCGCCAGTCTTGAGCAGAGTTGCCCCCTGAAGTTGGCTTCAGAACCACACAGTCCCGGGGGATGTTTCAGAGTCCTCAGCCAGTGAGGTGGGGGAGGGGATGGAAAGGAGACGCTCGGTGGCCTTTGACTGTTCAGAATGCCACAAGTGCCCAGGTCTCAGTGGCAACTTGGGGTGATAGGCGGGGCCTTAGCTGACTGATTTCAGATAGGCTGCAGGACTTAAGCTGTGACTGATGCAAAACAGTGTCAGATAAGGGCTGGGGGTGTAGCTCAGTGGTGGAGCCCTTGCCTGGCATGCGGTGTGGTGTGGTCCTGGATTCCATCTCCAGCACAGGAAAACAAACAGTTTAAGGTTTAGCTACTAGAGATTTTCTGAGAGGCCAGAGGCCAGAAACAGGCTGGAGTTGGAGATACTTGAGCCTAACAGGTTAATGCTCAGTTGTTTTCCTTTTCTTTCCCTTTGTGTCCTAGCAAAGCTGTGAGTTTCTGTTTAGTGGAGATTTGAAAGTAAAGAGTAGTTTCTGGTGGGGTAAATGATGACATTGTCACTGTGGAGTGACAGGGTGGAGTCACACACTCTTGTGAAACAGCTCTGTCCCTCTCCCAGCGCTGTCCCCTGCTGCTGTTGTAGATGGTGCTGCCCCAGGTTGAGTTGAGAGGACCGGGGACCCAGGGGCCGGGGAGGTGGGTCAGCGCTCCTCGGACTCAGGCGCCCCCAGTGGAGGCCAGTAGCAGCGGGGAAAGCTGGTGTTTCCTGAGGTCAGTGCTTCCTGTCCACCAGTTTCTGACTCAAGAGCTGGCTCCAGACCCAGCTTCCCTGTCCTCACACAGGGTCACATGTCTTTGACACTTGAAGGAACATCCTGTTTTAGGGTCCCCACAACTGGATACCGAGCAGGTGGTGTCCCTTTAGTTTTCTCTCTAACTCCGGGCTGGTGTGCCCAGCCTTTGGTCCATGTTGGGAGACTGGGAGGTTGAGGAGAGGGGTACCTTCTCCTGCCTAGGGTGAGTGCACTCCTGAGACCCCTAGGGGTCTGCAGGGCTGACCTGCTCAGTCCTTTTGTTCCTCAGAGGAACTGGAGGGTCCCTCGGGCATCCTGGAACCAAGGTTTGTACTCAGAAAACACCTTATTCCTATCCCTGGCCAGCTGCACCTCCTGGAGGGCCTCCAGGAGCTGCCCGGCCACACCACCTCCCTGACCTCCTCCTGGCCTGTGGTCCTCTGTACCCCTCACAGCACTGCAGTCTTCTGCGTTTGTTAACCTCAGTGTTCAGTGTTTCTCTTCCGGGCCTGAGCTTTAGGTCAGGGTTTTGTCTTGTTGGCTGCTATAGCTCCAGCACCCGGAATGTTTATTGAACAAGTATGAGTGGAGCGAATGGTTGCCAGACACTGGGATCCCAGGGCCTCGGGGTCACGGTGTCACACCACAGGCCCCTAATAACTGGGGCAGGTATCCCGTGCTGGTTCTCCAGCCTCCTCCTGCCCCTCCTCCCGGGCTGTGTTCCCGCCACACTGCAGCTCACTGCTTGATGGGGCTGGAGACGGGGAAGCCGGGAGATAGGCTGTGGGGACGCAAGGACTCCCCCAACGACTTGACCGTGCCTCAAGAGTTTTGTCACCTGAAGTAGGTCCATGTTTCACTCCAACTTTCAAAGTGGGGAAGTTTCGTGACCACTAGATTGCTGTCTAACCACTGTCAGAGGTAACTAGGTGTTGTTTGCCATCCCTGTCCTGTGGACCTGTCTGCCCTGTCCTGGCCACTACCCATTCCTGAATCGGATGTCCCCAAGCCCCACCCCTGCCCAGTGCAGCTGACCGTTCATTCATCCAAGGAGGGGAGGCAGGTGTGAGTCCAAGTGGCTGGGCCACAGTGAGAGACAGCCTGGGGGACGGAGAGAACTGACCCAGTACTGCCCGCTTGGGCAGGAGTGGAGGACTCAGGAGGACGGCCTAGAGGAGGTAGCCTGAGCCTCTTCCCAGGAAGTGCGGCTTTCTGACCCCAGCATGGGGGTAAAACCCACACCTCCTTCCAAGGCCCTTCATGCTCTGCCTGGAGCTCAGGGATCCACGTGCCCTGCACAGCCTGTGAGCTGGTCAGAGCCAGCCCTCTCTGCCTAGTAGCTCCATTCAGTCACTGCTTGAGTGCCACCTCCCTGGCTCCAGGCTAACCCAGGTCCCCCCAGCCCCTTGCCTCCCTCTGCCACACTTTGTGAAGGACCTAGCTTCCCTGGGCCCCTGCCTCGCCACTTACTTCTTGAGGGCAGGCCTGTGGCTTTTCCCCCTCACCTCTGGATCTCTTCTGAGCACAAATTCTGTGAGAATAGTGGGCCACTGTTACCGTGAGCAAAAGCAGGAGGTGAGGTCGGCATGGCAGGGTCCCGTCTGTGTCTGCAGGGGAGGTGGTGGGGTGGAGAGCGAGCCCCGGGCACAGCCTCTAAACGTGGTGGGAAGCTGAGCGGGAGCCGGCAGCCACGTGCTCATCTGTTCCCCATCTGTGCTCAAGGCTGGGGCTGCCTGGGCCACACTGACCCCCTCTCCTTCTGCAGACAGAGCCACAAACCCCCTGAACAAGGAGCTGAACTGGGCCAGCATCAACAGCTTCTGCGAGCAGCTCAACGAGGACTTTGAGGGGTAGGTGGCCCCCTGCATACGCTGCCACGCTCAACAGAACCCACTATGCACTGTCACATGCACTCCAGGCCCCAGACAGACAGACCTGGCTGCATCGAAACCAGCTTCCCTTCTAAGTGCATTCACAGCTGGCCACAAGGGCAGGCCCCTTATGTGACGCCCTCAGAGGGGCCCTTGAGGAACCAGGGCTGAGGGACTTGGCGGTTTACCCCAGGACCGACCTCACAGCAGGCAGTGGCAGTCCTGAGCTTGTCAAGGCCAGGCCAGGTCGCACCCCCGCCCCGACAGCTGTTTGTAGGGGGCCTGCCAGAGGGAGGACTGCATGCTCGCCTACTGGCCCCATTCATTGGTCAAGGAAGAGCCAGAACCCCCGCGGGCTCGTTTAGAGTGCACTCTGGGCCGCCTCACACTTGACTCTTGGGCCGAGGCCCGGGAGTGGACACTCTCAGCCGGCTCCCAGGAGGTGCAGAACCCTGGGGGCCACAGCTCCACGTACCTCGCCTCCACTCCATCACGGGTGCAGGTGATCCACATGTGCTGGGGAGTCAGGCACTCGAGAGAAGCCCGTCCCTTCCTTCCGCTGAGTAACCTTGGGCGAGTAACTGATGGCTCAGCCGGGCTTCTCCAGCTGTGCAGTGGGAATGGCGGTGTTGCTGCCGTGGAGGTTCCGGTTTCCCTCTGCTCGTGCAGTTTGGGCAGCAAGGGCGTGTGAAGCACCTCGCACGTCTTCAGCATTCAGTTACTCCCCAGACAGTGCTAGCCGTCACTGTCGCTGGTGACAGGTCTTTTATGATCTGGTAGGCCTTGTCACCACCTCCACCATGAGCAGCTCTGATTTCCCCCAGCGGAGCGTTCCTTGCTGCCGCAAGTTCCCAGGGAGCTGTGTCCGCCCAGCTGTTACGGTGTACGGTCATGGTTTGCTCCTAGACTGGGCCTGTGAATGCCATTGGTCCCATGCTGTACTTGTCCCTACAGTGAGCCGAAGACAGAATATGTGGTTCTTTAAGCCAGCTGAGGGGCCATGTTCACACCTTTTAGGGTCCTTGCCTGGCTGCCCCCCCACCATCCCAGATCCGCATCTGATCCAAAGAGCAGGCTGGGCCTTTGCCTATGCCCTGCAGATACTGTAGAGGGCTGAAGGCCCCGCAGGCTCATCCAATGGCCTTCTCATGGAGGGACTGGGCGCCATCGCAGTCTTGGCAGTGTCATTCCTCTCATGCAGGCCTCCACTTGCCACCCGGCTGCTGGCCCACAAGATCCAGTCCCCGCAGGAGTGGGAGGCGATCCAGGCCCTGACGGTAAGGAGGGGAGAAAGGGTGCCTGTCATCTGCCCCCGTAACTGGGTGATGGTGCTGGACTGAGGCCAAGACTGAGGTTTTTGGGGTTCTGTAAAGCTCTGTGTAGAGCCCAAGGGAGTTGTGACCAGGTGGCCCAGGATGGAGGTCTGGGCCAGCCTCTGGGGGTCCCACAGCAGCATCCTGCCTGAGACTGTACATGTAGGCCTGTCGTTGGGGTGGGGATGAGGTCCAATGGGCCAGGAGTCCCCACTTCAACTGAACAGCAAGATGCCTCTCTGGGAGGCGTGGTAAACATAGCGAATCAGGCCAGGCGTGGTGGTGCACGCTTGTAATCTCAACTACTCTAGAGGCCAAAACAGGAGCATCTTAAGTTCAAGGTCAGTCTGGGCAACTTATTGGGACCCTATCTCAAATTATAAGAAGGAGGAGAAGGAATTCTGGGGATACAGCTCAGCATTCCCTGGATTCAGTCCCTAGGTCAGGGCCCCACGCAGACCTGCTGAATGAGGACCCCTTCTGTATGTGCGTCCAGGAATCTGCGTGTCTGTAGAGCTCCCAGGGTTCCTAGTGCAGGAGCGCCCAGCCCTCCCAGGGTCTCCAGACCCAGGACAGGACCGTCCATCAGCGGCGGTGCCAGGGGACCCCCACGCTCAGGCCCAAGGTGTCACAGCTGTGCCAGTAGCAGATGAGGATGATGGGCTGTCCATGCCAAGGCCACATGGCAGCCACCTCAGAACAAAGCTGCTCCTAGGCGGGGAGAAGGAAGGTTTTTCCTTTTAATAATTACATCTTTCTGGGCCGGTGAGATGGCTCAGTGGCATAAGCGCCTGCCTTGCAAGCGCGAGGGCCCGAGTTCGACTCCCGGATCCCACATACGGAAAAGGGGCCGGTGATATCGCTCAGTGGCACGGGTGCCTGTTGGCGCGCGAGGTCCTGAGGTCGTCCCCCCCGGTACCCACAAAAAAAAAAAAAAAAAAAAAAAAAAAATAATTACATCTTTCATTTAATGTGTTAGTTTTATTTCTCAGTTGTGCAAGAGTCCTGTGGTTTCACAGATACAGTTTTGAAAAAGGCCAGAGTAGATGGTGCCAAATTAATTTAAAAAAGAAAAAAAGGGGGCTGGAGATGTAGCTGATAGGTGGAGTGTTTACCTAACATGTGTAACGTCCTGGGTTCAGTCCTAAGCCCCGCAATAAATAAAGAAACTAATTTTTAAAAATAAAAGGAGAAAAGCAGTGAGAAAAGAGTGTGCAGGGGCTGCTCAGATGTGGCCATGGAGAATGGAGAAGGCAGTGCCGGTCACTCCACATCCCCGACCCCATGCTGAGGGGGCGATGACCAGTCTCAGGGCCCTGTGGTGTCCTCAGGGTCATCCTCCCTTCTCCCAGGCTGGCCGGGGTATGGGAGGGGCTGCATCTTGCTGTCCTTCCTGGGCCCTGCACAGCCTTTCCTGTCAGGTGCTGGAAACATGCATGAAGAGCTGCGGCAAGAGGTTCCATGACGAGGTGGGCAAGTTCCGCTTCCTGAACGAGCTCATCAAGGTTGTGTCTCCCAAGGTGCGTGCCCCCAGGCTGCGGGCAGAGGGCTGGGGAGGTCGGTCAAGGATGGAGGACCCCGGGATGGGCCTCCCCCGGGTCCTTCGAACTTGGACTCAGCAGACACAGACCCTTTCTCACAGGCCCCTTCCCAGCTGGGGTGGGGACAGCCTGGGGCTTTGGGAAGAGCCCTTTCTGCTGACCAGAGGGAGGTGCCTGGTGCCACCGAGCTTTCTGATTGCCTGGAAGATGTCTTGCCCAGCTCCAAGATCATGCGATACTTACCTGGCTATAGCACCCTACCTGGTCTCTGGCAGAAGGCCTCTCAGTCCCACCACCCAGGAGTGGCCTCCTTGAGCCATGGCATTCAAGGCCACAAAGCCGAGCTGGCAGATGGGCCAGACTCCACTCTGGCCTTTGGTGTGGGGAATTCTCGAATGAGCATGAACACACTCAGTGGCCCTGGATGCGGGCCATCCCTCAGCATCCCCCGCTCAGCCCCATTCTGTGACCAGAGCTGCTGAGTGAGGCTGCTGGCCCCCATCCCCCTCCCCAGAGGCTGAGAGCCGCCTCTCCCAGCCGGGTATGCTGCTGGTGATGGGGCGTGGGGCCCAGGCCCTCAGTTCCACACTTGCCCCTTCCCTAGTCAGCTGGCAGCCTCTGGCTCCTTCTCAAGGTCACAGGTTGTCCATGGGCCACCTCTGAGAAGGTGCTGTGCTCCAGGCCTTCCCTGGTCGCTCTTCATCTCCAGCGCAATGGGGAAATTGAGTCATGGGGGACTGACGCAGGCAGTAAGTGGCAGAGCTAGGAGGGGAACTCAACTTACCCCAGGCTGCTTGGGCAGAGATTGAGGACCCTGGAGGCAGAGCTTTCCCAGGGGAGGCAGCCGGCTTGGGCTGTACTTGGGGGTGTCACAAGTAGGGCTGGGCAATGTCACAGTGTCCCTCTCTTCCCCACTGAAGTACCTGGGCTCCCGGACATCGGAGAAGGTGAAGAACAAGATCTTAGAGCTGCTCTACAGCTGGACAGTCGGCCTGCCCGCGGAGGTGAAGATCACTGAGGCCTACCAGATGCTGAAGAAGCAGGGTGAGGCACCTGCACCCCCACTGGGGCTCCAGCAGCTTCAGGGGCTTCGGGCCAGCAAGGTCACAGTCTGCCTTAACTTCCAGAGAACAAATGGCCAGTGGGGCCTTTGGGTGGCTGTGCTGGAGGCCAGCTTGGGTAGAGAAAAGGTGGGTTTGGGTCAAGTTTCCCCTCTGGGCGTGGCCTCAAAATTCGGGTACTCAAGCCCTCTCCCCATGCAGTTTGATGCACAGCTCAGAGGAAGGCCTGGCCTCTCAGGCCCGGGGCCAGCATGCTGAAGAAAGACCCGCCCCCGCCCCATCCTACCCTATCCCCAGCTCCTCTCTGCCCCTGGCCTGGAACCTACTGACCGCCTTCCTGACCCCGTCTGCCCCAGGCATTGTGAAGTCTGACCCCAGGCTTCCGGAGGATGCTGTCTTTCCCCAGCCCCCTCCTCGGCCCAAGAACGTGATCTTTGAAGATGAAGAGAAGTCCAAGGTGAGGCCTCGGGGAGGAGCTGGGCACTCGGGCCACTTGAAGCCGAGGCTCATACTAAGCATGGTCCCTGTAGAGGGTGACAGGCACCATTTATCAAGCACTTCCTGGTGCCAACTACATCCCATATGTTGTCCCTGTATTTAATACACACAGAAGCCGGTGAGATGGCTCAGCGGCGTAAGCGCCTGCCTGGCAAGCACAAGGTCCTGAGTTCGACTCCCGGTACCCACATAAAGGAAAAAAAAAGGGGCCAGTGATATCGCTCAGCGACACAAGTGCCTGCTGGCAAGTGCGAGGTCCTGAGTTCGACTCCTGGTACCCACATTAAAAAAAAAAAAAAAAAAAAACACTGTAATGTTTGGGCTGGTGAGATAGCTCAGTGGCCTAAGTGCCTGCCTGGCAAGCACGAGGTCCTGATTTCGACTCCCGGTACCCACATACGAAAAAAGGGCTGGTGATATCGCTCAGCGGCATGGGCACCTGCTGACGCCAAGGTCCTGAGTTCGACCCCCGGTACCCACAAAAACAAAACAAAATAATACACACAGAAGATGTCCCTGAGTTAGCTTGAAGTGTTTGCATGTCTCTTTTTTTTCTTTTGTTGAGACAGGGTCTCACTGTGTCGTTCAGGCTGGCCTTGAACTCATTATGTAGCTCAGGTTGGCCTTGAACTCCTGGCAATCCTCCTGCCTCAGTCTCCCGAGTGCTGGGATTACAGGCGTGCACCATGCCCGGCTGTTTGCATGTCTTTATGTAATAATGGATTAGACAATAAGGACTAAACAAAGAGGTGGAAGTGGACTCCTTTCCCCAGCCCTGCTGGCCCCAGGGGGTGATCACATGTCCATGCCCTGGAAGGTTCTCAAAAAGCCACAGAGACACAGGAGGCCGCCATGGAGGACTCCCCTTCACCAGGTTCTAGGGGGAGGACTTTGCTCCCAGTGCCTCTCCTGTCTATAAGGACAGCCACCTGGGGTTGGTAAATCCCTGCTGCTTCCCAGAGAGCTTTAGCAACTTGCCCAGGTCCCGAGGCCAAGAATTGGGGTGCTGGCATGTGGCCCTCACAGTCACGCGCCTGTCCCTGCAGATGCTGGCGCGCCTGCTGAAGAGCTCCCACCCCGAGGACCTCCGAGCGGCCAACAAGCTCATCAAGGAGATGGTGCAGGAGGTGAGGCAGGGCCATAGCCGCCTGAGCTCACACCCCTGCACAGACATCTGTGAGGCCGAGGCCGCTGTTCCCTGACATTAGACGTGAACTGCAGGTGGGCACGGCTTGGTGGTAGATCCCTTGCATGGTGCGCATCAGCTGGGTTCCGTCCCCCACACTGCAAAAGAAAAATGAATTGACGCTTAGTGTATGTATTAAAATATGTAGGTAAGTGTGTGTGTGGGTATAAATATAGTTATGCATGTTTAATGTATGAGTATGTGTAGGTTGAGGTGTACACTGAGTCTTGTCAGGGGGACAGTACTGAAGGTTGAACCCAGAGCCTTCACATTGAGCTACATCCCCAGCCCTTTTTTTTTTTTTTTTTTTGTGGGTACCGGGGGTCGACCTCAGGACCTCGCGCGCCAGCAGGCGCCCGTGCCGCTGAGCGATATCACCGGCCCCTTTTTCGTATGTGGGATCCGGGAGTCGAACTCGGGCCCTCGCGCTTGCCGGGCAGGCGCTTAAGCCGCTGAGCTATCTCACTGGCCCCATCCCCAGCCCTTTTTTAGTTTTTTTTTTTTTATATTGAGACAGGTTCTAAGTTGCTGAATTCCCCAGGCTGGGCTTGAACTTACCATCCTCCTGCCTCTGTCTCCAGGAGTGCTGGGATCACAGACATGTGCCACAGCACCCAGCTCTGAATATTGTATTGATTAGGGAAAGTCATCAAAAAGTTTGCAAGCCAGATGTGGTGGTGTAACCTGTAATCCCAGCACTCAGGAGGCTGAGGCAGGGGGATCACTGAGAGTTTGAGGCCAACCTGCACTATATAGTGAGTTCAAGGCCAGTCTGGAATACATGGTGAGGCCTCGTCTGAAATAAATAATAGATGATAGGTAGATTAGATAGATAGATTGTATAGATAGATTAGGTAGATAGAGCTGGGGTACAGCTTACAGGTAATGCGCCCCTGGCTTCAGTCCCTAGTACTGAAGAAAGTTTGCAGGGCAGTTGTTAGTAGAACAGATGAGAGCAGAGCTGATGTTAGATGTAAAAGGTTAAGGGCTGCAAAGCAGACCCCTGGGGCAGGAGGAGGCGGGGGCCGCCCAGCTGTAGCCCCATGTAGCTATATCATCAGATGTTTTTCTTGGAAGAAATCTGGGTTTTTGCATAAAAAATGTGGGCCTTGGGCCGGTGAGACGGCTCAGCGGCTTAAGCGCCTGCCTTGCAAGCGCGAAGGCCCGAGTTCGACTCCCGGAACCCACATACGAAAAAAGGGGCCGGTGATATCGCTCAGCGGCACGGGCGCCTGCTGGCGCGCGAGGTCCTGAGGTCGTCCCCCCGGTACCCACAAAAAAAAAAAAAAAAAAAAAAAAAAAAAAAAAAAAAAAAAAAAAAATGTGGGCCTTACAGAAGCTGCCAGCTTGTCCTTCCAGGAGGCGAGTTCAGTCTCAGGCTGGAGGGCCGGTCATCAGCTTGGGTCCTGGACCAGCTGCCAGACGCTCCTCTGGGTCTTCTGCCCAGGCTCTGTAGAGGATGCGTCTGGGGCCGGAGAGCACAAGTTCGGGGTTGTCCTGAAGGGGCCATACTGCGTGTCCTGACAGCTGAGAGTGGGGACCCTGCCAAGGAGGGAGATTCTGCCCGCTGCACAGCACATGCCCACCTGCCCCTCTGTGAGGGAGGAATGTGCCCAGCAAGAAGACTGGGTGAAGGGTGGGGTCACTTCCCATGGCCACCTTTAAAGGCCCACATTTGCCAGGCACCCACAGACACTGGGAAGGACCCTGCACTTGTTTCTGGGTAGTGCTTGCTGACTCGAGCGGTCCCCTTTTGCTGCCAAGCATGGGAACTTCCCCTCAAGGATCAGACACAGGAGAGTGGGGGTCCCTTAGAGCCCCAGGTGTGGGTCTAGGGCACTGGCCCTTCAGAAGCACCGTGGGAAACGCGGCTCCCAGGCCATCCTGGAAGTTGCAAGGGGCTTCTGCAGAGGCTGGGCCGGGGGCTCTGGCAGCGTGGGTAGAAGCAACCACAGGGGTGGCAGAGGGCTTCCAGGACCAGTGTGCCTTGTCCTGGGCATAGTAAGCCCCACCCAGAGCCGGCGTCACACCCAGCCAGACCCTGTGTGCCCTCTTCAGTGCCGGATGCCAGCACTCACTGTGTGCTTCGGCCTTCACAGGACCAGAAGCGGATGGAGAAGATCTCAAAGCGGGTGAACGCCATTGAGGAGGTGAACAATAATGTGAAGCTGCTGACGGAGATGGTGATGAGCCACAGCCAGGGCAGCACGGCGGCCAGCAGCAGCGAGGACCTCATGAAGGTGCGCTGTCCTCTCCCCACTCGGCCCACACCAGAGCCCCCTGGCCCTGACATGCCCACCCCGCTGTCCCCAGGAACTGTATCAACGCTGTGAACGGATGCGGCCCACGCTGTTCCGACTGGCCAGTGACACGGAAGACAATGATGAGGCCTTAGGTGAGCCCCGCTCAGGAACTGGAGTCCAGTGTTGTCCCTCACCACCTCCCCCAGGCCCTGCCGGGCATCTGCAGTTGCAGGGAGCCTCCACAAGGGGGCCCCCTTTCCCAGCACTGACTTGGGTTTCTCCATTAGAAAGAAGGGAGCAGAGTAGAGGCTGCCGCTGCCCAGAGGCCTCTGAGACAAGCTCATTAGCAAGCGTCTCACTCACTGCCCACCAGCTGCAGAGGAGGACTGTCCCCTTGTCATAGCTGGGGCTCAGAGAAGGAAATGACTGGCAGAGTGTTAGGGGAGCCAGGGTAGACCAAGGACTGTCTGCCTCCCACTGCTGCCCCCCTGGCAAGATCGAGCTGGAAGCCCAGCCTGAAGGTGCAGGTCTGTAATCCCAGCACTCAGGGAGGCTGAGGCAGGAGGATCACAAGTTCAAGCCCAGCTGGGCAACTCAACAAGACCCCGTCTCAAAATAAAAAATAGAAAGGGCTGGGAATGTAGTTCAGTGTGCAGGCCTTGGGTTCAATCGCCAGTACCACAAAAAATGAAAAGAAAAGAGCTGGAAACCCAGAATGGATCCTGCAGCCCAAGCATTTCCAGAGCTGAGCCTGGTGGCTTCTGCCAAGGTCACAGGTCCTTTTCCTTGTCTCTGCCTGCTGTTGGCCAGAGCCCCCTGGGCATCTCCTCTGCCAGCAGCAGCACATGGAGCCCTTCCCATGGCTCAGGCACTGGGTCCCCCCACCCAAGGGTCTTGCTGCCCTGGCACCCAAGGAGGCAGTGTGTGAGGACCTAGGTTGTGCCAGGCGCTATTCTGGGCCCTCAGGGATGGGATCATGATCCTAGGTGACCAAAGCCTCCTTGTAGAGATTGCAGCCCCTGAGAAGAGATGGGCGAGGAGCCACAGCCCCAAACAGTGGCAGTTTGTCAGACAGTGGTGAGTGGCTTAGAGAAAAATAAGCAGGGAGGGGATGAGGCAGTGCAGGATGGGGGTCAGGGAAGACCCGAAGCGGATGGAGAAGCCAAAGGGGTGGCTTTTGGCTGAAGACCAGAGAGCGGTAAGGGATGAAGCAGTGCAGAAGTTCAAGGGTGTCTGGATGGCAGGGGCCCAGCAGAGCCCTGAGGGGCAGTGTGCCCAGGATGTTCCTGGACAGCCGGGCAGTGCGGCGAGTGAGCGAGTGAGACGGAGGAACAGAGGGCCAGGGTCTTGGGACGAGATGGGGTGCTCCAGCCTCTCCCCTCACGCAAGCTGGACTGGAGGGGGCGCTTGTCTCCCCATCCAGAGGCCCCCACACATGTCCTTTCCCCTCCTGCCGTTGCAGCGGAGATCCTGCAGGCCAACGACAACCTCACCCAGGTGATCAACCTATACAAGCAGCTGGTGCGGGGTGAGGAGGTCAACGGCGACGCTGCAGCTGGCTCCATCCCTGGTGAGGAGGAGGCAGGCAAGCTGGGGGCGTTCTGCAGGCTGCAGGGTGGCACACTGGCCCCAGAGCTGGTGACATGACTGCCAGGGTGACCCTGGCCCCTTAAGACGGGGAAAGGTCCGGGGAGGGAGCCGAGCCAAAGCCTGTGCCAGGCCTGCAGCTGTGGAGGAGGAAGTCTGGGCCAGAGGGGTGGCGAGGATGAGCGAAGAAGGCAGGCTTTTCTTCACTTGACAAATCTGGCACCCATGCTGGGACTGGACGGCACCCCCAAAGCTTAATTTGGTGATCAGAGAGGAGGAGGGAGGATGGGACACAAAACATCACAGTGTTGCCTCTAAGCAGGCCACAGTGGCAGCCCAGGGATCACAGAAGAGGCTGAAAGTGGCCCTGCTGGGGAGGACAGGTGGGGCGCTGCACAGAGGCAGCAGAGTGTATGCAGGGTTCCAAGGATGGGTGGCATTTGGCGACAAGGACAGGCAGGGATTACAGCAGTGTCCTGCATAATGCTGAGGTCAGAGGGGCCACAGAGCACCAGTGGTCCCATAAGGTCATATAGCAGTGGTATTGTAGCTGGTTGTAGCACTCCACCTGGGTGCTTGAGCTGGGGACGTCTTTCTTAGAACCTGTCCCTGTCGTTAAGTGGGGCATGACAGTGTTCTGAACAGAAGCACCCCCTGTGCTATAGAAAGGGTCCCACAGGCAGGTTCCAGTGCCGGGCTGGTGTGGCCAAGGCAGGGAGGCTGGAGGCTGGCGGGGAGGGCAGGAGGGTGGGTGTCATTACCACGAAACCCGGAGCACCCCAAGAGCCCCGTGGCACCCAGGACTTACCCACTGTCCTTTTCCCACCCCAGGGAGCACCTCAGCCCTGCTGGACCTCTCAGGCCTAGACCTGCCTTCTGTTGGCACCACCTACCCAGCCGTGCCCACCTGCCCTGGCGACCAAGCCAGTCCTGAGCGGCCCAGCACCTCAGTTTCCCTGCTTGACGACGAGCTCATGTCTCTGGGTGAGGGAGGGCTGGGTGGGGGGGGAGGGGCGCGGGGGGGTGGCTGCCCTTGCAGCCAGCTGAGCATCGGAGTTAACCGCTGCAGATGTGAATCCAGCAGAGGCGTGGGGTGGACACCAGGCCACATCCCAGCTGAGGAGGCCGAGGCTCAGGGAAGCTCAGAGCAGTGCACACAGTCACAGGGTGAGCTGGCCAGCCCAACCCGCCCACTGACAAGCCAGTCACACCCAGGTTCTAGACACAGGACAGCTGAGGGACTTCCCTGCAGCAGGCTGGACCTAGAGTTGGGGCTGTCCAGGCAAAAGCCCAGCAGGACCAGGGATATAGCTCAACGGCACAGTACCTGCCTGGCAAGCGCAAGGTTGTGAGTTCGATTCCCAGTACCAGCGGCCGGGGGGGAAACCAAGCAGAGTATTTCTCCACCCAGGAGGAGGAGGGGAGCGTCACTCCAAAAACCCCAGAAGCTCCAGACCAGCCGAGGCCAGGGCCCAGCTTACTCCAGGCCAGACTAGAGGCCCCAGAGCTCAGCAGGGGACCAGCCTCACCCAAGAGAACCCAGGCAGGCCCCCTGGTGGAGCTGGGTTAAGCAAGGGAGGTGCAGGGGCCGCTCAGAGAGATCTGAAGGGACATGGTGTGGACGTTGAGTCACTGCGTTCTCCTGAGCCTCTGAACCTGGAGCTGGGGTGTGGCCCAGTGGCGGGGTGCTTGCCTAGTGTGCACGGGGTGATGGGGGTGCTGGGCCCGGCAGTCTGCCCAGCGCAGTGCCCACTGCTGTGCCCCACCTTGCCCCAGACAGTCCCTACCACCTCAAGGGCCAGAGCTACCCATGTCCCCAGTGGACAGATGAGGACAGCAGCAGCAGGGGCTCCAGCAGTGAAGTAGGGGCTGATTCTGCCACCGCCCGCTGAGCCATTCTGCTGCTGACCTGTGGTCTCTTCGAAGAGGAGGAGGACAGGGAAGTGACAGCGGTAGTGGTGGTAGAGCCACCCCCCACCACAGGAAAACAAGGTGTGCTTTGCACTTCCTGCCCCCAGCTGCTTCTGCAACCCTGAGCCTCCAGCTTCTTTCTGGTTTCTTAAAGGCCACAAGTACAGGAACAGGAACCAAAAGGGCCAGACAGACTGCAGCAGCCCTGGGGACCAGAGAGAGCCTTGGGCTGCACGGAATGCTGGTCCTGCGTGCTCCTGTGGTGGAGGGGCGGGGTGGCGGGCAGGGCTCCTGTCTGCCATCAGGTGCCATTGAAGTGTCTAGTTCATTGCACACGTACTCCAAGATAGCTGCTGTGTGGCTTTGTTTTAAAGGTGAAGCCTGGGAGCCCTGGGTCTCTCAGCAGAGTGGCAGAGCTGTGTCCGGGCTCCAGCAATCAGGCTGTGCTGGAACCACAGCTGGACTTGGCTGCTCTCCAGCTGTGTGGCCTGGGGCGGGTCACATAACGCCTCCGCACCTCCCTTCCCTCATCCCTGCCTTTTGCTTTCGTTTCGTGGTTCTGCATCCCCAGCGCAGCCCACAGCTGCCTCTTAAGGTTGTTTGTGGACAGAGGGAGACCCACGTCTAGTGTGGCCAGCCCCTGGGGGCGTGACCGATGTCAGCAGTCACCTCTGCCCGCCAAAGAACACTCCTCTCTGGCCCTCACTCACCAGGATTTGCTAGAAACTGGATAACTCATCTTCTCTAGGTCTAATTCGGGGTAGAACTCGGCCAGGGGTGTTCAGGGCAATGGGCAGGATGGTCAGCGGACCAGTCCCAGGGCCTCAGTCTACCCCGTCATTATACACAGGGGGACACCGAGGCTCAGCTGGCACAGTGCCCTCCCCTTGGCAACTTAGGACATGTGTGGGTCAGGCATTAGGTGAGCACAGTGCTGACGCCTGTTCGCCTGGGCCCTGAGGTTGGGAACCACTTCCCCTCCCATCACCCAGCTTGGGACAGAGTGGAGAGTCCTGGCTCTGTCACTGAGTGGGGAAGAGGAAATGAGCGTGGGCTGCAGGATGGGCAGTCAGGACTTGGGTTTCTCCTCTCTGAGCCGAGCCTCTCAGAAAGGGGGGGTAGGGGCAGGGACCCCAAGGCAACACACAGCCCCCTTGCCTCAGCACCCTCACTCTAGCTCTGTCTCTTCCGCTTCCCCCAGGCCTGAGTGACCCCACACCCCTTGCAGGCCCCAGTTTGGATGGGGCCGGATGGAACAGTTTCCAGGTAGGAGGGAACCAGCCTAGCCTATCCCTGTCCCCAAGTCAGGGACAATGAAGGGATGGAGGGGCAAGGGGAGGCACAAGGGACTAAGACACCCACACCAGGGAGAAGGAAGGCAGCCAGTTTTCTTCCCACCTCTGCTTGGCCTTGAGGCCACAACCCAGCCTCAGGGTTGAGATGGGACTCCCATGTCACTTGCAGGGAGGGAGGGCACAGCCAGTGGCTCTGTCTTCTCTTCTGAGAGCCCTACCCACCTGCTCTCTTTGTCCCCCAGTCCTCGGATGGCACTGAGCCCCCAGTCCCTGCTCTGGCCCAGGCCCCCAGCATGGACAGCCGGCCTGCAGCACAGACACCCCTGCCCACGAATAGCGGCCTGGACGACCTGGACCTCCTGGGGAAGACCCTCCTACAGCAGTCATTGCCCCCCGAGGCCCAGCAAGTGCGGTGGTGAGGGCTGCCATGGGTGGCACAGGGTGGGAGCCATCCTTGTCCCCACAGAGCAGCAGCCCCTAACAGGGACAGGCTCATCACTGGCTGTTTCAGGAGCCCTGGGGGCTGAGCACCCACTGTGTGTCCAGCACTGCACCTGCCCTGGGAATGAGAAGTGACCACGGCAGGCTCAGTGGTGGTCCCCAGAGTATGGAGCATATGTGCCTACTCATGCCCTTGGGATGCCAGCACCCTAGAGAAAGACCAAAGGGACAGCTAGCCCCAGGGAGGACGCTGGGCGTGAGATGGTGGACGGGAAGGAGACCAGTGCCAGAGAGACGGTGATGGCGGGGCCAGGGCCAGGGAGCGCAGCATCTCCTGGGCCCTGATCTCTTAGCACAGGAAGGATCCCTTCTTAATGTACTGTCCCCCAATAAGGGAGAAGCAGCAGCCAGCCCCCCGGCTCACACTCCGAGACCTACAGAACAAGAGCACCTGCAGCTCACCCAGCTCGGGTCCTGCCAGCCTCCTCCATGCTGGGTCCCCAGAGCCTCCAGGGCCTCTGCAGCAGCCCATGCCCACCGAGCTGTCCCTCGCCAATGTCACTGTGCCCCTGGAGTCCATCAAACCCAGTGAGTGGGGCACAGCTGGCCAGCTCCCTCCCTCCTAGGGCCCTGCCACCAGCAAGCCCTCCCCTCCCCAGCCTCCCGTCCTTACACAGCTGCTCTAAAAGCTGTGGGTCACACAGGGCCCCACAGCACTTCCTCAGTCGGGGCCTCCCTGAGATTATGAAGTCGGACTGTGAAGAAGACCCAGCTCCAGGCCAGGGGCATCTTCTGCCCCAGGGTAGCACGGCCCACCGCCTGGTACAGGCCTTGAGCAGATAGGACTGGCACCTCTGACCTCACCGTGACTCAGGGTGTGACACCCTGTGTTTCCCTGTCTTACCAGTGGGAGGACCCTGAGCCCAGAGGAAGGGAGCGACTGTAACAGGGTCACACAGTGAGAATGTGACCAAAGCTCTTACCAGTCCTCCGGCCCAGTGCGGGAGTGAACCTGGGCTGGGCGTCAGCTGCAGGCTGGGTGTCACCTCAGCCATCAGACTCAGTGCACTGTGCTGGGAGTCCAGGCAAGGCCCTGGGAGCAGGGCAGTCAGCCCACCCACTGCCCTCCCACCTTTTCCCCCGCAGGCAGCATCCTGCCTGTGACTGTGTATGACCAGCATGGCTTCCGAGTCCTCTTCCACTTCGCCCGAGACCCGCTGCCGGGGCGCTCAGATGTGCTGGTGGTGGTGGTTTCCATGCTGAGCACCGCCCCCCAGCCCATCCGCAATATCGTTTTCCAGTCAGCTGTCCCCAAGGTGACACCACAGGGCGGATAGGGCATGCCTCCTTCTGGTCCAGGCAGGGTGACTTGGGGCTTGGGAGCTGGGGGCATGGGATGGGTCAGTGGGCGGGGTCCCTCTCCCTTGCTGGGAAGCAGGGGATCCAGAGGGCAGAGCCCCCAAGACCCTCAGAGGGGCACTGGCAGGCTGGACCTGGTCCTCAGTGGCAGGGACAGTATCCAAGTCAGCCGTGTCCCGCCTGCCTTCCTGTCCGCAGGTCATGAAGGTGAAGCTCCAGCCACCATCAGGCACAGAGCTGCCTGCATTCAATCCCATCGTCCACCCCTCAGCCATCACCCAGGTCCTGCTTCTCGCCAACCCCCAGAAGGTGAGGGGCTGGCTGTGACAGGGCGGTGTTTGGAGGGGATCCTCCTCCTCCCTCACTGATGCTCTGCCTCACCTTCTGTGCCCCAGGAGAAGGTCCGCCTCCGCTACAAGCTCATCTTCACCATTGGCGACCAGACCTACAACGAGATGGGGGACGTGGACCAGTTCCCCCCACCAGAAACCTGGGGCAGCCTCTAGAACAGAGGAGCTGGGGAGAGGAGGGAACAGAGGGACCGGTCGCTGTCCAGCCTGGGCGGAGGCTGTGGTGGTCTAGGGTACCCTCTCTGTTCCCCATGGCCGCATACCCCTGGCCTGGTGCTTCTCCCCCTCACTGCTGGGGCAGCCAAGTGACTCCTCCCTCCAGAGCTCTGCTCCCCCCTTGCTGAGCCAAACCCAGCAGGAGGCTGGGCCTGGGTTTGCACTGCTGGGAACCTGACGCAGAGGGAGCTGTGGCACTGGGAAGGACTTGGGGTCGAGGGGAGGACACATGGCCATCAGGCCCAGCCCCTTCCCTGGCCTGGGGTTGGTCTTCCCCACCTGTCTTATGCCTTATGGGAAGGCCCAGCCATAGGCCGTGCTGGAGCTGGGGACCAGCCGGCCTCCTCCATAGGAACCCAGTACTGTGGGGGTGACGCCTGTGCCCCCAGCTCTTTGCACTCTGGTGTGTAGTTTGGCTCTCTGCTTTTCTTTCAGAGTGGCCCTGTGGCCACAGTTTTGGGGCCATGTTGGGGAGCCCCACATAGCCGCCGTTCCTGGGGTCTCCCTTTGCTGTCAGCCTCCTAAGGGGCTATGGAGCCCAAGGGCGGTGCCAGAGGCAGGTGGCCTCCAAGGGGCTGTGGAGCTCCTGGAGTTCTCAGTGTGTCTCCTTCACTCGTTGGCCCTCCTGAGGCCTCCTGTGGGCATCGTCTCACATCTGTCCATCCGTCTGTCCGTGGTCAGAAGTGGGGTCAGTGTGTGAGTGAGAGCAGGAATATTTATGAAAATAAAACATCCTTTTTCCTGGACCAGCTGCTGTCTGGCCCTCCTGATGTTGGGGGAACCTGTAGACCTTCCTGCTGCCATCTTTGGGGATCGGGCCTCTCCCCATCCCCACCCCTGCCTTGCACCAGAAGAGGCCCTACACAGGGGCTGTGGCAGCTGCTGAGTCACCAGGGAGGGCCCTGAAGTGTCCCAGCTGGAAGTGAGGGGCCGCAGCTGCCGCAGGCACTGAGGGGCGCCTGGCTACTCGGAACTTCCCCCTGCTGCCTGCGCCCTCAGATCACAACTGCGCGCTGCACCACTCGGAGGCCTCCCAGGCCCCAGTTTCCTGGAGGCCACTCCCAGGAAGCCGGGTTCCAGTCGCAGCCTCTCAGCACTGGCCAGGAACCCTGAGCTGGGCACCCCCTACTCCTGGCTCAGGGTTTTCTCTGAGTGGGGCCACCCCAGGCCAGGGGCAGGGCAGAGGGACCACAGGGCCTGTGTGGAGCAAAGCCAGGGAGCTGTTCCAGAGGAAAAGCCAGGCCCGTCTTCTTTTAACTGCTCCATCTGCTCTGTGGGGAGGGATTCTGCTCAGTAAGGGAGGCTGCCCACCCTTTCTCCTCTAGGCAGATACAGATGCACTCCTTAAAGCCCCTGCAGAGTTGTGCATTGAAATAACCATTTTCACTCCCTCCGATGTGGTGTTTCCTGGTCTGCGCTTGGCTCTGGACCCTTTCCATAGGTAGTGTTGGCACCTGCCAGAGAGTAGCCCAGCTCTCCCACTTCCCAGCATATGAGGGACCCCCTGCCAGCCACACTACAGGTGCAGGGTGAGGGCTTCTCCAAGTTGGCTGAGGCACAAGATGCACGGACTGTGGCCTCATCATGCTCCCCGCAGAGTGCCCACCTTGGGGTATCTCATCACTGACTGCTGAGTCTGGAGTCTGGGTGCTGTGTGACTCTGAGCGTAGTGCTTCCCTTTCTGGCCTTTATTTAGTTCCTTATCTGAAAGTTGCAAGGTAAGGCCCTTCTGAGGAGCTCCTGTGCGGAAGGACTTAGGCTGCTGCGGTGTCTGGGTCCCAGGCCCTCCCCTCATCCTAAGCCGTCGCTGTGCCAGTGCTCTTCAACAGCCCTGGGCTGTGCACGCCCTGATCTTCCCAGAAGCTGTCGATTCACACAGGACTGGAGTTAGAGGTCAGGCTGGGCTGCCCTGGGGAGCTGCATTCTCCGTCCCTTGAAAGGTGACCACCACCACCATGCTGAGAATGTTGGGACTTCCCAGATCTCAAAGCCACATGTCCATCTCTACTTGTTTGGCCAGGGCCAGCGGTTTATTTTTTAGTAACTGCAGCGCACCGTGCTCATGTGTTCAAGGAAGCCAGAAGCCACGCAGAGCCCACCTGTGCCTCCCCCGATCTCTGCAGGTCACAGCCAGCCCTGCCCAGCAAGCAGACAAGCAGGACCTGGGCAGGCCAGAAGCTGCATCTGCTCCCTGCAGCTCCCCGTGAATGCACAGAACCACAGTGTGAAAATGCAAAAAGCTGAGGCTCTGGGTGTGAATGAAGTGTTGGAGGTCACTCGTGTGAGGCAGAGTGGGGACCAGCAGTGTCAGGAAGTGGTGTCCACTGTGGTGGCACCTTGCTCTTGCCTCCCAATCGCCCACCACCACCACCAGACCTCTGCCCGCCCAGCATGTACTCCGGGCTGGGGTCCAGGGCACACACTGCCTCAGGGCCACCAGGACTATGATTGAGTCCTCATGCCTCAGCCCAAGCCAGGCCTTCCGGAAAGTTCCATTGGCTTGGGGAATGCACACCTGCCCCCACCTGCTCCATATGGAAGCCACCACTGGGAAGGCAGTGTCAGTATGGCCACAAACTAGCAATGTGTCAACCTGCCTAAGATGGGGTGTTAACTGCTGCCACCACCTCAGCATTGGCTGCGGACTGCCCTGCCCACATCCTGCTCAGGCTCTACCAGAGCCGCTACCCGGAGTGTGACAAGTTTTCACAGACAAATCTGTGCCAAGGCTGCTGGGCCCCTCCCAGTGGCCACGGGTTAAGACACGGACATGAATAGCGTTCCGGGCAGTGCTTTCTGGTACAGTGAGAAGGGAAACTGTGGGCTTGAGGGCCGTCAGATCTGCCTGCTGGCTTGGCCTCTACCACTTAGCCACCTGGGGACCTGGGCCAGGAGCCTGTAAAGTGGGGACAAAGATACTAACCTCACTAGAGGACGAGCAAAGGCACATGACAGTAATTCCCTTTGTCCCAGGGCAGCCCAGACACATTTTGAGAATAGCTGAGGCAGGAATGGGGGCAAGGGGTCTTACCATTCCTGACTTCCTGTGGGCTGAATAATGAGTTAATGAGTTAATGAGTGGCAGGTACTTTTTTTTTTTTTTTTTTAAAGAGAAGAAAAAAAACAAAACAAATCAAAAGAAGAACAAATTTTCAAACCAACATAATAGGAGGGTAACAATGGTTAATACATTACGTATTACTATCTTTAAGTTAGTTATTCAGGACACCAGACATTAGCATTCAATTGTCCAAACATTATTGGCACAAACCTTACTCTTCAATGAACTAAGTAAAAATGGTAGTGTATCTATCTTAACCATCTTATATATATATATATATATATATATATATATATATATATATATACAATTGTTTTTTTCCCTTTCCCTTCTTTCTTTTCCCTATTCCAGTCTCTCTTTCCTTTTGACCAGTTTCTTTTTGATTCACCATATCTATTGTACATTTTGGATCTTATTTACTCTTTCAGTTTCTCATACTAGAGAGATAATACGATGCTTACACATGTGCTTCTGGTTTATTTCACTTATGAGTATTTTCTCGAGTTGCATCCATTTACCTATAAAAGTCTCCAGTTTATCCTTCTTTATGGCTGAATAGTACTCCATTGTATAAAAATACCACATCTTTCTTATCCATTCTTCAGTTGATGGGCATTTGGGTTGTTTCCAAGATCTGGCTATTACAAATTGTGCTGCTATAAACATAGGTGCACATATATCGCTGTGGTACGATGTTTTTAATTCTTCTGGGAAGATGCCCAGAAGGGGAATAGCTGGGTCAAATGGGACCTCCAACCCTAGTTTTCTGAGGAATCTCCACACTGACTTCCACAGTGGCTGTACCAGTCGACACTCCCACCAACAGTGAAGAAGGGTTCCTTTTTCCCCACAGCCCCTCCAGCATTTGTTATTAGTTGATTTCTTAATAGTAGCCATTCTTTCTGGGGTGAGATGGTATCTCAGTGTTGTTTTAATTTGCATCTCTTGAATGACTAGTGATGTTGCACATTTTTTTGTATATTTATTGTGGCAGGTACTTTTTAAAACTGCTTGTGCCTTTATTTGTTTATTGGCTTTTTTTTTTTTTTTTTTTTTTTTTTGAGACAGGGTTTCACTATGCAGTTCAGGCTGGTCTTGAACTCACTTTGTAGCCCAGGCTGGCCTCGAACTCACAGCGATCCTCCTGCCTCAGCTCCCAAGGCTGGGAGTACAGGTGTGCACCACCACGCCTGACTTTGCCTTCATTCATTTAGTCCAACAACCCAGGAGGTCCATCCTCCCAAGGAGGATGCCAGGACTGACTGAGAGGTGGACGTCTTGCCCAAGATGACTCAGCTAGTGACAGCCAGAGCTGGGCCAGCTCCATCCACGCCGTCCCTCCCACTCTGTCTGTGCAGATTAAGTGTCCATTGATACGACATCCTCACTTGCCATTCAGGTCATCCACGTCTACTGAGTTCCTATGACTATGGCAATGGGTCCCAGAGGACTCAGTATGAGCCAGATAAGACCCACACTGTCCCCAGGACACACTCGGCCTGATGGAGATCCAACCAAGTCAACAGGCCCTTGGCTGGGGAGGGGAAGGGACGGGTCAGCTGGTGACCTCTAAGGTTTACCTCTGCACTCACAGTTCTAAAGAACCACAGTCCCCACATTCACTTATGGAAACTCCTGGGTTTGTCAGTCTCTAATTGCAACATCCTTCCAAGGAACAGCCTATGATCCAACCTTTCAGGCTTCCAGCCATCTGTGATTCAACATACGAGTGTGACAAGGGAGGCCCCAAGGTACATGGTTCACCCAGCCAAGAGGTACAGTAGCCCCACCCAGCTCAGTCCCAGAAGTCCCCTGGGTCCAGCTGGAGGGGAGCCTAGACCAGGGTGGAGTGGGGAGGGCAAGAGTATGAGCCACCTGTCAGTGGGACTCTGATTGTTTGCTGGTACAGCTGGACCAGACCAAGGGGGACAGAGGTATAAGCCAGATCTTCCCCTCAGGAACCTTCAGGCCAGCTGAGCAACTGGACATGCTGAAGCCCAGTGTGACATGGGCAGGAGACTGGGCTGGAACAGGGCAGGAGCACCATGGAGTTCAGTGACCTCCCCAGGAACAGGAGGGGTGGTACCTGGGGTCAAGTTGCTGACTTGGGAATCTTCAGTTTCCTCAGGCCACACCCAGTAGGTGTATACCCATTGCAGAGATGGAAAACTGAGCCCCAATGAAGTTCCCTGGCCAGTGGGGAAGGTAGAAGGCCAGGACCAGAACCCAGACATTCCAAACGGAGCAACACATTTTAGGAAGCCAGGTTTACACTGCACTGTGGTGTGTCCCTCCATCAGAGTGTTCTCCAAGCCCTGCCCCCTCTCTAGAATCCCTTCCCCCAAATCACTGGCCGGCAGCCTTCTGGTTGGGGAAAAGGCCACCCTGGCCAGAGCCTTTGATCCTGAAGGTGGCCTCCCAACTTCCACAGGCAGGCAGGCTTCTGCTGAGGTGGGCTCCCCCACAGCTGGGAGGCTCTACGGGCTGCAGCAGCAGCTGGTTGCCTCCCTCCCCACAGCCACTGTGGGGCCTGCCTGGCTCTGCCTTCAGGGAGTGCAGAGGCAGCCAGCTTCCGGCCAGTGCACTCTAGGTACCAGGCCCTGGACTGGGCACTGGGAAGAGGGAGCTGTCTGAGGCCAGGGTGCTGTCTTTGAAAAGTGCCCAGTCTGTACACCCTCACACAGTAGGTGCTCAAGGAGTCTGGAACGGAACTGAAATTAACAAGGAAGTACAGAGAGCTGGCAGGGCCCTCCTGAACCCCTCACTCTCACCCCGCCCCAGCGTCCTGTGCTTCAGGGTCACAGCGGGCAGGGACAGGAGAGTTAATATTGTCGCCCAGCCTCCCTGGTCTTCCTTCCATTAAGCAGCAGTTAGGAAGCACCTACTGTGTGCCCAGCTTGGTTTTGGGGGCAGGGCTAAACTCGTAGTGAGTTTAGGGGCGCAAGCAGCATCCACACCATTGCTTCATAGGAAGGAGAGGCAGAGACTGAGGGCATCTGCCAGGAGGCAAGCGGGGAGGGAGCTTTACAGATGGAAGAGACCCTTCCTGAGGCCAGTGCTCTGGGACAGTTCCTGGTGGCTGGAGGATAGCATGCACTCCCTTAAAGGGGGGACAGGAGCAGGAACCTGGAGGCTGGAGGGGCAGGCAGAGGTATCCTGTCCACCTAGCAGGATTGGCAGGGACAGGACAGCTGTCCCTTCAGGCCACTAGCGACAGGGAGTGCAGAGTTCCTGGGACTTGACTGACGGCAAGCGCAGCAAGTAGTCCCAAGAACCCAAAGGTCTCGGCGGGGCGAGGGTGGGGCGGATGAGGCTCGGCCTTCACCTGTCCCCAGGTCCTGCGGGGAGGGAGTAGAGCCCAGCATCCCTCCCCGTGCCCCAAGGGCTACGACAAGCCCGTCCTTGCCCTGTCCCTCCTGGACACCGAGGACGGAGCCCTTTTCCCCGTTCGGGGTGTGCAAAGGTTGTCGGTCCTCAGACCGGCGGAGGCGGGACGGTGGCGGGCGGGTTACCTGCTTCCCGCCACCGGGGCGGGGCGGGGCGAGGGAGGGGCCGCGCGACACCTGCGAAGGCGGGCGGCCACCTTGCAGCGTCGGGGATCGGCGGGGCCCAGAAGCCGGGAGAGAAGGAGGCGACAAACTTGGAGCGAGGAGTGACCTGGGGGCCGGGGGCGGAGTCGCGGGCGGGGCGGAGAGAGGCCGAGCGAGCGCGGCGCGGCGGCCCAGGAAGCCCGAGCGCCGCCCACCCATCCGGGGCGCCGCGCGCAGGGCCACGGCTGGGTCGGGGGCTGCCGGCCTCGACCCCCAGCGCGACCCTGCCGCCCCCAGCCCGGCCCCAAGATGATGAAGAGGCAGCTGTACCGCATGCGGCAGCTGGCCCAGACGGGCAGCTTGGGACGGTGAGTGTCGCCCCCTTCCTGGCAGCCCCGCTGTTGCCCCGCAGAACCAGAGCGGGTGTAGAGGGGTGGAGGGACGGGAGCGGGCGGCGGAGGACAGCTGGGCACCTCCTGCCGTCCGGCCGGAGTCCTGCACTCTCTTACTCCCCTCCGAACGCCACTAGGTCCCCCAGGCAGGAGTGACCTTGGGGGGAAGGGGCCCCTCGGTCCCTGACAGGGACCTGCAGAGGGGAGAGTGTGCCCTGACCCTCTCCCTGGGTCTTCTCTGCCCCCTGAGCTTCTGAGTCCACAGTCCTGCCCAGCCTCACTTGTCTCCTCTGGATAATGGGGACAATTACCCGCCACTGACGGCTGGGTGGGGGAGGGGAGGGCGGGTTAGGGCCCAGACCTTGGGGGAGGGGAACAGACAGGGTCCCCGCCTGGCGGAGGAGGGGCCTCCCCATCCCGAAGCGTGCTGCCCCTCCTCCCTCCCCAGGCCTTCTGCTTCTCTGTTTTGCTTCTGCTTTTCCCAGGCTCAGGTGGAATCGTCCCCAGGTCTCCCCGTTCCCACTCCTGGCCCCTGAGCTGGTGCGGGGTGGCCGGAAGTTTGGGAGTCTCTGAGGGCCTGTCTTCTCTGCTCCTCCTCCCCAGCCTCGAGTTCCCCATTCTCTGGGCCCAGGGAGGGGACCGGGTGGCCTGAGACTTGTTCTAGTGTCACAGTGGCACAGGCGTCTGTGTGCACCGGCAGCCGGGCCCCCGTGCTCCGGGCCTCAGCATCCCCACGTGTCCCCAGGCCCCTGCCCACCCTGCCCACAGCTGCCCTCCAGAGTCCTCGGGCCTGGCAGCCTGGGAGTCCCAGCTCCCACACTTCCCGTTCTCGGGGCCAGCCTAGGCCTCCTCTTTTCCGGGCAAGGCTGGCACTTTGTAGGGTGAGCAGAAGAGAGGCTCTGCCTACCCCTGCATCCCAGAGCAGGGCCCCCTTGGGTTTCAGTGGCCCATCCTCTCTCAGGACACAGCCCAGGGTGGAGGAGGAAAAAGCCATGAATCCTATTCCCGCCCCATGGAATGTGCTCTGACTGGGGTGAAGCCAGGCCACCCAGGGCGGGCCCACCTGGGAGGGGCTGTGAAAGCCCTGGGGTCCAGGTGTCCTGCAGGGGACAGGGGGAGGCAGAAGGTTTCCTAGCCCAAGCTGGCTCAGCGCAACCTCCCCTCCCCATAGCAACCCTGAGACAGCCGAGTTCCTGGGTGAGGAGCTGCTGCAGGTACGTGCCTGGGCGTGGGAGGCAGGCCTGTGCAGGCTGGGGAGGGGACGGGGCAGGTGGGGACGCTGGCTGCCCTCTCCTGAGGTTGAGTCATTCCCCACACTTGGCCATGGGGTCCCCAGGAAGAGGGAGGAGAAAGGCAGTTCCTGCTCTGGGGGAGCAACAGGGCAGTGAGGGGGGACTGCTGCCTCAGGATCCACTGCCCCCACCTCCCTCCTTCCAGGTGGAGCAGCGGCTGGAGCCGGCCAAGCGGGCAGCCCACAATGTCCACAAGCGGCTGCAGGCCTGTCTGCAGGGCCAGAGTGGGGCCGACATGGACAAGCGGGTGGTGAGTTTAGGGCTGGGGTTTCCCTGCCAGTGTGAGCCTCGGGTACCATTTGAGGCACCAGGACCTTCTGAACCCCTTCTTGACCCTGCTTCCCTCTGCACCATCCCTGTGAGCAAAGCCAGGCCTCTGGCTGCACCAGTAAATCTCCGTGCTCTCAGCACACAGAGCAAGCTCTCCACCGGGCAGCCTCCTAAGGGAGTAACATTGGAGCTGGATTTTAAGTGACACTCCGGTATTAATAAGCAAGCCACATTTATTAATCCACGTCTGCCAGTCTGTTGCTAAGACAGGCTATGCATTGTCTCTCCAAATGCTGGCTGCCACCCTAGCAGGAGGTGCTGTTTTACAAATGAGGAAATGGAGCCTTAAAGTTGCTCACCAAAGGTCACACTGCTAGCAAGTGACAAAAGTGAGGTTCGACTTCTCCTCTCTGTAATCTCAAAGCTAGTGCTGTCCATAAGCCAGGTGGGAGCGTGGAGGGCATGTTTTGAAGTCAGTCAAAGATTCAATGAGGCCCAGGCAGAGTTGGGGTTGGGAATAGGGAGCCATGGAGGGTTTGAGCTCAGCACTCAGTGTCGGCCAGGTCAGCCACATAGCCCCTGGGGAGGGGAATGAGTCCCACTGTCATGCCAGCTCCCCCTTCCTTTCACCCTTGGCCTTGAGCTTCTTGCTGTCTGTGCTTGGTAGTTTCCTAGTCTGTGATGGGACTTGGTCATTCCTCCCTGCCCAGTCAGGTGACTTCTGGGAGGGGGGGGGAGGGGAACCTAGATGAGAGGGGCTCTTACATGGTCATTGGGGATGCCACCCCCTCCATGCCGTGCTGCCCTCTGGTTGGTTTCCACTCTTGCACCTGTGACTACCACCTCCCTGGTCCCCTCCACCCCGCCCTGGGCTCGCTGGGTGCTCAGGCGGGCTGGGGAGCCAGGTGCACTCAGGCTCACAGCCCGGCCCGCCTGCTGTCCCTGCAGAAGAAGCTTCCCCTCATGGCTCTGTCCTCCACGATGGCCGAGAGCTTCAAGGAGCTGGACCCTGACTCCAGCATAGGGTGAGCGTGGCTGGGGCTGAGCCCTCAACTGAGGATGTCAAGAAGCAGTCAGGGGGCCGGTGAGACGGCTCAGCGGCTTAAGCGCCTGCCTTGCAAGCGCGAAGGCCCGAGTTCGACTCCCGGATCCCACATACGAAAAAGGGGCCGGTGATATCGCTCAGCGGCACGGGTGCCTGTTGGCGCGCGAGGTCCTGAGGTCGTCCCCCCGGTACCCACAAAAAAAAAAAAAAAAAAAAAAAAAAAAAAAGAAGCAGTCAGGGCTGGGAGGGGTCCACATCAGCAAGGCAGCCAGGTGGGAAGGGTGACCAGGCTGGTGACAGTGTTAGATTAGTGAGGACACTAGGGCTGGGCAGAGAGCAGAGGAGCAGGAAGTGATGGGGAGGGGAGGCCCCACCGAGTTGGGGGTGGGGCAGGGTGAGTGCCATTGGGCCTGGGCCCACCAGCTGCTGTGTCCATAGGAAAGCCTTGGAGATGAGCTGTGCCATCCAGAACCAGCTGGCCCGAATCCTGGCTGAGTTCGAGATGGCCCTGGAGCGGGACGTCCTGCAGCCCCTCAGCAGGCTGAGTGAGGTGACCCTGCCCCCAGCCCATCTTTTCCACCCTCTAGCTCCCTCCCCCAGCCCCCTGAACCCCTCTTGTCTGTCCTCAGGAGGAGTTGCCCGCCATCCTCAAGCACAAAAAGAGCCTACAGAAGCTGGTGTCCGACTGGAACACCCTCAAGAGCAGGTAGGAGATGGAAGGAACCTGGGGAAGGACACTGGTGGCCCGCAGAGCCTGGGAGGACACTGCAGGGCCCACTGGGTACAGGGAGACAGCTGGTCTATGGAAGCCCATGTGGTGAGGGTACATGTGAGGGTGTGCACATGTTCCACAGTTGACCCCAAGGCCTGGATACCCCCATTCCTCCAAGATCCCAGGATGGCCCATGGGCCCCCATCCTGCACTCTGAGCTAAGCGGCTGTGATCACCAAGTCTACCGCCAGGGGGCGACCCAGAGCACTCTGGCGCATACTGCGCAAAGACCCAAGGGATTTTCAAGAGTGAATCCCAGAACCCTGTGTGGTCCCTGTATGGAGGGGACACTTGGCTCTGGGCGCAGTGGGGCTAGTGACCACCCCACCTTGGGATCATCCCCAGGCTCAGCCAGGCCGCCAAGAACTCAGGCAGCGGTCAAGGCCTGGGCGGCGGCCCGGGCAGCTACAGCCACACCACAGCAGCTGCCAACAAGGTGGAGACGCTGAGGGAGGAGGAGGAGGAGCTGAAGAAGAAAGTAGAACAGTGCAAGGTGAGGAGTGTGGGCGCCCTAGTGTGTGCAGGTACCATCCCTGTTTCACAGAGGAGGAAACTGAGGCTCAGAGGGGACCTGACTCACCCAAGGCCACACTCCTAGGAAGCAGCAGGGGTAGGTGGGCTTTGGAGCAAGACAGGGCCAGGTGCTGTACACTGGCCCTTATATCATGGCCTCCTTGGTCTACACCACATGCAAACATGTGGGAGGCGGGAACAGGATCCGGTCACTGGACTCTGAGGTGTGTTTGCTGAGTGAATGAATGAATGGTGCTGGAAGTAAGTGAATGAAAAATGATTATAGGGGGCTGGTGAGATGGCTCAGCGGCATAAGTGCCTGCCTGGCAAGCGCGAGGGCCTGAGTTCGACTCCCGGTACCCACATATGAAAAAAGGGCCGGTGATATCGCTTAGCGTCACAGGCACCTGCTGGCACCAAGGTCCTGAGGTCAACCCCCGGTACCCACAAAAAAAAAAAAAAAAAAAGAAAGAAAAATGATTATAGCCAGGTACGGTGATGTACACCTGGGAGGTTGAAGCGGGAGGAGCGCAAGTTCCAGCCCAATCTAAGCAACTTAGCAAGACCCTATCTTAAAAAATAAAAAGGGCCAGGGATGTAGCTCAGTGTGAAGGCCCTGGATTCAATCCTCAGTGTTCATACCCCCCACCCAAAAAAAGAATGATCGTAACCAAACATAGTGATACATGTCTGTAATCTCAGCTACTCGGGAAGCTGAGGCAGGAGGATCACAAGTTCAAGCTCAGCCTGAATTTAGCAATTTAGCAAGAATCTGCCTCAAAATAAAATATAAAAAGGGCTGAGGATGTAGCTCGGGGTAGAAGCCTCTGGGTTTGATGTCTAGTAGTACAAAAGCAACAAAGGAGAGAATGACCATATGGCGAGTAACAATGCACCGGGCTGAGAATGTTGGGACCCATAGATGAGGACTAGAAGCTGTCAAAGGCCTTTAAGAGTTTTTGGAGTTCCCAGTGGGCTTGCCCCAGGTACAGACCTTGGCCTAGAGAGGAGCCGGCGGGGACCCTCTGTGCATAACTGGGCAGGTGGCTGTCCCCTGTGAGCCTCAGCTTCCCTGCCAAACCCCCATCCTCCCCTGGTGTAAACTCTCCTCTCTGTGTCCTCAAGGACGAGTACTTGGCCGACCTGTACCACTTTGCCACCAAGGAGGACTCATATGCCAACTACTTCATCCATGTGAGTCCAAGACCTGGCCCCAGCCATTAGAGCTTGGGGGCAGACACCAGAGCCAGGGCCACTGGAACCCCTGAGAGAGGGTGGGACCTGCTCTAGGGACCCTGAGGAAGGCTCCGCCCCTCACTCCCCTGTGGGTGTCACTCTGTCCCCACAGCTTCTGGAGATTCAGGCTGATTACCATCGCAGGTCACTGAGCTCTCTGGACACAGCCCTGGCTGAGCTGAAGGAGAACCACAGCCAAGCAGGTGGGCACCTGGGCAGGCCACGCTCCACCCAATCCCACCCAGCTCAGGGCGCAGTAGGGACCTTGGATGAGTTAGGTTTGCGTGGAGAGGTTGCTGTGGCTGCTCTGTGGAGGGTGGCATGACCAGAGCTGGGAGACCTTATAGGAGGCAGAAGGGAGGTGACAGTGGGTCAGTGGGGGTTGGGCAATTCCATGGGGGGATGGTGGATGATTCTAGATGTGTGCATAGAGCGGGGTGCATGGTGGTACCACCTTGAGGATACCTGGGGGTGCCCCCAACTGCCCAGTGGTGGGAGGGCCCTGGGCCGCTGATCTGTCTCGTCCCTGCAGACCCTTCCCCCTCGATGACGGCCACCCCCTTCTCCAGGGTGTATGGGGTGTCGCTGGGGACTCACCTGCAAGAGCTGGGCCGGGACATCGCCCTGCCCATTGAGGCCTGCGTGCTGATGCTGCTGTCCGAGGGCATGCAGGAAGAGGTGGGGAAGGGGCATCGGGCCCTTGTGCTGCCCTGACCCTCCACACGCTGCCCTGTGCTGGGACCTGCAGTTCCCAGTTAGAGCGAGGTTCCAGGAGCAGACGTGGCTGCCTGTGGACTGAAGGTCACTCCCTCCCTCGCGCTGGAGGCCTGTGGCATCCCTTGCCGCACACTTAATGATCCCTTGTTGGCTCCATTTTGGAAAGGGGAGACAGGCAAAGAGGAAAACAGGCCCTAAGGCCCATAAGGAGGCGCCATGGAAACCAAGGGCTCTGCAGTGCAATCACTGTCACAGGCTGGCCCCTATCTGGCCTCTGTCCCTTACTGATGACATCACTACCATAGCCTCTTCCCTAAGAATATAGGTGGGAAATATCCGAAGATAAAAGAGGCTTCCTGCCGGTCCTACTGGCCCCCTTTTTCCTCTCCACTCCTGGCCAGATTCCTGTCTCCCCACAGCTTTCCTCAGCTCCCCCTGACTTCCCAGGCTCTTCGCTTGGAATTATAGACGTGGAAGGCAGCTCCACTCTGCCCCCTGGGCCAGCAGGCTATGGGTGAGCTGGAGCTTCCAGCTGGTGCCCTGCTCTGGCCCCCTCCGTGACCCCCGGCTCCCCCTTGAATCCCAGGGCCTCTTCCGTCTGGCCGCAGGGGCCTCGGTGCTGAAGCGCCTCAAGCAGACGATGGCCTCAGACCCTCATGGCCTAGAGGAGTTCTGTTCTGACCCGCACGCCGTGGCAGGTGCCTGACCCAGGGAGCCCCGGGCAGGAGCGGCGGGGGGAACCTCCCTGAAATAACCCCATGATGGTTTTGTTTTAAGGCCTGATATTCTGCAGAGGAGGCTTAGGGTTTCTAACAGGGTTTGCCATGAACCCCCTGACACGCATATATGTTTTTCTGGGGACAAGATCACCAACCATTTTGTGAAAAGGGCTGTAGCCCAAAGAGGCCACGAGACTTGGACATGTTAGTGTGAGCAAGGGCTGCAGGTCTTCCACATGGAGAGAGCTGGACACTGGGGGAGCAGGTTGGGGGCTGCCTCTGAACTTATCCCCTGTCTCTGCTTCAGGTGCCCTCAAATCCTATCTCCGAGAGCTACCAGAGCCCCTGATGACCTTTGACCTCTATGATGATTGGATGAGAGCAGCTAGGTGAGGTGTGGGTGAGGGGGGATGGGGAGGAAGAGGCCCCAGAGCTAGGGATCAATGTTGCTCTCCCTCCTTAGCCTGAAGGAGTCTGGGGCCCGGCTGGAGGCCCTCCAAGAGGTGTGTGGCCACCTGCCCCCCGAGAACCTCAGCAACCTCAGGTGAGCCCAGGCCACCTCCCTGGTTACCCCCAGAGCCAGAGCCCAGCTGGGTTCGGGGGCCGTGGTTGAAGTCTGGCCCTGCCACCGTGTCCTAAGCAATACTTCTGAAAATACAGCTTTGCTGGATGGGCTTTATTTCTTTTTACTAGACACTGAAGTAAACAAACACCTTGAACTTTTAAGTCACACTGCCCAGCTTCAAGCCCCACCCCTGCCAGCCACTATGTGGCCCTGGGAGTAAGTGGTGTCATCACCTGTAAAATACAGGTCATAACAGTCCCCGCCCCACACCAAGGCTGGGAGGATTCTCATCATAGCTCTGTGCCCAACATGTGGTTGCATTTGATAAGTGGATCAGCTGATTTAACTACTGAAAGTTTAAAACTGGGGGTTGCGGGTGTAGCACAGTGGCAGTGGCCTAGCATGCACAAGGCCATGGGTTCTATTCCCAGCACTGCAAAAAAATAGAAAAGTTAAAAGTCACCCTGTAGGTTCCTTCCCACTCTGGAAACATGGGGCAGGGAGGTTCTCAGGCCTCAGGGGCATCGATGGGTGTTTATGGCCCAGGGCGCCCTGGCCCCATCCCAAGCCCACCTCCTGCCCAGGTACCTGATGAAGTTCCTGGCCCGGCTGGCTAAGGAGCAGGACATAAACAAGATGACGCCCAGCAACATCGCCATCGTCCTGGGGCCCAACCTGCTGTGGCCACCTGAGAAAGAAGGGTGAGGAGCCATGGGCAGGGGAAGGTGATGGGAGGGAAGCAGTCCCCTCCCAAGCCATCTGCTGCTTATTTCCGTGGGGCCTCAGTTTCCCCATGTATGGAGATGGGGCAGCTCCTGTTCCCAAGGCTGCATGTTGAGCAGCCTGAAAGACTGGGGACCCCACAGGGCTTTGGACACAGGCATTCTGGGTAATGGCGGCGAGCGGGCGTGAGGTGGCCTGAGGTGGGGGCTGGGAGCCCAGACCTTTGCTTCTGGCTCCACCCCTGACCTCCAGAGATGGCTCTGAACCTCCACTTCCTCATCTGTAAATTGGAGAGAAATTGTACAAGCTTGAGGGGCTTTGCTTGGGGAATCAGAAGAGATCACAGGAAGTGTTACCAACTAAAGTACTGTGGGATGGGAGGAGTCCCCATCACTTACCAGGCTCCAGATGGTGCAGATTGCATCGGTGTGCGGAGACAGTTGCTCGGTAGGGGCTGTCTGGACCCGAGAACTGTGGACAGAGCCCCCCGTGACTAGGGACATCTGTCATGGGTGAAGGACTGAAGCTTTGCAGAGGTGGTGACTCACTTTGTCTCCCTTTCTGTGCCAGGGACCAGGCCCAGCTGGACGCAGCCTCGGTGTCTTCTATCCAGGTGGTGGGTGTGGTCGAGGCTCTGATACAGAGCGCGGACACCCTCTTCCCTGGAGGTGAAGCTCCTGCCTCGGTGAACGTTGCCCCGTGTCCCCTCCCCCTGCCCAGGCTGGTGAAGGCTCTGAATGTGAGACCTGCTCTTTCTGTCCCCAGACATCAACTTCAACGTGTCCGGCCTCTTCTCAGCCCTCGTCCCCCAGGACAAGGTCAGCGATGGGCCGGCCTCAGAGGAGTCACCGCCCGCTGCTGTGCCCACTCCAGCGAGCACCCCGGCCCCAGCTCCAGCCCTGGCCCTGGGCTCGGCCTTAGTGGCACCCAAGGAAAGGTAGGAACTGAAGAGTATGAACAGTCCCTCTCCTGGCCTCTCAGGACTTAGGAGAGGTTGTTCTTGGTATTTTCATATGAAAGACCCATCTCCCAGTTCCCAAGCAGGGACTGGGGACGGTGCCCTACTCAGCCTTAGATGTGGCTCCTTGGTCCTTGCATGGTGATTAACCTAGCACCTACTATGTGCCAGGTGCTGTATTAGGCTCTGCAGACTTAGGGAGCTGGGAGGTGGCCATTTGGAAATTTGTAAACACCTTTCGGTCTTCTCCCAGATCCTTTAAGTCTGGAAGGGCTTTGTGGGGTGGTGTTGCCTCTATACCAAGCAGGAAGTGTTCGGTTTCCCACAGACTGTGTGGCCCACACTGGATTTCTTCTGATGAGCCAGGTGCTGTTCTTTGAGCTGGCATCGCAGGGTTATGGAGAGTCCAGCATGTGCCCAGAGGCATCTGTGATGTCAGGGAACGGGGCGCCCTGCAGGAGGCTGAGGCGGAACGCAGGCAGAGTGGGGGCCACAGGAAAGGCCTTCCTGGGGAGCAGAGACCTGGGAGTCTCCCCAGGGTTACAGGTTACACCTCTGGGAGGTGACCCAGCCTGTCCCTCCTCCCCTTCCCTCACAGGACAGAGTCCGAAGTGCCACCCAGACCAGTCTCACCTACAATCAACAGGAGCCCTTCGGAGACAACCGCCCCGGCAGAGGACACAGGCCGGAGGAGTGAGTGGCTGTGGGAGTGGAGAAGGGGACAGGACAGGCGGGAAGCGGGCGGGGGGGGATCCCAGGCCACCCATCCTTTGGACCACGAGGGGAGGCCACAAATGGAGGTGGTTAGAAGCCCAGGCTTTGCCACCTAGCACTGTGGTTCAGATTCAGCTCTGTGACTGTGGGCAGGTAACATCGCCAGTCCGAGTCTCAGCTTCCTCCCCTGTGGGGTGGGACAGTAACTGGACTTGCCTAGAAGGGCCATGTGGAGAATGACTGGCTGCAGGGAGAGGGTGGAACTCCGGGGCCAGAAAATAGAAAGCTTGGGTGTCCCATGTTGAAGAATCCCAGAGGTCACAGAGAGCCAAGGGGACAGGAAGAGGTGAGGGCAGGGAACAGGTGCGAAGGGCGGGGAGTCCTCACCAAGGTGACTGGCACCCTTGGGAGGCCCCACCAGCCTTGGGCCCCTAGAGTTGCCACCTGGGCGCACTGTGCAGGGCAGCTGCAGGAGCAGGTGGGCCGTACAGGGAGCTTCCTGGAGGAGGACGCAGGCAGGGTCAAAGGGTTGTTATCACAGCATCACCTGAGCTGCTCACACCAGCTAGGGGAGCTCAAGGGTCTCACCCCATCTTACCAGTGAGGAAATGGGGGGGCAAGGGAGTCAAATGGTGGAGCTAGGGCTGGAGTCCAGACCTCAGCTGCCTCATGGGGTCGGATCTTTAGGAGCTGGGATGGGGTAGCTCCAGTGGGCTTCCGAGAGGAGGTGAGCAAGACCCAGGTGTCTGCAGGGACAGGCGCTGCCTGTTTATTCAAGTGCGTACAGATACCTGCTGTGCGCCCAGCACAGGGCTAGGCAGCCACACACATGTTGGCCTCGCTAGCTTTATGTTGTCATGAGGAAGACAAGCAATGACCAAGTGAGAGAAAGTGGATGCGATCATTTCAGAGAACAAGTCCTGTAAAGAAAGGGGTGGGGCGGGCACTGCTGTAGCGAGATGGTTGGGGAGGCGCTGAGGGGTAAACCTCCTGAAAGGAGACCTCCTGAGGAGCGGCTGACTGTGGCAAGTGTCTGCTGCCAAAGGGACAGCATATGCAAAGGTCCTGGGGTGGGGCCGAGCTTGGTGGATGCACCACAGGCTTATGATGTGTAAATTCCCCATTTTCCTTCCTCCACAGCCAAGCGCCCCGCGCCAGCCCGTCCCACCATGCCTCCCCCTCAGCTCTCCAACACCCGCTCCTCTCCTCCAGTCCCACCCCCACCCCCTGGCAGCCCTGTGACTCCCCGGGCTCTGCCACGCCGTCTGGTAGGCAGCAGCCTCCGGGCCCCCACAGTGCCACCCCCGTTGCCCCCTGTTCCCCCTCAGCCTGCCCAACGCCAGAGCCGACGTTCACCGGCCTCCCCCAGCCCAGCCTCCCCTGGCCCGGGCTCCTCGAGTTCACCTGCACAGGTGGAAGCACAGAGAGTGCACACAGAGGATGGGGGGCCCCCTGAGGCTGTAGGTGGGGTCCCCACTCCCCAAGCTGTGCCCCCTCAGCCCCGGCCCAGGGGCCTTGCCTCGGAGACCGACTGAGCATGAGGCTCTGCCCTGACTGGCCCTCAGTGTCCCCATCCTCCTGGGTCAGCCCTTGCCCCTCCAAGGGATGGGGTCCCCCAGCCTTCGCCCACAAGTGCCTCCGTGCCTGCGGGGTCAGCCACCATGGCCAGGAGGGCTCCGGACAGCCCTCCATTTCCTGACCTTTTCCTATTCTACCCTGAGCTTGGGCTCCGCTCCTCTCCCCACCCTCTGGCAGGGTCCCAGGGAAGCCACCAGAAGGAAGGACAGGCTTGCCTGCTCCTACAAGACTTATTTTTCTCTTGCCAACATATTTTTTGTAAGGCTGGTAAATAAATTATTTTGGACAAAACTGGAGCATCTGCCCAAATGATAGTTTTATTTTCTGTCCTCAAAATAAAGAAGCCACTTTCATGAAGGGGAAGATTGCATATTCTCTTTGCCTCCTTTCTTTCTTCCACTCTGAAATGCTGACAGTCAGTGCTTGTAGAGATTTCTCTAAGCTGCACACTGAGCTTTTCTCTTCTCCCAGGGAAGTGAATACCATTAGCACTTGCAGGTGGGGAGATGAGGCTGCTGAGGTCGCAGTGAGCAAGGAATGGGCCTGGCATGAGGAGCTCAGGCTGAGGATTCCAAAGCCCAGGCTTGTTCCTGACACTCTGAGAGGTTTGCTTACCTCCTTAGTTTCCCAGTTTCCTCATCTGACAGTCTTAACAACCCCACCACCATGGTGTCCTGAGAGCCCAGTGAGGCGCTCCTGTAAGTATCAAAGCGCCACTTGGAGCACAGAAGCCCAGGAAGCTTGGCAGCTGCTGCCTCTATTTTCTGGCCCCTTCTGGGAGCAGGCAGGGAAGGCTCAGGAGCAGGCATGGATGGGTCTGTCCTTCAGTGAGGCTGCTCTGGGCCAGCTCCTTAGCCCAGCCCTAAACCCACCCCCCCGGGGCTTCTGAGAACAGACAGGCAGGAGAAGTTACAAACAGAATCAAGCGTCACGGTGCTGGTGGCGCTGGAAGGCCATACTGATAGTCTGGGTAGGGGTGGGCCACTGTCTTAGTCACTTTCTCATTGCTGGGACAGAATATCTGACACCCACAACTTAAGGAGTTTATTTTGGCACATGTTTCTAGCCCATAGTTTGCTGGCTCCAAGCAGGACAGCAGAGGGACATAGCAGAGGAAAAGCTGCTCCTGCCATGGCAGCCGGGAAGCAGAGTGAAGGAGGAGCCGGGCAGGGAGATAAAACCGTCCAGGTCATGTCCTCCTCCAACCCCCACCTCCTAACCGCAAGTCAGCTATAATCCATCGTCTTCCCAGAGGCCTGCCTATGATCCCATGAGCCTCTTACGGGACATCTAGATATAAACCATAACGGCCACCTAAAAGACGCTGATGTGTGTTTGAGGAGGGGTTAGTCAAGGAAGGCTTCCTGGAGGTGGTGATGTCTAAGGAGCCGGCCAGGTGAAAAAGGTAAAGGAAAAAGCAGGAACATTTCAGACCAAGGAGACCACCCCTGCAAAGGCCAGGAAGAAAAGGCACGGGTACTGGGAAAGGGAAAGTATTGGACCCTCCAGCCAGCGAGATGGCTCAGCGGCGTAAGCGCCTGCTGGCGCGCGAGGTCCTGAGGTCGACCCCCGGTACCCACAAAAAAAAAAATATTGGAGCCTCGAGGAGTGGGTTGCAAGGTATGCCCTCCACCCGCAACCCCCACCCCCACCCCGCCACCACCTTTGCAGGTCCAGCTGCTCTGGGGGGAGGGGGCAAAACGTCTGCAGAGCCTTCTCAGATTCATTCCTGCTCCCTACACTTTAAAGTCCTGGCTTCTCAAAGGTTCTAAGATCTGCAGTTTCCTCCACATCAGAAGCCCCCCTCCCCAAAATGGTGACCTAGGCAGCTGGGTTACCCCATCACTGCCCTGGGGGACTGGCCTAGGAAATCCCAAAACGCCCAGACCCCACCCGAAACTGAGACTGAGCGCCCAGTATGCATCCGGGTCCTAAAAAAGCAGTTGTCAAGTCATCTAACTGTACGCTGAAGATCTACACATCTTATTCTATGTAAATTATCTCAAACATGACTCCCCCAGGGGACTCTTACGCACACGCAGCGTGGAGAGCCACTAGGCCAGCCCAGGGGACGCGGGGCCCAAGCAGGCACCGTGCGCCTCTCGTCCGACATTTTTCTCAGGACTTCGCTCTGAACTGGAGCGCGCGCGGTTCAGAGGCCATGAGATGAGACCCCCGGGGGAGGGGAAGGGGAAGTAAACAGGGTTAAAATGTGTTATGTACATGAACCAGCTCCCCGCAATGAATGTCATCATAATGTACTGCAAACATGTACTAATACACATTAAAACAATAAATTTAAAAAACAAAGAGTTGACCCAAAGACATCTTTCTTAGCACGTGTTTTTCTCCTAGCAACCAGCTCTCCTAAGCGTCTGATTGGCTGGGGGGCGCGGGGCCAGTCGCTCTCGTTTTCTAGTCATAGCTCCTTATTTGTTACAAAGAACGTCAGTCTCCCAGGCTCCCACACCCTTGTAAGAGGGTAGTCGGAGTTGAAACTTGGCGGCGATTGGCCCAGCAGAAAAAAGGGGCAGGGCTAAGGGAGACTGGTTCTTTACTGGTCTCTGCCGCAGCCGCGATTCCCGCCCCTTTCTCCGAGCTCCTTTCCTCCGCTCTGTTCTTCTCCCAGCCTCTCGCCCCAACTGGCCGCAGTCCAGGCCGTGGCCCCGCCCCCTGCCCGTCCGGAGCGCCGATTGGCCCTGCAGGACGCGCCGAGGAGAGCGCGCCGTGCCCGCGGAGGGAGAGTGGCGCGAGCGTGCGGGCGGCCGGCCGGCTGCATGGCGCGCTGCGAGCCGCTGCGTGGCGCGGCCCTGCGCGACCTGCTGGGCCGCACGCAGGGGATCCTGTTCGACTGCGACGGGGTGCTGTGGAACGGCGAGCGCGTCGTGCCTGGCGCCGCGGAGCTGGTGGAGCGGCTGGCGCGAGCGGGCAAGCAGGCGCTGTTCGTGAGCAACAACAGCCGGCGCGCGCGGCCTGAGCTGGCCCAGCGCTTCGCGCGCCTGGGCTTCGGGGGGCTGCGCGCCGAGCAGCTCTTCAGCTCCGCGCTCTGCGCCGCACGCCTGCTGCGCCAGCGCCTGCCCGGGCCGCCCGACGCGCAGGGCGCCGTGTTCGTGCTGGGCGGCGAGGGGCTGCGCGCCGAGCTGCGCGCCGCGGGGCTGAGCCTGGCGGGGGACCCGGGCCTCGTCCCGCGCGTGCGCGCCGTGCTCGTGGGCTACGACGAACACTTCTCCTTCGCCAAGCTGAGCGAGGCGTGCGCGCACCTGCGCGATCCCGACTGCCTGCTCGTGGCCACCGACTGCGACCCTTGGCACCCACTCAGCGACGGCAGCCGGACCCCCGGTGAGCGCAGATGGGGAGGGGGAGAGGCGGGTGGGGCACCTGCGCCGTCGCCGCCACCGCCACTGAAGGGCAGGGGTGCAGTGGGGATCCGGAGGGATGCGAGGGACATTGTCATGTCTAGTCATTGCAGCGGCTGTCACTTGTGAGGAGCAGCGGCGGGGCCCCGTTTGACAGATAAGTAAACCAAGGCCAGTTGTAGCTCTGGGAGTTGCAGGTGGAATCCAGGTCTCCTCCTGCACCCCTGACATCTTGCCCCGCCCACCGAGGGGTGGGGTTGGAGAAACCTGGAGGGACTGTCCGCTACAGGAGTGTGGGACCTGCGTTCCAGAGGCCGAGGTGGGCAGGTGTGTGGAGAGCGGGGCAGGTGGAGAGTGACCTGCATTCCAGTTTCTGCTCCTCTCGGGCAGCGCTTGGATTACATAACCTGCAGGCGTGTCTTCCTGGGATGCTCACCAGCCACCTCCGCCGGAGAGGACGGTGAACAGGGGCTGCGTGACATAGTGGGGGTTCCGCTGTGTGAGTTCAGGGAGTCCTCCCAGGTGTAGAGTTTCGTGAAGCACCTTGACATCTGTTCTTCATTTCCACGTTACTGCAGATGAGAGCCAGGCGCAGTGGCACACACCTGTAATCCCAACATTCAGGAGGCTGAGACAGGAGGCAGGATCGATAGGAGTTCGAGACCAGCCTGGGCTACATATTGAGTTCAAGGCCAGCCTGCACTGCGTAGTGAGACCTTTATCTCAATAAACAAATTACTCTGCAGCCCTGCAGAGGAGGCGGGGCTCAAGTTAGATAAGAGCAGAGATAGCGGAACAGGCAGTGATGAGTGTGGGGAGCAGGCACAAGGACAGATCTCTGTCACTGTTCTCTGCTGGCCCCAGCTCAGTCATTGCTGCCACATGGGGGAGGGGAGGGGTGCTATGGAGTGTAGTGAAGTAGACACAAGATGGTAAAGGGTGGTGAGGAGGGCCTTGTGCCCAGAGGACCTGGGAAGGCTTCCTGGACAAGGTGCAGGACAGGGTGACAGCGAGGGGTCATAGACGTAGTGTTAACAACAGTGGCAGGGAAGGGCCTGTCCTAGCTCTCTGCTTTGGACCCGCTCGCCATCTGACCGCACCAGCCTCAGTTTCCCCATAAATCTAAGGGGAGGGCTCTGGTCAGATCTATTCTGTGGCTGGATGTGGTGGCACAACCTGTAATCCCAGCACTGGGGAGGCTGAGGCAGGAGGATCGCCACGAGTTTGAGGCCAGGCTGGGCTACATAGGGAGACCTTGTTTCAAAAAACAAAAACAAAACAAAAAAGTCTATTCTATGAAGAAAGATTTTCTTCGAAGGTCGCAAAGCTTGGGTTAAGGCTGTGGAGGAAAAGGTTCCCCGGGGCTCAGAATGAGTGGTGTGAGGAGCTGGGGAAAGATCTGTGCAGACCCGGACCCCACAGTCCCAGTCCCTACCCGGCTGTGCCCCCCTACCCTGCCGGTCACTCCACAGCCAGGAGAGGGAGGCAGACGCTCAAGGAATGCCGTGCTGGGTACAGGCGTGTTTGCGCTCGACTCAGTAGCGCATTGAAACGGTGATGTGAAAATACTAACAAAGGCCCCGACAGCGTCAGATCAGAAAGAGCGCAAATCTGCCAGCTCGCCCTCCCCTCCTAAACTGTGTGCTTTCCTCGGTGCCACACAGCAGCTCCTTGAGCTGGGGAGTAGAAATGTCCCTGTCTTAGGACCATGTCATCAGCATACCGTGCCACGGCCTCAGGCTCAGCTGGGAATTTGTGGGCTGCCCGAGGTCCCTTCACTGCCCTGGCTGCTCTGTTCTCCACGTCTGGCGTACAGTTGGGCCTGGGTGAATCGCAGCTGAATGAAGAAAGGGAGACCTGGGGAGTGATCTGCTGCATCCTACTGGGCTGACAGAGCTGGGGCCACTGGGAAGCTGAGAAAAACATTTTGGGGTGCTCAGTGGAGACTGTCCCATCCTAGAAAGACTCTAACCAGGGGGGCAAATGGTTCTTGCACTTTTTTTTTGTACCGGGAATCGAACTCACAACCTCACGCTTGCACGATTCTTAAGCAAATAAACAGATGGGTGTGGCTCAGAGGTAGAGCTCCCCATTTATGGCCCTAGGTTCAGTTCCCAGCACCAAAAACAAAACAGTGATGGTGCAGGCATGGTGATGAAGGACTGTAATCACAGCACTCTGGAAGGCTGAGGCAGGAGGATCACAAATTTAAGCCCATCCTGGGCAAATTAGCAAGACTCTCTGTCTCCAGAAATAAAAAAGGCCGGGGATGTAACTCAATGCAAAGTCCCTGGGCTTGTTCCTCAATACAAAGAAAAAAAGAACCAGGTGTGGTGGTGCAGGGCTGTAATCTTAGCTATTTAGGAAGCTGAGGCCAGAGGATGGTAAATTGGAGGCCAGTCCTGGCAACTCAGTGGGACCTTATCTCAAAATAAAATTGTGGGGCCAGGGATATAGATCAACGGCATAACACCTGCCTGGCAAGCGCAAAGTCCTGAGTTCAATTCCTCGTACAAAATAAATAAGATGAAATTGTGTGAAAAGGAGGGAGCAGCTGGGGATGTAGCCGATATATACTAGTGTTTATCAAGGGTGTGCAAGGTCCTAACTTCACCTCTCAGTGCCTAGTGAGCGGCGCAGCAGGCGGTCCTGGAGCACACAGCAGGGAGAGCTTTCCAGCCCACCCGAGCCCAGGTCCTGTGGCGACGAGGAAATTCCTTTTTATCAGGGGTCACAAGGATTCTCCCTGTCCCCATTCATCCTCCTTTTCTGCACTTTTGGCTTCACAAGCAGAGCATCATTGGATGTGAGAAGGGGGAGAGGAGGCCCAGAGTGTTAGGGTCCGGGCAGTGGTGTGCTGAGAGATGGTACGAGCTGGGGCTGCATGCCCGTTGTGGCCAGTTTAGAGCTACGGGCGTGATGGTGCTGAAGGAGGAGCTGGGATGCATTTCCGCCCTCGAAGCTATAAATGACCCCCAGGGCTCAGGTGATGGTACGGTTTGGTACAGGAATTAGGAAGTCCTGAGTGTTGAGTATCTGTTGCCTTTGTTTAATTGTAAATTTACAAGTTGACTTTAGTAGCTCCCTTTAGCAACCAGTTTACAAAGTCAGGCACAGCAGGCACAACATGTAATCCTAGGGAGGCTGAGGCAGGAGGATCACATAAGTTTAATAATGAGTTCAAGGCCAGCCTGAAATACATAGCGAGAACTCTGGGGAAAAAAACAAAAAAAAACAAAAAAAATAGTGAGACCCTTTTTCAAAAACAAAAACCTCACAAAATTCCTGAAAATGAAAGTTCACACCCCCACTCCTGCATCACACTGAACTAAACTCTGTTTTTTTCTTTTCTTTTTTGAGACTGGGTGTCCCTATGTAGTCCAGGCCAGCCTCATTCTCCATCCTCTTGCCTCAGCCTTTTGAATGCTGGGATTACAGACATGTCCCACCATGCCCAGCTTTAGCTGCAAATCTGTTCTCGGCTAACAGGCAACCCAGGGCAGATTACTTAATGTTGCTGAGCCTCAGCTTTCTCATCTGTAAAATGGGCTTCTGTGAGCACCCATCACAGCCCCTGGCAGTTTAGAATGGCTTAGTAAGTGGTGTGGCTCATATTATTGTCTGGTCGCGGACATTAGTGTGAAAGCAGAATGTTCTGGTGCAGAGCTGTGCTCGTGGGACCGGTACAGTGGACTCATTGTTCCAGCAGATAGTACCGGGCAGGAAACACGACTATCCTTTTTCAAACTGTCCTCCCATTGTTAGACACTTGGGCGCCATCACAGCATTGCTTATGATCATCACTGACGCCCCAGACATCTTGAGCCAGCCTTTTCTTGTGTCCAGCTAGAATTCTCTTGCAGTCGCTTTCACTGCAGAGGCTGACTGGGTCAGAGGTGCGAATATTTCTGTACCCTGCTGCATTCCAGAGGGGCAGTGCCAGTTCCCAATGCCAAGGACATGGCTTCTGTAGCCATAACCACAACTACTGTCTGCTAAGTGCTTTTCTTTTTACAAAGCCCTGGCCCCGTGATGCCCAGAGTGCCCCTCTGAGGATAGGTGTTAGCTGAATCCCCATTTTGCAGAGTCCAGGGAAACTCAGAGAGGGTGAGTGGCTTACCTGAAGGCACACAGCTGCCAGAGTAGAGGCCGGCTGAGGGCCTCACACAGGAGTGACTAAGCCTGTCCTGTTAACATACAGGGGCTCATTGAGTCCTTACAGTACCCACAGGAGGTAGGTGCTGTGGATGTCCCCATAGTAGAAATGGGGAAACTGAGGCACTAGAGGTTAACCAGCCTGCCCAAGAAAGTGGGGATGGAGTCTGAAACGAGGGATCTGATGGCAGGGCTTGTCCTCTTCACCCTTACCCTGAGACTCAGAACCAGGCCTCGGACTCACGCAGCGCCCTGCCTTAGGTGCCCTGGAATTCCATTTCAGGGGCTGATACTGTTACAGCCGCCTTGCTGCTGATGACTCTCTGTCTCCCGTCTCCCTGCAGGCACCGGGAGCCTGGCCGCTGCGGTGGAGACGGCCTCGGGGCGCCAGGCGCTGGTGGTGGGCAAGCCCAGCCCCTACATGTTTGAGTGCATCACAGAGCACTTCAGTGTGGACCCTGCCCGCATGCTCATGGTGGGTGACCGCCTGGAGACCGACATCCTCTTCGGCCACCGCTGCGGCATGACCACTGTGCTCACGCTCACGGGCGTGTCCCGCCTGGAAGAGGCCCAGGCCTACCTGGCAGCTGGCAAGCACGACCTCGTGCCCCATTACTATGTGGACAGCATCGCGGACTTGATGGGGGGGCTGGAGGACTGAGCCCACCTGACCTTCAGCTGTGGCCTCAGCCTCTTGACCCCCAATCCTACAGATGGAAGTGATGAGTCATGAGTCTCATTAAGCACTATGGGCTCCCTCGCCTCAGTTTCTGTGTCCTGGGGGAGCTGCTGGGCAGGAAGGTGTGAGGACCTTCGTGCCCCCTTCCAGCATTGGCTGGGCACTCTGCTGTTCTGGAAGCTGCCCCTCCAGCTTGGAGGTTCACCCTGGCCTGACCCAGCCAGGTGGCCTTATTTCCTGCCTTGTCACCTCCCCTTCCTGAATACGGGTCTTGATGCCAACTGAAGTATTACCCCAGCCTGGGCACTTGGTCCCCTCCCCTCCCTGGGAACTCCTGAGCCCTGCCTGCCCTTGGGTCCTGGTCTTTGGCTTCCTCTTGGCCTATCAGAGGTTGAGGTAGCTGTTACTGTCCTGAGTGGACCAGTCAGGGCTAAGCAGCAGTGGCTCACTGAGGCCACATCTTGAGTGGATCAAATAGAAGCTAAGGAACAACGACACTTGCATGTCCTAGGTCCTGGGTGGACCCATCTGGACACCATGTAATACTGACCCACTGGTCTTTTAGATTCCAAATAGAATAATTCAGGAGTCCGAGCGACAGTGGCCTCTTGACCATCTGGGTCCCACTAGACCAGCCAGGGTTGATTTCAGTCGATAAACAAGGGGCCAGGTGCGGAGACATCCTCTTCCGTGGAGATTGTGACCCAGCATGCGCAGTGGCCCTGGGCGTGCTGTGGCTGAGAGCCCACCCTCCTTGATCACAGTACCCGCCCAGTATTGGTGGCCATAGCTCGGAAGGGGCCTTTGGTGTCCCCCTGTAGCTAGTGTCTGCTGTGCCACCTTGACACCTCCCACCCCACTCCCAGCTATTTATTTATTTATTTATTATTGTGTGCCAGTGACGTGGTAGGGGCTGGGCCTCCTCGCGACCTCCACCCATTGTAACCAATCCTCCGTACTTAATAAAGTGCGAGTGGGAGTGCAGTGTGTCCCCAAGTTTCTGGCCAGGGCAGGGGAGCCCCTGCCAGGCCTGCTGCCCCAGAACCAGCCACCTGCGACCTTCCCCGCGTGATGCGATCCAGCTCAGCTCTCAGTGTGCAGAGACACACGGCTTCGTGCATCGCCGGTCCTCACCAGTTTGCTTAGTCCTTTGGAAAATCCCGAAGTTTCTCTTACTCATCCTGTTTTGTGAGGTCTGAACAAAGGATACAGCAGATGTTTAATTTAAAATTTTATATTATCACCCCCCGGTACCCACAAAAAAAAATTTTTTTTTGTATTATCATAAAACACATTACCATTAATCCCCCTCAAAATCCTCCTCCTCACTTCACACCATCCCATCATTCTTTAAACTTTCTGAAACCGTTCTGGAAGTTCTCTTTCCTGAGTGTCTTTAGCTGCATACTGTGGCTGCCTTGATGTCCTGAATTGATTCAAAACATTTACCTTTCTTGGTCATTTTCACTTTGGAGAAGAGCCAGAAGTCACGTGGTTCCAGATCCAGTGAATAAGATGAATGGATGGAGACATACCATAATATTTTTATTTGACAGAAATTGCCGTAAATGTTTGATCAGTGAGTTATAAAAAATATGGTGAGCGTTTAAAGTAAAACATAGACTTAAAAGTAATATGACAGGGGCCGGTGAGATGGCTCAGCGGCTTAAGCGCCTGCCCGGCAAGCGCGAGGGCCCGAGTTCGACTCCTGGATCCCACATACGAAAAAGGGGCCGGTGATATCGCTCAGCGGCACGGGCGCCTGCTGGCGCGCGAGGTCCTGAGGTCGACCCCCCGGTACCCACAAAAAAAAAAGTAATACAACAGGGCTGGTGAGATAGCGGCATAAGCGCCTGCCTGGCAAGCGTGAGGTACTGAGTTCGACTCCCGGAACCCACATAAAGGAAAAAAAGTGCCGGTGATATCACTCAGTGGCACGCGAAGTCCTGAGGTCAACCCCCAGTACCCACAAAAAAAAAAAAAAATGACATAAGAATGGTCTGGGGCCGGTGACATGGCTCAGCGGCTTAAGCGCCTGCCTGGCAAGCGCAAGGGCCCAAGTTCGACTCCCGGATCCCACATACGAAAAAGGGGCCGGTGATGTCGCTCAGCAGCACGGGCACCTGCTGGCGCGCGAGGTCCTGAGGTCGACCCCCGGTACCCACACACACAAAAAAAATGGTCTGCTGGGAGCTTCTGGGAAGGTTTATTTCATTTTTAGAGGAAGTAGGCACTGCGGACTTAGCTTAGTGGTAGCATGTACAACCCCCAGGTTCAAGCAAAACAGTTCTGGTTTGCCAGGTGTCAGACACATCTATACTCCCAGCACTCCAGAGACTAGGGCCAGACGATCACAAGTTAGAGGCCAGGCTGGATTACACAGTGAGACCCTGTCTCAATCCCCCCACCAAGAGAAAAGAATGATACAATGCTCCAGGCATGGTGGAAACCCAGTAGCTCCAGACTTGCTACATGAAAGCTTTGCTTTCCTTGTTCGTTTGTTTTTCGTTTTTCAGTTGTGCTGGGGATGGAACCAGGGCCTCACACATGCTAGGCAAGTGCTTTACCACTGAGCTGCCTTCCAGCCTTTTTCGTTATTTTGAGACAGGGTGATACAGTGGTACCTTGGTTCAGGAACTTAATTCTTTCCATGATTCTGGTCGCAAACCAAATTGGATGAGAACCAAATCAAATTCAGTGGTTAGGTTCAATGTTGACCTTATGGGGAAATTTGATTCAGTTCTCGTCCCATTCATCTTGTGACCAAAATGGTAGAAGATGTAAACCAAGGCACCACTGTACTAATTTGCACAGGCTGGCTTTGAATTCAGAGTCCTCCTGCCTTGGCCTCCTGAGTAGCGGGGCTCACAGCATGCACCAGTATGCCTCACTAGTTTTCCTGAATTTTAAAGCAATTTCTGTTGAGTTTTCTATTACTTGCAGCCACAAACCCTCTTCAAACACGTGCATCAGGTGCAGCGTAGAAAACACAACAAGAGCTGGGGCTCTAGTTTGTGTACGGAGCCCTAGGTTTAATTCCCAGTACTGCAAACAGCAACAACAAAATCAACAAACTGCACCCCATCCTGCATTAAAGACATCTTTATAACCCTTACTAAAATTGAAACAATATTTGTACATCTGTAAGATACTTATTTTTTCATATTAAAAACATTTTACTTTCAAGCATAAGATAAACACCAAATTCTTCCCCGCATCAGTTCTCATATAGAATTGAGTATATTGGAAGCAAGTTGTTTCTGGTGAGGTTTCTGATGACCAGGAATCAAGATAGTGGCCCTAAAGATAACATTTTTTGGTTTTGGAGTTTTTTGTTTGTTTGTTTTGCAATGATGGGAATTGAACTAAGGGCCTCACACATATTAGGCAAGTGCTGTATCACTGTTTTTTGAGACAGGATCTCCCTATGTAGTGAGAACTGGCTTTGAACTCACTATATAGCCCAGGCTGGCCTCAAAGAGCAATCCTTCTGCCTCAGCCTCCTGAATGCTAGGATTACAGGTGTGTGCCAATACACCTGGCTCTTTTTTTTTTTGGTTAAGACAGGGTCTCACTATATATTCCAGGATGGCCTTGAACTCTGTAGCCCACAATGGCTCCAAATTTGCAGCAATCCTCCTGCCTCAGCCTCCCAAGTGCTAGCATTATAGGCTAGAGTGGTTTTTTAAAAAAATATTTTAAATTTTATTAGTACATGTTTGCAGTACATTACATTCATCACGGGGAGTTGGTACATGTACATAACACATCTTAATTCCTTTTTATTCCCCTTCCTTTCCCCCATTTTTTTTTTTTGTGGGTACCGGGGGTCAAACTCAGGACCTAACGCACCAGCAGGTGCCCGTGCCACTGAGCGATATCACCGGCCCTTTTTTCGTATGTGGGTACCGGGAATCGAACTCAGGACCCCACGCTTGCCAGGCAGGCGCTTATGCCGCTGAGCTATCTCACTGGCCCTCCCCCATCTCTTGTTCCTCTTCCCATTTGCAAAAGATGTATCTTTCTGTTTCCTATTATCTATCTTGTATTTTGCTCTTTAATTTATTTACACTTTGAGTTTCTCATGTAAGAGAAACCGTCTAATATTTATGCTTGTGTGTCTAATATACTTCACTTAATACTATGGTCTCAAGGTGCATTTGTTTTCCTACAAATTACTCAAATTTATCCTTTATGGCAGAGTACCCCATCTGTATAAATACATTTTCTTTATCCATTCATCTGTTGATAGGCTGCTTCCAAGACTTAGCTGTTGTAAATTCTGCTGCTATAAACATATGCATGTATCACTGCAATATGTCTTTAACTCTTTTGGGAAAATACCCAGAAGGGGAAAATTTGGGTCAAATGGAATTTATATTTTTAGTTTTTTGAGGACTCTCCACAGTGATTTCCATTGTGGTTGTACTAGTTTACATTCCCACCAACAGTAGACGAGGCCTCTGCCCCAGCCTTGACGGCATTTGTTGTCTGAGTTCTTCATGATGGCCATTCTTTCTAGAGTAAGATGGAATCTCAGTGTTGTTTTAATTTGCATTTCTCTCATGGCCAGAGATGGTGAACATTTTTTCATATTTTTATTGGCCATTTGCAGGAAACACTTTCAAAGTAAGAAAAACTCTAGCTGGGTGTGGTGGCACATGCCCATAGTCTCAGCATGGGAGGCTGAGGCAGAAGGAGCACAAGTCTGAGGCCCCCCTAGACTACATAGTGAGAGCCTGTCTCCAAAAAAAAAAAAAAAAAAAAAAAACTACAAAGTTTTCAAATGTAATGAAATTCTTAGGACTATCCTTGAGCACAGTAAACATTTACTAATTTCAGCTTTGCAGTTTTAGTATTTTGGAGCCAACCCAGATTTTTCTTCGGGTCCCAAATATTTTCTGAGCTCTTAAAAAACTCTTAGCTTACTGTGAGTCTATAATTAATTTTGAAATAAAGTGTTTAAAAAATGTAAAAGGAGCCGGTGATATAGCTCAGCGGCATAAGCGCCTGCCTGGCAAGCGCGAGGTCCTGAGTTCGACTCCCGGTACCCGCATATATTAAAAAAATGTAAAAGGCTCAGCTTGAGCCCTGGAGAACTAATGGATAAAGAGGTCTGGGTCCCACCCAGAGCATACCTGAAAGGAGGGGCGGCTCCTCAGGGGAGGGCTGGGGGCCCTGAGCGGAAGGGCGACGGACACTCCAGGAGGCGAAGGGCAGGAAGCCCACCGCGGCTGGAGCTGGCCCGCGGCGCAGGCGTGGGCTGAACCACGGAGGTGAGGATAGCTTAGCAAGATAAGCGGGAGCTGCAGCACCGCGCGTTCAGAAAGTATCTCAAGTTGCGGGCGTCCAGCCCAGGACTTTCCTACTCTTCATGGACAGGAGGCTGAAGACAGCGCTGAGGTCCAGGCGCCAGCCCCCGGCGTTCTTTGCTTGGCTCACAGCTGAAAGACTTTGGCCCCAGCTCCCCCCCAGCTCCCCTCCACCCTCGGCCCAGTGACCCCCTGGGGTGGTTTCTGCGTCACTGAATGGGGGAGCGAGGCAGCCAGGGTCTCGAGCCCCCTGCGAGCTCCGCCCCCCCCCCGACATCTAAAGGTGTGGCTGGCACCTCCATGGGCCCACAGCCTCCCCACCAGCGCCAGCTGCGGAGGCGCTGTCCATCCCGGCAGGGCGGGAGCCGGCTGCTGGAAAGGGCAGCACCGGGCTCCCCCGTTCTGCATGAGCGGGGCTCATGAGTCAGCAGCAGCCAAGGCCCAGCCTGAGGACAAGGAATTCAGCGCTATGAGCGCTGTGAGCAGGAGGAGTGGAGGGAGGAAAACTCCAGAATCTCAGGGGCAGCGACCTTGGCCCTGGGGGACACAGGAGGGAGACATACATTCTCACAGGTCCTGGCACGCCACAACTGTCACCCTCCGGGCAGCGGGACAATGAGTGACTCATCCCACCTTCCAGGCCCAGAGACAGAGGCAGGTTCCCTGCCTCCAGGTCCCACAGTGGCTGCAGCTGACCTTCCCCCAGGAGATGCTCAGGCCTGTGGGCAGACACTAAGTAGAGGCGACCCAATGACACAGATGAGGTATGAAAGGAAGGCACCGGGCACAGGGCCTGGTAGATAAGTGGGTGCCACTAGGAGGCCCTGAGGCCTTGGTGGAGGGGCACCTTAGGCACTTTTGTTGCATTTTAGGGGGTGCTTCTACCCTAGCCTAAGCAAAAGGGGACTGTTAGGGACTAGTGGGAGGAGGCAGAGGAGCTGCCACATCCCCAAGAAGTAAAAATAGCCTGGGAGAAGGGGCAGGAGGGAGATTAAAACCTGAGGTCAACCCCCATGTGATGCCGCACACCTCTAATTCCAGCACTTTGGGAGGCTGAGGCAGGAGGATTGCAATTTTGAGCCCAGCCTGGTCAATTTAGCCACTTAGCAAAACCCTGTCTGGAGAAAAAAAAAAAAAAAAAGGAAAAGAAAACAAACTTGGGGACATAGGCCAATGTGAATGTCCTAGGTTTCATCCCCACCACAGAAAACAAAACAAAACCCAGAGTCCTTGAAGACATTAATTACCACAGAGCTGAGTCCCACCTTCTGTAACCCAGGTACATACAGGAGAGCAGGATTTCACCTGACTAGCTGCAGATGGGGAGACTGAGGCAGCAGGGAGACAAGCCTCCAAGTATAGAGCAGGGTGCATAGCAGGGCCAGAAGCAAAACCAAGTCTCCAGCTGTGGGGGAGAGGTGCTTGCTGGGGACCTGTTCCTGCCTAAGCAGGAGACCCCACAGAAGAGACTGCTGTCCCTCATTCCTGGGACTACCACTAGGGCCGGGCCAGGGAGGAAGGGATGTGCAGCTTCTCTATCCTCTGTCCAGGGCTTGCTTGAAATGCCTGGCCCTTACCTGGCCAGGGCAGCCCCGCAGGGCAGGGCAGGGCAGGGCAGGCCAGCAGAGCTGGGCTGGGCCCCACCCACCCCTCCCCAGATCTGAGGTTTTGGGGAGGCCCTGCAGGAAGAAGTGAAGCTGATGTGGTTGGTTTCCCAGGCAGCCACTGGGGCAGGAGGAGGGGAAGGAGCTGCCCGGCAACCACCCACTCCCTTCTCTTGTGCCAGGGGCTTCAGTCACGGGGAGGAGCGGTCCGCGGGATGCAGTTGGAGGGAGAGCAGGGAGGGTTGGCTGCCCGGCCCCTAGATGTGACTCACTCAGGTCTGCAGCTCCTGCCTCTCTGGTGCTGGAAGATTCAGAAGGGGGACATGACAACCTCGGTAGCAGGCCCTGCCCTCCCTGGTTCCTGAGTGGGAGGGGAGCACTCCCCCCTGCTAGCCTCACTCTTGCTCCGGGGTCCTCCCTGCAGCCCAAATCTGGCCTCATTTCTCCCCCTCAGGTGATAAATGCCCAACCCCTTTCCCTGCTCCTGGAGACCCTTCACTACCCAGGGACTTATCTCCTGTTTTTTTTTCCCTGCATGCCCCTAGGCTCCTTGCTCCCACTCCTGTGCCTTCCGTCTGTGCTTTTGCCCAAGTTGCAACACCATCTCTTCTTTGCCGGTCCTTCAAGGCTCACCTTTACATTCTGCAGCCTACCCCCTGCCACCAGGCTTGGGCATGGCCTCCCTTAGAACTGCTGCTATGCTACTTTTTTTCTTTTTTTTTTTTTTTTTTAAGCTAGAGATTGAACCCAGGGCATCTGCACTGAGCTACATCTTCAAACCTTTTTATTTTTTATTGTGAAACAAGGTCACATTGAGTTTGCCCAGGCTGAGCTCACACTTACAATCCTCCTGCTACATCTTCAAACCTTTTTATTTTTTATTGTGAAACAAGGTCACACTGAGTTTGCCCAGGCTGAGCTCACACTTACAATCCTCCTGCTACATCTTCAAACCTTTTTATTTTTTATTGTGAAACAAGGTCACACTGAGTTTGCCCAGGCTGAGCTCACACTTACAATCCTCCTGCCTCAGGCTCCCAGAGTGTTGGGATTACAGACATGTGCCACCATGCCCAGCTTGTGCCACTTCTTAATTAGGTTCATGGTTGGATTCCTTGAGAGCAGGGACCAGGAAGGGTGCACCCATCTCCCAAACCCCGAGGCAGCCCAGGGCCAGGCACAGAGAATATCCGTGGGACAGATGGGGAAAGCAAGGATGGGCCTGGCCCCAGAAAGGTGGAAGGTGATGGGCATGGACAGGGGGGACACAGAGCCAGGACCCCAGTCCTCCTGGCAGGGCCCACCTTGGGCCACCTCTCAGGCCTGACTCTCTCAGATGGGTGAAGGGAATCAGGCAGGGCTCTGAGAGTCCCCAGCAGGCCTCCAAGGCGGGGGCAATGCCAGAGACTCCAGCCGGGCCAGGAGCCTTACGCCTGGCACCCTGCCCGGCCTTTCTTTAGCCCGAGCAAGCACAGCAGCATGAGCCTCAGCCACTGTCCCCACTTCCGGGGGAGGCCCGGGTGGGGCCGGGCCTTGTGGTAACGGGTCCTTAGCCTTCTGCAGACGTCCACAGCGGAGCCACGCCCTGGCAGGGAACAGCCTCTCCTACCCTCCTCTGATTCCCCAAGAACTGTGCAACCCCCACCCAGCTATCCCTCTGGGCATCCCCCGGGTTCAGCCTCCTGGCCCTAGGCCCCTTCCTGCCAACTCCTGGGCCTAGCTCATCCTCAAACTATTTTCCACTGGCTTCCCTCAATCTCTGCCACCGCAAAAGAAAAATTTTTTTTAGGTTGTGGGGAGAGGGATGGAGAATAGGAGGAGGGGCTTGGGTCGCGGGCGTACCTAACGGAGGGAGGGTCTCGCCATTCTGATTGGTCACCTTTGCTCCAGAACTGGCTTCAAAATTCCATTGACTCCGCCTGCGGTGGCCCCCAGCCCCGTCCTGACTTGCAATTGGCTGTTTCCTGGGGGCGGGACTTACCGGGGTCTGATCCAGTTAAAAGTGTGCGAGCGGCAGGACCCATCTCTCGGGTGGAGTCCTCAGACAGCTGGTGCAGCAGTCCACGAACATCCTCTTGGCCTCAATCATGGCTTGTGTAAGTGTGGAGACCCCACCCCAAAGCCCAGGGGACAGGGCGGGAGCAGATGGCCAGGGGAAAGGGGGCAGCGCCAGAGCTGGGTTCTAGTCTTTGCTGGGTACTGTTGGACAAGTGCCTTCTCTTTCCTGATCCTCAGTGGCACATCTGTAAAATGGGGGTGGGGGCCATGGTCCCCCAAAACTTTCTGTAGCTTAGGAATTTTCTGGATTCCTCCAGAGTCTGACAGCACAGTTATGTCTGCAAGGTCTGACATTCCGCTGTTCTGCAGCTGTCTGCGAAGTAGGAGTGGGAAGGGTGTGGCCAACGGCAGGGGGCACTTTGGCCCAGGCCACTATCCCTTCCCCTCCTCCACGACAGACAGCCTCCTGTCCCCTCCCCCCTGCAGCTGTCCCCGCTTTCAGGGCCAGGGCCAAGTCATCAGAGGGCTCCAAGAAGTAGCTGGGGCTGGGGACCTGCTACCCAGCAGAGGCTGCCTGGGTCGGGGTGGAGGGCGGTTCTGTCCAGACAGGTCCGGTGGGGCCTGGGCCCGGGGTGTAAGGGAGAGCGAGGGAGGCAAGAGTCTCTCGCAGGCCCCCAGAGAAAGGGTTCAAGTTTCTGGCAGAAGGAACCACGCACACCAGTTAGCTCCTGCCCATCGCGCGGGCCAGGGGCTGGCAGGGCAGTGCACCGGTCCTGCTGGCTTGTTCATCCTGAGCCACCCTGGCCGAAGCCCTGACCTCTGGCTCCTCCCCCTTGTGCAGAGGGCCCTGACTGTGTCCCTCAGTGCGTCCTCTCCAGCTCCTGCGCCTGTCTGCAGAGAAGGCTTGAAGGGGATGGGTGAAGTTGTGGGGTCCCAGGCCACTTACAGACCAGGGAAGGAGCAAGGGGCTGCCCGTTCCCACGAGGTCCTTTCCATCTGCAATAAGAGGCCCTGGTGCACTGCACCCCGCCCCCCAGCCATTCTGAGTCCCCCAAGCGGATGGACAAACTGGCCTCGACCAGAGCCGGACTTCTAGAACAGCTCTCCCATTTCACACTGAAACAGACCCCGCTGGGAACAGGGTCTTTCCCAGGCCCGCTGCGATAATCAAAGGCTAGATCTTGCACCTCGTCCTGTCCCCGCCTCACCTCCTGCCTGGTCTAAGGACCCAGGGTTTGAACCACCCCACTCCCACTCGCCACCACCCCAGGACACCTCAGGCCAAGGAGGCCTCGTCCTCCTAACCCAGCTGGGGGGGGCGGGTCTCGTCTGCGCAGGGTCTGGTCGCCAGCAACCTGAACCTCAAACCTGGGGAATGCCTCCGAGTGCGGGGCGAGGTGGCCCCCGACGCCAAGAGGTGAGGGCTGGGCAACAGGGACGGGGCTCGGGACGGAGGCGGGGGCTGGAGAGCGCTTGGCCATCAAACCTGGCCCTCGCCGCGGGGAGGGGATTAATGGCCAGCTGCCGATGCTGCGTTTTCTGGATGAGTCATTTCCTGAGCTGGCCCTGGGCGCCCCCATCATTGTCGCCCCCTCCCTCCCTGCTGGAGCCTCTTAAACCTAACCAGCTGCAGCCTCGCGGTCCACCTTGGCCCGCCCCTCCCCTTCCGGCTGGGGGCGGGGCCGAAGCTGGGGTGGGCAGCGGGAGGAAGAGGGGCATGGCCCACGCACCCCCCATCCCAATCCGCTCAGGCTCCGTGTTCCTTCAACCCGCTGGTCTGGTTCCTCAGCTGCCATATGACCTTGGATGAGTCAACCAATCTCACCGAGCCTCAGTTTCTTAAGCAGAGTTGTTAAGTGGAGGAAGTGAGAGGTGGTTGGGTCATGAGGATGCTGATGATCCGCTAGTCATTATCAGCCGCCCATTCTCATTTCCTTACAAACCCTCGGAGGTGGGCATTGCTATTAGCTCCACGTCACAGATTTAATATTATTATTCATTCATTCGTCCCACAATGACTGAGCAGCCACTGTGTGTCCGTCTGGACACCAGGAATTCAGAGATGTATAAGAGAAGACACAGCCGGGTGTGGTGACACAAGGCTGTAATCCTAGCCCTCGAGGCCGAGGCAAGAGGATCGCCACAAGTTTGAGCCAGCCTGGGCTACATAGTGAGTTCAACTCCAGCCTGAAATACATAACGAGACCCTGTCTCAAAAAACAAAATAAGACAGACAGGACTCTTACCCTCACAGAGGTTACCATCTGGAGAGAGTCCCTGACTTTGACCGAAGGGGCTTGGGCACGAACTAATATGTAGGACACTCTTGAGCTGCGAGCTCAGCAAGACCCTTCAACATGCTTCCTGTGCTGCCCTCATGGTACAGGTGGGGAAACTGAGGCCCAGAGAGGGGCAGGAACTAGCTCAAGGTCACACAGGTGGCAGGGCTGGAACTAGAATCCAGGCTCTGGTCCCCTGTTGATGAGCGTCCCCACGAGGTACACTCCGCTCACAGTGTCCTGGGTGGCAGACTGGTCCGCTCAGGGCCTGGAGCTGGCTGAGCCACCCTCAAGCCTAACCGACCCTCCTAGCTTCGTGCTGAACCTGGGCAAAGACAACAACAACCTGTGCCTGCACTTCAACCCTCGCTTCAACGCGCATGGGGATACCAACACCCTCGTGTGCAACAGCAAGGACGGTGGCGCCTGGGGGGCGGAGCATCGCGAGCCTGCCTTCCCCTTCCAGCCCGGGAGCGTGATGGAGGTGGGCGGGGCTGGGGCAGGGGCGTGGAGGTGGGCGGGCACCCAGGGCAGTGGTGGAGCTGGGGTCCCCGGCTGGAGACTTTCCCGCCCCACCCCGTGTGATCACGAGTATCTCCCCTACCCAAACTGCTGACCGCATCCCTGACCCCGGCTGCGGCTAGGGCCCTATGAGGAAGGGCCCCGTTCACCGTCCCCTCCGCCCGCCTCCCCCCAGATCTGCATCTCCTTCGACCAGGCCGACCTGACCATCATGCTGCCGGATGGACACCAATTCAAGTTCCCCAACCGCCTCGGTCTGGAGGCCATCAACTACTTGGCAGCTGATGGCGACTTCAAGATCAAGTGCATGGCCTTTGAGTGAAGCCGCCCAGCCTATGGCCCCCAATAAAGGCAGCTGCCTCTACTCCCCCTGAACCAGCCTCGTGTGTGTGTGTGTGTGTGTGTGTGTGTGTGTGTGTGTGTGGTGTGTGTGGTGTGTGTGTGAAAGCCGGGTTCCCCCAGGTCCAGCCCCTTCCTTTCCTCCTGATCACTTCCACCCTTAGAGCTCTCCAAGTTCTTCCCCTGGGTTCCAGCCCAGGCACATGGTACAGTGCTGGGCTCGGAACCACTGAACAGGAACCAGAACCAGGCCCTGCCTGCCTTTCTTTTTTTTTTCAGTGCTGGGGATGAACCCACAGATGGCCACTATTTTTTTTTTTCCTGGTACCGGGAATCAATCTCAGGACCTTGCACTTGCCAGGCAGGTGCCGTACTGCTGAGCTATATCCCCGGCTCTGGCCACTATTTCTTAAGGAAAAATTAAAAAAAGATCTGGAATCAGACAAGGGGCTCCTATCTATGTGGCCTTTTGCATGTTAACTGACCTCTTAGAGCCTCAGTTCCTTATTTTTACAAAGGGGATAATACAGCCTATCCTCAGGTTGTTGCGGAGATTACATGAGATGTTGCCAAGCATGGTGCTGCGTGCCTATAATCCCAGCACTCAGGAGGCTGAGGCAGGAGGATCATGAGTTTGAGGCCAGTTTGGATTACATAGTTCAAGGCCAGCCTGGAGTACACAGCAAGACCCTGTCTCAACACATAAAAGGAAATGTTACACAAAAGAGGCTGAGTTCAGTGCACATCCATGGTAAATGGATAATGGTTTCCCCGTTGCTTTTTTTTTTTTTTTCCCTGAGATAAGATCTCACTATGTAGCCCAGGATGGCCTCGAACTCACAGTGATCCTCCTGCCTCAGCCTCCCAAGTGCTGGGATTACAGGTGTGCACCACCATGCCCAGCTCCCCACTACCTTTTTTTTTTTTTTCCTTTTGTGGGTACCAGGAACCGAACTCAGGACCTTGCACTTGCCAGGCAAGCGTTTATGCCACTGAACTATATCACTGGCCCCCCACTACCTTTTTTTTTTTTTTTTTTTTTTGTGGGTACCGGGGGGTCGACCTCAGGACCTCACGCGCCAGCAGGTGCCCGTGCCACTGAGCGATATCACCAGCCCCTTTTTCGTATGTGGGTTCCAGGAGTTGAACTCGGGCCCTCGCGCTTGCCAGGCAGGCGCTTAAGCCGCTGAGCCATCTCATCGGCCCCCTCCCCCACTACCTTTTGAGATGTCATTTCTATTATAGGTAGCTAAGTAACTTAGAAATACTGTAGGCAGACAGGGCTGAGCCCTCAAGAGGTCAGGGCAGAAGACAGCTGTGGCTGGAGGCGCATTCACTGAAGGCCAGGCTTCAAGAAAAGGAGGAACTACTCACCCATGTATTCCCCTTAGGGATGAACAGCAGTGATTGATATTCTAGATAGGCATCAATTACCTTGGGGTGGAGGGCCCAACCTTTAAACCACCCCTTCCAGGAAAGGCCTTGTCTGCCCCATGTGTGCTTGCTATAACGACTTGGAACAATTTGATCCTTATTTAATCCCCCAAGCGACCATACTTGTTGTAATCTTACTGGTTGACCATAGTTTTGTCCCACCTCACACCCATCCTGTGATTTTCTACTGGATCAACATTACCTAAGCGACTATACTTGTTATTTTACTGATTGATTTTAGCTCTGTCCCACCTTGAACCCGCCTCACCTTGTGGCTTTGCTCAATATACACTCTTGAGAAGTGGGCTTGGCAGGCAACCCACTTTCTAGGCCCCCTTCTGTCTCTTAGAAACTTTTCTTTCTTTCAAATTCCTCCTACTCTGAACCTCCATTGTTCTTAGAATTCATTCCTTGATTTTAGAGAACACAAACTTGGCACTGGGACATCTAGCTGGTTGGGAGTTACATTTCCCTTATATGGTTTGGAGATCCTATATCATGCGCCCTATACCAATTTGTCCAATGAGAAGGGAGGAAATGGGCTCTGGATGACATGAGGCCTAACGCTAGGCGTGGTGGTGCATGCCTGTAATCCCAACACTTTGGGAGGCTGAGGCAGGAGGATTGCAAGTTTGAACCCAGTCTGGGCAATTTGGCCATTTATCGAAACTCTGTCTTAAAAAACAAAAGAGTCTGGCGATGTAGCTTAGTGTGATGGTCCAGGAGGAAAAAGTCAAAACACTCCAGACCCAGCTAAGCCTGAGGGGAGCCCTCCAGGCCCCCAGCTTCATGGCTATAGGTCATGTACCCCTTTCCTGGAAATAAAGTGCTACCAGGAGGCTGGTCTGAAAGCTGTTGGCGCCGTGGTCCCCTCACCTGCACACTGGGCACACAGGAGTGGGTGACAGGCCTGGCACCCCACTGCTGCCCCCCCCTTTCCTGTGGTGTGAGGAGCCTGGGGCCCTGCTGAGTCTGCCCAGCAGAGAACCCAGAGGAAAAAGCCAGCTCACTGGAGTCCCAGACTCGGAGCCCTGGAGGGAGGTATCCTGAGATGAGGCCTCTGTGAGGCCTGGGTTTGAACTCTGCGTCTCCTGAGGCATGGGGGGGTGTGGAGCTCATCAAGGACACTCCCCGGGACATTGGTACTGGGTGTGGGGCCCTTGGCAGCTCTTGCACCCCTAACCTCAGTTTCTTCATCCCAAAACGGAATGATCCCTGTCTCCGTGGGTCCCCTGGATGTGGGGCCAGTTCTGTGAGGAGAAGGCCAAAAAGGATGGCGCACACACATTGAGGAAGGTCCCATGAGCCACACCCTATCTCCTGGGGCTCCCTGGAGGCCACTCAGACAGCAACAGCTTTAGCATCCTGGCTGCAGAGGGCCCCCTCTGCTGGACATCAGAGGAAGTGTCTCCTAGGCTTTCTCCACTCAGTTCACCCACACTGATTCTCCCTAGGGTGGCTGATCACATACTACACTCCAGGCCTGGACTACAGGACACACAGCCCTGGGCAGGAAGGAGAAGGCTATTGAATTTAAACCCCAGCTCGGCTCCTGGGTGTGCTTAGGCCAGTTACTCCACATCTCTGAGCCCATTTCCTGTCTGTGAAACTGAGTCAAAACAGTACCAGTATCTACTCCATGGAGTTGTAAGGATGAGCTGAGGTCTGGAAGCTGACAGAGGCTCTGTAATGTTGGCTTTCTCCACTCCTTTTGTTCTGTTTTGTTTTGTTTTCTTTTCTTTTGTTTTTTTGAGACAGGTTCTGTCTCACTATGTAGTTCACGCTAGTCTTGAGCTCATTCTGTAGCTCAGGCTGGCCTCAAACTCACAGCAATCCTCCTGCCTCAGCCTCCCGAATATTGGGATTACAGGGATTACATTATTGTGCCACCAGGCCTGGCTGTTGTGATTCTTTTTGTTCACTATTTTCATCATTTCTATTCAGAGAATGGGCTATCTCTTGCTGTGTCTGGCACACAGTAGATGCTCAATAAATTAAAAACCTCTCCTTTTCTGGGGCCTAGGGGCCCTGAGACACTCTGGGAAGGGTCTGGAGCAGCGGCAGACCCAGGTGGCAGCCTCCACTCTGCATCGGAGCACGCTGGGCCTCCCTGAGCCCTGCAGGGGCTGTAGCCAAGGCTGGATGGAGCAAACACCAGCCCTGCAGCGCTCCCCAGCTATAGTCAGGTGCCACCTCCTTGCTTGTCCTATCTCTGTGCTGTACCAGAAGCCCTAGGAGGGCAGAGCCACACTGTGTAGCTGACAGAGTGCTCTGATCCCACTCACTGAGCAGATTTGGTAAAGTTGCTGTCCCTCTCTGAGCCTCAGAGTCCTCATTCATAAACAGGAGGCTGCGAGGATTACACAGGGAGACCTTGGAAACATCTTTGGCACAGAAGAGGTCCAAATGAATGATGGATGGAGAGGAAAGGGGTCCAAGAAGGAGCAGGTAAGAGATGCAGGTTTCTAGCCGGGTATGGACTACAGAACGAGACCCTGTCTCAAGAAAAAAAGAATTGAGAGAGAGACAGACAGACAGAGGCAGGTTTCTGATTTATCCACCCCAGCAGCAGAGTCTTTGTTTTTTATCAGCTGTCATCTGGATGAGCACTGGAGCCTGGCACTTGGAGGAGGCAGCCCAGCTACAGAAGGCAGCTCTCTGGGCACCTTCAGTGGGCATCGCTGCAGCCAGGGCGATCCTCTACCCAGAGGGAAGGTGCCAAGGTGGCCGCTGGGAGGCAGAAGTGGCTGGACAGGGCCGGTGAGATGGCTCCGCGGCGTAAGCGCCTGCCTTGCAAGCGCGAGGGCCCGAGTTCGACTCCTGGATCCCACATACGAAAAAAGGGGCCGGTGATATCGCTCAGTGGCACGGGTGCCTGTTGGAGCGTGAGGTCCTGAGGTCGACGCCCTGGTACCCACAAAAAAAAAAAAAAAAAAAAAAAGAAGTGGCTGGACAGAGGGACAGCTGCCTGGCACCCTGTGCACTGGGCCCTGGTGGCTAGAAAGCAGTATCTGTGACCACACAGCTGCAGTGGGCACAGTCTTCAAATCCAGGCAGTGTGCCTTGTTTTGGGAGATGCCAAAGTGTTGAGATCAGAAGCAAATAAGGACCAGTCTCTCTTGACCATTCACGAATAAGTCCATATTGATTACCACACATGCCAGGCCCAGTCCTAGGCGGTGGGGCCTGAAAGCCTCATTCTCACTGAAGCCAATCTGGGGGAGAGGGAGGCGCCTGGGAGACACTCAGAAGGCGGGAACCAGAATGAGACACGTGGAAGGGAAGAGAAGAAACAAGGTGGGCGGCCCCTTTAAAAGGCCGGGCCTGGCGAGCGGAACTGTGGGGCAATGCTAAGAAGGTGTGCCGGGAAGGCTGTGGACGCTACACCCGGAAGTCTCTTAGGCAATAGGAGGCCGCGCTGCCGGAAGCCTCGCTACTATGGGCCGAAACAAGAGGAAAAAACGAGGTGGTGACGACCGGCGGCCCCGGCTCATCCTCAGTTTCGACGAAGAGAAGCGGCGGTGAGTGGCAAGGCCGGGCAAGATCCCCCTCGCGCTGCCCAGCAAAGCCGAGGCCTGACCCGGGTCGCGCGCGCTCGCACCGAGGTCTCTTCCGCTCCCCCTCTTGGGCATGACCTCCCAGACTCCCCTGCCCCGGCTGGGGGCGTCGCGGGCTCTGGGGTCGCGCGTCACTCCCGGCGCCCCAACACGCTCTGAACAATGGCTTGGGTCACCCCGACCTAGCCTGGTCGTCAGCCCTGCAGACAGCAGGCTCTCAGCCTTCGCATGAGGGTGGCTTACGTTCATTCATTCACCTGTGGGACTCCAGTCTGCTCCTGCGGTGTTGCCAGGCTTTGGGCCCGGAAGCCGCACCGCTGAGCCTCAGCGGGCAGGTGGCAGCCCGTCTGCGGAAAGCCCAGGGCTGGGCGCCAGAACCAAATGGAAACAGCAGCCGGCACAGATGGGAGATGAAAAGGGGCACAGATGAGATGATGGAGAGAGCTAAATTCCTAGACATCACCAAGAAATTCCGGGGTGACACTGGGTTCAGGGGCAGGTGTCGTGGGGAAATGGATGTTGGTCCAACGGAGGATTTTGGAGGCCTGGGTGAAGGCGTTCTTGAAAGTCCTGCCAGAAGTGGCCTAATCCCTGAGTAATGAAATCTGACAGTTTAAAAGGGGTCACCACCAACCCGGTGTGCCTCCCACTTGGCCTAATTTGAAGTGAGAGTGTGCAGTGGAAAGATAGCATCTCCCTCATTTTCCTGCACTTAACACTGTCTTGTGACCTGTAATAGTTGCATCTCGATGAACCACATCACGGTGTACCGTCCAGCCTGGGTGTGCAGTGGCTGTCCCATCTAGGTTAGTGTATGTGTACTCTAAGGTGGGAGCAACGGCAGTCACCTAACAGCTTGTTTCTCAGCACGTGGCCTTGTCATTAACATATGCATCAGAGCTGGGTGTGGTGGCACAAGCCTGTAACCCCAGCACTGGGGAGGCTGACAAAGGAGGGTCACTTCAAGTTTGAGGCCAGCCTGGGCTATATAGTGAGTTCAAGGCCACCATGACCTACATAGCGAGACCCTGTCTCAAAAATAAATAAATAAATAAATAAATAAATAAATAAATAAATAAAGTATGTGTGACCTTGGGCAAGTAACACAGTCTCTATAAAATAGGGACTGATACCTACTTGTCATGATGGTTAAATGGGTTAATACATAGAGATGTAGCTGGGACATAGAGTGGTACTTGGTCCTTTTCTCTCTTAGTGTGAGCCCCCTCTTTTCTGTGTCCCCTCCCAACTCCTGCTTCCTTCCCATAGGGAGTACCTGACCGGCTTCCACAAGCGGAAGGTGGAGCGGAAGAAGGCGGCCATCAAGGAGATTAAGCAGCGGCTGAAGGAGGAGCAGAAGAAGCTCCGGGAGGAGGTGGGGGGGGCAGTGGGAATGGCGCTGATGGTGCAGCGCTGAAGAGCACTGCGCCCAGCCTAGGGAAGGCGAGGGTGGTCTCACCCACTGTGGAGCGGAGCAGTGCCCCGGCCTGAGACTGGGCTGACACCAGACTCACTGTGTTCCCTTCCTGTTTGTCTCCAGCGCCACCAGGAATACTTGAAGATGCTGGCAGAGAGAGAGGAGGCACTGGGTGAGTCCTCTCCTCGGCCCGACCTGGTTTCTGTGAGCCTTGTGGGTGGGAGGGGAGAGGTGTGAGAGCGGCAAAGGTGACTTCCTGTGCTGGAGAGGTCTTGGTGGTGACCAGGAGCACCTCTAAGTACAAGTGGATTGGAGGGCAAAAAGAGACCCAGACTTCATGGTAAACTGGGCCTGAACACAGAGCTCAGGTTCTGTTTCTTTCTCTTTTTCTTTTTTCTTTCTTTCTTTTTTTTTTTTTTTTTTTTTTTTTGTTTCTGTACTGGGGATTGAACCCGGGGCCTTCACAGTGACCTACATCCCTCACTCTTTTATTTATTTTTTATTTTGAGACAGAGCCTTGCTAAATTGCCCAGGCCAGCTTCAGATTTGCAGTCCTCCTGTCTTAGCCTACCAGTGTAGAATTTATAGCTGTGCACCACCGCACTCAGCTTTAGGTGATTTTTTTTTTTTTTTGCAGTTGTGGGAATTGAACCTAGGATCTACACATGAGCTAGTCCCCAGCCCTTTTTGTTATCATTATTATTTTTTTTTATTTTGAAACAGAGTTTCACTAAGTTGCCAAATTTCTCAGGCTGGACTCAAAGTAGAGATCCTCCTGCCTCAGCCTTCCAAGTAGCTAGCTGGGATTACAGCTGGGCACCCAGCTAGGGAGCTCAGTTTCTGAGGACTGAAAGGACTAAGGGTAGAAGTCAGGGAGGCATCAGCTCCTGATATTAATCAGTTTGCCCTCCAAGGCTGGGAGGAGACTGGAGCCTAGTTGCTTGTTTTGGGGCTGAGACCTGGTCTCTCTGCCCACCCTGCAGAGGAAGCAGATGAGCTGGACCGGCTGGTGACAGCCAAGATCGAGTCAGTGCAGTACGACCACCCCAACCACACGGTCACCGTGACCACCATCAGTGACCTGGACCTCTCAGGGGCCCGCCTGCTTGGATTGCCACAGCCTGAGGTAGGTCCCAGTCCTGTCCCTGGTGAAGAGGGGACACAGGCTTCTTGGGCTGCTCCATGCTGGCCCCATCATGAGTATTGCAGTGCAGGGGGCTCCTTCCCTTCCGGCCCCGTCAGTCCCTGACCCCTGGAGCTGCAGAGCCTGGATTGCTGCCGAGCATGGGTAGCTTCCTCACTCTGCCGCCTCCCTGTCTCCTGCAGTGAGGTGGGGGCTGCTGTTGGCAGCTCCTGTCTCGTGGCATTGCTGTGGGGGTAAAGTGGCAAATCATGTGACTCATGTGGCACCAGGCCCAGCATGTAGTAAGTGCTCAAAAAAAGATCGCTGTTGATTGTGGTGGTTCTGTTGTGTGATACGCAGCAAAAGCTTGGCACTCTCTGTGCACTGACAGTGAGTTTACACCTGTGGGGTGTAAGTCATTGATAACCTGCAGTTGGCATTAAAGTAGAAAAAAATAGAATTGAAAGCACTAGAAAGCATCGCGGTCAGTATGGTTTCATGAAACATTTGTGTGCACGGGGCAGGGTACTGAGAGAGTCAAACCCAGAGTGCTGTACCACTGAGCTACCTCCCAGCCCCTTTTTTATTTTTTATGTTAAGACAGTCTCACTAAGTTGATAGTTGCCCAGGCTGGGCTGGAACTTGTAATCCTCCTGTTTCGGCCTCCCCAGTGCTGGGATTACAGGCATGTGCCACAACTTCCAGCTTCATTACACATCTCTTTCTGTTACAGTTGGGTCTGTGTGGTGTGTGTGTTTATAAATGTGTACATTTGCCCCTCAACACCTGTGCAGGATTGGTTCCAGGACCCCCTCAGGTATGGAAATTTGTGGCTGCTGGAGTCCCCCATATAAAATGGTGTGGGATTTGCACAGAACCTATGTGCGGCCTCCCATGTACTTGAAATCAGGTCTGGGTTACTTATGACACCTAAGACAATGTAAACAGCGCGTAAGTGATTTGGTTTTTTTTGTTTTGTTTTGTTTTGAGACAGGGTCTCGCTATGTAGTTCAGGCTGGCTTTGAACTCACTATGTGGCCTAGGCTGGCCTCGAACTCGTGGCGATGCTCCTGCCTCAGCCTCCCGATTGCTGGGAGTGCAGGTATGTGGCACCACCGCAAATGATGGTTACACTGTGTGGGTAGGGAGTAATGACACAGAGGCTGCGCAGGTGGTGCAGACAGGATGGCATCTTCCTGAGTTTTTGCCGCCTGGGGTAGTTGAATCTGACTGCCAGATAGGGAGGGCTGCATGTGCACGATCTTGGCATAAAGGGAGTTTCCTCCCCTGTTGCGGGTTCTTACATCCTGAAGCCACTGCCTTCTGAGTCCTCCCTATCCCCATCCTGCACTCTACAGTCCACAGCGTGCTGTCCTTCTGCAAAGCCACGTCCTGTCGCTCTTTGGCTTTCTGCCTGCTGCGAGGTAGTGAGAGGCAGGGGAAGGTCCAGAGGCAGCGCTGTCCCCTCTGCGACGCTGGCTGTAAGGCGGACACAGGGTTCTTCTTCCCACAGGCTCCTGCGGCCCCAGCCCAGGCCCCATCTGCCCTCTGTGACCGTTCTTGTCCTGTGCTTCCCTAGCAAGGGGCTGAGGACCAGTCCGAGGAGGCGGCGGCATCCATGGAGAAGCCAACCAAAGCCTTACCCAGGAAGTCCAAAGATCCCCTGCTGTCTCAGCGGTGAGCCCTGCCTGTCGTCTCCTGGGGTCCCTCCTCCAGAGCTGCCATTGCTGACCAGGCCTGTGGAGCCACTTCCTGCTGGCCCGTGGTGGGACGGCAACGGGCAGCTGTGTGGTTGGCAGGCTCTCTTGAGTCAGAGCAGGCTGAGTTTGGGGTGAATTTGGTGCTCTGGGCATTTGGGCTATCCTGACTTCCTCTCCATGAGCGAGGCGACCACTTAGCCCCTGCCCAGGCTCCCCCCAACCTCGTTCCCTGGGGTAAACTGAGGCCTGGCCTCACCAGCCTCCACCCTCCCATAGGATTTCCAACCTCACGGCATCACTGCACGCACACAGCCGCAAAAAGGTGAAGAGGAAACGTCCCCGGCGGGCCCAGGACTCCACCAAGAAGCCCCCGAGCGCCACCCGCACCAGCAAGACCCAGCGCCGCCGACTGACGGGCCGGGCGCACCACAGCGGGGAGTGAGCCCCAGGGCCCAGGGCTGTTGCAGCGCGGCTGTCCCTGTAACCCAGCCACATGTGGTGACCCCTTGGCCTGAGCCTGGGAAGCCAGTACCTCTCTGTCCTAGACTGTTGGCCATCTGTGCTCAGGGCCACCTGGGGTGAACCCCAGGAGGGGAGGGGCCCCAGAGGGAGCCTGCAGAGCCTCAGAGCTTGGTGTCTCCCCTAGTGTACCCCGCCAGGGACGCATCGCATGTGCACGCATGTGGGTTGTTTGTCCTTGCCTTGACACCACACACCACGGGGAGGCTCTGGGCGGTAGAAATGTCGGGGCTAAAGGTCCATCCTTGGTCTCCAGGAGTTCCCCTGAGGGGACAGGTCGTGTTGGGACTCAGCGTCCACCTGCTGCTCTGGAGAGCCAGCAGCTGGGCATGGCGGGCACAGAACACGTGGCCTCTGGGCTTGGCCTCACAGCTCTGGCCCTTCTGTCCCTGCCACCTCCTTGTCCTCTGCTCAGTGTCAGGAAGATGACACGAGAGGCTGAGGTGAGACCCTGGGCGGCACCCACCTCCTACAGTGCTAGCACCCGTGGCCACACCCCTCCTTGACTCCCCAGTGTCACTTAGGGACATTGGGGCTGTCGTGTTTATTAAAGCTCATCCACCCCTCCTCTGCGCCATTGGTTCTTCTAGCTCCCTGGGAAATTGAGTCACACTGATGTGGCCCATCCTGGGCTCGGGTGGTGACGTCCGAACCCTTTGGAGACCTTGACTCTTCTCCTGGGAGTGCCTCCCCGGCCTGCACCTGGGCACTTCCTTCGTATCTGGGGCCAAGGTTGGACCTCCAGGAGCCTCGCTGAGAAGGGTGCAGTAGAGCTGCATACGGTGTCTAAGGAGACTGAGAAGCACCTGGCTCGCATGAGACAGGAGTTCTCGGGCTGACAGGTGGGCGCTTACCAGCCCAGAGCTGGGAAGGCTCGAGAGCTGGGAGCAGGCCTTTAGCTCATTCTTTTGTGCCATATTTGACACATGGCTTCTGCCTCATGGGCCAAGTTGGCTGCTTGAGCTACAGCCATCAGATCTGCATTTCAGTCAGGAAGAAGGGATGAAGAAGGACATACCCCTCTATTATTTTAAGTTTCTTTTTTATTTTATGGAAAAAAGGTAAAACAAAATTTCATAACACAATAATAGAATAATAATAGTTAATACATTACATGTTGTTATCTTTAAAGTGTTGCTCAGGGTACAAGATACGGGCATAAAAATTTCTCCAATTGATATTAGCACAAACCTTCCTTTTTAATGATCTGAGAGACACTAATAGTATAACTGACTTGCATTTTTTCCCTTTTCCCTACTGTCCTTTCCCCTTTCACCCATTCTAGTTCCCTTTTCCTTTTGAACAGTTTCTTCCAATTTTATAATATCTGTTGTATATTTTAGACCTTATTTATTTTTTCAGTTTCTCACACAAGGGAGACAACATGATGTTTACACGTGAGTCTAATCTATTTCCTTTATGAGTATGGTCTCAAGTTGCATCCATTTACCTATAAAAGTCTCAAGTTTAGGGCCAGAGATATAGCTCAGCAGCGCAGCACCTGCCTGGCAAGCACAAGGTCCTGAGTTCAATTCCCAGTACCCACTCCCACAAAAAAAGTCTCAAGTTTACCCTTCTTTATGGCTGAATAGTACTCCATTGTACAAAAAGACCACATCTTTTTTATCCATTCCTCGGTTGATGGGTATTTGGGTTGTTTCCAAGATCTGGCTATTAACAAATTGTACTGCTGTAAACATGGGTGCACATATATCACTGTGGTCTGATTTTTTTAATTCTTCTGGGGAGATACCCAGAAGGGGAATAGCTGGGTGGAATGGGACCTCTAATGCTAGTTTTTTGAGGAATCTCCACACTGATTTCCACAGTGGTTGCACCAGTCTACACTCCCACCAACAATGGAGAAGAGTTCCTTTTTCCCCACAGCCCCTCCAGCATTTGTTATTGGTTAATTTCATGATAATAGCCATTCTTTCTGGGGTGAGATGGAATCTCAATGTTGTTTTATTTTGTATTTCTCGAATGACTAGTGATGTTGAACATTTTTTCTTTTTTTTTTTTTTTTTTGTGGGTACCAGGGGTCGACCTCAGGACCTCGCGTACCAGCAGGTGCTGCTGAGCAATATCACCAGCCCTTTTTCCATATGTGGGTTTCGGGAGTCGAACTCGGGCCCTCGCGCTTGCCAGGCAGGCACTTATGCCGCTGAGCCATCTCACCGGCCCCATTTTTTCATATATTTATTTGCCATTTGTATTTCTTCATCTGAGAATTGTGTATTCATCTCAGATACCCATTTTTGGATTGGGTCTTTGAATTTGGGGGGGGTCTGATTTTTTTCAGTTCTTTATATGTTCTAGATAGAAGTCCTTTGTCTGAGGGACAATTGGCTAAAAAAAATTCCCACTCTGTAGGTCATTAGCATACCTCACAGAACTAGAGAAAACATTTCTAAAATTCATCTGGAACCAGAAGAGACCTAGAATAGCAAAGGCAATCCTGGGCAACAAAGGCAAGGCAGGAGGCATCACAATCCCTGATTTGAAATAATACTACAGGGCCAGTGAGAGAGTTCAGCAGCATAAGCACCTGCCTGGCAAGCGCGAGGTCCTGAGTTCAACTCCCAGTACCCACATACAAAAAAGGGCTGGTGATATTGCTCAGTGGCACGGGTGCCTGCTGGCACGCGAGGTCCTGAGTTCGACCCCCGGTACCCACCAAAAAGTATATATATATATATATATACATATATATACTACAAAACTACTATGGTAAAATCAGCGTGGTACTGGCAAAAAAACAGACCTGAAGACCAGTGGAACAGATTAGAAGATGCAGACACAACTACAAACACTCAGCCACCTTATCTTTGACAAAGGGGCCAAATGTTCACTGGAAGAAAGATAACCTCTTTAATAAATGGTGCTGGAAAAACTGGCTCTACACATGCCGAATACTAGAACTACACCCATGTCTAAACTAAACTAAAGTCAAAATGGGTCAAGGATCCAAATATTAAAACAGAAACACTAAATCTACTGGAAGAGAAAGGCAGAAATCTTGAAGACATAGATGTAGGTAGACAGTTCATGAACAAAAACCAGACTGCATGGGAAATATTTCAAAGAACAACTGGGATCTCATCTCATTAAAAAGCTTTTGCACAGCAAAAGAAATTTATTTTATCTGAGATAAGGTCTTGCCGTGTAGTTCAGGCTGGCTTGAACTCCTGGCGATCCTCCTACCTTAGTCTCCTGAGTGCTGGGGTTGCAGGTGTGCACCACCACGCCTGGCATGACTCTTCCTTGTAAAAACCCTTGATGTGTGTCATATTCTGCGGGCCAAGCAGAAGCCAAAAGTAGAGGGCAAGGAGAGGATTCCTAGCTGCTAGAGAACCTGGCAGCTCCAGGCTACTCTGGGAAATGAAGTGCCCGGATGAAAATGGGGATAGTGTTGCTAACCAAGAGGAGAAGGGGTGTCGGTGTGAGCAGCAGATTCTCCCCAACAGCCAAATACATAAGAGGATCCAGCGGTGAGGAGCTAAAGGCACCAGGTACCTGGGTCCTGCCAGGTTGTGCAGTGCTGGGACGGCCAGGAGCCGTGGCTCCCGGGAGCCTGGCTTGGCAAAAAGCGTTTTCTTATTTCCTGCTGGCAGTCAGGGCAGGACCTGGAGGACTCAGGGTTCCTGTTGGGGGGCTCCACCTCCATCCTCCACAGCATCCCAGGGACCTCCGAGGGCTCAGTGACCCTGCTGTGAGCTGCCGACCTTCCTTTGGGGTAGGCTGCCCTGGTGAGGGCTCCTGGCTCATCCTCAGTGTGGAGAACTCCCTGCCCCCCCCACCAGTATGGGGCTTGGAATCAGGGCCTTCAAATCGAGCTACAATCCCTAGCCTTTGTGTTTATTTAATATTTTATTTTGAATTTTGAAACGAGTTTTCACTAAGTGGCTGAGTTTCACAGGCTGAGCTCAAACTTGTGATCCTCCTGCCTCAGCCTCCCAGAGTTCTGGGGTTACAGGCATGCACCACCACGCCTGAATTCACCACGTTTTGTGAGAATGTTTATTGAAGCAGCCACCTCCGCCCACCTCAGAGCCCTTCAGGTGGTGTCAGGTGGGTCTCAGAGCCTTCCTCCTGCCTCTGCCTTAAAGTGCCTCCCCTGAGAAGCCTTCCCAGACCCCCCCCCCCCACCTGCCCAGGACGAAGCATTTCTCCCTCTGGGCTCCCACCATACTGTGATTTCCTTTTTGAAACATAGAGCACATTGTGGTCCGGAAGGGCTGTGTCCCCAGCCGGACAGTGAGCTTTCTGAGAAGTTGGACCTTAGCCATTTCCATGGTGTGCTGCTGTCACAGGCCTGTGTCACCCCAGCTTCTCAGCCAGTGCTGGCTCATCACGGGACCCATCCCTCCTGCCACTTGCTCCCAAACAACCCTCGAAATAATCTAGGATTTTCTTGGCCCTGGCGCCAAAGTCCCATCTGCAAGTGTCCGAATCTGCCTTCTTCTCTTCCTGTTACCTCATCCATCTTTCTTGCGCTCCCACTGGAACTGTCTTCCCTGTCTAGGAAGCATCGCTGTTCACCTCTCCCTTCATCCCAGTCACCACAGTTGGCAAATACAGTCGAAAGGAAGAGGATGGGGCCCACAGTGGCACATGGTTCTCCCAGATATTCAGGAGACTGAGCCAGACACCTGGTTTCAAAATAAAATTTAACCCGTGTGTGGTGGCACACGCTGTAATCCCAGCACTTGGGAAGTTGAAGCAGGAGGATCACTGTGTGTTCGAGACCAGCCTCGGCTACATAACTCAAGGCCATCCTAAACTACATACCAAGACCCTGTCTCAAAAACAAAACAAAACAAAAACCTGGAGACGTAGCTCTGTGATATAGCAGTTTCCTCGCAGGCTCAAGGCCTAGAGTTCAGTCCTCAGTACTGCAAACACACACACACACACAAAGGACAGCACACAGCTTTTATCAAGCACTTTGGTTGTGGCAATCACTAGATCACAACAGCATTACATTGTATGCATCGGCTCCATTTGACGGAGGAAAAAGAATCTCAGGAAGTAACACAGTGGCTGACAAGACATGGTCCCCACCTCTCAGGGAGTAGGACATGCAGATGCCCCCTGCAGACCAGGCATTCAGTGAGGTGGTAGCCAGGCATCCAGGAAAGCTTCCTGGAGGAGGTGACCCTGGACCTGAGCCTTGACAGTGACTCCAGGCTGACCGGAGGGGATGGGGGCAAGGGGAGGACAGGGTCAAGAAGGGAGGAAGGGACACCGAGCTGGGACCTGGCCTCACCCTGGGGTGGGAGCCCTGGGTGTTACAGCTGGGAGAGAATGAGGCTCAGCAACGCTGTCATTTTAGAAGCCTCTCCCTGATGGCAGTGTTGAGGGAACACTGGGGGACTGGAGGTGCCCCAAGCCAGCTGCAATTATCTGGTCCACAAGCTGAAAGGCACCCATGAGAGATTCCAGTCCTGCACAGGATCTCGGCAGAGCCCAGGAGGGCTTCCTGGAGGGGGCAGCATTTGAGCCATCATGAGGGAAGGAAAATTGACCTGTGATTTACCTTTTCAGAGATCCTCCACATAGAACAAAAGACCTGGAGATTAGTTTGGTTTTAGTCAGTGTTTCAAAACAATTTGACTGGGACGGGGATATAGCTCAGTGGCACAGTTCCTGCCTGGCAAGTGCAAGGTTATGAGTATGATTCCCAGTTCCAAAAAAAAAAAAGAGAGAGACAAAACAATTTGACTTAACAACAATATTTAAACTTTTTGAGACTGCATAAAAACATTCAATTGCTAGGTGTGGTGGTGCAAGCCTGTAACCCCAGCACTGGGAGACTGAAGCAGGAGGATCACTGAGAATGTGAGGCCAGCCTAGACTACATAGCAAGATCCTGTCTCAAAAAGACCAAAAAAAAAAAAAAAATTCTGACTCCTCCAGGAAAAGCAAGCCTGGCCACGCTGGATCGTCACTTCTCAGGGTAGCCATTGGCCTGCAGTCAGCCCAAAGACCCCCGCTAGATGCCCGCCGTCCTGCCCCAGCTCCATGGGCCTGCAGGCCCCGCGTCTCTCCCTTGCCTGCCAGGGGTCTTGGCTTCTCCTCCAGGGTGGTGTGACTGTGCCCCCCTGCCAGGGGGACATGGCAGGGTACAGCCAGGCCAGGACTATCAGGAATCGCTTCACTGTCCCAGATTGCTGAGAACAGCGTGGGGAGCTGAGGTGGATTGGGCGGTAGCTGAGGCATGGAGATGAACAGGTACAGAATCCACAGAAGAGAAAAGGCGAGGTGAGCATGCAGCTCTGTTGTGGCAGGTGCTGGCTCTGCCCTGGCTGCCACCATGAACCCCAAAGCCATCCCACAGAGCTCTAGAGGGTGGTTTTTTTGTTTTGTTTTGTTTTTTGTTTTTTGCTTTTGTCTTTTTTTTTTTTTGGTGGGTACCGGGGGGGACGACCTCAGGACCTCGCGCGCCAGGAGGCGCCCGTGCCACTGAGCGATATCACCGGCCCCTTTTTCGTATGTGGGATCCGGGAGTCGAACTCGGGCCCTCGCGCTTGCAAGGCAGGCGCTTACGCCGCTGAGCCATCTCACCGGCCCGCTTTTGTCTTTTTGAGACAGGGTTTCGCTATGCAGTTCAGGGTGGCCTTGAACTCACTTTGTAGCCCAAGCTGGCCTTGAACTTGCAGTGATCCTCCTGCCTCAGCCTCCCAAGTGCTGGGATTACAGGCGTGCACCACCACGCCCAGCTAGAGGGTGGTTCTTAAACCAGGCTCTGTCATCGAGTGACAATTCACCTGCGCCTGAGTTGCTCTTTGACAAGATGGAGACTGAGGCAGGAGGATCGCAAGTTCAAGGCCAGCCTGGGTAACTTAGCAATATAGGGAGATCCTATCTCAAAATAAAAAAATAAAAAGGGTGCTGGGGATGGAGCTCAGTGTAAAGACCCTGGGTTCACCCCTCCCCCCATAAAACAATGGGATGAGGAGCTGCCTTGCTGGCTGGCATGGGCACAAACATGTGGTGGGGAGGGTGTCTAAGGTCTGGGCAAAGCAAGGGCTGCTGCCACCTAGGTTACTAAGAATGCTTCTGGCATCAGCACCCTCATCCCCCACTCCTAACAAGAGGGGACTTCTTCCCACTGTCCCCTGATCTTCTCTGATCCCCGCCCCGCCCAGTCAGCTCTGCTCCCTGGCTCCTGGCTGCTGCCTGCCACCTGCCATCCTGTGGCACAAGGGGCTCATCCCCGCAGCTCCAGGGCCAAGCAGAGACCTCCGGTGCCCACCTGGCCCCTCCCCCACAGCCCCTTTACTTTCTCCTCTGCACCTGCCTGGAGCTGACATGCTATGTGTTTCCTTATTGATCCTGTCCGGGTGGGTTTTTCTCCACTGAGGTAAGTGCCACATAAGCACACGTGGGGGATCTTCAGCACACACTGCTGACCAGTAGGCGCCCTCTGGATACTTAGTGGCTGGGCCTGTGAATTGGTTTAGGGTTTACTGATTGGTGGGGCAGAGTGCTGGGGCCACACCCTGGGCTTCATAGTCACCCAAATACCCAGTCGGTCTCAGGCTCAGAGAGGGCAAGTAAATCTCTCAAGGTCACCCAGCCAGATGTTGCACGTGGTGTCACTGGCCTCTGTCTCATTTACAGGAAGAGATGAAACAGGAAACTCATTGTCCTTGTTCAGAAGCTGTGTTTTAGCCAGATCCACACTGGGCTAGGCTGAGCTGTCCAAGAGTTTGTCTCTCCCGCTAGCCAATGGCCTCTCATCCTGGAAGGAGCCACATTTTATTCACATTTTCTTCCCCCCATGCCATGCCCATTCATGCACCAGGGACAGGTGAGCGTCAGTAATTAGTAAGCGAAGGATTTGAGCCCTGGCTCTGCCGCTTACTAAGCTGTGTGACACTGGCAGTAAGTGAACTTCTCTGATCTTCCATTGCTGTGAAATGGGGACCTTGGTACTTGGTGCTTCAGGTTACTATTATGTCCTTAAGGGTATGAAGACTTGGAATAGAAGCTGCCATACAGACAGTGCCAAATAAATGGGCCCTTAAAATGGTGAGGTGTGGGCCGGTGAGATGGCTCAGCGGCGTAAGCGCCTGCCTTGCAAGCGCGAGGGCCCGAGTTCAACTCCCGGATCCCACATACTGAAAAGGGGCCGGTGATATCGCTCAGCGGCACGGGTGCCTGTTGGCGCGCGAGGTCCTGAGGTCGACCCCCCGGTACCCACAAAAAAAAAAAAAGGTGAGGTGTGTTTGGGAGAGTGCGTCTTGTGAGTGATTCCAAGGCAGTGGAAATGGAAATGTGCATATGTCGAAGCCCCCTGGGCAGAGATGGTTGGTGGTCCTGGAGGCCCTGACTGGAACACTAACACAGTACTGCGGTTTTGGTACTGCGCATCCATTCAGCATTTACAGGTGCCAGAGCCCTTCTTACGTTTTTTTTTTTTTTTCTTCGTAGGTCTGGAGATTGAACCCAGGACCTTCGCACTAAACTACACCCCTTACCCTTTTTTTAATTTTGACAGGATCTCATTAAATTGCTAAATTGCCCAAGCTGGGCTCAAACTTGCGATCTTCCTGCCTCAGCCTCCCAGAGTGCTGGGATCACAACTGCCCAGCCCAAGTCTTGTTTTTTACTTGAAACTATTTCTCTTCATCCTCGCAGGTACTTTTATTCAAGAACAGTCACGAAGGTTACGTTTCTAGCCCAAAGTCCAGGCTAAAGCCAGCCTAGCGGACTGAAGCAGCGGGAAAGAGTGGGAAGAGGCCAGATCCGCCCGGCCAGCACTCGCAGGCCCCTTTGGACCCCAGCTGGGCCAGGGTTGGGGGCGACCCAGGCTAAAAGTGCGGCGAGTCCCGCTCTAGGACGCTTCTGGGCACCGCCCGCTTCCGCCCCGCCCCTCATCCTCGGCTGGCCCAATCCCACAGTCTTCATGTAAATGAAACTCTTCGAGAGAGCCTATGTGAGAGCCGCGGGGGCGTGGTCTCACGCCCACCTCCCCGGCAACCTTTTGATTCATTGTTAAAATAAAGAGGCCGTGACCCTGGCCCTCCCACCGCCTCAGCCCGGGAGAGTGGAAACCCAAGCCCAGGTTAGCGCCCGGCGGCGGAAAGAGCGGGCGGGGAGAGAAGGCGGAGGGAGGGGTAGGATATCGGGAGGAACCGGCTGCAGGGCTGGATGGAGTGCGGTGCAGGGGTCCTCGGGGCGGGGCATGCGCATCCGCTGAAGGTTTTTGGTTATTTCCACAGCTAACGTGCATTTTAGTTGGGAAGGATTCTGCCGACTGGTTGGGGTGGGGGAGGCAACAGGAGCAGCGAGGGACACGTGGAGTAGAGCCACTGATCCCCAGGAAATGAGCTGCGGTTCTCTGTCCAATGCGATGCTCTTTCGTGTGGCCGGACGGAGAAGGCACCGCCCAGGTTGGTGGGCAGGGAATGAGATGGGGAGATGATTTCCCAGGCGGGATCGGAGACCCTGGTGCCACCGAGGGGTGGTGGGTGCCCCCTCTCATCGTGCCTTGTCCCCTCGGGGCGCCCCTCTCCAGGTGGAGGAGCTGGAGCTTTCCCCTGGCTGCCCCCGAGGACGCGGTGGGCTGAGATTGGCAACAAAGCCTGAGTTTTGGGAGCTTTGGAAGAAATTCGCCAGGAGGGATAGGTACAGTGGCCGGGCCTGCAGGCGCTTGTGCGTTGGGAATGTTGGGTGCATGCCGTGCCCCTCTCCTGCCGGGACTCTGTGTGTGTATGTGGGGGTCCTTAAGTCATTCAGGGTGTGGATCTTGGAGCCTGGACTCAGGTCGAGCCAGCAAGGTTTCTTGTGCGTTCAGCTCTGTCACAAACACTTCTAAGACTTTGTCCTAAACTCTCAGAACATCTGGCCAGCCTTGGCTTACTCTGTGTTTCCCAAGGGACCTGTGTGAATTGGCACTGTATCCCTCCCCTCTAGCTCTGAGAGTAGCAGCCACACAGATCTGGAGTTGATTTTTTGTTGTTGTTTTTTTTCCCCCCCTAAGACAAGGTCTCACCATGTAGTCCAGGCTGGACTTGAACTCACTATGTAGCCTAGGCTGGCCTCAAACTCACAGTGACCCTCCTGCCTCAGCCTCCTGAGAGCTGGGATTACAGGTGTGCACCACCACGCCTGGCACTGGTTGGTTTTTCTTGAGATAGGGTCTAGCTGTGCAGCCCAGGCTGGCCTCAAACTCTCCATCCTCCCGCCTCAGCCTGATGGGATCACAGGTGTGTGCTGAATCCAGCTCAGTGTGTGGCCTTGGGTGTAAGGGAACCTCTCTGAGACTTAGCTGCCTGATCTGAAAGTGGCATTAATTTAAACGACAATTCCATGGTGCTATCGGGCAGAGGCAGCCAAACTTTGGTGTGTATTGGAATCGTCGAGGCTAGGGACTTGTTTAAATAGCACACTTCCAGGCCACATGCCCTGCAGGTTCTGACTAGGTGGATCAGGAGAAGGAACGGAATGTACTTGTTTGTTTGTTTTTGTTTTTGTTTTTTTAGAGACAGGGTGATCTTGTTTGTTCCCTAGGCTGATCCTGAACTCCTAGGCCCAAGTGATCCTCCTGACTCAGCCTCCTTAGTAGCTGGGACTATAGGCATGCAATACCACACCTGCTTGGAAATCTGCATTTTTATGAGCAGCCCAGAAGAGTGTAATGCAGGGTCATTAGAACACACTTTAAACAACACTGCAGTAAGTACTAGAAATCACACATCAAATGCCTGGCAATGTGTCTGGGTGCTTAGTAGGCATCAGTGTTTGTTGAGTGAATAAATGAACAGATGAATGGATGGATAATCTTATATCCTTGGTCCTTGTCTGGCCTGGGGAAACTGGGGCTGAGGTCCATGTGGGTGGCCAGCCAGGCATCTGCTCCTTGCCCCCACCTTGATTCTCCCCAGGTCATCCTGCAGAGTCAGCTGTCAGGTCGAGGAGCTGCCTTGGCCTGACTCACTGATATGGAGGAGGTGGCTGGGAAGGCACCATGTGAACACGTCGAGGCCAACATGCTTTCCCAGAGCTGCTGTCAAAACTGCATCTACCCTGAGGAGGCCCACGGAGCAAGGCACCAGGTGGGCCTGCTTCGCAAGGCAGTATGGGATGGGGAGTCGGGATGGGCTGGGCCTGCCCGGGCCATGAACTTGCAGTTGAAAGCAGGTGCTTCCTCCTGGCCAATGCCCCAGTTTTCCTACTAGTAAAATGGGGTGAATGGACCATGTTAATACTTCCCAATCGTCAATTGCTTCCCTCCTGCTTTCCTGACGTTTACTGTAGCCTCCTCTCATCTATTACTTTATTATTTAAATCAATATCCTTTCATAGGGGTGCTGGGAATTGAACCTAGGGCCTTGTGAATGCTAAGCACACATTCTGCCACCAAGCCACACTCTGATGCCCAAAATTAACATTCAAAAGGATGTTAATTCACTTATATGAGACGAACTTTTATTTATTTATTTATTTATTTATTTATTTATTTATTTATTTATTTTTTGTGGGTACCGGGGGGTCGACCTCAGGACCTCATGCGCCAGCAGGCGCCCGTGCCGCTGAGCGATATCACCGGCCCTTTTTTCGTATGTGGGTTCCGGGAGTCGAACTCGGGCCCTCGCACTTGCCAGGCAGGCACTTACGCCACTGAGCCATCTCACCAGCCCAAGACAAACTTTTATGTCACCACCACAAATAGAAAATTAAGATCATGTTCTGGGGCCAGTGAGATGGCTCAGTGGCATAAGTGCCTGCCTGGCAAGAGTGAGGTCCTGAGTTTGACTCCCGGAACCCATATGAAGGAAAAAAAGGGGCTGGTGATATCGCTCAGTGGCACAAGCGCTTGCTGGCAAGTGCGAGGTCCTGAGGTCAACTCCCAGTACCCACATAAAAAAAGAAAAAAGATCATGTTCTGAATGTAGAAATTAAGATCATGTTCAAAGGTTAGACATAAAAGAAGAAATCTAGAGAAAAGAAAGACAAGACAGAAATGTCATTCAATTGTTAGCTGAAGGTGCGGAGCCTGAGCCCGGCTGTCTTTTGTCTAAAAGGGAGATTAGCAAGGACTAGGGAAGTTTTAAAGACACCAGTACCCACCGGTCACTTTCTTCTTGAAGTTGCTGGCGGAGTGAAAGAGGAGTTGCTGTTCACAGTGCGATCGATGTGGCCGGGTGCCAAGCAACCCAGAGTGCCTGGCATGGCACCCAAGCCTTGGGAAGTGTGGGACCCACAACTCTCTAGCAGCCCTTCCAGCCCTGACCCCTGTGGCTCTGCCATGCCCAGGGGCTGGGGCTCCCTCTTCTTGTGCCCAGCACCCAGCTCCCTGCAGAGCTTTAGGCTCTGAGAGGTGGCTGTTGAGTTAGAGCCCTGGCTTTGCCATTTCCCTGCTGTGCCACCTTGGGGCATGTGAGCCCTGTGTGTCGCTCTCCTCCTGGGTGATAGGGCAGCAGGCCCCAAGCAGCTCATTCCCTTTCGTCCCTCTTCCTGGCCAGAACAGACACCTTAGAGATTCCTTTCTACCTGAGATTGGGAGACTTCCAGTGACAGCTCCCCTGCCCTTGCCCCAAGCTCGGGGAACAAACTCTGGAGAGCCCTGTGTGTCCATCTCCCAAGCACAGGCCCTTCTCCCAGTGTGAGGCAGGAGGAGCCTGAATCCAGATGGGCCTGAGGTCCAGCCTAGGGCCCCCTGGTCTTCACTTGAGAGCTTGGGTCTTCGCACATTTGCGGGGGGTGTTTTTTGAGAGAGGGTCTCACTATGTAGTTCAGGCTGGCCTTGAACTCACAGCAATCCTCCAGCCTCAGCCTCCTGAGTGCTGGGATTACAGACCTGTGCCACCACGCCTGGCTCAATCACACGTTTTTTTATACATTGAGTAGGGGCTGGAAACATGCAGGTGCTCTGCGGGATGCTGGGAAATGGACGCATCCCTGGCTTGGCAAGGCTGGCGGGCTAGCAGGGGAAATGGGGGTAAGAAAGTTATCGGCAGATGGTTATTTATTTCATCATGGGTGTGAACAATGTCATAAGAGAATAGCAAGTGGTATGAGGGTAAATCCTAGGGCCTGGGGGCCTTTGGGGACATGCTGAGGATTTTGGATTTTATCCTGAGAATTGTGGGGAGCCTCTAAGGATTTTAAACAAGGGAGTGACTATATGATCAGTGTGCAGCTTTCACAGTCACTGTGCTTGGGACATGGCAAGCATGACACAGTGCAGGGAGGCTATTGATGGCCCAGGGCTTCCGCTCGCTCGGGGTTGGAGCAGGACAGGAGATGAGGCTCCCATGCCATCAGGATCTGGCGCTGGTGAAAGCCTTGCTCATGGGTGAGAAGAGGGAAGGCCTGGGAATCGGGCTGTTTTTCCCTGGGTGCCCGGGATGGAACTGGGCCTGGCACGCGCGCCACCACTGAGCCGCACCCGCGGGAGTCAGCTGATAACCACCGGTCACAGGAGGCAGATACAGCTCCATCCGGAACAGAGAGGAGCGAACACCAGGGCGTGGGCCTCCTCCCCGGGCACAGGGAGAGACGGTTTCAGGATCAGATCCTTAGCTTCCCATTGTTCCAGTGCTGTCCCCAGGTTGTGAAAGTCCCCTGAGTGCCTCCAATTCATGAGGGTGACTGGGGCAGGACCAAGGGCCAACTCCGGGCGCGACACAGTTCCCTGTGTACCGGATGGGATTTCTGCCCCAGACTGGGGTGCGGCTCTGTGGCAGAGCCCTTGCCTAGCACGTGCCAGGCCCTGGGTTCCATCCCTTGGACCGGGAAAAGCCGAAAACCAAAAAAGATTAAAAAAAAAAAAAAAACTAGGGCCGGTGAGATAGCTCAGCAGCATAAGTGCCTGCCCAGCAAGCGCGAGATCCTGAGTTCGACTCCTGGTACCCACATAAAGGAAAAAAAAGAGGCCGGTGATATTGATCAGCGGCACAAGTCCCTGCTGGCAGGCGTGAGGTCCTGAGTTCGACTCCCAGTACCCACATTAAAAAAAAAAGAAAAAAAAAAACTAGGCCTGGCCCCAGAAGATGGCAGTCACCTCTACAGGACTTTCTATCCCCCTCCCTGCCCATCCCGGCCACCACCCTGGCCCCAATACCTGGTGCACCAAGGTTAGGTGTGAAGAGCATGGTGGATTCCTCCTGCCTCTGCCCCAGGGAACGGGTGCCCTGACTTTGGTTGGTGGTGCGGAGGTAGGGTGCTCCCTCGCTCCCCTCTCTGTCATAACGTGTCTCCTGAGGACCGAAGGTTTTGTTGTTGTTTTGTTTCGCTTTCCTTGAGACAGCATCTCTCTGTATAGTTCAGGCTGGGCTTGAACTCGAGGCGATCCTCCTGCCTCAGCCTCCAGAGCACTGGGATTGCAGGTGTGCATTCCCAGGCCCAGCTTATATGGAACCGAGGTTAGCCAGGTCTTCCTCCAGGGACTCTGGAACCTTGGCCCCATTTGGTCCTATTTATTTGTTTTTGTGGTACCTGGAGATTGAACCCAGGGCTTTCCCACTGAGTGACATGCCCAGCCCACTTTTTTAATTTTTATTTTGAGACAGGTCTCATTAAGACACTTAAATTGGGCCGGTGAGATGGCTCAGCGGCATAAGCGCCTGCCTTGCAAGTGCGAGGGCCCGAGTTCGACTCCCGGATCCCACATACGAAAAAGGGGCCGGTGATATCGCTCAGCGGCACGGGTGCCTGTTGGCGCGCGAGGTCCTGAGGTCGTCCCCCCGGTACCCACAAAAAAAAAAAAAAAAAAAAAAAAGACACTTAAATTGCCTAGGCTGGGCTCAAATTTGTGATCCTCTTGCATGAGCCTCCCAGAGTGCTGGGATTACAGGCACGTGCCACCTTACCTAGCTGCTCCTACGGTCAAGGGATTTCACACATACAATCAAAAAAATCTGTGTGTGGGCCGGTGAGATGGCTCAGTGGCTTAAGCGCCTGCCCGGCAAGCGCGAGGGCCCGAGTTCGACTCCCGGAACCCACATACGAAAAAGGGGCCAGTGATATCGCTCAGCGGCACGGGCGCCTGCTGGCGCGCGAGGTCCTGAGGTCAAGCCCCGGTACCCACAAAAAAAAAAAAAAAAAAAAAAAAAAAAAAAATCTGTGTGTTTAAAAATATCCTCCCAGCAAGTGGGGTGTGGTGGCCTGTAATCCCAGCACTTGGGAGGCTGAGGCGGGAGGATTGCCAGAAATTGTAGGCCTGCCTGGGCTACATAATGAGTTCAAGGCCAGCCTGAACTACATAGCAAGACCCTGTTTCAAGAAACAAAACGAGCGCTGGTGAGATAGTTCAGTGGCGTAAGCGCCTGCCTGGCAAGCGCGAGGGCCCGAGTTCGACTCCCGGATCCCACATATGAAAAAAGGGCCGGTGATATCGCTCAGCGGCACTGGCACCTGCTGGTGCGCGAGGTCCTGAGGTCGACCCCCGGTACCCACACAAAAAAACAAACAACAAAACGAAATCAAACAAACAAAGATACCCTCCTGCTAGGTGCAGTGGTACAAGCCTATAATCCTAGCTACTCAGGAAGCTGAGGCAGGAACATCGTGAGTTCAAGGCCAGTCTGGATAACTTGGTGAGACCCTGAAAAGAAGATCTGGGGATGGAGCTTGGAGGGCCCATGGGTTCAATCCCAGCCTTGACCAAGCTGTGCAGTTCCCACTGGGTCCCTCCTCACACCAGGGTGCAAAAAGTAAGGTTAGATCTAGTCTGGCATCTTTCGCTACCCTAGAATGTGCAGAAATGGCCTGGGGCCCCAGGGAGTCCCCTTTCCTCTCCAAGAATGACTGGCTTTTGATCAGCTGGTCATTAAAATGCCCTGGAAGCCACAGCTTCCCTGGGTCCCGCGCCTGTCCCGGCTCTGCTCACGGCCGGATCTCCCAGAGGCTGGGAGGTGGGGGAGGGATCAGCCCTGGAGGTCACATGACCTGACCCTGACCGGGTTGCCAGCAGGCTCAGAGGGAGGCAGGGGGTGCTAGGCCAGCATCACACATCCCTTTTCTATTGATTGATTGGTTGTCGCACTGGAGATTGAACCCAGGGCCTTCACACTAAGCTACATCCTCAGCCTTTTTTAATTTTTCTTTTTTCTTTTTTATTTTGAGACAGTGTCTTGATAAGTTGCCCAGGCAAGACTCAAACTTTGCATCTTCCTGCCTTACCCTCCCAGAATGCTGGGATGGCAGTCGTGTGCCACCACATCTGGCTCAATTTATTTATTCTTTCTGTCTTTTTTCTTTTTTTGTTTTTTTGAGAGAAGATCTTGCTATGTAGCCTATGCAGGCCTCAAACTCGCAGCAATCCTGCCTCAGTCTCCCAACAGGCATGTGACACCACCCCTGGCTCAATTTATTTATTCTTTATTGTATTTACTATTATTCTACCAATTTAACCCATACAGCTTGATTTAATGTTCTTTCATCACTTATTATATTTAAGATGTACAGACCAGACGGTATTATAAACTGTTCTAAGCAAATACTAGCTCATTTAATTCTCTTAACACCCCAGGGAGGAGGCTCCTGTCATGCCACTTCTGCACATGACATCACTGAGACAAACAGGACCAGTCACTTGGCCAAGGTCTTGGTCACAGTTCCGCCTTCATTTCCAAGACAACAGGGCTCAGGGAGGGGAGGTCACTGGGCCAGGTCACTCAGCTGGGACATGGAGGAGCCGGGACAGGACCCAGATCTGCACAGGGCCAGGGCCCGTGCTGACCGCCAGACAGGAAATCAGAACTGGGGATGGAGGCTGGACTGGGCTGGGGGTGGGTGTGGCGGGGCAGGGTGAAATCAGGGATGAAGTGCATGTCAGGTCAGGGTCCTCCTGGGCCGGGACCCCTGGGCACTGCCTGGAGAGCTGCTCCTTTCTCTCTCATTCTGTCCTGCCCCAGGTGGCCACGGCATCAGGCCCGGCTGAGGATCTGACACCTCCTGCTGCCGGGCCCTGATCAGAATCGGGCTGCAGGGCAGGGGGTGAAACAAAACCCAGGCAGGCCTCTCAGCCTGGTTGTCACAGCGGACACCCAGACCCCGTCCTCGGCCCAGGACAGGCTCTGCCAGTGGCGGCCTGCAAGGATCCTGGGAAAGCTCTGCCTACAGGGCACTGGCCAGGCTGCAGCCTCGGCCCTGGACTCTGAGCTCCAGGGTCCCCAGGGAGCCGGTAGCCAGGCTCCCACCCTGCCTGGCTCTCAGGTGAGCGGCCAGGATCAGATTCCTGGGTTTCATGTCCCGCATTGTTCTTGGCTGGGCCCTGGCTTATGAAACAGTAATGAGGGGCCCCTGCTCCCAAAGCCGGCCCCTCTAGGGTTTCCGCTGCCTTGGCCGGTGCCACCACCACAGCCCAGAGTCGGGCCTGAGAGGGCAGCAGTGCGGGGGCCTGAGCCGGAGCCCCCCGGGGAAGAGGGTGCTGACAGCCGCCAGCCACCACCACCGCCTTCCGAGCCTGCTGCCCAGGTAACCCGAGAGGAGGCGGGGCTCAGGGTGCTATGGCCCAGTCTCCCACCACCTGGGGAGGGCCCTGCTGCTCCAGCAGGTGGGGGAAAGGGGGCCTCCCTGGAAGTGAGCAGCTGTTCCCTCCGGGTGAGCCAGGCACCAGCCTCACAGGTGTGGCCTTTGCGGGCAGGAAGAGAGAGGAGGCACAGTGCCAAGGGCCCCATCCCCACCCCTGGGGCTGCAGTGGGGCAGATCTCTCCCCCAGGGTCATGCTTTCCCACCTTCTCCATCAGACTAGCTCTTCCTCCCTCAGAAGATCCCTGCGCTCCAGGCCAGTGTAATCTTCCTTCCTCCCCCCGGACTTCTGGCTAGCACTGATGCTTTTTGGGAGGCTTCTGGGTGCCTCACATTCTTAGGCACGCACATGCTCGTATGCTCTTAAATGAGCTTGTGGTATTTACATAAGCATATGCACAGGTGTACCTGAGGGGCCTGCTTCCATGTGCATGCATGTCTGTCTGCACACAAATTTTCACACCTGTGTGCACACATGCCCTGGCACATAGGCCTTTATGCACACCAGTACCTGTACCTCATCCATGCACACATGCGTCCATGCACGCCTCCCAGGACCCCTGCCAGCCCCCAGCTCAGGTCCCAAGAGTGCCTCCAGCCTGATGGGCAGCTCCCCTCCAGTAAGCGAGTGAGCGGGGTGAGATCCCAGGAGGAGATGTCTGGAGATCCCACCCCGCCCTCAGGAGGGCTGTGCAGGGGAGGGGACCCCACGTGGGCCTGAGCTGCCTCCTCTCTCCAAGGAGCCGGGGAGCCCTCCAAGTGCTGAGGCGCCCTACTACGATCTGCCCCGCTGCCCACCTGCTCCTGAGGACACACTTGGCACCAAAACCTCCACCTGCCAGCTTGTGGTGGGCCCGGGCCTCAGGCAGGGGCCTGAGAGGTGGGTAGAGCCCCAGGGCCTAGGAAAGGCAGCTCTCACCCTCCCCACCTACACCCCTTCATGGTGACAGCATGAGTCTGGTGGCTGCTGGCCTGGGGTCTGGGCACAGGCAGGCAGTGGGCATGCTCCTCGGGCCCAACTGCGAGAACTGATCGGACTGTCCCTTTTTGCTCCTGAGTCTCTGAGTTTACTGTCCCCAACCCTGGCTGTCTTTTCCTGCCCACCCCCCAACTCCCCAGCACCTGGCTCAGCCACGCTGCTAGGTGTGAACAGCTGTGCATATTCTCTGGCTCCCTTTGTGCAGCTTTAAGAGTCCACAGTCCCCTCATTCAGGGGCACCTGCTGTCACCCCTACTGCTCCAGGCTGTTCCTCCACCACAGGCCTGCACTGGCCTGAACCCGGCTCCCAAGTCATGGGACTTTAGGAGGGCTTGGCCTGAGGGTCCAGAAACCTGGGTCCCAGCTCCACATCTGTCCCCTGTGGGCTGTGGGACCTTGGGCAGGGGACTGCATCTTTCTATGCCTCACTTTCCCTGTTTGTAAAGTAAGGGGTTGACTCATGGGCTGGGGGTGTGGCTGGGTGGCAGAGTGTGTGTGAGGCCTGGATTTGATTCCCAGCACTACCAAAAAAAGGTGTGAGGGGTTTGAATCAAATCAGCGTTACTTTGGGAACATGCACACCTTACAGGCAAGGATTATTATTATTACTTTTTAAATAGCTCTGCTAGCCAGGTGTGATGGTGCATGCCTGTAATCCCAGCACTCTGGGAGGCTGAAGCAGGTGCATTACAAATTCAGTGACAGCCTGGGCAACTTAGTGACTTAGTGAGACCCTACCTTTGCTCAGTTCAAAGGGCCTTGCTTCAATTTAAAAACAGAAAGCTCTGCTATCAAACTGCTACCAAATATGTTTCAGACAGTGTGGGGCAAATGAAGGTGAATATCCTCCTTCAGGACTTACCAGAGCATTTAGTGTGCAGGTGGCATCATGGGATTTGGATGGAAGAGGTAAAGAAATATGTAGTGTGTCCCGGCTTTCTTGATTACAGAACTCTTCTATGGCCCTCACCCATTGCCATTGTTAGGCCAGTCTGTGGGTCTCCGGGGATGCTGCCAGCTGGAAGCTAGGTGAACTGTGGCCACCCTTGAGGGCTTTTCCACAGCAGGGCTTTCTCTACAGCTGCCCTGGGAGCCCAGCTGCTGGCACATCCCCACCAGTCTAGCACGAGTCTGTTCCCCAGTCGTACTGAGCTTGGTGTCCCCACCCCTCCTCCGAGGACAGAGGGCCAGGGTCTGGGCAGTAGCTCAAGTTCACAGCCCAGCTCTGCCCTTTCCTAGCTCTGTGACCTTGGCCAGAGTCTTGACCTCTCTGAGCTGTATGTAGTTTTTCATCCATCCAAAGAGCCTGGCTCTGGGGACCTTGGTGTGGCTCCCGTTCTGCAGGAACAGGCTGATTCCTGGCACCTGGGGAGTGCATGCATGTGTGTGTCTGTATGTGTGTGTGTGTGTTGTGTGTATCTGGCTGGGGTGGGGGTTTCTCCCTGATCCCCTGTTACTTCCTTGGGGAAACTCATAGGTCTGTTTCTCCCCGCAGTGGCTCGTCCCTGTCGGCAGGGCTTTCTGACCAGGAACCCACAGCTGTTCCCAGAAGCGGGCGTGGGGACCTTGAGGCAGTGGTCTATTTGGAAAGCCCAGCCTCCTCTCCATGTGACAAGAGCCCTGACTCTGACACCAGCTCCGGCCCTGACAGTGACACCCCTGATGATACCAGCAACTCCTCTTCTGTGGTGAGGGGGGGCAGAGACAAGGCCAGGGTGACAAGGGCAGATCACTCCTCTGACCCTAGTCCTGGAGCCCCTAAACCTCTGGAGCAGGGCTGAGGCTCTCACAGCAGCAGGAAACTGGACCGCACAACCAGCCCAAGGGGTGGAGGTCTCTGTCCCCAGGGCCCATGGAGGTCCCAGGTCCGCTGGAAAGGAAGGTGGAGGAGGGGGTTTCAGGTGACAGGGAGCTTGGGTGAGTCACCAGCCGGCTCCCGCTGCCAAGCATTCTCAGGTCGCAGAGGCCTGGGATGTTGGGTGTGGCGTCCACAGCAAGACAGGCTGGGGCCTAGGTCACACATGCTGGCCCCGTGACCAGTGCTGGCACTGAGTCCCAGAGCTGGGGGCAGGACTGGGAAGGACTGGGGCTCCCCTCGGGCATAACACTCAGAGGGGCTGTTATAGGCAGAAGAGCCAGGCCCATCCTGTGAGAGCCCTCCCCACAAAGGAATGTGACCAGAGGTGATGGGGCTCAGTATAAGCCACCGAGCCTGTAGCTCGGCATGGTAAATCCCAGACCATGGAGGCTGAAACAGGAGAATCGCACATCTGAGGCCAACCTGGGCTATATAACAAGTTCAAGGCTAGTGTGTGGCTAGACAGTGAGACCCTGTCTCAAAAACAAAAATAAAACAAATCACCTAGCTTGGGCACACACCATGGGGCTGGCACTGTGCAAAGGGCTTGGCGGGTGTGGGCTCAGGGAAGGCTCCTCCCACCCTCTAACCTAGAGACTATTATGGCCCATTTGGCGCTGAGGGGAAGCCACTTACCTGAGGCCACAACTGGACAGTGGTGGGATTAGGATCTGAACCCACGCCTCCTGGCTGTGTGACTTTGGCTGCATTCTTGGTCTCAGTGGATGTGTCTCCTTCCCAGGGATGGTGGAAGGGACCGCCTGCCACGAGCCTGCACAGTGCCAGGCATTCAAGAAGTGCCCTTTAAATGCCGGGTCCCCAGTGTCCTTCCGCCCCTCATGCCGAGAGTGTAGGTCCTGGACTTCTCCCACTGATGAACTTTTCTCTCCCTTCCCTGGCAGGACTGGCACGCCACTGAGAGGCGGGACAAGGTCCCCAGCCCTGACGAGCTCACCATGATGATCCCGCGGAGGGCCCAGGAGGGGCCGAGAGCTGACAGTGCCCGAAGAGTCACCAGGTCCCCTGTGAGAGGAGATGCCGCAGGCCAGAGAAAGGAGGGTGAGTCCTGTCAGGATGGTACCTGTGGTCATGGGTATGGTGATGACCTGGGTCCCCCCCAGACCCTGTAACTGTCTCACAGGCCTGGGCCCTGGGCAGGGCTTACTTTGGTACCCCCAGCCTTAATAATAGCAAAGGTTCCCATATAATTATGGAACAGCCAGGATGTTCTGTGCTGCCTGCTTTAACTACATCAACTCATAGCTGGTGGGTTAGGGTCTTTCAACTGGGAGAAACAGAAGCTGGCTGGATATGAACAGGATGATTCACATAGATACAAGGTCTAGAAGAATGTGACTTCCGGTATGGCTGGATCCGGGTGTTCAAACAGTACTGGAAATGTGGTCTCTGCTCTGCTTTTTTCTGAGGTGGCTTCTTCTATTTCTTTTTTTTTAAATCTTCTGGTTTTTTGAGGCAGGGTCTTGCTATGTAGCCCAGGCTGGCCTTGAACTCATGGTGATCCTCCTGCCTCAGTCTCCTGAGTGCTGGGATTACGGGTGTGTGCCACCACGCCCAGTGGTGGCTTCATTCTTAGCCAGACCCTTCCTGATGGTGGCATGATGACCATCTGTAGTGCCGGGCTGCATCCCCCCTGCTCATCCTCTTCCAAGGAAGATACAGTTTTCCCTGTTATTGTAACCGAAGTGCCGGAAAGGGTTCTCACTGGGCCCAGCCTAGTGATCAGGATCAGTCCCCTGTGCAAGCCTCATGGCCCGAGACGGGGGCAGAGGAGAGTCCCCAAAGGAAACTGGGTGACTGTTCCAGAGGAGGGTGAAGGCTGCTGTCAGGCCAGGCCCACGGAGCCTGGGGACATTGGCTATTATCTCACTGGACCTGCGGTTACTCCTGCGCTGTACTGCTGCCTGGTCTCCGTCTTCAGCATGGACAGGATCTGGGGATACGAGGCCGGGACAGCCCCTTCCTGGCCCTATGGGCAGTTCTGGATAACCACGGAAAGACACCAGATACTGGGGCGTGCGTCACCTAGTAGAGCAGACAGACAGGAGGGCGGACAAGACCCCAGTACAGAGGGGAAACAGAAACAGGAGTGTGCAGAAGTGAGCGAAGAGCTCTGCAGGGCAGAAAACCCACAGGAGTTGGCATCAGGACCGTGGGGGACATAGCTGAGGGACAGCCGGGAAGAGGCTGGGAGGCGTGACTGGGGCTCGAGCATAGATGGGGTTTAGACTTTCTTCTCTAAGCAGTAAGGAGCCATGGAAGGTTTGGGGTAAAGGAGTGATGTAACCGACTCTGCCTTAGGAGGATTCCCAGGGCAAGGTACAGAGGATGACTCGGAGCAGGGTGAGGCTGCAGGGGAGAAACCAGTTAAGAGACCCTTGAGGCCACCGTAGCGATATCCGGTTCAGGCAGGAATCAACGGCCAGGGCCAAGTCTCTGGGCAGATATTGTTGGGGAACAGGATATTCACAGCTGCAAAGCATCACCTCAGATTGTGCACTGACTATCCAGGGAAAGGCAGCCCTGGGATGGGGGCTCTGGCAGACCCCACCTGAGCCAGGTGGCCACTCAGCACCCCCAGAGTGGGACAAACTGCCTTCACACTCCCCCCATTGTGGTTCTGGGGTGGCACCCAGCATCCCTTCCCTTCCCTTCCAGTTCCTGCTCCTATGTACCACCTGTTCCTAACAAAACATTAGGCCGACCCAGATGGAGGGACATTCTGCAAAATAGCTGACTGGGCCCTGCACGAAAGACAGAAAGGGGCTGGGGCCTGCTGTTAATTCAGAGAAGCTCTAGGGCTGGGGTATGGCTCAGTGGTGACCGCTTGCCTAGCAAGTGTGAGGCCTGGATTCCATCCCCAGCGGTGGAAAAAATATAGAGGCTCCAGAGCCAGGGAGGTGGCGCCATGCCACAGGGACCCTGAGTGCAGCCTGAGTGGGAGAAGACAGGCTCTGAGAGACACCCCAGAGACAAGCTGGGCCATCAGAGCGTGGATAGTGTGTTAGATGCAGCAACGTGTCGGGTTGTCTTTCCTGAGTGTGGCAGTGGCTCTGTGGTCAGGAAGGAGCATGGCCTTGTTCTTGGGAGAGGCATGTGGCAGGGTCCTGATGGCTTTGACAGACTCTTCTCATGAGAGATAGGTAGGTAGGTAGTAGGCAGGCAGCAAGGTAGGTGGGTGGATAAAGCAATGGGGAAAGAAACAAACTGGTAGAGCTGGGTGTGGTGACGCACGCCTGTAATCCCAGTACTCAGGAGGCTGAGGCAGGAGGATCACCTGTGAGTTCAAGGCCAGCCTGACTGCATAGCGAGACCCTATCTCAAAAAAAAAAAAAAAAAAAAAAAAAAAAAAAAACAAATTGGTAACAGTTGGTGACTCTGGGGAGGGACAGCTCTATGGGTAGTCAGTGTGCCATTCCTGTAGTTGGTCACTGTCATCCGGGTGGTTGTAGGATGGGACAGAGAGAAGAGATTTAGGAAGTGACTCTATGGGACTCAGTAGGATGCATTGCTGCGGCACCTGGCCTGGGGGCTGGTGGGGCTGGCAGGGCTCTTGGACTTCATGTCCACATCATCAGGAGTTCCTGACACAGCCTCCTCCCAAACATGCCCCAAATCTGCCCCTTCTGGCCTCTCAGTGACAATCCCTGGCTGAGCCACTGTCATGCCAGGCTTCTCACCAGAGCGTCTTCAAGCCTGCAGGTTCTGTCTGCCCTGGACCTCCAGCCCATTCTTTCCCGGGCAGCCGGAGCTGTCTCTTTGAAATAGTAATCAGATTTTGCCACTAGCAGCCGTATAGGGCCCAGGAAGGGGGTGTGTGGGAAGACGCAGTGACACGAGGGAACCAAATGCCTCCTTGGGGTTCCAATGGTCTGACAGCCAGTCGGGATTTTGTCCTAAGTGCCTGCTTTCTTGCTCCTAAACACTGGGCATTGGGGCGGGAGCCTCCCGCTGACCTACTTAACCAGAAGTGGTTTCTGCTGTCCACCTGGTGGCAGCTCCCTGAATTGCAGGCAGGGGCCAAGGCCGGAGAGGGATTCGCCAGCTCTGTGATGTTGGGGATCCTTGACATTTATCCCTCTGGACACCTCCTAGATTGTGGAGTTCGCTCGGCAGGCAGGCTGTGCAGGGCCTGGCTGGTAGGGATGGGACACAGAGTGCCCAGGGATCTCTGGAGCCTGCCCTGTGTGCCCGGGGGCTGCAGGGTAGAGGCTGATCTTAAAGGAGCCCAGTGCTAAGGGTGGCTTGAAGCCGTTTGGCGCATGCCTGTAATCCCAGCACTTGGGGGGGTTGAGGTAGGAGGATCGATGCAAGTTCGAGGCCAGCCTGGGCTGCACAGTGAGACCCTGTCTCAAAAAACCAAAAGGAGGGCCGGTGATATCGCTCAGCGGCACGGGCGCCTGCTGGCGCACGAGGTCCTGAGGTCGACCTCCGGTACCCACAAAAAAATAAATAAATAAAAGAAACAAACAAACAAAAAAAAACAAAAGGAGAGGAAAAAAACACACAAAAAAACGTAAAGCAAAACGAAGTGGGGAGGTGGCTTAAAATGGTGGGAAAGAGAAGTCGCTAGGTGGGGAGGAGGGTGGGCTGCTGAGCTCAGAGGCAGGGCAGGTGGAGGGACCCTAGGCCAGGGCAGAACTAGAGCAGGAGGTGGCAGTGCACTGTGTACTGAGTGCCAAGCCTGGCACTCCATCTGGAAGCGAGGTGCTTCCCAAACATAGCTTCCCGGGGACAGAGCAGGTAGCCAAATAAACAAGAGAGACAGATGCGAGGGGCACGCAGAGGGCTGTCCTGGAGCCCGAGCATCAAGGAACCAGCCAGGCGAAGAGGGAAGAGTGCTTCAGCAGAGGTGGCAGCGAGAGCAAGGGCCCTGGGGTGGACAGTGTTTGTGTGAGTTTGAGGAACTGGAAGGAGGGTGGTGCTGGGAGTTGGTGCATGGGGGAGGAGCTGCAGAGCTTGGCCCAAAATGCCAAATGGATAGGGAGACCCTGAAGGTTTTTGTCCCCCCAACTTTTTGCTTTGAAATAATCTTAGATTTATAGAAGAGTTGTGCTATATCCATTGTCCTGAGAGTTGCTATTGTACCCTTCACCCGGGTTCCCTAATGTCTTACTTAGCACAGTGATCTGAATTGAGAAACTGACATTGGTGGGGACTGGGGACATTGCTACTGGTAAACCTCTTGGCTAGCATGTTCGAGGCCCTGGGTTCTGTTCCCAGCCATGCATACACACACAGACACAGACACACAGCCATGCTGGGTATGGTGACATGCCTGTAATCCCAGAACACCGGAGGCTGAGGCAGGAGGATTGTAAGTTCAAGCCCAGCCTGGGTGACTTAGTGACTTAGTGAGACCCTGTCTCAAAAAATAAAAGGGCTGGGGCCAGTGAGATGGCTCAGCGGCGTAAGCGCCTGCCTTGCAAGCGCGAGGGCCCGAGTTCGACTCCCGGATCCCACATACGGAAAAGGGGCCGGTGATATCGCTCAGCGGCAAGGGCGCCTGTTGGCGCGCGAGGTCCTGAGGTCGACCCCCCGGTACCCACAAAAAATAAAAATAAAAAAAAAAAGGGCTGGAAATGTAGCTCAGTTCAAAGAGTCTAGGCTCAATCCCCGGCACCACAAAAACAACAGAAAAAGGCGGGGAAAGTAACGAACACCAGTCCAACATTGTTAATCTACAGACTTTATTTGGATTCACTAGTTCTCCTAATGTCCTTTTCTCGTCCCCGGATCCAGTCCAGCACTCCACATTGTATTTCGTTCCTGGTCTCCTCTGTGTCCTCTGATCTGTGACAGCTTTCCCGTCCCCCTTTGTCTTCCCCTTCCTCTGAAGGGTTGTGAGCAGGGGCATCTGGTCACTTTGCTTTGGAAAGGATGGTGGCAGGACTATGACACTGGGCCAGGGCACACATGCTGGTGCCAGAGGCCTAGGGTGGGGAGAGGAGCTGAGACGAGAAAAGGGGTGACTTTGGGGTGCATTTGAGGATGACTGTGGGACAGTAGCCCATCAAGAAATGACAGTGCCAGGTCCTGAGAGTTCAGACTTGAGTGACACCAGCATGGGGAGGTTGGAGGGGACAGAAGGAGGAATGGAGACCTCAAGCAAGGCTTCGATGAAGGCGTCTTCAAGACAAGGCCGCCGGGCCGGTGAGATGGCTCAGCAGCATACGCGCCTGCCTGGCAAGCGTGAGGGCCCGAGTTCGACTCCTGGAACCCACATACGAGAAAAGGGCCGGTGATATTGCTCAGCGGCACGGGTGCCTGCTGGCGCTCGAGATCCTGAGGTCGACCCCCGGTACCCACAAAAAAAAAAAAAAAAGAAAGAAAGACAAGGCCGCTGTGCTTCTTGCCTGAGCACCAGCCCAGGGACACAGGCAGCTGCTGGCCATGGGACCGAAAGGGGTAGAGCGTGACACCAAGGTCACAGAGACCCTATATCGGGATGGGGAGTCATAAAGGGGTCATTGTCGATGGCAGTTGCATTAATCCCTTATTCCAGTGCCTCCGAAACCGAGGGTGTGCACATGGCCTGGGAATTGGGTTAAGTGCAGATTCTGAGGCTGTGCATCTGGGGCGGGGCCTGGGAGTCTGCATTCCCCCCCTGCACCCAGCTGCTACGAGGCTGAGCTAACCCTGGCCCGGCCCTTCTCACCGCAGCCTCGGGAGCAGTCTCTGGGGCAGGAGGAGTCCTCAGCCACAGGGTACTGGGGCCCTGTAGAGCTCTCACTCATCAAAGGGGCTCCTTAGAAGAAACTGGGTTGATTTCTGGGACTCCAGATGCAGGAAGTAGAACCAGGAAGGGAAAGTTGCTAGGTAGCTGCTGCTGGATCCCTCATCCCCTTGGAGTCATGGGGCTGTTGTCAAAACTGCTCTCTGTGGGCCGGTGAGACGGCTCAGCGGCTTAAGCGCCTGCCTTGCAAGCGCGAAGGCCCGAGTTCGACTCCCGGAACCCACATACGAAAAAGGGGCCGGTGATATCGCTCAGCGGCACGGGTGCCTGTTGGTGCGCGAGGTCCTGAGGTCGTCCCCCCGGTACCCACAAAAAAAAAAAAAAAAAAACTGCTCTCTGTGAGTTTGTGTCCCCTTTGACACGTCCTTGGACACCAGACTATGTGACCTTCCAGCTCTGGAACCCACCCGCTACTGACTGAGTCCATCTGGCCCTGAGTTTCACATTCCTGCCCCAGCTGGAGGGAGGTGTCCCAGCCCTTGTCTAACCAGCCTTGGTCAGAGGGGTGGGGTCTCTTTGTATGGACAGTGGGACCTCTAAGAAGCCAACGTGAGGTCTTCCCTAATCATCGATCCCAGGGAACAAAGAAAAGCAGGGTGTAAGAGCTGCCTGGAGCCTCCCCCTATCTCAAAGCTCCCCGTCTCTCCCCAGATATGGGCGGTGGGAGTCGGAGCACCGGACAGCACTGGGCGAAGCTCCGGGGAGAAAGTGGCTGCTTCTCCTTGGAGCGACCTCGCTCCTCAACAACCCAGTCTTCCTCTGAGACACCGCCACAGAGCGGACCTCGAAGCGACGCCCACCAGGCCTCCTCAGCCCAAAGGGACATTGCCCAGGCTCCTTCTACACAACGAGAACCCCCTCGAGCCTCCTCTCCCCACCGAATCACCCAGAGGGACAGCCCCAGGACCTCATCCACCCAACAGGACACCCCCAGGGCCTCGTCCACACAGCGGAACACCCTGAGAACTTCCTCTCCCTCAAGAGTCTCCCAGCAGGACAACCCCAGAACCTCGTCCCCTCAACGGAACAGTCCTTGGCTTTCTTCTCCCCTCAGAGCCACCCAACAAGATAGCCTGAGAACCCCCCCTACCCAACAGGACAATACCCAGAACTCTTTTCCTACTTGTCCTCCACAGTGGGAAAACCCCAGGACATTCTACGCCCAAAAGGACAATGCCAGAGCCACCTCTCCCAACCGAACCACCCAATGGGAAACCCCCAAGTCATCCTGTGCCCAACAGGACAGTCCCAGAGCCTCTTCTTCAAATCAAACCCTCCCAAGGGAAAACTCTAGAACATCCTGTGCCCAACAGGATAATCCCAGAGCCTCCTCTCCTAACCGAACTTCCCAGAGAGAAAAGTCTAGAACATCCTGTGCCCAAAGGGACAGTCCCAGAGCCTCCTCTCCTAACCGAACTTCCCAGAGAGAAAAGTCTAGAACATCCTGTGCCCAACGGGACAATCCCAGAGCCTCCTCTCCTAACCGAACTTCCCAGAGAGAAAAGTCTAGAACATCCTGTGCCCAACGGGACAATCCCAGAACCTCCTCTCCTAACCGAACTTCCCAGAGAGAAAAGTCTAGAACATCCTGTGCCCAACGGGACAATCCTAGAGCCTCCTCTCCCAGCCGAACCCCCCAGAAGGAAAACCCTAGAATTTCCTGTATGCAACAGAACACCCCTAAAACCTCTTCCACCCACCGAGACAACCCCAAAGCCACTTGCAGCAGATGGGAGCACCTCAGAAGCGCCTGCACCCAGCGGGATCCCCCACACTGCTCTTCCCGTCAACGAGACAGCCTTGGGACCTCCTCTCCTCAGAGCTGCACCCAAAGGAATAATCCCAGACCGCCATCTCCCCGCCACAACACTCAAAGGAGCAATCCCAGGAATTCCTCTCCCCATCGTACCAACAAGGACATCCCCTGGGCATCCTTTCCCCTCCGGCCCACGCCGAGCGATGGCCCCCGAACCTCTTCCCCATCTCGCTCCAAGCAAAGTGAAGTGCCCTGGGCATCCATTGCCCTCCGGCCAACCCAAGGCGACAGGCCTCAGACCTCCTCTCCCACAAGGCCAACCCAGCGCGACACACCCCACTCCTCCTGTGGAGCAATCCAGCATAATGCACCATCCCAAGCTGCCTCTTCCTCCCATAACCCAGGCCACCTCAGTGCCTCCCGGACTTCCTCCCCTCTGCACCCTGCAACACGTGGGGCACCCCAGACCTCTTCTGAGCTCTCTCAGCCTCCATACGCTGTGTGCATTGGCCACCGTGATGCCCCTCGAGCCTCTTCGCCTCCTCGATATCTGCAGCACGACCCATTCCCCTTCTTTCCCGAACCCCGAGCCCCTGAGGGCGAATCACCTTACCATGACCCCCCCCATATGCCACCTGCTGTGTGCATCGGGCATCGTGATGCCCCCCGGGCATCCTCACCCCCTCGCTACACTCAGTTCGACCCCTTCCCCTTCCTCCCAGACACATCAGACACAGAGAACGAGAACGAGTCACCCCAGCACGACCCTCCGCACTTCCCCCCACCTGTGTGTATCGGGTACCGGGATGCACCCCGGGCTTCCTCCCCACCTCGCCAGTTCCCAGAGCCCTCCTTTTTGTTCCAGGATCTCCCCAGGGCCAGCACTGAGAGCCTCGTACCCTCCACGGACTCCCTGCCTGAACCCCCCCACGTCCCCACCCCTGTGTGCATTGGCCACCGGGATGCCCCCTCCTTCTCATCTCCCCCACGCCAAGCCCCTGAGCCCTCGCTCTTCTTCCAGGACCCCCCCGGAGCCAGTATGGAGAGTCTGGCCCCCTCTACTGACTCTCTGCATGGTTGCCCCCTGCTCCCCCGCCAGGTGTGCATTGGACACCGCGATGCACCTCGAGCCTCCTCCCCACCCCGCCATCCACCCAGTGACCTAGCGCTCCTGGCACCCTCGCCCCCACCAGGCAGCTCCAGGGGCTCCCGGGGCTCAGCACCTCCTGGGGAGACCAGGCACAACTTGGAGAGGGAGGAGTACACCGTGCTGGCTGACCTGCCCCCACCCAGGAGGCTGGCCCAGAGGGAGCCAGTGCCCCAGGCGCAGGTCAGCAGAGGGGGCCGCACCCGCAGCCCCGGGCGCACAGAGGTGGAGCGCCTCTTCGGACAGGAGCGCAGGTGAGCCTGGGGCTGAGCAGCCAGGTGGGCTGGGGCAGGACAGGTGGGAGGTTCTCAGGATTAGATGGCCAGAAGCAAGGGTCAGGTCCTGCCATTCTCTGGCTGTGTGACCTTGGGCAAGTCACCTCATCCTTTTTTTTCTGCATATGAGGGGGTTTTGCAGATTAAGCGATACTGTGCACAGCCTTGTGGTCAAACGCAAAGACCAGAGTCAGGCAGGATGGGCTCAAATCTCTGCATCCTGTGTTACCTGTTAAAGTGATTTAACCTATCTGAGCCTCAGTTTCCTCATCTGTCAAATGGGGGAGAAAATAACACAGTTTATTCAAATGAGCTTAAACTCTCAAACCCTCTGTTTGAGAAAAAAGTGTCTATAATTCTTTTCTAACTTAGCAAAGAAAACTCACTATGCATTTCCCCAAGTAGGGACATCCATTTAAAACCTATGGCCAGTGCTCGCTTCGGCAACACATACACTAAAACCTATGGCCAGAGCCACATATATGATTTTATTTGGCAGAGCCAGGGATGGAACACAGGGCCTTGCACATGGACATGGGCTCCCGCTGAGCTGCACCCCCAGCCTGGAGCCACATATTTCGATTAAGAGAGCTTGCAGGGTTGCAGACTTTTTAGAGGTTAGCCATTACGTTCCTGGGACACGGTGACAATGCCTAAAATCCAGGTGTCTTTTGAGTCTCCTTGGTCAACAGGATGCCCCTGCTGCTGAAAGGGGAAATTTTTCCACTTTGTCTGGCTGAGATTTCCTTTCCCAGCAATGCCAGCCCCTGAACTTTCAAAAATCAGAGATGGAATTCCATCCGAGGGTCAAGAGAACCAGGGGCAGAAAGTGTGTCTGGAAGCCTCCCAGAATGCTAGAATTACAGGTGTGCACCACCATGCTTGGCTTATACTTTTTTTTGACTCAGCCAAACTTGTGTGGCATTTTATACAGTGCTTTAGCTGCAGGCTGCCTGCTGCACCTCCTCTGACCCTCTTTTGGGCTTACTCGGCTCACCATGGGTCATGTTTTTCAGGCTTCTCCTCCTGGTTTGGTTCAACCACCAGAGATACAGCTCCACTTACCAATTTATCTTCTGTATATTAGTGGTGCTGGGGATTGAATCCAGATAGTCACGCAGGGTAAGCCCATTCCCAGTCCCCACCCACTTACCAGTTTAGATGTAGTCAGACTCTCAAACCCCATGGATATAAATATTCATGGAGTGATTGGGGGCTTCAAGGTGACCCCCTTACTATGGGAGGGGACAGATGTGTGCAGAGTCTATCTGGTGTTCGCAACAGAGATGTCATGCTGAATACTAAAAACCACAGCTACCCATTGTTAAGCAAGACAACTGCCTGGAACCAAGCTTTTTATAATTGTATGGCTTTCTCTGTCGGACATGGTCACATTTGCCTGGACAGTTTTTGTTGGCCTTTCTGGAGTTGTCGGGAGGAGAAGAAATTTCTCCCTTCTCATCTTTTTTTTTTGGGGTGGGTACCGGGGGTCAACCTCAGGACCTTGCATGCCAGCAGGCGCCCGTACCGCTGAGCGATATCACCAGCCCTTTTTTCAGATGTGGGTTCCGGGAGTCGAACTCGGGCCCTCGCGCTTGCCAGGCAGGTGCTTATGCCACTGAGCCATCTCACCGGCCCTTTTTTTTTTTTTTTTTTTTTGAGACAGAGTCTTATTATGTAGTTCAGTCTAGCCTTGAACTCACTATGTAGCCCAAGCTGGCCTTGAACTCCCAGCGATCTTCCTGCCTCAGCCTCCCAAGTCCTGGGATTACAAGGCATGTGCCATCATGCCTTGACCTTCCCATCTTGCTAAGAGCTCTTTTGCTAACAGCCAGAATGGTCTGCAGTTTTTGAGGCTGAGTGCTGGAGTCCTGTTGGTTAGCTCTGAGTGGAGGACAAGGAGGCAGTGGGCTTAAGAAATCCTAAGTTTATAATACGGACAGGAAAATGGAAGAAAGAATGGAATAAAAGGCATGCAACGTTCTGCCTCTCATCCCCACAATGTGGCCTGTGTAATGTGAAATGGGATCATGGTATAAGAGCTTGGCACCTGGAACATAGAAGTGCTCAATAAATGCTTGCTTGAACATTGCAATTATGTATGCACAGTGCTTGGTACACAGTAGGTGCTCAATAAATGTGGATTCCCACAAGTACCAGTCTGACCATTGTCTGGGCAGCTGGAAGGCTCCTGGATGAGACTGGGGAGCCATGGGCGAGGCCTGACCCCCTCCCCACCCCACTGCCTTCATTAACCCCTTTCCTCACTGGACCATGGTCAACAGGCCAAGAAGTGGTGACCCTGTTTCTAATGACATCGTCACAACAGTCCCACATTTCAGTTTTCAGAAGGGGAAACTGAGGCCTGAGAGGGTCATCCCTCATTAGAGCCCTTGACAAGCTTGCAGTGGGCCTCAGGTCTTCCATGCCTCCTCCTGTTGGGGTGGGAGTGGAGGGGCTGCGGTGCTGGGCGGAGCCCTCCCGAAGGCCTTGGAGCAGCTGCGTTTGCTCCTAGGAAGTCCGAGACTCCAGGGGCCTTCCAGGCTCAGGACGAGGGATGGTCACCACCGCCCGGCCAAGGTCAAAGCCAGCCTCTCCAAAGACAGCCCAGCCCTGCCGCCAGCAGGCAGGTGAGCACTGCCTCTCCTTCTCTGTCGGTGCCAGGCAGAGTCCTGGGCAGGGAGGTCGGCTGTGAAAGGGTCAGAGCCCCAGTCACAGCACCCAGCTCTCCCCTCTCTCCAAGGGCCAGCAGCTCTGGGTGAAATGCAGAGGACCCCAAATTAGTCCTCTGAAGAGCCCTCCACCATGCTGTCTCCTTCCCTCATTATGAGATTTGGGGACAGGCTGGATGCTTTGATCTGGCTGTAGGGCCACCTCTTCCAGGATAGGGACTGGGTATGTAAAGTATTTCAAGGGCAAGGCCCACCCCAGGGGAACAGGTATCACGGGTGGAAATTCCGGCACCTGATAGCCCAGGGTGGAATCAGTATCTAGGGGGAGGGGAGCCCGAAAATGAGCACCTCTTTGCAGATCTCTTTCTGGAGCTGAGGAAAGTGGGTGAGAGGGAAGAGCTAACACCTCAGGGAGAGACCCAGAGACCCCACCTGCTTTCGTCTAGGCTGCCGTGAGGACCCAGCCTTGCCTGTCCCGTGACTGCCTCAGACAGACAGTGGCTACCTTGCTGGGTCCCAGGGCCTCACCTACCCCTCCTGTCCTTCTCAGGTGACCAAGTCCCCTGCCAATCAGGCAGAACTGGCCAGGAGGAGCCCAGCAGAGACTCCTCAATCCAGGAGTCCCGAGAGGCGGCCTGAGGGGGACCGACGGCTCCAGCGATCCTCACCGCCCACTAGGACATCAGCCAGGCCCCTTGAGAGGGAGCCGCAGACCAGGATGGAGAGAGCTCTGGAGAGGGGCCAAAGAGGCCCAAGGCAGCCACTGGTGGGGTGGCAGAGTCAGGAGGAACTGCCAGGGTCCCAGAGCCCTCACAGATACCTGGAAAGGAGCTGGAGCAGCCAGGAGGAGGGCCTGGGCCCTGGGGTCTGGCCAGTACTTGGAGAGCCCAGCCTGGGGACTGCTAGAGCTCTGGAGGGAGCATGGTGGGGCCCTCCCAGGGAGTACAGGGAGAGCTGTGGGCAGTCTGAGGCCTGGGGGGAGCCCCCCAGTAATGGGCTGCAGGAGCGCCCCCAGAAACCAGCCCCAAGGGGCTGGGGCAGCCTGCAGGAGCTGTTCAGTACCTCCCAGCCTGGGAGCCCCCCAGAGCACTCCTGGGTAGGCCCGGCAGAATCCTCCTATCCTCAACAGCCTGAGACACCCACTGCCATGGGCTGTGCCCCTGAGAGGCCACCTGAGCTGGACTGGAGGGACCTGCTGGGCCTCTTCCGGGCCCCTGGGGAGGGGTCCTGGGCCCGACTCCCGAGACTGGACTGGGAAGGCCTCCTGGAGCTCCTGCAGGCCAGGCTGCCCCGCAAGGACCCAGCTGGACACTGGGGTGATCCAGCCAAGGCTTTAGGGCCACAGCCAGGTCTCCCAGGCACAAAGGATGATGCCCTGGAGCAGGAGCGACACAGCCAACCTGAAAGCTGGGCTGAGGTCACTGTCGCCAATGGACACAGCCCTGGGCAGCAGCCCCAGAGCCCAGTCCAGCCACCCAGCCCTGCCTGCACCTCCACTCAGTGGCCAAAGACACAAGTGACAAGTGGGCCAGCGACCTCACCTCTGCCTGGTCTGCAGCAGACAGCCCAGTGGGAGCACAGCAGGCCGGCAGAGGGCCTCAGCCCCCCGGAGCCAGAGGTAAGTTGCCTCTGCCTCGGGAGGGTGGCCTGAAAGCCAGCTCCATCCCAGTGAGTCTCCTTAAAAAGGCTTCCAGAGATGTGACCCTGGCCCCTGCACTCCCTGTTCTGAGGCCCAGCCCTGCTTGGACCATTCTGACCACTGCACCGGACAGGGGTGTGTGCATTTACTACACGCCCACCCTGTCTGGGTATTTCCTGGGGCCTTTTCCCATTTAGTCTCCATAGCGGCCTGGTGAGAAGGCACTACTCATGTGGATAAGGAAACCCCAAGTTTCCCGCAGCTGCTGAGGCAGGGGAATCCAGGTCTACTCACTGCAATCACCCTGAGCCTCAAGCTGGACACTGGCTGGGGCCCTGTTCCTCCTGGCCCCAGCACCCCTGGGGCTACCTGGGACTGCAGCCAGTGTGCTCATATCCCCTCCCCCTGTCATATGCAAGTTGCTGCTGGGGTCAGGACAGCCTTACACCCCCCCCCTGCAACCCCCACAGTTCCTCACACGGAGAAGAGGCCACAGAGCGCTTCCTGGGTGAGCTGGCTGCTTAAGTGAGGGCCATGTGCATAGTAGGCCCAGCACCAGGCACCAAGTACCTCAGTGGTACTTCAGTGCTGCTTCAAGCCCAGAGCCTTGGTCTGAAGGTGGAGGGTGGAGATAACCCCGCCACCCGCTGCACCTCACCAGCAACACAGCACGCAGCTTTGGACGCCCCGCCTCTCTGGGACGCAGTCTCTCCAGGCCTCGATCATAAAACAGGACTAAGCACTTGCTTGAACAGGCCCACTGGGGTGACATGCAGTGTCCCCATGTCACCCAAACCCTCCTTTCCTGGGTACCCAGTCTGGTGCCACCTCCCCCATGGATGACAAAGCTTCCAGCCAGGCCCAGGATTTACTGGGAACAATACCTCATGTGCTTTGTTACATGTGCCACAGATAGCCAAGAGGCAGCTGCTGCTATTCCCATTTTACAGATGAGGAAACTGAGCCTCCAACTCATTAGGTATTGACAGATGCAAAAGTTGTGAGAAATGAGGCTCAAGCATCCATTGCAAAGCCAGCCGCACTGTGGGCCCAGGCAGGGCTGGGAAATCCTCCCTCCCATGGCTCCCTGTGGCTTTCTCTACTTGGTTCCAGGCACAGACACCAGATGTGCAGGGATGAGCCAGTGTGGTCCTGCCCTCATGTTGGGGAGGCAGGGAGACTCCCGGCCACTCAGGGGGGGCATGAAGCTCTGTCTCAGGAGCCCCTTAGGTGTGCAGGCCATCTGTCTCCAGTGCAGGGGGAGGTGGGAAAGACTTCAGCTGGAGTTGCTCCCTGCTGAGGTTCCAGGGTCCCTGGGAGGCTAGGGGGTGGTGACTGGGCAGGGGCCAGAGACATCTGCACCAAAGGCATTTCACAGATGACAAAGCAGAGGTGTTCACCAGGTCTGGCCAGGACTCCAGCTGCTCTTCTCTGTGGAAATCCTTGGTGTGGCGTTCAAGGCCTCCTTCCCTTCCTTCCACCCCAGATCTGCCTCTAGCTGTGCTGAGCCGGCTGCAGGACTCTGCACATCTCCCTGTTGCACCTGCTGTTCCCCGTGCCTAGGATGATCTTCCTTTCCCATCTCCCCCACCAAGTGTTTGTTCATTATTCAGGTCAGGTCAGGTGTGCTGTCCTGAGAAGTCTCCCCAAACAATCAGCCCACACCCAGGCTCTCGATGTTCCCCTTCTGGGATTGGCAGTCTTGCTTCCCCCCATCTGTCACGCTGGATTGTCATTTCCCCAGAAGAAACATGAGCTCCACGGAGCAGGAGCTATGCCTACTTAATCTCTGTACCTCTGGCCCCCCAGCCCAGGGCCTGACATGAAGAGGGGTTCAACTCAGTGGGTGCCTGATCCGTGAATGCATGCAAGACACAGGGAGGGCTGGGGACGAAGCTCAGTGGTAGGTGGCTTGCCCAGCATGCATAAGACTATGGGTTTCAAGCTGGGTGTGGTGGCACACACCCATAGTCCCAGCACCTGGGAGGCTAAGGCAGGAGGGTCATGAGTTTGAAGCCAGCCTGGACTACATAGTAAGATTGTGTCTTAAAAAAAGAAAGAAGGGGGGCCGGTGAGATGGCTCAGCGGCGTAAGCGCCTGCCTTGCAAGCGCGAAGGCCCGAGTTCGACTCCCGGAACCCACATACGAAAAAGGGGCCGGTGATATCGCTCAGCGGCACGGGTGCCTGTTGGCGCGCGAGGTCCTGAGGTCGTCCCCCCGGTACCCACAAAAAAAAAAAAAAAAGAAAGAAAGAAGGGCCAGGGAGATAGCTCAGCGGCACAGCACCTGCCTGGCAAACACGAGGTCATGAGTTTGATTCCTGGTACCCTCCCCCCCCAAAAAAAAAGAAAGAAAGAAAGAACACAGGGTAAGGTAGTGGGTAGATGATGGATGAACAATGGGTGGTGGATGCATGAATGGAATGAACATATGATGGATAGATAATGATGATGGATAAATGGATGTTCCTTAGCTGATGGATGAGTATGTAGTGGTGAACACATGGTTGGTTGGATGAGTGTTGGGTGGAATATGGATGGATGGATGGATGGATGGATGGATGGATGGATAGATGCTTGCATGGATGCATAAATGTTGGATGATGATGGCAAGTGAATGTTGGAAGGATGGGTAGGCAGGTGAATGGCTGTAGCATGGTTGGAGGACAGATACATGGATGTTGGATGGATGGGCAATGAGTAAATAGAGGATGGGTGTATGAATGGGTGACAGATAGTGGACTGTGGGAAGGTGGATAATGCAGGCTGGATGCTGGGGGATACATGCGTTTATTGATGCTGGATGCTAGATGGATGTCGGGTGCATGGATGATAGTTGGAGATGAGGTGGATAGATGGATAGACTGGGCCATAACCTGGGCTAACCTACGGTCTTTCTTATCTCCAGTTCCAACCAGAGGAGCCTGAGGCATCAGAATCAAGCAGAGGTCAAGAACCACTGACTGAGCAGGAGCAGGCAGACTCGGTAGTTGGGTCCCGGGCACGGGCGCACAGGGAGGGGACAGGGAGCGGAATCAGGTTGGAGGTGGTCTGAGTTCCCCTCTGGGATCCTCCAGACCAAGGCTGGCTCTGCATGGGAGTGGGGTCCTGAGAAGAGGGGCTTTGGAGCTGGTCAGCAGAGCCACCTCTGGTTTCGGGATCTGGATGGGTGGACGATCCTGGGCTCAGAAGCCCAGGGCTCTGCTTCTAACTTGCTGGGCTGCGCCGAGAAGGTCACTGCCTTTCTCCAAAGAGTGGTTTGACCCTGATGGTCTCCGAGGGCCTCTGAGGGCAAGGTCCATTCTGTTCTAGAGGACCAGAGAGAGGGCAAGAAATGCCAAAGGGAAGAGAGCTGAGGAGGGGCGGCGGTCAGCTGGGCCTGGAGGCACGGAGATGTGTGCAGGAGGTGGCCCCAGAGGCTGCTCCACCAAGGCCTGGGTCCAGCTGGAGGGACAGCTCTGTCCCACCCGTCCCTGTGACCTGCAGAACAGACCATTCTTTTCTCCCTCAGCTTCCAGAGGGGTGAGGTCAGAGGGGAGGGAGAGTGAGACCGACTGTTTAGGGCTGTTTTCCTCATCCTCCTGTTCCCTGTGGCACCACCGGAAAAGCCAGGTGTGACAGGAAGCATTTGTCTGGCAGCCTGGAACCCCCAAGCCTGGCCATACTGCTAGTCAGAGCTGGGGGGACTCTGTCCAACCCCACACTGTGTGGATGAGGAAACAGAGGCAGAGAATCCTCCCAGGTCACACAGCCAGTCTGTGGGGGACTCGAATTACAACCCTGGGCAGGGGTCTCCATCCAGCGCTCCCTCCGCCCTCACCCTTGCCCGCGCTGCTTGCTGGCTCTGCACTGGTCTGCGTGACCTATCCCTAACTGCTTGGTGGCCAGTCTTCTCACCTGTGAAATGGGGAGGTGACAGGGACGCTGATCACTGACAGGGGCTCTGGCAACTTTGTTCTTCCTCTTTTGGGGTTATTTCTTCATACTTCCTGGAGACAGCTTCATGGACGAAGAGGAAATAGCAATACTGGGGGAGCCCTCTAGTCTCCCAGCCACCCCTGATCCTGGGCAGTCTCAACTGGACGGAAGTGCCAACCCCCTCAATCATTAATTCATTCACTCATTCACTCACATTCACTTAGTAAGCACTTTCCAGATGCCAAGATCAGAGGTGAGACAGAGTGGCACTACAGAGCCCATTTTGGGGACAGTTCCACGCCAGTGGTCAGGGCTTGATGGGAGTGTGTAACCAAGGGCGGGACACGCCTTCCCAAGCCTGCCCCAACCTACGCTTTAAGACTTCAAACTCCACTTCCAGACAATCCGCAGATTCCAGAGAAGGGACACCCCGGCTCTGCCCTGCCCCTGCCTGTAACCTGCCTTGTGACTTTCGGGCCACTGCCTCTGCTTTGCTTGATCCTCAGTTTCCCCAACAAGGATGATCTCGAAGGGAGAGTATTCTGAGGCTCTGTGAGGGTGTCTGCGAAAGTCTCTTTCTTTTCCTGTAATTTGGGGTCACAAATCTAATGCCAGGCAGGTAACAAAGGCCAAGAGTGGAGACTGGGGTACTCTTGTATGAACCTTTGGCTCCAGATGGTTGTTGCCATGGAGAAGGTAGGCCTAGAGTTTCCATAGCTTTAGCTATTGCAAGAGAAATCAGAAATAGCTATTTAATAATCTCTGGATTATTTAAGATTAGGAGCCAAGTGGAAAATAATCCGTAGACACCACTGGCCTGAACTTTAGGGTGTGGGATCCACAGCCCCAAAGGCTCTGAGCCCCAGGGGCCCTGTGGACAAATTAACAAGCTTTTTTTCCTGGCAGCTCTCGGGGAGGGCGTGGTGGAGAACAATGGTACACAGGGCCTTTGCAGTGGCAGAAAGGGCAGGGGAGGCTGTGGCCAGGGATGTCCCCAGCCCGCCGAAGGGACCTGTGGCCAACATCGGACCCTGTTTGACAGGCAGACAAGAGGCCAGCAGAGGGCAAGGCTGAGAGCCCACTCAAGGGCCGACTGGTGACCTCATGGCGGATGCCCGGGGACCGGCCCACGCTGTTCAATCCGTTCCTGCTGTCCCTGGGGGTCCTCAAGTGGCAAAGGGTAGGCTGGCTCCCACTGGGCCTGGAGGGACAAGGGTGGACAGAGAGGGGAGGTCCCAGGGATGGGCTCCCCTGGAAGGGGAGCAGGCTGCACAGCTCCTGAGCCCCTTGGTCTCTTCGGGTGAGTGTCCCACCTCCAAGGCAGGCTTGGGGCTCCTGTCAGTGGTCAGGGTGAGGGATGACTGATGATCTCAAAGCTGAAAGCTTCCAAGGAGCCAGGTGGGGGAGAAGGGAAGGGGGAGGCCGTCAGGGGCTCTGGGACCGCAGAGTGTGTTTCAGACCTGGGCCCTCGCCAGTTTTACAATCATCTGGTGTTATATAACCCGTCCCCTGCCCAGAGAGGCCTGTAAACATTCAGGCCTCTGCTCAGGGCTTCCTCAAGGGCAGGGAGGGGAGGCAGCTGAGACTTGCACCTTCCTCCTGCCCCTTCACAGTAGGAGAGGAGGGAGCTGCCATCTGCAGGGGCCACGGGCTGGGCTCCCTTGGTGACAGCCTCACTGCTGTTGGCTGTGGGTCCAGCACTAGGTCAGGCAACTTGGAGACACTTGGCCTCCATTTTGCAGATGGAGAGACTGAGGCTCATGGAGGCAGGCGAACTTACCTGAGGTCACACAGCTAGGGTGTCAAGGAGCTCACTGTGCTTACTCCCGAGTAGGAGAGGTCATGGCAAAACTCACAAAGTCTTGGTTGCCACATCTGTCTGTGGGGGGGCTGCAGGGTCAGGATACACAGAGATGAGGAGGGTCGTCCAAACGTGCACTTCCCTAGCCACTTCCCAATTCCCTCTCTCCTGCTCTTTGGGGTCGGGGCACCAGGGCAGCCAGGCAAACATGGTTACCTGGGCAAGGTGGTACCTTCAAGCCTTGGGCAGTAGCTACCTTATCACCCTAATGAAAGGTCACCGACACACAGCAGGGCTGGCTGGCAGGAGGGGGAGGTCAGTCCTTGGTGGAGCGAGAGGAGAGGAATGGGGAGAAGCACTCTGGGATGATGGCGACAACAATTATTGTGCACCTACTGTGTCCCTGCTCTGTGCTCAGTGCGTGGCCCGCCTGACTGCAGTTACCTCTTGCCAGCAGGCTGAGTTATTCCCGCTGTCCATTATACAGATGAGGAAATGAGGCTCGGAGGAAAAGTCACTTGTTCCAGGTCACATGGGGACAAGGGGCAGAGCTGACATTCAAACCCTGCTCTGGCTGAACTCGGAGCTGTGTTTATAAATCCTCCCCGGGGTGGTGTACTCCAATCTCCTGTGCGCTCCTGGGGCCCTTAGAGTCACCAGTGATATCCCCATTAGACAGATGTGGCGGCTGAGACTTGGGGAGTTTGCGGACAGCTGTTTTCCCACCTGGGGATGAGGACACTCAGGCACTAGAGATGGGACTTCAGGGGCCTCACAGATGGTTATTCGGAGAAGCTTCAAACACGTCTCCCATGGAAGTCACCCCAAGGCCAAGGACCAGGAAGCCTGGGTTCAGATTCTATCTCTGCTCCTAACTTGTGTGCTTTGGGCCACTATCTCCCCGCTCTGAGCCTCAGTAGAGCAATGGCTTGAGACGTTTGCTGGCTTTGGTCTTTGCCAGCTTAATATCTCACCCCTGAGTCCCTGAGGTTGTGGCACCTCTGTTCTGCTGAAGCAAGTTGCGGTTTCTTCATTCGTGTATTCTTTCATCTGACCAGTGTTTACTGAGGATGTGCTGCGGCCAAGGCTGACCCTGGGCTGCATCCAAGAGACAGAAAAACCCTCACCCTGGCCACAGGGAGCATCATCAAGGGAGGACTCCGAGGAAGGGGTCAGATGCAGGGAGCACTGGGGAAGGGGTCAGATGCAGGGAGCACCGGGGAAAGTTTCTGACTTTAACACTTTGGTTCCCTTTGAACTGAGACTTGAAGGGTGAGGAGGAATTTTCTAGACAAACTTCTGGGGGTGGCAAGAGGGTGTGTGTGTGTTGGGGTGGAAAGACAGGAAGGGAAGTGTTCCAGACATGGCAATCAGGAGGTACAGAGGATGTGGCTTATCCTGGGAATTCCCAGCAGGCCAGCCTTGTGTCCCTAGTGTGGAGAAGGTGTGCGTGAGGATGGGGATTGCAGGCCAGGTGTTGAATGACTTCCTGGCACTGGGAGAACTGACAGCTTTGCGTGTGGGCACGTTCTGGGCACAGCGTGGAGGCACTAGAAGCCAGGAAACCAGCAAGGGGCTGGTGCTATGGGCCAGGTCCCTGTGATAGGCGGTTCTCTCCTCTCTTAGGACTGAGGGTCTGACTGAAGTGCAGGGTGAGGGCAGGAAACTGCACGCGTGCCAGAGGCCACCAATGTCTCCTGAGGTGACTTCCCTGTGGCCTCATTCCTCATGGTGGGGAGGTTTTCAGTGGGCAGGGCTGGCAAAGAACTTCAGCTCCCTAGGCTTCCATTTCTTTATGTGTGAAACGGGGATAGGAATTACAAGAGTAATGATTTTTGTTGTTTTTTTGTTTTTTGAGACAGGGTCTCACTCTGTAGTCCAGGCTGGCCTTGAACTCACTATGTAGCCCAGGCTGGCCCCGAACTCTCGGTGATCCTTCTGCCTCAGCTTCCTGAGTGCTGAGATTACAGGCGTGCGCCACCACACCCAGACTGATTTTTGAACTCTAAATCAAGGCAATAGAATAACGGAAATGCAAGTAACCCAGGCTTGCTTAGTAATCCTGTCTAAGGACAGATAACTAGGGATAAGGAGCTTTACTTGGATTAATGGTTAACATGCTCACCACAGTGCTGTAATTCGTATGTATCAATGCTGGGCGGCTCTGAACCACTGGTGGCACGGGACAGTCATGCATGTACCACCAGTGGTTCAAGCTGGCTGGAAGGTGTTAATCCTTAGAACAACCTCAGGAGGTAGTAGCATTAGCCCATTTTACAGAGGGTGAAATTGAGGCACAGATAAGTACCTTGCATCAGGTAACACAGACTGTCACGTGGGTTTAGCAACAAATTCCATCCTTCATCTGCAGGATTCAGGATGAGCTTTAACAAACTGCCAATGTTCTTACAAACTGAGCCATGGGTGTACACCCACACCCAGAACCCAAAGCGAAGTTGTTAATAATTCCGTCTCTTACTGTGTGACCTCAGGCAAGTCGATCCATCTGTCTGAGCCTCCGATGTTATTAGTAAAATGGAGACAAGGTCTATGGTAAGGACGAACGTCCCCTACACAGGTAACAGGTGGGACCCGCTGAGTCGTTGGTACTGGGTGTCTCCATCCAACCATAAAGACCTAGTGGCCCCTGCGTCCAGCTGGGGCGGGGAGCCGGAGCCGAGCGATGAGGGGGCCACGCCCACACGTCCCCAGCCCCTGTGTGGTCGCCGGACGGAGTCACCTGCGCGCCGAGCCCTTCCTTCCCCAAAGTCCCGCGCGCCGGCGGCCAGAGCCCGGCCCGCTCTCCTGGCCGCCGCCCCCATCCGCTCGCCCGCACCGCCCTAGTGCATTCGCCCCGTCGCACAGGCCCCGCCCTCGGGCTCGTTCCGCGTTCTTATTGGCCAGCGCGTTGCCCCCGCCGCTGTTTGTCCTGGCGTCTCCGCCGCCCATTGGCTCGCCGGGGTCCTCCCAGGAAGTTTGAAAAAAAAAAAAAAAAAAAGTTTTATGGGCGGATGGAAGGGGCTGGGACTGCGGCGGGGAAGGGAAGGGCTGGAGCTGTGGCGGCGGGCGGCCGAGAGGGGCGGTGGCGGCGGGGTGCCCGCGCTGCGCGGCCCGGCCCGAGAGCCCCTTCCTCCTTCCTGCCCGCGGTCCCCGCCGCGCCGGGGCGTCGCCATGACGGTGAGTGCCGGTGGCAGCCCTGCATGCCCCGGCCGGGTGGGGGCGACCGCCAAGCGGCGCGCTGGGGCGGCCTCTGCCCACTTCCCGGAGGCGGAGGGGTCTCGGTGGACACGCACCTCGGCACCCTCGGAGCCCAGGCGACCCTTGGCAATGGGAACGACCCGTCCCGGGGATGCTCCCCACCCCCTCCTTTGCGGGACAAGTCGCGGACGGGCCCGGGGCGACCCTTTCCCCCTCTCCGCCCGCCCCTTGGGTGAAGACCCGGTTCCCCCAGGCTGCCAGGGGCTCCGACCGTGGGAGAAGCGCAAACCCGCGGGGTGGGATCCGGTCGTCGCTGGGGTTGGGGTGAGCGGCGCTGACCTGGCCTGGGAATAGTGGCCGCACGTGTGGGCGCTGGCCCGAGGTTGGGGCTGGCGAGAAGGGCGCGTCCCGGAGCCCATGCTGGGCCGTGTGAGGCGGTGTCTTCTCCGGCCGGGCCGCTGGGGCCTTGGGTGGGGCGAGCTGTGAGTGGGGTGAGGGTGTGATGGCCGGGTTTGTGTTTTTCTTGGGACTGGGCTCTGCGCAAGCTTGTCTGTACCTGTGGCTTGCTTATCTTTAGGAGCCTCACCGCCAAGGTCGCTGTTCTCCCCATTTTACAGCCAGGGTAAACTGAGGCTTGGTGAGTTGACTAAAGGAAGAAAGGTCCCCTTCCAAGTCAGTCGGGCCACCTGATAGTGGTGTTTTAGAAGGGAGGAGGGTGCCGCTCCTGAGGTCTGGCTCTTGGCCTTGGGAGGCTCCAAGAGGCTGGTGACTGGGAGGAGGATGAGCAGGGTGTATGCACGTATGCACAGGCGCCTGTCAGCCTTTGGGGAGTGGACGCCTGGTGAGGAGTGGGCCGGGCTGCCGGAGGTGTGTTGCTGGGGCCCCTGCCCCTGTGAGCGTGATGGCTGGCCCTGCTGCCTGGACTTCCTCAGCCTTCGCACATCCTGCCACCTCCCTGCTGGCCCTTCCTGTCGTCAGGAGCCTCCCCTTCCCTGGCGGGGAGCAGAGTGGGGTGTGGGGTGCGGAGCTGAGTCAGTGTCCTGAGGGCAGGGGGAGGTGGTTGCACTGCCCACTGGGTGGTTTCAGGGTCCTGGATAGATCCCTTAAGGTTGGTGGTCCTGTCCCCACAAAACAGCAGGGGAAACTGAGGCGTAGAGAGGTGAAGTGACCCATCCCAGGGACGAGGTTGGTCCCTGGCTGGGCCAGAGTTTGTATTCAGGTCCGTCCCAGTTTTTTTCCAGGGCAGAGATAAGAAATGTACACAGTTGCCGCTCCCAAGCAGCTCGGGCCCAGCGAGGGTGAGGCTGCGAGGTGCAGCGTGCCGGGTGGAGGGACCCTACGTCACTGCTGGTGTGAGGAGGGCTTCCCAGGCCGCTGTCCTGCAATGGGAGAACTTTGTCAGGTGGAGATGGACTAGGGAGAGGGGCAGAGTGTTCAGAGGAGGCTGCAGTGTGGACCGAGGCTGGTGGCCATGTTTGGGGAGCAAAGGGAAGGGGGGCTTAAGGCTCAGGAAAGCAGTTTGGGCTTTGGTCAGGGGCAGCGGGGATCCACGAAAGGTTTCAGAGCAGAGAAGAGGCTTGTGAGAGAGCATTCACAGTGCTCGCGGGAGTCACCTGGTCCCATTCAGACCTGAGCCTGCTCCAAGCCGGTGTTCTGAGATGCCTTCTGCCTGCCCTCCTCTCCCCTGGTGCATCTCCCTGGTCCCACACCCATAGCTCAGCGATCTGCACAGAGCAAGTGGCACAGCTGCTGGGGATGGGTAACGGCTCAGAGGTGTCAGGGAGCTGGTGATTTGCAGTGGTGCAGAGTCAGGATCCTCTTCCTTCCTCTCCCTCTTGCCTCAGCCTCAGCACTGCTTTGCAGAGAGCCTCATCCTCCCTCTCTGCCAGGCATCAAATTATATACTTGTTCTCTTGTTTACTGTCTGTCTCTCCCCTAAGACCCACAGGGCAGGGGCCACGGCTCTTGTTCACAGCTGATGTCCTGTCCAGGTGCCTGGTGCTTTAAAGGAAAAAAAAAAAAAAAAAACAACGACTCCCCGAGCCACCCTCTGTACTGGGTCTCCATGAGAGAAATGCCCAGCAGGAGGAGCAAGTAAAGTCCTGATGTGACTGGCTTGCGTAAGGGGCGGCAGCAGGGCAGGTCAGGGGCAGCCAGCGCGGTGTGCGGTGCCTACTGGGAGGTGGCAATTAAGCTGGGGCTTTGGGAATGAGTAGGGACTTGCTCAGCAAATGGCAGAGGAAACCTAGCATTTCAGGCAGAGGGCACAGCTGGTGTGAAGGGCTCCGAGTCAGCGCACTGGGGATCTGGGAGCACTGCGTGGTGGGGCACAGGTTGGAACAGAGGTGGATGCTCTGTGCCATCCCAAGGCAGATGTTCTTTATTTTAGACCCATCCCTGGAGGTTTTTTTTGTTTTTTTGAGACAGGATCTCCCTATGTATTCCAGGCTGGCCTTGAATGTACTATGTAATCCAAGCTGGTCTCAAATTTGCACTGGTCCTCCTGCCTCAGCCTCCTGAGTGCTGGGATTACATGCCCAGCCACTTGGAGGTTTTCAGGAGCTAGTGACACTAGGCCTTTTTGAGTGGTGGCTCTGGCAGTGTGTGCTCAGAGGGGACTGTGGCCAAGGTCAGGGAGGAGGGCAATGAGAGACGGTTGTCTTCAAGGGAAGAAGAGGAATGGAGGCCCTGTGGTGTAGAAGAGGTGGCTGGGCCTCAGGAGCTGGGGTGAAGTTGGCCCACCTCTTCTACCTGAGGAGGAGACTGGGGCTCCCTGGAAGGAGGCCAGGTTGACAGTGGCTGCAGTTTCCCCTTCCAGGGGGCTTAAAGACTCACTTTGGCTGGGTGTGCTGGGGTACACCTGTAATCCCAGCACGTGGGAGGCTGAGGCAGGATTGCCTTGAGTTTGAGGCCTGCCTGGACTACATAGTGAGACCCTCTCTCAAAAAAAAGACTCTTGCTGGACACAGTGGTGTACACCTGTATTCTCACTACTTGGAAGGCTGAGGCAGGAGGATCAGATGTTCAAGGCCAACCTGGGCAACTTAGCAAGACCCTGCCTCAAAAAACTTAAAAATGCTGGGGGTGTATTTCGGCAGTAGGGTGCTTGCCTAGCATGTGCAAGGCCCTGTGTTAAGACCCCAGTACTAACACGTGCTCTGGCAGCCTCCTCTCCCCAAGGTTGCCATGGTAGATCATGTGTGACATGATGCGTGGTGTGTCAGCCCTGGTCCCTGGGGGGTCACTGGGCTGCTCTGTCTGCAGCATGTTCAGAACTTGTGGAAAGGACCCTCAGTCATTTGTCACATCAGGCAGCAGAGAGGGGTGCAACTTAGGAAGGTCACAGCCTCTGCCCTTCCCAGGCAGCTCTGGTGGTCCCCACAGCCTATCATTGCGGCTGGGGAGCCCTGGCTCAGCTGCCTGAGGCCCAGAGCCTGTCTCTTCCCTGACTGGCTCTTGCCTGCTTGGTCCTCCAGGCTCGCCCTGGTCAGCCCTGTGAAGCCAGGTCGGTGGGTCGGTCGCCAAGGAACTTGGCTTCTTAGGGCCAGGTTGCGATGGGGCCTTGTTCCCAAAGCACGGGACTTAGCCCGGGGAAGTGGAAGATATTTCTTCGGCAGCATCTCCTAAGTCCTTCGAGGGCAGGCCCTGGAGCCACGGTGGTCCCAGGCTGAAGGGAAGTCGAGGCAGGTGTGGTGGTCACCAGTCTTCAGTCTTACCTTGGGTGGGTGACAGGCAGGTGCAATAGAGGGCACGCAGGACAAACACAGCCCCAGGGTTTCCTGGCTCCTCCCTCTGACAGGTATGCCAGGCGAGGTGAGGCTGCCAGCCTGTTACAGTCCCCGCCATGACTCTGAATGTCCAGGCTGCTGGCCCAAGCCCCTTTCAGCCCACTTCCTCCACCTGAGGAGGAGACTGGGGCTCCCTGAAACAAGGTCAGGAGAGGTGGCCAAGTCAGTTGGCTCTAGTTTCCAGCTGTCGCCACCCACCCCACACTGAGCCCTGCCACAGGCTCCCTCCCCGAAACCAGACACCTTGGCCTGGTGAGGCTGCGATGTAGGCGCTGATAGGTGGGCTCAGAGCCATGGCAACAGGTGGCCATCTCCTCCCTGCACGCCAGCCTGGCCCGCCCTGCTTGCCTCTCTGCCTATGGGCAGGAGCTGAGGCTGCAGAGGGACCCAGAGGGCAGGAGGTCTGGTGGTAGTGCCCTCCACATGAGCACAGTCAGGAAGATGCCAGGATGAGCAGCTTTGTCACTTAGGCCCGGCGGGGTGTCTGGCTCGCAGGCCCCTATGGACCATGCTGCAGCTGGGAGCCCCCAGACCCCGGGCCTGTGGCCCCCCAGGCAGGACCCGACAGGTAGGGCTTTTCTGGACTGAGGTGCTACGTCCTTCCCAAAGAGACCTAGGGGACCAGAGGGCTTCTGACCCCAGCCTGGTACCAGCTCACCTTTCAGGGTCTCCAGCAGACAATGGAAGGGCAGGACTGGCGGGACCACTGGTTCGTGGGTGGGGTGGGCACAGCACTAGGCCGATCCTGGTGGCGCCTGGACTGGTCAAGGAGGACCTGGACAGATCGCTCAGCCTGCTATTCTGGGCTGCTCGCTGGGCTCCCGAGGGGTCTCTTTGCAGGCCAAGTCCCCTGGGCCCCCCTTTCCCCTGCTTGCATGGAGGGGAGCTCAGATATCTGTGGTGTGTGTGTCACCACAGGGTCTGGGCTGGCTCCCAGAGAATGCTGGCTGTTGGGGAAAGGGACCAAGGCTACCTCAGTGTTGGACTGCTTGGGTTTGGGGGTTCCTGGGCCCTTGCCCCTCACTGCTGATTTCCCAGAACCTCATCTTACAGACTTGGGCAGGGTGAGTGCAGCACCCTCTGCTTCCCAGCCCAGGTGGCTTTCTGTGGGGCCTGACCCACCTGCCTCATCTCCCCACAGCCCGATCTGCTCAACTTCAAGAAGGGATGGATGTCAATCTTGGACGAGCCGGGAGAGGTAGGAGGGCTGGAGCGGGAGGGAGAGATTGGCTTGCTCTGCCGCAGGTTTCCGGTGCCTGTCCAGCTTTCTAGAGACCCTGGCCTCTGGGGGTGGGGTGGGGTCAGAGGTGGGGCCAGGTGAAAATCTCAGGAACATGCATTTCCTGTCCAGGGAAAAGGGCTGGGCACAGGCACATGGGTGGGAGGGACAGCAGCTGCTGGTCATCTGCCTCCTGAGCAGTGTGCTTGTGCAAGTCACTGGGGTGGAGGCCTCCCTGCCCCTCATGCCCCACACACCGGCCCCTGCTCCACCAAGTGCTTCTTGGCCCTCTCATCCCATGATGACCCTGGCTGGGAACCTGAGGGTCTGGGCTTGTGTTGAACATCTGGCCCAAGAGAGATTCTCAAACTCGGCCCCAAAGGTGGGGCTCGGAGCAGGGGCTCAGAAGTCTCATCACCAGCCTTCTGTAGGCTTCAGTGGCCGCATCTGTGATGTGGGCATGAAGGGTAACGGGTGGAGAACACAGTCGCAGAGATCAGGCATGTAAAGGGTCCCACACGGTCCCTGGTACCTACTGGGGACTCATGGTGATCCTCCATTTCCTGAACATATCCATCCTTGGAACCAGAGGGGACAGTGGCTGTTTCAGCAACCCTGCCCTTTCAGCGGCCAGGCTGGAGCCCAAGAGCTGGAGCTGGCTCGCTGCCTACCTGGCCTGGGAGGGGACAGCTCCCACCCGGGCCTGCATGCGCCTGCAGCCGGGCTCTGTGTGCAGCCCACATGCCGGGCAGGGCTCTGAGCCAGAGGGAATCTCATTGTGTTTCCTGCCCACATGCTTTCTTCTCCCTAGCCACAGCCTTCCGTCCCCACCGCCTGCCCACTATCCCCTGGTGGCTGCTGTCCAGACTCACACAAGGGCTGGCGCCCCGCCAGTGACCCTTTCCTGGCCTCCCCACCCAGGGTCCCCAGAGGGCAGAGGGATTACAGGCCCCACCCAGAACTGGCCGTTACTCATCCTCTTTCGCAGGGCTCTGGAATGTCCGAGCTGGAAGGGCCCCAGGCGTGCAGCCCGCCCAGCCTCCGGGTGTACAGACAGGAGGCAGTCCCATGAGCCTCTATCCCTGCCAGGCCGGGCTGCACCTCGGGCACCCAGGGCCGGGGAACTTGAGGCTGCAGCTCTGTCTCAGGCAGACACAGAGTAGCCTGAGCCATTCACCACTGAACCTGCCCCACTTTGCAGAGAAACACTGAGGTCTACTCAGGACGAGCAGGGTGGCCCTAAGAGACCAGCCTCTTAGAACCTTCCCCAGCAACCTGGTGCTGTCCCTGTGCCAAGAGCCACGGGAGACGTGCAAAGGCAGTAGGTGCATCTCACCTTGCCGGATAGCTTAGGGCCTTCCCAGTAGCCCTACTGTACAGGTCAGGAGGTTGAAGGTCAGAGAAACGGAGATGCGTGCCTGAAGGCACATGGATATCTAGCAAGGGCACAGTCACATTCTAGGTTCCTGGACACTAAAACCCCCTTAGTGGAGGCAGCATAGAAAGAAGTAGTGTCATTCTTGTACGTCGGCGAAAACTACCATGTCCCAGAAGAAGGGAGCTAAGTTCTTGAAAGAACCAAGCAACCTAGACTAAGCTTGGTGACATGGGGTAGCCCCATATGATGCATCAACCCTGGCAGTGGGTGGACCTCCCTCGACTGGCATTCCAGTGGAGTGACCAGAGCTCATAGGCAGGCTGAGCTGGGCATGTGTGGCGTCGGGCTGGTCTGGTGCCCCGGCCACTTTCCTTCATATCCTGCCAGCCTAAACTCAGCTGGAGCAGAGAGGCATCGCAGACCAACACCCTGAATATAAATCAGGATGCAGGGCCAGGCGTGGTAGTGCACGCCAGTAAGCCTAGCACTTGGGAGGCTGAGGCAGGAGGATCACCTCGAGTTCAAGGCCAGCCTGGGCTACATAGTGAGTTCTAGGCAAGCACGAACTACATAGCGAGACCCTGTCCCAAAAAAAACCCAAAAGACAACCAGGACACATCCTCACAATGAATGCCAGGATCCAGCTAGCAGGTCAAGAAACAGACCACAGCTAGTGCTCATTCTCCTGTCCCGGGCCTCTTTCTAGTCCCCTCTGGACCTTTGTCTGTGCCAATCCAGGAGGTAGGGAACATATGGAAAAGACTGACAGAGTTCTGGCCACACTAAGTTCCTGACTTGCTAGGGACGTGACCTTCTGCAGGTTACAGACTGTCCCTGAGTTGCACCAGGTGAGGTATGTGAGGAGCTTTGGTGATCTGCAAAGGGTTCTGGGAGCATCAGCAAATCAGAGAAGGGACAGGGAGGGTGCAGTTGCAGAGGAGAAGCCAACCCATGTCACAGACGCTGCCCTTGTGGCTCCAAGAGGTAACGGAGGGGCCCCCTTCAAGTCCAGCTGTGTGCAGAGTGGCTGACCGTCAGCCACCCAGGACCCAGCAGCTCCCTGCCCCCCGCTCACCACGCTGCTCTCCTCAGTGGAAGAAGCATTGGTTCGTGCTGACGGATTCAAGCCTCAAGTATTATAGAGACTCCACCGCCGAGGAGGTGAGGCAGCTGGTACCAGGGCACCTGTGGGAGGGCTGGGTGTCCTGGCTGGGGTCAGTGGCGTAGGTGTCCCTAGGGCCCATGTGGACCATGGTGGGTCTCCCCGCTCTAGGCAGATGAGCTGGACGGTGAGATCGACCTGCGGTCTTGCACGGACGTCACAGAGTACGCGGTGCAGCGAAACTATGGCTTCCAGATCCACGTGAGTCTGCATGCAGCTGGGGAAGGGGACAGTGCAGCTGGGGCCCCAGAGCTGACCCAGAGACCCTGTCCTCAGTGCCAGCATCCAGCACACCTGGGGTGAACACGGAGCCAGCGTGCTCCTCCCAGGCTGGATGGGGGGAGCTTTCACCCACCCCCCACCCTGTTCCTCATCCTGGCCTCAGACCGGAAGTAAAGAGCCACCCTCCCTGGGGTCTGCAGTGGGGAGGGAGTGTGGGGCTGGCCATGTGGCAACCTGCCCGTGGTGTGGACCTGCAGACCAAGGATGCTGTCTATACCTTGTCGGCCATGACCTCGGGCATCCGGCGGAACTGGATCGAGGCTCTGAGGAAGACTGCGCGGCCAACTTCAGCCCCTGATGTCACAAAGTATGTGCTGGGCTGGGCTGGGCTGGGGCCCTAGGGGCAGGGGCTTCCACTTACATAGGGCACTCGTGTGGGCCCTGTGGCTGTGCCTTCTGGGCCTCAGTTTCTCCAGCAGCAAAATGGGGAGAGCGCAGTGAGTGTTCTCGATATTCATGCAGAAATTCATTAAGAGTCTTGGGTCTGCCTCACCATCCCATCATAGCCTTACACATCCTGAAGGAGTGCGACAGGGTCTGAGGCTGCCGTAGGAGAGGACAGGAGACTGTTTCCCCCGGTGGCAGAGCCCTCTCCAGGCTGGGGCTTGCAGCACTGGGCAGCAGGAACAGCGTGGTGTCAAAGGGGGCTGAGCAGAGGGCCCCCTGCCCCACAGCCACACGTGGGCTGTTCAGCCTTAGGCCAGTGTCTTTCCTGGCTAGTGTCAGAGTCCTCATCTGTCACATTGGCTGTCGTATCTGCATGTATGCGGTGTGCCCAGAGCCCTTTGTAAGAACTATGACTTAGTACATAGGCTCCACTGCTTTAATAAATCCCAGACCAGTGGCTTAAGCAAGAAGGGTGTTTAATTCATTCTCAGGATTGGCCCAGAGGTGTGGAGCCTGGCCTGTGGGCAGCCCTGCGGCCCTTGGCTCCCTGCTTGGCCCCTGGCTGGGAGGGTGCCGCCTGGGCTTGCCTGGAGTCCCAGCGGGAGCCAGGGTCGCCCAGTCCTTCAGGGGGAGCTGTCTGTCACGCCCCAGGGGAACATGGTCACATGGCCCCAGGCTACTGCAGGACTCTGGGAAGGACAACTTCTGGCTGGTGACCATGCACCCAGCTATACTGTGGAAGAAGAGAACCACCATGGTCCCACAGAGTCTTGGCAACCTGTGCTCTGTGCACCCAGACATCACTGTCCTTACCCTGTCAGCAGTGACTGTGACCCCCCCCCCCCCCGCCTCTGTGAACTCAGAGCCTTGTCTCATACATTATTTTGTTTCATACTTTTTTCATTTTTTCATTTGTGGTATTGGAATTACACCCAGGGCCTTCACACTGAGCTGCATCCTTGGCCCTTTTTTATCTTTTATTTTGAATTTTGAGGCAGGGTCTTGCTTAGTCACTAAGTTGCCTGGACTGGGCTCAAACTTGGCAGTCCTCCTGCCTCAGCCTCCCAGAGTCCTGGGATTACAGGCACGTACCACCACACCTAGCTGTTTCATAATTTTAATAGTAACACGCTGACAGTGCTGGCCGAGGGCTGACTGGTTGCCTTGCACACATTTGCTCACCCAGCCCTCGTATTTCTGCTATGCATGATGGTGCCATTCCATATTACAGATGAGGTGCCTGAGACCCTGAGCAGGGAAGGGAGGCAGACACGTGGGCCCCCTGCTGGAAGGTGGTGGAGCTGGAAGGTCTCCAGGGTCCGCTAACTATGACGCCGGAGCTCTCAGCCTTGAGGGTGGGCTGCTTGCCTGTTGAGGTCTGTGTGCACAGGGCCTAGTACCCAGCTGGCGCTGGAAGTGCTCTCAAGTGGCCCAGGTCCCCCTGACAAGTCCCTGCTGGTGCCTTAGGCTCTCGGACTGCAACAAGGAGAACACTCTGCACGGCTATGGCCCCCAGAAGGGATCCCTGAAGGTGGGGGAGCAGCGGGCCAGCTCTGAGGTCAGCGGGCGCAGTGGTCCCCGCAAGGCGGACGGGCCCCGGCAGTTCCTGGACTATGTGGAGCTCTCGCCCTTGACCCAGGGCAGCCCACAGCGGCCCCGAACCCCGGCCAAGCAGGAGGAGCTGGAGCGGGACCTGGCCCAGCGCTCTGAGGAGCGGCGCAAGTGGTTTGAGGCCACAGACAGCCGGGCCCCTGAGATACCCACTGGTGAGGCACCGCGCCGGGGCCTGGGCGCCCCACTGACCGAGGACCAACAGAGCCGGCTCAGCGAGGAGATTGAAAAGAAGTGGCAGGAGCTGGAGAAGCTGCCCCTGCGGGACAACAAGCGTGTGCCACTTACCACCCTGCTCAACCAAAGCCGCAGTGAGCGCCGGGCACCCCCAAGTGATAGCCATGAAGCCCTGGAGAAGGAGGTGGGCCCCTCACACTGTGCCCCTCGAGTCCCTGCGTGCCCTGGCCTTTGCCTTGCATACCCACAGTGACAGGGAGCTCACACCTTATCTCTCACCACCTGGTACCTCAGGCTCCTTGTGAGTAGGGTTCTTCTTCCCAGGACTGTGGTGTTTTGTTTTGTTTTGTTTTGTTTTGTTTTGTTTTCTCCTTCCTAGCTCTGCCTTTAATAGCCACAGAGAACGGAAGTGGGCAGCCAAGGGTGGGACTGTTTATTCATCATGCATCTCCTCTGTGCCCAGCCTCGTGTGAGCCACCTGGTAGACCTCCTCACACTTTTGCGGATGGGGAAACTGAGCCTCAGAGATATTTCCCCAGCTGCCGTCACAATGTAGTTGGTAACTGACTGCAGTGTGCTGTACCCAGCTCTGTCTTCTTGTCTCTGGGCCAAAGTTTTCCCAGGTTGTTGACCTTGCCATCCAGGACACAGCCATGATATCCCCCTTTTTTGTCTCTGGTTTTGTTTTTTGAGACAAGCTCTTGCTATGTAATTCAGGCTGGCCTTGAACTCGCTATATAGCCCAGGCTGGCCTAAACTCAAGGCAGTCCTCCTGCCTCAGCCTTCTGAGTGCTGGGATCACAGGTGTGCACCACCATGTCTGACTAGGATGTCCCTCTTGCTTGCCCCTCCACACTAGGGCTGCTTCTTGCCCTTCTTAGAACCAGAGCTGTTCCCCAGCAGCCAGGGATTTGCACTTGAAGTGCTGTGCAGCTGGGAGCCCTGGGCTCCTCCTCTGGTGCCCGGTGACCTGGTCTCCTCCCTTATAGGTGCAGTCTCTTCGTGCCCAGCTGGAGGCATGGCGAGTCCGAGGGGAGGCTCCTCAGAACGCACCCAGGCCCCAGGAGGACAGCCACATCCCTCCGGGCTACATCTCACAGGTAAGACCAAGGCGCTATTTCATGGGGTTGGGACAGGTTTCTGGTTGCTGTGTTATCTGAAAACAGTTGACATTTTGGGAGCCCTTGCTGTGTGCCGGGACCCATGTGTGGCGGCATTTGACATGCATCATCTCCTTTAATCTCCCCACAGCTGGTGGGCGTGATCACTGTGCCCATTTTACAGACAAGGCCACTGAGCTCTGAGAGGGTGTGTGACTTGCCCGAGGTCACCCGGCCTGCAGGTGTCAGAGGTGGGATTTGAGCCTGGGTCCAGCGGACTGCAGAGCCTGTGTGTGAGTCCCCGTGTGACACTCTGCACTTGGACCCCTTCCCCTGCACCATCCTGGGGAAGTGGGGAGCCGGTGGCCCTGGGAGTCGCCCCCCAAGCACAGGGAGAGCCTGCTCGGGCCTACCCAGGAGGCCTGCAGGATGTGCCAGCCCTCGTTGGCCCCAGGAAGTGAACACATGTCCGCCTAGGACAGCAGTTCTCAACGGGGGCTGATTTTGTCCCCTGGGGACAGTTGGCTGTGTCTGGGGACACTTTTAGTTGTCACCACTGAGACAACTAGCTCTCCAGAAAAAAATACGTGTGCATGTGTGTGTGTGTACACATATTATAAATTTTGCTGATATAAAAGATGTTTAGTATATAATTTACAAATAAAAAAATATCTTAACACTTTTTTGTGACTTCCATGTAGCAAGCGGGTTTTTCTCAGAATGCTTTCAGTGAGTTTTCTGTACACTTCTATCCTCAGCTAACTAACATATAATTCTGCTGTGTACACGGGTGGACATTTTGGTCTATGCTAATGAATGAGACGAGAAGACAGGGAAACTTTCTTTTCTGGGTCGATGTTGTAGGCATCTTTTTTGCTGAATGGCATCAGAATACTTTTTTGAGACTGAGAATATTCTAGTAAGGATATTTTTATATCATTTCATTCTGTGTACAGTGTAAGACATGCTTCTTAGCACTTTGTCATCGCTTACTTAAGAGAATCCATGAAACAATAAATGAAGCCCTGATTTGGAATGTTACCAATTTCCATGGTGTAAACGCCCCCACTGCAGCCAGTATCAGGCTCCCAGAACGAAGTCGCTGAGCACAAAGAAATGGCACCCTTTCCTTAGTGTTTTTGCCACACAGACATAATAGACATAAGTAACTTCAGGGGAGCACATATAACTGTACAGTGCTGTGAAATGGGAAAAAAAAAGTACTGTGAAATACGGGGTGACAAATTCTGAGTATCTATTACTTTTGTTGTTAATGTACTTAATATAATTGTAAATATATAGATTTAAATTTTTAAAAAGGCTCTTGCATTGGGTGTGCACACCTGTAATCCTAGCACTCAGGAGGCTGAGGCAGGAGAATGGCCTCAAGTTTGGGGCCAGCCTGGTGTACATAGCAAGACCCTGTTTCCAACAAAACAAAACAAAAAGGCCTTGCTTAGCAACCAAGTCACAGAATTTCTAAAAATTTGAGTCACCTGCCTGCCATCAGCACATGATTGCCTAAAGAAGAAAAGAATGCTGGGATCCCATGCCCTGGGCAGCGGGATCCTTCTAGAAGTTTCTGGGGGTGTGGTCACAGTGAGGGGGCTCCAGGAAGGTTTCCTGAGGGGCAGGCGCCAATCCATGCAGTGGCTTGTGGGTAGGGACATCGGCTGTGGTGGGAGAAGGAAGGCATGTTGGCACCTGTGGTAGAGCCTCCAGGGACAAGCCGAGTCTCATTCCAGAGACCTTAGGAGGTCACCAGCACCATGGAAAGGTGGCCTTGGAGTGCAAGGCCCAGGTCTAAGGAGTTGGGCCGTGGATGGAGGGGCGTGGATGACAGGACATCAGGAGGAAGGAGGATTTGGGATTTGTCACCTGGGTCCTAGGGACACAGGGGAACCTGCAGGGGCCTTGAGGCTGGGGCTGCTGCATTGGGGGGGGGGTCCCTGAGGGCCGAGTGGAGGATGGGCAGTTCATGGGGGGGGCAGTCAGGACCTGGGATCCCCTGGCCTTGAGGGGACCAGTATTGTCAAAGCTGCCTTAAGCTGGGCCTCTGTAGGAAGGCTGGGCCCACACAGCAGCCTGGTTGCTGGGAAGACCTCCGAGGCCCTGCCCAGGGCCTTAGGCCATGCTGTTCTCATTCTGGGAGCCCCGAGGCACCTCTCCGGCCTGGATCAGAGCAGCTCCTTCCTCATCTGCTTTGGTATCCGAACCTGCTCTCCATTCTGTCTGGGGAGAGGTTTCTGGCATTAAAGTGAAATTTGCAAAACACTGCTCTGGCCTCTCAACTTACAGATGAAGAAACTGAGGCCTAGAGAGCGAGTTGACCTTTGAGCTGCAGCCAGACCTGGACTCCAAAGGCTCTTAGCACTGTGTCCTGTTAGGTTGGGGTGGGCGGGGGAGGGGAGCAATGGGCTTGGAGTAGGGAGGGGGGAAGGAAATAGTTTGAAAATATTTGGGATCTGAGACATATGTAGGGCGGCAGAGAATAGGAGCGGAGTCCTCTGGCCCCTCAGGCACAGGAAGGAGGTGGCTGGAAGTTCCATGGACCCTGAGGAGGTGACAGCTGGGGAGGGACACCTGGCCTAGAGTCTCAGGCTGAGTAGGAGCCCCTCTTATGGGGCTAGGGTGGCCTTGCCACTGCCCGACAGCTGTCAGGGGCTGGGGCTTCTTACACTGGTACCCCAGTGCCTTCTCTGACAAAGCGACCCTTCCAGGCTAGCTTGGGGGGTACTGGCATTTCTCATCTACCTTGACATCTACCTCATGCCAGGCGTGCCCATGTGGGACTCCTTGCCCCTTCTGGAAGGTAGGTCAGAGCAGCACCTGGCTTGCTAGGAGCCCTCCTCATGGCCTGACACCCACCTCCTGCCATCACCCCTGCACCCCCTCAACTCCCGGGCAGCCTGCCTGCTCTGGCCCTTTAAGATCACAGGCCGCATCCCTAGCCCCTGCCCGGGGAGCCTTGGAGCCTCCTGGGTGGTCTTGTGAGGCACACTTGACACATGCTGAGGCTGAAGCCCAGAGAAGGCGGGGCTTATTCAGATCCTCCAGGGACCCAGGCTGTGGGGCTCCAAAGCTAAGTTCTGTCATCCTAAGATGGGGGATGGGCATGGAGGCCCAGCAAACAGACACCCCTCCTCCCACTCAGCACCTGGACCCAGGAGGGCCTTCTTCCCTCCAGACTGGCTGCAGGTGAGCGGGGAGCAGGCCCTGCTGTGGGGGGGTACAGTCCCTTCAGGCCCTCTGTGCCTCAGTTTCTTCCCCAGCTCTTCCCTTCCCTTTTTAATGACCTTAAACACTTTTTGTTTGTTTTGTTTGCTTTTTGAGACAGGCTGTATAGCCCAGGCTGGCCTCAAACTTGCCACGCTCCTCCTGCCTCAGCCTCCCAGTGCTGGGATTACAGTTGTGCGCCACCACTCCCGGCGCTTAAGGATTTTTTTTTAGCTAAGCAACATTTACCCTTCCAAAAGTAACTCAGACAACAGTCTGGGCTATAGCTCAATGGCAGAGCGCTTGCCCAGCACTGGCCCTGGGTTCCATCCCCAGCACCACAAAAATAATAGCGATAATTCACATCACATGGGCATGCTCCTCCCACTCGGTCCACCCCATGGCACCACACACGAGCCTCCTGTGGCAGCTGCAAGGTCATCACAAAGGGCTGCTTAAATGACTCAAAGGCATTTGCCTACCTAGCTCTGTCTAGAAGCCTGACACATCTCCTGCCAGGCTGACTGCACACCCACAGCAGCTCACTTTTTTCTGCAGGCTCCCGGTGGCTGCCACAAGAAGTCCAGTCCTCGTCACTTTATGTCACTGACCATTCTTGTCTCCTGCCCTCCCTGTCACTATTGAGGACCCCTGTGGTTTCCTGTGGCCCACCAGATAGTCTAAAATAATCTCCTGATTTGGGGTCAGCTGATAAGCAGCCTTAATTCCTTTTGCCATGTGATGTGACATGGTCATGGGTCCCAGGAGTAGGACGTGGACATCTTTTGGGGCTGTTATTCTTCCTTTCCATCCTTTTTTCCTGTGTTTTGTTCTCCAAGTGGGACCGCACCATGTGTGTCGTCAGGAGCCAGCTTTCATCCCCTGGCCTCTGGGACACCTGTCCAGGGTACCTTTCCAAGGTGGCACCTCCACCTTTTAACTGCTGCCTGGGGTGCTTTGTAGGCCTCGATCCCATCATTTATTTAAAGATTTCCCCATCTCGGCTCTTAGCTCAATTGCAACTCTATTTCCAACATTGCCTTAGGGAATACCCTTGTCCCTGAGTTTTTGTATACATGTGACTTCCTGCAGCTCCTTCCTAGGAGTGGACCTGCTGAGTTAAAGGACAGGGTTGTTACAATGAGACAATGCTGCCACACAGTCCCCACGCACCTGTCACAGTGGGCATTCCCAGTAGTGGGCATCCTCAGGCTTTTTTTTTTTTTTTTTCTTTTTTGTGGGTACCGGGGGTCGACCTCAGGACCTCACACGCCAGCAGGTGCCCATGCCACTGAGCGATATCACCGGCCCTTTTTTTGTATGTGGGATCCGGGAGTCGAACTCGGGCCCTCGCGCTTGCCAGGCAGGCGCTTACGCTGCTGAGCCATCTCGCCGGCCCCATCCTCAGGCTTTTAAGTGCTTGCCCATCTTGTCTACAAAGCCCTGTTTTGTATTAAATCATCAGTTTCAGCTCAGTGACTAAGCACCTGTCACGTTGTGCCCTGGCGTGGACCCAGGACTCAGCTAGGTATTACTGTCAGGCAGAGGCAGAACCTTTGGAGGCCGGGGAGAGGCTACCCAGAGATGGGTAGGAGGGCGATTTCAACTGGGCTGCAGGCACAGTTAACCAGCCAGGGAGAGAATGGTGCAAAAGAATGTTCCAGGCAGTGGGAAGAGCGTGAGCTATAGCTCAGAGGCCTGAGCACGCCCAAGGTTGTTCTGTAACAGGCTGCTGGGTAGAAAAGGCCGGGCAGGGATGGGGCTCAAGGGCCACCACAGATCAGGGCTCTGACCCTGCAGGATGGAGGCCCCTTGGAAAGCTTGAGGTGGGACAGTGGCAGGAGAGGTGTGGTGATGGGGCAGTGGGGGCAGGTGCAGGCTGGTGGCCTGGGCTCTGGGGACAGTTATGAGCCTGTCCCTGAGGTTCCTCACTTAGCAGGACCGCTGGGGGCAGCAGGGGCGGCCCTGACGCCCAGCCTCTGGCCCCCAGGAGGCCTGTGAGCGCGGCCTGGCAGAGATGGAGTCCTCGCATCAGCAGGCGATGGAGCAGCTGCAGCGACACCATGAGCGCGAGTTGCAGCGGCTGCAGCAGGAGAAGGAGCGGCTGCTGGCCGAGGAGACGGCAGCCACAGCCTCAGGTGAATACCTGGAAGGTGCAGGGAGGTTTTAAGGCAGAGGTGGGGGTGTTGGCAGAGGTCAGGCTTGGGGTGAGGTGTTATCTGAAGTTGAAAGCCCCCAGAGCTGGCTTCCAGCCCTGCTTGCAAAGGGGAAGAAACTGAGGCAGTAAGAGATCTTTCCACAATGGGTTCACTCCTCTCCCTCAGGGGTCTGCACCACCATGCTGAGGGAACACCGTGTCCTAGGCACATGGGCCCCACTATGCCCCGCACATGTCTCACCAGAGCCCCCTTAGTCTTCACAACACCCTGCAGAGCAACCCCTTTCACAGGTGAGGAAGCCAGGCCTCAGAGGGGTCACTGACTTCTCCCAAAGGGTGCAGCTTGGAGGTGGCAGAGCTGGGGTCAGAGCCAGAACCCTCTGAGTGCAAAGCCACTCTCTGAAACCCTACCACCACCCCACAGTCAAAAACAGGAAATGCCCAAGATGGCTGCCTCCCCCACCCCCACTGTCTCCAGCACACTTCCTGCATGTGCCTGGCACATCCTAGGCACCCCCAGGGGTCTGCAGGCTAACGGCATAAAAGAGGTCAGGCAATCTGGAGCCCACATCCCGCCAGCACTGGGCAAGCACTTCATGCGCCCAACTCACGGTCCCTCCTGCCCAACCATGGGGCCCGGTGTCTTCATCTTAGGGAAGTCATCAGTGCAGGCTGCAGATATTGGTTACCCCTGCCCGGGCAGGGGCCAGGTGTCACCCTATAACCCAGCATCATGGCTTCACAGGGAAATTGATATGGAACAACAAAGACCATAAATAGCCCCTTGTCCCTGGGCATTGGGGGTTGCCCACCAGAAGGGTGATGAGAAACTTTCAGTGTTCAGAGCTTTTTGGATTTTGAAATTGTGGGTAAACCAGCCATGGTGGCCTGTAATCCCAGCACACAGGAGGCTGAGTCAGGAGGATCACCACAAGTTTGAGGCCAGCCTGGGTTACATAGTCTGAGGCCAGCTGGAACTACATAGTGAGTAGTCCTCCCCCAAAAAAGTGTGGATAAAACTGTGGATGAGGACTTGTTTAATTCTTACCCTATGTGATGTGAAAACAACTCAGTCCTTGGGAGCCCATAGTCTGAGAAATGGAGCTACTGTGCCGGTCCTCACTCTGCTGGGCCTGTTGCACACATGCTGGGCGCAGCTTCCAGTAAGGCCCTTTAGAGAAGGTGCTTTTGTCCCCCTTTCCACATGAGGGTCCTGAGACACAGAGGGGTTGAGTCACCTGCACAGTCACATAGATTTGCACCAACGGCAAAGCCTGAGCTCTGGACCCTAGGCTGGGCAAAGCAGAGGCGTTCAGAGGCTCTTTGGGGATGGTGCCCACTGTGGGGTCTCAAACAGAAGCCACTAGCAGCTAAAGGTATCAGTGGTTGGACACTGGGGTGTCTCCCCAGGAGGATACCTCCTCCCGTGACAGGGAGCAGCTTCCCCAGAGGCACTCAGTTCAGGACCCAGCCTGGACCACTCTGGCCCCTGGTCCACTGCTCTTTGCACCTGGCTCCCTGTCCCATCTTCACCTTGGTGTCGCTCTTCTCCACCCTCCTCCGCCTCTTCCCTCTTCCCTGCTCCCAGCCATCGAGGCCATGAAGAAGGCCTACCAGGAGGAGCTGAGCCGGGAGCTGAGCAAAACCCGGAGTCTCCAGCAGGGCCCTGATGGCCTCCGGAAGCAGCACCAGTAAGGCAGCACTTGGGCCCCTGCTCTGTGGGCTGTGGGCCTCTGGGTCAGGGTGGGCGAGCTAGGGACTTTGCTCAGGCCCTGGGCAGAGGACATGTGGGTCCCCCTAGCTGAGTCCCCATTTCAGCCCTACATAGGAGCAGAGGCCCAGGGCCTCAGGCAGCCCCCTGCCAGGCCCCTACTTGTCTTAGTTGTTAGTCTCCCCCTTCTCACCTCTGTGTGTCTCCTAGAGCTGGGCTGCAGTGTTGTGCCTGGCCAGTAGGTGTCTCTCGCATCCCAGCAGTCTGGACTGGGATGTGGGGGTGTGGGGGCTTTAGAGAGGCCGTCCCTGCTCACAGCCCACACTGGCTGAGGGCAGACCCGTGGGGAGAACCCAAGGCCTTGGTGGGGTGTGAGAGCCCACCACACCCTGGCTGCGGCACAGGTCCGACGTGGAGGCACTGAAGCGGGAGCTGCAGGTGCTGTCGGAGCAGTACTCGCAGAAGTGCCTGGAGATCGGGGCGCTGACACAGCAGGCGGAGGAGCGGGAGCAGAAGCTGCGGCGCTGCCAGCGGGAGGGCCAGGAGCTGCTGCGCCACAACCAGGTGGGCCTTACAGTGGGCGTGGACTCGGCCGCTCCGCCCTGACCCTTCCTCCCGCTCTGACCGTCCTCCCTGCAGGAGCTGCACGCCCGCCTCTCGGAGGAGATCGACCGACTGCGCAGCTTCGTGGCCTCGCAGGGCACCAGCAACAGCTGTGGGCGCAGCGGTGAGCGGAGCTCCTGCGAGCTGGAGGTGAGCGGCCTCCCTGGCCTCTGCGGGGCTGGGCCCAGGCCAAGCCAGCACTCCCATGGCACACCCAGCAGCCGGAGTCCTGTCACCTGCCTGCTGTGTGGCTGTGGCAAGTCACCCTGCCTTGTGAGCCCCAGCAGCACATATGTGAAGTGGGTCAGCACCTCCCTTACATGGGGAGGTTGGAGTAGATTTGTGTATTTTTATTTATTAACAAACATATAAGGTTTCCCTCTGCGCCTGAACTTCTGTAAGTCCTTCGTTTCTCTTATTTTCCTACAGCCCCATGGGCTAAATGCTATTACTATCCCGGGTGACAATGAGGAAGCCGACACAGGTGGTCAGGTGCCTTGGAGGTCACATCCCCATCAGTGTGGGGTTTGAACCCGACAGCCTGGCTCTGGTCCTGGTCTCCGCTGGACCTGCTTCCCCTGGTCACGTCAGCAGCATGGCCCTTCAGGCTGGAGGACTCATGGGGCCGCCCACCACGGTCACATGGCCTGACTCACACAATTAGGGCACCAGCATGGCTTCCTTTTGACTCCCTCACCTCAGTGGAGGGCTGTGTTGGGGCTGCAGCAGGGATGACAGAGGTCAGAGCAGGACCCCAGGAAGTCTGCAGAGGGTGGGGGGTTTCTTGGGGCAGGTTGGTGTTGCTGTCTGGGGCTTGAGGCAGAGAGAAGCCAGACTGCGGCGCTGTAGGCCTGAGGAGCTCAGGCCTCTGGCCGTGGGTCAGCCTGGCCCTGTATCCCCAGGTGCTGCTGCGGGTGAAGGAGAATGAACTCCAGTACCTGAAGAAGGAGGTGCAGTGCCTCCGGGACGAGCTCCAGACTATGCAGAAGGTGGGTGCCCACCAAGCGCCAGGTGTGGAGGGGGCGCGCTGGGGCCACCTGGGCCCAGCCTGGGAGCAGCACCTCTGCCTCAGCCTCTCCTCTGCTCTCTTCATGACTCCCAGAAAGGCATCAGTCGTTGCCTCCAGTTACTGACAAGGAAATATAGGCCAAAAAAGGGGAAGTGACAGGGCCACACTTGCTTCTATTTATTCAGCATTATTTAATTTTCTTGTTGTTGAACCCTGCTGTGTGCCAGGCGCCATGCTAGGTGCTGGAGATACAGCTATGGGGGGACAGACCTGAGTCCCCACCCGTGTGTCAAGTGGGATTCAGTCGGGGCTGGGTCCCAGCCCAGGTCTGAGCCTATGGCCAGCCCGGCCACCTGTGGCTGCTGGGTCCTTGACCATTTTGGGGCAGGAAGTGGCCACATTGGTGGCTCTGAGGGGCACAGTGGTCACTGCCCTTGGCAACCAGAGTGTTTGTTCATGCAAAGGCATGAGCCCTTGGTCACTCACTTCCTTTCGCCTCCCTAAGCCTGTCTTTCCCTCCAGTGGGAGAAAGTGACAATAAGCCCTGAGCCCCCTGTCACTGGGAAGTGCTGGGAGGGGTAGGCCCAGGGCTGGGGGCTGTGGAGGGCCAGGCCACTCTGTGCTGGCCAGCAGGGAAGACATGGTAGCCAACCCCCCCAGGACAAGCGCTTCACTTCGGGAAAGTACCAGGATGTGTACGTGGAGCTGAACCACATCAAGACAAGGTCTGAGCAGGAGATCGAGCAGCTGAAGGAGCACCTGCGGCTCGCCATGGCCGCCCTGCAGGAGAAGGAGGCCGTGCGCAACAGCCTGGCGGAGTAGAGGTGGGCGCCACGGATGCCATGAGGCCTGGACCCACCCACACCCATCTCCCAAGTGGCTTCCGGTGCTGTGTATCTTTGCATTGGGAGGAGCAGCCCAGGCAGGCCACCCGGAGGGACCTGGTCACCCCCTTGCTGGCCGGCCTCCCCAGCCCCCAGTATCCACCCTCATCTCCCAGGTCCTCCTGGTCCAGCCAGCTGCACACCCCCAGCCCAAGGGGACCAGTGGCCTCCTTCCCTGATGGATGGAAGTCAAACGCCAAGCTTCCTCCCCTCCTTCTATGGGCCGCAGGCATGTACGCACCTGCAACACACATACAAACAGGTACACACAAGCACACACATATACATACACACACACACACAAACAGCGTATCTGAGCGTGCCCCTCGCACTGGGTCTTTGCACCTTCTTCAGGATTTTATATGTGAAAAGATTTTTATATAGGTTTTTTCCCCAAAACACTTTATACTTTTTGAAAAAGCAAACCCTGGTGGTGTGAGCCTCCACACTGGCTCCGCTCTGTCTCACCCCAGCTCGGGCTTCCAGGCCATGGCCCTGGCGGTGGATGCTGCCCAGGAGGGTCGGGGAGCCAGCCCCTCTTCCCACCCTACCTCCTACTAACGACTTCCTGCCCTGGGTGGACCCACACCCTGGGGCTCTGGACAGAGGGGCAGAGGAACAGAGGGAGCCAGCAGCCCCACATGCCCCTCTGAGGGGCGCTGGGCGTGGAACTGCTGGCGTCACCCATGAAGGCGCCTCTCCTCCTCCACAAACCTTCTTAACTTAATAAAATGTTCCTGCAGCTCTGATGTTCTGGACGGCCAGGCAGGGTGGACCACGGAGATTGGGATTCCTTATGGTGGCTTCCTGCCCGCACCGTCCTTCCTGACATGGTGGCTGCAGGTGCCATGGGCTTCTGAGGACAGGACTGAGAATCCAGTTCTTCCACAGGGCAAGGACTGCAACATTCCCGTGTGACAGCAGGGAGTCCAGCCCACGGTGACCTACTGAATCAGAATGTGCCTCTAAGGTGTCCCCAGGGAGTCACACCCTCTAACTTGTCCCCAGTGGGTCACTCCCTCTAATGTGTCCCTGGTGAGTCACGCCACCTCATATTCTGAAAGGCCCTGGAGGAAGGCCCTGGGCTTAGGCCTCAGAAAAGGGGCTGGAAGTGGGGCTACCCTTGACCATGGCCTTGGGCAAGTCACATCCTGGCTCAGAGCCTCAGGTGGCTTTTTCCTCTAGCCCCAGACCTGTACTGAGGCCATGCCCAGAGGCTGTTCCCAGTCCTGGATGGGGGGCAGAGGTAGATGTGGCCATCCCAGGTCCAGGACCCCTGGACGGATGTCCCATCTCAGTTGTGCCGATCATGGTCACATGTGGGGCTGAGCCACAGAAATACCACATTGGGTTGGGTCCCAGAAGGCTGTGGGAACCCTGAGGAGACCCCCCACCCAGCCTACAGCTGCTTTTGGAAGCAGCTTTGAAATACAGTTTTTCACATGGGAAAGTCACAAAGGACACTGCAAGCAGAGGGAGCAGCAACAGAAACGCCCCAAGCACCCCTGGGGTGTGCTCAGAGAGAGCACGGGGAAGTAAAGCCTGGCCCTCGCCCATTAGCAGCTCAGGAGCCGGCAGGGCATGCAGCTACGCCAGGAGGATGCATGGGAAGTCTGGGTGGGGTGGAGAGGGCCATCCAGAAGGTCTTCCTTACTTTTAAGAAGGGGCCACAAGGAAAGGAGGCCCCTCTCAGCCTTCAGAAAGCATTGGCTGAAGTTCCCACAGTGCACCATTTTGTCTCATCCATACATCAGAAAGGATAGAGAAGCCAGACTGCCAGGGCACCCACTCACCCAGCCTGTCCTGGTTGAGGAGCATCCCTAAGCCCCTGGGAGATGGAATGTCTGCAGTTGGCAGCGCTGCACCCTCAGAATTGAGTCCAGGGCCTGAGCACCCCCACCCCAGCTCCCACCCTCAGCCTCCGTCGCTGTCTCGGCCTGTCTCACACCTGGCTGTGGCGACATCTGACTCACTGGCCTCCCCACCCCCACCCTGTCCCCAGGGCTGCCTGAGTGCACAGAAAAAAACACAAACCAGGCCAACGTGAAAAGATGCTCCGCGTCATAAGTCATCAGGCACTCCACGTTAAAAACAAAGACCTCAAGAGCTGGGTTATGGTGGCAGACCTCAATCCTAGCACTGAGGGAAGCTGAGACAGGAGGATTGCAAGTTCAAGTCCTACCTGGGCAACTTAGCAAGTCTCTGTCTCAATATAAAAAAACCTAGGGACAAAGCTCAGGACAAAGGCCATGGGTTCAATCCCTAAGTTCCCAGTATGGCAAAGGAAAGCAGCCAGGGCTGGGGATGTAGCTCAGTGGTAGAGCGCTTGCCTAGGAGGCACAAGGCCTGGGTCCCATCCCTAACAAGGTGAAGAAAAAAGATGTCAGGGTTCCAGCAGGTGCCCAGGTAGCCACCAGGGGAAAACCTCTTTGCCTCAATCTCACCAGGAATTAGGCCCATACCACGTGGCTGCAGGTTCTGGCCCAGGCCACCCTGCCTTGCTCCCACCCCAGCTGCTGCTTCCCTCCAGCCACCTTTGGGACATCACCGACACATCCCTGCCCGGGCTGTGTTTCCCATCTGTTAAACAGGGCACTCCTGGCTCTCCAGGGCCTGGGCCAGTATTGAGCTACCAGCTGCTGTGTGGCCAACTCCCACCACCTTCATGACATAGAATAATAGTTTCTATCATTCTCAGTCCTGTGGGTGGAGCTGGCTCTCCTGGGCCATTCTCTTGGTGTCCCTTTTGCAGCTGTGGTCAAACGGTGGCCAGGACTGGAGTCCCCTGGCTGGTTGTCCAAGATGATGTCTTCCTTATAGGTCTGATGTCTCAGCTGGGATGTCCTTGAATTCTTCCAGTGGCTCCCTCCCAGCTAGCACAGTCTATAGTCTGACTTCCTACATGGTAGTCAGGTTCCCTTAGAGTTTCAAGAAGCCGGGCATGGTGGCACACGCCTGTAGTCCCAGCACTAGGGAGGCTGAAGCAGGAGAATCTCAAGTTTGAACCCAGCCTAGATAATGACTTAGCAAGACCTTGTTTCCAAAAAAAAAAAAAAGGAGATACAGTGTGAAGATCTTGGGTTCAATCCCCAGTACTGGAAGAAAGGGGAGGAGAGGGAAGGGAGGAAGAGATTGGGAGAGAGAGGAAACCAGGTGGAATCTGTACACCTCTAATCAGGCTTGGGAAGCTGCGGCATTGCTGTCACCGTGTTAGTCAAAATGTCAGAGCCAGCCCAGGCTTCAGGGGACAGGACAGTAGCAGGGCCTGAATGCCAGAGGGATGGGCCATCAGGAAGACGTTCATCTCAGCCACCTGCCCTCCACCCACCTCTCCAGCTCCTCCTCCACGCAACCCTCAGATGCTTCACCTCCAGCTCTGCCCCACTCTCCTGTCCTCTTTCTACATCTTCTCCTGAGATGACCTTGATCTCTCACCCTTGGCATTTGTCACCGACTGTGCTAACCACTCAGCAGCTGTCTCCAGCCCACGCCTCTCTCAGGAACTCTGGACCTGGGCATCTCTGTCTGAAGGCCACCACCAAGCCTGTCTCCCCTCCAACCTGGTCAACTTCCCCCTCCCCTCCCCCTTTCCTCTTCCTCCTCCTCCTCCTCTTCTGCAGTACTGGAGATTGCGCCCAGGGCCTTCACACTGAGCAACATCCCCAGCCCTTTTTAAAATGTATGCTTTAAAATATATATATATATATATGCTTTTGAGATAGGGTCTTGCTAAGTAGCCCAGGCTGGCCTCAAATTCGCAGTCCTCCTGCCCCCCCTTCCCACAGTGCTGAGATCAAAGGCACGCGCCACCGTTCCGGCTCCTGCTCCTCTTCAGAGAGTACTCAGCCCATGAGTTCGCCTCTGGATTAGACCCTCAGGACACAGCACGGACCTAGGCATCCTGACTTCAGGATGTCTCCGTCTCCAAGGGAGGTGCAGGAAGAATCCGGAAGCTCACGACGAGAGGCCCGGCCTGGGAGCCGGGAGGTTCTGGAAGGAAGGGGGCTGGAACTGCAGGAGCTGGAGCTGCCAGGACTGGTGTGGTGGGACCGAGTGTCAGGCGCATGGGCGTCTTCCTCAAGGGCTCCAGTGGCAGGAAGGTGGCGCTAGCAGGAACACACACAGCTGCGTTTGCCTGGAGCCTGAAGCCATGGAGGGATCAGGGAGGAGGCTGGTGGCGACCTTGTGTCCTCCAGCTTCACGTCTACCCCGGGGCAACCACTGGGGCTTCTTAGGTGGCAGTGCCCTGGCTCAGGACAGACCCCTGGGGGAAGCTGGGTCTTGGGACATGGTGGGCACGAAGGCCTCAGATCAGCCCAGGGGGCAGCACGTAGCCAGAGGAGAGGAGAGCAGAGGACAGAACCCTCAGGAAGAGCAGGATACCCAGGATGGAGGGAGAAAGAGGACAGAGAAGCTGGGACAGCCAGAGTGAGCAGGTGCTTGGGACGGAGCGGTCCACAGGCAGGAGGCCACCAGGGACTCTAAATTGGTCAACACACATAAGGCAGAGGCCCTGGAGAGAAGGGGCTGGGAGGGCAGCCCGGCACACACAACAGCCCCTTCTCCAATGCCCCTGTGCCTCAGTGTCCCCAGGGCTGTTCCCGGCCATTGCTCTCTGTCCCCAGTACTCCACTGATCCCTGGACGCTGTGGCCCAGGCATTCTCCCTGCAGGGCCACTTCTTTGTCACCAAGGAAGCTGACCTCATTGTGTCTCCTTTTGTGAAGGCCAGAGCTCCAGTTACCCCAGTGCCACCCCATCCAGGAGCTGCAGGACCACCCGCTCGCTCTTGGCCCCAGGGGCCTGCATGGAGGGGACACTGTCGCCTGACAACAGTGCATCCTGGGGAAACACTGAGGATGCAGGCCCCGGTGGCTCTTCCATGTTCATGTTGCTGCCCTCCCTGCTGCCCTCCCTGACCCGGATGCCCTCACCCGGCATGGGTGCTGTGGGGCAGGATGTGGGGGAGGAGCTGCCCGGCTCTGCAACCTTGGGCAAGTTGTACAGCCTCTCGGTGCCTCAGTTTCCTCATCTGTAAAACATCAGTAACTACCTTGCTAAGTGTCATGAGGATGGAGAACAAGCTAAATAGTTTATGCAAAATGCTGAGAGGAGTGTCTGGCACCTAGTTAAAATGCCATACAAATATTAGCTATTGTTATGGTGATAGTTATGGTTGTTGTGCTGTGAGGATTGAATGAAACGATATGTTTAAAATGCTTGACACACACACACAAAAATGCTTGACACAAAGCCATGCATGGTGGTGCACACCTGTGATCCCAGCACTCAAGAGGCTGAGGCAGGAGGATCTCCAAAAGTTCGGGGCCAGCCTTGGCTACACAAGACCCTGTCTCAAAAAAATAAAAGTAAGTAAATAAAATGCTTGGCACATGGCCAGAACATGGCATTTCTATAAACAGAAGCAAGTACTTTATTGCTATTAGAATTCCATGAGCTGGTCATGGTGGTGCACGCCTATAATCCCAGCACTCAGGAAGCTGAGGCAGGAGGATTGCCATGAGTTCAAGGCCAGCCTGGGCTATATAGTGAGATCAAGGCCAGTCTGAACTACATAGTGAGACCCTATCTCAAAAAAAAAAAAAAAAAAAAAAAAAGTCCATCAGATGCCTCTACTCTACCCCTATCCCCAGGAAATCTGAACCCCAAGCCCATGGCCACTCCAGACCCCTCCCCTCCACCCTGGCAGGTTTCCCTGTCACTTGCCGCAGAACAAGGAACTTTCAACGTCAGATGACCCCAGACTGAGGGTGCTTGGACAACTGGATGGTGTCTTCGACCACGTGATGGGGAGAGGCACGTTCGGTAAAACCGCTCTCAAGGGTTGAATTCGGGTCTTTTCTCAGGCTAGTGCTACCCAGTCCAGTCCTCTCCTGACAGCGACCGCAGCTCCCCGTCGCCCTCCCTGGTGGAGCCTCCCAGGACGCAAGACTCGGTCATCACCTGCCACTTCTCGGAAGCCCTCCCAGATCCCTCAGATGGGGCTGGATGCCTGCTCCGGCTCCCACGGCCCCTTCACATGACATGTTCTTTCCATGTGGACCCCCCCAGGCTGAGCCCCCCGAGGCCAAGGACGAGCCCTGATTCACCACTGTGGTCCCAGTGCCCAGCACAGGACGCAGTCTCAGCTGGATGAGTGTCTGTCGATTGATTTACTAACTGGAGATAAACAACTACTAAGCCAGGTAGGGCAGGGCACAGCCATAGCAGAAGCTAGGTCTCCCCATCAACCCACTGGGAAGTCCAGCAGCTGGCTCAAGGGGCTGGAGGCTGAGGGCAGTTTCCGGTGCATGAAAGGGCCAAGCTGTGACTTTGAGTCATCCCTGTCACGCTGCATCCCATTTGGGCTTTACAAGGGCCCCACCGGCTCTGAGACCCAGGAAGGGAGGAACCTGCTTTGATGGAGCCTCTGCCCAAGCACACTTTATAGACAGCACCCCTCTTAATGCTCACGGCACCCTTTGAAGTACCCATGACTCTCCCCATTTTACGGGGCAGGAAACTGAGGCCCCAAGAGGTGCTGTGACTCACCCAAATTCAACAATTCAGCAGGCCAGGCTCCTGAGCCGGTCTCCCGCGTGAGCTGCCTCCCCTGGCCATAATAGCAACCAGCTTTGTTGGCTCCTTACTGGGGCCACACCCCGTAATAAGCATCTCACACTCTTTTGCCTCCTCTAATCCCCAGAACAGCTGGTGGGGAGGTGGCCAATCCTCCCCAGTCTGCCAGGGAGGGGCCAGGACTCAGATCAGCACCCTGAGTCACCTGGTTACAGAGCTGAGGTCCAGGTTTGTTGTCTCACAGCCCAAGTGACCTCCAGACCTGGCCCAGGGCTTCTGGTTGGAGCCCACCTAGAGCCCTTTGGTGCCCTGCTTGAGGGGTGGGCATGGAGAAGGTCAGGGGCACCTCCACACTCCTACCTCAGTTTCCCTAGAGAAGCAGAGTAATGTATAATCAAACTGTCTTCTGAAGGGCTCAGGAAGGCTGGAGGCTGCCAGCGAGGGCAGGAGGGTGTCTCAGGGCCACCCACGTGGTTGGTTGGCCCTCTGTCACTGTGTGCATCATAGAGGGCCAACCACTTTCTTCCCAGAGCTGTCGGCTCTAATGCCCACACCTCCACATCACTGCCTCTGTGCCCAGGCTGGACGCTATCCACTCTGGCTGCCCTGGCCTGGGCACCGTGCCCTTGTAATCCCCTCACAGCTCCAGGTGGTAGCTCTGGGAGGCTAGCAAAGGGGAGGACTTGTGTCTTGTAGTTGGTCACCCAAGCTCAGTCCCTGCTTGACCACCCATCGGCCCTGTGTTCTCGGCCAGAGATGGCCAGGGCCATGTCCCAGGCACCCCCATGTGGCCAAGTCCTCCCTCAGGAGCAGAGAGCTGGCTGCGCTGGCCAACTGTGCCCAAAAGGTGACCAACGGTGACATGGCTGCATCACAAGGAGGGCCCACGGAGCACTGATGATCGATTGACCCTCACATGGTGCCTGGCTGGCCATGACCCGAGGGGCCCCCAAAGCCCAGGCTCTGCTTTGCTCCCCTCACTCGCCTCTTCACTCATTCATTCACTGGTCCATGGTTCTGCGAAGTCTGTGGGAGAGGAGAACATCAGCACAACTGCAGAAAAATTTCTTGGGCTGACAAACTAGTCACCACCTTGAGTGCACAGCAGTCTTAAACAGCACTGAAGAAGTTGCTGAGGCAGAGACCTCCAAAATGTACCGTGAGAGACGGGTGTGGTGGTGCACACGCCTGCACTTGGGAGGCTGAGGCAGGAGGATTGCCAGGAGTTCAAGGCCAGCTTGGGCTACATAATGAGACCCTGTCTCAAAAAAATAAATAAATAAAAAATAAGAAAGGAAGAAGACAGAGCACACAAAGCAGGGTACACAACCATGTGAGGGGGATCCACAGTTTGTGTAAAAAAAAAAATGCCCCGTGTAGGCTTGCACATGCGCCTCATGTGCTCAAACCCTCTCTGAGGGTTCACACAAGAAAGTGCACCCCCCTGAGGAAGTAAACCTGTGTGAAGGGACCCCGGACACGGAGACCACAAGGACACTTGCTTCCAAGTGAGACACTGTCGTGGATTCAGAACTGCGTCCTGTGTGCACGTGTTACCTCTTTTAATGTTAGTAACAGTTTGTGGGTGTCTTTTGGTTTTGCTTTGTTTTGTTCTGTTCTGTTTTTGTAGTTCTGGGGATGGAACCGAGGGCCTTCATGCTGAGTATATTTCCAGCCCCTTTTAATTTTGTATTTATTTTTATTTATTTATTTATGGCTTTTTGAGACGGTCTTGCTATGTAGTTCATGCTGGCCTTGAACTCACTGTGTAGCCCAGGCTAGCCTCAAACTCAAGGCGATCCTCCTGCCTCAGCCTCCCTAGTGCTGGAATTACAGGTGTGCACTACCACAACAGGCACCTTTTTATTTTTTCAAGACAGGGTCTTGATAAATTGCCCAGGCTGGGCTCCAACTTGCCATCCTCCTGCCTCAGCCTCCCAGAGTACTGGAATTACAGGCATCTACCACCACACATAGCTTAACTAAGAATAAGTAAACAGCCCTGAATGGAGTGCACTGTGGGTGGCAGCCATGCCTGGCCTCACACCCTGGCCTCTCTGCTCAGTGACATTGCCTGAGGATGTGCCCCTAACCTGAGAGGGGACAATAAAAGGGATTAAGTGAAGTCATGAGTGTGGCTGTGCCTGCAGAGGGACAGCTGTTGTCCTGTGAGTGTCCCTGGACAGGTCAAGCCTGTTCCAGGCATCCGAGTGGCACAGGAAGGAACACACCCTGCCCTGCCCTCATCCACAAGGGCAGAGAGAGAGGACAACACAGACGGCGGCGGATGCCTCAACCAACTCCACCAAGGACTCCAGGGAGGCCGCCTGGCAGAGGCGACACCTCCCTCTCCTGAGCCTCCAAAGATAAGGGGCGGAGGAGGCTGCTGCAGGCTGGAAGACACTCCCTGCACATGCCCATCTCCACCACACCTCCATGGCACTGGGTCACGAGTACCCGCAACACCCCTGCCAGTCCTGTGTACCCCTGCTCACATACGCAGCCCACATGCCTATGTATCTGCCTCCAAGGGTGCACACAACGAAGATGCCCAGCCTGTGAGCTGTGTGACCTCAGGGAAATCGCCCAACCTCTCTGGGCCCTGTTCCCACCTCTAGCATGGTAATCACAGCAATGACCACATAGGGAGGAGTGAGGAGTCCCTGAGACAATATGTGTGGCATTCTGAGGAGAGTGTTTAATCAGCGTTCACCACTGAGGTTTCTTTCTTTCTTTCTCTTTCTTTCTTTTCTTTCTTTCATCTTTCTTTCTCTCTCTCTCTCTCTGTTTCTTTCTTTTGAGACAGGGTCTCACTATGTACCTCAGGCTGGCCTCAAACTCACGGCAATCCTCCTGCTTCAGCCTCCTGAGTAGTGGTATTACAGGCATGTGGCACCACGCCCAGCTTGTTATGATTTCTAATGTGGATGTTCATGTGCATAATCGCGCATTTCATGCTAGGGCAATGTCACATGACGGCTCATGTTTCATCGGACATGTTACGGTTTCATCAAGGGCAGGCTTAGTGGGTATACGTGTGTGTTTCATCCGCACACACACAAAAGCCTACTCTCCTGCTCACACGTCTAGTGCACACTGCAATGCGTGCATGTGCGCGTGCTACTCTCCCCAGCACAGAGGCTTACGCACATGCGCACTCTGGCACACGCGCATACATTTGCACATGCCCACGCACCGCCGATCTGGCGTCCTCTGCCTCCTCCTCCCAAGGTGAATGGCACACTTAGCAGAGGCGGGTGGCCTGAAATGTCGCTCTACACTCGGCCAGAACAATCTACCAGGCCCCAGGCCCCTCTCAGCGTTGGGAGGCTGAGACCCACACCCTGAGCCCCTGGCTCGGAGGCGGCTGTACTGGATGCAGAGAGGGTGCCAGGGTCACAGGGTGGGGGGGCAGTCACGTGGCTGTCCTGGCACCCAGCTCAGCCCCCTGGGAGTGGACCGACAGGTGAACAAGTGGACGTGTGATGTTGGAGTAAGTATTTCATCTTCGTCTCCCCTCTGGACTCTGAATCTCATGGAGATAAGATTTTTTCATTCCCAGCAGCCAGGCCAGGTTCTGACAAAAATGGTCATCAGCAACTGAATGAGAGTATGTTTAGCTGTGAGAATAACCAGGCATGGTGGCATATGCCTGTAATCACAGCTACTTGGGAAGCTGAGGCAGGAGGATGGAAAGTTCAAGTCCACTCTGAGTAACTCATTTAAAGATAACAATAGTTAATGAATTACCATTGTTACCCTCCTATTAACTTGTTTTGAAATTCTGTTCTATTTTTTCTCTTTAAAATAAAAAAAGGGGAAAAAAAAGAAGACATCTAAGATGGGGAAAATAGAGAAAACAAAACAAAAGACAAACAAACAAAAACAACAACAAAAAAAGGAAAGTTCAAGTCCAGCTTGGACAACTTAGTGAGACCCTGTCTTAAAAGAAAAAGGCAGGGGGCCGGTGAGATGGCTCAGCGGCATAAGTGCCTGCCTGGCAAGTGCGAGGGCCTGAGTTCGACTCCCGGATCCCACATACGAAAAAAGGGCCAGTGATATCGCTCAGCAACACGGGCGCCTGCTGGCGCGTGAGGTCCTGAGGTCGACCCCTGGTACCCACAAAAAAAAAAAAGAAAAAAAGAAAAAAAGAAAAAGGCTGGGGTGTCATTTAGGATTACGGTGCTTAAAGCCTTGGGTTCAATCCCCAGCAATACAAAGAAAGAAAGGGAGAAAGAGGTGTTTTATTTATCTGACCCGGAAAAGTCTGAAGGTAAGGACTGGAGGCTGAGCCGCAGTGACCAGGCCCAGCCTCTCTGCACACGCCCTCCTCTCCGGGTCACAGAGTGTCGTGCACAGCCTCCACCCACAGATGGACCCTAGCCTTCCATGGCTGCCCCAGGTCCTGTTCGCACATCTGCACTGCGGACAGCAGGAAGAAATGGAATGAAAAGCAGGGACAGGGGGCCACGCTGGGGTCTCGTCCCGGCCTGCAGCGGCAAACTCTAGCATATTTCTGTTGATCCCTTTTGGGCCAGAACTCAGTCATGTGTCCACTCCCAGCTGCAAAGGAGTCTGGGAAAGTCAGTTTCCAGTCAGGGTGGCTCAGGGCCTATGCCAAACCCTTGCAGCTAGGTCATAGTGGGGGGGAGGCGCAAAGGTACAGGCTCCACCTGTACCAGGGCTTGCTGACTCAGGGGTCCTCAGCGCAGCGGTTCATTGTCAGGCTGGGGATATAGAAGCTGCTCTCACAGACGCACACAGCACTGGGCAGGAACCTTAGCCAGAGCTCACATGTGCTTCCCAGGCCAGTGTTTACGTTCTAGCTCCAGAATCTTCCCCTGTGTGACCTTGGGCATGTCACTTAACCTCTCTGGGCCTCACCTTCCTCATCTACAAAATGGGAACCCTCATCCCCACCATGAAGGTGCATGACATCATGAACACCAGGCTCTCGGCACAGTGCCAAGCACAGAGGGAGCCCCGGAAGCCACCAGGGAGGGGAGGGGAGGGGAGGGGAGAGGAGAGGGCAAGGCCACCTGATCCACAGTGCCCTCTGCCACTGGGAGGGTCTGGGCTGCCACTCTCGCCACCGAGGGCCCCAGAGTGCTCTGAATCCAGCGGGAACCGACTGGCTACTTTTATCGTAGTCCACTATGTGGAAAAGATTATTCTTTATTATGGAAGTGAGGAGTGTCAGAGAAAAGCAGATGAGCTAAAAGAAAAAAAGGTCATCAATACAGCTACCACCCAGAGAGAAACCTTAGCAACTTTTTTGAATATGGCAGACTGTTTTGAAATCTTTTAACTACGCATACATACATACATAGATGATAGAGATGTAGATGTAGATGTAGATACAGATCTAGATAGATTGTACTGGGCATTCACACTGAGCTACATCCCAGCCCTTGTTATTTTAGGACAGGGTCTTGCTAAGTCACTAAGTTGTCCAGGTAAAAATCCAACTTCAGACCCTCCTGCCTCAGCCTCTCAGAGTGCTGGGATCACAGGCGTGTGCCCCCATGCTGAGCTTTTTATATTCCCTTTAAAGAAAAGCTTACATACTGCTCATGAGGTCACACTATATATAGGTTACTGGAAAGCCTCGAATGCGTCACCCTTCACTTCTTGACATATCAGCATCTCCCCATGCCAACCAATCAGAAAGCCCATCTTTGTCCTTCTTGGCAAGGAAGATATATTTCATTAGGACTGAGATGTATTTCACTGGCCCCTCCTCTTCACACAGAAGATTTTTTTTCCCCATTTTTTAATTTTCAAAAACAGCGATGAAGCCAGGCGTGGTGGTACATGCCTGTAATCCCAGCACTTGGGAGGCTGAGGCAGGAGGATCGCTGTGAGTTCGAGGCCAGCCTGGACTACATAGTGAGTCCAGGCCAGCCTGAACTACATAGTGAGACCATGTCTCAAAAAAAAAAAAAAAAAAAAAAAAAAAGGAAAAAGAAAAGAAAAAAGCGACGAAGTGAACAACTTTGTCCCCAAATATATTTGTGTGAATATCAGATTATTTCTTTAGGCTAGATTCCTGTACAGGTCCTTCCTCCAGGTTATGAAAGTTTTCATCTCTCAAACTAAATGAAGAGAAAAAGAATCCTACATTTTCAAACCTTAAGCAAAGCCACATGAAACTGCCAATCAAAGCTGTGGGTCAGCAGGAGGAAGTCACTGTCACCGCCCTGAATTCACACCAATCTCATCCAGGAGTCGGGACACTGAACTCAGCTGAATCCCTGCCGCCTTGCGTGGGGGTAAACACATAATTCCCAGCCCGGCGTCTGAAACCCAGCAACGAGGATCACAGCCAACACTTACTCAGCACTTGACCTGCGTCAGCAGCTCTCCCAGGATGTAGTGATGTGCATCTCGTGTGGCGGATATCATTTATTACGTACATACCACACACATATTCATAGGTGCACATACGCATGTCGTCCTTGTGAAGACTCTACCGGGAAAGTGCGTGATTATCCGTAATGGATATAATCCCCAAGGGGAGAAACTGAGGCACGGAACGGTCAGCTACACAAGACCCTACAACCGTTAGGCCTGGGATTTGAACCTAGGTAACGTGGATCTACAGTGCTCAGGCCTCACCATTGCACTAGACTTTGTGGACTTGTAGCAGGTGCTCGAGGTCCATCCCACCCCTCGGTTTATAGGAGGGAGCACCTGGGCCCAGAGAGGGTTGACAAACTACTTCAGGTCACACGGCAGATTGGATGCATCTCGCCCTGCCCTACATTGCCAGTGCCTGGGGAGGTCTTCAACACCTTGGGGTTCACTCCTCTCTCCCCACCACGATACCTGCAGGGAGGGAGTGGCACCGCCGTGTTGGGGCCCCAGGTGGGCATGGCCATGGCCAGCGAGCAGCCAGGCCGAGGTATGGGTCCTTCTGGGCACCAGTGCTGGTCGGGGTGCCATGGAGTACGAAGCAGAGGCAGGACCTTTCAGTCTGCCCAGCCGCCCTCTCGCTGTAAGCGACGGTGATTCTTGTGTTTGGGGCTTTAGAATTTTAATAGATGAGTCCAGGATTCTTAGTTTCTGTAATTCTGTTACTCTGAGTTCTTCGATGGACGTCTTCGCTGCATATTCCTGGGAGCCGGGGCCCAGGAAGGCCATGGCTCCTGCTGGGCAACCACGGAGGAGGCCGCCCGGCTGTGGACAGGAGTTAGGGCTCTCGCTCCAGGATGGGCCATGGCCTGTTGCTTTATCATCTCTTCTGGCACCTCTGCCCTGGTCCCCCTCTCCCCATCCAGGGACTCCTCCTTATCTCCTCCTGCAGCCCGGCTCTTGCTCCCGGGAGGGGCCCCAAGGTTGAGGCCCGCTGACCACCTGGATGCAGGGCTGTGCCCAAAGCCAGGAAAACAGCTGCTGCTGATGCTGCAGGGAGTCACTGCTTTCTGTAAACACCCGCCCCCGCATACCCTGGGCTTCCCCGGCCACCAACTAATGGGAGGCCCTGCGTGGAGGGACAGGAACAGGCCCTGTCCAGGGACTGCCATGACCCCCGCCATGAGCCCCTGTCCACATGCACCTGGCTGGGAGTGGAAAGGACCCGAATTCGTGTTGGGGGAGGGGAGAGCAAGTGCAGTGAGGATCCTGCCAGAGCAGGGAGGGGACCATACGCAGGGTCCCAAGCAGTGCCTGGATGGGCCCTGGCTCATAGGCAAAGCCCAGGTGTGCAAGCCTCGCCCTGGGGCCAGGGTCTGGAGGCTGCTGGGGCAGGGGCAGGGGCAGGGGCCATTGAAGCTGTGCAGAAGGCCTGGGGCAAGAGCCCTAGCAAAAAGACCTGCAAAGGCTCTCAGCCCAGAGGTGCTGCGGGGCTGGGGCTCTCAGGAAGGGATGGCACGTGTGGGCAGGGGTGGCACTTGGGACCAGAGCTAGGGCTTTACCACCAGACTCGTCTGGCCTTGAACACTTTCCCTCCAGCTCTGCAAACTTCCAAACCCACGGGTGAGTTGTGTGAATAGTACAATAGACATCTGCATAGCCTCTGCCCGGGTTCTCCAAGTGCTAGCCTGTGCTGCCCCTGCGTTCTCTGCCCTCTGTTGACGGACAGTGACACCCCCGTCATCCCTCGGATACCCAAACCCATGGAGGTTTACTAAGTCCCTTATATAAAATGTATAGTGATCGCATATAACTTCCACCTGCAGACTTTCTATCATCTCTAGATTATTTATGTGCACTATACAATGTAAGTGTTGTGTATCCACTAGTTATACTGGATAGTTACATTGTTTAAGAAACAATGACAAGGTCCTGAGGTCGACCCCCCGGTACCCACAAAAAAAAAAAAAAAAAGAAACAATGACAAGGGGGAAAATACTAGTAATATTCTGTGCCGACATGGGTTGTTTTTATTTTTATTTTTGTTTTTGAGACAGAGTCTCACTATGTAGTTCAGGCTGGCATTGAACTATATAGCCCAGGCTGGCCTCCAATGCATGGCGACCCTCCTGCCTCAGCCTCCTGAGTGCTGGGATTACAAGTGTGTGTGCCATTGTGCTTGCCTAGCACAGATGTATTTGTTGTGTTGTGTTTGGTTTGGTTGGTTTGGTTTGGTTTTTGGGACAGGATCTCACTATGTAGTTCAGGTTGGCCTTGAGCTCACTATATAGCCCAGGCTGGCCTCAAACTCCTGGAGATCCTCCTGCCTCAGCCTCCCAAGTGCTGGGATTACAAGTGTGTGCCACCATGCCTGGCCTGTTGTTGTTGTTTGTTTGTTTTTGTTTTTTGGCAGTGCAGGGGCTAGAACCCAGGGCCTCACAGATGCTAGGCAAACGCTGTACCACTGACTTATATCCCAGTCCTCTTTCTTTATTACAAAAGTTATACATACTTATTTTTAATATATTTATTAGTACCTATTAATCTTATAAAATACTGGATTTGAAGTGGTACTTTATAAATGCATATACTATATTTTGATCCTATCTATCCCCCCATTGCCTTCCCCTCTTCCAGTCATCTAAGAGCCTCCCTTCTATTTTACATCATCTCTTGTAGTTTCAGCATATTAGGGAAAACCTTACCTTGTCTTTCTGAGTCTGGCTTCTTTAACTCGCCGTGATGGTCTCCAGCTCCATCCATTTTCCTGCAGTTGATAGGACTTCATTCTTTATGCCTGAATACTACTCCATCGTGTGGACACACCACATTTTCCTTACCCAGCCATCTCTTGATGGGCACCAAGGCTGGTTCCATATCTTGGCTCGTATGCTGAGTAAACGTGGTGTGCAGGTGTCCCTGTAGTATGCTGACTTCAGTGCTTCAGGTATACACAAGGAGAGGGGTAGCGGGATCATGTGGTGTGGGCTAGCTCTAGTTCTGGTTTCTTGAGGAACCTCCAACCTCATACAGCTTGCTTGCTTGCTTTTTTTCTTCCCTCCCTTTCTTTCTTCTTTCTTTTTTTTCTTCCCTCCCTCTTTCTTTCTTCTTTCCTTCTTTCTGGTTTTTTGAGACAGGGTCTCGCAACATAATTCAGGCTGGCCTTGAACTCACAGTGATCCTCCTGCCTCAGCCTCCCAAGTGCTGGGAATTACAGGTGTGTGCCACCATGTCCGGCTACACACAGATTTCCACAGTAACTGTACTAATTTACATTCTCACCAGCAGTGTAGGAGGGTTCCTTTTTCCCCACATCCTTAGCAGTATTTATTGGTTTTGGTTTTTGGTTTCTTCAAGACAGGGTGTTGTTATGTAGGCCAGGCTGGCCTCAAACTCACAGCAATCCTGCCTCAACCTCTGGAGTGCTGGGATTACAGGTGTGCACCACCATGCCCGGCTCTTGTTTTTTGTATTCTTGATGATCGTCATTCTGACTGGGGTGAGATGGAATCTCAGTGTAATTTTAATTTGCATCTCCCTAATGGCTAAAGATGTTGAACACTTTTTCATTACTTATTGGCCACTTGTACTTCTTCTTTTTATTTATCGTTTAGGCTATTGGATGTTTTTGGTGTTAAGTCTTTTGAGTTCTTTATCTACTCTAGGAATTAACCCTCTGGGGAGGAGTAGCTCGCAGAGACACCTTCCCATTCTGCAGCTGCCTCTTTGCTCTGTTGGCTGTGCTGAAACCTGTTAGGTTCATGCGACCCCATTTCTTGATTCCTGCTATTATTTCCCATGCTAGTGTAGTCTTATTCAGGAAGTCTTGGCCTGCTCCTATACTTCAGGTGTTTCCTGTCTGTTTTCTTGTAGCAGTTTTGAAGTTTCAGGTCTTATTCCTAGGTCTTTAATCCATTTTGAGGTTGTTTGTTTGTTTGTTTGTTTGTTTGAGACAGGGTCTCACTGTGCAGCCCAGGCTGGCCTTGAACTTGCAGCGATCTTCCTGCCTCAGCCTCCAGAGTGCTAGGATTACAGGTGTGTGCCACCACAGCTGGATGAGCTGATTTTTTTTTTTATTTTAAAGAGAAGAAAAAACAAAACAAATCAAAAGAAGAACAAATTTTCAAAACAACATAATAGGAGGGTAACAATGGTTAATACATTACGTATTACTATCTTTAAGTTAGTTATTCAGGATACCAGACATTAGCATTCAATTGTCCAAACATTATTGGCACAAACCTTACTCTTCAATGAACTAATTAAAATTGGTAGTGTATCTATCTTAACCATCTTATATATATATATATATACAATTTTTTTTCCCTTTCCCTTCTTTCTTTTCCCTATTCCAGTCTTTCTTTCCTTTTGACCAGTTTCTTTTTGATTCACCATGTCTATTGTACATTTTGGATCTTATTTACTCTTTCAGTTTCTCATACTAGAGAGACAATACGATGCTTACACATGTGCTTCTGGTTTATTTCACTTATGAGTATTTTCTCGAGTTGCATCCATTTACCTATAAAAGTCTCCAGTTTATCCTTCTTTATGGCTGAATAGTACTCCATTGTATAAAAATACCACATCTTTCTTATCCATTCCTCAGTTGATGGGCATTTGGGTTGTTTCCAAGATCTGGCTATTACAAATTGTGCTGCTATAAACATGGGTGCACATATATCGCTGTGGTACGATGTTTTTAATTCTTCTGGGAAGATGCCCAGAAGGGGAATAGCTGGGTCAAATGGGACCTCCAACCCTAGTTTTCTGAGGAATCTCCACACTGACTTCCACAGTGGCTGCACCAGTCGACACTCCCACCAACAGTGAAGAAGGGTTCCTTTTTCCCCACAGCCCCTCCAGCATTTGTTATTAGTTGATTTCTTTATAGTAGCCATTCTTTCTGGGGTGAGATGGTATCTCAGTGTTGTTTTAATTTGCATCTCTCGAATGACTAGTGATGTTGCGCATTTTTTTGTATATTTATTTGCCATTAGTATTTCTTCATCTGAGAAATGTGTATTCATCTCAGATGCCCATTTTTGGAGTGGGTCTTTAAATTTGGGAGGTCTGATTTTTTTGAGTTCTTTATATGTTCTCGATAGTAATCCTTTGTCTGAGGAACAGCTGGCAAACATTTTTTCCCACATTGTGGGTTGTCTCTTCACTCTGTTGGTGGTTTCTCTTGCTGTGCAAAAGCTTTTTAATAAGATGAGATCCCAGTTATTGATTCTTTGGGATAGTTCCCGTGCGGTTGAGTTTTTATTCATAAAGTCTTTGCCTACACCAATGTCTCCAAGGGTTTTACCTATCCTACCTTCCAGCAGATTTAATGTTTCTGTTTTAATATTTAGATCTCTGATCCATTTTGAATTTAGTTTAGTGCATGGTGAAAGATATGGGTCTAGTTTTAATCTTCGGCATGTGCAGAGCCAGTTTTTCCAGCACCATTTATTAAAGAGGCTATCTTTCTTCCAGCGAATGTGTTTGGCACCTTTGTCAAAGATAAGGTGGCTTAGTATGTCTGGGGTTGTTTCAGCATCTTCTAATCTGTTCCATTGATCTTCAGGTCTGTTTTTTTGCCAGTACCACACTGTTTTTATCACAGTGGATGAGCTGATTTTTGTATCGGGTTTCAGTCTTCTACAAATGGGTACCCGGTTTCCTAGCACTGTCTGTTAAAGAGGTTGTCTCTTTTCCAGTGAGTACTTCTGGCCCCTTCGTCCAGCATCAGATGGCCATAGCTGTTCGGGTTTATTTCTGTGTCCTTGGTTCTATTCCCTTGGTCTCCGAGCCTACTTCTGTGTCAGTCCCACGCTGTTCCTGTTAGGATGACTTTGTAGTATAATTTGAAATCAGGTATTGTGATGCATGTAGCCTTGGTGTTTTTGCTTAGGATGCCTTTGGCTATTTTGAGTTTTCCGTGTGCGTTTCCATATGAATTTTAGGATTGTTTTTTCCTAGTTCTGTGAAGAATATCGCTGGAATTTTGATGGGGATTGCACTGAATCTGTAGCTCACTTCTGGCAATATGGCCATTTTCACAATATTAATTTTGTCCATCTATGAACATGGGAGGTCTTTCCATTTTCTAATGTCTCCTTTGATTTCTTTCTTCAGGTGTTAAAAAAAAGATACTAAAAATTTTTTTTTTTGCAGTACTGGGGATTGAACCCCAGGACCTTCACACTAAGCTGCACCCAGCCCTTCTTATTGTTTGTTTGGGGAAAGGAGCTTGCTAAATTGCAGAATTGCCCAGGTTGGGCTTGAACTTTCGACCCTCCTGCCTCAGCTTCCCAGAGTGCTGGGATTACAATTGTGAGTCACCATGCCCAGTTGAAAAGGCATTGATTTTATAATATTGATTTTGTATCCTGAATATATGCTCATTGTTTATAAAATTAAAACAATATAGAATCATATAAGATAAAAAAGTAAAAGCCAGCCAGGAGCCAATTCCACTTCTTGGGACAAACAGCCACTGCCGATGTGCACTGTGACCCACACACCCATTGCCCCAGAGGCAGCTTGGAGAGTTCCTGTCATACTAGGTGCCTGTTTTTTATTTATTTATTTATTTATTTTTTGTGGGTACCGGGGGGTCGACCTCAGGACCTCGTGCGCCAGCAGGCGCCCGTGCTGCTGAGCGATATCACCGGCCCCTTTTTCGTATGTGGGTTCCGGGAGTCGAACTCGGGCCCTCGCGCTTGCCAGGCAGGCGCTTAAGCCGCTGAGCCATCTCACCGGCCCCTAGGTGCCTGTTTTTTAATCAATCTCTCCTGCATCTCACACATTTATTGGTAAGAAGCCCAGCGTCTCCCTCTGGAGGTCTCTTCCAGAATTGCCTAAGAATCCCAGGGACTTGCCGCATCCAGAGGTTGGTCCTACTTCACTGGGCCAGGTGACAACAGCCCTCTCAGTCCCTGCCCCAGCCCCACCCTGGCTCCCTGCAGCAGATGACACAGAGAGGCTGGGCCCCTGGCCACACCTCACGTGGCATCTGCCCACCTCATCAGCCCTGGCCTCTGCCTCAGCTCAGTCGCCTGCCCGCACCCCTCACATGCCGGGAGTTATTTCCTCTGAGGCCCAGGTGCCCTCTTTGCCAGCTGACTTTGGACAGGACTGTCCCGCTGGCCAGGTGGAAGTTGACCCCACTGACCCTCACAAGGGAGGGACTGAAACCCTGGATCTCTTTCCTCTTAAGGCTCCCCAGCTGCCCACCTGTTTCCAAGGTTAAGGGAGGGGAATTTTTTTTTTTTTTTTGTGGTACTGAGGATTGAACCTGGAGTATTTACATTTAGCTACATCCCTTGCCTTTTTAAATTTTTTTATTTTAAGACATAGTCTTGCTAAATTGCCCAGCCTGGGTTTGAATTTGTGATCCTCCTGCCTCAGCCTCCCAAAGTGCTGAGATTACAGGTGTGTGCCTCCATGCTGGCTACAAGGCAAGAGATGATAATAATAGCAAGGAGTTGAACACATCAACAGGTCAACCTAACACAGTGCTGGGCACAGGAACTGCTCGATAAATGTGAACTATAATCGTATAGTTAACCTGTGTGTCCTTCTCTAATTTCCTTTTTTTTTTTTTTTTTTTCTGAAACTGGGAATCGAACTCAGTACCTTGCGCTTGCCAGGCAGGTGCTGTGCCGCTGAGCTATATCCCTGGCCCCTAATTTCCTTATTTCATAAAAACAAAATCCCTTGCACATATTTTTCCTTAGCTTCCTTTCTACAATTCATATGGGGTAGATATGCTCTCTGTCTACATGAGTCAGAGCCACTGAGCCTTCCAAAGGCTGGAGCAAGCTGGGTGAGGTAGTGCCAGCCTGTAATGCCAGCTACTGTGGAAGCTAAGGCAGGAGGATCACAAGTTCAAGGTCAACCTCGGCAACCTGGTAAGACTCAAAGTAAAATAAAAAGGGCTGGGGATGCAGCTCAATGGTAGAGCACTTGCTTAGCATGCATGAGGCCCTGGGTTCCACCCCCCTGTACTGCAAATAAAATAAAATAAAATTAAATTAAATTAAATTAAATTAATAAAAGACTAGTGTCTAGGCAAGGGAGAAAGCTACCTCCGCAGGGCTGAAACCTCAGTGTTTGCCTTGGGGATGATTTCCCTTGCTTGAAAACTTAGAAACCAGTTAAGGTGGACCTCAGATCAGTTAAAGTTTAACTGCTAGGCTGCTCCTGCATTTTTCTGTCTTGGTCTGGGAATGTTTGTCTTCCTGTTCATTTGCCTCTCAGTCCACATGGGACAGCGACTGGTTTCCTACCCCGGGAGAAGCGGGTGAGAAGTCGCCTCGCAGGGTACGGCCGGCAAGGAGGAGGGGCACCGGGGGCACCATGGGAGAGAGCAGCCGAGGGGGAGGCACCAAAGAACAGCTCTGGAGTCAGACACCCCGGCCATGGCATCTCTGACTCACCTGTCTTTGTTTCTGCTCCAGAAAACCGGAAGTCCGTTTCTCACCCTCTATGGCCAACCAACCCTTCACGTCATCCTTGTACTTGTCTCCCAATATTCCTCTCATTGGCACCCTCTACCTTTGAGACAGGGTCTCCCTGTATATTCCAGGCAGGCCTTCAACTCATTGTGATCATCCTGCCTCAGCCACCCAAGTGCTGGAATTACATGTGTGCGCCACCAGGCCCGGCTTCCCTCTGCCCCTCCTGCCCACATCCTCAGCCTCCTTTTCCAGGCAGTGCTTGGATGGCTGCGCTGGCCCTTAGGGGTCCCACCACCGCCTCTGCCTTTCCAGGTCCACCATCCCTACTGCAGCTGGGGCAGGGCACTGAAAACAGACAGAGCTAAGGGGGGAGCACTACTGCTGCTTCCGGTCTGCACAGGCCACTGGGACTACCGAAGTCACAGCAGCAGCGTCCAGAAAGCAAAACACTGGAAACAACTCAAAGATCCATTCATTCGGGCCGGGGATATAGCTCAGCCCTTCCCTTCCATCTTCCTCCTTTCTCCTCTCTGTCTGTCTGCTGTCTTTGGAGACATGTTCTTGCTCTGTGGCAAAAACTCCTGGGCTCAAGCAGTCTTCCTGCCTCAGCCTCCTGAATGCTGGTCCTACCAGGTGTGCACCACTTTGTGTGGGCTTTTTCAGCTTTTAAAAAAAATTTACAATTTGTTGTGATTTCTTTGCTCATCCTAAACATAAATTCACTTTTTTTTTTTTTTTTTTTTTGAGACAGGGTCTCGCTGTGTAGTGCAGGCTGGCCTGAACTCACTGTGTAGCCCAGGCTGATCTCAAACTCCTGGCAATCTTCCTGCTTCAGTTTCCCTAGTGCTGGTATTACAGCCACCATGCCTGGCCTGTATCATAATTAAATGCCATGGGACTACACCCAGTTTAAACATTTGCCAGATTTTTTTTTTTGGTGGTGGTACTGGGGATTGAACCCAGGGCCTTCCACATCCTAGATGAGCAAGCACCCTACCACTGAGCCACATCCCCAGGCAACCTCACGATTGTATAGGCTTAATTTCCTATGAAACCAGTATACACTCTGACCAATGCTACAAAAAGCAACAAACTACAACTATTTGTCCAGATGTGGACAACTGTCAAAAATATGATAGTGAGTGAAAGAAGCAAGCCCCTTGACTGCATTTGTATTTGGTCCAAAACTAGATAAAACTTTGAGCTGGGCATGGTGGTATACACCTATAATCCCAGCACTTGGGAAACTGAGGCAGGAGGGTCATCATGAGTTCGAGGCCAGCCTGGGCTACACAGGGAGTTCAAGGCCAGCTTGAACTACATAGAGAGACCCTGAATTATTTTATGAAGCTTGAAGTTTTAAACTGAAAATTCTCCAGTGGTTTCTCAATGCACCTAAAGCCCAAGCCCCCCTCCTGGGTGTCTCACCATACCCTCGCCCTCGGGCTCGAGGCAGCCACGTGGCTGTCCCTGGCACCTCATGCACACAGACACACCTGTCACCCCTCTCTTGGTCCCCCTTCCTTTCCTCCATAGAGCTTGTCACAATCAGAATGATAATTGAGCCCCATGAAGGCAAGCGACCTCTGTTCTGCACACGCCAGGCACCAATGAGTGTGCAAACACAACCCACACCTGTGCACAGGTGTGTGTGGCTTCTGCACTGTGATCTGGACTCAGATGGGAGAACAGAGGTCCTGAGGGAATTGTGTCAAGTCTTGGAGATGGAGGGACAGGGGAAAGAGGGACCTGTGGCAGTCCCCTCACTTGGGGACAGCAGGGCTGGGTCCCATCTCAGCTCAGCCTCGTGTTACTCTTTGCCTGGGGACCTGGCAGAAATACAGCCTGCCCCCACCTGGACGAGGTAGCACTGGGATTCTTTTAATTGAAAAGCAACCAACATTAGCTGGGCATGATGGAGTGTGCCTATAATCTCAGCACTCTGGGAGGCTGAGGCAGAAGGCTTATAAAACTGAGCCCAGCCTGGGCAATTTAGCAAGACTCCCTCTCAAAATAAGAAATAAAAAAGGGCCAGCGAAGAGTTTGAGGCCAGCCTGGGCTACATAGTGAGTTCAAAGCCAGCCTAAACCACATAGTGAGACCCTGTCTCAAGAAAACCAACAACCTGAACAACAATGACAAAAGGGGCAGGGATCACCTGGTGCTGGGGTGGCCTGCTCATGTCCCCAGCACCTGGCAGGGTGAGGGTGCATGTGAAGAAAGTGTGCAGGCCCAGAACGATGCCCCCAAAGATGCCCATGTCTTCAGCCCTGAAGCCTGGGAAAATGGCCCACATGCAAGAGGGGTGAGGCTGCTAAACTTTGTTTTTATTTTCTTTTTGAGACAGGGTCTCATTACATAGCTCAGACTGGACTTGAACTCACCATGTAGCCCAGGATGGCCCTGAAGTCACAGGGATCCTCCAGCCTCAGCCTCTTTTGTACTGGGATCACAGGTCTGGGCCACCATGGCTGGCCAAGGCTGCTAATCTGACCTTGAGATGGGTTATCCTGGGTCATCTGGTGGGCGCAGTGTAGTCACAAGGATCGTTCGATAGCAAAGAAGCTTCGAAGCAGAGACCTGGCTGACTTCAAAGACTGGGAGGGCCCAGAGCCAAGGGATGCGGTAGCCAAGGAAGCCAGAAAAGGTAAAGGGCAGATTCTGACAGGTTGATTTGAGTCCAGTTTGGATGTCTGACCTTGGGCTCCATAAGGTGATACATTAATGAAGTTTTTGGTTTTGTTTTGTTTTTTTGAGACAGGGTCTTGCTATGTAGTTCATGCTGGCCTTGAACTCACTATGTAGCCCAGGCTGGCCTCGAACTCGAGGTGATCCTCCTGCCTCAGCCTCCCAAGGGCTGGGATTACAGGGGTGCACCATCACATCTGGTATTTGTGTTGTTTTAAACTAATAGGTTTGGGGTAGTTTGACACAGTAAAGACCATATACTGGGTAACTTCTTTTAAATTTTTTTTTTCTTTTGAGACAGGGTCTCACTAATTTGCAAAATAGCTTAGGCAGGACTTGAACTTGTGGTCCTCCTGCCTCAGCCTCCCTCAGTGCTGGGATTATGGGCATGCACCACTGCATCTGGCTTCCAGTTTTAAAAAGAAAGAAATTCTGACACATGCCACCACATGGATGAACCTTGAAAACATTCTAAGAGAAATAACACAGTCACAATAGCACAATATTGCACCAAACATAGTGGTGCACACCTATAATCCCAGCACTCCAGGAGGCTGAGGCAGGAGGATGGCAAGTTGGAGCCCAGCCTGGGCAATTTAGCAACTTAATGAGACCCTGTCTCAAAATAAAAAATAAAAAGGTATGGGGATGTAGCTCAGTGTGAAGACCCTGAGTTCAGCACTCAGTACCACACACACACACACACACACACACACCAAAAACAGCAACAAATATTGTATGATTCCACTTATATGAGCTTCATAGAGTTGCTAAACTCAGATAGAAAATAGAAGGTCCATTGCCAGGGGCTGGGGGAGGTGGGGATAGGAGTTAAATGGATGAAAAGTCCACTTAGCAAGGTGAAAAGACTGAGCTGCACAACAATGTGGATGGACTTTTGTTTTTGCACCACTGGAGATTGAACCCAAGGCCTTGTGCTAAGCTACACTTCCATTAATTTTATTCTAGAGAGGGTCTCACTAAATTCTCCAGGCTAGCCTTGAACTCCTGAACCTCCTGCCTCAGCCTCCCAAGTAGCTCGGATTACAGGTGTCCACCACCAAACCGGCGTGAAATATTCTTCATGCTGCTGATCCATACTCTTTCTTTTCTTTTCTTTTCTTTTCTTTTCTTTTCTTTTCTTTTCTTTTCTTTTCTTTTCTTTTTTTAAGCAGGGTCTCACTATGTAGTCCAGGCTGTCCTCAAACTTGTGGTAATCCTCCTGCCTCAGCCTCCTGAATATTGGGATTACAGGTGTCCACCACCACCCCTGGCTCTCACCCACACACTTTAAATAATGAAGATGGTATTTTACTATAATTTAGAAAATAAAAACAAAAGCAGCTCTGGATACAGTGGCCACCATCACACACAGAGGCGACCCCGCCCCAGGAAGAGGGCTCTGTCTGGGGAAGTTGTACAAACTGTCACTAGGAAGGCCACACAAGTCCACTCATTGCTCAACAGAGTTATGGGATCCCCCACTTAAGAACAAGGGGGATAATTACACCCTGATTCCAAAAGAAGGGGTCATGGTCACCGGGATTCCAAAAGGCCTCTGTCCCCCCAGCCCTGGGCTGAGGGGCCCCCCAACCCTCATCCACGTGGTTTCCTTCTGTGTCTGTTCTCCACCAGAAGCCGCAGGGCGAGGCGGCTGAGCTCTCTGAGAGCAGGCGTGCCTTGGTTTGAAAGCCAGCTCGGCCACCAGCTGGCTGTGCGACTATGGACAAGTTGCTTCACCTCTGTTTCAGGCATTGTCCAATAGCCCTCAGGGGCACAAAACTGCCCCAGGTGAGAAACGCTGGATCGCCACAAGGCAGAGGCTCGGCAGAGGTGCTAACCCAGACATGCCCTCTCCCGGTCCCCTCCGCTCACATCCTGACCCGTGACACCTGCCAGCCGCCAGCTCTCGCTGCCTCACTCTCTTCCAGATGGGCACTTTGACCCTGAAGTGTCTCTGCCTTCACCGGACAATTCTGCAACCTCTGACCTTGCCCTCTGCCCTCGGTCCACAGCCAGGGATCCTTCCAAAGAGCTCCTGCCCGCATCGCAGGCGCTCACTCCTTGCACGAATCTCCCTCAGCCAGCCCCGCTGCTCCGCCTCCTACCAGGCTCAAGGGTGAACCCCGCCCCAGATGCCCCCACCTTCCCAGTGCCCCCCTTCCTGGCACCGTGCGGTGGCTCAGGACCCCACCGCTCCCCAAGAAACGCCATTCACCCTTCACGGCCAGCTCCTGCAGCATCCCTGCCCCAGCCCCTGCAGGGTGCCTCACTTCCTCTGGTCCCCAAGGAAAGACGTCTCAAAGTGGGAGAACTGCGCGAGTCCACGGAAGCCTGGTCTCGGAACCCTCTGGTCAGGCGTCTTCAGCGACCACCGTGCCCCAGGATGGACGCTGTCTGCTCCCCCGGCTGGCAGCATGCGACAGGACTGGCCTCTCCCTCCTGTTCCCTGACACTCTCCTCACTCACCAGCCTCCCTGGGGGTGCACACACCTCTCCCGTCCACCCTTGCTGGTTGCTCCTACTTGGTCTCCTTTTCAGGTGTCTCTGCTTTCTTCCCACCTTCTCCCATCATGCCCCCAGCCCTGTCCTTGTCCTCTTCTGCCTGATCTCCCCTCCACTGCTGCCACCTGGACCAAAGTGCCATTCCTCCTCATCTGGATCCCACGACAGCCCCGCCCCAGCTTTTGCCCTTGCCCTCTGCAGCCTCTTCCCCATGCAGTGGCCAGAGCTGAGTGTGGCTCAGATCATGTCTCACCGCTGCTCGGGACTCCCCCGTGGTTCCCGTCTCACTCAGAGTAGAAGCCAAAGTCCCTACAGTAGCTCACAAACCCCACACTAGGTGCCTGCTGTACTGACCCGCACCAGCTGGTCTTTTTACACTCATCTAATCCCATTACCCTCCTACACTCAGCCACGCTGCACTTTCCTGCCACAGGGCCTTTGCACGAACTGTTCCTGCTGCTTGGAAGATTCTTCTTCTAGGAGTAAAAATGGCTTCCTCCCTCACCTTCAAATCTCAGCTCAAATGTCAGCTACTTAATGAGGTTTCTGGGACCTAAAACTTTTCTGGGACCTTTAAAACTGCAGACCACTTCCACTCCGCACAGCCTAACCCCGCAACCCTGCTCTAATTGTTTCTTTGCAATCGTGGCGTGGCAAAGAAGTATTGGAAGTATTATGTACTTTACTTCCTTAGCCTTCATTTTCTTTATGTTTATAGAGAATGTCAGCTCCACAACGACAGGGATCTCCTCTTTTTTTCCCCGGCCATATCCCGGGGCTGGCACATATAGTGGATACATTAGGAGTCCTGAGCCCAGCAGGAGTGGATTTCTTGCGAAGCGCTCACGAGACCACGGTGGCAGTGGAAGAGCTGGCCGGGGAGTCTGTCAGCTCTGCGGGGTGGACACCGAGCCTTTCTGGGCCTCCTGTCCGTAACGTGGAGATGCTGCGTGCCCAGCGCTCAGTAAACGCTGGTAGCACACCAGTTAGTAAGAACAGCCCTCGGCATTTCTAATGTGCGTTACACTTTTCCACGCAGCATTTCGCGTCCCTCTCACGCTAGTCCTAGACGCGGGTAGAGCCCCCTTTTGACAGCTGGAGAAACTGAGGTCGTTCCCACGCCCGGGGGCGGCGGCCGGGAGGCTCCAGAGGGTCGGGCTGGGCTCGGAGACTACATTTCCCAGGAGCGGCTGTCGGCGGGGCAGGGCTCGAGGGCTTTAAAGGGCCTCGCGTCGCAGGGGACGCTGCGGGGTGGCCAGCAGAGCCGCCGGCGAGGGGCCGCGGGTGGCCCGGCTGGAACCAGTCCCCTCCCCCACCCGTGGTATCCAGGATGCCAGGCAGACTTTGCTCACTTTGCCCCCCTCAGCGCCCAGCTCCCAGGGAACCCCGCTTCCTCCCAGGCCCCCGAACAGGCGGAGGAGAGGCGGGGGATCCCGCTGCCCCGGGTGGGGAAGGGGCGACCGCGTGCTGGAAGCCCCGTTACCCAGGCGCCCCCCTCCCCCCATTGGCTTCAGTTCCGGGAGAGAATTCCAGGTCGCAGAGATGGGCGGGAGAAGAGATATGAGCGCGACAGCTTGGAATGGAGGCCGGGAGTCACAGAGAGCTGAGCCCCCCCCCCCGCCATTCTCCCCCTAAGGCCCGCGGCCTCCACGGTAAAATGGGGGTGTGCAGGATGTAATCACATTACCTGCCCCCAGGCCGGAGGCGCAGAGGATCAGGAACTCGGCGGAGACCAGTTTGCAAACTGTAATGCGCTGGGTGAATTTAAAAAAAAAAAAAAAGTCAACATTGTGCCATTGGATTCCTGTAGTCCTCATTCTCAGCCAGGTGGTGGTGACACGTGTCTGGGGAGCGCAGGGTGGCAAACATCTCAGACGTAGGGGTGGCTATGGGGATGTGTTTCCCCCACCCAGGTCTCAGTGGGAACCGGGAGAATTGTTTTTGAAAAAAGAACCAAACCTACCACGGTATTGTTTTTTTTTTTCAACCTCGGGGGGCTAATTGACAACATCGATGTAAGAACCTTGACCTTTAGAACTAACCTGGCCCTTCAGGGCTTTGCTTTCCCTCCTGTGTCACCCAGATAAGCCCAGGGACGCGCATCTGATATCGGATCTTGGCCTCTCCTCTCCCCTCCCCCAATCATATGGATTAATCCATCCCTTGATGTTGGGGGTCGGGGGAGACCCACTAATTTGCCCTGGCCTCAGACTCCTAAGGGCAGTAGTAGCCCTCCCGACATCCCCTAACTACGACCCACCCCCTCATCTAAACCTTCCTCCCCTCCCCCCATTTTGCAGACTCAGTGCCTCACCAGAGACGCTTTCTTCATTTTGACCAGCTACAAACCCTCACTCCCAGGGTATTGTTTAATTAAAGAGCTTTATTGCGAAGGGAATGAAAGCGGGTTTGTTAAGGGAGGGTGCCAAGGAGCGAGCATCCCCCTGAATCTTAGCCCAGGGCCGCAGCCCAGTATATCTGGCACGTGAGTAGCAGGTCTGCTGCAGACAAGGGCTTCTAGGGTGTTTGGAGGGGGGTCTCTTCCGCTGTTCTCTTAGCCCCTAAAGTCCCTCCGAGTGCCAGGACTCCCTACAGACCCTGGCACCTCTCGTCCGCTTCGACTGTACCTGCCTAGCAGCACCGGGGAAGATGTATATATTTTAACAAAGGCATTGCATCTTCCCAGCAAAATGGCGGTGGTCCCAGCCACGGCTCCCTGCACAATTGCACCCTTCCCAAGGATTACTCACGACCCAAGGAACGTGACCCCCCCCATGCTTCCCCCTAGCGCCCCGTTTTCCCCAAGTCTCTAAAGCACTCAGGGCCTCTCCTCATTGCAGGGGCCCCCAGGAGCGTCACTAGTTAGAGACTGAGGGGCAGCTCCTCCATTGTGGACCGGCCCCCCCAACACACAACGCCTCCAGGAGGCCTTGGGAGAGGGACTGGACCCCCACGCTGGGCACTGGGATGGGGGGACAGCGACCGCTGCCTCACACCCCCCAAAACTCCCAGGCTGAGTGAGGCATGTAAATGCACTCCGGTTAGGATACAGGGGCGATGTGGGGGTCTCTGAGGACAGCAGGACACCGGGAAGACCCCCTTCCTGTCTCTCAGGAGACTTAGGCAGCACTGGGGGTTCGGCCTCAGGAGGAAACCTCGAAGCAGAGGTCTGGGGGCGCACTGGGGGGAGAGACACCCCAGGAGGGGGAAGGGACAAAGTTTGAAAGTACCCTTCCAACTCTTCCTCGGAAAGTTACCTTGGGGGCCCCACGGACAGAGAAGGGGTGAGGGTGCTGGGGGGCCAGTGGTGGGGTGATCCCTTAGAGGTGACCGGACCCCGGGGGAGCGACCCCTCCCCCCTGTCCCGGCTCGGCCCGGCTGGGAGTCGCCCAGCTCGGGGCCGCGTGTGTTAGTTGGGGCCGCTTTCCAGCCGCTCCGTCGGCTTAGGGGGCCGCGCAGCGGGCCGGGAGCTGGACCCCTGATAGTCCCAGGGGAGAGCTTTGCTACGGGTGGTCTCGCGCCGCCGGGGTCCCCAGCCCCGCAGAGCCAGTCCCCCGCAAAGGGGAAATGTGCCGGCGCCCCAGCGGTCCTCGGCGCCGTTTGGGGCGCGTGGCGGGCACGGGGGGCGGCGGCCGGGCCCGCGGGTTATCCGGCGGGGGAGCCCAGGGAGCCAAGCAGCGGCCCCGGGCGGCTGCTGGGAGCGAGAAGGCCCGGACCGGGGGGAAAGGTCGGATTTGTTCGGCGGAAGAAACACAGATGGCGGCGGCGCGGCGCCATTCCGGGCCGGGAGCAGGCAGCCAGCAGCCCTGTCCTCACCGCGGTCCGCCCGCCGCCGCTAAATACCCGGATGCGCCGCCCGAGCGCCAGACGCGGAGCTGGGAAAGGGGAGGCGGAGGAGGCGGAGGCAGAGCGGGAGCCAGGCGGGCGGACCGAGCGGCAGACCGGCGGGGCTGGGCCACGCAGAGCCGACCCAGCGAGTCCTCCCGCGACCCGCGCCGGGGAGAAGAGGCCGCGGCTCCTCGTCCGCATCCCCGACAGTCCGAGTCCGGGCAGTTCTGATAGCCAGGGGCCCGACAGCGGATCCCTCCGACGAGGGCTGGCCCTTGGGAAGACGCCTTCAGCAGCGGGACCAGGCCGGCCACCATGACCGAGAACTCCACGTCCACTCCTGCGGCCAAGCCCAAGCGGGCCAAGGCCTCCAAGAAGTCCACAGACCACCCCAAGTATTCGGACATGATCGTGGCTGCCATCCAGGCCGAGAAGAACCGTGCAGGCTCCTCGCGCCAGTCCATCCAGAAGTACATCAAGAGCCACTACAAGGTGGGGGAGAACGCCGACTCCCAGATCAAGTTGTCCATCAAGCGCCTGGTGACCACCGGTGTCCTCAAGCAAACCAAAGGGGTAGGTGCCTCGGGGTCCTTCCGGCTGGCTAAGAGCGACGAGCCCAAGAGGGCAGTGGCCTTCAAGAAGACCAAGAAGGAGGTCAAGAAGGTGGCCACGCCAAAGAAGGCCGCCAAGCCCAAGAAGGCTGCCTCCAAAGCCCCAAGCAAGAAACCTAAAGCCACCCCTGTCAAGAAGGCCAAGAAGAAGCCGGCTGCCACGCCCAAGAAAGCCAAAAAACCCAAGGTTGTCAAGGCCAAGCCAGTCAAGGCATCCAAGCCCAAGAAGGCCAAACCAGTGAAGCCCAAAGCCAAGTCCAGTGCCAAGAGGGCCAGCAAAAAGAAGTGACAAGGAAGCCTTTTCTTACGGACACTCCTCTCTTACTCTCTGTAAATACTTTTTTCCTTTTCTCTTGATTCTCTGCAACCTTTTGCCCCATTTATTCTGACTTTATAAGAGACAGACTTCGGATTCCTCGGAAATTTTGGACTAATTGCTTTTTCCTTCACCAGTTGTGCAAGGACCGCAACAACAAATCTCATCTCTGTAACGATGAGGACGTACTTACATTTCGTTTCGTTGATTTGCTATTAATCTTATGGGGTTCGGGATTTGGGTGGGTTGTGTGTTGGGGGGGTTGCTATGAAGGTAGATGGGGCAGGAGAGAACAGGCGCAGCAGTTTGTTCTCCCTAGAGGAGAGGGAGCCCAGGAACTGTAAAGGTTTGTAGGAGTGTCTTTTAATGTTTTCTTTAAGTTGGGCACCCCTGTGAGAGTTTCCGAACCTTTTGGGGGGAGGCGAGCAGCAGGGGGTTCGAGGCCAGTTCCTTCTCTCCTCGGTCCGCATGCCCTTCTGGCCTCCCTATTGTCTTAGGGAAGAGGAGGGGGACCAGGTGACAGCTGGTTGGAGAAACTAGCTTCTCCCAGCCAGCTAGGAACCAGCGGTGGGGGGGGGGTGCGTCTGTGGCTTCGACAAAGTCTCTTAATGGGAGCGGAAACTTTGGGCGAAGGGTGGGGAGTCGGTCAGCCAAGTGCCTCAGTGTGCCCTGTTGAAACTTCGGTTTTTCCACACAATTTGATGGATTATTGTGTCTTTGGAGGACTATTTTTTTTCCTCTTTATTTTTTTCCTCTAAAGACGTGGCTTTGCTTGGTTTAGTAGGGCTCCAGCCCCACCACCAGCTGCTTAAAAACCTCCCGACCTCTTTTTACTTCTGAGTCTTTTTTTAAGTAGTTGTAGATGGGGAGGGGGAGGGACAGGGAGTGGACGGTAAGACATACTGCAGTTGATTTGGAATTTGCTACGTAGTTATAGAGCTAGATCTATGCATGTGTGTGTATTTGTATATATGCATACCTAGGGCTACTACTTAGGTTTTACATCGGGAGCTGGGAGAAAAAACCTGTACAGTTGTCTGTCTTTTATTTTTAATAGGAAAAATCGCGCACTTGCGCCACCTCATCCCCGCCTTTTTTAAACAATTGTTACTTGTGCCGGGAGAAATTTGCTGTCGTTGTAATTTTAAAACTTTAAAATAAAATCTGGAAAAGGAAAAAACGGTGTATTTTTCCTCATTTTTAAGACTGGAGGAGAATGCGGAGCAGTTGGGTGAGCAGTGGAGACATCGGGGACCGAGAATGGGGGGGTGTCCGAGAACCGGACAGAAACCTTAGGACTGAAAAGTGCCTCTGCTCGCTTCTAGGCTTCTGCCTTTGAGGTCCAGAGGGCACCCTCTTTTCTTCCAAAGGTGTGTGTATAGGCAGGGGGATGGGAACGGAGTGGGCTGGGACCTGAAGCGACTAGTTCCGCCTCCTCAGCTTCCCCTGCATGGACCTCTCCGTCTGCACTCGACAAATCAATCCACAACCGTCCTCCACCTACACCGCCAGGCCCCGCCCCTTTAAGGGAGCTCCCTAGGCCTCCGATTGGCTGCCGGGGCCCGGCCCCCGGCGGGTCGTCCGCGGCGCGCAAGGCACTGCCGGCGGTCGCGCTCTGGTGAGGTGCGCGATGTGGGCTGGAGGCGTCTGGCGTGCAGCGCTAGCCCGGGCTCCCCACGGCCGCCGCGCGCAGTCGGCGCTGGCCCAGCTGCGCGGCATCCTCGAGGGGGAGCTGGAAGGGATCCGTGGGGCTGGCACCTGGAAGAGTGAGCGGGTCATTACGTCCCGTCAGGGGCCGTGCATCCACGTGGACGGCGTCTCTGGAGGTAACTCCCCCTCCTGGGATTCGCGGGACCTGGCTGGTGATCGAGGGGTCCTCCCGGGTTTACGCCGGAATAGGGGTACGGGGGCGAGGGCTGGGGTCGTACTTCCCGGGCTGACTCAAACCTGGTTAAACCCGTTTCGACCGAGGGAAGTGATTTACCCGTGAGCACCTTTTTGGCCCAAAGGGGAAGGCTAGACCGAAAAAGACATCCAGCTGCCTCTCCTGTTGATATTTCGAGGAAGGGAACTAGGAAGGCAGCAGCAAGAAAACCCGCATTTCTTGTCTTGTCTTTTTGTTTGGTTTGGTTTTTTCGTTTTTTGATACAGAGGCTTGTTATGTGTAGCCCAGGCTGGCCTTGAACTCAGTCTCTCAAGTGGTGCCGGGATCACAGGCGTGGGCACCACGCCTGGTTAACACCCGCATTTCTTGAGCAGCTGCTTTGTGAAAGTCTCTACTAATTGCTGCACGTGGACTCCTGCTAACCTTTAAAAGTAGGAGTGACTAATCCCATTTACGGTGGAAGAAGCCGAAACCCCAAGATGTGAAGTGTTTTGCTCAGAGTCCCCCAGCCAGCGAGCTGTTAGTACTGGAGCTGGAAGGTCAGCTAACAGGCCAGAGGCCAACTTGGGGCCAATGTCTAAGATTTGAGGACCTTTGCGAAAGTAACAGACACATTGATTGGACACGGCGGTGTCCCTCCTTTCATTCTATCCAATGATGCTGCTGTCCTATTTGCACCTGGCCTCAGCGGGGCACTGTTATCAACAGGTGCCCAAACAGGCATGGAGTCCTTGGTGCTGATGTATTCATTGGTAAAATGGAGATCCCTGGAGATCCCAGGAAATCCCGGCCTTCCCCGACGGAGGCATGGAACAAGTCCATGCCCCTAACAACTTGTGATTATCCTCACCTGTCCTGTCCGAGACTGAATGCCTGTCTCTGATCCAGTGCTTTTGTGCAAAACCCTCTGAGAAACCAAACAGCTGTCATATCTAAGTGGAGGCCCAGAGGAACACAGTGTTGCTTATATAATCAAAAGATGGGCAATCAGGAGACCCAAGTTCTCATGCTGACTTCGCCTTTCCCAGGCTGTGAACTTTCCCCTCCTCGAGCCTCAGTTTCCTGCTCAGGTCGGCTTCGTTCACTGTGGGCTTTCTGACTGCAGACTGAGGTCTCAGAGGCAGCCACTCTGGGCCGTGATTCTGTCAAGGCAGCAAAGTAAACCTTGGAGGACTGCAGCGGGCACCTGATCCAGCCCTCTTCTCTTACCCTCGAGGAAACCGAGGCTGAGATGAGGGGTAGGTGGTGGTCTTCAGGGACCTTCAAGGAAGGGATAGGTTCCTTCTTGGGTAGAATGTGATTCAAAGCCAGAGTGTAAGCTTCTCAGAGCTAGGTGTGGTGGCATATGCCTGTGATTCCAGTACTTGGGAGGCTGATGCAGGGGGATCGAGAGTTCAAGGCCAGCCCAGGCTACATAGTGAAGACTGTCTCAAAAAAACAAAAATAAATAAATCTTCTCATCCTTCAAGTCACAGCACTGGAGAGACTGCCTTTCCTGTGGCCGTTGGATTCAGAGCCTCCAGGTGACCCCCACCCTGGCCTCAGTCCCAGGCTGCATCATCTGGGGCTGTTGTGGAGCTGTCCAGGTTCAGTTCCTCTCTGGACCACTTTCCCGGGCCTGGCACTGTCCCCTTCCAGGCCCTTCCTTGCCCTGTCTGAGCTGCTGTGTCCATCTGCTTTTTCCACCTCAGGAATCCTTAACTTCTGTGCCAACAACTACCTGGGCCTGAGCAGCCACCCCGGGGTGATCCAGGCAGGCCTGCAGGCTTTGCAGGAGTTCGGAGCCGGCCTCAGCTCTGTCCGCTTCATCTGTGGGACCCAGGTACACAGCAGGGATTGGGCACATGCTGACCCCAGGGGGGCTCAGCGAATCCCAGGGCTCAGGCTCGAGGCCCACTGTTAGCTCCAGAGCCGCCAGGTAGACAGTGTGGGCGCCTGTTTTGCTAAGAAGCCTTGGACAAGAAACTTTACCTTTCTTCCTTCCTTTCTTTGTTTCATTTATTTATTTATGTATTTATTTACTTCATTTTGTGGTCTTAGGGATTGAAACCAGGGCCTTTACTCTGAGCTATATCCCCAGCTGTTTAATTTTTTGAGACAGGGTCTCATTAAAGTCACTACATTGCCCAGGCTGGGCTCAAACTTGCAATTCTCCTGCCTCAGCCTCCAGAGTGGTGGGATTACAGGTGTGTGTCACCATACCAGGCTAAGAAACTTTGTATTTCTGAGCATCCATTATAAGCATCTGTTTCCTCACCTGCAGAAGAGAGTCCTCTTGCCTGTCCTGCTGAAGGAAAAGAATAGGAGGCAGGTTTTGAGGTTGAGGGTTCAGGAGCTGTTCTATCTGGGCTTGGTTTCCAGTGCTGCTGTTTACTGGTTCTGTCACTATAGGCAAGTGTCTCATCCTCTCTGTGACTTGAACTTTTTGTTGGTAAGATGGGGACAACAGTAGGTAATAGGATCGTTACAAAGTAAAGAGGTAGCAAACTGGACATAGTGGTACAGGCCTGTAAGCCCAGCATTCTGGGAGACTGAAGCAGGAGGATCGCAAGTTCAAGCCCCGCCTGGGCAATTTAGCAATTTAAAGGACTGGTGCCAGGCGTGGTGGTGCACGGCTGTAATCCTAGCACTCTGGAGGCTGAGGCAGGAGGATCACTGTGAGTTTGAGGCCACCCTGGGCTACACAGTGATACCCTATCTCAAAAAAAAAAAAGGGCTCGGGGTGTAGCTCAGTGCAAAGGCCCTACATTCATTCATTCATTACTACAAGGAAAAAAAAAAGAGTACATGTAAAAATGCTTAGAACAGTACCTGGTACACAGAAGCACTTAATAAATGGTGGCTATTATTTATTTTGTCAGTGTTACAAAACAAATTAATATAAACATGAAACTTCTATAATACTTACTGTGTGCCAGTTACTTTTGAGAATGTTACAAGTATTAACTCATGAATCCTCCTGCTTTACCAGTTTTAGTGACATGAGAGCCCCAAGGCCCAGAGAGGTTAATAACTTGTCCAAAAGCACACAGTGCATCGTGGTGGGATTTGAACCCAGGTAGCCTGGCTCAAGAGCCCCTGCTCCTAACTGCCTATAGTATATTACCTGTCCTGAAAGGTGAGGCTGAAATGAACGTCAGAGGCAGAACTCCTGTCTCCCATCCAGGTACATCCCAGAATACCCTTGGCCAGACTAAGCAGCCTTTGAACGTAAGCAGTAAGACCCAAATGCTTGGCTGGATGTAGTGGCACACACCTGGAATCCCAGCACCCAGGAAGCTGAGGAAGCACGACTGCCACAAGTTTACTATATATAGTGAGTTCAAGGCTGACCTGAACTATACAGTGAGACCCTGTCTCAAAAAAGGCCTAAATGGGGCCGGTGAGACGGCTCAGCGGCTTAAGCGCCTGCCTTGCAAGCGCGAAGGCCCGAGTTCGACTCCCGGATCCCACATACGAAAAAGGGGCCGGTGATATCGCTCAGCGGCACGGGTGCCTGTTGGCGCACGAGGTCCTGAGGTCATCCCCCCGGTACCCACAAAAAAAAAAAAAAAAAAAAAAAGGCCTAAATGAGTTCAGAGTTCATGTAATCCTTTTCTTTGCCATAAAGCAACTCAAAACACCGTCTGGTATCAGGAAGGCACATCCTGCTTGCCATCAGCACCTGTAATTCCACCACTGGACAGATGTCCATTACAAAACCAGGATCCACCTGGGAAGGGGAACCTAGCAGTCCCCAGGCCATCAGTGGAGCCATGTGCCACCTTCCTGCCAGCTCTGTGGTGACCTGTGTGGTTCAAAAGCAAGGGCGAGGCTGAGGCTGAGGCTGCAGGCCTTCCAGGCAGGGTCTCTCTGTGGCCCCTCCAGGCCTCTGTCCTCTAGAACTCGGTCCACACGGCCTTCCAGGCACTCACAGCCCCCGTCACGCACTTCCGTAGAGCATCCACAAGAGTCTGGAAGCCAAGATCGCCCGCTTCCACCAGCGGGAGGACGCCATCCTCTACCCCAGCTGCTTTGATGCCAACGCCGGCCTCTTCGAGGTGTGTGGAGCTGTGGGTGGGAGTGGGTGTAGCTGTGGACGGCTTGGGGATGGGCAGTCAGCAGAGCCTGCCAGGATGCCAGTGCCATGCCAGACGGCTCTAGTGCCCTTTTGGAGGTCGTGTGGGCCAGGTTAGTGTTGTAGGAGGAAGACGGGGGCTTGCAAGGAGCCTCTTCTCCAGAGCATTTGGGGGGTAACCTGTGCCAGCTAAGAGGCTGGGGGAATGGGACCTGGTTCTCCCCAGACTTTCTCCCCTGCCCTCACCTGAGCAGGACCTTGGCATCCCAGATGGAGTGGAGGATGCCTTGCCTCCCTGCCCCAGGAATGCCCTGGGTGCCAGTGAAACTGTGATTCAGGGGACTCATGGGGAAGGCAGACCAGAAGGTGACTGGGTGACCACGCTGCTGAGGTTGCTCCCTCCAGGCTCTGCTGACCCCTGAGGATGCAGTCCTGTCAGATGAACTGAACCATGCCTCCATTATCGACGGCATCCGGCTGTGCAAGTCCCACAAGTATCGTTACCGCCACCTGGACATGGCTGACCTAGAGGCCAAGCTGCAGGAGGCCCAGGTGGGGCAAGGCATGGGGTCTGGGGGACGAGCACTGGGCTCCCCTCGGCCTCCCCAGGTGAGGAAATGAGGCTTAGAGAGCCTCTGCCCTCACTCAGACCAAGAGTGGAACACACATCCTCTGACCCCAAGGCTTTGTTTCATTGCAGCTGCCACCTGAGGGTAGCAAATGCCTTTGGGGCGCAGGCCCTGGGCGGGGGGCGGGGTGGTATGTGGCTAGGGCCTCTTGCGGGAGGGGAGGCCCGAGACCCTTCTGGGGGCTGTGTGCGGCTCCCACCTGCTGTGGAAGAGATGGTAAACCTTGGAGGGGCCCAGATGGGAAGAGGATGCTACAGCCACGAGGTGGTCATGCCTCGGTGCCCACCTCTCAGAGCCCCAGGCAGCACAGAAGACATGCAGTGTGGCCCAGCTCATGACCACACCACCTGTCACCTGCTCATCTTTCCTGTAGAAGCATCGACTGCGCCTGGTGGCCACTGATGGGGCCTTTTCCATGGATGGCGACATCGCACCCCTGCAGGAGATCTGCCGCCTCGCCTCTCAATATGGTGCCCTGGTCTTTGTGGATGAATGCCACGCCACTGGCTTTCTGGGGCCCAAAGGACGGTGGGAGCACATCATACCTGAGACCTGGGTGGGGCTTCCAAGGGTGGGGGAAACCAGGAGGCCAGTGGCATTGGTGGCTGCTTCCCTTGCAGGGGCACAGATGAGCTGCTAGGCGTGATGGACCAGGTCACCATCATCAATTCCACTCTGGGGAAGGCACTGGGTGGAGCGTCAGGTGCCTATAGGGATGTGCCCTGGGTCCCCTTATCACAGGCAGGGCAGATGTGGGGCTGCAGAGAAGAGGGCACCATGGACTGTACTCTCAGGAGGGCTCTGGGCTTGGCACTGACCATCCCCTTCCCCTTCTCACAGGGGGCTACACAACGGGGCCTATGCTGCTGGTGTCCCTACTGCGACAGCGCTCCCGGCCCTACCTCTTCTCCAACAGCCTGCCCCCTGCCGTCGTGGGCTGCGCCTCCAAGGCCCTGGACCTGCTCATGGAGAGCAACACCCTCGTCCAGTCCATGGCAGCCAAGACCCAGCGGTGCGGCTCCGAGCAGGGACTAGGCAGGCTGGATGGCACGGTGACGGCCTGCCCAGGCCACGGATAGCTCCACACCTGCAGGATTGGCCGCCTTCTGCTTCCTCTCTCTGCCTCTTCCCTCTGCCTCCTGAGTCCCCCTCGTATCAGTCCTTCTCCTCCACCTCTCTGTTCTGCCTCTCCCTGCCTAGATCCCAGCTGCCCCTCAGGGTCTGTCTCTCCGTCCTTACTGCTTCCTTTTGCAGACCTGGGCATAGATCCTGGGCCATGTGTCTTTGAGGGGCAGGTATGTGTGCTCTGTGGCCCCGCAGCTACCTTTGACATCCGGCTGTGTCCCCAGGTTCCGCACTAAGATGGAGGCTGCTGGCTTCACCATCTCAGGAGCCAATCACCCCATCTGCCCTGTGATGCTGGGCGATGCCCACCTGGCCTCTCTCATGGCAGATGATATGCTAAAGAGAGGTAAGAGGCAGCACCTGCTTAGCATGCTCAAGGCCCAAAAAATTTTTGCACCACCCAAGAAATTTAAAAATAAGCTGGGCATGGTACACGCCTGTCATCCCACCACTGGGGGGGCTGAGGCAGGAGGATGGCCAGGAGTTCAAGGCCAGCCAGGGCTCGATAGTTCAAGGGCAGCCTGAACTACACAGTGAGACCCTGTCTCAAAATAAATAAATAGATAAATGTAAGGGAGCTGGAATTAAAGGACAGTAGAGTCCTAAGAGCAAAGGGACAACCTGGTAGATGGTCATACTCCCTCTTACCCCCGTCCTGCCCTCCATGGGCCTCAGGAAAGTAGTTGTATGTTGTGCCCACAAATTATGTCTGGCTCTGGTCTGCCCTTCCTGTCTGCCTTCCCAGGCATCTTCGTCATCGGATTCAGCTACCCAGTGGTCCCCAAGGGCAAGGCCCGAATCCGGGTACAGATCTCAGCGGTGCACAGTGAAGAAGACATTGACCGCTGCGTGGAGGCCTTTGTAGAGGTGGGGCGGCTGCACGGAGCACTGCCCTGAGCTCTGGTGAGGACAGCAGAGCCAAGAAGCCCCTGTTGCCCTGGGGGAAGAGGGAACCTCTGATCAGGCCAAGAGGCTCTGACCGGGCTTGGAAGAGGCCTGTGCTTGTGGTCATGAGTGAAAAAACAGCGTGGATACTGGCTGCAACACTTTGGTCTGCATTATTCTCCCTCAGCAGGCCCAGTCCTGTGGCCGGGGATGGGACTGAGGCCCGACTTGTGCTTGAGGACTACAGACCTCATCGTGTGTGTGTGTGTGTGTGTGTGTGTGTGTGTGTGTGTGCGCGCGCGCGCGTTTTGTGTCTCCCTGTTTCCCCTCTGGTACAGAGAGGCTGTTACACTTAGTTGTAGGCCCTTCTGTCTCGCCCATTCCAAGTTCTGTGGTCAGATAATGGCTGCCAGGGGGCGCAGCGAGCCCAGCTCCTGTGGTTGCGGCCACCTGTTGCACCCCCTCCATTGGGGCAGGCGTGGGACCGCGTTGTTTGGGCAGCTCGCAGGCAGGGCTAAAGGGCCGACTTGCTGTTGCCAAGGCCCCATCAACACTTGTCTCTCACAAGAGGTGGCTGCTCCGGTATTGGAGGTGCCAGCCTTCTCCCCACAGTCGCTGCCCGTGGTCCTTAGGTGCTTCGGAAGGAGGAGGAGGAGCGTCTGGTTCCTCAGCCTTGAGAGTGTGCGGGTGGGGGTGGGTGCGCGTTCTGACTCAGCGTCGCAACTCCAGCCTCAGCGTGGCGTGGCCTTGGAAAGCTCGTGGTTTGCTTGCAGTAGGACAGGATGACAAGGTCCCTCGTGAAGGACAGGAAACTGGGCCCATTTCTCAGGCACCCACTCCTGCTAGCATTTGGGATGGACGGTCTGGGTGAGCCCCTGCCCGATCCTATAGGTGCTTCAAGGTGGGTTCTGGGAATCTTGGCCTTCGGTCCAGAGGAGCTCGAGGCTGGGGTCCAGGAGCTCCTGGTGCCAGAAGGGACACAGCCTGGTGGGTGCAGCTGTGACCACATTGTCACCAGGCCCTCTACCAAAGGGGGTGTACACACTGGATGGCGGCCAGGACTCTACCAGTGGCTTCATCTACTGTACGTGGTCTGTGGTGGCCGGCAGGTCACTCTCAGTGGCCAAGAATAGCACAGGGCGACTTGTCTTAGTTGGTGTGGCCGACCCAGCGAGGCCAGGACATGGGGCTCGGCTCTACCCAGGCCACTGCTGGCTTTGTGCCTCAGCCCTGAGCCCCCAGCGGCTGTCATACTCCTGGTCAGCTCCTGACTCAGCATGCCCAGCAGCCTGGCAGGGGTCCACCAACACGTGGCTCCGCTGCCATCCAGAAGGAGTCGCAGAAAGCATCAAGCAGGCACAGCAACCACTCCAGGCACACATGCCTCAGCTCTGTGCACGCTTCTGGGTGCCCGCTGCCGAAACAAGGTGCACAGGGCCTGAGCGCCTGCTTTGCCTTAGCTGCAACCTGTATCCTGTGGAGCTGGAAGCTCTGGGAACTGCTCCCAGACAGGCTGTCTGGTCCTCTGTGATGGGCACCAGCTTCAGGCCTAGGCTACCAGGAACAGCAGCAGGAGCAAGGGAAGAGCAGGGACACACTGGAGTGTGAGGCATGACAGTGCCCCTCCTGCCTGCCCAGCAGTGCCATACTTGGAGTCACCTCTCCTCCCTTGTCCTCCTCACCTCCAATATGTCAGCTTAGCCTTGCACTGCCTGCCTTCTGGAGCTCTTTGTCCTGGAACAGTTTGAGTCCAACCCCAGGGAGGAGCCTCCCACTTGGGGGAGGGGTATGGAGAGCCTGTCCTGAATCTCTGGTTTTTCAGAGGGCTGATGTGGATGATCCTGGGGTTCAGGCATACACATGCAGGTGTCCAGGCTTCTGGGGGTCTAAGGGTGCATTAGTACCCGTGATTCACCCCACCACACTAGGTCTAGGGTCTTACAATTCCCTTGTTTGAGGATCATAAGATGCTGCAATTCTAATGGTTCTGAATTCAAGTTTGGAGAACTGAGGTCTGATTCCTAATAGCTTCTATTCAGTGAGTCTCTGCTTCCAAAAACTGGGGGATTCTCTGCATCTGTGGTGGGTGACACAGGGCTGCACAGAGGCAATCAGCCTGGTGCACAGCTTGGCCTGGAGGAGCTGGTCCTGAAGGGTCTTCCCCCAAACCTCAGGTACCTCGCCGCTCTGCCAGTGCCCCTCCAGGATTCCTCTCCCCTCTCAGACCTCCTCTGGATGGCCCTCCACCCCCTGCTTCTAGAAAAACTCTGTCCCTTCCTGACTCACCAGACTGCCTTGTGTCCTTACTACCTGTCCGGGGTTCAGCAGCTTCTGGTTGCTAAGTCCCGTGCACTATGCTCCCCGGGTGCCAGCCCTTCCACCTTCTGGTGAAGCCCATGTGCCACTGCTCCAAGCATTCAGGCCAGAACCCCGTGACAGTCACACAGCCACTCACCAAGACCTGTTAACCTTTTTGGCATTTCCTCACAGGTCACTCTTTAAATAAATCTCAATCCATTCTTTTTGCTCTATGCCATAATAAATTTCTTACAAAATAAAATGTGCAGATCATATCCCAGCTCTAGAACCTTCGCCAGCTCCCGGTTTCTCTCAGGCTAAGGGGAGACTAGGACAGGTTCATAAGCCATCAGGTCTCCTGATGGATCAACCCCTTGGAACAAGCTACGAAAGGAGATGGATCCCGGATCCCTGGGGGTTCACAGGGCCTGGGGGAGGGCATCCTACCTGAAGTCTATAGGAAGGGGGGTCATGTCCTGGCTTCCCATTCAAGACTAGGAATTCCTTCTAAGTTCAGATCAGAGCCCTACTTGGAGCAGGGAGGGGAAAGGGAGAGGTGGAGTCATGGGCAGGGAGGCAGAAGTGTCAGGAATGGGCTGGCACTGGGCATGCAGGGGTTAACCGCAAAGCTAAGCTCAGAGAGAGATCAATGGGTTACTCCCTGCGCGAAAGAGAGAGCATGAGGCAGCAGCAACGCAGAGGCAGAGAAGAGCCCAGCAGAAGAGCATGCCACCCGGGGGAAATCATGGACTGAGGAGAAGGTGGCCCGAGGCTACTCCGGAAGGAGTGCCCAAGTCCAACCCAGCAGAGGAGAGGAGGGGCCTTAGAGGCGAAGAGGGAGAGGTAGGAGGCAGATTCAACCTGCAGGGTACCATCAAGGGGCGGTCTCTGGGCCAGGAGGCACCCCAGCCTGGCTGTTTCACCCAGAACCAAGCAGCAACTCGGTGCCCAGGACTGAGGTGGGTGGTGCCCAGCCTGGGCTTCAGGGGCCTGCTGGGTGTTGGGTGCTGGGTGGGGGCAGACACTGCCTGCCTTCCCTCCTCCCTGCCCCCGCTTCCATCCCTCTCAGCCCTGTTACCAGGTGAGTAAGGGGATCCACAGGTGGTGGGTGATGTAGGGCCGAGCAGGGTAAGAATGGACACAGGTGCGTGCGCGTGCACACGCAGGTTGCCAGAGGCACCTCCCGTTAGCATGGGGTCAGGATACCAGGGTAGCAGCAACCCCCGATCTGTCACCCAAGGTGTGCTATTAGCCACCCACGTCCCTTCCCTGGGCCTCAATTTTCAATGTGCAAAAGCTGGCAGTGACCTATCTGGTGTTCCTAGCTTGGCCATTGTGGGGATACCAGTAGACTGGACTCTCTAGTGACTCGGGAAGGTCACCTGTGTCTTAGGCTACAGCTTGCAGCCAGGTCTCATGTTCAAGCGTCTCCCCTAAGTGTCTCCACCAGCCCGTGTTGCCGCAGCCCCTCCCCCACCTTCCATGTCTTCATCTTGCCTGTGTCCCTAGCTGCCTCTTGAGGAGGAGGTGGCCCTAGACTACTATTCATGACCCAAACTAAGTTTCCCAGAAAACTGAAGAACTGCACCCAGCCACCCCAACACACCAATGTGATTGTGTGGGGACTCGCTCACTCTGTGGGCCTCAGCAGTGACTTTTGGATTTGGTCTCCCTTCCCCTCAACTTCCTATCCCCCAAGAGCTTCCAGCCCAGGACACCTGGCCAAACCAGGCTGGGATCCTGGGCCTTGGGCCAAGTGACCAGAGCCAGGGCTCCTGCCTGAGGATTCCAGCTTCTCTCCCCCAGGTGCCGTCTGATGGGGCGATGGCTGATGCCCAGAACATTTCACTGGACAGCCCAGGGAGTGTGGGGGCTGTGGCGGTGCCTGTGGTCTTTGCCCTCATCTTCCTGCTGGGCACAGTGGGCAATGGGCTGGTGCTGGCAGTGCTGCTTCAGCCTGGCCCAAGTGCCTGGCAGGAGCCGGGCAGCACCACAGATCTGTTCATCCTCAACCTGGCAGTGGCCGACCTCTGCTTCATCCTGTGCTGCGTGCCCTTCCAGGCCGCCATCTACACGCTGGACGCCTGGCTCTTCGGGGCCCTCATCTGCAAAGCCGTGCACCTACTCATCTACCTCACCATGTACGCCAGCAGCTTCACGCTGGCCGCCGTCTCAGTGGACAGGTGCGCTGGGCGAGGCTGGGGAGGGAAGACCTGGACACATCCCTTAGGAAGGCAGGTGGGAGGCAGGGAAGGAAAGCTCTCTGGGCCCCTGTGCCCCGCAGAGCATGCACGTGGAGACCATCCTGCCCTCCCCCACCTCCACCGTCAGATTCCAGGGGCCACCTCTGTGTTCCATGTCACCCCACGGCCTGGCACATAGTAGGTGCTCTGTAAGTATAAAATGAACGCCAAAAGAAACCCACAACGCATTCATCGGATATTTTATAACTGCCCCCACCTGACCCACGCTGTGCCCACAGTTGGCTCCATGGCTTGAAACATGATGTCTGATCCAGGCTCATTCCCCAGCTGATCACCAGGCCAAGTAGCTTTCCTCTGTGCCTCGCTTGGCTCCCATGGGAAAGATTACAGTGGACAACATCTAACAGCCATTCAGCCCTTGCTAGGTGCCAGGCACTGCCCAGTGCGCACCGCTCGCCTACGCCCTGAAGCCTCACAACCACCCCCTATTGTTTAGAAGAGGGGATCCAGGTCCCGTCGGGGACCGGGTCCTCTGCGCGCGGTGTGGACACGCGGCCGGCGCAGAGTCGCCCGCCTCCCGCGCTCACCGACTGCCCGTCACCCGCAGGTACCTGGCCGTGCGGCACCCACTGCGCTCGCGGGCCCTGCGCACTCCGCGCAACGCGCGCGCCGCTGTGGGCCTGGTGTGGCTGCTGGCGGCGGTCTTCTCTGCGCCCTACCTCAGCTACTACGGCACGGTGCGCTACGGCGCGCTCGAGCTCTGCGTGCCCGCCTGGGAGGACGCGCGCCGCCGCGCCCTCGACGTGGCCACCTTCGCGGCGGGCTACCTGCTGCCCGTCGCCGTGGTGAGCCTGGCTTACGGGCGCACGCTGCGCTTCCTGTGGGCCGCCGTGGGCCCTGCGGGCGCGGCGGCAGCCGAGGCGAGGCGACGGGCCACCGGCCGCGCGGGGCGCGCCATGCTGGCGGTGGCCGCGCTCTACGCCCTCTGCTGGGGCCCGCACCACGCGCTTATCCTCTGCTTCTGGTACGGCCGCTTCGCCTTCAGCCCCGCCACCTACGCCTGCCGCTTGGCCTCGCACTGCCTCGCCTACGCCAACTCCTGCCTCAACCCGCTCGTCTACGCGCTCGCCTCGCGCCACTTCCGCGCGCGCTTCCGCCGCCTGTGGCCCTGCGGTCGCCACCGCCGCCACCGCTCGTGCTGCCCGTCCGGTGCCCGCCGCGCGCTCCGCCGCGTCCGCCCGGCTTCCTCGGGCTCGGCTGGCCACCCTGGGGACCCTGGGCCCTTCCGGGCGCTGCCGGCAGGCGGCGCCTGGGGCACAGAGCCCAGGAGGGAGCCTGCTCCCCGCGGAGGGGCGTCGAGAGCCCTGCCTGCCCGAGGACCTGAATAACCCTTGCCCGTCTGGACTCTGCTGTGTCCTTCGTTCGTCAATTCGCTTCCCCGCGGACAGATGCCACCGGGCCAGGGGACCCTCTGAAGAGCAGGAGCCCTCTGAAGAGCAGTCAGAGGGTGGCTCGACTTGTCCAAGCTCCAGCCCAAAGGATCCCCCTGGGCAGCAGTGAAAAGTGTTCACCCAACTAGGCACAGTGCCCGAGTCATGCAGCCCCAGCCTGTGCCCAAAGCCAGCCTGGCAGGAGAGCAGCCTTCTGCCTGTCCACCTGGAGGGCACCTTCCAGGCCCTGCTTTCTCCACCGCCTGTTACCGGGCCCTTTCTTGATCCCAAGCCCTGGCCTATGTGATTTAATACTAGCAGCTAACAGTACGTGTTCACGAAACTCTCAGTGTGTGTGCTGGGTTAATATAAAGATAGCTTTGCAAGAGAGCTAGGTTCAGCCATGTTTTACAAATGCAGACGTCAAGGACCAGAAAGGCCTAGTGATTTGTCCAAGGTAAGGTCACATAGCCAGTGTTCAGTAGAGGTTGGATTCAAACCTGTGGCTAACTTTTTTTACAGTGGCCTTTCTTTTCCACCTCTGGGGCCTCTTCTCTGTTTCCATGATTTCTGCAGTTTTTCTTGGTTCTTCCTGCTTCACTTTTTCAGCCTGCAGCTCCCCAGCTCCCCACACCTGACTAGCTGCCCTAGAAACCTCAGTGCGCTCCTTGTCCCCATCCTTAAGGAAGTTCTGTGTGGCTCCCAGGCTCTGGGTCCAGCTGGGCTTCCCTGGGCATCCAGCGCTGTGTCCACCCCCAGGTCCAAACACCTTGCATTGTTCCTTCAGCGCTTGGTGCTCCTGGTTCCAGAGAGACACTGAGCTGTGTCTCTGGTTGGCTGCTTTATGGTCCCCTCCCTCCCTACCCCCAACACAGCTGGGGAAGTCTGTGGCTGTGGAAACCACTAATTAACCAATAAATCAGTCTTGATGGTTTCCGAGCTGCACACCTTCCTCCCTCCCTTACCACACATCAATAATGTGTATTAGCTTTAGGGCTGAGGCCTGAGACCCTGTGGCCTCCATGTCTCCCTGGGATACCTCCCAGCTGCTCCTCCACACTGCCTGACACCTGCCACAGCCCAGGGGTTAGAGTGGCAGCAGGAGGCTGAGACCAGGAGGTGGAGCAAGGGCTTTCAGGGCAGGGCACAGGCTCCAGTCCTGGTGCTTTTCCTCCCACGTGTCCACCGAGGATCTCTCAGCTGACTCAGGACACAACGGTGGGAGTGTTTCCTGAAGACGATGCGATGCTGCCGCTCCACCTACCCAGTACCTCTTCTGTGCCTCCCCCAACTCTGGAGGACAAAGGATACTATCTCCCTTTTCAGACAGGAAAGCTGAGGCTCTGAGGTAGGCTCTGAGGCCAGAGTTCAGTGGCAAATGAGTCACAGGGCTGGGGTCCAAGCAGCCCAAGGGACGTCTCAAGGATAGTCCGGCAGCACCAGGGAAACATGTAAGGGTAGCGACAGAGTTCATGGCGTGGCAGATGGCGGGTGTCCGCCAGTAGAAGTGGAACAGGATGTCGCTGGGCGGGCTCAGGCTGTGGTCAGTCCAGCCCCCAACCTGGGCTGCTGTGTGAGCACGAGGACAGGAGACCTAACTCAGCATGGCCCCTCCCTGGGATGGGTGGGAGACGAGATCCCCCAGCCAAGGAGTGACGGAGCCAGAGTCAGGCCCACGTGGAACCCACCACAGTGGCCTGGGGCTTTGGGACTCTGCTCACCTGGTGGCAGGCGGCTGCACAGCCCAGGCTCCTGGGTGGCAGTCTGAGACCTCCTGCTTCTGACACTCTGGCCTCGCATAGCCACACAGAGGCCCTAATCAATGGGTGGCAGTGTAGCCTGGCACACAGTAGGCACACAGCAGACACTAGGTACAGGTGGACAGGTGCCAGGGAAGACTCGGCCTTGCCCTTCCCTCCTCTGTCCTCAAACCGTGTGCAAGGCTGCACTAAGCTAAGCTTGGGGACAAGACAGAGACATCTGACTGAGCTCATGCCCGCCAGGAGCACTCAGTCCACTGGACCCAGGCACCAAAAGAAACAGGACAGTGCTGCCACCACAGGAACGATGGGTCTGGGACCAAAGGAAACACAGGGATCTGAAAGGGCACAGTGGGGTAGCTCCTGCCTTTCTGGGCAATCCGAGCAGGAATCCCGGAAGTGAAATTTAGTATGTTTTCCTGGAGAAAGGTGGGCACCAGCCTGTGCCAGGCAGGTAGATAGGAGCAGTAAGTGGGCTCGTACACCTGGAGCAGGGTGGGGTTGGGCACGGGGGGTGCCAACAGGGTGGGTGGATGACAGAGGTGCCCTTGAGGGTTCCCAGGAGGAGAGGGTTCCATCAGAGGTGCAGCTCAGAGCACCCCAGGCTGCTGTGCAGAAGCTGGGAGTAGAGGAGACTGGGAGAGGCTGCTCTTAGCTCCAGGGAGGAAAACCAGCGAGGCTGCAGCAGGGCTGGGAAAGCATTTTCTTTTGCCATAGGTGAGCAGGAAGATTGATGCCTGCTGCTGGGCTTGGGCTTGGCTCTTGAAGCCCCTGGCTTTGCTTCAGGGAGCTAATGAAATGCTGGAAGAACAGATGGTCATAATAATTTGGTTAGGAGAGAGGTGTATGTCCCATAGAGCCCAAGGCAGGCAATGGGGGCAACAGCAAAGGTTGAATGAGCCCTGACTGCTGCCTGCCAGGCCCAGGAGGACTCACCAGATCCAAGGCCCCTGCCAGGTCACAGCTGAGCCTGGGGCAGCCTTGAGGCCTGGGATGGAGTCCTGCTTAGTTGGAGGGAGGTTTGAATTCTGCCTCACCTTCCTACTGTGCAAATCTCTTAGGCCTGAGTACCTTCTAGGTACAAGGTTCTCCTGGAGGCAAGAAAGACAGAAGCAGGGGAACTGCAGAACCAGAGAACTCTAAGCCCAGCAGGTGCCACCAGGAAGTACTTCCTGGAGGAGCCAGCACCTGAGCCCAGCCCTGAAGTGGGATTCACTAGGGCAGATGGGGAAGAGGGAGGGCCGCCTGGCATCAAGGCACAGAGCCCCTGCAGTGAGCTGGGCTATGGGGAAGGACTAATTCTGCATCTGAAACAGAGGCTGGGCTTTGTCCTGAAGGTGATGAGGAGCCACTAGAAGGTTTTAAACCTTGATAGGATTGAAGAAGACTTGATAGGATTTAGGGACCTCTCTCTGGCTGCCAAGGCTGGCTGTGTGGGGTGGAAGCACAGAGAGAAACTGGGGCACGGGGACCCGTCAGGAGGCTGGGTGAGAATGAAGAGATGGAGGGGGACATGCGTGGTGGGGAGACATGGACAGGTGGGTCAGTGCTCGGGGAGGGGCGCGACGATCAGGATTTGGTAATGGCTGAGGGCAAGGAGTAGAGAGGGGTCCCAGGTGACAGCCAAGATTTGGCTTGGGCCACTGGGGGTGGCAGTTGGGATGGCTGACGGGGCAAGGCAGTGGGAAGAGGATGAGCTGGGTTGGGACTTGTAGAGACCCAGGGGCCTGGGTGACACGGTGAGGGTGTCCACAGGGCGGTGGTGTGCTGAGTACTTGCTGTTTTAGACTTCGTGCTTGGCCCTGAACATCATCTGCTTTAGAGTTTGCAGATAGAGAAAATGAGGCTCAGAAAGATTAAGTAACGTGTCCAAGATCAGAGAGGCAGGCTGAAACAGAGTTATTTTGTTTTTTCTGGTACTGGAGATTGAATCCAGAGCCTTCACACTGAGCTACAGCCCCAGCCCTTTTTTTTATTTTTTAATTTTGAGACAGGGTCTCACTTAGCTGCTGAATTTCCCCAGGCAGGGCTCATACTTGTAATCCTGCATCTGCCTCCCAAGTGCTGCGATTAAGAGCTGGGGTTTGATGTCCATTTGTCTGACTCGGGTTCTGTGATCTTTAGGGGAAGCGGTGGAGGGAGAGGCTTGGATGTGACCTCCTCACCCCCCGCCGTTAGGCAACAGTGGCAGGGCTGCAGATCTGCCATGGGAGGGCAGGGGAGATGAGGCCCTGGTACACCCTTGACAACCAGCACTTCCTGTGCCCGAGGCTGGTAAGAACATCGTCTATCAACTCTGAGGGAGGTGTGGACCTCGGGAAATAAACTCCAATTAACCATCCTGAGGTTTCCTGTTAATGAACATCGGTTCCTTGGCCCTGACGCAGGACTCATTTGTGAGCCACTGGCTGCAAGCAAGATGGCAGGAAGCCAGAAGGCCTGGCTGAGCACGGGGAAATTGTTTCTGGTTTAAGAGGACCCAACTGACTTATTGAGACAGCTGCTTGATGCCAAGTTCAGCGGTCTTTGCAGGAGTAAGGTCGGAGCAGGAGGAGGGTGGAGAGGAGCAAAGGTGCCAGGACCATGGACGACTGGTGGTGCTGGATGGCTGTGTGCTGGGGGGCCACTGGCTCGGGCATCTGATGGCCCCCCAAGGGCAACTCAGACATTGTTGTGCCAGGGAACCACACTGCTGGGTTCGAATCCTGGCTCCCACACTGCATAGCTGCGACCTCTCTGGGTCTTAGTGATCTGCACAAGCAAGCTCTGTCTGAGGCAGGTTCTATCTGCAGCACTGGGGATGTGTCTGGAGTCATCTACCCCGGGGCTCCCTGCTGGCTCACCAAAGCCCTCCAAGCCAGCCGGGAGGTGCAGCTCATCCACCTCTGCCCTCCGGGCAGCCTGACTGCCAAGTGCCTCTGTGACTCCTAGGTTAGGGATCCAAAGCCAGAGACAGTCTCTAGGCTCACGTGGGTCAGCGAGAGGCTGCTCTGTGAGCATGGGGACACCCAATGCTCTGGCCTGGATCCCTAACCTAGGGAGTCAGGCAAGGCGTCTTGGCCTCTGGAGCTGCTTACCGAGCGAGCGAAGTGAGCACAGCTCGTCTCCTTGCAGGCCCTGAGCTCCAGCATTAGGGCTGTGGCCTGTGACTTCCCTTTGGGCCTCAGAGCTGGGATCCAGGCCTCAGTCGGGCCTTCTGATACTGGTTTGGGCTCAGCATCTTACCCAGTCTGGGGAGCAGGTAGGGGTCGGGGACTTTCTCCCAGAAGAGCTTTACCCCAGACAGGCCACACCCAGTGCTGGAGCTTTTGCTGCCTGCCCTGGGCTAAAGATGCATCTGGCCCCTGGTGTGGAGGTGACATTTGTCTTACTGGTTTCTGATGCCTGCCAGGGCAAATCCAGACCTCAGGACCCATCTCCCTCTTTGGCCAGCCTCTCACCCTCTGGGGCCCCCAGCTCTAGCTCAGGCCTCCCCTCCTCCAGCCACCCAAGGTCAGCAAGGCCACTGCAGATCCAGCCCAGCCCCATCACCTCCATCTTCCTGTCTTTCCTGAGGTGACCAGCTGCACACCTCATCCACAAGCGTACCATATCATGTGCTCCACAAGGGTCAGAGCCCCCTGCCCTGAGAACAATGACTGCTGGCAGAGCCACTGGTGGCCACTCAGTCCCTACCAGCTGTGTCCCGGGAGCACTGGAGAGTTTTGGAAACCTGGCAGAGAATGATACGCCCAGGCCAGATACTTACAGCCATCCCCAAGCAAGTTAATTTCTCTTTCTGAGCCTCAGTTTCCTACATCTATAAAATAGAGGAAGCAACACATAAAGTGGCGACCTGACATTTTATTGTAAACACCAAAGCAGAGGCCTGCAGGCACCTAGTAGGCACTCAGCAAACACAGTGGCCCTTTGTGTTAGGGAAACGGGTGGAAACAGCATGAGCTCTGGGTGTGGATCCAGCGCCCGGGCCCTGCTGCCTGGCCCCGTGGCCCCAGCAAACCTGCTCCCTCACCCATCCCTGCCAGCAGGAGCAGGAGCAGCAGCAAGGGGCCCCTGGGACACTGCCCAGCTGGGTGAGTGCTTAGTCAAGCCTGCTGCTCAGGAGAACAAAAGGTGACCGAAGGATTTTCACGCCTGTAACCCCGGCACTCTGAGAGGCTGAGGCAGGATCAAAAGTTTGCGCCCAGCCTGGGCAATTTAGTGATTTATCGAAAAGTGCTGGGGGTATATAGCTCAATGCAAAGGCCCCAGGTTCCAAAAATCAAATGAACTAAAACCCCCACTTCATCTGGATGATGAAATCAACAAGTATGGATTCTTCCTCCTGCCTCTGCCCAGTCTGCCATATCAGCAGCTTCTGGAGCAAATGGCAATAGAACCAACCCGAGGGGAACCTCTGCTGAGTTCTCTCCAGCCCTGGCCCAGCCAGCGATCAGGGACCACTTGGGTGTTTTCTGAGTCACTCTAGTGTCTGGGCCAATTTCATCTGACTGGCTTTTCAGACAGATTTGGGGTTGCAGGAAACATCTTGGCTGGAAATGGGGCGAGGCAGACTGGCTGGCTGCCCGGCTGGCTGGCAAATGTTTGATGACTGACCTACAAGCCACCGCAAACCCTCTGTCCGTATCTGCATGGCCAGGGAGGGAGCTGACAACAGACACCGCCCTTGTGCCAGGGCACACTCAGGGACCAAGGCCCAGGGGTGGAGACGGTGACCCAGGACCGAGGTGTCAGGCAGCCAAAGCTTGCGCGGGACTGGGACGCAGCTCAGAGGTGGGTACTGGCCTAGCGTGCTCCAGCCCCTGGACCCCATCCCCAGCACCACAGAACACAAGAGAAAACCTTGCATCACCTGAGGGGCTCGCACCCCTCCAAGGGGCCACGGACTGAACCTTTGTGATGCGCCCGAGGGTGGAGTGGGAGGCCCAGTGGAGCAGGTCCCCCCTCCCTCCTGCCCTGCCTCTTCTCTGCCCTGGATCCTCCCTGCCCTGGCCACCTCAGCCATGGCAGAGGCCCTGAAGAGGGCAAGCGCAAAGGCACCCTTGGGCCCTGCTTGGGCAGGTGCAACTGGAAGGTGCTGAGCCACCTGGCCGGAGGGGAAGGGAAGAAAGCCGCTCCCACTGCACTGTCCCCCAGCTCCTCACTTCAGGGCATCCCCGGACCCCACACTCCATAGCACTCTGCTTTCCTAGCCCTAGCAACCTGCGGGGCTTCGGGCTTCCTTCTCACGGGGCTCTGGGGCCAGCTCTCGGCTGTGCCCGTCTGTTAAGACAGGGTCTTACAATGCAGTTCAGGCTAGCCTCGAACTCACAGTGATCCTCCTGCCTCGCCCTCCTCTTCAGTGCTGGGATTACAGGCGTGCCCACCATGCCTGGCTGCACAGGTATCTTACACCTGTTTTCCTCCAGAACCTGGGGCTCCAAGAGTTTACTTAAGACCTGAAGTGTACCAAACTGGGACCTGGGGACAAGCTCTCCTCTGAAACAAGCTAGGGCTTCCTGACTGGAGAGAGGGAAAGGGGCAGAGCCACACAGGGAACACTGAGTGAGCCCCTGAAGTCTGCGGTCACAGTGTCCTAGGAGGGGCGGGCCAGGCACAGCCCTACCAAGGGGAGCGCTTCTCCTCCTGGGCCCAGGCCAGGGCTGCTGACAGGACTAAAACCTTCTCTGTGGTGACCTTGAGCCTCCATTGCTTTGTTAGCTTCCCTCTGCTGCTGCAATGAATCACAAAGTGGCTGTTGTTACACAGATTTATTCTCTGACAGTTGTGGAGGCTTGGAGCTGAAATCGGTCTCACTGAGCTCAAGTCCAGGTAGGCATCAGTGTCAGTGCCTCCTGGAAGTTCCGAGAAGCCCTTTCCTTGCCTCTAGCTTGTGGAGGTGCGCAGCCTGCATTCCTTGGCTCCAGACATCTTCGACTTCCTGCTCCTTCCCCTCCAACTTCCTGCTTCTATCAGCACACCTACTTCCTCTCACTCCCTGCTTTCCCTTACAAAAATCCCTGTGATTACATCCGGCCAGTCTAGGTAATTCAGGATCGTCTGCCTCAGGATCCTGTTATATCCATGAACTTCTGTCAGGTAAGGTTAGGGTCACATGTTCCTGGGATGAGGACCGGGGCATGTTGCAGGCAGCTATCAGCCTAAGACAATGAAAGCTGCAAGAGGCTCCATCCTCCTGGTGCTCCTGCAGCTGGGAGGAAAGGGCTGGGGACTTCCTGCCATGGCCTCAGCAGGGTCCTTCCTAACCTGGTAAGGTTTGAGTGTCCCTAAGCCTCTCCTTCTAACCAGAGAAACTCACTGAAGTGTCACTGTGACAGTCGGGTGACAGGCCTAAATCTACATGCTGGTGAGAAGTACAGGCCAGGCAACAGGCCAGCGCTGCCCCTGGGCTGAGGGTGCCCATCATAAGCCAGCTCATGGCAACCAGCTCATGGCCAGGAGGAACACAGAGAAGGCCTGGGGCCTGCGAAGGAGGCCGCAGACCAGCACGTGGGTCACAGCTGAGGTGCGGCTGCAGAGGCTGGCCTGGTCCTGCCAGGCCCACAGAGATGGCAGAGACGGTGTCTGGGAGCAACTCCATGGTCATGGAGAGTACATCTCTGCTCCCCAGCATCCGAGGGAAATGTCCCCAAACTCCCCGACGCTGGGCTTCTCCTTTGTGATGAGGAGCAGAAGGCAGGGCGGTGGCCAAGCAGGAAGGCAGGGAGACTTTCTCGCTACCTCTTTTCCATGTTCTGCATCTGCAAACTGAGGGACGTGAAACTGGCCAGCAGGTCAGTCACTTCATCCACCTGCAGGACGAAAGCCAGGCTCTGTCCCTGGTGTCAGGGCACCCAGGTCCCTCCACCAGCCCCTCCCCAGGCATGGGATGCAGGTGTTGCCCTTCCTCCCAGGGGACACGGTGGCCTGTCTCTCTCTGATTACAGGACAGTGGACAACAGAGGGCAGGGCCACTGCAGCTTCAGAGGACGTTCGAGGAGGCACGGACGCAGGCTCTTCTGGTAGCACATCTGGCTGTGCAGGTAGGGGCTGGACTGGCCTGCGGCTCACCTGCTCCTTGGTGCTGGTCATCTGCAGGCGGGTACAGAGGTCGTCCAGCCGCTCACGCTGCTCGTGCCGCCCCAGGCGCTCCAGGTACTCCCGCAGCATGTGGATGATCTGCAGGGAGAGGGGCACTGAGCCGCCTGGGGGCTGGCAGGATGCATGGGGAGGTCGTGGGCACAGGGCAGCATGGCTGTGGTGAGCCTGGCTTCTGCCCTGCTCTGGCCTGGCACCTTTGCTCACCTGCTTTACCTCCAGCCGCACGGCCTCCAGGCACTGGGAGTGGCCCTCCTGCAGGATGTTCAGCTTGGACTTGGCCAGGTGCAGGGGTGTGCGGCCTGCTCGGTCCAGGGCATCCACGCGGGCCCCTGCAGGAACAGGCGGGTAAGCACACTGGGGATGAGGGCGAGGGGAGGGAGGGAGGGGAGGGACTGCATACCTCCTCGAAGCAGTGTGGTGATGACAGGGACATGGTTGGTGCAGGCCGCTGAGGAGGAAGAACAGGGACTTAAGAATCCAGGCCCAGCAGGAGGAGGGAGTAGGGCTGTGTGTCCCAGTGTGCTGGGGCCAACTGATGCCTCCCAAGAGGGTGTCACCGTCACCAGGCAGCAGCTGGGAGAATGCAGCAATAAGTCCAACTCCCTCCCTTTATAGCTGGGGAAACTGAGGCCTGGAACCGGAACCTGCCTCACTATCAGCCACAGTGGCAGCCAGTGGCCTCACGGCCACAGCTCCTGGCAGAGGGGCTGCAAAGCCGGTCTAGTTGTGAAATCTCAGTGCAGAGGCCACTGCCAACTGCTGGGTGATTGAGTGTCCGTGGGACACAGGCGGCTGGGAGCACGGCCCAGGGCTCAGGATCTGCCCAGGTGCTGGGAGACACTGCTGGGAGCCAGCAGGAGCCCAGGCTCCCATCTGCCGTGCCTGCCAATGCTGCAGAGGGTCCTGGTGACCTCCGGGCACTCACCCAGGTGCAGCGGTGTGTTCCCCAGCCCGTCGCGCTGGTTGGGGTCGGCCCCATGGTCCAGGAGCAGCTGCACTGGAAACAGAAAAGCCCAGAAGGCACCGTCAGATGCTGCCTTCGAGTGGACCCACAACCTTGTCTAGCTGGAGGCTCGCTCAGAGAGCGGATGCTGAATGCCAAGACAGCGCTGTTTGTGTTGTTTCATTCACTCACTCACTCACTCATCGCTCCACAGGGCTCATGTGCAGGAACCCAAGGCCAGGAGCTGAGAGTTCCAGGAGGCTCTCTTGGCCCATGCAAGTGCTATGCAACTGAGGTTGTTTTTCTTCTCTCTCTCTTTTCTTTTTCTTTTTGTGGTTCTGGGGACTGAACCCAGGGGCACTCTATCACTGAGCTACATCTCCAGCCCTCTTAAAAATGTATTATTTTGAGATAATATTTCATTAAATTGTCCAGGCTGGCCTCAAACTTGAGATCCTCCTGCCTCAGCCTCCCAAGCAGCTGGAATTACGGGTGTACATCACCACACCCTGCGTGATTGAGGTATTAAGGATTAAGGAAACTGCTAGTGAAGGCTTCCAAGGGCACATCCTGCTCTTCCCACAGCCAAGTGCCACAGTGAGAATGAGGCCAGCAGACAATGTTGAACTCCATGAAAAACCTCCTCCTCCTTGACCACCACTGAGGCCCATGGGGGTGGGCTGTGGTACCGCCAGGGTTTGCCAATTACCCATCTGGATGCACAAGTGAGCCAACCTATATGGGGAAGCTGAATCTCACACCATTCATAGCAGCTAATCCTGGAATGATCATAGACCTAAATGTGAAAGCTGAAACAGTCAGACTTCTAGAAAAAAAACAGGAGAATATCTTCACTACTATGAACAGGCAGAGATTTCATATGTAGTCACAAAAACACTAACCATGCAAAAGAAAAGATTCATAAACTAAATTCATTAAAATCAGGAATTTATGTTCATTAAAAGGTGCCACTCATAGAGTGCAAAGGACAACTCAAAAAGGCAAGCCAGGTATAATCAGTAAATGATCTGTGTCCCAAATGATAAACAATTCCTATAGCCAGCAATAGGGGCACACACCTGTATGGTTTTGTTGTTGTTGTGTGTTTGTTTGTGTTTTGTTTTTTTGAGACAGGGTCTTGTTATGCAGTTCAGACTGGCCTTGAACCCACTATGTAGCCTAGGCTGGCCCTGAACTTGCAGTGATCCTCCTGCCTCAACCTCTTGAGTGCCCGGCATGCATATACCTGTAATTCTAGCACTTGGGATAGGAGGATTGCGAGTTCAAAACCAGCCTGAGCTATACGATGAGTTCAGGGCCAGCCTGACTACATGGCGAGACCCTGTCTCAAAAAAAGGAATTCCTGGGCCGGTGAGATGGCTCAGCGGCATAAGTGCCTGCCTGGCAAACGCAAGGTCCTGAGTTCGACCCCTGGTACCCACATAAAAAAAAAAAAAAAGGAATTCTTATGACTCAGTAAGATAGCATGTTTAGAAAAATGGACAAAAACAAAACAAAACAAAACAAAAAAACCTTGAACAGATACTTTCCAATAGAGGATGTAAAAATGGCCGGTAAACACGCGAAGAAATGCTCACTCTCACTGGCCGGCAGAGACAGGCGAGTTAAGGCACACGGGACGCTCCAGACCAGCTAAAATTGAAGAGAAACCCTGCTCCACATGGGCAAGGGCATGGGACAATGTGGGACCCTCGTGCACTGCTGGGGGATGGGAGTGGACACTCAGACAAAGTTTGGTTGGACCCTGGTGAACATTTCCACCCCTGGGCTCACACACCCACAGGTGAATGTTTACGGCCACCAAAGCACAAGCATGAGAACGCTCACAGCAGCACTGTTACTCACAATGGCCCAAGCCAGGGAGCAACACGAATGCCCCTCAAAAATAGGATGGGCAGGGCCGGTGAGATGGCTCAGCGGCATAAGTGCCTGCCTGGCAAGCGCGAGGTCCTGAGTTAGACTCCCAGTACCTACATAAAGGAAAAAAAGGACCGGTGATATTGCTCAGCGGCACAAGCGCCTGCTGGCAAGCGCGAGGTTCTGAGTTCGACTCCGGGTACCCACATAAAGCAGAAAAAGGGCCAGTGATATCACTCAGTGGCATAAGCACCTGCTGGCAAGCACAAGGTCCTGAGTTCGACTCCCGGTACACACATAAAGGAAAAAAAGGGCCGGTGATATCGCTCAGCAGCACAAGTGCCTGCTGGCAAGCACGAGGTCCTGAGTTTGACTCCCGGTACCCACATAAAAAAAAAATAGGATGGGCAAATGAGGGGGATATCACAGTGAGTCACTGACCAATGTAACGAAGGACAGACTATGCCCACACCATGCTCATGGGAAGTATGCTGTAATTTCGGTTGGAAGAGTTGCACAGCTGGGCACAGTGGCACACACCTGTGATCCCAGCTACTCAGGAGGCTGAGGCAGGAGAAGGGCAAGTTCAAGTCCAGCCTGGGGAACTTAGTGAGACCCTGTCTCAGAATAAAATAAAAGGCCGGGGGCATAGCTCAGAGGTGGAGTGCTTGCCCAGTATGCACAAGGCCCTGGGTCCAATCCCTAGGACTGAACCAAAAAAAAAAAAAAAAAAAGAAGAACTGAAGGAAGAGTATGCAGAGAACGCACAAAGGAGCACAGATGATGCACTTCCATTGATGTGAAACCCCAAAGCAAGCACCCTGGTCCATGGTGAACAAGGTCCAGATGGCGAGACGGCATGGGAGGGCAGGAGGGGCTGCTGGGATCGGGAAAGAGTGTCCACACTGACCCAAGGGTGGCTCCGCAATGCAGACACGCAAGGGTCACTGTTTGAAGTTACATAACTCTTTTTTTTTTTAATTTTTTGTTTTTTTGAGACAGGGTCATGCTATGCAGTTCAGCCTGGCCTTGAACTCCCAGCGATCCTCCTGCCTCCGCCTCCCGAGTGCTAAGATCACAGGCATGTGCCACCTCGCCTGGCTAGTTACGCCACAATATAACACTACAGGATGCTGCCCTGCGCTGTGCTTGGCACTGCCCAAGTGTCTAGAGGTCTGCGCCTGTTGCTCCCAGTGCTGGCTCCTCACTGCAGGCTCCCTTGGCCCTAGTCCCTCGCATTCTCTGTCCAGGCTCAGCTCTTCCTTGCCTGGCAGACCAGCTCCTCAGGCCAAGGGGTAGGGTACCCAGGTGTCAAGTCTCCTTGAGATGAAGCCCCCTGGGCATCCCAAGGTCAAGATGCCCCGCCCCGCCTGCAGCCCCTCCCAGGACTCACCGATTTGGTCATTGCCGTTGCAGGAGGCAAAGTGGAGAGCAGTGCGGCCCTTGTCGTCCGCTGCGCAGGGGTCCACGCCATCGTCCAGCAGCTGCTGCACTGACAGCGCCAAGGAGGAGAGGGGGAGGTGAGGAAGCAGCAGTGGCAGCCCCATGCAGGCCCCAGGGATGGGCAGCAGCTCAGAGCCCCACAGAAGGTGTTCACAAGGCAGGGAAAGATGGTACCAAGATGCTGTCCTCACAGGCACTGCCATGACAAAGGGTTTGCTCTCCTGAGGGTATAACTGAGGACTACAGATTCTGAGTGTCCAAACTACAGAACAGTGCCAGCACTCGGGAGGTTGAGGCAGGAGGATTGCTGTGAGTTCAAGGCCATCCTGGGCAATATAGTGAGTTCAAAGCTAGCCTGGGCTACATAGTGAGACCCTATCTCAAAAAACAGAAAAGAAAAAAGAAAGAAAAAGAAAGAAAGAAAGAAAGCCGGGGATATAGCTCAGCGGCACAGCACCTGCCTGGCAAGCACAAGGTCCTGAGTTCCTAGTACAAAACAAAAAACAAAAAACAAAAACAAAAACAAAAAAAAAGAAAGAACGAGGGAGGGCAGGGGAGGGGAGAGGAAAGGAAGGCAGGCAGGCAGACAGGCAGGAAGAAAGAAAGATCACCCCCCATAGACTCTGGCCCTGTCCCTCTATCTCAGCTTGATCCATATCCATTCCAGCTGCACACAGCTGCCCCTACTACTGGCTGACTTGATGTCTCCCCAAGGAGACAGCCTTTTGAACAGACAGAAAACAGGTTCTAGGGACACCTGGACTAAGGCCCCAGGCTAAGCTGCATAAAAAACAAAGGAGTCCACTGCCAAGAGGACTGGGAGTTGGTAGCTGGACCGAGGGTGCCCAGGAGGGCCTGGATTCGAGCCTCAGGGCACCGCAGATGGGCAGAATCCAGAGCTGCTGTGACGCAGTAATGGATATGAAATTCCCTCTTTGGAGTCTGCAGGCACCACAAATGGGAGGTGTTGCACACTAATGTCCATAGCTAGCTGAGAGGGGGAAAACTGCTGCCAAGTGTCATTCTAGAATCAGCAACAGTAAGACTTCTTTTCCATTTCAAAAGTGTTTAGAAGTATAGTAATAGGTCTCCTTTATAAACGAGATGTATATCTAATTAGTCAAATGTAAAGTAAATGTATTTCATTTGAATTGCTCTTATCAATTATTTTATAAAATAGTTTCTGTCCCTCCCCCCCAAAAAAAAATTGAATTAGCAACATTTCAGGCTCTCTCTCTTTTTTTTTGTCTTTTTGAGACAGGGTTTCACTGTGCAGTTCAGGCCAGTCTTGAACTCACTTTGTAGCCCAGGCTGGCCCTGAACTCATGGCAATCCTCCTGCCTCTGCCTCCCAAGTGCTGGGATTACGGGCATGTGCTACCACACCCACCCAATAATGTCCTGTTTTTTTTTTTTTTTTTTTTTAATGTGGGTATCAGGAGTCAAACTCAGGACCTCGCACTTGTCAGCAGGCGCTTGTGCTGCTGAGCGATATCACCGGCCCTTTTTGTGTGTACCAGGAGTCGAACTCAGGACCTGGCACATGCCAGGCAGGCGCTTATGCCGCTGAGCTATCTCACCAGCCCAATAATGTCCATTTTGACTAGTTTTTTTTTAATCTTTTTTCTGTTTTGTTTTGAGACAGGGTCCCACCATGTAGTGCAAGCTGGCCTTGAACTCCCTTATACAGCCCAGGCTGGCCTCAAATTCTCCATGATCCTCCTGCCTCAGCCTCCCGAGTGCTGGGATAACAGGCGTGTGCCACCACGCCCAGCCCCAGTCTCTTCTCCAGCAAACCTCTCGAGGACTTGTGTCCTTCCAGCCCAGTCCAAACTGCTTCCCCTCAAGGTGGCTCTCCCAGCCAGCCAAAGTCAGCCCTCCTTCCTGTGCTTCCCAAGTGTCCTGCTCGTCCTGCTCCTTCCCAGCCACAGCACCCCGCCCCCTCTCCTAGAACACACTGAGCACAGCCAGGAGTCAGCAGCTGACGACTCACTGCACAGGCCAGGCAAGGTGTCGCTTCCCTTTAACAGAGCAGGAGACTTACGCCTAGCTGGCAGCCTCTTTAGCCCAAGTAACAGGAGCAAAGCTGGGCTGCAAACCTGGGTTTTTCTAGACTTTTTTTTTTTTTTTTTTTTTTTTGAGACAGGGTCTCGCTATGTAACCCAGGCTGGCCTTGAATTGCAGATATCCTCCTGCCTCAGCCTCCTGAGAGCTGGAATTACAGGTGTGTACCACACCTGGCTTAAACCTGTTTTTTTTTGCTCCAGAAATTATACTTCTCCTACTGAACACATCACTTTAGTTTTTTGTGTCTTAGTTTTTGTTTCAGAGGTGATATCTTCTTCTCCAGCTTTGTTGTAGGTTTTTTCCTTTGGTATCAAGCACAGTGTCCAGCGAGCAAGGCTGGCTTAGTCATCGCTGTTGAAGGTGGGGGAGTGGATCAGGGCAGGGGACACTGGGAGAGTGAAGGAGAAGCGACAGCTCCAGGTCACTGTGGTGCACAAGGACATTTGCTGAAAGAGAACCAGCGTCACCAAGATACAACAGAGCAAAACAGACCACTCTGGTTCTGTGATTTGTGCAATTAGAGTCTTCGTAGAAAGTGCTTTAGGCTGCCTCTACCAGGAGCCATCAAAATACACATACCCTTTGATGTGACAAGTCTGTAAGTGGGAGGTAATCTTGAAAATGAAAATATATGACACTAAATAACTCTCTGTGCCTTTGCAGGGCTCCAGTGCGCCCATTAAAAGCTGTGGTCACGGGGCTAGGGTTGTTGCTCAGCAGGACACGGCTCATCTAGCACAGGCAAGGCCTTGGTTTCCATCTCCAGCACCAAAAAGAAAAAAAAAAATCATGGTTTTTTAATTGGGGAATGGATTACAAAGTGATCTGTGGCTTTTTGCTGAGATGGGGGTCTTATTACGTGCTCAGGCTACCCTTGACTCCTGGGCTCAAGGGATCCTCCTGCCTCAGCCTCCCAAATAGCTGGGACTATAGATGTGCATCACTGGCTTGGGTTTGATTTTTGATTTTGACCTTGTAAGTTTTAGAAGAATCATACAGTCATATATTCATTGTATAAACAGGGAAAAATGATGAATCTATCTTGGAAAAAATGGTCCCACAGACTATATAAAACGTTCATAATACACAAAATAGTATGTGAGCCATACCACGTGTATACAGCAGCTTGTAAGCCCATAAAGAAAATTCAAAAAAACCAAAAACTAAATAAATAAAACAAAACAGAGGGCCAGTGATATGGCTCAGCGGCATAAGAGCCTGCCTGGCAAGCGCGAGGTCCTGAGTTTGACTCCCGGTACCCGCATATTAAAAACAAAAAACAAAAAACAAAAAAAACCCCACCAAAACAGAGATGGCAAGCGGGGAGGAGAGACTCAGCCCATGGTTGTTGGACTGAATGTGGGCATCTCGGCAAGATGGGGAAATAGACTCTCCCCAGAACCTCCAAAATGAAAGCCCGCCACACCGGGGTTGGGGGTTGGTGAGACCTGGTCAGCGAGACCTGGGTTAGCTTCAGACCTAGCGCACAGTATGCTCCTATTCATGTTACTGAGGCCTCTAATTCGGGGTAATGCGAAAGCGGCCATAGGAAACTAACACACCACTTTCCCCTGACTCACAGGAAGCATTAAGTCAGTAGATGAAATCACACTTTTTTTTTTTTGTCCTGGAACCTGTCCTTGTCCCTTTTACTGCTATTGCCCCATCAGGAGAGCAGCAGCACAAAACCAGCCAGCGTCCCGTGAGGAGCAAGGCTCTGTCAGGTAAAGAAGTTCAAGAGCCACCTGGCCTGGAGACCACAGTGTCACTGAGCAGCTGGACGTGGCAAATGATCACCTGGCAGTGAGTGTGGGTGCCACCGTTAGCCACCAGTGCTCAAAGGAGCCCCTGCTCTTTGCGGACAGCGATGCTGGTGCCAGATGGATACAAAGGCAGACGTGGTCCCCAGCATGACACGGAGCCCACGGGGTGAGGAGTGCTGTGACTCTGGAGGCTGAGGGGGACGGGGGAGCACAGCACTGAGTACCGAGGCCTGATTTGCCTTCTGCAAGATGACTACAGAGTCAGAGCCACCGAAAAGCCAGGCGCAGTGGCGCATGCCTATCATTCCAGCACCGAGCAGGAACTGCTGTCAGATCAAGGCCAGCCTGGGCTACATAGTGCGTTCAACGTCAGCCTGAACTACATAGCGAGACCCTGTCTAAAAAAACAAACAAACAAAAAGCAAAAGTACTGCAACACCATAAAGAATCACGCTATACAAGGGTCAGAGCCATGGCAGTGAGCTGCAAGGAGCAGGAGCCCACAGACTGTCTCTCTGGTGTTGGTCGCCTGCTCCCCACATCTGCCCCAGCGCGGCATCCCAGAGCTGGGCCTGCTGTGCACACTCACCTGTTTCTACGTCGCTGGCATTGGCCGAGTCCCTCAGCCTCTTCAGAGCTGGGGAGAGAGTAAGAGGCCAGTTTTTGAAAAACATCACCCTGATGAAACAGAATGGGCCTGGCTCCCACGGCTTCCTCAGTCACCCACCCTTCAGGGACCGTAGCACTAAGGGACATGAAGGTGCCGGGACACAAGACGGGTAGAAACTTGAACCGGGCCACGGCTGGAACAAAGGCCACTTTCTGTAGCAAATCTGATTTCTGGAGCCAGATTTTGTTTCTGCCACTTGTAGTGGCTGGCGGCCTTGAGACAGAAAATTTAACATCCCTGGGCCGGTGAGATGGCTCAGCGGCGTAAGCGCCTGCCTTGCAAGTGCGAGGGCCCGAGTTTGACTCCCGGATCCCACATACGGAAAAGGGGCCGGTGATATCGCTCAGCGGCACGGGTGCCTGTTGGCACGCGAGGTCCTGAGGTCGACCCCCCGGTACCCACAAAAAAACAAAAACAAAAACAAAAAAACATCCCTGGCCCTCAGCGTATCATCTGCAAAACAAGGCTGGGTTATTCTGCCAGCTCTGAGTTGTTGCGAAGACAGAATGAGACGATTTACCTTGAAGTCCCCTGTGAGCCCACCTCCAAAACAGGCCATTCCCAAATGACTTTTACCTAAATTCGGTAATTCCGAAGCAGAAACTTTTTTCACCCCTCCGATGATACTACCTCTATATTAAAGCTAATAGAAAGTAATGCCTTTAACCTGGTGTGTGGTACATGACTATAATCCCAGCACTCTGGGAGGCTGAGGCAGGAGGATTGCAAGTTTAAGCCCAGTTGGGCAATTTAGTGACTTTAAAAAAAAGAGACTAGGGCCGGTGAGACGGCTCAGCGGCTTAAGCGCCTGCCTTGCAAGCGCGAAGGCCCGAGTTCGACTCCCGGAACCCACATACGAAAAAGGGGCCGGTGATATTGCTCAGCGGCACGGGTGCCTGTTGGTGCGCGAGGTCCTGAGGTCGACCCCCCGGTACCCACAAAAAAAAAATAAATAAATAAAAATAAAAATAAAAAAAGAGACTAGGGATGTAGCTCAGTGCAAAGGTCCTGGGTTCAATCCTTGGTACCCCCTCGCCCCCCTCCACAAGCAATGCCTTTATCAGCCAACAGTTACAAAACTGCATCTCAGATGTAACAGTTCCTTACATCCATATAGCACTTTATGGTTTATGCAGCACCTTGATACTCTCCTTTCATCTCTACACCACTAAGACTTGGGGTGAATCATAGCTAGTCTGAGAAGGGACCCTAAAAGTCCCCATTTTGATTTTTCTAGGCCTCAGTTTCCAAGGCATCCATAAAATGTGGAAGAGAATGTGGTAGACAGACCAGAGCAAGAGGCTGACCTGTGCTCTCACACTGGCACTGCCACGTTCCAGGCAAGACGGGGTGAGACAGCTTCTGAGTCTGTTTCTTCTTCAGTAAAGTGGAAACAATTTCTATAGCTCTGAGTTCTTGTGAAGGTTACAAATGATCCTGTATCTGAGATGGTAAATCTGATCTCTCTCTAAGACATATTAAAGTTGGGAGGGTCAAATGGTAATCACTAGCTGGGGGTGATGGCATACATCTGTAATCCCAGCACTCTGGAGGCTGAGGCAGGAGGATTCCTCGAGTTTGAGGCCAGCATGGGTTACATAGTATGTTGAAGGCCAGTCCGAACTACATAACAAGGAGATCTTGTCTCAAAAAACACAAAACAAGGGCCAGTGTGACAGCTTAGTGGCATAAGCGCCTGCCTGGCAAGTGGGAGGTCCTGAGTTCGACTCCTGGAACCCACGTACGAAAAAAGGGCCGGTGATATCGCTCAGCGGCAGGGGCACCTGCTGACGCGCGAGGTCCTGAGGTCGGCCCCCGGTACCCACAAAAAACAAAAACAACAACAACAAAAAAACACAAAACAACAATAAAAAAACGTGAAATGGTAATCACTAGGTCACAACAATGTAGGCAGGGGTTAGCACCAATTTCTCTCTGTAGTAAATTCTACACAAGCTGTATAACCATTTCTGATCACAATGTGTTTTTTCTCCAATGAAAGTCAAAGCAAACAAAAAAGAAATGATCACAAAACATCTAACAATATTTAGCACATAACAAACACATGGTAATAGTTATGCACTTAGGTTCTGCAAAAGGGAAGGGGACCAAGAGACAAAGGAATGGGGAGGGAACAAAGAAAGAATTAAGATGTGTCATGTACAGGTACCAACTCCCCACGAGGAATGCAATCATTATGTACTGCACACAGGTACAGTACTAAAAACATCTAAAAGAAATTGACGTGCATTCAGTACCTTACTTCTTACAACATTCTCCTAAGCCAGGTACTTGTACCCATTTTACAGATGGAAAACTAAGCCTCAAAGGACTTATAGTTTACCTAAGGGCTAAGTGTGATACAGGAGTCCAGTCCAAGACTGCATTTTAACAAGTTGGTACAACTACTTGGCTACAGACTCCGGCCTCCCCTCTCTCACTACCCCATATTATCATCTAGAAATAAACACCGCAGTCATTTAAAGTCTCTACTCAGGAATTACGAGTGAGAGAAGCCTGAAATGACTGACTCTGAGCAGGAAGACTTTAAAAAAAAAAATGCACGGTCCTTAGCAACTAAAATAGTAATTATTATCACTGAAGGGAAACAACAGAGTCACTCTGGAGGACCCGGGCCGCGGGGCAGGGAGCTGGGGCGGTTCCCCGAGGTCCCCACGCCCAGGGCGGCCGCTTACCGTGCACCTCCTTGCCCGTGGGCCCGAGCCGGCGGTGGAGCCTGGCCGCGCGCCTGAGCCGCCCGGCGGGGATTTTGCAGCGCAGCTCGTCGCGCGGCTGGGCGTCCTGCTGCCACAGGACGTGGAGGTAGCGCAGCGGGGACTGGGCCCCTCCGGACGCCCGGCCCGGCAGGCCCGCGGCGCCACTCAACGCGGACCCGAAATCGGCAAAGGAGAAGAGGCCCTCGGCTTCCGTCAGCCGCTCAGGCGCCACCGCGCACTCGCCATCCGAGCTCGAGCGGCCCGAGCGCGGCTCCTCGTCCGCGCCCCCGGCGGCGGCTGCCATGGCAACGTCTCCGCGTGGGCCGGGCCGCCGGAGCCTCGTTCCCGAAAGACCAACGGACCCACTTCCCTCAGCTCTAAGTCTCGCTGTCAACGAGCAAGCGGGCGGGCCTGGCCTGCAACCACGGCAACCGAGCTGGGGGCGAGCTCGTGGAGCTAGCTAGAGCGTCGGGACCAATAACGACCATTCCAGTCTGCACCCTATAGCCAATCTGGAAAGGAAAGTATAGTACGAGCAACACAATTGGACAGAGTTTGCAGGAGCGTGACTGACGGACCTAGAAACCAATCACAAATTGGTAGCGCCCACGCCCCTCCCTGTGTCTCCCTACCGGAGCCAATAAAATAGCTGAATTTTAAGACCCTCTTTTTTCCATTTCCCCCGTCGGATCATGGGAAAGAAGACGGGCAGGTGCTTTAGCCAATCATATTAAGAGGATCTGCAGCCAATCACGGAGAAAAGCGAAGAAGCCACGCTGCGTGTGGCTATAGATTCGTTTTAAATCAATGCACGGAAAAAAATTAACTTCCCACAAAATAAATAATGTAAATAGGAAAAGGAAAATGTATTAAAATTTAGAGATATCACTATGAACTGTGTAATAATAGCTTCTAAGTGCAATAGATTTTCTTTCTTTTATTCTAAGTGCAATAGGTTTTCCTGGTAACCCCGGCATTAGTCACTGTTTTACAAGAAATTATAATTGATGTAATTACATCAGAGCAACACTTAAATCCGACAGCCAGTGAGCCAGGTAACTCAGGACACAGTATCAGATTGGGTGGCCCTGAGATGCTATTTCCCACATAAATCATACCCGGAAACGAGTGTTCCCGCAGAACAGTTCAGGGTGAGCTTAACCACATCTCCCCCAGTGCACTTCTCACAATCCTGGGCTGGTGAAATAGCTCAGCGGCATAAGCACCTGCCTGGCAAGCGCGAGGTCCTGGTTAGACTCCCAGTACCCACATACAAAAAAGGGCCAGTGATATCGCTCAGCCGCAGGGGTGCCTGCTGGCACGCGAAGTCCTGAATTCGATCCCCAGTACCCACAAAAAAAAAAAAAAAAAAATCCATCCTTGTTTTACAGATAAGGAGCTGAAGCCAGAGAGTTGAGGGACTCGTTGCTAGCTGTCTATCTCTCATGGGACAGTCTTTTTTTCCTTGACAAACAGAAATCTATACTCCACAGTTCTTCCCATTCACAAACCCTTTCACTCAACACAGTTAAAATGTAATCTTTCTCTGACAGTTGGAACAGCACTTCATGATTTTGCAGCGTTTACAGAACTCCATTGGGAGGATTATTATTGCCCATATGGAGAAATGTTAATGTTAATCTCAACCTTCTTCCTCTGCCCCATGACCTATCAGGACATATGCCAACTCCACTTATAGCTAGCAAGAAACAGGGGAAAGAAACAAACATTGAACATGTATGATTTATCAAGTGCATGGTGTATCTTACATCATGTAATTCTCCCTGACAGAGACATAGCAGGTTAATCAATCAGGTAATTAATTTTTTAATTTTCAGTACTGGGGCTCAATTCTAGAGCCTAATGCACACTACTGGAAAGCCCTCTTAACACTGAGCTACACCCCCAGACCGGGGGTAGATACTATTATGCCTTCTTCGCAGATCAGGAAACTGAGGCTCTGAGATGTTATGCAATTTGTCTAAGGGTACAGATCTAAAAAGTCAAAGAACTGGGTGGTACATATCAGTAATCCCAGCTACTTGTGAGGCGGAGGCAGGAGCATTGCAAATTCAAGGCCAGCTTGTGCAGCTTAGTAAGACTAGTAAGACGCTGTTTCAAAATAAAATGGAAAAAAAGATGAGGATGTAGCTCAGTGATGCAGCACTTCCTACCATATGTTGAGGCCCTGGGTTCTATTAGGGGAAAAAAATGGTGAGGAGCTGGGATTTGAACCCAGACCTGTCCTCTCTGCCATACCACTGTCCTAAATGAAAAACCTGCTGGAAGCCTGGCTCCAGAGAATCCAAGCATCATGGGGCATTTCCACCTAACTACTGCTGACTGCACCCTGAAATAGCTTTAGTACTCATTCCTCTCTTTCCATGTAATAACCTCCCAAATTGTCTTCATTATTCTAGTTTCTTTTCATGGGAGCCAAGATGCATACACTGCCCAAAGCAAATTCTCTCTCTCCATGTCTCTAGGTGTAGCTGCCCATTGAGTTCAGGATGGACTTCTGGCTGTCATGACCCTTGGAGATTTGAGCCAATTCCCTTCTTTAGTGTTCCTATCCTCTTATTGGTAGATCTGGTCTTTGAGGCATGTGGTCTACCAAGATGTGTGCATCTAAAATCTCTGAATTTGAAGCCAGGTGTGGTGGCGCATGCCTGTAATCCCAGCACTTGGGAGGCTGAGGCAGGAGCATTACTGCAAGTTTGAGGCCTGCCTGGGCTACATAGTAAATTCAAGACCAGCCAGGACCCTGTCTCAAAAAAAAAAAAAAAAAAAAAGGCCGGGGATATAGCTCAGCGACACAGTGCCTACCTGGCAAGCATGAGGCCCTGAGTTCGATTCCCAATACCAAAAAAAAAAAAAAAAAAGAGAGAGAGAGAATAAAAGAATGATACAAAACCGGATGTGGTGGCACACATCTGTAATCCCAGCACTTGAGAGGCTGAGGCAGGAGGATTGTTGCAAGTTCGAGACCAGCCTGGGCTACAAAGTGAGCTCAAGGCCAGCCTGAACTGCATAGCAAGACCCTGTCTCAAAAAGACAAAAACGGGCTGGTGAGATGGCTTGGCAGCACAAGCGTCTGCCTGGCAAGCGTGAGGTCCTGAGTTCGACTCCCGGTACCCACATTAAAAAAAAAAAAGACAAAAACCAAAACAAAACAAAAAAGGAATGATAGAATTTAAGGTGTGGTCAAGAGACAGGCTGCTACTTCACTGGTGTTTTGTTTTGTTTTGTTTCGTGGATACAGAATCTTGCTATGTATTCCAGGCTGGTATTGAACTCACTATGTATCCCTGGTTGTCCTCACTCTCACAGGATTCTCCTGCTTTAGCTTCCTAAATGCTAGGATTCTGGGCAGGCACCCCATGCTGGACTTCACTGGCCTTTTACTGTCTAATGGGCCTTGGTTTAGATTTTGATTTATGATTCTGTACCAGATGCTTCCTGAGGCTGTTTCTAGTTCTGATGTGTAAAGTGCAACTGCAGGAAAGGGACTTGAGATCCTGCTCAGGACAGTGGGTGACTACAAGCCAACCCCATGCTCTGGCAAACAGAGCTTGAAATGAACCCAACCGAAGGTCCCACGCCGACTGTGAAATAAAATCAATGATTCTCCCAGTCAGAGACTTTCCAGCTTTAATCCCCAGGCAAAAGAAGATCAAGAGAAACAGGGGAGCATTTTGATAGCTAAATCCTCTATTCCAGGAACTTTGGTCTGCTCAGGACTTTTCCCCTTCCCTTTCAAGTCATGGTTTTCTATTAACAAGGGAGTCTTGGAAAAATCAAACACCCGCAATCAGACATGTTATAGTCTCTAAGGGGGTTCATCTGCTTGGGTCAATATTGCATTTCTAAACTGAGTGTGCTGCCAAGTAAAGGAGTAAGTGTTCAAATATAGGTTGGGAATGGAAGCTGGAAGGGAGAGGTGGCTACTACCACACACAGGGGAGCTGATGGGGGCTCAGCAGAGAATGATAGAGACAACGCCATGAGAGCTGAGAGTCAGGATGGGTTTGGAGGTAGGGCCAACAAGTTTGCAGAGGCATTGACAGTGAGGGATGAGAAAGAGACAAGTGCAGGATGGCTGTGGAGGTTTTGAACTGAGCGACTAAAAGACAGATGTTGTGCTTAACTGAGAAGGGGGAACTGCAGGAGGAATGGGGAAGGAGGCAGTAAATCAGTTTAGACATGTTAATAATCCATCCCCTTCCACCCAGTTTGGGATGGAACCCAGGGCTTTACCACTGAGCTACATTCCTAGCTCCTCCTGTTTAAAAATTTTAAAATTTGAGACAGGGTCTTAAGTCACTGAACTGCTCAGCTGGGCTTGAACTCTCCATAAACTCTCAACCCGAGCCCTTGCAGCCTGGGACCTAGGCCTTGCACCACACCTGGCCTCATCTTTGCCTGCTCCAGCTTTGGCGTTCAAATTCAGGGCGCAACCTCTCAATGCTTTTGCACTGTAAGGGACCAAGTCTCAACTTTTACATCAAGTAAATGTAGTGTCTTGAAGATATTTCTTGAGCAGGGCGTGGTAGCGCACGCCTGTAATCCCAGCACTAGGGAGACTGATGCAGGAGGAGCGCCACGAGTTTGAGGCCAGGTTGGGCTACAAAGTGAGTTCAAGGGCAGCCTGGAATACATAGCAAGATCCTGTCTCAAAAAAAAAAAAAAAAAAAAAAAAAAAAAGACATTTCTTGCCTCGGGCAAACTATTTACATCTAAACCCCCGATGAGGTCCCCCATAGCTCAATTTCCCGTCACGCAAGAGGCCGGCCAGAGGAAGCTGTCAGCCATCTTTTGTGTGGGATCCCTGCTGGTTCCTCTTCGCCCATTCTTTATGCCCAATTATTTTATGTCATTATTTCTGAATTTACACCACTATTCTAGAGTCACATGCTTTGGAAGGCCTATGTTTGACGAAGGAAGAAAAATCTCATTGATTTGTAGTCTTCGACCTTCCTATCATGGCTACCTCATCTTGCCTGCGGCCCCGGAAAGGCTTCCGGTTTCCCGACAGCCCACAGGGGCACAGAGCTTGCGGTCTCTAGAGTCAGGCGCAGGCCGCTCGCGTTACTGTCTTCCGCGGTGTTCACGAGCGCCGCAGCCATGTCTTACCCGGCTGATGACTACGAGTCTGAGGTAGTGTGGTCAAAAGCGCGTGGTGGGCTCCGCGATCGGGGCAAGGGTCTGCGGATGCCGGGCGGGGGAGTGCGGCGGCGTCCGGGCCTCTCCGGGGCCCCCGCGGGCCGCCACTGGCGGTTTCCGGCCTCCTCTGTGCGGCCCTCGTGCTGCCGCCCAGAGCCCGGCCCCTCCGGATCGGTGTCTGCCCGCCGGCTTCGCGAGCTGGGTCCTCTTGTCCTTCGTTTCCTAAGACCGGGACGGAGGCGGGTTCTGTGTTTCTCATTGAGCTCTTTTGGTCTGGGCTCCGTCCGGTCAGAACTCGTTGGTACCCACAGCCTCTTGGATTTTGCTCTTGTTGTTGCACCCGTCATGTTGTTTTGTCATTACTTGCTCTCCTTTTTCTCACAGGCGTGTGAACTCCTCGAAGGTGGGGACAGTGTCTTTTCTGCCTTTGTGCCTTTAGCCTCTGCTTGGCACATAGGCCCTGGGACGAGCATTCCGGGTTAGCAGTTGGCGATGTTCCTGACTGTGTCTCTTTCCTTCTAGACTGCTTATGATCCCTACGCTTACCCGGGCGACTATGATATGCACACAGGTGAGACCAGAGTTTGTCTGGCTAGCGCATCCTCGCAGGGACTGGCACCTTTTGAATGTCTTAGAACCAGCTCTGACAGGTGTCTTGCAAACACTGCTGATCGTCCAGGTTTGGAGTCAGTCATTAGTTCTTGCTGGGAGGGGTTGTGTACAGCCTATAAATCAGGCCTTTTCTTTGGTTCACTTCATAGTCTCAAGAAAGAAGAATTACTGACTTGGCTGTGGTTTCCTTTTATTTTTTGTTTTTGTTTTTGGGTACTGGGAATCGAACTCAGGACCTCAAGCTTGCCAGGCAGGTGCTGCACCACTAAGCTAAATCCCCAGCTTTCCTTTTATTTTTATTAATTCTGTTATTTTATTTATTTTTTTTTTTGTGTGTGTGTGGTGTTGGGAATCACGTTGGTGCATGTTAAACAAGCGCTGTGCCATTGATCCACACCGGCAGTCTCAAAGAGAAAAACTTGGTGTGAAAAATTTAAGTCATTCAAACCAAGCCTAAATGAATTCTCTCCTGGAGGCTTTTGAAGTTACCTGAGATGTTATAGTGACTTGGATTAATTTAGTGCGTTGTAAGTGTCGTGGTTCTTTTCTGTAAAATATTTTGTTCAGTCCTTCAAACAGTTGTATAAGGTTATGTGCATTAGTGTTTTCTCCTAGAGATAACAAAACTGAGTAGAGAAAGGTTTTTTTCTTTCTTTTTTGGGGGGGAGTCTTTTTTGAGACAGGGTCTTGCTATGTAGTTCAGGCTGGCTTTGAACTCATAATGTAGCCTAGGCTGGTCTCAAACTCACAGCAGTCCTCCTGCCTCAGCCTCCTGAATGCTGGGATTACAGGCATGTGCTACCACGCCTGGCCTTAGAGGTTTCGTAGCTTGTTGCAAGACATTCAGTTAGAAAGTGGCAGATAATCAATCAAAACATGTTAAGTACCTGTTACTATTAACTTTACCTCAGTTTTCTCCCTCTCCCCCAACACACATAACTCTTCTAGGCCCTGAGTACCTTTAGGTACAAGATAGACAGGGTTCTTGACCTCAAAGACTTTATAAGTTCTAGTAGATAAAACAGATAATGATAAGAAGTTACTTTAAATACTTTAAGTACTGGTAATTGTTCTGAAGAAACAAGGGCAATGGGATTGGTAGCAACTTGGGAAAGTTTCTTGAGTAATTAAAAGAGAATTGCACTGGTTTTTGTAGACTTGACTTTGGTTTGTGGGGTGATCTTGCCGTTGTGTTCTGTCATACACTGTAGATAAACACTCTGTGAGGTATTTATTGTATCTACCCTCTAGGAGATCCAAAGCAGGACCTTGCTTATGAACGTCAGTATGAACAACAGACCTATCAGGTGATCCCCGAAGTGATCAAAAACTTCATCCAGTATTTCCACAAAACTGTCTCAGATTTGATTGACCAGAAAGTATATGAGCTTCAGGCTAGTCGTGTCTCCAGTGATGTCATTGACCAGAAGGTGTACGAGATCCAGGACATCTATGAAAACAGGTATGGGCCCCTGGCTAACACAGTCTTTTTCTGGGTAGGACTGGCCTAGTTTTGTAGCTCCTACAAAAAGGGGTGAAGTGTAACATTTTCTGGACAGAGGGTTCAGGAGATCTTCATTGTTCCTTGGGGCTAGGGACATGTTACTTAGTTGTGCTTTGCATTGCCAGAGTGTTTTGGTTTTCGAGACAGGGTCTCACCATGTAGTCCAGGCAGTCCTTGAACTCACGATGTAGCCCAGGCTGGCTTTGAACTCCTGGCAATCTTCCTGCCTCAGCCTCCTGCATGCTGGATTTATAGGCATGGCTACCATGCCTGGCAAACTTTCGATTATTCTGACTTAGCCTCTCAAATACACAGTCAAATGCCACGATGCTTGGCCTTGTTCTGTGAGGTTTTTTGGGTGACTGGATACTGGGCATAGAATCCAGTATATAATACTGAATTATATCCACAGCCTTGGTTTGTTTTTTGGTTTTTGTCTTTTTGAGACAGGGACTCACTATGCAGTTCAGGTTGGCCTTGAACTCACAGTGATCCTCCTGCCTCAGCATCCTGAGTGCTGGGATTATAGGCATGCCCCACCACACCACACCCGCCCACAGCCTTGTTTTTTTTTTTTTTTTTTTTTAAAGAGAAGAAAAAACAAAACAAATCAAAAGAAGAACAAATTTTCAAACCAACATAATAGGAGGGTAACAATGGTTAATACATTACGTATTACTATCTTTAAGTTAGTTATTCAGGACACCAGACATTAGCATTCAATTGTCCAAACATTATTGGCACAAACCTTACTCTTCAATGAACTAAGTAAAAATGGTAGTGTATCTATCTTAACCATCTTATATATATATATATATATGTATACAATTTCTTTTTTTTTTTTTTTTTTTCCCTTTCCCTTCTTGTTTTTTTTTCAGACTGGGTCTCGCTATGTAATTCAGGCTGGCCTACACACACTGTGTAGCCCAAGGTGGTCTCAATCTCATAGTGATATTCCTGCTTCAACTCCCCAAAAGCTGGGATTATAGGTGTGTGCCACCTCACCTGGCTTGTTCTGGGTTTTTGTTTGTTTGTTTGTTTGTTTTTTGTTGTTGTTCTGGGTTTCGAATGGGGACTTGAGCAGGTTGATATATAGAACTGAAAGAGCCAGAAAAGAGGGAAAGGTGGGGCTCAAGAGTGGGGGAAGTTGAGATAGCTGCAGAGCATATCAGGAGAGGGAAACTGAACAGCAGCCTCTTGTAATTACTTGAAGCAGCAGTGTTTAGATTGTAGCATCAAGCTGGGTGTGGTGCACACCTGTAATCCCAGCACTCGAGGGCTGAGGCAGGAGGATCCCAGTGAGTTCAAGGCTAGCCTGGGCTACATAAGCAAGTTCAAGGCCATCCTGCACTATATATAGCAAGGCCCTGTGTCAGAAAAAAAAAAAAAAAAAAGTAGCAACAGACAGAATGATCTGCTTCCAAGTTAGGAGAGGGGCACGGTGCTCCAGGAGATGAAAACTGTATAGATGGGGTGGAGGCAAGGATGTTGAAGTATTCTCATCCCAAGGACCAGTAAACAGGTCAGTGTGGCTGAGGTTTGTGCTACAGAAGGAGGTGGTGACCCTGAAATCCTGGTGGATACCTAACGGATGTAAAAGGAGTATTTACTGCACAGTTTGTGTATCCTATATGTAAAATACTCAGGACTAGAAGTACTTTGGATTTCAGATTTTGGAATATTTACATACGCCTAACGAGTTGTCTTGTCTAAACGTGACGTTCATTTGTTTCCTATACACATAGGCTCAAGGTAATTTTTCTAGCACTTTCAGAGTATTGCTTTTGGTTTTTTTGTGTGTGTGCTGGGAATTAAACCCAGGGCATTAAATGTGCTAAGCACAGGCTCTGCCAGTGAGCTACACCCTAGCCCTGTGCCTGTGGTTTTACTGTGACCTGTCACATGAGGTCAGGTCTGGGAGTTTCTACTTGTGGTGGGGCCTGTAGGTGCTCAGAAGTTTTCAGATTTTGGATTCCCAGGTAGGGTTCTTCACGCTGTGCAGAAAAGGTGCTTGTGAAGGGTGGGGTCGGGTTGAGGGAAGTGGTAGACCTGAGGGATCTGGCTGTTCCACGCTGGCCTTTCTGCTCTGAGCCTTGGTCTACATCTGTAAAAGATGAGGGCGGGCTCGCTCTTGTCCTTCCTGTTTGGAGATCTAGAATTTTTCTGCTTGGTTTTCAGCTGGACCAAGCTGACTGAAAGATTCTTTAAGAATACACCTTGGCCTGAGGCCGAAGCCATTGCTCCCCAGGTTGGCAACGGTAGGTGTGAACACTTCTGTGAACACTTCGTGGCTGATGGGCTGCTTTGGGTGGGATCATTAGAGGGAAAGTGCGGGGTTTGTCTCTTGCTTAACATTTTGTTTCCCAAAGCTTGGTACATAGGAGGTTGTTAGTCAAATTACTTGTTGAACAAAGGCTGTATAATTGAAGAAGGGACAGAGGTCTTTCCGATGTAAAAGCTGAAGTCAAGCTCTGTCCTGACTTGTTCCATTTTCCTGTCATTTGGGGGTCATTTCAGTCATGTTGAATGGGCTCACTAGCCCCCTGCCTTTCACCCTCTCAACATGACATAGGCAGGTCCAGTTCCATTATTTGCATGTGAGTATCCAGCTGCCCTAGCACTTTCATTTACGTATTTATGGCAGCACTGGGGGTGGAACCCCGGGCCTCATGCATGCTAGGCAAACACTGCCGCTCAGCTATACCCCGGCACCTAGCACATGCTCAAAAAGACCATTCTCTCCCCCATCAAATTGTCTTGGCATCCTTGTTGAAATAGGGTGATCTTGTAAATCACGGTTTATTTCTAGACTCAGTTCTGTACCATTGCTATAGCTTTGTGGTAAGTTTTGAAATGAGGAATTGTAAGTCTTCTAACTTTGTTTTTTTTCAAGATTGTTTGGTATTCTGAGTCCCTTGGATTTTAGGGTGTGAATTTTAGGGTCAACCTGCCAGTTCCTGCAAAGCATTCACTCAAGATTTTGGTGGGGACTGCCTTGAATCTGCAGAGCAGTTTGGGTAGGATTGCCATCTTAACGGTGTAAAGACCTTCAATCTGTGGATATGGGATGTCTTTCTATTTATTTAGGCCTTCAGTTTCTTTCAGTGATGTTCTGTAGTTTTTGTTTTGTTTTGTTTTTTGTCTTTTTTTTTTTTTTTTTTTTTAATGTGGGTACTGGGAGTCGACCTCAGGGCCTCGCGCTTGCCAGCAAGCGCTTGTGCCACTGAGCTATATCTCCGGCCCCTTTTTTTCCTTTTATATGGGTTCCAGGAGTCGAACTCAGGACCTCGTGCTTGCCAGGCAGGCACTTATGCCACTGAGCTATCTCACCGGCCCTTTTTTTTTTTGGAGACAGGATCTCACTGAGTTGTCTTTTCAACTTGTGATCCTCCTGCCTCAGCCTCCCAGAGTAATGGGATTATAGGCATGTGTTACAGTACCTGGTTTATTTTATAGTTTTGAAGTAAACTACTTTACTTCTAATAAGTCTTTTTTTTTTAACATAGACTGAGCTTTTTTCTCTTTTTCTTTTTTTTATTTGAAACAGTCTCAGTATGTAGTTCAGGCTGGCCTTGAACTCACTCATGGTGATCCTACTGCCTCAACCTCCAAGTGCTGGGATTTATAGGCGTGCACCACGACATCCAGCCTTGAACATTTTTTCTTTCCAATGTTTTCACCTGTTTTATTTTTGGGGAGGGTCCAGGAATATCTGAGATAATCTATAGGTTTGATGATTTGCTAGGAAGATTCACACGGTTCAGCATGTGGTTACAGCCACACTATATGAGGCTTACAGCAAAAGGTTACAAAGCAGAATTTGCAAAGGGAAGGCAATGGTGCAGAGTCCAGAGCAAGTCAGGCTCCAGGTTCCAAGAGTGTCTTCCCAGTGGAGTTACATGGGACTCACTTCGTTCCTCCAACAACAAAATGTGACAGTGTGTGAAGTGTCGTTGGCCAAGCAGGCTCAAGCGTTTTTACTGGGGCCTGGTCCTATCTCTGCCTAACAGTTAAAAGATTCCAGACTGCTTGAAGGAAAGCAGATGTTGAGCGTAAAACTTTTACCATTCACATGAACAGTTTGGGCACCACAGGCACCCTTACTCGTTAGGTGACAGTGGTTACCCTCCTGAAGTCTGGGTTCCCAGAGGCCTGGCTCACTGCTCACGGTGTGCATTTCTAGGGACAGCAGTCTCTGAGGCCAGCTGTGCTAACTCCTCTGCACAGCTTCAGTACCTAAAAAACTTACCTGGATTTTTTTTCTCTTTTTAAAAGCTTCACCATATCAATAGGACAAATTCTTTTAAATAGGATTCTCAGACTAAAGATGTAAATACTGTGTTTGCAGCCCTGTGTGGTGGTGCACGTCTATAATGCAGTCTCTCTAGGAAGCTGAGGTAGGGTTGCAAGTTCAGGCCCGATCTTAAAAAGTAAAAGAGTGGGCTGGTGAGATGGCTCAGCAGCATAAGCGCCGCGAGGTTCTGAGTTCGACTCCCGGTACCCACATAAAGGAGAAAAGGGCCAGTGATATTGCTCAGTGGTACAAGCGCCTGCTGGCAAGCACGAGGTCCTGAGTTCAACTTCTGGTACCCACATTAAAAAAAGTATAAGAAGGCTGGGGACGTAGCTCAGTGCAAAGGCCCTGAGATCAGTCCCCAATGCTGCCCCAAAAAAGTATTTGCAATCTTGATAGTATTATGTTACCCATTGTAGGATGATTAATGTTTATTTGCTGGCTTAAGCACCTAGGGGTGGTAGAAGTCTAAATGTTGAAAGGAAATTGATATGAAAGAGATTAAGAAAATTTTGGGGGGGTAGGTACTGGGAATCGAACTCAGGACCTCACACTTGCCAGGCAGGCACTGTGCCACTGAGCTAAATCCCCGGCCCCAAGAAAAATTTTTAAAAAGAGATTAAGGTGAAGTGGACAGAATGAGAAATGAATTTTCTTGTATGTGTTCTTAGAATAAGCATAAGAGTTTAGATGTTATTTTTACTCTTTAAAATCACCTTTATTCCCCTACCTTAAAGACTAAACTGCCAGAAGACCCCAGTTTTGTGGATTACTAACGCACCTATCTACCTTCTCTTTCAGATGCCGTCTTCCTGATTTTGTACAAAGAATTATACTACAGACATATATATGCCAAAGTCAGCGTGAGTATTTTATGTGTTGTCAGCAGGTTTTTATTTTTTTTAAGCGGGTTTGTTTTTAACTCTATGCCATTTTCATCCCTAGAACATGGTCACTAGTTTATACTGGTTTTATGTCTTAGAGCAGTTGATGTGTTTCCTGTCTCTCTCTCTTTTTTTTGTTTTCTTCTTCCTTTTTTTTTTTTTTTTTTTTTTTTGTGGGTACCGGGGGGTCGACCTCAGGACCTCGCGCACCAGGAGGCGCCCGTGCCGCTGAGCGATATCACCGGCCCCTTTTTCGTATGTGGGTTCCGGGAGTCGAACTCAGGCCCTCGCGCTTGCCGGGCAGGCACTTAAGCCGCTGAGCCATCTCACCGGCCCTCTTCTTCCTTTTTTTCTTCTTTCTTTCTTTTTTTTTTTTTTTTTTTGTGGGTACCGGGGGTCAACCTCAGGACCTCGCGCACCAGCAGGCGCCCGTGCCGATGAGCGATATCACCGGCCCCTTTTTCATATGTGGGATCCGGGAGTCGAACTCGGGCCCTTGCGCTTGCCAGGCAGGCACTTAGGCCGCTGAGCCATCTCACCGGCCCCCTTTTTTCTTTCTATTACTTGGGATTAAACGCAGGGTCTTGCAGTGAGCCACAGCCCCCACTCCTTTGTTTTTTTAAAATTTGAGACAAGGTCCTGCTAAGTTGCCCAAGCCGGGATGGAACTGCAATCCTACCTGAGTGCTGGGATCGCAGGCCTGTGCCACCACACCCTGTGGCATGTTTTCCGTGTGGAGACGATGATATAACTCAGAAAGCTCTGGGTATCTGTTCCGGACAAATGAGTGGCGAGTAACCTGTCTGCCCTTTGTGATTCTCCGTCCCTTAGTCCTCCTTGATGGGGTGCTCATCACCATGCAGTGCATCCCCAGCTGCCGTCCTAATAGGTATCCCAGGCACTTTCTTCCCTCCCTTTACTGGGGATTGCACCCAGGGCATTTGCACTGAGCTACATTTCCAGACCTTTTTATTTTGAGATAGGATTTCACCAAATTGCCCAGGTGGGATTCCAACTTGTGATCCTCCTCCCTCCTCAGCCTCCCAAAGTGCTTGGAATACAGCTGTGTGCCACCGTGCCTGGCTCCCTGGCACTTTCTGCTGCCTCTGCTTGGGATGTTCTTTTTCTCTCCTTTGAGTGTGTTGCTGCTGAGCCTCCCTTGCTCTAAACTATCCTAGCAGGGTAATGGCTAGGCACACTGTTAGGTGCTTGGCATCGATCTGCGTGTCTCTAGTCCTTGTAGTCCTGCAGAGCTGGTGACAGAGTGCAAAGAGGCCAGGCATAGTGGCACACACCTGGGATCCTAGTACTCAGGAGGCTGAGGCAAGAGGATTGCTGTGAGTTCAAGGCCAGCCTGTGCTACATAGTGAGTTCAAAGCCAGCCTGAACTACACAGCAAGATCCTTACTCAGAAAAACCAAAAAAAAAAAACGCGGTTACTTGTCCTTAAGTTTATTTAATTAATAAGTGGCAAAACTCGTTGAACCTAGGCTTATCTTGCAACACAGTGCTTACACAGTACCCCGGGTTTGGGTACTTGCTGGGTTCTGTTCTTCCTGATTTCTAAATTGTAGAGTGCCCTAAATCTCTCAAAGTACCATCTGGATTATTTATATACAGTGATGACTGAAAGTGTCTATCATTCCTCCCAGTCTCTACAGAGGCCCAGACTTGAGCGTCCAGCTGACCGGCCGCCATCTCCATGTGGCTGCTGAATGGTCATCTCACTCCCAGAACAGATTACTTGTTTTCCTTTAAACCTGTCCTTCCCAGCTTCACCACCACTCTCGGAGCTAGTTAGGCTGAGAACTGTGGCATCGTTCTTGACAGTTCTCTGATTTGACATCTGGCCTTACAGCACATCCTGTTCAGCTGCCCTCAGTGTTCTAGAACCAGCCACTTCTCTTGGCCACCTCTGCTGCTCCTCTGACTCTAGGCTCAGTTACTGCAGTGGCCACTGTCCTGGAGTCTGTTTTCACTCTTGCTTACTTCAGTTCCTCCTCAGCAGAGCCGCCACGTCCTTTGAAGCATAGTCTCGTCAGGTCACCCTCCTCTTTACAGTCCTGTCACAACTTCCCGTCCTTTCCTAGGACAAAACCCAGGTTTGGCCATGGCTCTGCTGTATGTGGCCCCTGGCTCCTGTGCCAGTTTCATTTATTGCAACTCTTTTCCCTCTCTGCGCTCCTTGCCACGCTCTCTGGCACTTCAGAGCTCTCATCACTAGCATGTGGTGTTACTGGTTTATTGAGGGGCTTTGTGATTTTTCTCTCACAAGGTTAATCCACCAGATTATGACCTTTGTCTTATACCCAGCTCACCCTAAGTCTGGTGAGGTGTTCATTCTTCGAGTACGCGTGTGCTTGAGCGCCTGAGCACCTGAGTAAGTGAAAGTAGCACCAAGAGTGTGTTCTCGAGTGCAGAAGTGTCGGTGCTTTGTGGGACAGGGTGAGAATATAGCCAGGGGTGTGTATTTCTTCTTTGAGAAGACCGTAGACTCTCTCTGGTCTGTGGATGAAGATTCAGCAGCCGTTTATTGACACGGTAATCTCTGCTAGTTACCAGCCTTGCACTTCGACATACATCACTGGTTTTAAATCCCTGGTGTGGGGGGGGTTTCATTGAATTTATTATAGGAAGTACATTATCTTATTTAACTGCGACCAGTCACAATATTTGGTTCACGTTATGCCTTGCCAGAACCTCAGAAAGAGTGGGGCTTAGACCCCGAGGCCGTTCTTTCTACTCCACAAATCATTGTCCCCAGCTCAGAAATGGTTGGTGGTTCTCAGTTGCCAGCAGCAGAAAGTCTAAATCAGAAGTCAGCGACCGTCTCTATGACGGGCCTTCTCTGTGTAGTGTTGTCTGGCCTCGGATGGTTGTGAGGGCCGTGATGGCGCTTGTTTGATCTGTTCAGCTGAGCCTTCATAGCAGCATAGATGGTATATGATGACTGGGCACAGCTGTGTTCCTATAAAACTTTATTTGTGGAACAGGAGGTGTATGGATTTGCTGCCTGCTGGCCTGGCTGCTTGTGTTTGGCACTGAACAGCCTCCTCTTTCCTGGCCCATTGTAGTCCAGTGCAGCCCAGTGCGGCATTGACTGTTGTAACTCCCTGACCTTCAAGTCCTGCAGTTTCACTTTTTTGCCTTTGTTACCATTGTTTTCCTGAAACACCTTCCCCTCTGCTTCATCCGATCTGCATGCCTGACTTCTAAAACATCGGTTAAGGTCTGTGGTCATACCTGGCTCAACGTTCAGTGCCCCTTCCTCTGTAGCCCCTGCTGTCTTCCTTCTCTCAAGAAAGAGGGCAGGGCTGGTGAGATGGCTCAGTGGCGTATGCGCCTGCCTGGCAAGCGCGAGGGCCTGAGTTCGACTCCCGGAATCCACATACGAAAAAAAGGCCGGTGATATCGCTCAGCGGCACGGGCGCCTGCTGGCGCGCGAGGTCCTGAGGTCGATCTCTGGTACCCACAAAAAAAAAAAAAAAAGAAAGGGCAGACGTCACTTTTTATGTATACATTCTCAGCTGTCATAGACCAGGGGTAAAACACATTTAAATTAATTGCGTTCTGGTGTGTGTTTTTCTTTACAGGGGGGACCCTCCTTAGAGCAGAGGTTCGAATCCTATTACAACTATTGCAACCTCTTCAACTACATTCTCAGTAAGTTTGAGGTTTGGCCAAGGGGGTGAGGATATGATGAGGGCCTCCAGCTCTCTTTTGTAGATTTTTTTTTTTTTTTTTTTTTTTTTTTTTTTGTGGGTACCGGGGGGTCGACCTCAGGACGTCGCGCGCCAGGAGGCGCCCGTGCCGCTGAGCGATATCACCGGCCCCTTTTTTGTATGTGGGTTCCGGGAGTCGAACTCGGGCCCTCGCACTTGCCGAGCAGGCGCTTAAGCCGCTGAGCCATCTCACCGGCCCTCTTTTGTAGATTTTAACGTGCAGGTGGGATGAGGGGAGTCTTGTGATTCATAATCCTTTGAAGAGAGAAGCTATCAAGAGCTTTCCGCAGCCCTCCTAAAGAGGGGAAGCCATTACGCTGAATCTGACTTTTCTGTAATCTGTACAGATGCAGATGGGCCTGCTCCCCTTGAACTACCCAACCAGTGGCTCTGGGATATCATCGATGAATTCATCTACCAGGTATCTGGTCAGCCTCAGCCTCAGTTTGAAAAAACTGGTACAGGCAAGGAGCAGTGATCATTGTTTGTGTTGTTGAAAAGATGCACGGTGTAAAATACTCCTCATTATAGTGTAGAATACCCTGCAGCAATGGACTCCCATGTCAGGTAATTTTCTGAAGAAAACGGTAAAGCTTAAGCACTCCAGATAATGAACTTCAAAGCAAGAGAGTAAAATTCATTTTGGCGTGGTGGATACCTCTAATCTCAGCACTCTGGAAGGCTGAGGCAGGAGAATTGCAAGTTGGAGTCCAGCCTAGGCACCTTAACAATTTACCAAGACCCTGTCTCAAGAAAACACTGGGAATGTAGCTCATTGTGAAGGCCCTGGGCTTGATCTACATTACTGCAAAAAAAAAAAAGGTACTTACACGACCTCAAGAAAAATCTTCTGTATTGGTTGAGGCGTGTTTACTCAGGTATATGCTAGATCAGAATGCACCAGCACATTTTTATCAGAGGAGAAATGTCACCTGCCTCCGGTGCTGTTGTTGAGGTTCTAGTAAAAACCACACCAGGAATAAAGTATAGCAGCTGACAGTTTGGAGGTCTAAGCTCACCGTTGCTGTTTACTGGCCCTGGGATATTAGGCACATTACTTAACCACATCGTGTTCATTTACTTAACTCTAAAACAGAGATTGACGGAAGATTCCCGGGACACTGTATAAAGTACTTAGTTGCACAGTGACTAGTAAGTGTTGTCTGTTCGGATGATGGTTGACTTTTTTTTTTTTTTGACAGTACTAAAGATTGAACCCTAGGCTTTGGGTGTGCTAGGGCAAGTACCACTGAGCTACACTCTTAGCCCTTTTTATTTTATTTTATTTTATTTATTTATTTATTTTTGGTACCGGGAATGAAACTCAGGACCTTGCACTTGCTGTGCTGCTGAGCTATATCCCCAGCCCTTTATTTTATTTTGAGACAGGGTCCTGGAAAGTTGCCCAGGGTGACTTCGATTTTTTTTTTTTTTTTTTTTTTTGAGACAGGGTCTCGCTATATAGTTCAAGCTGGCCTTGAACTCCTTTGAACTCACTGTGTAGCCCGGGTTGGCCTTGAACTCAAGGTGATCATCCTGCCTCAGCCTCCCGAGTGCTGGGCTGACAGGTGTGTGGCACCATGCCCAGCTATGGCTGGCTTTGAACTTTTGAGTAGGTAGGATCCTGGGAGCCATTTTTCATCTTTTATTTAGCCCACTCTTAAAAATACAGCATTTGGGGGAGAAAAGATTCCTTTCCCTTGTTTTATGCAGACTGTGCTTCTCACGTGGTAATTTCAGGGGAAATCAGCATCTTAATACAGACAGTGTTTGAACACCACAGCCAGAGAGTCCTTGGCGGTGACCAGTGCGATTGTGTGGAGCTGAGCAAACCTTTACAGGGCTTTTTGAGAAAGAGGCTTCCTGCTTAAAATGAGGCTTAAGCTGTATGTGGTAGTGCACGCCTGTAGTCTTAGCACTCAGGAGACTGAGGCAGGAGGATCACTGCAAGTTTGAAGCCAGCCTGGGCTACATATTGAGTTTAAGGCCAGCATGAACTATACAGTGAGATCCCGTCTCAAAAAACCAAAAAAAAAAAAAAAAAAAAAAAAGAAAGAAAGAAAGAAAGAAAGAAAGAAAATGAGGCTTCTGTGCCTTTGACAGTGAAGGCCACAAACAGCCTTGACCTTTCTGGCTCCTTGACTGTCGGCCTCTTCTTCGGCATGGTTTTAGGTCTCTGGCCATCCATCCCCTCGCTGCATAGCAAGGGGAGGAGGCCCCGCGGTACTGAGGTGATCTTTGGTTTTTGTTCCGGTACTGACGATTGAACCCAGGGGCACTCTGCCACTGAGCTCTATCCCCAACTCCTTTTATTTTTTATTTTGAGACAAGGACTCACTAAGTTGCCCAGATGGAGTTGAACTTGGATCCTCCTGCCTCAGCCCCCTGCAGTTCTGGGCTTTCAGGCGTGTGTCTGAGATTTTGATCCCTCTTAAGATAAGCGTAATTCCCTGGGTTTAGCTGGCATTCTCTTGGTAAGGGGATTAAGGGCTTTCTCTTTCTACAAAGACTGTCTTGTCTGGTGAGGGTCAGTGAGCGCCTGCGTGATTCTCCCTGGCCAGGCAGATCCCCGAAGGGTGAGCGGCTCTTCCTCACTACTCTCATTTATTTTCGTTGACTCAAGTACTATGCGAGTGTGTCGTTAGTGTGTGTTTGCTTGCTTGTTTCTAAACTGTAGGTGCGGTGAAAGTGCCTGTGCCTTGCCTTTGCAGAGGCATCAATTACTGTCTGGAAGGAAAGCACCACGTTAATGGCTCTCAGGTGTTTACATAAACCTGTACTTACGGAGACATAAGTTAGGAAAATGGTGTCATGCTCTATTGTGCCATTTGCTGTTTTTTTTTTTTTTTTTTTGGTGGGTACCGGGGGGTCGACCTCAGGACCTCGCGCACCAACAGGCACCCGTGCCGCTGAGCGATATCACCGGCCCCTTTTTCGTATGTGGGTTCTGGGAGTTGAACTCGGGCCCTCGCGCTTGCAAGGCAGGCGCTTACGCCACTGAGCCATCTCACCGGCCCGCCATTTGCTGTTTTGCTGTGACTAGGAACACTAAACCTTGACTTTGAGACTTAACTTTTTTTTTTTTTTTCCTGTGCTGGGTATTGAACCTAGGGCCTTGAGGATACTAGGCAAGGGCTTCGCCACTGAGCTATATCCCCAGCCCCTGCCTTTTTGTTTTGTTTTGTTTTTTTTGTTTTTTGTTTTTGAGGCAGGGTCTTGCTATGTATTCCAGCCTTGAACTATCAGCAGTCCTCCTGCCTCAGCCTCCTGAATGCTGGGATTACAGGCAGGCACCACCACAACCAGCAGCAGTTGCTTTGAATTTAATAGGAATATATTATTCTTCCTAAGGGCTGTGTCAAAATGTACTACAAATAGCAGTGTACAAGAGCAACTGTCGTTCATACCGAGTGTTGACAGTCTGTCTGATTTTTGTCAGTTTAATGGGAAGGAATTGGTAATCTCAATTTACATTTTTCTGATAAACTATTTGAGCATTTTCCACGTTAACAGACAATTCTTCTTTTTTTTTTTTTTTTTTTATGTGATTATCAGTTTTCTTGATTTCCTTTTTTTCTTTTTGGTACCTGGAATCAAACTCAGGACCTTGAGCTTGCCAGGCAGGCGCTATGCCGCTGAGCTATATTCCCGGCCCTTGATTTTCTTTTTTTTTTTTTTTGTGGGTACCGGGGGTCGACCTCAGGACCTCGTGCGTCAGCAGGTGCCCGTGCCGCTGAGCGATATCACCGGCCCCTTTTTTGTATGTGGGTTCTGGGAGTCAAACTCGGGCCCTCGCGCTTGCCAGGCAGGCGCTGTGCCGCTGAGCCATCTCACCGGCCCTTGATTTTCTATTGGATTGTCTTTTTCTTATTGATTTGAAGTTTTTTGTTCCTTACTTTTGAGGAAGATAGTATTTTTAGAGTTGATGAACAGTCTTAGGTAAACTGAAAGTTAGATCACTGATTTGTAAACCTGGGGTCACCATTATCGGGGAACACCCCCTTCCCCCTTTTTCAGTACTAAGAAACTGAACCCAGGGAGTTCACAGTGAGCTAAATCTCTAACTCCTTTTTTAAATTGTGGAGCTGGGCCTCATTGTATTGTCTAGGGTGGACTTGAATTTGTGATCTTTCTGCCTCAGCCTCACAGAGCACTGGGATTACAGGCACGCATCACCACGCGCGGCTCAGTCAGGAAACTAAAGGTCTGACGAGCAGGCAGCTCTGCTGTGCCAAGCTCTGTGTGACTGACGGAGCCGGCCCAGCACTGGGCCCAGGGAGAGCAGCTATCCCAAAACTCCCTGAGACCTGCCTCAGCCGGCACCTTACGCTTGGCCAGCCTCCGGGGTTGGTAGAGAGGTGGCACAGCCTGGGGTTGATGGTTGACTGGTAAGAGAAGCAGGACACAGAGACACCTGCCCCATCTGTGCCACACATCATTTGTGACCCTGATCCTGGCACAGCCAGGCCACATAAGAACAGATGGCTGCCCGAGCCCTGCGGTGTTTTCTGTGGCAGGCCGGCTGCATTGTGAGGCCCGGAGACAGTGAGTGACTTTAAGTTGTATTTGACTCTAAGTTGAGTTTTTTCCCATAAGCTCCCTCAGTTGTAGAGATGTTTACTTACCTGTGGAAGAACATCCTCAGTAATCAGAAAAATTCACGGCTTAATCAGAAGTGGATTTGAAAAAAGTAAATAGTAAGCTGAGTGCAACGGCATGTACATATAGTCCCAGTTACTCAGGAGGCTGAGGCAGGAGGTTCGCATAAGCCTAGGAGTTTGAGACCAGCATGGGCAAAACTGAAACCCTGTCTAAAAAAAAAGACAAAAAGAACAGTGTACAGAGTGGTTTAGAGGTGACAGCTCCGCCCTCGCCTTTCCCTGTCCCTCAGTGTTGTGCTCGTGGACAGTCACTTAGGCCTGTCCCCCGCCGCATCCCCCTTTCTCCTCAGTTCCAGTCATTCAGTCAGTACCGCTGTAAGACGGCCAAGAAATCAGAGGAGGAGATTGACTTCCTTCGATCTAACCCCAAAATCTGGAACGTGCACAGTGTCCTCAACGTCCTTCACTCCCTGGTGGACAAATCCAACATCAACCGGCAGCTGGAGGTGTACACGAGCGGAGGTGAGTGCGCGGTGCCCCGGAGGCGCGCGACCATGGAGTGGGGAGCCACCGCCGCTCCAGTGACAGGCACTGGCCGGCCTCGCCGTTCGGGGATGCACAGGGCTGAGCGCCAGTGCTGGGGAGGGCGTACTCAGATCTGCACGCGGAAACACTTCTGCTGTGGCTCAGGGCCTGTGTTTAGCGCTTCTCAGATGTTCTTGTGAGGAGATCACTGTACACTTTTTTCCCTTTGCATTTTGCAGTACAGGGTGTTGAACCCAGGGCCTTTGTACTGAGCTACATCCGCAGCTCTCTTTTTTTTTGGAGACAGGTCTCGTTATGTACCCCAGGCTGGCCTTGAATGCAGAGCGACCCTCTTGCCTCAGCTTCCTGAGTGTGGGAATTACAGACATGTGCCACCATACCTGTCTTAATTTTTATTTTGAGACTAGGTCTCGCTAATTTGTTCAAGCTGGGGTTGAACTTTTGATCTTCCTGCCTCAGCCTCCCAGAATGCTGAGATTACAGGCGTGCACCACTACTGCTGATCTGCATTCTTAAAACACTGAGAACCACAAAGTTTATTTATATTTAAAAATGTTTTTCAGTGAAAAGAGTGACATTTTTGCGCATCTTCTTGGTGTCTAGCTTCCTAGGTGGTAGCAGGGGTCTGGTTTCCTTTTTTTTTTTTTTTTGTGGGTACCGGGGGGTCGACCTCAGGACCTCGCGTGCCAGCAGGCGCCCGTGCCGCTGAGCGATATCACTGGCCCCTTTTTCGTATGTGGGTTCCGGGAGTCGAACTCGGGCCCTCGCGCTTGCCAGGCAGGCGCTTACGCTGCTGAACCATCTCACTGGCCCAGGGGGGTCTGGTTTCTGCTTCTGCATTTAATCTCTTTTATTTTGTTTTGCATTTACTCTCTTGCTATAGGTTTTGTTTGAAGCATATGAGGAATATCTGGCCTCACACTTACAGTTGAGAAAGGGAGAACTGTTCTAATAGCATTTTCAGGTGGCAGAGATGTTTTCACTGCCACGCTATGTAGTGTTAAGTATTTCTGTGAAACTTGTCTAGGGTGATATCCTGTAGGCTATTTGCAGTGAGGAGTCTGAAACCATGTTAGTGAACTTTTACTTTGTTGCATTAGGGTTATTTGGTTGTCTTGTAGCTTAAGTGGGTCCTTTACCCATGCATGATTTTATAAAATACTGATAACAGTGAGTTAAGTCTTCCATATCTCGACATAATTTATTACACAGTTTTTCTAAAGTGTCACATCATGGTGGTGGTGGTGGAGTATGGGCTCAGTATGTGCAAGGCCCTGGATTTGGCCCCCCGTACTGGCGAGGAAAGCCCCTTGGATTTGTACCTTTCCCACTGGTTTTATCAGTAAGTCTTTATTTGGAAGCTGTTGAGCACATAGTGGCAGGTTTTAGTTTCGCTTAATAAAGCTCAGATTTTTCATTGGCACCAAACAGTGCCACTGAAGTGTGATGGGCTTCACTTCATTTTTTGAGAAAACCTGCCAATGCCCAAGTCTGAATAACTGTAGTTCATGGGTCAGATGTTCTTTCAATTAAAATGGTGGTTGTGGAAAGAGGGGAGCAGTTCTTTCAGGGCAAGTGTGTGGCGAGGAGCAGTGCCATGGCTCTGGGTTTGGCTGCCTGGTTTACGCCAAGGTGTCAGTAGTACCCAGCACTGTTTTTGCACCATCAGTGTCCCTGTCCCCTCAGTGGGCGAGGGGGTGTTAGTGTCTTAGGAAAATCACCTTGGCTTCGGGGACTTCCTAAAAGGAGGGCCGTGGTGAGACTGACTGACTGGTGAGAGGTCTGTCTCATATATTTAGGTGTGTTCAGACAAAACAGAAGAAAACAAAACAGAATGAACTGCCACCACCCAGGTAACTTTGTTTAAGACTAGCTTGAAGCCAGGTGTGCTGTTTCTGATGTTCCTTCAAAGGCAGTTATTTCCCGTTACGGAAGCTCTCGAGGCCGGAGTGAGTGACAGGTTTACTGAGTGACATTCAAAGGTGCAGCTGCCCCTGCTGAAGCAATCACTGTTCTGTCCCTCTCAGGTGACCCTGAGAGCGTGGCCGGGGAGTACGGACGGCACTCCCTCTACAAGATGCTCGGCTACTTCAGCCTGGTAGGGCTGCTGCGCCTGCACTCACTGCTGGGGGATTACTACCAGGCCATCAAGGTGCTGGAGAACATCGAGCTGAACAAGAAGGTAATTGCCTGGCACCTCTTGCCTGTCTCTCCGGAGCCGGAGTGGCTGTCTGCTCCAGAGAAACTCTGATCTCTTAAGACAGATTTCCAGGATTGAAATTGAGACTAAAGCCATGCCAGTCATTCCAGGGAAAATAGGACCAGGGCAGTTGGGGTAGTTAATGGCACTTACCTTGTGTTCAGCAGTCTTTTGATTCTATTTTAAAAGCAGAACAGTAAGGGTAACTTTTTACTCTTGAGGAGGTTTTACCGGTCTAAAGAGTTAACAGAAGTTCTAAGGTGGTGAATCTCCTGGTAGGTGATTAGCTGTGGTGTTTTTCCTGGCCTCAGGAAATGGATACCTTTTGTTTGGTGTTTGGTTTGTGTGCATGTGTGTGTATGTATCCATCTGTCCATTTCTGTGTTGGACTTATTTGGAAAGAAAAAAAAGGTAAAATACAAAACTGGTGAGGCAGGAGGCTCACTGTGAGTTCAAGGCCAGCCTGGGCTACATAGTTCAAGGCCGGTCTAAACTACATGGCGAGACCTTGTCTCAATAAAACAAAACAAAACTGGGGTAATAGAAGACTTCGGAGCTGAAAGAGGTTTTAGAGGTCACCTGGTCCCATCCCTTCAGTTACTAGCTGGAGGAACGGAGGCCTCAAATCATGTCACCTTGTCAGTGACTGTCTCGCTGCAGAGCCAGACGGCCTCTGGGCAGGTCAGGGCCTCTGTGGGGAGGAGCTCTCCATGTTTCTGGCTGTGCTGCCGCTGGACCCCACTGACTGTCAGCTCATGGCTGCTTCCACTTCCGCAGAGCATGTATTCCCGTGTGCCAGAGTGCCAGGTCACCACCTACTATTACGTGGGGTTTGCATATTTGATGATGCGCCGCTACCAGGATGCCATCCGGGTCTTCGCCAACATCCTCCTCTACATCCAGAGGACCAAGAGCATGTTCCAGAGGACTACGTACAAGTATGAGATGGTGAGGGCTGCCACCCACACACCCTCCTCAGCTGCTTCCTTGGCCTGTTTCAACAGCTTTTGGTAAACACCATCCAAAATTCTGCTATTTTATATGTTTGTTTTCAACACTTTTTTTTTTTTTTTTTTTTTTTTTGTGGGTACCAGGGGTCGACCTCAGGACCTTGTGCGCCAGCAGGCGCCCGTGCCACTGAGCAATATCACCGGCCCCTTTTTCGTATGTGGGTTCTGGGAGTCGAACTCAGGACCTCACGCTTGCCAGGCAGGCACTTACGCTGCTGAGTCATCTCACTGGCCCAACACATTTTTTAACTTCATTATTTTATTTTAAAATTTAAATACTGTTATTAGTACGTTAGTAGTAGATTCTTCATGAAGAGCTAGTACATGTACATATCTTAAAATTTTTTTTTTTTTTTTTTTTGTGAGTACCGGGGGTCGAACTCAGGACCTCGTGCGCCAGCAGGCGCCCGTGCTGCTGAGCAATATCACTGGCCCTTTTTTTGTATGTGGGTACTGGGAGTCAAACTCAGGACCTTGCGCTTGCCAGGCAGGCACTTATGCCGCTGAGCTATCTCACCGGCCCCATATCTTAATTCTTTTTCAATCCCTCCCATCCCTTGGACCATACATATATCTGTTTTCTTTTTTACACATTTGTGGCACATTATGACCCTGTTCCTCTTAAGGATTTATCACAATTCCCTTTTTTAACCTTACTTTCCTTCCCCTCCTCCCATATGCCAAAGATCTATCTCACTATTTCCTATCGTCTGTCTTTTATTTTGTGCTTTTTTTTTTTTTTTTGAGACAGGATCTCACTGTGTAGTGCAGGCTGGCCTTGAACACACTATGTAGCTCTAGCTGGCCTCAAACTCACGGCAGTCCTCCTGCCTCAGCCTCCTGAGTGCTGGGATTACAGGCGTGCACCACCACACCCGGCTTCATTTTTCTGTGTTGTAAACCTTCAGACACCTCACTTCCAGTTCTGTTATAAACTGTCTTTCCCCTACTGTAATGTAGAACACTTAATTCCTCTTCCTCCTGTGTATCTGTTTTGGTACCTCTGTCCCTTCTCCCCTTATTAGCCTATAGTGGCTGCTATTCTGCTTGCTACTTCAATAAAATAAACTTCTTAAGCTTCTGCCTGTGAGTGAGAACATGTGTATTTTCTTTCTGTTCCACAGGATAGTTTTTTCTTTTTTCGTGGTGCATGCTAGGCAAGTGCTCTACCATGGAGCTACACTCACTGCCTCTAGAGGATTATTTTTAATAGCTGGCCTCTCAAAAAAAAAAAAAAAATAGGTGGCCTCTCATTATGCCTATTTTTTGTATATGTTTTGTTTTGTTTTGTTTTTTTGAGACAGGGTCTTGCTGTGCAGTTCAGGCTGGCCTCGAACTCACAGCAGTACTCCTGCCTCAGCCTCCCGAGCACTGGGATTACAGCCATGCACCACCACACCTGGCTATTATGCTTGTTAACTTCAGATTATTAACACACACATACACACACACACACACACACACACAAACACACACCTGTCACTGCTGGAGATTGAATCTAGGGAGCACTGAATTACCCCCCCAATTTTATTTTGGCATAAACTCTTGCCAAGTTGCCCAGACTTAGCCTTGAACTTACGACCTTTTCAGCCTTAGACTCCTGAGTAGCTGGGATTACAGGCATGTGCCGCCATGACGTGCAGATCATTAATGTCTTGATAACGAGGACATTTTGTTGCACACCCTATGAGTGCCTACATTTACTCATTCAGCAACAGTGTGCTGAGTGTTCCCTGGGCTGTGGGTGTTTTAAATGACTTAGAAGGATGGAGGTTTAGGTTGGTGGCAGGATGCTTGCCTACCATATGCAAGGTCCTGGGTTCAGTCCCTAGGACTGCAAAATTAAATAAATAGCTGGATGTGACAGTACACACCTACAGTCCCAGCACTTGGGAGGCTGAGGTAGAAGGATTGCCACAAGTTTGAGGCCAGCCTGGACTACATAGACCCTGTCTCCAAAAACTGAAATAATTGAATGAATGAATGAATGAATATATGTATTTATATTCATTCACACACACACACACACACACACACACACACACAAAATGAGATGTGCCTAGCATGTGTGAAGCCCTGGGTTCAATCCCCAGCACTGCAAAAGAAAAAAAGGAAGACTTAGATGTGGCTGCTGCTCTCAGGCACTGAGCTGAGGATCAGATGGGCTCAAGATAGGTGGACTGGGAGGCACCTTCTACACAGAGAGGACAGCCTTAGCAGAGGGGTCAGGCCCTGAGGTGGTCGTGCAGCTCCCACAGCTGGGCTGGGCTACGGGACAAGCGCGGAGAGACTTGGGGTGGCAGATTTACACTAGTAACATAACTTTCGCACCCAGGTAGAGTACTTAGTCTTCTGGAGGCCCTGTGGTGGTGTCATAGGTTTCAGGGAACTGGATCCTGTTTGACCCACCAGCAAGGTATGGGGCAGAAGCTCAGTCCTGAGATGGTCCCAGTGAGGAGCCCAGGGGATGATTAAGGACGAGGCTCGGGCAGGAGCTGAGCAGAGCCGGAGGGAGGCTCAAAAGAGGCGCTGGGATAGTTGAGTGGTGCTGTGTGCCTGTGCGAGAAGAGAAAGTCTGTGCAGGCCATGGCTGGGAGGGTGGTGGGGCTGTGAGGGCAGCGGGGCTGTGTCCATCTCATTTGACCCCACCCCAACCTCCACCACCCCCAGATCAACAAGCAGAACGAGCAGATGCATGCACTGCTGGCCATCGCCCTCACCATGTACCCCATGCGGATCGACGAGAGCATCCACCTCCAGCTGCGGGAGAAGTACGGTGACAAAATGCTGCGCATGCAGAAGGGTGACCCGCAGGTCTACGAGGAGCTCTTCAGCTACTCCTGCCCCAAGTTCCTGTCACCTGTCGTGCCCAACTACGACAATGTGCACCCCAACTACCACAAAGAGCCCTTCCTGCAGCAGCTCAAGGTGTTCTCCGACGAGGTGCAGCAGCAGGCCCAGCTCTCCACCATCCGCAGCTTCCTCAAGCTCTACACCACCATGCCTGTGGCCAAGCTGGCCGGCTTCCTGGACCTCACCGAGCAGGAATTCCGCATCCAGCTCCTCGTCTTCAAGCACAAGATGAAGAACCTGGTGTGGACCAGCGGCATCTCTGCCCTGGATGGCGAGTTCCAGTCTGCCTCTGAGGTTGACTTCTACATCGATAAGGTATGGGCCGTGCCCTGCACCAGCATCTCTCATCATCGTCTGACCACCATCTCAAACCTAGTAGGTTGGGGGTTGCCCATTCCTAGAGCAAGGTTTGAGGTGGTGGGAGCACAGGCTGCAGCATGAAATATGGTGCTCAGGAAGGCTGTGTTGAGAACGTGAACTGGAAGCCAAGACCAGAAGGAGGAGAGCATCCCAGGCAGAGGGAGCAGAGAGAGCTAAGGGCCAGGGCAGAGCCATGTGTGCTTGAGAAAGGCTGCAGAATGGCCAAATGGCCAGAGAGAGGCGCTGTGGTCCAGGTGAGGGTGGAGTACAGTGAGGGCTGCTTGGTGCACTGTCGGAAGCACTTTGCAAGGGGAGCCACTGTCCTGATTTCTGACACCATGGATTAGTGCTGATTGCCTGTGAGCTGTGTATAATGGGTTTCTCTGATTCTGTGTCATTTCTCTTGCTTGACGTTGAGAGAACGATCTTCCGTTTTTACTGTGCGTAGCTGTGGTTTGATTACACGTACTGCCTTACGATAGTTTAGCATCTGCTGCACTGATCTTTCTGCAGTTCCTCCATGCCCTGGTGATGGGCATTTGCATGGTCTTGGGTGTTACATGTAATACACAGAAGGTTTGAGTTTCTTTGTTTTTACTGAGTCTTGAACCCAAGGCCTTGACCATGCTAGGTAAGTGCTGTAGCACTGAGCTACATCCCCAGAACTTTCTGTTTGTTATTTATTTAGGTAGGTTTTTTTTGAGACAGGGTCTCGCTATGTAGTTCAGGCTGGCCTTGAACTCACTATGTAGCCCAGGCTGGCCTAGAACTGGGAGTGATCCTCTCCTGTCTCAGCCTCCCGAGTGCTGGCATTACAGGCATACGCCACCATGCCTGGCCCCAGGGTGGTCTTGAACCTGCAATCCTTTTGTCTCAGCCTCCTGTGGCAGAGATTACAGGCATGCACCACCACACCTAACTTATGTAAGGTTCCGTAGAGTGGCTACCAGTGGCCTTTTGGTTCAATTGATCGATTGACTGATCTATCTGCGTATCTATCATTTATCTGCGTATGTGTGCAATTCTTTTCATAGGGACACCCAGACAGTGTGGCAGTGGTTTCCTCAGGAGGAGAGGCTGTTGAAGGATAGTGTGTGTTTTCATTGTTGTGATTTTAAGTTCAAGCTGGACATTTTAATGTCCTGAGGAGGTTTTTTAAAGAACCAAGTAGTTCTGTTTTCTTAAGTGAGATTTTCCAGATTTAAAAGACCCCCGACTCCTAGAAGGGCTTTCTGCCCAGTGCTGCCTCCCAGTTTGTGAAGGAAGCCATCTGTTCTTTTCGGGCAGGCTCAGATCCCTGATGGGAAATTGCAGCAGTGCTGGGTCCGGGGACGAGTATCTTCTGTCTCTTCTAGAATATTCTTAGCCAGTGTCTCTCAGATATTATTTGATCCCTTCTCCTCTGTTAGCCTTATTTAATGTTTGTTAGAACTTGTTGTGTCCTCCGTGTCTCTTGTGGTACTCAGGATTAAGCCCAGGGCTTCCCACTGATCTACTCCCTAACCTTTTTATTTTTATTTTGAGATAGGGTCTTCCTAAGTTGCCCAGGCTGGCCTTGAACTCAAGATCCCTCTGCCTCAGCCTCCTGAGTAGCTGTTGACTCTAGGTTCATGCTGGCTCTTTTTGTTTAATTGACACATAGTGATTGTGTACAACGTGTGATGATTAGATCGGGGTAATTGGCATGTCTGTGGTCTTGCACATTCATTGTTTCTCTCCACATCTTTTAAATCCTCTTCCGTGTACTCCATCTTTTTGTCTCCTATGTGCTGGGTAATTTCTTTTGATTAACCATTCTATCCATAATTAATTCTCTTTAACTCTGCCCATTTCTTCCTTTCTCTTCTATTTTTTTTTTTTTTTTTAACTCAAGGTCTCCTTTGGTGCTTAGTTGTTTTTTTTTTTTACTGCACATGGTTCATTGTTCTTGAGAAACGATTTGCCAGCATTCCTTGAGGCCTAGGCTGCACATCCATTCCTCTAGAGGGACTTGCTTTGTCTCTTCAGGGTGCTTGCAGATGTTATTGATCTGGGGGCTACTGTAAATTCAGCTCAGTGACCAAGGTCCCTGATGCTACAGGAGGCAAGCCCAGGCTGGAGCAGAAGAGTCACCTCTCTTCTGTTGAGACGTAAGTCGACATCTCTGGGACTTTTTTCTTTTGTGCTGGGGCCTCAAGCCACTGAGCTAAACCACCCCAACCCTAAGGGATGCCCCCCCACCTTTGCTTGGCACGGGAGTGAACTGGGAGTTCACTTTGGTTCACGTTTATCTCGAGATGAATTCCTTTGGGATCCCAGCATTATAAGTAGGGTCTTATACTACAGTACCAAGGCAGAGGGTCTTCTGTGCTTAGAGTGGCTTCTGTTTTCCTTACATAGTTCTTTTATTTGCTCATCAACTCTCATGCTGTAAGAGTAAAAAAAAAAAAAAAAAAAAATTACTAGCTAGGAGTGGTAGTGCACACCTATAATCCTAGTGCTCTGAGAGGCTAAGGAAGGAGGATTCCAAATTCGAGCCCAGCTTGGGTAACTTAGTGAGACCCTGTCTCAAAATTTTAAAAATTGGAGGAGGTGGGATGCTGGGATGTAGTTTGAAGGCCCTCAGTTCAATCCCCAATATTGTGATAGATGAATGAATGAATGAATGAGTGAGTGAATTATATAGTCCGGTGATTATTATCTAATTCCAGAACATTTCCATCCTCTGAAAAGAAACTCTTCATTAGCAGTCACTCCCGGTTCCTCCTTTTCCCCATCCCCAGCAAAGTGCTAACCTACTTTTCTGTCTCTGTGGATTTGCCTGTTCTTGACATTTCCTATAAATGGAATCCTGTAACATGTGGCCTTTTGTGCTGGGCTTCTTTCACTGAGTATGTTTTCAGGGTTCATCTACCTTGTAACATTATCAGCATTATCACATTATCACTTGTAAAGTCTTCCCACTGCTCCTCGTTAAATAGACACTGGAGCTCTTCCCAGTAGCGCCCCCCCCCCCCCCGTGAGCTGTGGCCCTGCGTCTGCGCCGTGAGCTGTGGCCCTGCGTCTGCGCTGACCATTGCTTCCCTGCAGGACATGATCCACATCGCAGACACCAAGGTCGCCCGGCGCTACGGGGATTTCTTCATCCGACAGATCCACAAGTTTGAAGAGGTGAGAGGTCCAAGAGGGCGGCCTGGTGGTTGAGGGCAGAGATGAGGAAGTGGGTGGGGAGCTTGTAAACATTTTGTCCCAGTGTGGACCTAGCCTGGCTGGTTGTGGGGCTTGGGATGGAGCCGGGCTGGAGCAGTTGCTGCGTCAGCCCTCTCTGGGCATCTCTTTCCTCGCTCTCCTCTGCCTGTGTGGGGCCGCTCCCTCCCGCCCTGCCCTTTCCTAATATGGGCGGGTGCTGCCTGCTCTTTTCCTATTCATCCTGCCCCTTGGCGGGGCTCTCAGCCTAGACAGGTCTGACCAGTTCCTTCAGGATGGAGGACAGGATGTGTTTGGTTTTTTGGTGGGGGGTGTTGAGACAAGGTCTCACTTCGTAGTGCAGGCTGGCCTTGAACTCACTATGTAGCCCAGTCTGGCTTCCAACTCACAGCGATTCTCCTGCCTCAGCCTCCTGAGTGCTGGGATTACAGGCATGCACCACCATGCCCAGCTCAGCAGGCTCTGTTTTGATGGAGTCGATACATTCTGTGCCTGGTCCTATAGAAGGTTTTGGGTCTGAGTTTGGGTGTCCCTTTGTGGCCATTGTTGGAGCCACTGCGTTGTGGTGCTTGGGGTTGTCCAGCAGAGGCCAGGCTTCTCCTGCAGAATGACAAGAGAGCCTGGTGCCCTTTCTGCCTTGTAGCCAGCCAGGTCCTGTAGGGCTGAGGGCTGGTGCTGGCTTCCACCAAGGATCCTGCTTCTGGGGAAAGGAGGAAGCTGGAGCTCAACGGGACTCGCCACTCAGAAGCAATGGACTGTGCAGGGTCAGTGAATGTCTGGCTTTCCAGACATGGGGACACCCACACCAGAGGTGCCCTCCCTGGCTTCAGAGGGTTGCTGGGAGAGACTTAGTGACTACACACACTGTCCATGTCTCATTTTGCTTTTATTTGTTTTTGCAGTGCTGGGGACTGAACCCAGAACCTTCACGCTGGCTATGTCCCCAGCCCTTTTTTAATTTTGAGACAGGGTCTTGCTAAGTTGCCCAGGCCAGGCTTGACCGTTCAGGCCTCCTGACTCAGCATCCCTGGGTGCTGAGATTCCAGGCGTGTGCCACCATGCCCAGCTCTAACTTTGCTTTTGTTCCTTTCTAGCTTAACCGAACCTTGAAGAAGATGGGACAGAGACCCTGAGGACATTCACACTGATTAGTCTGGAACCTCTTTTGACCTTATAAGTGGGAAGAGTTCTTGTCACCATGAACCCTTTACCGCATCAGCCATCAGTTGAGTTGAAATTTATTCAAATTAAGGACTGAAACATTATAAGCCGATTTCAGTAAAGGATCTTTGGAGCTAGATTTGTCTTCTCATTATTGGGAGGAGGTGTACTAGGATCGGGCTGCGGTCCACCCCTTCCCCTGTGTCTTGTTTTCATGGTGTGTCGCTTACAGCCGGCACACTGAAATCTCATCTCCCATGTTTTACGACACTGTGGAGTTGACAGGGCATTTCACAGTCCATATAGTACCTGTGCCAGGAATTCCATGAGGTTTAAGTGACCTGCCGTAATATGTGTGTCATCTTAGCAACAGTGCTGGGCCTGGGAGAAAGGTGGGCGCCTCTACTGCCAGGAGCTGTCCCCCCAGGTCTCCGTAAGTATGCGTGGCCCTTACAGCTCGGATGAGCACAATGCCCCATTTCATTGACAAGGAGGTGGAGCTGGGGTAATTAAATGACCTGACCAAGGGCACACAGCTGTCGAGAAACCAAGCATTGGCTCCACACTGCTGTTCTTACTGTCTGCTGCCCAGGCAGAGCCGAGTCTGCTCTGTGTCTCCCGTGGGCCCTCTGAGAGATGGTTCTGTTACCCTGGGTGTTGGTGCCAGTGTTAGTGTCAATGGGCTGGGCATGGACTGGCTCTCAGCCAGTTGTGGTGTCAGCCTCGTTCCTGGCAGAGAAAATGAGGGTGGGAATCCACCTTCCTGAGCAGATGTGCGGAGTGCAGTGCTGTGCGGTGCCCGCTAGCGCCTCGCCCGCAATGGTGCTCAGTTGGAGGCCACACACACTTGGAGTCCGTCAGCCCCTTTGCCGTTGATTCCATGATCCCTGTTGAGCGCTGCTGCAGTGGGTTCCCAAGGATGGTTGCCAAGAAGATGGGTCCACATCTAGCCCCACACGCTGTTGATGTGACCTTTTGTGGAGAAGGTCTTCGAGGATCTACATCCCCAGCCCTGTTTCATTTTTTGTATTTTATTAGGGTTTCCCTAAGTTGTTCAGGCTGGGCTCGACCTTGGGATCCTCCTGCCTCAGCCTCCCAGAGTCCTGGGATTCAGCCATGTGCCACCATGCCTGGCCTAAACTGGGTCTTTTATTATTATTATTTATTTTATTGTGGGTGTGGGTGGTACTGGGGATTGAACTCAGGCCCTTATGCATGCTAGGCAAGCACTCTACCACTGAGCTACATCCCCAGCCCTAAACTATGGGTCTTAAAGTGATATCATCTGGGACTATCCAAGTGAGCCCTGAGACCAGTGACAAGTACCCTTACAGGAGACACACTGAGGAGAGATGTGGGCCAGGAGGAGAGCGGGCAGGTGTCAGAGCTCCACAGCCACAAGCTGAGGAATGGGTGGGGCCACCAGAGGCTGGAAGAGGCTCTCCCAGGCGCGGACACCTCCACTTGGACTTTTGTCATCCAGAACTAGGAGCGATGGGTTTCTGTTCGAAGGCACCAAGTTGTGGTGATTTGTTACAGCAGCCGGGGGAGCGCAATGTGTACTGGGACACTGGGATTTTATGAGCAGAAGACTGGGTGGCTGCCAGCCAGGCCGTGCAAGGCCAGGGAGAAATCGAAGTGGGGAAGACCAAGTCCCTGTGTTTGTGGGGTCACTGTTCAGTGGGTGGGAAGACAGGTGATAAACTTGTGTGCTGGATGGCGATACTGGGTTGCAGGGAAATCAAGGGTAGGGGGTCACACTGACAGGTGTCATCACACAGAGACTGGGAGGGCAAGGAGGCAGACGCCGCAGCTCCCTGGGCGACAGCTTTCCAGACAGGAAAACCAGCACAAAGGTCCTGAAGCCAGAGCACACTCTGTACCCAGGAAATGTCGCAAGTCTGGTTGGACCAGATGGGCCAGAGGAGAAACTGGGCCTGGTGGTGCACACTACAGGGAGGCTGAGGCAGGAAGATTGTGAGTTTGAGGCCACCTTATGCAGTTTAGCCAGACTGTTTCAAAAGCGGCTGGAGAGAGAGCTCAGTGGTGGAGTGCCACTGGGTTCCATCCCCAGTATCCCCCAAAAAGGGGAGGCTTGAGTAGATGATAAGGCCTGTGACTTGAAGTCTGAGGGAGGTGGGAGCCATTCTTCCCCAGAAGGTAAAGGATTGTTCAGGGCCCCAGAGCGAGAGAACGGAGTCAGGATTTGAAAGAACGCCTGTGCTGTTTCTGGAACAGCCTCACCTCCCAAAGGAGGAGAAAGCAAAAGCATTCTCTCCCTAAACATGTAATCAGTTTAAACACTGGTGAAACTTGGTTCCTCTCCAAGCCCCTCATCTGTGACCTTACTGGGTCCTCGGGGTGGCCATGGGGACCTGCCAAGCATTTTGACAGCTTCCACCCCACTCGCTGCCTGTCCACCACCTGCTTCTCTGGCTAGGGGAGGGCCGTGCTTTGGCCTCTCCTGAGGACTGTCACCTGCTGTCCCCACCACTGGTCCCGACACTGGCAAGGGTGGCTGTGGGAATCCAGACATCTGAGCGGCTCTCACGGGTGAACTTGCTTTGAACTCCACATCAGAGTTTCACAGTTCAAGGCCCTTTCTCCCCTGAGAGCGTTTGGCCAGGTTAAAGTGTACATCCTGACCCGGCGTCGTGGCGCTCTTACGACTGCCCCACTGCTGGAGCCCAGGGTCACACAGACCCAGTGTGTTCTGGCCCAGCAGGGTGCTGGGCAGCACAGCCTCGGGAGGGGCAGGCACAGCTGACCTCCGCCTGGCACCGCGCAGTCAGCAGCTGCTGCCAACTTGGCGGAGTTTGATTCCATTTGCCCAGAGTGGAGCGAGTGGGTTCAGAATCTCGTCCATAAGGAGAGCTGGGCTTTTGTTATGGGTCAGATCTGGGTCGTGCTGAGTACCAGACATTTCCACTGACAGAGACAGTGGCATAGGAGTGTGGGGCTTGGTCAGGATCAGGTCTGAGTCCTGACTGCCACATATTAGCTGAGTGACTGTGGCCTGAGTGAGGTCACAGTGTGCATTTCTGTTGATTAAATTTTGTAAAGTTCTTAGCCCAGCAGCTGGTGCGTGATTAAGGAACGGAGGCCATTATTACTAGCCATCTGTGACCTTGGCAGTCATAGATCATACAGGCAGAAAGGTCGTATGTGAAGTAGCCTGGCAACTTTGTTCGTTTTGTCTTGTTTTGTGGTACTGGAGATTGAATCCAGGGCCTTTACACTGAGCTACCGTCCCAGTCTTCCCCAACACTTTAAATTTTGAGGCAAGGTCTAAGTCTAAATTGCCTAGGCTGAACTAGAACTTGCAGTCCTCCTGCCTCAGCCTTCCAGAGTACTAGGATTATAAAAGTGTATGCCACCACCAATTACTTATTTTTGCACTGCTGGGGAATTGAACCCAGGACCTCCTATGTGCTAGGCAAGCTGAGCGCTCTGCCGCAGAACTACAGCCCCAGCCCTGGCCACAAACAATTGAGCCTGGCAACTCTGTGGTGGAGCTGGGACCTGCAGCCTATAGACACCACTGCTCATCCCTCAGACCAGAGGGAGGCCCGGGGCTGGGGCACAGTGCAGAGGTAGAGTTCGTGCTCGGCCTGCGCCAGGTTCTGGGTTCTGTCCCCAGCACCCCAGGAAAGGCCAGTGAGGAGAAGTGGAGAAGTATACAGAGAGGCTGAGGCACTTGTCCAGGGCAGCCCAGCAAGTGCAGAGAGGGGTGGGAGGCTCACAGGAGGTGGGGAGGTTACAGAGGATAGGACATGGGGCTGCAGGGGGCAGAGCCCAGCTCTCTGGCTTGGGCACCTGGGTGGTGGCAGGGGCACCTGGGTGGTGGCAGAGCCACCTCAAGGGGCAGCGCTGGAGCAGGTTGGGAGCAGGAGGCAGGGGCAGGGTAGAGAACTGTGGCCCCCACAGGAGTTTGGGGAGCTGGTGGGACATCAGGCAGAGGTTCCCAGGTGAAGAGCTGGGGCTGGAACCAAGTGGAGAGAGCTTGTTGAATGGATGACGGACGCCTGAGGAATAGATGAATGAGGATTGAAAGAAAGGATTATCAGCAAATGGTGGCTGTGCTCAATTCTTTGTGGAACGGAGAGGCACGGATGGACAGATGGGTCACTGTCCACTGTCCAGCCACTGTCCACTGTCCAGCCCCCAGTGCGGGGAAACTGTGGCCGTGCCTGCCAGGCTCTTCCCGCCCATCGTTTCCGTTCTGCTCATCCAGCCCCAGCATGCCCTGCAAAGTGCACACCGAAGCCAGTGTGGGGTGGGGCTGGGCAGGGCTGAGCGGCCTCCAGGTTGGGGAAGGGGTTCAGGAAGAGGCTGAGAGGGGGTGGGGGATGGGCCTCCGATGCTGACCAGCGGTTTCCTGAGGTTTTCTGGAAAGAGAGGGTACTCTGGAAAGAGAGGGTACGGGAAGCAGCAGCCCATCCTGGTTCCCATGGCTCCACATTCCTGCCAAGCCTGCTGTGAAAACTGGCTTTTCCCTATTCCTGACCCACCCTCCCTGATCCACCCACACCTAGCCATGATCAGAATTCCTCCTGCACCTGCTCACCCCATCTTCCTCTGGGCCAGCAGCCTGGGAGGGGGGCCTGTCCTCCCTCCAGTCATGGCCAGGGACAGGAGGGGTGCTCCTTCAGGGCTCGTGTCCTGACACTTAAAATGGGCAATTTGAGCCACGTGGCTCCAGCCTCTGTCCTTGTCAGTCAATGGCGACTGTCATTCCTCCTGCTCTTGGGCCTTTTGAAATCTCTGAATCTGACGCCAGACGGTTGACCCAGGTGTGCGGTGTTACTCATATCCGCACAGCTGTGTCACACTGTGCCACCTGGGGGCGAGGCGTGCCCTGTCTCCCATCTGTTCGATTCAGAGGGCTCACTTTCTGTTTCTGACAGGAAGAGCTGCCTGGCTTGCAGGATGGCCTGGAGTCAGGTAACTGGGAAGCAAGCAGGCCATTTCCTATGTGTGACAGCCCCTTCCTTGTTGCTGAATCCTCAGAGAAGGGACCTTCCTGTGTCAGGAAATCTCAGGAGCTGTTTCCACTCTTCTGTCGTCAACTTGCAGAGAGGCCAGGTTGATACTGAGGGGAAGAAGAGTGCTCGCTAATGGCCCAGAGCCCCTGGACTCCCCTAAAACTGCAGCCGGCCGTAAGCAGGGGGCTTGCCATGGAGACAACTCTGAGCAACAGGAGCCCAAGTCTTAGGGCTGTGAACACCACTTTAGCGGCCATACAGCCTCTGGCCTACTGGGGAGACCCCAGTATGAATATATGAAAGGAAGGTGGGAAGTTCCCCCAAGGCCGAGGCCAGAGGCCGGCACTGCCCCAGGGCTGGCTTTTGGCACCGTGGGTCTGCTCCTTAGTGCGTCTGGGTCTGGGCCACAGAGCTGGGGCTCCTGGGAGGGCTCTTCCCCACCTGCATCAGGAAGGCCACAGTGGGTAACCCAGTGGTGAACTGGACACGCACCTGCCTCCACTCACAGGCCTACAACTTGGCGGTGAAGGAGGTTCTTTGTGAGATCAGGAGGAGTGAGCCTGGCTTCCAGCAAGCTGTGTTGCCTCTCAGCCTCACTCTGAACAGCGCAGAACACCCAGCTCAGGGCCGAGGAGTCAGCGACATGATGCATTTCACACCTGCTGGGCTGGGCTGGGCTGTGGCTCTGTGCTAAGGTGCTTGCCTAGCATGTGTGAGGCCCTGGTTCAGTCCTCAGCACTGCTGAAAACAAACAGAGCCACAGTGTCCGGAGTACAGTGGTGTCCAGGACAGTTAGCTGTCTGTCTGATTCTGCATCTCATACCTATGCACAGATCCTAATTGTTGCTCTTCCAAACTGAACCCCACTTCCTGAAGCCTTCCTTGACACACCCCAGCCAAAAGGGCATGGATCTCAAGAAGGCATTCATGCCGAGGGCAGAGAACTCGCTCAAGCCAACCCAGAGAGGCTTCAAGAAGTGGGGTTCAGGAATTGGAAGAGCAGCACTTAGCAATCCAGGAGTAGCTGAGAGGCGGGCAAGATAGCCGAGACCTCCCCTTCCGAGTGCCTCCCCGACCCTGAGCAAAGCCCTGGGCTCCATCTCTCCTCTCAACACATGGATGGGGCTGTGCTAGACTGGGAAGTGGCCAGGCTGGACATTTCAGTAGCTTCTTTGACCTGCCCAGCTCCTGGGATCATCCCAGAGACAAAGTCCGAGCATTTCCTAGCTCAGCGAGCACCCGACCTCCCAGTGACGGGCAGCACCCAGTCGTGTTCTGGAGGGCTTAGTTGGAGGCAGTCTGGTCTGGAGATCCGGCAGCGCCCACCTGCGCTGGCCAGGTGGATTTTCCCCGGCGTGTATGGACACATGTGGGAGGGTGGTCTGGACAGAGAGGCTTGAAACAGCACCCATCTCAGACAGTCGGGATTCCAGGGACCCAGGCTGCAGGCGGCGGCGGCGGCGAGGGCTCAGGGTGCTGTCCTGGCACGCTCGGAGCCGCCTGCCGTGCCTGCCCCCAGCCTCCCACTTGCCTTCCACTGTCCGGCCCGCTCCTGGGGCCCACAGTGCGCCTATTGTGCCCCGCTCTGCCAGGCTGTCCCCCGGGAAGCAGCTCAGAGCCAAGGGTCTGGGGCACAGCCTGGGCGGAAGAGTGGTCGGAGCCACAAAAGCAGCCGTGGAACCTGGAGAATCCAGGGCCAAGAATCCCAGATTCTGATGCTAAAGATGCTTAGAAATGTGCTGCCCTGCGTTAGGAATCACAGATGCTGCAGCTGCCGTCTGTCCAGCCGGAGGGGACAGCCTTGTGCCGTCCCACTCTTTCATCTCATTTGCTTTTTTTCATTCTAAAAGTTGTGTTGGTGCCTCCCTGAGTTACCCAGATTTCTCATCTTTCCAGTGATCTGTCTGTGGCCCTGCTGCTGAGTGGGCACATTTTTTCTTGCTTGCTTGGGGCTGGTTTTATTTTAAAATTAGAGCCTAGGGCTGGAGGGGGAGCTCTGTGATAGAACGTTTGCCTGGGACAAGGCCTCGAGTTCCATCCCCAGCACCACAAAAAAATAAATAAAATAAATAAGAAAATTTAAAGTAGGGCCGGTGAGATGGCTCAGAAGCATAAGCGCCTGCCTGGCAAGCGTGAGGTCCTGAGTTCCACTCCCAGTACCCACATACGAGAAAAAGGGCCGGTGATATTGCTCAGTGGCACAGGCGCCTGCTGGCGTGCGAGGTGCTGAGTTCGACTCCCAGTACCCACATACGAAAAAAGGGCCGGTGATATTGCTCAGTAGCACAGACGCCTGCTGGTGTGTGAGGTCCTGAGTTCGACCCGTAGTACCCACCAAAAAAAAAAAACAAAACGTAAAAGTAGAACCTGATTTCCATGCAATGACATTGCAAGCAATGCCATATTGGTATAAAAAAGTTAAAATGCAATGCTTTTTTTTTTGTCTTTTTGAGAGAGCATTTCACTATGCAGTCTAGGCTGGACTTGAACTCACTTTGTAGCCCAGGCTGGCCTTGAACTCATGGTGATCCTCCTGCCTCAGCCTCCCAAGTGCTGGAATTATAGGCGTGTGCCACCACGCCTGGCTTTGCAATGCTTTTTTTAAGCGAGTGCTTAATACTATAACTAGAGCAGAAGTTTAAAAAAATTAATCAGTGGTAAATATGGTATGGTTCCACTTATATAAATTCCCGAGGGGAGTCAAATTCAAATAGACAATAGCTAGATGTGGTAGCACATGCCAGTAATCCCAGCACTGGGGAGGATGAGACAAGCGGATTGCTGTGAGTTCAAGGCCAGCCTGAACTACACAGCGAGACCCTGTCTCAAAATAAAAGAAAAAAAGACAGAAAAATAGAACGGTGTAATCCCAGCACTTGGGAGGCTGAGGCAAGAAGAATGTTGCAAGTCCAAGGCCAGCCCAGGCTACATAGTGACTTCAAGACCAGCCTAAGCTACATAGTGAGACCCTGTCTCAAACCAACCAACAAACAAGCCAAAACCCACAAAACAACAACATAGAATATAGAATGGTGTCCGCAGGGCTGAGGAGAAGAAGGAGGGGTGTTTAACTGTTTGATGGCTGCAGAGTTTTGGTTGGGAAAGATGAAAAACTCTGGAGGTAATAGTGGCGGTGGCTGCACAACGCTGTACCCTAAAACATGGCTGACACGGGAAATTGTATGTATGTGTATTTTACAATTAAAAATATCCAACTGGTAAAACAGTTAGTTATACTAGCTAATTGCACTAAGTGAAGAACCCAGACACAAAGATCACAAGTGTATGTAAGATTCCATTTATAGGAAATCCAGACGAATTTCCTGTAACAGGCGAATCCAGACACTGAGCATGGATCTGTGGGTGCCAGCGGCTGGGGGTTGGGAGGTGGAAGGGAAATCCACAGTGCTGGCCAATGGGTCCGCAGAGTTTGGGGCGATGCAAATGCCCTAAAATTAAACAGTAGCAATGGTGGCACAATTCTGGGAATACATGAAAAACAGTGGAACCGTACTTTTTTATGAAAATATTTTATTAACAACAAAGACTATGTGTTTTAGGCAGTGGGCTGACCAGAATGATCTTTGTGAGTCTTGCAATCAGGAACTGTACTTATTTTTTTTGGCGCTGAGAATCAAACTTAGGACCTCGTGCTTGCCAGGCAGGCACTGTGCCACTGAGCTATACCCAAGAACTGTACATTTTTCAACTCTGAATGTTATGGTATGTGAATTATGTCTCAATCCAGCTGTTATTTGAAAAAGTTGTATTTGCTAGTTGTTACAAATTTTAACCATAGTTGTAAAAATGGAGTCTGCCATATCCCCTAACTTACTATCAAGATTAACCTCTGACTGCATTTGGACCTGTATCCTTTTCTCCTGATGTTTAAAATTCTATGTGTGTCGGGCCGGTGAGATGGCTCAGCGGCGTAAGCGCCTGTCTGGCAAGCGCGAGGGCCCGAGTTCGACTCCCGGATCCCACATACGAAAAAAGGGCCGGTGATATCGCTCAGCGGCACGGGCGCCTGCTGGCGCGTGAGGTCCTGAGGTCGACCCCCAGTACCCACAAAAAAAAAAAAAATTCTGTGTATCTGGGCGTAGTAGTGCATGCCTGTAATCTCAGCACTCAAGAGGCTGAGGCAGGAGGATTGCCATAAATTCGAGGCCAGCCTGGGCTTATTCAAGACAACCTGAATATATAGCAAGACCCTGTGTCAAGAAACAAAACCAAACAAAATTCTATGTGTATATATGTGTTTAGATACATAATCTCTATACGTATACTATGTGTGTAAGTTTTACAAAAATGGGATCCCATTTACCACAGCTTGCTCTTTTTGGTAGTACTGGGGACTGAACCCGGGTGCTTCACACTGAGCTACATCCCCAGTCCTTTTAATTTTTTATTTTAAGACATGATCTTGCTAAGTTGCTCAGGCTGGGCTCAAACTTGTGACCCTCCTTCCTCAGCCTCCCAGAGTATTGTGATTGCAGTTTTTTTTTTTTTCAATTCTTTTTGGGACGTATTTCTGTTTCTTTTGTTTTTGTTTTTTTAAGAGATGTAGTCTTGCTGTAATGCCCAGAATGGCCTTGAAGTTCTGGGCTCAAGTGATCCTTTAGTCTCAGCCTGCCAAGTAACTGGGAATACAGGCGTGTGCTACCGCGCCTGGCTTCCTGTGACATGCATTATCGCAGCTGTGTGAGTTTTGTTGTCCAGCTGTGCTGCAACTTGACTGCCTGGTCCCTTACTAAGGGACACTCAGGTCGTTTCCAGGACTTTACAGCTCGTGAACATCTCTGCGTGTGGATCTCGGGGGCCCTGGGGCAGCACTATCAGAAGACAGAATCCTGGAAACGGGCCTGCCCCATCACATGGGTGGATCTTCACCTACTGATGGTGACACTGAGCCTTGGGCAGATGACATCTTTATCTGGGGTCTTTTGGCGAGTCAGTGGCAAAGAGGCACAGTTTGGGTGAATGTGCTGGGGGGCAGCTGCTCCCACCCCAGGAACACATATGTCACCTCAGGCTCTGAGACAGATGCACCTCTGAACAGGTGCACAATGAGGGGGCCAGGACCGATGGCCAGAGGTTCCCAGGTGGCCATGATGACCTTCTTTGTCCCCAAACCCTGTGTCCCATGCACAGGGGTTCCTGTCCCTCTCAAACTTAACCTTAGGATCTCTGTATGAAAATAGATATGTGCCCCGGCCCGGATCAGCCACTGGCCCATTCTCACCAGTAGGCAGGTAGTTCAGTGGGAGAGCGCTTGCCTAGCATGCACTTGGTCCTGGGTTTGATCCCCAGTACTCCCCCACCCCCCAAAATGAAAGGATTCAAACTCTGCTCTCTGTCATGATGTCTCTCACTGGCTTGCTTTCAACCTACCTTCTTGGCCTGTCATTCAATTGAAATGTCACCATCTTGGTGGCCACCCTGTGTGTCCCTATCAGTCACTCTCTTACACCCTTTTTCCCTTGCAGTTCTGGGAAACAAACCCATAGCTTCACACATGCTAAGCAGATGCTCTACCAGTGAGCTACATCTCCAGCCTTACTGAATTATTAAAAAATAAAACAGAAGCCAGGTGTGGTGGCACACGCCTGTAATCCCAACACCATGGAGGCTGAAGCAGGAGGATCACCGTGAGTTCAAGGCCAGCCTGGGCTACATAGTGAGTTCAAGGCCAGCCTCCAAAGCAAGACCTTGTCTCAAAAAACAACAAAACAAAACAGAAAAACACTGAATTAAGGGCTCAAGTCACTCAGTCCTGATCCTGAAATTGTGGCAGGATTTTGAGCAACTACCTGCCTTGTGATCTGCCTGCGGCTTCAGACTTCACCTGTAAACACAGGCCCACCCTCACATGAACCCCAGATTCACAGTCTATACAGCATTTCCCCAGCCATGACCTCACCTGAGTGCCCACAAGCCTGGGCCAGCCAGGGCTGAGGCAAGATCATTACCCCCCTCACGGGGGAGAAAACTGGGGTTTGCCAGGCTGAGTCGTCTGACTTGTGGTCACACGGCTGTGGTTGTGCATGTTCTCTCCTCCTGCTGCGGCGAGCTGAGTTTATAAATCCCGCAAGTGTGGGGCCGGGGATATAACTCAGTGGCACAAGCACCTGCCTGGCAAGTGCAAGGTCCTGAGTTCAATTCCCAGTACCAAAAAAAAAAAAAAAAAGACTAAAGACCTCAAGTGAAGCCCCACATACCGCTCATGGAACCCCAGGGGCTGTGCTGTATAAGCTGTTATGGCAACAAGAGGGACAAGGCCAGATCTGGAGCAGTCTTCGGGGACCTAAAGGGAGCCCCTTAGGACACAATTCTTCTTGAGATGTACACTATTTTGGGGATATAAAATATATAATATTTTGAGGGGGTGGCACTGGGGATTGAACCCAGGGCCTTGCGATGAGCTATATCTTCAGCCCACATATATATATTTTTTAAAGCAAAGGGGTCTTATTTTCTCATTCATGCCTTAATCATCATTTCGAGTACCTGCCTAGTTGGTGTAATTACGAGCTCTTGCTACAGAACCAAAGCTGGCTTACCAGGGGACACGGAGGTCGCATCCCTGTTCTCCCACAGGCTCTGGCGCCCAGGACACCTCTCTCCTTCTCTCTGAGGGCAGTCACCTGGACCCTTTCTATCCCAAGACACGGAGAGCACTGCGCTGTGCGGGCCTTCCCTCTCCTTCACAGGGCAGGGAAGCGGTTCTGGGACAGAAGGGCGCGGAGCTGGAGTGTGGACCACGGAGACCAGGTTGCTGAAGGTGGTGACTGTGTGCTCCAAGCAGTGTCCCCCAAGGTTCCAGCCCTTATATTTTCGAGACAGGGTCTGTGTTGCCCAGGTTGGCCTCAAATTTACTGCTCTCCTGTCTCAGCCTCCCAATGGCAATCCTCCTGCCTCAGCCTCCTGTGTACTGGGATTATAGGTGTGCACCACCACACCTGGCTCCCTCCTGGGTTTTAATGAGTCCTGGGTGGCCTTTACAGCCAGGATGCATGCTGGGGATCCTGAGTCTATGGCTATGATTTAACGGCAGCACCTGGACCCTAATTTTCTGGAGTTGTTTTCTGTAGGATACAGAGCAGAAGGTGGCACCCCACGGCTGGTGACGGGCCAAGAAGATTGGCTGGGCTTCTGGAGCCTGGCAGCCCCTTCCTAGGTGGATTGAGAGTCCATCCACAATCTGGCCCAGGATGGTGGCCTTCCGGCTTTGCGCATGTCTAGGGGCGTGAGGCTGGCCCCGGTTGGACAGCTGGGGTCCCCAGGCCTTGGGTCATAGCTATATTCTGGATTGGGGCTCTGTGGTCTTCGAGGATGCTGACTTTTCCCAAGTCTACCTCTTTCCTTGATAATTTAACCCCCAGGCCCAGGTGACAAGTTGGGTACAAAAGATTTCAACCCATCTCATCACGTTTATCACTACCATGTATCTGCGGTTGGATTGTAGGAGGGCCAGGTACTTTCCATCTTGATCCTCTCAGTCACCTTTTGTAAAGCAGGAATTATCCCCATTTTCAAGAAATGGAGGCACTGGGACTCCCTAAGGCACAAGATCATACGGCCAAGGAATGGGAGAGCCAGGACTGGAGCCTTGGTTGATCCGACTCCAAAACCCTTGTTCCGGATGACTAAGACCCTGTTCCTTTTCTTGGGAGGCAGGACAGACCCATTGCAACCAGCTACAGCCCTGGTCAGGGTGATCTCACCACCCCGAGCTCAGCAGGGCTGATTCATCCGCCAGGAGTCAGGAGAGGCCCTGGGGAGGGGTCAGCGCCAGGGTCTGGACGGGGCCAGACAACGGGGGTGGGGGTGGGGTGTGGTTTCCAGAGCCAGAGTTAATGGGGACAGAGCCCTGATTCCGAAGATACTCTCAGGAGCTCCGCCCACTGCCACTCTAATCAGGGCTGAAGGGACCCGCGCCCCGTAAGGGTGTGGGAAGGGAACCCCGAGTTTACACAGACTGGGAGGGGAACTGTGCAGGACCAGCTCGCTGCGGGGCTCAGGCTCATCATTGTCACCGCAGGGACACCTGGACTGATGGTGGTGGAGGGGCCGAGTCCCAGGGAGGCTGTGGGGGAGGGGATGGTGGCAGGAACTAGATGGCTGGTGGCCGGGTGTTTTATTAGCGTGGAGGGCCAGGGTGAAGGAAGGTAGTGGCCCTGGGTAGCGGGGATGCTGGGGTCTGCAGGGTTTCAGGCGGGGCGTGGGGTGGGCTCGGAGAAGTCAGCGAGGGGGACTTTTCAATCCTTAGACTTGGGGAGGAGGCAGGCTCGAGAGCAAGAGGGAGGCGCGGCGCCTAAGGGAGGAGGGATCGCGCAGAGCCGCGGGGTGGCGATGGGGAGGGGCTCGCGTGCCCGTCGTGGGTTGTCGCAGAGTTCTCCGAGGGGTTGGCCCTGGGGAAGGGGTGGCCTGGGACCAGCCTAGCGAGGGGCCATGGGGTGCAGGCCCTTCTGGGGCGGGGGCGGGGGCGGGTCGGCGTGCGGGGGCGGGGCCACCGCTGGGTGGGGGCGCAGGCCGCCCCCACCCCGCTCCCCCGCGGCGCTGGCGGGCCCCGGGCGGGGACGCGGGCGGCCACAACGCGCTCAGCGGGCCGCGGTGAGTAGGCGGCGGCCGGGCCGGGCGGGCCACGCGGGCGGCGCCGCTGCTCGGGCAGGTCCGGGCGGGCGGGGAGCGGGGGCCGGGCCCGGGCCCGCCCGCGCCGAGCCGGGACACCGCGCCCGCCCCGCCCCGCCCCGCCGGAGGGCGCCCCGAGCTCGGAGCCGAGCGGCGCAGGGCCGCAGCCGGAAACCGGCCCTGCGCGGAGACCGGGACCCGGACCCCGAGCCGCAGCCGGAAACCCGCCATGGCCGGGCCGCGGGGCGCGCTGCTGGCCTGGTGCCGCCGCCAGTGCGAGGGCTACGGCGGCGTGGAGATCCGCGACCTGAGCAGCTCCTTCCGGGACGGCCTGGCCTTCTGCGCCATCCTGCACCGGCACCGGCCAGACCTGCTGTGAGTGCCGGGCGCGCGGGGTGCGCGGGGCGGGCGGGGCTGGGCACCGCCGCCCCCCTCAGTGACGCGGTGGCAGGCGCCGCCCCCTGGGGGACACAACCCCGCCGACGGCCCCGAACGCCGATCGGGTGCCCGAGACCCCTGGTCGGTTCCCCGAGACCCCCGATGGGGTCCCCCTCCCCCATCCAGCCGTCCTGGCCTCGCCTTCTGGGACCCCGAACCCAGCCCGCCTACCGAGGGGCTCTGATTTCCGCGAGGGATGCTGAGCCCCTGACTGCCTGACCACCTCTGAAGGGGCACTGAACCCTCCTTGGGGATCCGGGCTTCTCCCCTTTAAACTCTCCAGCAGGCATGCTGAGCACTCCTTGTACTGGGACTCGGGACACACTCCTCTGTAGGAGATCAGAACATGCCACCCCACAGTAGACTTCTTTGGTAGATTTGAGCAGATCCGAGAAACTGCAGTCCTTCGGATAACTGCCCTTTTGTAAAAGAAATTGACATCTATAAGGGAAATCTACATGAGTAGTCTCTCTCCCCACTACCAGAGACCTCTGCAGGACCTGCCAGCCTTTTTGGCTTCCTCTCACAAGCCCAAGCCCCTGTCCTTTCTGTAGCTCAGGATACTATATAAGCTTTCATCACCTGACTCTTAAAGTCCCAGAATTTGTGAGATGCTCGTGCTGGTGTATATCATTAAATATAGTTTTTCTTCTGTTCAGACCTTTTATGTCAACCTAATTTGTAGCCCAGACAGAACCTAGAAAGGTAGAGGGAAGGCCCCCTCTCCATCCCCATAAACCATTGAGGGCTGATCCCTCTGGGGCCCCAAGCTGTGAGGAGAGTGAATCCTACTTCTGTCTCCAGGGCATTAGCACGGTTCCTGGCACAGAGGAGCCCCTAGATTAACAATTGCTAGATGGCTAGAGGTAAATGGAGCTCCGGAACAGCTCCTGATTAGGAATGGGACCTGCCTCCCCTTTGGGCTTGCAAGGGGAAGGAGGAAGAGTCAGGAGGGATGCATTGGGAGGACTCAGGGTCTGATTGACAGCCACCAACTGGCCTCCAAGCTTGAAGTGATCCCTTCCTGCTTGGAGCTGTCCAGTGAGGTTCTCATGGGACAATATAGTCTGTCCCCCAGTGCGGGTGACATGGAGTTTCTCTCTCAGCTCTCCGCTCTGAGACCTGGAACCCCTTCCTTCGTTCCTTCGTTCCTTCCTTCCTTCCATTCATTCTTAAAATAGTGAGAGAAAGTGTATCCGGTGCCTACCATTTCTTTGACTTTGCGCTCATCTGCAGATTGCGGGTGGAAGTCCTATTCTTCCCTCTCTGGGTTCCCCCAGCCTGGCGGGGCCTGGAGTCCTGTGTGTTTCAGCTCCAGACTTGCTCCCCATCCAGGGCAGCACCTGGCAGGGCCTGGAAGAGGATGGCCAAGGACTTCATGCCGCACTGGTGCACATACCTGGTTTACTCTGGGCTCTGCAGCACATGGCTGCGGTGGTGGGCTGGGCTCTGGGCAAGGAGCGGATTTAGGGGAGGTGATGTAAGTGGGGTGCCACCTCCTCAGGGGCGTGTGACAACTCTAGTAATGGAGGCAGGAGTGGGGGCTCAGGAGCAGGGGCTTGTGATAGAGGAGGAGGGTGCTGGAGTTGGACCCTGTGTTGAACCAGAGGCTCTGGAGCCTTTTGTTTTGGCTGCAGGCATGAGGGACAGGCATAGAGCGAGAAGGGGCTTGGATGCCAAGCTAGCCCATTTGGTGGATCCAAGCCTCTTGACGTTGAAATGGAGGTGTGCAACCTCTGGTGAGTCATTGGGTTCCTCCGGGCATCCGTAAGATGGGATAGATAATAAGACCTACCTCACAGGATTGTGAGGATTGAATGAGGCAATAAACGTGCAATTAACATTAGCTCTTCTTTTTTTTTTTTTTTTTTTTTTTTTTTGTGGGTACCGGGGGGTCGACCTCAGGACCTCGCGCGCCAACAGGCGCCCGTGCCGCTGAGCGATATCACCGGCCCCTTTTTCGTATGTGGGATCCGGGAGTCGAACTCGGGCCCTCGCGCTTGCAAGGCAGGCGCTTATGCCGCTGAGCCATCTCACCGGCCCAACATTAGCTCTTCTAAGTACAGTAGTGCTATTAGGCTGGAGGGGGAGGAGGACAGTGTCTTGGTGCCTTCATTTATTCAGTAAGTATTTATAATTCCTGCTTTGTGCTGGGCATCATACCTGGTAATGGAGATACCAACCACCAAAACCTGAGCCCCCCCCACCATGCTCTCCCACGTTGTGGGGGAAACAGCTGAATAAACTGACAAAAATTCCATCTGCTCTTATCAGTGTCCCCACTGAGACCTCCCGGGGAGAGCACAAGCTTGGAGGAGACAGACAAGCCAGGTGATGGCCCAGGGTTGGGCCAGCTGTGGGCCTCACTGGAGCAGAGGCCTAAGGCCTGGGTATGTGCAGGGCCACCACCCTGGGCCGGGTGACACAGGGCAGCAGGAATCAGGAGCTGGGCCTGGGCTGGGCTGCTGAGGGCCTCTGGCTGTCTATGTAAGGTGGATGGGGGCCAGAGGGCCATGTGGGTTTTGGCAGGGGAGCGACATGCCCAGAGAAGTGTGAAAGGGAGGGTAATTCCCCTCCCAAGATGGGATCCAGAGTCAAGTCCAGACATTCATTTGCCATGGAGGCCAGTGACTGGGTGGGAGGGAAACTGAGGCCCAAGTCCCACAAAAGGCATAGGGAAGGCCTCAGCTATGGGTAGGGGTGCATTTGTATGAGAGTTAGGGTTGGGGTCCAGGGTGAAGTGGTTCAAGGCTAGTGTGGACCCTGGCCTGTGCCGGGGAGAGGGTTCTGGGCTGGTCTGTGCTGTTCCCCCTGGTCCAGACATTTCTAAGCTCCTTTGAGACCAGGGACCATGTGGATTTCATTTTTGTTCCTTTAACTCTCCTAGAGACAAATGGAACTTTCCAGGCCTCCGAAAACTTGCAGAAAAGATCTGTGTTACCAAAACCCAAATGTTAGTGAGGGACAAAGATGGGGTGGGAGAAGAAGTTGGAGGAAAAACTGTAGTGTCCTGTGGGTTTTTACAGTTTTCACACTGTTTTCAGCATTTATTCAACAAACATTCATGTTGCTGAATACCAGGAGCTTTGTAGATGTTGCACGCACAGGGTGGATAGAATGGGATCCTGGCCTTCCCAGGAACCCTGCTGGGGAGGGTGAAATAAATGGCAGAGATGAATCCCTTGGCCTGTCCTCAGTGTCACACCCGGAGACTGAGCTTGCTGAATGTCACACTCTTGGGCAGTGGCGTGCAGTACCAGGGGAGTCTGTGAATCAGCCTGGGGTCCTGGCCAGAGTTGGCGAAAAAGGGCCGGAACTCACAGGTTACCTCCTCTCCCCCAGCCCACGCAGCCCTGCCAGGGGTGGCAGTGTGAAGGGGGGGGTCCACTTTGATTTCTCTCTCTTGCCTGGGGAACTGTGGGGGACGTGGGGAGGACTCCCCTTTACCAAGCTCAGACTCCAGTGGTTTGGCAGCTGCGGCTGGTGCTTTTGCCGGCTCACAGATGAGAAAATGGGGCCGGAAGGGCTGCTGACCTGCACAGGGTCACACAGCCCCGCCTAGAAGAGATGCAGGCCCCGCAGGCCGGAGTTTGCAGCCATAGAAGGAAGGGGAGGCTGCGGGCAGGCGGGCGCAGGAGGGCTGAGCTGCCTCCGCGGGGCCTGCAGCGGGAGGGGAGGCGGGAGATAAATAAATCCAGCAGGCCAGCCAGCTGTCCCATGCCTTGGCCTGGGCAGGTCCTGCCACCTCTCACCTGTCCCAGCTTAGAAACCAGGAAACCCCTCATGGCTCCCTCATGGGAATCTGTCCCCAAGCCGTCCCCTGAAGTAGCCCAGTGAGGTGGAGCAGCCATCCAGCACAAATAGCTCTGTACCATTTCCACTCCGGTTCAGACTTGCTCTTGGGTTCCTGGCCCTCTGAAGAAAAACATTCATCTTGTGTCTGCCAAGTTCACATTCAGCAAGCACGTGTGGCTTGTGTGTCTGTGACATGCAGTGGAAAGGACGCCAGTACAGATTCCAGGGATTGGGTGGCTCCTCTCCAGCCTCAGTGTCCTCATCTGTAGAGTGAGAAAAATACCCAGCAAGTACAGTGCCCTGAAAGTCTGTCAGCACGGCGAGGAGCTGGGCATCGTGCTGCACGTGGGGAGCCAGCATGCTCAATGCCCACTGGCGCCAGTGTCGGGCTGGGCTTGGTCGCGTCTTCGCTACTGACGCAGGAGATGGCTTCCTGGGGAAGAGTCTGGACTTAGGAAGGGAAGGAATTGGACACTTGGAAGCTTGGCATTGGGCCCGCCCCTTCGCAGTGACTTCCCAGCCTCTGCTGGGATGCCTGTGGGGACCCTGAGCTCACCTCTGCTCCCTCCTGGCAGCCCTAGCTCCATGAGCAAGGGCTTGCTGTCTCAGTTTCCCTCAGAAATCCACAACCCTCCTCCCCCAAGCCTGCCTTGCCAAGGCTAACATTGGCTGAGATGGGTCCCTTCTCCCCACTCCTTTTTTTCTTTTCTCTTTCTTTCTTGTTTTTGTTTTTGTTTTTGAGATACAGTCTCACTATATACTGCAGGCTGGCCTTGAACTCACTTGTATAGCCCAGGCTGGCCTTGAACTCACGCAGTTCCCCTGCTTCAGCCTCCCGAGTGCTGGGATTACAGGCATGCGCCACCATGGCCAGCATTACCACTCCTTTCTGACTCCACAGTCCTGCCCCATGGCCTCCTCTCTTGACCCACCCTCCTCTCTTTGTCTCTCGCAGAGATTTTGATTCCCTTTCCAAGGACAATGTCTTCGAGAATAACCGTCTGGTGAGTCTGGGGGCCAACTGTGGGTGTGAGTTTGTAGGGAGGACAGGGGTCTTGTGCAGGTCCCAGGGAAGGCCCTCACTGTCCCTCCCCATCCCTGCTCCCTGGGCTCCTTCCCTGGAACATCTGAGGCGTTATGTGGGGCTTGGGGCGGTAGTGAAGCTGAGGGGACCCATAGTTACCCCGCACTGCTGCAGTAGTGCCCACTCTGCCCACTAACACTGCGTCCTCTGTGTCCTCTTCTCCCTGCCCTGGCCATGCCTACTCCAACCTTCAAACTTCCCGCTACCAGGCCTTTGAAGTGGCTGAAAAGGAGCTGGGGATCCCTGCCCTCCTGGACCCCAATGACATGGTCTCCATGAGTGTCCCTGACTGCCTCAGCATCATGACCTATGTGTCCCAGTACTACCACCACTTCACCAGCCCCAGCCAAGGTGAGAGGGGCCCCAGCCCTCCTGGGGGCTGGCCCTGGGGTGGCCCGGGGGTGCTTGTCACTTGTTCTCTGTGCTGCACACAGGCACCCATCGCTCTTTCACTTAATCATAGAGTCACTCATTCAGGTTTTCACTGAGTAAAACAGCACTGGGTCAGGCCCTGGGGATGCAGCTGGGAATGGGCTCACTGCTTAGTCTTGTGTGGGAGATGGACAACAAACCCAGAAACTAGAATGTGAACACAGTAATGTCAGGGGACAGAAGCCGGTGTGCTCGTCCGCCCCATGAATTCATCTCCACCCGCCCTCACTTCCGGTCTGCAGACGCTGCCCTGGGTTCTTCCTCCAGCAGGACGGGCCCTGTCCCGCGGGGCCCTTGGGTGCGTCTTCCACAGAAGTGAGCTCCTCACGGGCCTGGGAGCTGGGGTAGAAACCTCTCCTGGCCCAGCTGGGCCCCCCTTTGCAGGGAGGAAGTGGGCCCAAGAGGGGAAGCCGGGGCTGGGGAGCACACAGCAGAGAAGCTGACCATCTGGGCTGTGAATCCGGGAGTCTGACCCCTTCCTGCAGGGGTCACTGCCGCTCACGGGTCCTGCGTGGCTCCAGCCTCTGCCACCACGTGGGCAGTCCCAGTCCATCTCTTCTTAAGGCAAAACAAAACAAAACAAAAAGTATTCCACCAAGTCTGGACTTTCTTTTGTTACTAAAAGTGAAACTTGTTCACTCTAGAAAGTTTAGAACACAGAAGAGGCATAAATATTAGGAGAAATCTGCCATGCCCTCCCCAAGGCAACCCTGGGGGTTAATGTTATAATTGAACAAATAACATCATGTGTGTTCTAATAGAAATCAGAATGAAAGTACAGGCAGGCCTCTGTGTCCTCAGCTTCTGCCTCTGCACGGGCGGCTGGCCCTGGACTGAAGCTATTTGAGGGGCTGGAGGAGCTCTTGCCCAGCTCGAGCTGGTTTTGATCACCAGCACAATAACAACAACAACAATAATAATAATATCTGGGGCTGGTGAGATAGCTCAGCGGCATAAGCGCCTGCCTGGCAAGCACGAGGTCCTGAGTTCGACTTCCGGTACCCACATTAAAAAACAAAACAAAACAAAACAGGTAAGATCTTGCTATGTAGTTCATGCTGGCCTTGAACTCACTGTGTAGCCCAGGCTGGCCTTGAACTTGTGGCAATCCATCTGTTTCATCCTCCTGAGTCCTGGGATTTACAGGCATGTGCTACCATGTCTGGCTATGATGGGCTTTTTGGATGTAAGCAGAATGTTGAGGAAATGTGTGCTCCTTTATTCCACCGATCCAAGTTAGCCTGCTGAATGATCAGGGTGCATTAATTGACTGTGACCTGAATCACAGTTTAATCTTCCCAAACCCGTCTTAGCCGTTCCCAAAGGGCCCTTCCTGTAGGGTTGGACAGGTTGGGGGGGCCTACGCCTGGGCAGAGTACCCCTTTTCCCTTGGGGGATCTCTTAGAAAGGCACTCTTTGTACCTTTCAAACCTCCCACTCCGCACCTAAACACAAACCATTTTTAGCCCATCTGCTGCTCACACAAAGGAAACTGTGATGTGTTCCAGCCCCGGGGGCAGAGCTGGCTCTTGGTGCCCTCAGATGGTCCTGTGCTGTACTTTCTGGGCGAGTGGAGGGATTTCATGGTTTCCACCAGGCTTGGCTTTCCCCAGCTCGGTAGCCTTGTCCCCTGCCCGGCTGAGATGCTAGTGCTGTCTGAGGGTTGAGCTTGCTCCGGCCCCATGGGTGCCAGTACCCCAGGCACATCAGGGGGCGTCTGTCTTGAGCTACAGTCTGGCAGGGGAGCCAGGGCATGAGAGAAGGAAGCCTGGTGGCTGTGGGAATCGAAGAGGGCCACCTGCCCACAGGGTGCAGGACAGGTGTCCTCAGGATGACATCCAGCTGCTCATTGTGGCTTCTCAGAGCCTCTCCCCAGGTGGCTGGAACCTCTCTGCCCCAGCCATGTTGAATGTCTTGTGCTTCTTTGAATTTTATTGTTGTTTGTTTGTTTGTTTGTTTTTGCGGGTACTGGGGGTCGAACTCAGGACCTCACACGTGAGCAGGTGCCCATGCCGCTGAGCGATATCACTGGTCCTTTTTTTCCTTTATGCGGGTACCAGGAGTTGAACTCAGGACCTTGCGCTTGCCAGGCAGGCGCTTATGCCATTGAGCTATCTCACTGGTCCTTTTTGTTTGTTTGTTTTTTGAGACAGGGTCTCGTTATGTAGTTCAGGCTGGCCTTGAACTCACTATGTAGCCCAGGCAGGCTTAAATTCTGGCGATTCTCCTGCCCCAGCCTCCTGCGTGCTGGGGTTCCAGGTGTGTGTCACCATGCCTGGCTCTTGTGCTGAGCCTATCTGTCTTCCTGCTCATCTTCCCTCCCAGTCCCCTTCCCACCTCCTGGTGAATCTTTCCTTCCTATGCTGTTATTTTCACACAGGCTGTGGCTCTGACTTTCCGAGTGCTCCTGCAGCCCTGCCCTGGGGAACAGTCATCATATATATTTTTTAGTGCAGGGGATTAAACCCAGGGCCTCGTGCATGCTAAGCTGGCGCTCTGCCACTGAGCTGCATCTGCAGCCCCCATAAAGTCTTCCTCACTTATCTTCCTTCCTCTCCAGACCACCTCTGCGTTGTTCATAGCTCTGTAGCCCCAGCACCCGGGACTGGCTCATGCACTTTGGAAATATTTATGAGTCCTGCTGTGTGCCAGGCAAGCGCTGGCTGCTGGGGGCTCTGCTGAGAGTGAGACGGACACAGAGCTTATGTTCTAGCCATGGGGAGGGGCAAGAGAGAGCAGATCATTAATTAGAATCATTTCAGATGAGCCCGGTGAAGGAACGAAGCAAGGTAACGGGGTAAGAAGTAGTGTAAGTGAGTGTGAGTGTGTGTGTGTGTGTGTGTGTGTGTGTGTGCTGGGGGTGGGTGTGGTGGTGCACGCCTGTAATCCCATGTACTCAGGAGTGAGGTAGGAGGGTTGGAGTGAGTTTGAGGCCAGTCTGGGCTACACAGTGAGTTCAAAGCCAGCCTGAGCTACATAGCAAGACTCTGTCTCAATCCCCTCCTCCCCCCTGCCAAAAAAAAATCTGGGAAGAAATCAGGCCAAGGGCAGGAGATAAGGACAGATGGCGTGCAGAGGAAGGAGGTCTTGTAGGGACCTGCCGAAATCCAGAGCTTTTCATCATGATTCATAGAAAGGAATACATCTCCCATCGAACTCCAAGTTCATGCACATGTATGTAACTGAAACAAGTTTTAGGAAACAGTTCTTCCCCTTACAACATGTGATGTGCTCTGTAGTTGCAGATATTTTCTATTTTGCAACTTAGTGAGACCCTATCTCAGAAAACAAAACAAAACAAAACAAAAGGCTAGAGGGCTGGGAATGTAGCTCAGTGTGAGGGCCCTGGGTTCAATCCCCAATTTCCAACACCTCCCCCCACAAAAAAGGATGAAACCAATTTTTAAAATCTTTTTTTGGCAGTACTGGGGATTGAACTCAAGGCCTTTGCCTGAGCTACATCTCCAGCCCCTTTTTTATTTTGAGAGCCCAGGCGGGACTTGCATGTGCGATCCTCCTGACTCAGCCTCCCAGAGCCCTGGGATTACAGGCATGTGCTACCATGCCGGGCTTGTTTCATTTTTTAAATGTTCTGGTTACAGCCAGATGTGGTAGCACATGCCTGTAATCGCAGCCCTTTTTTTTTTATTTTGAGACAGAGTCTCACTAAGTTACTCAGTTACCCAGGCTGGGCTCCAACACGCCTTCCTCCTGCCTCAGCCCCTCGAATCTGCGACTACAGTTTATATTACCGCACAGCGCCCCTTATTTTGGTGTATACTTCTCTGGATTTGGGCTTTTTATTTTGACTTGGGTACAGAGAGGGGCCTGGTGACTATGTGCTGGGTAGGGATGAGCTGGCCTTAGGGGAGCCCTGGGTGTTGTGGGTGTGGGTGGGTGTCCCCTGCCGAGGGGCTGCCGCAGGGCTCCAGGCTGCGCCTGGTCACTTGGGGTTAGGCTGGGCAGCTCCTTGTCCACCCAGGGCGTGGGTCTGTCTTCCTGAGACTTCAGGCCAGCACCGTGTGCCTTTTCTTTTCCTTCCCTGCGTCTCACTTCCCTGGGTGGGAAGGAAGCTGCCCGTCCCGCCACACGCTGGGAGTTCTTTGACTGTCCCCATGCAGTGTGGCTCATGTTGACCCTGCGCAGTGGGAATTACGTTTTATGGAGGCTCAGTGAGGTTAAGTGGCCTGTCCTCAGGACATGGCTTTGAAACAAAAGTGTCCCCCGGTCCCCATGATGGGCAGGCTGCCCTTGCCTGCTGCCCCGGGCTCCGACTCGGGTCTGTGGCAGCTGGGGCCCCCCAGGCACCCGTTCTCCATGGCCTCAGGCGCCCTTCCATCCCCACAGCCGGAGTCTCACCATCCAGGAAGGACCTGGCCGCCTCGTCCCCACCATCGGCAGCGCCCTCCCCAGCTGATCCAGGAGACGAGACTCAGGTAGGCAGGTGCCTCGGGTAGAGAGTTGTCATTGCGGTCACTGTTACATGAGGAGATTGGCCCTGGTGGTGTTCAGAGGATGTCCTCTGTCATTGCCCCACTAGCTTTGAGAACTGGGTCTCCCAAAGCAGGGCAGGGGGCAAGGGTCAGGGTCCAGTCCCATTCTGCAGGCCCCTCAGTGACCTTGCCATCATGGGACAGTCAGGAGCTACACACGGAATAGAGCAGATGTCCCTGACTCCTGTTGAGTCAGAGATCCAACCCCCGACATGGTTCCATTGAGTGACAACTCGGGGAGAGCAGTGTCATGGGTCCTGGTGGCAGAGGAGGAAGCTCAGGCTCAGTGAGGTTTGGTTGTTTTTCCCAGGCCACTCAGCAGGGAAGCAGGGTCACCCTGCCAGTCACCTTTTCCAAGGACACCAGCCTTTCACATGCTCCAGGGACAGCCAGGCCCAGGGTGCAGGGACCCAGGGAGGCCATGTGGGACAGAGACTCGCAAGGGCTGTACGGGTAGGTGGGGAGACATGCAGAGACATGGTCCCGGTCACAGTGCCGGGCAGTAGAGACACCGGGATTCAACTAGAGGGTCACAGCCCTCAGAGGGCCACCCCGGAGCAGCCACGGGGAGTGATTACTACAGAAGCTGCCTTTCTAGGGGGCAGGGACCCTCAGAAACCAGAAGTCTGGATTTTTGTGTTTCCATCCCGGCTTGCTGACCTAGAACAAGTCTGTCCCCTTTGTGGCCTTTGGCGTCCTCATCTGGGAGATGGTGACAGTCTCCAGGCTTCTGCCCCTCATAGGGCTCTGATCCTTGTACATGGCCAATGGGAAGCTTGGGGCACGTCTGAGGGCCAGTGGCCATGACAGGGAGATGATAGGAAGGGCAGGAGAGTGTTCTGGAACCACATGGCTGGTGACTGTCCCTGTTCCCTGCAGAGTGAGGAGCTGTCCTCAGGTAGCCTGTCGGAGCGGGGCACGCAGCGAGCCCCCAGCAGCATGTGTGCGGCCTGCCAGCAACATGTGCACCTGGTGCAGCGGTACCTGGCCGAGGGCAGGCTGTACCACCGCCACTGCTTCCGGTGAGTCACTAGGTAGCAGGGCAGGGCCCCAGGCTCAAGCACCCACGGGGTGCCAGACCCTGGCCGGGCTCGTCCCCATGTACTGAGGAGTGGAGTGGGGCTCAGCTGGGGACAGAGATCTGCCTAGTCACATAATTAGTGAGAATTTCATGACTGACAGAGGGCTACCGCTCGAGGCTCCTGCTCCCAGCCCCTGAGCTCTTCTAGGATAACTCCTTGATCATGTTGAAGGCAGTATGTGCCTTACAGCCTGAACTGCATAGCGAGAGACCCTCTTCCCACCCCCCAAAAAAATCACAGTAACTTGATTTAAGTGTGGCTTCCTAGGTGAAGCCAGGTTTAAAGACAGCGGAATGTAAGAGGCAAGGAAAGTGTAAAAACTTAGTCTGCAGTTTGGTGTGCGTGTGCGCATGTGTGCTTGCGTGTGTATGCGTGGTGTGTTGCTGGATATGGAGCCTGGGGTCTTGCATATGCTTGGCAAGCGCTCTACCCCTGAGCTGTATCCCCAACCCCAAAATATTTTACGTTACAAAGAAGAAACCAGAAAAAAAAATTTGAATATTATCAAAGGAAGTCAAGATTAGACTTCCTACACACGTCTACTCTGGCTGAGTGTGTGTGTGCGTGTGAGAGAGAGTGGGTGTGGAACACTGATACAGAGGTGTCATGGGGGAACAGGTTACGGGGGCACAGTCACATCTGGCCAGCTGGTCAGCGTTTTAGAAACTTTTTACATTGACTTTTAGTAAAACAAAAAATGCATTTGACGCTGTGACTAAGTGTTAAGTATCTGAAATGAAACTTGTGTCAGTAGATGAACAACTGAAAGAAAGATTTTATAAAACAGTCTTTGGCCAGGCATTGGTAGTGCGCATCTGTAATCCCAGCACGTGGGAGGCTGAAGCAGGGCGATTGTAAGTTTGAGGGCTGCCTGGGCTACATAGCATGTTCCATGCCAGTTTGGGCCGCATAGTGAGACCCTGTCTTAAAAAAAAATGTTTGTCCTTGCTTGTGTGATTCACTGTGATACACTGTATTTTATTCTGTTTCATTAAACACAAATGTACCTGGGGCTGGGATGTAGCTCAGTGGTAGAGCATTTGCCTAGCATGTTCGGGACCCTGGGTTCAATCCCCAGCATGGCCAGAAAACCAAAAACTAATCTGGTTGGTTGAAAGCCACCAAATTGAGCTCTGGAGCCACTAGCATGGCAGCCCCCATGCTGGATGGACCTCTGGGGCTGCTTTCGTGCTTCCTCTTATAGCACAGACCCAAGGCATATTTCACAATTTCTGGTGCAGATTTCACGCAGTTTCATTGTTCAGTGTTTCTGATAGTTACCACCATTTGCACTTTCTGGGAAATTCTGGTACCAAGCCAGGATCTGCTGGCGGTTGGGAGCACTTGGGGAGGGGGCAGCCTTGGCCTCTGGTGGAGGGGAACCAGCATCCGGCAGCTAAGCAAACCCCTGTCCTGTCCCTGGCAGGTGTCGGCAGTGCTCCAGCACCCTGCTTCCGGGGGCCTACAAGAGCGGGCCAGAGGCAGGAACCTTTGTGTGTGCGGAACGCTGTACCAGGCTGGGCCCAGGGGGACAGGCAGGAACCAGGCCTGGGCCTCCCTCACAGCCAAAGCTGCAACTTGCAGAAGAAGCCAGGGATGGCGAGGGAAGCGGCCCCAGCCCCAGTGTGGCTGCAAGACGCAAGGCCATCCCCGAGGTCCAGCCACACGTCCCCACCAAGCCCCCGCTTCCAGGAAAACCTCAGGAGCTGACCAGCTCCGTCTCTGGCCGGCCCACTCCTGCCCCTAGGAAGGCCTCCGACAGCGTGGCCCTGACGCCCCCTACACCGCGGCCCCGGTCCAGCCTGCAGCAGGACAGCGCAGCAGAACAGGGTGGCAGCAGTGGCCTCGTGAACGGTGAGCAAAGGTGCAGCCAGGGCCGGTGTGTGTGGGCATTGAAATGTCCCTGTGCATCTGGGAGTGTTGGGGATTGGGGAGTGTCTCTGAGGTCATTAATTCCTGCTACAGATAGTCACCACGGGCCTCTCTGAGCCAGGCTTCGTCCTCGAAGCTGATGCAGCTCAAACCAGGCAGACACAAGTCCCCCCAGGCTGCCCCACTGTGGGTGTGAGTGTGGGGTGTTTGTGTGCTTCTGTGTTTGTCTTGTGTTTCTGGCTGTGGAGTAGTGAATGTGCCTCTGTGTGTGCCTCTGTGTCCTGAGTGTCTCGGGGACTGTGGACACATTGGTGTCACTCCAGTCCCCAGGCATGTTCCAGGTGACCTCCCGCACCCTGCCTGTGTGCTTGTCAGTGTCTGGCTGGGGAGAGCAGAGGCCAGAGGGAGGATGGGGTTCAGGGGGCCCTGAGCTACTCTGAACTGCAGTGGAGGCCCCAGCTGGCTCCCTGGGTCCCTTCCTGGGAAGCAGGGGGCTTCCAGGAGGAGGCGGCACCTTGGCTGAATGGAGACCGTGTTTCCTGCCCATGTTGGGGAGATCTGAGGGGACTTGGGTTCCTTCTTGTCAAGTGAAGTGCAAGTGGGGTCTCAGGAGGCCTGGCTACCTGGTCACCTGCTCTTGTCACTGTTCTCCTGGTCACCTTCAGTGCTTATCTAATCTCCTTGTGGGCTGGGCAGGGGAGGAGCCAGGTGCTTGGGAGGTTGCCATGGTCACCCCAGGTCCGTGACCTGTAGGTAGGAGGAAAGGGCACTCCTTGGGGAGTCTGCCACTCTGCCTGGCTCATGGTGCCGCTCTCTGCTGCCCATGAAGGCCTGGCTCACTGTCCTTTCCAATCTAGGAAGACTCCAGGAGCCCCCTGTCCCCAAACCCAGAGGTACACCCAAGCTGTCAGAGAGGTATGTTGGTCCCTGAGAGGTTTTTCTGCTTTGGCAGCCTTGGTGGTGGGAATGGGGGTCCCTAGGGCCTGGGTGGGGACAGGGCTTCCTGTGGGTGTGCAGGGTCGGGTTTAGAGGGACACTCATTTCTGGGTGGGGATGGAGAGTGGTACCCACAGCCCCTTGCCTGCAGCTCCCTCTGGGAGTCCAACTGCTGCTGCCTGACCTGCTCCTCAGGAGGGGACACCACCCACAGAATCACCTCATCTCAGCCTCGCTTCCCCCATAACATGGGAGACCTAGGAAGGCGTGGGAAAGCCCGGCCACAGTGCCAGTCAGATGCCTACAACAGCCCTGTGAGGCTTTATTGTCCTTGTTTAGCGGATGAGGAGACTGGCACAAAGGGAGGCCAGGTGGCTTTGTTCAAGGGTCACACACAGCCCCTTGTTGGACCTTTCTTGGGCTGTGTGACTTGAGGGCCTGCCCCATCTGGGCCTCAGGGTACCCAGTTGGGATGTGACCATAATGATCCATCGTGGCCTTGGGTCCAGATGGCCCCTGGGCCAAGGGAGGAGAAGAGAAGAGCAGCTTCTCATCACCCACTTGGAGATGGATTCCAAACATCCCCAGACAGCGGCAGGCTGACCCCTTGCCCCACTCATGCTTCTGCAGGACGCCACCCCCCAGGAAGGACCCCCCGTGGATAACGCTGGTGCAGGCAGAGCCCAAGAAGAAGCCAGCCCCGCTGCCCCCCAGCAGCCCCAGGCCGCGAAGCCAGGCCAGCAGGCAGGTGGAGAATGGTGGCGTGGAGGAGGTGCCCCAGCGCAGCCCGGCAGCTGGGGCCGGCTGGGAGCCCAAGCCCTACAACCCCTTTGAGGAGGAGGAGGAGGAGGCGGAGGAACCATCTCCAGCAGCACCCAACCTGGCCCCTAGTCCTGCCCAGGTGCCCCCAGAGTGCACCCCCAAGTCCCTGCACCCCTGGTACGGCATCACGCCCACCAGCAGCCCCAAGACCAAGAAGCGTCCTGCTCCTCGTGCACCCAGCGCGTCCTCACTTGGTGAGTGCCTGCCCAGAGCTGTGCTGACCTGGGGCAACTGGACCAGGGTGGGTGTGGTGCCTGGGAGCCACTCCAGGCCAGGTGCCCTTGGGTGCCGGGTTCACTGTCTCCTGCCCCTTACTCCCAGGGCAGACCCTGCAGGTGTTACTACTGCGATTTGCCTAAGGCCTCCCAGCGCCGAAGCAGTGCAGGGTGGATTTGAACCCCAGCATTCTGGGCCCAGAGTCTCTCCTCTTAACCCTCCCTGCTGTGCTAATTAAACATGGGTTTGGGAAACGAGCTGGGTGTGGTGGCGCACGCATGTAATTCCAGCACTTGGGAGGCTGAGGCAGGAGGATCGCTGTGAGTTTGAGGCCAGCCTGGGCTACATAGTGAGTTCAAGGCCAGCTTGAACTACATAGAGAGATCCTGTCTCAAAAAAACAAACAAAAAATAACAACAAAAACGTAGGTGTGGGGAGTGCAGGGCACAGGTCAGCTTTGAGTTTCTGGGAGGTACATGGTAAGGCTTAGCTCCCACCCTGCCTCACTGGGTCACTGTCACTGTCACTTCAATTGCCCAGCAACCTGGGTTCTCACCTGGCAGTGTCCCCGCCTGTGAATAGGGGGTGTCCAAGACTTCCTCATCAGGGCACACTCTACTTTCTGGCTGTCCGCGTCTCCTAGTCTTTGTACCCTCTTGGTTACCTTCTACCACAGCTGGAGCCCAACTGCCTCCAAGAGCCCAGCGGGCCCCTCAGCACGTGCTTGGGTGGCCTGAGTCTGGGACCCCTGGGTGGGCAGTCGTGGGGTGAGTGGAGCGCTTGAGCTGTAGAGGTGGGCACCATTCTGTTCAAGCACAGGTGTGGCTGGGCGAGTGCCCTGTCCTCCCTGAGTGATGGCCTAACCTGGGAAGTGTGGGTGGCATGGTTGCTGTCATCTGCAGGAGGGTGAAGTGGTCCTTGGCAGTGCCTGGCCCTGGGAGCTCTGCTGCCCCTCTTCCTGCTGCAGATCAGAGGCAGGGAGGCCAGCCTCGGCCCTCTGGCCTTCCCCTCTGTCCTGCCCTGGCAGCTTGCTCTCTTGTGGGCTCGAGCATAGGAGGGCTGGAGTGGGGGGCACGGGTAGTGGAGGCAGCAGCTCTGGTGCATGAGGGTGAGGGCCATCTGTGTGCCAGGAGCCACCGTACCAGAGCACAAAGGCAGCGCGGGTTCTGGTGACCTGACACTGTGACGTGGGTTCTGCTGCGCGTGCGCCAGCTGTCCTCCGGCCCGCGGCCTGTCCACTTGGGCAGGGCTTGGCTCCGGGGCCACCTTTGCTCTGGGGAGTGAAGCATGTCCCAGCGGGAAGCCTGATCGCCTCTTGCTTGCTTGGTCCCACAGCTCTCCATGCCTCCCGCCTTTCGCACTCGGAGCCCCCCTCGGCCACGCCGTCACCAGCCCTCAGCATAGAGAGCCTGGCATCTGAGAGCTGTAGCCAGACGGCAGCTGGGGAGCTTCTGGAGCCGCCAGCCGTGCCCAAGAGCTCCTCGGAGCCTGCTGTCCACGTCCCTGGCACCCCTGGCACCCCTGGCACCCCTGGGAACTCGGCCAGCCTCTCTACCCACTCCTCCCTGTCCTCGTCTGGGGAGCTGGTGCAGCCCAGCATGGAGCAGACGCCTCAGGCCAGGACGAGGGGCAGCCCAGGCCCCCAGCCAGCCAAGCCCTGCGGCGGTGCCGCCCCCACACCTCTCCTGTTGATTGGCGACAGGAGTCCTGCGCCGTCCCCTGGAAGCTCGTCCCCACAGCTGCAGGTAAAGGTGAGTTCCTTTCCCCTTGCCAGAGGTTGTGTTCTCTCTAATGGACGTGGGGCCGGGATATCCAGGGCTGTCCATCTGTGCCGGCTCCCCCTTTCTTGTGGTGCTGGGGACTGAACCACTGAGCATCCCTAGCCCATTGTTTATTTTTCATTTTGAGACAGGGTCTCATCACATTGTCCAGGACATACTCAAACTTTCAATCCTCCTGCCTCAGCCTCCCAGAGTTCTGGGATCACAGTGTCCCACCATGCCTAGCTGGCCCCTGACTTCCTGAGTGGCTTTGGCTGTGTCCTGCTCACCACCCTGTGCAATGGGGCGCAGGCACAAATCCATGTCATACTTCTGTCCATCTGCCAGACATCCCCCATCTGTTTGGCTGTCCATCCACTTGGCCATACATACACTGTGCATTCAGGAATCATTTTGCTGCCTGGGCCCAGGCACTGACCCTGTTTAGCTGTCCACCCTTCTGTCCCCTCTGGCTGTGCTGACACCGGGCCCTGGGCGTGGTGGCATGGAGACACTGTCCTTGCCCTGCAAGGCTCAGTCTGCTCGTGGGAATAGGTGTGCGTCCAAAAGGCGATCGCAGTGGAGCAAGGTGGGGGGACTGCTTCCTTCACCCTGACCCAGACCCCTGCCGGAGAGTGGGCACTGGCCCTCACTGAGCACTGCTGTGAGCCTGGGCTCTGGCGGTCACATGGGAGGGGGGGTCCCAGTGCTTGAGGGTCAGAGTTTGCAGTGGGCAGGGTCAGCCCCAGCAGGCTGAGGGGCTCAGGACATGCCCTGCTAAGCACCTCTGTTGGGTGTGGTCCAGCCTATCCTCACCCCGTGTCAGCCCTCCCAGGCCTCGATCGATGGGCTCTGTCTTCTTGAAGGGGTGAAGTGGGTGTGAGGAGGGTCTGGCTGTGCCCTTTCCCAGGCATCGGGCTTTTCAGATGCTCTGTGGGCTGTGGGCATACTTGTGTCTCAGCCCTATGTCCTGGAATAAGCCCACGTGGTAGTGCAAGTCTATGATCCTAGCTACTGAGGAGGCTGAGGCGAGAGGATTGCGAGTTCAAGGCTAGCTTGGGCCAGTTAGGGAGACCCTGTCTCAAAATAAAACATAAAGATTTGGGGATGTAGTTCATTGGTAGAGGCTTGCCTAGCATGCATGGGGCCTTGAGCTGTCCCCCCAGTCCCACAAAAAATTAAGAGAAGAAAAAGAATCTGGGGTCTCCTGAGTCAGGACATTGCTCTGGACACCTGGTTTGCCTCTTTTCGGCCACAGCGCATGCCCTCTTGGGGCCCCGGTCTTGTCCAGCCCTGGCACAGGGTGGTGGGACCCTCACATGGAGCCGCTGGAGTCTTGGCCTGGCCCTTGCTCGTCCAGCCCTACTGCGTGTTTCAGACCTTATCTGATGTTCCCTGGCCTGGGCCACAGCCTCTGTGCTCTAATTGCCACTCTGCCGCCTGCTGTGTGACCTTGAGAAGGCCCCACCCTTCTATGGGCCTTAACCTTTCTTGCTAGTGAGGGGCTGGGCAGTGCCAAGTGTCCAGATGGCTCCAAGGAGTCCCGGGTCCTTCGGTGGAAGGAGAGGGCAGCGGGTCAGCTTAGGGTCCCCTCCCCCATGCGCCTCCCTTTTAAGTGCTTGCTTCCTGCCCAGGGCCGTTGGGAGATGCCCTGTGTCCAGGAAAGGCTTATGAGACTGAGGGGCTCAGAAGTTTTGGGCTGTTTGCCTCTTCTGGGCCCCTCCGGTGTGTGTATTGAGCAAGGGGTGAACCCCAAGTGGTCTGGGGACCCTGGGCTAGGAGAGAGTTTCAGAGGCAGTGGAGGCAGGAGACAGGGGTCTTAGGGAGCTGCTTTGGCTCTGACCCAGGCCCCCTGGGTGGGTGCTGTCCTGGGGGACCACACAGGGCCCGGATGCTGAAAGGGACCCCTGCTCCAGATGTCCCAGTGCGGCTGCCAGCCTGGGGGGCTGTCCCTGAGCTGGCCCAGCTGATGGCCAGGGCTGCTCTCCCGGGGGCACTGTGGCTGTGTTGGCCTCAGAGAGGGCTGGTGTCTCCCCAGGGGACAGAAAGACACGGGGCCTGGGCTCTGGTGTGTCCAAAGTGGGCTGGGGAGCAGAGCTGGGGTCTTTCCCAGGCTGGGAATAGCTGCCCCCCTCCATCTCTACCTGGCGGAAGGTGGGATTCCAGCTTTCGCACTTCTGGCTGGGTGACCCTGGGTGCAGAGCTTTGCCTGTCTGGGCCTTTGAGTCTCCACTGGGGAAGGGCTGGCTGTGAGGCCTGGATGAGCTCCTGGAGCTGTGTCTCACCTTTGACCTCATGGCCTGACCGCTGCTCTGCAGTGCTTCTGGGCTGCTGGCCGGAAATGCCATTCTCATTGGCCCCTGGGAAGTACTGAAGACCTCTGGACTTGCTCAGCTGTAAAATGGGAATCACAAACTCACATTGCAGGCTGGTTGTGAGCTGTACTCTTGGTTTCCTTTGGAGGGGGTGACAGTGCCAGGCTCCCCCTCCCTCCCCAGCTCGGGGAGTCTTTCGACAGCGTTTGGAATCTATAGGGCATTACCTGCCTGGGCGCCTAGGCTGGGGCCAGTGAGGCCACAAAGAGCCCTGCCTCCTGCTCCCACTGCCTCGGAAATTCTCCCTAATCCTGGGTAGGGTGAGCTTGGGTCTCCCACCCCCATGCCAGGCAAGTGCTGTACCCCTGAGGTGCACCCCAGTCCTTGTGAGATTCACACAGCATATATATAGCGTCCTGTGCTGTAACTGCCACATGGGAGGGGTTCTGGAAATGGGAATGTTTGTTGAATGACTGAGTGCCTCAGATGGAACTAGGGGAGAGTCTGTCCTTGCCTGGGCCTCCTCTCATAGCATCCCTCTTGCCTTTAGGGTCCTGGCCTACTTTCCATATCCCACAGGGTCAGGCTGCCCCCTTCTGAGACTGAAGCTCTGTCTTGTCCCTGTCTTTAGTCTTCCTGCAAGGAGAATCCTTTTAACCGGAAGCCATCGCCTGCAGCGTCTCCAACTGCAAAGAAGGCCACCAAGGGACCCAAGCCAGTGAGGCCACCTGCTCCAGGACATGGCTTTCCACTCATCAAACGCAAGGTGTCAGCAGGGAGCCCGCAGGGAGCCCCCAGAGACCCGGCTGGCCTGGGCCTGGCACCCTCCTCTCTGCAGCCCTCAGCTGGGTATCAGGGCCGCCGCCCTGTGATGTTCAAGAGGCGGACTTGGGTGGCCCGCCTGGGAGGCTGGACTTGCGGCCAGGGGATTTGGAGTAGGCTGGAGAGCAGTGGGCGGTACACTGACTCGCTACACACAAATGTTCAAGTTCAAGTGCTCGAGTGAGAGGCTGCTCCATCTAGCGGGTCCCTCCCACTCCTGTGGGGAAATCCTTTTGCAGTGGCCGAGAAGGGAGGAGTTTCCCCAAGGAGAAGAAGTTATATCTCAGTTGCATGGAGAGGTGGTGGTGGTCCTCACCCTGACTCCCTTGCCACACCCACGCTGGACATGGGGCAGAACCTGCTCCCTGGAGCTTGCATGGCCAGTGCGAGCCAGAAAGAGGGGCGTAGCTCCTGGCAGCAGCCTGGGCTTGAGGCAGGCAGAAGTGGGTGGGAGGGCCGGCTGTCCTTCCAGTGACCATGGTCCCATCGGCAGGTCCAGGCGGACCAGTACGTCCCCGAGGAGGACATCTACGGAGAGATGGATGCCATCGAGCGCCAGCTGGATGCGCTGGAACACCGCGGGGTCCTGCTGGAAGAGAAGCTGCGAGGCGGGGCCAATGGTGCAGAGCTGCCTGGGGGTCCAGTGGGAGGGGCTGGGGTGGCAGGAACCCCTCCTCCTGGGGCTGCCGAGCCGGGAGGTGCTGCCAGTCCTGGCCTGAGTGGGTGTCTGGCTTGCAGAGAGCCGTGAGGATGACATGCTGGTGGACTGGTTCAAGCTCATCCATGAGAAGCACCTACTGGTGCGGCGCGAGTCCGAGCTCATTTACATGTGAGTCCCTCCTGCCCTGCCTGCACGTGTGCGGACCCGCAGCGCTCCAAACTGGACCCCAAGCCCTACTCCGCGGGGCCCCGGGCCCCAGGCAGAATCGCTCACCGCTGCCTTGTTCCCACCGCCCAGCTTCAAGCAGCAGAACCTGGAGCAACGCCAGGCTGATGTCGAGTACGAGCTCCGGTGCCTTCTCAACAAGCCGGGTGAGCACCTGCACCAGCCTGGGGATACGAGGAGCGGAGTGGAGTCTTCCTCTCTGGATTAGAGAAGGGGTGGGAAGGGGCTCCGGTCCTCTAGGATGGCAGTGATTATAGCTGGTGACAGCTAGAGCCAGGACGGGGATACCACATGGACATGGTGGCACCATGGATGTCCATGATGATGAGGATAATGGGCTCTAGGTGAACATCAGGCCCAGGGGCAGCCCTGCCTATTTTGAGCATGGTGTCAGCCCTTGCTGTGTGACCTTGGGTGGTTTCTTTGCCTGTCTGGGCCTCAGTAGCTTCATATGTGGCTGTGGCATGGAGTGAACCGCAGCCACAGGCAGGGATGGCAAGACTAGAACATCAGAGCTGAGTTGGGTGTGGTGGCACATGCCTGTAATCCCAGCACTCAGGGGGCTGAGGCAGGAGGATTGCCTCAAATTCAAGGCCAACCTGGGGTACATAGTGAGTTTAAGGCCAGCCTGAACTACATAGCGAGATCCTGTTCCAAAAAAAAAAAACTCAAAACAATAAAAATAAAATAAAAGAAGGTTGGAGCTGGAAGCCAGGGCTTCTGACTCCTTTCCCATGGCTCAGACATAGTGCCAGCCCTAGGTGTGGGCCACCATCACCTTCTCACAGATGAGGAAGTAGAGACTGGAGAGGCTGGGGGCGTGTCCTTTGGTATTGGAGCTAGCCTGTCCCTGGACACACAGCCCCTCCTGCCTCTGAGACTGTGGTCCTTTCTCCCCGTTGATGGGGAAGCTTCATGGCTGGAGTGTCCCCAGGGAAGCCACAGAATGTCCCTGGCCTCCATTGCCAGCTGCAAGTCTCCAGGAACCTGGGGCAAGGCTGAGACTCGGGGGCCACAGTGACACCCCATGGCCAGAGTGGGTACAGCAGACTGCTTCCCAGGCAGCCTGGCCCTGGGCTTTCTGCTTCTCCAGACCCCCTTGTCATCCTGTCCCAGAAGTTGCTTTTGGAGGACAAAGCTGGTTGATAGTGCCCCGGGAGGGTTGGAGACCCATTGGACACCATAGTGACCAGCACTTGGTGTCAGGCTGCCCTGGTTCAAATCCTGGCCCCACCTTAGCTGTGTGATGTTGGTGAAGGATTTAACTTCCCCTGAGCCTCAGTTTCCCCACATGTAGACTGGGGACATAACTCAGCCTCCAGATTTAAGAAGTGGCAGAGCAGAATTTGAACTTGGGTGGTGGCTCTGAAGCCCACACTCTGTCCCCAGAACTGGGTGGGGCACCTGCTCCCCACTTCTGGCAAGATGAGGAGGGTCAGGGTATGGGCAGTGGGGCGCTGATTGCAAGATGCATGGCAGATGCTGGGAAGGGAATGCTGAGCCAGGTCACCCAGCCCTGGGAGCCTGCAGGCTGGGGGAGAGAGAGACCAAGGCACAGGTGACCCCTGCAGGACAGCTCTGGGCATCCTTGTCATCTCCTCACCCTAGTCCTGCTTCCCACGGAGCCACCTTGCACACCTTGTCGCGTGGATGAACAAACAGGAGCTGGAAGCCCTTTAATGAGTGCGGGCTCTGTTCTCAGAGTGTGTGCTGTGCTCCCTGCCCAGCCCCCTGCAGAGTGTTTTTGGTAGGCAGCTTCGTGGTCTTGGTCCCTTCTACAGTGACCTTCATTCTCTCCGGCCCTCCCCCCCTGCGCCCTTCCTTCCCGTGTACTTGGTATCCAGCACAGGGCCCGCCTGCCACACTCAGGTGGCGTCTCCTGTTGTTCTGGGGAGGAAGAGGGTTTTCCTGCCACTCACACCTGGCCTTTCCCGCTGGTAGAAAAAGACTGGACAGAAGAGGACAAGAGCCGGGAGAAGGTGCTGATGCAGGAGCTCATGACCCTCATCGAGCAGCGCAACGCCATTGTCAACTGCCTGGACGAGGACCGGCAGAGGTGACATAGCTGGAGGAGAGGCTGGAGCAGGCTGTGGCTGGGTTCCCATGGGTGGGACAGCTCCCTGGCAGAGCCTGGGATACAGCTCCACACCCTGGGCCGGGCCAGGCCTGTCCTCACTCACTGCCAGCGACCCCAGCGTACCCCGGGCCAGCCCCACGGGGCTCAGACGCTGGAAGGTTCCTCCTGTGGGCGCTCAGCTTCCCTTTCCTGTTCCAGGGAGGAAGAGGAAGACAAGATGTTGGAAGCCATGATCAAAAGGAAGGGTGAGTCCCCTCCTGGGGACTGGGGATTCTGCACTTGAAGCTGGGTTTTTAGCCTGGGGCTGGAGGGTGAGGGGCAGGTCGGATGTAGGGCTGGAGCAAGTGTCATGGGAGTTGTGGGGTGCAAAGTCCCAGGCTGCTTTCCTGGGACAGCAGCCTCAGGCAGGAAGGCCCTGGCCCATCCTTGCAGGGTGGCCGTGGGATGCCCAGGTGCCCACAGGACTGTGGTATGCGAGGACACTTTCCCAGCGTGCGTTTGCTGGCCTTATGGTCAGTTCCTCCTGAGACCTGCAGATAGGCTGATGTGGGTCTGTGGGTCACAGCGGCAGTGGCTGCTTGGGGTCACATGTGCCTGGAGCAGCTACAGAGCACTGGCTTAACTCGGTTTCCACTAGCAAGTCTGGCCTTGTGGGTGTCTCCACTCTGGCTGGAGTCAGACGGCTCGGATTCTCATCCCAGCGTGGCACATGGCTGGTGACTTCCAGCTCTCTGCCTGCACCCCCTCATTCCTGCGTCTGCAGAGTGGAGTGACGGGGCATCGCTCCCCTGCACGTGCTGGCTATAGAGATGACCTCTGTAGTGCACTTAGCCCAGGCCTGGCGCCTGCGAAGAGCTTAGCTGGGATCAGCTCATTTCAAAGGCCTACATTTTTCTTGTTGCTAAAATTGGCGGCTGGAGTGACAGATGACTTCTGAGTTCCCTCTGGCTCTGATGGTCGGGGTTTGTGTTGGGGCCCACAGGGCCATGAGCCCCAGTCTAGGTAAAGTGAGCCTTTGAATGTTAAGTGCGACACATATTGGGGTCACACAGATGTGAGTCTCTCGGTTCTTTCCAGAACTCTAGGAGAGGATGGTCCCCATCCTGTAGGGAAAAAGACCGGAACATGAAGTGACTTGCCCAAGGTTTCCACGGGAGGCAGGTGGCTGGGCCAAGCCCCCGCTGTCCACACACCTGCTCGGTAACACAGGTCACTAACCCCCGCCTGCCCTGGAAGGAGTCCCCTTCCCCACCTGGTAAAGCGCCCCCTTCCTCTGCTACAGAGTTCCAGAAGGAGGCTGAACCCGAGGGCAAGAAGAAGGGGAAGTTCAAGACCATGAAGATGCTGAAGATGTTGGGAAATAAGCGTGACACCAAGAGCAAGTCCCCTGGGGACAAGAGCTGACAGCGAGGGAAGCCACCATGACTGCCCCCTCCTGGGTTCTCACGGGTCAGGGGATACCCTGCTGCCCTTGGGTCAGCTGAGGGCTGAGATGACTTAAGGGCAGGAAGCCTCTGGGTAGCCTCTCCTGTCTCGGGGTCCTCCGGCTGCTCTGGGCCGGAGTTTTCTTCCCTCTTTCCTGCACCCAGACAGCTGGGACTCAGCCTGCCCAGTTAGGTTCTGAGGTCTCCAGATGCCTTGTGGGACCCAAAGAGCAGGCAGGGACCAGAGGCCAGGGAGGGTGGCGGTCGAGCACGTGCACTTGCTCGTCCTGCCCAGCTCAGCCCCTGATGTGGCAGGGAAGCTCCTTGGCCACTCTCCCTGCTGAACACACTGGACAGGATTATCTGACACCCAGTGTCCTCTGTAGGCCTCTGGCCCAGGGCTCCTGCTCCTCACGGCTGGCCAGCAGCGGTGCTGCCTGACTGGCTTCCTCCTGCCCAGCCGGAACCTGAGTCTCTGCCTCCTGTCCAGGTGCCCTGACTCTCACGTCCCCTCGCCCAGGCGCTCTATTTATGAAGTCTCCAGTTGAGTTGGAGCTGGTTACTGAGTGGTCTGCGCTGTGTCAGATGTGAATGGTCCCGACGGGCAAACTCACCTCCTCCGTCTCCCTGAGTTCCAGGGTTCTCCCTCATCTCCCCTCTTCCATGGGAAGCCTCATTTCCAACCACGCAGGGCCCTAACGGCTGCGCCGGTGGGTGCCCCCGCTTGCTGCCCCAGTGCTGAGTCCCCTGCAGAGGGCCTTTGGGGGGCAGCCACAGTCAGAGCTCTGGTCCCGATCCTCAGTCCAGGGAGGTGCGCTTCAGGTAGGTGCTAACTCTGATTCTTTAATAAGTCTGACCTCTAATTGGTCTGACCCCTAATTTAGGCTTTCCTCCCCCCAGCCACACCTGGGAGTCAGGCCCATTTCCATTTGTGGTCACTGCTACTCTGTCTCCTGTTATCTGTTCCCTCCTGACTCCTTCCCACCAGAGGACTGATGGCCACCAACCCACTGGGTGGCTGTGGAAGAGAATGAGCGACGGGGACTCCGCTTTTGTTCAGGGAATGTGCCTGGCAGCTCTTGGTCAAAGCACTGTTCGATAAGCTCTATCTGGGCGCTGCAGACCCCTCCCCCCATGCAACTCGGGGAAGGGATCGCACTGTATTAACTTGAGGACGTTCCTCGCCAACAATAAATGGAGATGACCTGAGTTCTCAGGCCCCAGCCATGCCTCCTGGCCAGGCATCCCTGGTTCCCCAGTGGGGTCTGGGCCATGCTGGGCCCCAGATGGCTGTGTCAGTGTCCCACACTGCGAGGGTGGCTGCCCTTACAAGTCATCAGTCGCTTGTGGGAATCAATGTAGAGCCAGGGGTGATGGATCGGTTCCATTTTTCAAGAGACTGGGGATCCAGATTCGTACGCGTGTAATTTGTAAATGTTAACACCTACTCTGAATTTGTCCTGGGGTTCTCCAGTTTGCTGCCTCTGGGCCATGTGATGGGCTCTGAAGTGGAGGACGTGTCCTGTCATATTGGCACCTTGGTCCTCAGGTCCTTGTGGGAACGTGACACAGGCTTCCCATGGATGTTCCTGAGCCAGCCCTAATCTCTTGGCTGCTGCCATGCACAGCCATGTTTATTCTGCAAACCAAAACACAGGTCATGTGACCTGACGGACCCATGTGACTGCATCCTGGTGCGGGAGACAGCTGGCAGGGTCAGTTGATGGTTCCAAAATATTTTGATTTATGAGGACAGGAGAAATGACAGGATACTGGAGAGCGTAGGGTGGGTGGGGGTCAGAAGCCTAAGGGAAGAAAGGGCCCGATGTCCTCCTGTGTACCAGTCGGGGGCAGGAGCGGGGGCAGGTCCCTCATTTTAAGTCGGGGCCTCACAGATGCACAAACTACAGCTGAGACTGCGTTTTGTTCAGGGTCACAAAACACATGCCAGAGCTGGACCTGCACAGCCTGGGTCCCTCCCGTGCTGCTTCACCCCGTGGACTGCGTTTAGTGGGAGACAAAGCGCTAACTTGAGGCTTGGAGGCTCCTTGCTGTTCAAATGCCCTCGGCTGCAGTGTGTGGTGAGCCTTAGTTTTCAGGTCTGCTCAGCAACTGAGCTCGGCCCCTCCCGCAGCAAGCTGCCAAGGGGCGCTTACGGGGGTCCCTTCCCGTGACCTCTTGAACATGCAGACGGGGAGCTAGAAACCAACTGAGCTCCACAGACTCTACACTTGCTCTCAGCCAAAAGGCAGAGAAGTGATTGTGCTCTACAAACCCTAACTCTGAGCAAATAAACATTATTTCTCTGAAAAGAAGGCAGTGCACAGAATGACCCGAGTTAAATCTGTTTTATTGGCCAATTAACTGCTGTGGTTAAACATTTGCCCAGGGGTATAAGAAGTAAATATGCAGGTCCTAAGACAGGTGGAAGGCATCACCTTCAGTCTTAAGTTCAGGAACAAAAGGAGCGGGACACGTAGTAGAGGCTGGAGGTAGGGAGAGAGCCTGGCGACAGGTGTCCACAGTGGTGAGACCTGGGCCTTGCTGTCACTGAGAAAGGACTTGAAGTCTGTGTGACTGTGGGTGGCTCAGAGGCTCCAGCAGTGGCCCCAGCATTCCAGGTGGTGTCAGGGGCCCTGTCTGCCCCACGCTGTCATAGGCAGGATGGTGCTAGCCACTGTTTGATGTGGCCGAGGGCCAGTAAGGGTGGGCTGCAGCCGTGCTGGGTGGGCTGCCCTGTTACATGTCTGGCTAGGCGGTGGCCAGAGCCTTCCTAAGTTCCTCGCTCCTCTTGTGGTCAATGTCTTCCATTTCTCGTATTTTCTGCAAAGGAGGTCAGGGAAAGCCAGTGTTGGGTCAGAGCTGAAGGAGCCACCATGATGTGGGCCAGAGCTTAGACGCTCCTGTGACTTTCACCACAGCGCTCCGTGGTTTCTCCTCCCGTCTGTGCTCCACGCTTGTGGCCGGCCCACCCCTTCCCCTCGTGCCTGCCAGTTATCCTACCTGGGAGATCTCGGTGAGGATGATCCCGTGGTATTGCCTGCCCTGTCCCAGGGCCTCCATGGCAGCCAGGAATTCCTTCCGCTCCTGGATTTCCCTCACCACTGGAGAGAGGAGGAGGGACATCAGTGCAGGGACACGGGGACTCCAGGGTCCTGTGAGGGGGTGGGCAGTGGATTGCTTCTCATGGGGGGAGGCGCACACACACACACACACACACACACACACACACAGCTCACGTTCTTCAAACCGGTCCAGTTCAGGGGCTGACTCCTCCTGCCGCGCAGGGGGGCCTTTTCTCTTCCGTTCCTCTGGGTCCTTCCCAGTGGCAAAGATATTTTGGAGTCTTCGTTTCTCCTTCTCCAGATCTCCTGCAGGGCCCAGAAATGGCCTTGTTAGGCATGAGGGGCACCCGCATTAGTGTGTTTCCAGCCAGGCATGCTACAGGGTTTCTGTGTCATGGGGAGAGGGCTTTGCAGACTCTGCAGCTTCACCCCTGGGTGGGCCTGAGCTTGTCATGTCAAGCTGGGAGGACATGGTGGAAAGAAGGAAGGACACATGCTGAAACCCTTGCACAGGGCTAAGAAGGTTCAGGGTCCTGGGGTCTCAGTGGTGGCAGCCTGTGTGCTGGGAACTGCAGGGACATCTCAGGAGAATCTGGCCAAAAGTCATGGCAGATGTGAGGGAGGAAGTGGGGAAGGGGGCTCCGTGACATGGGCTGGAGCGCAGAGGAGCTTGATTCGAGGGACCAGCAGAGGGTGAGAGAACAGCAGTGACACCTGACTTGGCTTAGTGGTATCCAGTGAATCAGGAAAGAAAGTTTGGGGAGAAAATAACGGAAGAGGCCAGCCTGACTGGTTTCCCTGAACATCCCCAAGCTAACGCAGGCCCAGGCTCAAAAGCGCGCATGTCAAGGCAGGAGGATCTGGTCAGATGCCTGCCCGCCTGCCCTGGGGGCTACTTGTTGCCCATTTCCTATGTCCCTGGAAGACAGGAAGCCAGTAGCCCAGGTCCTGTCACTTACTGGTGGCTTTAGGCTTGAATTGCTCGCGGCTATAGGCCCCATTGGCCTGGCACAGGCTGGCCGGCCGGAGGTGGGCCCGGGTCGTCAGGACGGGAGGCAGGTAGATGGCTGAGGCTGGCTGCTTGGAAGGTGAGGCCGTCTGGCTTGATGTTGGGCTGCACTGTAGGGGCAGAGGGTCTCCCCCTGGAGACAGAAGGTCGGCGAGAGGACCTGCCTAGTTTTTTGTTTGCTCATTTGAGACAGGGTCTTGCTATGTAGTTCAGGCTGACCTTGAACCCATTATGTAGCCCAGGCTGGCCTCGTACTCATGGTGATCCTCCTGCCTCAGCCTCCTGGGTGCTGGGATTACAGGTGTGCACTACCACACCTAGTTCTTTTTTTTTCCCAAATAAAGGTGATGCCCACCTGCTACAAGTCAAATGGTGCAGAAGATTCTTCCTGTCCCCCTCCAAGCCCACCCTCTGCAATGAGCAATGGTGGTCTGGCAGTTTCTCTTTCCTTTTTTCTCATAAATGTGTTTGGAGATCCATGTGCATATTTGCTTTATGTGCGCACAAGATTGATTTTTCAAAACATTGGATCATATCGTCTCATCAGTAACTGACCCTTTTCACTCAATAATTTATCATGAACCTCTTTGTAGAAAAATCTGTTTATATATAACTTATTTTTATAGGTATATACTGGCTATATTATTTATTTGACTAGTCTCCTAGTTTCAGAAATACGGGTTTCCAGTTTTGTTTTTTTTTTAACCACTCCCAACAGTGCTGCAATAAACATTCTTGTACACCGGGTCTCTGCATGGTGCTTTTGTTTCTGTTTTCTTTCCACTTGAGCTGTGGGCTGGGAGGGACAGTTCTGGTGGTAACAGACGCCCATCCTCCTGCTGTGGCCTATCTTGGCCCATGCCTGGGCCCCTTCCCAGGCCACGATGTGAGTCTGGTGTCTGGTCACTTGGTCCCTTCTCTCCTCCGCCCCAGAGGCTAGTGTGGAGCACCCCCCGCCAACGGTTTTGATCTGGTCCCTTTCCACTCCAGCCTTGTACAAATCCACTCATCAAACATGGGTTCAGCATCGCCTCTGTGTTGGGCCATGGCCACCAGGGCCAGTGGGAAGTAAGGCAAAGTCGGGCCTTCCTGGGGCATATGTCAGGGAGGGGTATGGATGACAGTATCATAAGTGGCACAGTGTTAGACAGCTAGGTCACTGGTATGTCCCAGTGGGACTTACAGTTTTTGTTTGAGACAGGGTCTCACAATGGAGTCTCGGCTGGCCTTGAACTCACTATGTAGCCCAGGTTGGCCTAGAACTTGAAGTGATCCTCCTGCCTCAGCCTCCCCAGTGCAGGGATTACATGCATGCGGCACCTCTCCTGGCTGGAACTATCAGTTTTAAAGGGTTATGAGGGAGGTCTTGTGAAGAAGGGGACATCTGAGAAAAGAGCAGAGCTTGCTGGGGAGGCCAGCTCTGCAGACACCTTGGGGAAGGGCCGGCTAGGCAGAGGGACAGCTGGAGTGGAGGCCAGGCTCAGGCTCAGGCTCAGGTGGAGTGCGGGGGAGGGCAGAGGTCACAGAGGTCACTGGAGGTTGGAGAAGAGGGGTGGCATCTGGCTGCCACTGAAAGTCCTGCATACAGGCGGGAGAACGGAGACTTGCCTTCTGGAGCCACTCAACTAATGAGCGATGCTAGGGCCTCAGCGTGAAGGCCAAGCAGATGGGACTGGGAGAAGGAGGTGTGCCAAGGATGACCCCGAGGTGTGTGTTCAGGGGAGCTAGGAGGAGGGAGCTGCCATCTTCCCACCTGCCTGCCCCTTCTCTGACCCTTAACCTAGAGCCACGCCACCCCTTTCCCTCTGTTCCCCGGAGAGACGGCATGCTCCCCAGAATGTCCCCTCCTCTGCCCTCCTGGTCTCAGCAAAGAGCCTGGGTATGTGGCAGCTGTGACAGCATCTGAACCAAACTCAAAAGAGCCCAAAGGGCTTGTGCAAGAGGAGGGAGCTCAGGAGGGAACTGCAGAAGGCAGACACCAAGGCCTGGAGGCAACTTTTTAAAAAGAAAACATTCTTTTCGCTTACTCCTGTAGGCCTGATCCCTGGTGGCCTCAGTCACTGTGTATTTCAGGATGGCCTTGAACTCACCATGCAGCCCAGGTTGGTCTCAAACTCGTGGTAGTCCCCTGGCCTCAGCCTCTTCCTGTCTCAGCCTCCTGAATGCTGGGATCACAGGCATGCGCCACCATGCCCAGCTCATCTGTCATTCCTTAAGTATCAAGCACCTGCTGTGGCGTTGGGTTAGCAAGGCAGACGCTGTTTTAGTGGGGGGGGTCTCTGTGGTTATGCAACAGAGGACACTGCATTATTGGATTTCTGAGTACAGAGACTGAGTCATAGGATTCAAATGTGTGACAGCACCAATCTTTGGTGGCCTGAGTTGTTCCTGTCCACAGTGCGGGAGGAGATCTGACCCTAACGTAGGCTGACAGCCTCTCTCCTCCAGCTGGGGCTGGACGGGCGCTGCCCATGTTGGCCTGTGACTCTCCCCTCCGCTTCTGTAGTTGATCAGGTGCCCTTCTGATAGGCACATTCTTTCCTTAGAGAAGGCAGCAGCAGCTGGGCATGTTGGCACATGCCTGTAATCCCAGCCCTCTGGGGTTGGCCAAGGCAGGAGGATCAAAAGTTTGAGCCCAGTCTGGGCAATTTAGTGAGACCCTGTCTCAAAATAAAGAAATTTTTTAAAAAAGGGCTGGGGATGTAGCTCAGTATGGAGGGCGTGAGTATAGTCCCCAGTATCAAAGAATCGGGGGGGGGAGTCAGAGTCACCAGGTCTGAACCTGCAGAGTTTCACTTGAAGCTACCAAAAGCATCTCTTCTCTTTCTCTTTTGGTAGATGTTTTCAGTAGATTCAAGTGAAACTCTGAGGGCTGAGACCTTCTGGTATTCATTCTCTCTCCCTCTCTCTCTGTCTCTCTTTGTGTGTGTGCAGGAAATTGAACCCAGGACCTTGCACATACTAGGCAAGTGCTCTACCCTTGAGTTAAATCCCCAACCCTTTTTAAACACAGTGTTTTATTCTGAAGCAAGGTCTTGCTAAGTTGCCCAGGCTGGCCTAGAACTTGGAATCTTCCTGCCTTGGGCTCTTGAGCAGCTGGGATACAGACCGTTACGTGCAGCCTACATCTCTCCTGAAGGCAGTCCTGGAGATCTCTGTCCTGACCCACTAAATGCTGATGCAGCTAAGCCAGAGAAAGCAAGATCACTTCCCACATCTTAGAGGGCACCTGGCTTTTACACTTTCACTTTTTTCTTTTCTTTTAAAATAACACAGGGGGCTGCTGAGATAGCTCAGCAGCATAAGCGCCTACCTGGCATGCGCAAGGTCCTGAGTTCGACTCCCGGTACCCACATAGAAAGGAAAAAAGGGCCGGTGATATCGCTCAGTGGTATAAGCGCCTGCTGGCAAGCACGAAGTCCTGAGTTTGACCCCCGGTACCCACATAGAAAATAAATAAATAAAATGAAATAAAATAAAATAACACAGGGCCGGGATATAGCTCAGCAGCACCGTGCCTGCCTGGCAAGCAGAGGCCCTGAATTTGATTCCTGGTACCAAAAAAAAAAAAAAAAAAAAAAAAATAAATAAATAAATAAAATAATGCAAAGCGTGGCGAGGGAGAGCTGTGGAAAGGCTTTGCATATTTGTCCTGAGTTGGAGTTCAGCCAGTCATCTTGTTTCTGAGAGCTAAGCTAGGAATGAATAAAACTGTGAATAAGATGCATACATGTTCCCTTTGGGGGGCTCATACTGCAGGCACCACAGGGCTGACACTATTTGCGGGGTGGCTTGGGGGAGTCTTGACTGGGCCAAGATTCCTCAGGAAGCTCAGCCAGAGCCTGATCGCAGGAGGCTTATTGTGCCAGGATCCTGATTAGAAAAAGCAAAGGCCTCACAAGGTCTAAAGGCCAGAAATACTTGGTGTACTCCTTTTTTTTTCTTTCTTTTTTCTTTTTGGCCTGTCTTTAAAATGATGTCCTCTCCCATTTAACGTGGAAGAGCTTAAAAACTGTGGCCCTGATTCCTCTGCCCAGGGAGCCTCTACCCACTGGCTGCTTTTTTTTTTTTTTTTTTTTTTTTGTCTTTTTGAGACAGGGTTTTGCTATGCAGTTCAGGCTGGCCTTGAACTCACTTTGTAGCCCAGGCTGGCCTCAAACTTGTGGCAGTCCTCCTGCCTCAGCCTCCGGAGTCCTGGGACCTCTTACTTTTTATGGTCTCCATGATGTGGCGCTGCTGGAAGTTAGTCAGTTTTGATTCCTTCATCATTGCTGCAAGAGAAAGCACTTCCATGAGGCTTCCTGAGCTGCAGTGGGGTCTTTATCTCCCCCTAGCGAAATTTCAAATTACATCACCTCCTACCTCCATTCTACACTGAGCACTTCCTCTCTCCTGCTTCATTTTTTCTATAGCACATGTCTGTACCTAAACTATTTTTTTTTTTTTTTTGAGATGGGATCTTGCTGTATTGCCCAGGCAGACTCAAGGGATCCTCTTGCCTCAGGCTCCTGAAGGTAGGACTGCTGCTGTTTTATATAAGGCTACATTTTTTTTTTTTTTTTTTGATGTGGGTACCAGGAGTCAACCTCAGGACCTCGCGCTTGCCAGCAAGCATCTATGCCTCTGAGCGATATCACCGACCCTTTTTTTTCCTTTAGGTGGGTTCCGGGAGTCAAACTCAAGACCTCATGCTTGCCAGGCAGGCACTTATGTCGCTGAGCTATCTCACCAGCCCATAAGGCTAAATTTTTTTTTTTTGGTGGGTACCGGGGGGTCGACCTCAGGACCTCGCGCGCCAGCAGGCGCCCGTGCCACTGAGCGATATCACCGGCCCTTTTTTTGTACGTGGGTACCGGGAGTCAAACTCAGGAATTCGCACTAGCCAGGCAGGCGCTTCTGCTGCTGAGCTATCTCACCGGCCCCCAAGGCTACATTTTTAAAAAGACTTTTTTTTTTTGGTATGTGTGTGTGGTGCTGGGGATTGAACCTAGGTTCTCATGCAGTTAAGCATGTGCTCTACCACTGCGCTATACCCCCAGTCCTATATATTTTTGTTACCCTCCTACTCTACTATTAGCTCTGTAACGGCAAGAATTTTGACAGTTTTTTTTTTTTTTTCTGTTTCTTTTCCATTGCTGTACCCCTAGCACCTAAAACAGTGCCCAAAGCACATGGTAGATTTAAACTATTTTTTTGGTTGAGTAAATGAATGAGTATTTGTTCATTCATGTGCCTAGGCGGAAGCTACAATTATGAGTAGAAACAGTCACAGTCCTGCCTGATAGGACTGACATCTAGGAGCTGGCTGTGGTGGTACGTGCCTGTAATCCCAGCTCTCAGGAGGCTGAGGCAGGAGGATTGCTGCAAGTTTGAGGCCAGCCTGGGCTCCATAATGAGTTCAAGGCCACAGCGAGACCCTGTCTAAAAAAAAAAAAAAAAGAATTCACCCTCTGGGGGCAGATGTGACACAAAATACCTGACCATACATCGATCTGAGCCCAGTGAAGGGAGATGTATGCAGTAGAGTGACGGCAGCCATGTAACAGCTGGTCACCTGTGGTGGTGGTCTAGAGGAGAAGGAGGAGATAAAACTTCTCTGGGGACGCTGACGCTGTGCTGTAAAGGATGCACAGCAGTTTGTGCCCTAGCACACACCTGTGATCCCAGCACTTGGGAGGCTGAAGCAGGAAGATTGCAAGTTTGAGACCAGCTGGGACTACATAGCGAAAACTTGTCTCAAAACCAAAACAAAAAAGTAGGAGTTAACTATTCCAAAATCCTTAGTTCTCTGACTTTTGGCGCTTTGTAGGCAGTACCCCGAACTCTTCCTGAACCCGAGGCTCCTTATTTGTGAAGGAAAACAGCCATTCCCAAGCCACAGGTCAGGTAGGGGAGAACTGAGTTACACAGGCTGTCATCGCCACTCCTCTCCTGTGTCCTCTACACTCCTAGTCCTCTAACCCACTGACCACTGACCTTTGAGCAGCTCGCAGGTTCCTGGGGTGTAAGCGGCCGGCTTGGGGCAGCGCCCAAACCCCATTCCTTTGGTCACTGCATCCACCCTTTCCTTTGAAGCCATTGGAGGGCCCTAGGAGGGAAAGACGCAATGACATACCTCCGTCTCCTAGCCCCAAACTCTCCTTCATCCTCCCGACTAGACAAAGACACATACCGTGTCCTCATCCTGGCTCCCGGTGCCTGTGGCAGATAAGTCCCCTTGGGAGAAGAAAGCGTTAAAAGAGCCCCGGCCACACAAAACTGAAACCTCACCCTAAAGACCTCGACTTGATGCACCCCTCCTTACATAGTGTGCCCGTGCCCTGCAAAGATAACATGGGATCTGGGCTACTAGCGCGTGCCGCTCTTGGCTCTGGTCACCATGGCAACAAACACTGCTGCTCTGCGCATGCGCACCTTGCCCACTAGCTGCTTCCCGGAAGTGATTGCCTCAGCGTCACAGCGCAAGCGCAGGATACGCGTGGTGTTGCGCGAGGTAGAGGCGCGCGGTTTGCGGGGTCTGCGAGCGGCTCTCGCGGCGTGGTTGCGGTGAGGGCGTCATGTCAGACAACGAGGACAAGTGAGTACGCCCTCGGAGTGACCTTTGCGAGAGTCTCAGAAGAGGCGAGAGAGAGAGTTGGGTCTTGAGGGGGCCGGCAGGGCTGAAGGAAAGAGCGGGACCTAGGAGCATAGACCTACGCAGAGGCTGGACACAGAAAGGCTGGGGCTCGAGAGTCCAGAGTGGGTCAGCGAAAAAGGTGTCTTTCAGCAGACTTTCCACTGAGCCGGGCTCCGTGTCGTGTAATGGGAATATTGTATTGAGAGGAATACGGGGTCGTGTGAGTTTAGTAGTGATGGAAGGGGGAGGTAAGAGGTAATCCAGAGGAAGATCTGGGACAGGTTCCCCGGGTGGTAAAGATCTGGGGTTCTAGAGAAATCAGGGTCTTGTACTAGGGCGATATCTGTAGAGCTGGTGAGAAATAGGTTGGAATTTTGGATATATTTTAAAGGTAGAGCGGAAAGGATTTCCTGATGGGTTGGAGGTGTGGAGTCGGTGGAGAGATCGATCCTGAAGATAAAAATATGGGCGTCCTTAGCATAAGTATGTTAGTTCAAACCAAAAGATCCCCAAACCAAAAGGGCAGCGAGTGCCAGTAGAGAACAGGGGATGAGGGCGAGTGTTTGAGCGACCCAGCCTTGAGTGCTTGTGGAAAAAGGAGAGTCCCCCAGTGAGGTGGGGGCCACCCAACAGCAACTCTTTGGAGTCCAGTGAGGAGAGTATTTCATAGGAAGGAGGAAGGTGGAGCCTAGAGTGCAAGCTGAACAAGCTGAATGAGAGTGAGAATTGCCCGCTGGATTTAGCAACGTGGAGATGATTAATGAATTTGAAAAGAGTGGTTTTGATGGAGCTGTGGGAGTGAAAGTCTCGTGAGAGTGAGATTATGAATGGGAAGAGAGGAGTTGGAGACAGTGAGGTTGGATAGCTCTTTCACAATTTTTTTTTTGTACTGGGGTTTGAACCCATGACCTTCATACTGAGCTACATCATGGCCCTTTTTATTTTTTGAGACAGAGACTTGCTAAGTTGCCCAGGCAGTGCTTGAATTTGAGTCCTGCTGCTTCAGTCTCCTAGAGTGCTGGGATTACTTGCATGTGCTGCCGTGCCTGCCTTCTTTTTCACAAAACTTGCTGCAAAAGGGAGAATGGAATAGGGCTGCTGGAAAAGGGGAAAGAGAAGTAAGACTTTTGTTTTTTTGGATGGTGGGGATTGAACAGGGCCTCATACATGCTAAGCACATGCTCTACCATTGAGCCACACTCCTAGCCCCAAAGTAAAGGGTTTTTTGTTTGTTTGGTTTTGTTTTTTGACACAGGGTCTTGCTAGGCAGCCCAGGCTGTCCTTGAACTCCTGCCTAGCCTGCTGGGATTATAGGCGTGGGCCTGGCTATTAAGTGGATATTTATCAAGTACCTCCTGTATATCAGCTGACATACAGATCCATGCCTTTTTGATTCTAGTAAGTGATTAACTGTTCTCTTCTGTACAGTTTTGACGGTGATGACTTCGATGACGTCGAGGAGGATGAAGGACTAGATGACTTGGAAAATGCTGAGGAGGTCAGTATTCAGCTTGTTATGGTTTCTATCTTGATGTCCCCAAGAGCCTCATTCATTGGTAGGTGGGGCTTTTGGCAGGTGGTTGAATTATCGGTGTTTATAGCTGATTTGCTGCAGGAGGTGGGGTTTGGTTGGGAGAAGGGATCACTGGAGGTGTGGCCTGGGTTTATCTCCTTCCCTGCCCTCACCCTTTGTCTCCTTGGTTTCTTGCTGGCATGTGCTGAGCAGCCCCTCTGCCAGCCGACGGTGTACTGAAACATGAGCCAGCATAAACCTCTCCTTCCTTTAAGTTGCAGGTGTCAGGTTGTATCTCAGCAGCTAGAGAGTGGCTAAGACAAGCCTTAGGCTCCTACCTCTGCAGCCCAAGTGTCAAGAAGCAAGGTAGATCCTGAATCCCCGAATGTTGCTGCCTCTCATTTGAGGTCTGGATTCTGCCATAAGCATCCCAGTTAGAGTGATCAGTTTTCCAGTTCTGGGTAGCAGAGCAGCCTTGCTAAGTGGGCCTGAAGGCTTTGTCCAGTTGGTCCATAGCCCATGGCTTCTGGGACATTTCTGATAGGTGAAATACCACCTTTATTCATTCAGCAAGCATGTGTTGACTGTTCGTTACCTGTCAAGTGCTCTGCAGGATGGGGCTGTATAAGGAACACGGGGACAGTGGCCAGAGGTCAGCAGGGCCCAGATGAGGCAGGATTTCAGAGCCGAAGGCAGTAGAAGGCCACTGACAAGTTTTGAGCCAAGGAGTGGCATGGTCCAGTTTTCATTTTAGTAAGCACATTCTGGCTTCAGGAGTGTGGGGTGAATTGGGGACAAGAGTGGGAGACAAATTAGGAACCTCTTGCTCAGATGGGGGTGTTGATAGTATAGGTGATGAGAAGACTATGAAAGATATATTCTAAAGGATTGATTATGCGCCGAGAAAGTATAGCTTGACAAAGAGCAGCTGGCTGGCTGGGTTGCTAGCTTCATGAACGAATAAGGCTTTGTGTCCTGTGTGACTGGAGGGAGAAGAACTGCATGTCTCCTAGAGGTTTCTTGATTGTTTCGGCTGGGAAGCCAAAGTGGTTCTTTTTATAGTTCCTCTCTGCATGGCGCCTTGAGACACCTGCTCATTTGCGTCAGAAGCCTCCACCTTCTGGTTCCTTTCCCATCCCTGTTCTTTTGATTTTGCTTCCAAGCTGTGGCTCTGCCACGCTGCTGTTTCTCCGCTCTGGGTGCCTCAGGGTGGGGTAGTTCTCATTGCTGCTCACCCACAGGCCGCCTTCTGGCAGGGACCGTGTGGCTGCGGCTGCCCCGTCTCACTCACCTCTGCTTCGTTTGCTATTCTGCCAGTCACTGTTCTTACCTGCCCTTGGACCAGTTGTCACCGGGCTTCCGCAGTGTTGTCACTGCTTCTCCCCTCACCCCTTTAGCATATTCTCAATAGAATCTACAGGGTGACCCTGTCAATCTCAGTCAAACCGTATCTGCTCTGCTTAGAACCCTCCTCAGTACATGGCGGGAACATGTACAAAGTCTTCCGTGATCTGGCTGCCTGCTTCCTTACCTGTTCCTGCTGTTCCTCGGCTTGTTTGTCTTTGGTGGTGTGTGGTGCTGCAGAATCATAGTCCACAATTAGTTGCCCAAACCTATCACATTCTCTTCTCCCTCTGCCTTATTTATTTATTTATTTTTTGTGGGTACCGGGGGTCGAACTCAGGACCTCACGTGCCTACCAGCAGGCGCCCATGCCACTGAGCGATATCACCGGCCCTTTTTTCGTATGTGGGTACCAGGAGTTGAACTCAGGACCTCGCACTTGCCAGGCAGGTGCTTATGCTGCTGAGCCATCTCACCGGCCCTGTCTCCCTCTGCCTTTGCACTGTTACTCCACCTGCCTGGATGCTCTTCCCTTCTGTGGTGGCTTGGCAGCTCCTACTCATCCCTCTAGATCAGCCTGTCTTGTCTGTGGACAGCCTTCCTGACACCCAATGTGAGTTAGATATCCCCAGCAGCCTGTTAATAACTGCTCCGTTTCCACTTACTTTTGTTGTTTTATTTGAGACAGGGTCTCACTATATAGTTGAGGCTGGCCTTGAACTCACCATGTAGCCTAGGCTGGTCTTGAACTCACAGCGACCCTCCTGGCTCAGCCCCCGCAAGTGCTGGGACTGTTTCGTCTTGACTTCCCCTCAAGGCCGTGACTTCTCAGAGATTGGAAACTCTAAGCATTGTGTTTCAGCACCTGTTGCAGTGTCCTGGCTCAGGACTGGCACTTAATAAGCAGCTGTTCGATGTGTGAATATATAATTCTTCCCACCTTCACCCTTGCTTTGCTGGCCACTTGGCCCACTGGGTCAGGTGCGCTATCTGAAAATGGGTGCTTGTGCTCAGCGTGTGCTCACAGACTTCTTACAGGGCCAGCATTCTGGGACCGTCCCATTTCCAAGCCCTGCTTCTGTCTCTTCTGGATGAGCAGCTGGCTGTGGGTTCCCGATCCTGAGTCCTCTCAGTGCCTAGGTCTGAGGCTCTGGCCAAGGCAGCTGACTCTCCCAGCCCTCGGCATGGAGCCTGTAATCCCTGCCTCCTAGGTTACTGTGAGGATTACATGAGGAGCTAGCAAGCAGTTCCATGTCCCTGGCGTCCAGCCAGCGTTAATGGTGATAGCAGTGGTTGTCATTGTCACTACTACCTCACCCCCCCAAAAAACACACACTGAGGTTTTCCTTGTTCTGTCTCATGTCCAGGAGGGCCAGGAGAACGTGGAGATCCTCCCCTCTGGGGAGCGACCACAGGCCAACCAGAAGCGAATAACCACCCCGTACATGACCAAGTACGAGCGAGCCCGTGTGCTGGGGACCCGAGCGCTCCAGATTGCGTGAGTGTGAACCTTCACTGTCCCCTTCGTCATGCAGTCCGCAGCGAGGCCCTGAGCCACTGACCCTGCCCAGCCTGGACCTGAACACAGGCCCTTCCTGCTCGCACATCGGAACAGAGGGGATGCTGTCCCTGTGGGCCAGGCGTTGTGCTGGACCCGGGCCCATAGGAAAACAGAACACGAGAAGGATCTGAGAAATCAAATAACAGTACAGGAGAAAATAGTAATAAAAACAGAACAAGGTGATCGCCCATCAGGTTGATAAAGCAAACAGGAGTGTGAATTCTGAGAGCCCTGGACCATATGTGCTGATAGTCAGGCAGACGGCAGTAGCACTCAGCAGACCAAAGGTCTTTTTGTTTTGTTTTGTTTTTGTGGTACTGGAGATTGAACCTAGGGTCTTCACACAGAGCTACATCCCAGCCCTCTTTTTATTTTTTGTTTTGAGACAGGGTCTTGCTAAGTTGTCTAGGCTGGCCTTGAACCTGTGATCCTCCTGCCTCAGCCTCCTAAGATGCTGGGAATACAGGCATGTGCTGTGCTATTGTATCTGTGGTTTTTTTAGTTTTAGTTTTTGTTTTTTGAAGTAGGGTCATAATTTGTTGCTCAGGCTGGCCTCAAATTTGTAATCCCGGGCTGGTGAGATGGCTCAGCGGTGTACGTGCCTGCCTGGCAAGCGCGAGGGCCCAAGTTCGACTCCCGGAACCTGCATACGAGAAAAATGCCGGTGATATCGCTCAGCGGCACGGGCGCCTGCTGGCGCGCGAGGTCCTGCGGTCGACCCCCGGTACCTACAAAAAAAAAAAAAAAAAAAAATTTGTAATTGCACCATGCCTAGCTTTTTGTATTTTTTGAGACAGGGTCTCCCTACGTAGTCCAGGCTGGCCTTGAATCTGTAATCCTCCTGCTGAGGGTTGGGGTTGGGGTGCAGGTATGTGCCACCATACCAGGCCCAAAGCTGGTCATTGATGCAAGGGAGACACCAGCCTAGCAGGGTGGGGAGGGGGCTCCACGTTGTGAAAGCCCAGAGCAGTGGTGGGCTCCTGGGGAATCAGAAATTAGCAACCTTTCCTTTTCTCCCAAGTTCAGAAGAGCAACATCCAGGAAGAGACAGTAGACAGGGGAGACAGGCTGGTGACTGCAGTCACCTGTTAGCATGGGCAGCGCAGGCTGCATACTTGCCGAGGTGGCAGACACGGTGGAGAACAGACTGGAGGCAGCCTGCTGCACAGCCCCACAGGCGGGGCTCCCTCTTGAGGAGGCCAGGCCGGATGCCTCCTTTTCCAGGAGGGTGGGCAGACAGAGGCAGGGGTGTTAGCATACCCCAGTGGGAGGTCCTTCAGGGGATCCAGGAGGCTGAGGAAAGGGCCCCTGCCCCACGCCTCTTGCAGTCCTCTGTGGGAAAGGGTGTCTGGAGAGGGGTTGGCTAAGGAGTGAATGGGGGATTTGTGTAGAGAGAAAAGTAGCCCAGATGTGCTGGAGGGCAGTGGTACTGCTGTACCGCTAGTGTTCACAGCACCAGACTCTCCTCTAGTCCTGCGGGTGGAGGTGACCACCCTTTCTGCCTTGCTAAAGGCTGTCATGTCACTGTTCTCTCCCGATCCTCAGGGGTAGGCTTTGTGTCGGCCTTGGTGCACTCCTGGCTCTTCTGGTTGAGATTAGAGCCACATTAGGTACCGACTGGGGTCAGGATCCTCTAGCCCTGCACCATCAATTGTAGTCAACTAGCTCCATGTGGCCATTTAAATTAAGCAAAATAACGGCTGGATGTGGTGGTGCACATCTGTAATTCTAGCTGCGCGGGAGGCTGAGGCAGGAGAATCACAAAGTTGAGCCCAGTCTGGGCAACTTAGTGAGACCCTGTCTCATTATAAAGTAAAAAGAGCTGGGGGTGTAGCTCAGTGGTAGAGCGCTTGGCTAGTGTGAGTGAGGCCCTGGGTCCATTCCCCAGTACTACAATCAGTCAATCCATAAGTAAATAAATAAGTAAGGTTTTTATTTCGCTAGCTGAATTTCAAGTGCTTAGCAGCTGCACATGGCTCACGGCTACCGTTACTGGTAGCCGGGGTGTAGAGCTTCAGTGCAGAGCATTCTGCAGTGCATGCCCAGCTGACTAAAATATCACACTGGGAAGACTCATTCCTTTTTTTTGGTACTGGGAATCGAACTCAGGACCTTGCACTTGCCAGGCAGGCACTGTGCCACTAAGCTATCTCCCCAGCTGTTTTTTGGTTGTTTTTGAGACAGGATCTTGCTATGAAGGTCAGGCTGGGTTTGAACTCACTATGTAGCCCAGGCTGGCCTTGAACTCATGGCGATCCTCCTGCCTCAGCCTCCTGAGTGCTGGGATTACAGGCGTGTGCTACCATGCCCAGCTATGACTCATTCCTGAGTTTGTTTATGTGCAAGTCAGTCAGTCTCCCAGCACTGAGGCGCTGTGCTGGTACCTTTCAGGGATGCAGAAACGTCATCTGCAGTCCCCTCAGTGTTCTCTTGCAGGACAGATGGACCTGTGCAAAGATACCCAGGACCCAAGGCAGAGATGGCTGGTGGTGCTTTACAAAGGGTCCAGAAAGAGAGGGGGCGTGTCATGCAGGGGTGAAGATTCCTGCAGGGACAAAGAGAGGTGATTTCGTGGGTATCCCAGGCACCAAACAGGCAGTATGAGTTATGGTGGGAGACAACTTGGGGCAGTGCTGAAAAGATGTCCACCAGTGCCAGAAGGGACAGGTTCAGATCGGTGTTTTTTGTTTGTTTGTTTGTTTGTTTTGTGACAGGGTCTCACTGTATAGTTCAGGCTGGCCTTGAGTTCATTGTGTAGCCCAGGCTGCCCTCAAACTCCTGGCAATCCTCCTGCCTCGGCCTCCCCAGGGTTGTGCCACCACACCCTGCTTAAACATCCTTGGCTAGGTTTTGAATGAAGTTTCAGTCTGGTTCCTGGCACCATCTGGTGGCTGAGGTGTTCGTTACACTCACTTCCTAACTGGATTGTTAGGACAGGTTCATGTACTCAAGAGCCCACTCCTGTGCTTTGCTAATTCCACAAGCATGGTAAGCTTGGGTGAAGGAGTGACCTTGAATTATTGATACCTTGAAAGAAAGAAGGCCTAGGTAGAGCAGAGTAAGCATTTTGCCACATTGTTTAAAGCTTTATACTTGGCCTACATTTATTTCATCTTTTCTCTTGCAGTTGGGGTTCAAACCCAGGACCTCACATGCAAAGCATGTGCTCTACTGCTGAGCTGCACCGCCAGCCCTGGAGACATTTAAGTACTTATTGAGAGAGGACATGGGAAAGTTAAATACTTAGTCTCTCCCTTGGGAAGCTTTCAGGCTTTTGAGAGTAATCCAAATCAGAATATTTAGTAAGAAAATTCCTAAGTGGTGAAAAATAAAATCAGTAAGTAGTGGCTCTCGGACTGGCTGATGGTCAGAATCATCAGAGCAGCTATACAGAGGCACAGAGTCAGGCCCCTTCATGAGAGCTTCTGTTTGGAGGATCTGGAGAAAGACTTCTGGATGGGCCGGTGAGTTGGCTCAGCGGCGTAAGCGCCTGCCTGGCAAGCGCAAGGGCCCGATTTCGACTCCTGGAACCCACATAAGAAAAAAGGGCCGGTGATATCGCTCAGTGGCACAGGCGCCTGCTGGCGTGCGAGGTCCTGAGGTCGACCCCCGGTACCCACAAAAAAAAAAAAAAATAGAAAAAGAAAGACTTCTGGAGCCTGGATGTTAGTGTCCTCTAGTAATTCCGGATCCACTGTGAACCTTGAGTTGGAATAACCAAGGCTGGCTTCCTGGAGGAGGTAGCTTAGGAGTAGCATTCCCTGCTTGTGCCTGGTGCCTCTGCTGTGGGCTAGGTATTGCACGAAGGCCTGAGCCCCACTGGGGAATCCCTTGTCCTAGGTCACCTGGAGCTTATGGCCTGTGGTGGACTGTCCCCAGTGAGCTTGGTACCAAGAGAAGCAGACGCAGATGAGTTGGGTGTGGAGGGTGCAGTAAGCGATTAGTGGACACCCTTGAGCCTCCTCCAGGCCTTTTCAGAGAGGAAGAGCTGTCAGGGGGCTCAAGGGATGCAGCGTGGAATGTCCAGGTGTCATAGTCTGTTTTATGTTACTGTAACCTAGTATCTAAGACCGGGTCACATGGCTCACCTCGTTGGGCTCACAGTTCTGGAGGCCAGGAGTTGGAGAGTACCGCCCCCGCCCCCAGGGACACCTTCTTGCTGTGGGGGTCACATGGCAGAGCCCCGACACGGTGACAGGGAGCACGTGTGCCTGCTCAGGCTCTGGTCTCTCTTCCTCTTCTGTAGAGCCACTCGTGCCATGAAGGCGCCCCACGCTCATGGCCTCCTCTGACCCTCATCTCTTCCCACAGGCCCTACCTCCAGATGCTGTGGACATACAAATTTGGGGGATACTTTCAAACTGTAGCACCAGGAATCTTAAATGTGGGGCAGGAATAGGGAAGTAGCGTGAGAAGGTACTAGAAGGGTGACTGGGGACTGGCTTCTGGCCTCGTGGTGCTGGGAAGTCACGGGAGGATTGTGAGTAGCTAGTGCTGGAGGGCTGAAGAGAGAGACCCCCGAGGGGCTGTGCTACGCTAGGGAAGGAAAGCGAGGCAGCCGGGCACCGAGGCAGGCCTGTGGGGTGGTTGCAGTGGCAGAACGGAGGCCCCTCTGCTGGATGTTCTGCTGCGGCCTCTGCACTCCGCCTGCAGTCGGTGCCGGGGAAGGTTCATGGCAGGGAACTGACGTGTGACTGCTCTGTGGCCTAGTGATGAAAGCTTACACTTGTCCCATTCATAGCACCTTTCTTTAGTTCATAGATCCGTAGCTTATTGCACAGCACGTGTGATAGCACAGTGATTAGGGGCATGTGGGGTTCACATCTTGGCTCTGCAACTTATTGGCTGTGTGACCTTGGGCAAGTTACCGGCCTCTCTGTGCCTCTGTTTCCTCACCAGTAGAAGGGAAATGAAAATAGTACTCACAGGCAGTCATGTTTGTACAGCGCTCACAACAGCAGACAGCACCTCGTGAGTTGTGCTACCAGACAGTGGGGTTTTAGCATCCTTGTTGAGGCAAGGGACTGAGTGCTTCCCTGATTTTCAAATGGGAATACTGAGACTTGGAGAGGAGGTCAGTGACCTGTCCTAGAGGCACAGGGGGAATCCAGTTTGCTGTCTCCCGATTGACATCTGTATGCATTGGGCGGGTCGGTGGCAGATAGCAGGTGACCTTGCTCGGTGACAACCGGACACCAGCCCCGCCCCAAGTTCTGTCTTCTCCCACACACTCCCTGTTCCTGCAGGATGTGCGCCCCAGTGATGGTGGAGCTGGAGGGGGAGACGGATCCACTGCTCATCGCCATGAAGGAGCTGAAGTGAGTCCCTGCTCCAGGGCCTGTCAGCGTGTCTCGAGCTTCCCTGGCAGGGGACGTCAGCACCTGTTCCTATGGATGCTGGGTCCATCAGGAGCCACCCCGCCAGGGGGAGGAGGGAGGCGAAAGGGGAGCAGGGCGGGCATTGCTGAGACTCGGCCCTCACGCACTGGCTTCTCCCGACACAGGGCCCGGAAGATCCCCATCATCATTCGCCGCTACCTGCCTGACGGCAGCTATGAAGACTGGGGGGTGGACGAGCTCATCATCACCGACTGAGCTGGAGACGTCTTCCTGGCTCGCTCTCTGCCTGTTTCTAGTCTCACTTTGTACTTGTACATAATAAACTGTTTAACCTCTGACCCCTCCACCTCCAGCTGTCTGCAGTGCCACCACCTGCTGCCTGGAGCACGCACTTAGCACCATGGCCCCGTGACTGTCAGCTCTATAAGGAGCACCGGGGCCCTGGGCCCCTGTGGGTCCCCCGCATCCCTCCCTCCGAGTCCCCGCTCCCCAGAGCAAAGGCTGCTGCAGGGGAGACACCTCAGCTGCCTTCCCAGCAGACAGACGGGTCTTTGTGCCCAGGGAGCTGGTTGCCACGGAAACCCCCAATTTCCTTTCCAGTGGGGACTGGCTACAGGGGCTTCTCCCTTCTCAGGAGTATCACAGAGCAGGTCTCATCAAGCCACCCATTGTTTCCTAAGGACCTGCCTCGAGCCTTATCGAGGGCTCGGATCCCCTTTCAGGAGCAGTGCCCCAGCAGGAAGCGTGGGGGTGTGGTGATCTCCCACCCTCCCCAGCAGAGCCCAGGCAGCAGCTGGAGCAGGACGGAGCACCTGCGCACCCCCGGGCCCGTCCTGCTTCTCAGGCCACTGCCACACACTGTCCTCCGTGACCCACCTCTGGCCCAACACACCCGTGCTCTCTCCTCCCCAGCCCTGTAAAGTGTCCGTGCTTTCCTGGGCCTGTGGTCCTTGGACCTGGACTGAGCTGGGCACTGGGATGCTGTGCTCCTAGGTTCAGCCCAGGAGCTCCCCTTCCCTGCCTGGGGCTTCTCTCCACCCTGCTTATCCTGCTAAAGGAGGATGGTCACATTGGCTCCTCCCTCTTCTGGGGACAGGGAGAGGGAGTATGTGGACACCAGCATAGACGGAAGGGAAGATTGGCTCCCGAATATGCCAACCTGACCTCCATTCTGCTGCCAGCTCCCTGCCATGGGGGAGGAGGAGGAGCCAGGCTCGTCTGGCGTGCAGGAGGCTGTGCCCTCTAGGGTGGCACCCGGATGAGGTGGGAAGGATGAGTGGCCCGAGGGTGGGAGGGTGCTGGCTGCTCTGGAGAAGGGTTAAACCAGGGAGGGTGGACTTCGCACCCCTGCCACCCTCCTCCAAGCCTGTGGAATCCTTTAATCAAGTTGGGTGCTGAAATTTCAGCTCTGAAATGCCGCCTTTGTGCTGGCATCCAGGCAGCCGCCCCAGAGTGCGGGGGTCACTTTCTCGGCCCCATTTCTCTAAATGGTCTCTTTGTTCCCTGCTGGGCTGCTCAGTATCAGATGTGATTAAAGGGAGATGGGGCTTGGGCGGGAGTGGAGGGGGGTTAACCCTTAGGGGATAGGGTGTAAGGAAATGGGAGGAAGAGGTGTGTTCGCTCTCATCTCCCCCTTCCCATTCTCCTCTTTGGGGAGCCCCTTATTCAGCTGGCCAGGCCTGGGCCTGACATCTTGAATAAAGTCACCTGCCACCACTGTCAGGTCTATATTCCCTTAGAGTTTTGGCCTAGGCTCTGCAGTCCTTTCCAGAAACACCTGCTCCTCCTCTTTGCAAGTGGAGCTACTACCACCCAAGCTCACCCAGAACCTGTTGTTTAAGGGAAGCACACAGCCCAGGTCTTCTGACTTCCCCAGGCTCGTTTGTCGTCTCCTGGTGCCATTTCACCTCCACACTCAGTCTTACAAGCTGCAGGGTCCTGGAGGTGGTGGTTTCAGTTGGATGCCACCTGTCCCTCCACCCTGCCAACTCCATGTCCACAGTGCCCCTGAGAGCAGGAGCCGTGAACAGACTGGAAGTGGACAGCTGTCCTGCCTTTCAATAGGGGAAAGTGAGAGGTGAAATTTAGGAGCATAGAAGGTTGGCACTGACCGATCCATGTTGGAATTCTAGGTTATTTCATGTCTGACAGCACTGAGATGATCAAGTGGAGATCCAGGAGCCAGCATGATTCCTAAGAGGATTCAATATTGCATCGGTTTCTTTTCTCCCCATGGTTTCTGGTTTTGTAGGTCCGGAGAATGCCACAGATCAGTGACTCTTGATTTTGGTGAGACACTGGGCAGTCTGTGGACATTGTGATGGATGGAGAAGCAGGGACTTGATGGTGATGTAATGAGGTACTTTCCGAACTTCCTAGACACCTGTCCTTAAGAGTACAGGAAAGAGGGCCGGTGAGATGGCTCAGCAGCATAAGTGCCTGCCTGGCAAGCACGAGGCCCTGAGGTCGACTCCCGGTACCCACATAAAAAAAAAAGTACAGAGAAGAAAACTGATGGGGAGAGGTATTTAATGATATACACAAGGCCCTGCCCCTCTTGGTTTTGACCTTTATTAGTGACTCAGGAGTAAAAAAATTCCTTAAAATTCTGGAGGACAGCTAGGTTCCAAGATTTAATATAGGTAGGTAAATGGGTCAAATTCAAGAAGACAGTCTGTTAGTGATCAGAATAAAATCCTGTCTTTATAAGAAAAGAAAACACCATAAGCAGCTTAAATGCAGTTCAGGTGGTCAGACTTCACAGCAGACATTGTTCGAAAGAGCAGGGCTTTCCATCACCAAGCTTCCTGGAGCCGGCAGCTTTGGGGAGGTGGCTCAAGGAGGTTGCTGGATGCAGCTTCCAGATGGAGGGGTCCCGCCACCCCGGGGGGACTGAGTTAGCTCCCAGTGTCCACCCTGCGCTGGCCCTGACCAGGAGGTAGGGCGCTCAGTCTGCAGCAGAAGGTTTAAGCTTCACAGTGGAAGCAGTAGAGTCTGCGAGGCCAGCGCAGGTGGAGGGAGGATGTTCCAGAGTGTAAGCTTTGGCATCAGTGCTGGGTTCAGACTGGGGCCAGTGCTTCTGAGGTCCAACCTCCCAGAGCTTCAGTTGGGAAATTGGAAATAAGGATGGAACACACCCCCTCAGATTCCTGAATGACAAACGCAGAGCATGGGGCTCCTTGACCTGGTAGCATGTAGTGCATGATAGCCCTTCTGGTTACCCTGAGAATTTCCAGCCATCCGAGCTGCCCATCACTACAGCAGGGGGTGAGGAGGCTGGCTGTCCCTGGGTTATGTGCTTGTGAAGTTGGCCAGTTCCTGGCCCCTGCTAAGGACAAAGCTCTTAGGGAGTGAGTACTGAGAGGTGACACTGCACATCCCACATCCCTGCTTTAGACACGGACAGGCTGTGTTGGGAAAGCTCAGCTAGGCCTTGGCATGGGCCAGGGTGTGTATACCTGCGCGCGCACATGCACATGGGGAGGTGGCAGGTAGAGGGGTGTGGCAACAGACAGTCCATCTGCACATCACACATGTTTTTTTCTTTTTCTTTTTTTTTTTTGTGGGTACCGGGGGGTCGACCTCAGGACCTTGTATGCCAGCAGGCGCCCGTGCCGCTGAGCGATATCACCGGCCCCTTTTTCGTATGTGGGTTCCGGGAGTCGAACTCGGGCCCTCGTGCTTGCCAGGCAGGCGCTTACGCCGCTGAGCCATCTCACTGGCCGTTTTTTTATTTTTCTGAGACAGAGTCTTGCTAGGTAGCCCAGGCTGGCCTTGAATTCATGGTGATTCTCCTGCTTCAGCCTCCCAAGTGCTGGGATTACAGGCATGTGCCCATCACACGTTTAAGGGACCAGGCCTGACAGCTGATGGCAGTCACCCCGTCTCCCCCTTTCTAACACCTGTCCCTGGAATTCTTTGCAGATTCCACCTTACTGGGTGAGTGAGGCACAGCTGGCCTGAGAAGAAGGCCGGGGAAACTTTAGTCCCATGCAAGGTACTCCCCACCCTGTCCCCACGTCCTTCCTGGGGAGAGAGAGAGACCCTTGGGCTATCTCTCCTTTGCACCCTCCTCCTAGCTACTTCCAGAAACTCTGAGAAAGCACAGGGCTGGGACAAGAGACCAAGAGACAGGCCAGGCCAGGCCCACCACACAGGTAAACGGAACCTTTAATTTTATTACTTGGATGCTTAATGCAGAGTTAATAGGGGCTGGAGCAGCTAGGAGAAGGAGGGGCGAGGGGACTACTGAGATAAATAAGGGGGGACAGTAATACGTTACATGTGGCCGGGGGGGCCACAGGAGAACAGGAGAGTGGGGGCAGATGATAGCTACGTACTTTATTTGGATACCACTGGGAGGCAAGGGGTGGAAGGCAAGGGCGGAATGTACACGGCGGGATCTTAGTGTCTTCAGCTGCTGCCCGCAGCCTGGGCACTGGGCCCTGTGTCTCCTCCTGGAGCCAAGGACCTGGGCCTGTGCAGCTCGCAGCTCCAGCTCTGGAGCAGGGAGGTGGCCCTGGCAGTCGAGTGAGGAAAGGGGCACTGGCCTGGAGCCCCAGAAGAAAGGCTCTGCAAACTGTCTCTGAATCCTTTCCTGGAGCCCCTGCCTCCTCAGCTGGGGTGCCCTAAGGTCCAGGGGGTGAGGACGGGGACGCCCAGGGGCTCACCTCGATTAGACAGACGATGAGGTTATTGGCGCAGAACTGGGGCTGGGGGCCTGTGTGCTAGTTTCTTCCTGCATTCAGGAGGGGAGGGGGCCTTGAAGGGATGAGAACTCCCCCTCAGCCCCTCCCATGGGGCTGCTCAGAGCTGTCCCCAGCCCATGAGCAACACAGGCAGCTCCAGGCTCTGATGCAAGTTCCTGGGTGCCGTAGCTCTTAGGCACCGGGGCCCACCAGACCCACACTTTCCATGAAGGGGGCAACAGAAGTGGCAAGGCCTCTGATGCCCACCGAAGCCCAGATGTTGCCTCCCTCCCCTAGGGGCAAGCAGGTCCTTCCGAGGTCCTGGGATAGAGGGTCATCTCTGGGGAGGGGGCAGCCCCTCATCCTCTAGTCTAGGGGCAGCCATCACCCTCCTTCTCCTCCGCCCAGCTGTCAGCCGGGGCTGGGCCTCCGGAGCTCGGATCGGGCAGTGGGTCATCAGGGCAGGGAGCTGGCAGAAAGCTGCCCCTCTGCCGTCAGCCTCTGCAGCCTCCTCCCCCACCACCATCAGGCTGAGATGGACGGCAGGCGAGGAACAGGACACACAGGCTGGGGGACGGGGCTGGCGGTGACAGGACTCCCTTTAGGGCCGGGACAGTGTCGTATATACTGGCTGCTCCCAGTGTGTGGGGCTGTGCGACTGGGGCCCTGAGGGGCTGGGGTCAGAGATGGCCGTGTAGAGGGGCCGCTGAGAGGGCCCCATGTAGGAAAAGGCCGAGTAGAGGCCAGAGGCCTGGCTCGAGTGGCCATAATAGGGTCCTGAGGGCTGATGGTCAGAGTAGTCAAACTGGGGGCGGGAGATGGAGGGGAAGGCGGAGCCATAGTGCGGCAGACTGAGGGAGGTGTAGGCGATCTGCGAGGTGGACGGCTGGTCAGTGTAGTGTGGGGGCCCCTGGGGGCCTGCGGTCTCTGTCTTCACCTGGGCTTTGGCATCCACACCAGGTGGCGAGACTGCGGGTAGAGCCACACCTGGTGGCTTGGAGATCCAGGCGGAATGTCCACTGGCCACAGCCAGGGCGCTGCCCAGCCCATAGCCGGCTGCCGAGTAGCTACCCACGTGGCCCGGGTGCCCGTTGGGTGGCAGGTATTGGTCCAACTCAGCCACATCAAAGGTCTCCATGTTGGACATGACCTCGTGGCTGATCTCACCGATGTCCATGTTGCCGAAGTCGATGTGAGGCTTCCCGCCCTCCCCCAGGGAGCGCCCATCCCGCTTGGAGTCTGCCTTGCCCGCCTGCAGCTCTGTCTTTGGGGTGGTTGGAGGGGTGGGTGGGCCATGGCTCTGGCCTGGGTGCAGGGAGACAGAGAAGAGCAAGGGGGAAACAGTCAGGAGGTGAGCACCAGGAAGCTGAGGTCTGCTGACCTTGAAGGTTTACATGTTTGGTCAGCAAGTTGGTAGGTTTTTTTTCTTTTCTTTTCTTTCTATCGTTTATCTTTTATGGTTGGTATTTGTTTATCTACTGGTCTCAGGCTGGTCTCTAGTTGATGAAACTCTCAGATCTTAGGGATGGGTCCTGCCTCCTCCCTCCTGCTGGCTCCCAGTCACCCCATCCTTCCTGCTCATGCTGTCCCACAGCTGCTGCCCCAAGGGAGTGTGGCCTGAGGGCCTGCACCTTGTCTGCTCTTCAGGGAACCCTCAGTCTTCGCTCTCCCTGCTGAGCCTCCTCCGCCCTCTGTGCTCTGGACGGTCTAGCTCCCTGTGCCTGCTCCCTGCCCAGGCCCCCAGACGATGCCATGTCCCCTCCAACCCCACTCTCCGCTCCATCCTGCCCGCTGCCCACCCTGCTGACCATGCCCAGCTCCATCACACTAGCCTGTGCTGTCCTGCTGGCCCTTGAGCTGTTCAGGAGGGCACTGAGATCCCCTCTGCCTTTGTTTCCTTTCTCACCTACACATTCACTCAGCAGATTCACCCTGGGGCACTGCAGCACGCCAAGCACTAGCCCAGGTGCTGCGGCTACAAATAAATACATTACAGCTCTGTCCCCAAAAGCTCATAGCCTGGAGAGATCAGAGACCCACGGGTGTACTTCCGGTCCTCCACCTTTGAGGGTGGGGAGGACAGCCGTGCAGGGGGATGGCCGGAGTGGGCATCCCACAAGGGTCTGGTCCAGGGTCCTATAGACCAGGAGCCCTGTAGGTCAGGCTGTGCCTCCTCCATCAGACCAGAAGCAGTGCTGAGTCCTGCACTGAATTTTCTTTTTTCTTTTTTTAAACTTTGAGACAGGGTCTCACTATTTCACCAAGTTGCCCAGGCTGGGCTTGAACTTTCAATCTTCCTGCCTCAGACACAGGCATATACCACCAGCCCCAACTTCTCTTAAGCAATTTCCTTATCAGTAAGACAGAGACCAAGCAGCACAGACACTGCCTCCTGGAAGCCTTCCTTGACTGCAGCTGGTAGTCAGCTGTTTTTGGTAATCTGACCAGGTGAACAGGTGGATGGCTCCTCCCTAGAGGACGCCACCTCCAGCTAAGGCTTCTCCTGTACTTGTTTTTCCTATATGTAATTCACTTGCTTTCATCCCTGCTCCTCCCTGGAGATTGTGGGCTCCTCTTGGAGGTGTCCCTGGTGACCCCACAGTGCCTGACAAGGTAGGACCCATCGCATCTTCTGGGCAGTGCCCTGAGTACTTCCGGTGCACCAGACCTGAGCACGGCATTTTCTGTGCATCAGGGACACCAGCAAGGCAGTGTAGGCCAAGCAGAGGCCCCAGAACCCAACTGCCTGGCCCCTGACCTCAGCCGCATGGCAGATTCCTCTTCTGTTTCCTCCCCCATAGGGTGACCTGCACACAGCTGAGGCCGGAGCCCAGCAGGTAGGCACCCACCACAATGCTCAGGGCTGACTGAAGGACTCAGTGCATATGAGGCCATGGGCACAGTGCCTGGCACACAGTAGATGCTCAACTAATGTCAGCTCCGATTATCATTAATGAGCATTAAACAAGATATCCTGTGTCTGCCCATCTATGGCACACGCTCATCACACACATGGCCCCATCAGAGCAGGAGGTGGGTAAGGCAATGGTTTCCTCTCCTCCATTTGATCTCTCATTTTGCAAAGTCACCCTGCACCCCCTCTTCCTTGTACGGCTGCAGCCGCTTCTCAGCCCATAGCCTCTATGGCTTCCTGACTTGGCTTTCTTTGCCTAGCATCAGTGCCCACTCCAACAGCCCTGGTGTGTGCCACCTTGTCTCGCCACTTCCCTGCTGAGCTCCCTCTGTGTCCCCGCATCCCTGCTGGGGCAATGGCAGTGCCCGGCAAGGCCTTCCCAGAGCCCAGGGCTGCTGGGGGCATCAGGATCCCCTCTCCTCACCACTGCCCAGCCTCCCCTGCCCCAGCTCTGTCTTCCATACCCCTGCGGCTCCCAGCCAGTACTCACCCGAGGGGTGCTCGGGGTTCCCGTCTGACATGGGGGAGCCCTCTTCCGGGTGCCGGTGGTCCAGGTGGGCGCTCTTGTAGTGTGCCTGGATGGCAGCAGCCCCTCCTTGCTCGGCCTCCCCACCAGGGCACTCAGCCTCCCCCTGGGCCGCCTTCCCGTTCTTCCGCCGCCGGGGCTGGTACTTGTAGTCGGGATGGTCCTTCTTGTGCTGCATTCGGAGCCGCTCAGCCTCCTCAATGAAGGGGCGCTTGTCACTCTCATTCAGCAGCCTGGGATGGGTGGCGGGGAAGACAGCAGAGCCCGCGTGAGTGCCAGAGCATCCCACTGGCCTCCCTCTGAGTGTCAGCCCTGCAAGCCAGGAGGTACTGGAGGACCCCAGATGGACAGAGGGCCAGTGAGGGCTGCGCCCTGTGCTTCTGGACTGGAAGATACACACCCCAGAGGGCTGGGATCTCTGCCCCCAAATCTCTCAGGGGCTGGGGGGTAAGAGGAGTCAGGCCCCCGTGATGGGTTTAGAAGTGGGCACAGAAGTTACAAGGGGCAGATATGAGTTCAAGGGAAGGAAAAACGTTCTCCTTACCAAAGCTGTGTGCAAGTGGAACTAGCTGCCTCGTTAGGGGGCGAGCTCCCTGGGGCTGGAAGTGTGCAAGCAGAGAAGCAGCTGCTGGGGGACAAGCACGGTCTCTGCTACTTACTAGCTGTGTGTGTGACCGTGAGCAAGTTACTTCTCTGAGCCTGAGTTTCTTCTCCTATAAAATGAGTATGATAACGTCTACTTCACTGGGGTGTGGGGCCCCTGAGAAACGGGTGCTGTTCTAGTGCTGTGGGGCTGGGGGTGTTGGACAGGAAGACCTAGGAGCGGCCCCTGCATCCAGGATACCTGTTTTGTGAGCTCTAGTGCGGTGGGACTGAGTGGGGCTGGGTGTGACTTCCTCTCATCATGGGGGGCGCTGTCTCCAGTATTCTGTCCAGGGAGTGACAAAGGGCAGAGGAAGCTTGAGTCTCTTCCCAGTCCTGGGACAGTCCCTGAGCTCAACCCATGGAGGGAGGGTAGTGGCCCTGCTCCCAGGACCCCAGCCTCAGGCCAGGGTCGGAGGGAGAAGCAGGGGAAGAGGGTCTCTTGCAGAGGCCTTGAGGGAAGGGATACAGATTTCTCGACTCCACAACACGGGCACAGAAAGCCCAGCAGTGCCCTGTGGCAGCGGCCCGGTCCTCTGGGGGGGCATTCTCCAGCTGCCCCACCCCTGCGCCCAGTGGTCCTCTCTGCCAGCGGCAGAGGTGGCCCGGCTTGGACAGGACCGGGAGGGGTGGTCATACCAGGCACCTCCTCACCGGCCCGGCATTCCTCTGCAGCTTAGTCTCCCTGCCTGCCCTCTGCCTCCACCCAGCTTTCTCCACGGGGCCATCCAGCTGAGCAAGATGCCAGCAGGGACTGTGTCCACCTTCAGTGCCTACAATGGAGACCCGAAGCAGGGTGGGGAGTCAGGGGCCCAGATGCAGGCATCTGTCCTGGGGAAAACTGCAGAACACAGCGCAGCCCCCATGCTGGCATGGCTGGAGACCCTGAGCTGGCTTTCTGACCCCGACCCTTCCCAGGGCCCCCTGCCCAGCTGGCAACCAGCAATCAGCAAGAAAGTGGTGGTGGCGGTGGTGTGTGTGTGTGTGTGTGTGCGTGCACGCGTGCAGGGGAACAGAGAGGAGGGCAGATTCCAACACTCAGTCCCACTGTCACCTCTCCAGCTAGTTCTCAGCAGTGCCAGGGCCCTAACAGGAACCTAACCCAGGGCCCACAGCCACCCCAACTCCAACCCCAACCTCAGCCCCACCCACCAGCTGCAGCTGCAACCCCACCTCTACCCCAACACCAGCTTTGTGCACTCTTCTCTCCTCTCTTCACCTCATCCCACCACGAAAACCCAACCTCACAGTGAACCCTGACTCCCACCAGCACCCCCTGGCATTGCCACCCCCTCACACGCACACCGTGGCACCCCAGTGCAGTTCTCATTTCCCTCTTCCTGGTCCCGTTCACAATGGGGAGGAGGGGGGCTGGTTCTCCACCCAAACTGGAAACCCCAACGGGGGCCTCCCAGAGGGACACTGGCTGCTGCCACATGTGTCCTCCTGTCAGGCCAATGGCATGCGATAACTACCTGGGGACAGGGCCTGTGGGCCTGACTGGGGGCGGGGGGGGCTGGCTAAGCACTACCACATGGGGAAGGCTCCAGCCTGTGACCTCTTCCCAGTTTTCTGGCGCTGGTGCTGCTTTCCAGGCGGTCGGCTGACCCCCACCACCCGTGGGATTGGCATCCAATGCTCCTCCCAGGTGGCACTGGAGGTCAGGGCGCCTGGCGGCGTTCACACAGCCACTTAGGCCCTGCACTGCGGTGCTCTGGCCCCAGCCCTCCTGTGGCACTTCCCAGGCTGCTGGCCTGACTGACCATGCAGTTTTAGAACCCACTTTTCCCACTTTCCTGATGGCCCTGGGTCAGTGCTTGGGAGGGGGCGGTCAGGAGAAGCCCCTGGAGTGACTCGCCAGCCAGTCCACATCCCAGAATCTCTTAGGACCCCCACCCGGGCCCAGGTAGCCATCACCTGTTCGCACAGCCTTGGTCCCTTGCCACTGTCCTGTCACTCGCACCCTCGGGCTGGGTCCTCAGCCAGCAGGGTCTGCTCTGCTGACCGCCCTGTCCAGGAGCAGCCCTTTGGGCACCCTGGTGGTGGCCAGGTGCAAGTCCTCCCGAATTGGGCCCAAATCTATGGTTCCAGGGTGGGGGAACTGGGACAGGCACAACCGAGGGACCATCCTAAACCCTCAGCAGTGTGTGAGGGAGTAGAGAGTGAGGGTCCACCCTTGCTTCCTCTCTCTCACCATGGTCCCCAGGGGCTGCTCTGTGTGCTTGCTCAGTGTCCCTCCTGGTTGTCTGGTCCTTTTTTGCTCTTCTTTGTCCCACAGCCAACAACGCACTGGTGTGTGGGGGGCTCTCCTCATCCCACCCCCATCTGGACGGACCCTGGCCAAAGCAGCTGGCTGCCACCTCTGCTCCTGGGCAGAGTTGGCCTCTCTTGGGCCCACACAGCTTGGGGGGCCAAGGCTCAGGTGAGAGGGCTGGGGAGGGGCACCAGGCCTTCACAAGCACATGGTGAGGGCAGGCCGGGGCTGGATGCACATCTCTTGGTCTCTTGGGGACCCTCCTGGTCCTTCCAGCCTTTGGCTTCTGGACCCCATCTCCACTGTGCTGGGCCAGCAAAGGAGGGGCAGGAGGGGGCAGGTTTCTGGGATGGACCCCAGACTTCCTCAAACCTAGCCACGCCTTGCTCCTTGCCCCCACCCTCACCATCTCCTGGCCACTCCTTACAGTGAGGAGTGACCCACGACTGTCACCAGAAACAAGTAGGGAAGACCTCTCTGAGGTGGGAGACCTGGCTCTGGCCCCGGCTCTGCCAACTGCTATGTGACCTTTGCCATGGCTTCCTGGGCTAGTCTAGAGGGGATCAGTTGACCTCTGCGGGCTGGCATCTGCTGGAACCCGGGTTCTCTTAGGCAGCTGCCCTGGAACTTTTGGGGTGGAAGTGCCCCATCCACACCTCCCCAGGGGGTGAGCCTAAGCCCCAGTCAGACTTCCTCCCTGCGGGGCTGTTTCCCAAGAAGCTTGGGCTCTGGGTAGCCTGGGACTCTAGACCCTCAGTAGGAAAGGGACCAAGGCTTCTTCCTGGTGGGCTGCTCCAAGCCAGCCCAGGGCTGGGGGAAGAGGTTGCTCAACACTGGGTGGGGCCTGGGAAGGAAGATGGCGCCCAACTGGGAGAGGGAGGGACGGCATGGAGAACAGCTTGGAAGTTCTGGGATAGGGTGGCAGGGGAGGCCTCTTCTTGTGTGTCCCTTCTGCTGGGAATGAAGAAGCCCTCAGCCCAAGGAGGGAGGGGTGGGGAAGGCCTGGAAGACAGCTGGGGTAGAGGAGACCCTGCAGGGGCAGGGCGGGCAGTTCTCCTTCCCTCACTCCCAAGACCCCTCTGGGTTCCTTGTCTTCCTTGAAGCTCCCCTCAGTTCTCCAACTGTCTGCCTCAGTTTCCTCAGTTTCCCAGCATCTCCAGCCAGGCTTTGTGTTCCTTCCAGGACGTCTCCGCCATATCCCCTTGGCCCCTGGCACTGGTGGCGCGGGCACCCTTGGGAGGGTGTGAATATGGCACAGTCAATAGGCCCCTGGCGCGAAGTCTGCCCATCCCTTCTGCGCTCAGGCCGTGGCCCAACGACCCGCCACCGACGGCAGAATTCCAGCCGCGAGGGGGCGCCTACCTGCCCGCGTCCGGGGTGGCAAGACTGGGCCCAGGCCGCTGGAGGTCTGAGTTCCGGGGTGCGCAGTCAGGGAACCCCAAGAGGCTACTTATGGCAGATGGGCGGGCGCGGTCCCCACCTGGTCTTCCCAGGGGTCGAATGGCCCAGCGATCCCCGCCCCGGGACAGGAGGCTGGGCCGCCTCAGGCTAGCACGAACCCCCGAAGCGGGGCGGAGCGGGGGCCACGCGGGGTGCTCACCTCCAGAGCTTGCCCAGCGTCTTGCTGAGCTCGGCGTTGTGCAGGTGCGGGTACTGGTCCGCCAGCTTCCTGCGCGCCGCCTGCGCCCACACCATGAAGGCGTTCATGGGCCGCTTCACGTGCGGCTTGCTCTTGCTGGCGCCGTTGACGCGCACGGGCATGGGCACCAGCGTCCAGTCGTAGCCGCTGAGCACCTGGCTGACGGCCTCGCGGATGCACACCGGGAACTTGTCGTCGTCCGCCTCGCCGTCCTGCTGCTCCTTCTTAACCTTGCCCAGCTCGCCGGGCCCCGGGCTAGCTCGCAGGCCTGAGCCGCCGCCGCCGCCGCCGCCGCCGTCGGGCCCCAGCGAGGGCGCGCTCCCCGGGGACAGGCAGCGGGGCTCCTCAGAGCCCACGGGGCTTAGCTCCACCTCCGACAGGTCCTGCTCCTCGGCCATGTCGCCCCCGGCCGCCGACTCGGCCGCCTCCCCCGGGCCCGCCGCCGGGGTCCTCGCAAAGAGCCCAACGCCCACCTGGACGGGAGGGAAGAAGGGCGCGATGGGCGGCGGTGCGCGCGGCCCGAGGGCGCCGGGTCGCGACGCCGCGCAGTCCCGAGGTGGCGGCCTCCCTGCTGGCGCTGCACCGCTCTGACCTGGGCCCTCGCACATGCCAGACCCCGGGTGGGTGCGTCCCGCCTCTCTCCGTGTCCTCCCACCCCAGTCCCAACCGTCTCTGGGTGTAGGTGGGATTTTTTTTTTTTTTTAATTAACCTCCTTTTGGGTGGAGGTTTGTTGATGGAAAGGAAGAAAAACGGACCCTTTATTCTGCTCTAATCCTGGCCCCTGGAATTTCCCACCTTTTCTCTCACCTCTCTTTCCTCCCTTCTACCCACCCCATGGAGTCTAGGGGAGCGGAGAGCGGGGTGGGGGGCGCGTGCGTGGCGCGGGGTGTCAGCCTCTCCCACCCCAAGCGGGGGGCCCAGGCCTGGCCGCACTCACCTCCTCCGACCTCTCCTCCAGTCTGGGGCTCGTCCTTAGGAAGTGGAAAACCGTGTCCCAAGGTGTGCGGTCCAGCTCGGGGCTGGGGGCTGACGCTGCTGGGCTGGGAGGGAGGGGCTGGGGGGCCCTGAGCCTCAGGCCACGGCCTCGTTGGGGACGGAGCCTGAATCCTTGCCACCAACCACCCTGGCCGGACAGCCTGAGACTGACTGAGCGACTGAGCCGCTGCGGAGGGCTGGGGAAGGAAGGAGGGGGAGGGGGAGAGAGGGAGGGAAGGGCAGAAGGTGGAGCCTCCAGCAATCGCCTTCATCCCCAACACCCAGCGCTCCTCCACCCCGCCCAGGCCCCCCAGCCTCCCTACTGCTGCCCAGGCCCATAGCCCCGGCCTGGCCTGGGTTTGGGCCGCAGGTGTAGGAGTGGGGTGATTCGGCCAGGGAAGGAAGAGACCTAGGCGGCAGGGGTGGGACCTGTTGCTTAGAGGAAAGTCAGGGACCCCTAACCTCTGCCTCAGGTGGTGAGATGGGCAGCTGGCAAAGGGCTGGACAGAGAAGGCGGGTGAAGGTCCCATGACCCGTAGGGGTGGCAGGCCTGTGTTGCATCGTTTAAGAAATGGTCTTGAATGCCTACTGCGTGCCAGGCACTGCTACTGGCCTGACTGTCCCCACAGGCGATGCCTTAGCCACCCCAAGCTATATGGCAGGAGCAGGAGCAGGAGTTCAGGTTCCCACCTGTTGAGGCAGGGGCAGCTGGACAACCCTGCCCAGTGTGGATGCCCCAGCTCAAGCCCTGGTCCCTTCTTTCCAGACACCCAGCGCCAGGAAGCCCGCACAGGAAGCTGGGGTGGGATAGTCTGGGGTCCTGTAGGTCTCAGAGGCCTTCCTGGTCCTGTGTCCTGGGACCCCCACCACTAGGCTCACCTGTTGGAAGAAGGGGGACAGTCCTGGTGTCACAAAGTCACCCGCTCCCCACCCCTAGAGGAGGTGGCAGCTGCACTGGGTCGGGCTTCCCTCCCTGGTCCCCTCCTCTCCTCCTCCTTCCCTGCCCTTCCTGCCCATCACCACAGCTCCTTCTTCTTGCCCCTTTCCTAGGTCTCACCTCCAAAGGTCATAGCCCCTTTCTCTTCCCAGGGAAGGCAAAGGTGGGGTGCATGTGGAGGGACGGGCAGAGGAGCCTGGGCAGTGCTGGTGACCACGTGTGGGTCCCAGTTTCTCTGCAGCTGGGCAAGGCCCCGGGCCTAGGCCAGGGGGTTCGGTCTGGAGTTGGGGTTGGATGGGGGTCCCGGCAGGCAAGGCCTCCTGCTTGGGAAGGCCCAGGGGCTTGAGGGGGCGGGTATTGGGACACAATGGGGTAGTCACACGAGGCGAAGGCATGTTGGGGGGGGTGGACATCGGAACACACGCACACATGCTCGCGCGCACACAACCAGCCAGACAATCGGGCCAGTGTGTCTGGGGCCGCGGAGCCCAGTGAATTAGGAGTTTGATAAGGGTTTTCTCTTTCTCTTGCTTGCTGGCCTTGGACAATCTCCCCCCAGTTTTCCTCGACGCCACCCCCGGCGCTGCCAACCCTCCTCCCCCCGCCTCCCTTCTCTTCCCTGTGCCCAGACTCTTGTTCGGGGCCTTGAAACAGTGAGCTGTCTTTGTTCGAAATACAGGTGAACGGCAATCATGTGATTAACACACACACACATAAAAAGCTTTTTAACAGCGCCCGCCCGGCCTCAGAACCGCCCAGAGAGGAGCCGCCCTGGATGGACAGAGGGACGGAGGGACAAGCATCCAGCCAGTCGTGTCCCGGCTGCCCAACAGCGGTCTCCAACGCCCGCTGCTGCCCGCCCGCTGCCCGCCTGCCCGGCATCTCTCTCCCGGTGGGTCCCTGCTCATCCTTCCACCCCTTGGTCCCTCCTCTCCTGGGAAGGACCTCCCTGCACCCTGCTGAGCCTGGGCCGAGAGACCCCTGGGGCAGGGAGGGGTGCTGTGGAGGGAGAGGGGCCTGATGAGGACCCAGGGTGGGGTGGTCTCACAGCGCTCCCCTCTCCAGCTCCCTGCCCCCCATCCTCTCTGGCCCAGCTGCCAGGAAGGGGAGGGAGTAGCAATGGGCATTCTGGGTCTGCAGGGAAGCCACACCAGACAGCCTCTCCCCCTCTCTCTCCTCATCCCTGCACACACCCCGTTCCCCTGAGCGCTTGGGCTCTGTGGAGGGTGCTGGGTGAGGCAGGTGCCCTGCTGGGATGCTTGGAAGGGCTGTGTGCAGGTTGGGGACCCTTGCTGTGAACAGGTTCCCTGCCTGTCAGGCTGGCAGGTGGGATCCTTTCCATCTCATCCCAGGGGACCCAGTTTTCTTCAGCAGGGGAGGGCAGCCCCCCACCCCCACCCCGCACCTTTGCAGTTCCAGGAGTTTGGAGCTGCGGGCAGGGTCCTGGCTGAAGACCCTGGGCCTTGCCCCTGGCAGGGTGGCCAGTGCTACCTTCTGCTCCTTCTCTACTGGGGGTGGAAGGGGTCCCTTTACCCCCCATTCCTGACCCTCTCCCAGGGTGCTCCTGACCTGACAGGGCTTGTCCTCTCCATGGTGAGCTGTGGTGCTGGTGAGCTCTGTGGCCGCCGGCCCCGCCGCTGTACCCTGCAGAGAGCCGAGGCCTGAGTGCATGGTGGAGTGGAGCTTTCCTCCCGGGTTAGAGGCCTTGCAGGTTCCGCAGGGTTTTCTGGCCCCTAGTTTTCTCAGAAGGGTCCTTTACCCAGGTCACCAGGGACCTCACCCCTCAGCCTCTAGCCCTCCCAAGACCTCCACCTGGGTCCAGTTCCCTCTCTTGTTCCACAGGGTGATGCTCACCCCCTCCTGTCCAGGGCCCCAGGACAAGCTGAGATGAAGGCTGAGAAACTGGCTCGGTGGGGGAGCTGGGACCATGCAGGGGTCAGGGGGTTCTGGTCAAGGTGTGCCTCTGCCCCAGCCTCAGTTTCCCTGCAGTGTCGTGAGGGTCTCTTCTGGACTTCCACATAGGACATGGTAAAGATCAGATGAGGGGACACAGGGAAGGCCTTTACCAACTCTTAGCACCTGTGGGTGCCACCCTTCTGGCTGACCCCTCACTGGTGGCTTCCAGCTGTGTCCCAGCCCTCAGGCCTGGAGGGTCTCTCATGGAGTTGACTTGGTGCTGGGGTGGGGCCCGAGCTTTGTGCCTGCCCAAGGTTGGTCCCATGGTTTCCCTCCCGCTGCCTGAGATGCATTTGCAGAGGTCTTGCCTTTTTCTTTTTTGTTTTGAGACAGGGTGGCCTCAAACTTACGATCTTTCTGCTTCAGTTTCCCAGGTAGCTGATATTATAGGCAAGCACCACTGGGCCCAGCACTTGTGGAATTTTTTTTTTTTTTTTTTTTAGCACTTGTAGAATTTAAGAAAAATATTGAAGCTGAGATCCCACCCCAGACTGGTTAATCTGAATTTCTGGGGATGAGGGACAGATATGCTTTTAGCAGTTCCCTGGTAGAACTACCAAGAAGAAACTACCAAGAGAGTGCTTCCTCTCCCAGGGAGCCCTGAGGCTGTGAAAGTCCCCCTGCCAGAGCCAGAGTCTCCTGGGAGATGGTTGGGGTGGGCTCTTCACCCTAGCGCTGGAAGCTGCAGGGGACATAGGGGAGGGCAAGGGGTTTGGGGGTGTGGCAGAGAATGAGGTTGAGGGCTGAGAGGCAGGGTTGGAAGTTAAGGGCAGAGTCATGGCAGAGACAGAAGCCATGCCGTGGAGCCCCAGATCACTGAGGGGGGTAGCGGGGGTGTGGCCACCCTCGAACACCTTCAGAGCATGCGCACCTTGGATATGGCTGTGCCCGCCTCAATCTGGGTGCAGCAGAAAGCGATTAGGGTTGGGAAACCCCCCTCTAGCATCCAAGTGCTTTGGGTAAAGAATACTGTGGCCCTCAGGACTTGGTTTTGCCTGTGTAAAATGTTGATAATGAAATTATATTCCCAAGTGTGCAAGAGAAATAAGGGCACACACACACAAAGTACCTCGTTTTGCAACTGCTCAATAGATGTAAATTAGAGAGTGCTGGGTGCGGTGGCTCATGCCTGTGATCCTGGCTCTCAGGAACCTGAGGCAAGAGGATCACTTTGACTTCTAGGCCAGACTGAATACATAGTGAGACTTTTTCTCAAAAAAAAAAAAAAAAAAAAAAAAAAAAAGGGGAGGTGTTGGGTCTGTGTTGGAGGTGTGGAGGGTGCGCACCTCAGTCCTCCTTTGCGTGCATTTACTGAGCTGCCTGTCACTTCGGGGTCACCATCTGGAGTTGCTAATCTGCCTGTCAGCCCTGTCATCAGGCCAGGGCACTGTGAGATGACCTCCTCCCTCATGGTGGGCCTTCCTGGCTGCACCCCCTCAGCAATGGGGTAGCCACTTCCATGGCCTCTCTGGGGCCTGGCCCAGCTCCGGGGGTGCCTGTTATTTGACTCTGTCCTCTCAACAACCTCATGATAGGTCTGCTGTTATTCTAGCAAGGAAACTGAGGCACAGAGGTTCTGTGATGGGCCTGTGCTTATCCTGTTAATGATGGTAGGGCATGGACTGGGCCCAGGGTTTCCTGCTGAGTCCAGCCCCTGAGCACTCTGTCCTCTGCCACGGACCCCAGGCGCAGCCATGTGGGTCTCTGGCCTCCTCCTCTCCTGCTGGGCCTTGGCCCTTGCTGGGCCCTCCCCCTAGAGTGCCGTGCTGTCTTCTGTGCCTGCTCGGGGCCTGGTCACTGCTAGCAGCCTGGCTCAGTGATGGCTCCTGGGCACTGTGGCTGGAATTCTTTCCCGAGGAGGAACACAAGTAGGTCTGTCATCCCTGCCTCACCTCCTGCCCGCACCGCCTTCCCAGCCCCTTGAGGGCAGGCCTTGCCACCTCCTTGGTCTTAGCCTCTCCAGGGTCATCTGCCTGAATTCAGTTTCTGTCCAAAGAGGAAAAAATGGGAGGCTGGGGCAGGCTGGAGTGCTTCCTGGAGGTGGAGGGCCTGTCCCAAATGGGGCTCTTGCCCCTCCCTGTTCTGGTCCCAGTTGGAGGCCATTCCTGGGACCTGAATCTTCCTTCTCTCCCACCCCACCCTCTCCGGGAACAAGGAAGCTGAGGCCGGTGCCCAGTGCCGCCTCGGGCAGCCTGGCCTCTGCCCTTTTCTTGGAAGCCCTCACTGAATGGGACTGCCCATTCCTGTCTTCCTCCAAACCCTGCTGCTGGAAAGCCCTTCCTGGTCTCAGCCCTGAATGTCCCTGTGCTGTGACAGTGCCCTCTGAGGAGGGGGAGGCACAGGGCCAGGAGCTGGGGCCAGGAGGTGATGGAGACCAGGCCCTGGCTTGGAGGAGCCTGGGGTTTGATGCCACCACAGAAACCCAGGACCCAGCACTGCTTAACGAGGGGCTGGAACTGGGCCTTGGAGCCAGAGGGCTGGGTCAAGTCCCAGTGGCTGCAGAAGCCCTGGGTTGCCATGGCAACCTTCCTCTGTCTCTGGGCCTCGGTCTCCCTATCTGTAAAACAAGGGGCAGTATAGATTATATACTGAGGTCATTTTGAGATTTGATTGCCTGTGACTTACATTTCAAGATAGGAGGCCGGAGCCTGGCCTGTTTGTCATTGGACGTTGTTTCTCAGGGCAGCCACAGGTGTCTCTTAAAGGGCAGTTGTATGGGCAAATACGCTTGGGAGATGCTAGCTGTCACTGCAGAGTCATGGCTTGGAGGCCTGTTAAAAGCTCTAGGTTCTTCCTGGGTATGGTGGTCCATGCCTCTGACCCCAGCACTTGGTGGCTGAGGCAGGAGGATTGAAAGTTTAAGGCCAGCCTGCGCAACTTAATGAGGTCTTGTCTCAAAAAAAAGGGGGACGGTGCTAGGGATGGAGCTCCGTGCTTGAGCATTTGTCTGGCGTGCACTCGGCTCTGGGCTCAATCCCCAGTCCTGCACCCCTTCCCCACCATCAATTTTTTTCCCTAAATTCTGCAGTTTAAAAAGTTCTGCAGTTCAGACATTGCCCTTTGTTTTAAATATGAATCTCATATTTAAATTATGAAATTATTATTACTAACGCTCTTAGCGCTTAACATCAGCAGAGTTTTCAGTGGAAGAGTTTCACCCTGCTCCAGAGAGGACATAACTGCCGGGGGCGGCCTCAGGGGCTCCTGGGCACCTGAGATGTGATGTCCCTTACACGTGGGTGGCCTTGCCTTGGGTTCTGATTCCATTTGCTGCTTTGACATTTGCAGAGCGACTCCTCCGTGTCAGGACTGGGCAGGGGCATGGGCTGAGTAGAATCAGGCCCTTGTCCTGCGGGCCTGTGTCCCCTGTGCTGTCAGAGCCTCGCCTCCCCACCCGTGGTTTCCCTCCCTGCTCTTCCCGTCCACTCCCTCCAGCCCTCTCTTAAGAGTCAAGGAAGAGGAGCTCCAGCTCAGGGAGTCCCGGACATCCCTTAGGGCGCTGCCCGCAATTCCTCAGCACCCCTAATTCCAGGACAGACCTCACAACCCCCCACGACCCACATTGCCCCTGCCCTTGTCTTTGGCCGCAGCCAGGGCTGCAAGGCCTGGATCCCTGCCCTGCCGCTGGCCTGTGCTGAGGCCCTGCCTGCTGCCTCCACCTCCAGCCCTGCTCACCTTTCTTCCCTGCAGGACCTCATCTCATGGGGGGTGCACCCCAGAGCTGGTCCTGCCCTGTTTCAGCCTGGCACACAGGTCCTGGGGAGGAATGGGTGGATGACTCCCGCGCAGGCGAGGTGCGAATCACACAGCTTTACACGTGGATCCTGCACCCCCACTTTAAAGCTGTGTTTTTTTTTTTTTTTTTTTTGTGGGTTCCAGGGGGGGTCGACCTCAGGACCTCGCACGCCAGCAGGCGCCCGTGCCGCTGAGCGATATCACTGGCCCCTTTTTCGTATGTGGGTTCCGGGAGTCGAACTCGGGCCCTCGCGCTTGCCGGGCAGGCGCTTAAGCCGCTGAGCCATCTCACCGGCCCAAGCTGTGTGTTCTTGGCAAGTGACTTAAGGTCTCTGGATATGTTTCCTTCCAGGCCGGGGTGAGGACTAAACCCAATAGTGTCTGTAAACATTTAGGATGGCGCCTGGCACATAATGCGGGCCAGTGAATGGCAGCTATTGTTATTAGGGTTTTGGGGCACTGCCCGCCAAGGGTGGCTGTAGCTGACCGTGGGTTTTGCAGTAGTCACTGCATCTTGTCCTGTTAAAACACTGTCATCAGGGGCCGGTGAGATGGCTCAGCGGCTTAAGCGCCTGCCCGGCAAGCGCGAGGGCCCGAGTTCGACTCCCGGATCCCACATACGAAAAAGGGGCCGGTGATATCGCTCAGTGGCACGGGCACCTGCTGGCGCGCGAGGTCCTGAGGTCGACCCCCCGGTACCCACAAAAAAAAAAAATAAATAAAAAAATAAAACACTGTCATCAGATGTCCTCCCATCTGTCCCCCATTAACCCTGGAGGCTGGCAGAGCGAGGTCAGGGTCACCAGCCTGCTGAACCAAACCGAAAGGGAAGCAGGTGACCGAGGTCATGTGACCGTTCAGTCATGACACTGGACATCACCACGTGACCGGAGGACACACCCTACCTAGGTGAGGCTCTGCTGCCTGTGTGTGGTGAGGACTTCTGGATGTACTGGGAATTTTGCCCTGTCATCATCCATTCCTGGCCATTTTCTAGACAACATGGTAGACGCGTGGGACAGGTGGTGAAGGTGGCCAGAAGGAAGAGTAGGGAGGGTGGCCTGGGTCCGATGGGACCTTTGGTGTTGTTGTCCCTGAGGGACTGGAGCTGCTTTAGGGACTGCACAGGGTGGGCCACACGTGATCAATTGAGGCCTTGGTCTTTGGTGCCAAGTGGTGGGGCACCCAGGGCAGGAGCTTGTCAAGGTGGCCCAGCTTGCAGGTGACAGTTGCCTTTTGGTTTTTCTTTACCCCACTCTAGATTTCTTGTCACTTTACTCTGTCACTCAGGACCAGTCTGGGTGTGAGGGGAGCCTGGGACGCCCATCTGGCTGCTCTCCTGTGGCTACCCTAGAAGTGGACATGGGGTGGTGCGGAGGTACTGTTGTGTTTGTGTGAGCTGAAGGCCCCTCCACACGATGAGATTTCTGTTCTCTGGTGATGTCACTTTACAGTGAAGAGGGGACCCGAGTGATAGGGAGTTGAGAGACCAGAGGTCAAGGCGGGCCCTTGCCCCACTTACAGGAGGTGGGATTGGACCAAGTTACATAATCTCCCCTCGCCTCGATCTCCCCATCTATGAAATGAGGATGACAAACCTGCCTCCTGGGAATGTCGCAAAGATTAAAAGGAACAAGGAGGGGCAAGCACTCAGCACAGGGCCTGGGACAAACCCTGCCTCCTCTCCGTTGTGTCAGCTGCTGGTCCGTGCTCATCGCTGATGGGGGTGGGGTGGGGGCTACTAAACCAGGACAGTATCTCCCCAGGCAAGGGTGGAAAGTTCAGCTACTGAGATAAGAGCAGTCCGGGGCACACCCCCGGGGAGTGTTCACGTGCCAAGGAGCTGTGGTTCACAGTGTGACAGCCCTGGGCTGCCAGGCTGAGGCCTCGCACACACCCACCCAGCCACCGTCAGGCTGGGTCTGCTTTACTGCACCCTGAGGATTGAGCCGAAGGCTTTCACACTGAGCTACACCCAGCCCTTTTTATTTTTTACTTTGACTTGGAATTTCACCAAGTCACTGCATTGCCCAGGCTGGGCTTGAACTTGAGATCCTCCCGCTTCAGCCTCCCAGAAGGCTGGGGTTACAGGTGTGCATTGCCACACCCGGCTTGCATCCTGTTTTTTTTTTTTTTTTTTTGTGACAGGGTCTCACTGTATGGTTCAGGCTGGCCTTGACTGCACTATGTACCACAGGCTGGCCTTGAACTCATGGCAATCCTCCTGCCTCAGCCTCCCAAGTGCTGGGATTATGGGTGTACCACCATGCCCGGCACATCCTGGCATTTTTGTCTCTCCTGACGACTAGGTGGTGAATTAAGAAACCATAGAGTTTGAATATCTCCTATTGGGGCTTAGAATCCAGAGTTTAAGTCCTACAGACTTGGCTTTGGCAGGTGCAAAGGGAAGAGCTGTTCTTGACTTTGGCGAGGTTGAGGCTCTTGCTATGTGACCTTGGGGAAGTCAGCTGCCCTCTCTGTGGTGCATTTCTTCACCTGTACAATGAGGGAATTGGCTTCTGACATCTCCACGGGCTCCATCAGACTTCCTATCTGGGGTCTTAGGGTTGCACATGACAAGGCCCACATCTAGCTTTGTCTTCCACCCCGCCGGCTGCTCAGGGTTGGCAAACAGCAGGTGCTCAGTGAGTGCTTACTGAGCTCATTAACCATGGGGATAACTCACTAAAAGCCCTGTCCAGCTTCTGTTCCCAGTGGGTCTGTCCCCGGGCCTGGGCCATGTCATTCCTGCTGTGGGGGCAGGACCCACGTGTCCCTTCCCTGCTGACCCCTCCTTAGAGCTCAGCCTAAAGAGACACCTCCCTCGCTCCTTCGGTATCAATAGTTCTCTCTGGCGGCACTCTGGACTTTTCCTCTGTGGCACTCGTTGCAATTTATGATTATGTATTTATTGCCAGGTTATTCATTGTCTCTCTTCCCTGCAAGGATGTCACTTGGTGGCTCCTCGGTGGGCAGCTCAGTAATGGTGCTCGGGAGATGCCTGGGGTGTGAATGAATGAATGAATGAAGGTTCATGAGGAAGACAGACGGAGAGGGGCCATGGAGGCAGGGAGAGAGGATGAGGCCCAGGGGGAGGCTGAGGGGCAGAGGTGAGGCCTGTCCAGGACGCCATATGTGGGGGATAGGTGATCCCCAGTACAAGGCTGGGGTGCTGGGGGTCAGGCCAGGGTTAGTGGGAATCCAGGGCCTGGAGGACCTGGAGAAATGAGAGGGACATGGGAGACCTGAGCCACTCTACCCGGTCCCCAGCAGGCAGGAAGGACAGGGCAGATCTGTCAGCTTCAGATGCCACTGCCCCAGGGGACCCGGCCCTGAGCCCAGAGAGGCAGGACAAGGGGGGGGGACAGGAAGCTCCGTGTCTGCCCCTCCTCCTCCTGCCCCACCCTCCACCCCCATCTCTGGCTAGAGCTCCAAGCCCCAGGCCTTGGCACTCAGGGGACGGGGGTGGGGAGAGGGGGCAGAAATCCCGTTCTGGCCGCATGCCTTCCTGCCTCCTGTTTGATTCCTGGCCTCAGGATGGTAACTGGCCGGGCAGCCCCTGGAGAGCCGGACCTCCTCACCCTGAGGCCAGAGGACAGAGGGAAGTGGAGTGGGCACGGCCTGATAAACCCTTCCTGTGTGCCTGGCACCAGGCAGCCCCTGGGCGCCTGCCTTATGGAGGGAAGAGCCTGGGGCTGGGATCCAGCCGGCCTCCCCCAGAGGGTGGGCTCTGCCCGAATGGCTGTGTGACAGCAGGTGGGCACAGCCTCTCTCTGGCCACCAGTTTTTTAGCTGCCAGTGTGGCCCAAGCCTGGCACTGCAGCAAGATCTTCAGGGTGCGTGTGAATGCTGATTCCAAGGCCCCATTTGGAGCGGTAGATTTGGGTGCGGATTTGTAATTTTAGCTTGATTACGATGCGCCTGGTTGGTCCAATACTGGGACAGATGGTTCCTAAAGTCCCCTCCCCAGGCCTGAAACTTCCCCACTCGGTGAGGACACCCCATCCCGCTGGCTTGCTGGCCTCCCTTACCCCGAGGCCTGGCTGGGGAAGGGCAGGTTGCAGGGAGAGACTGACCAGCCATATGGGTGGTGCGCAGCCGCGGGGGGTGGGGGGAGCAGGGTGCTGTGACCGGCCGCCACCGCGCAGAGGATCCTGGGAGGCCCTGAGCTTTCTGGCTGAAGCTGCAGCCTCCCTCCCTCCCCTCCCTGCATAGAAGCCTCTTCCGACCTTTCCTTCTGCCTTCTTTCCTTTTCTGCCTCTGCCTTGGCTTCTTTCTCTGTCCACATTGCTTCCTCTTTCTGACCACTGCCTCTGGTCTCTGGGAGGCTTCTTAGTTTTAACCCCATAGTTTTTTGTTGTTGTCATTTTTGTTTTCGGTACTAGGGATAGAACCCAGGGTGTTCGCACTGAACTACATCCCCAGCCCCCTTTTTAAATTTATTTTGAGACAGTGTTTCGCTAAATTGCTAAGTTTCCCAAGTGGCACTCAAACTTGTGATCTTCCTGCCTCAGCCTCTCAGAGGGCCGGGATTACAGGCATGCACCACCACGCCTAGCTCATGGTTGGTTTTTGCTGTCCCTCAGTGTGTTTCTGTTTAAGGTGCTCTCTGGCCCTGGCTTTAGTTGTCTGTCCGTCCTTGCTCCTCTCTTTCTCAGCCCCATCTCTGCCCTCAAGGTTCCCATCTCTGTCTCTCTCCCTGCCACATTCACATCACATGCCCACCCCGCCTTCCATCTCTTTCTTTATGCATTTCTTTGTCCACTGCAGATCAGGGAGGCTGCCTGGGAGTGGCAGACCCTGGAAAAAATGAGAGCGACGAGGAGAGGTGACAAGTTATAGGCGACAGTTTTGTGCAAAGGGCTGCAGAGAGGGCAGCCATGGCTGAAGCGGTCCTCCTGGTCTGCGCCCTCCTCCCTGGCTCCAGCCCACATTTCAGCTTCCTTCTCCCTAGGTCCCAGGTCACTCTGCCCCTCCCTCAGGCCTCTGCCCAGCACCCCACGCCCTCTTCCCATTTCCGATTCCTTGCTGCTGCCTCTGGGCCCCTTCCCGGCTGCCCTCTGGACTCACTTCCAGTGTCTGCTGGCTGGGGCAGAGATGGAAGATGGGCTAGAGGCCCTGTGGGCCACAACCCACACTGAGCTCTGGAGGGTTTGGGCCCCATCCTGGCAATAGGCAAAGGTCACAGATACTGACATGAGGCTGATGTTAGAGTCCCTTCCTGTAGGGACCCAAGATGACTTACTGGGGTCCCACAGCTAGGCCCACAGAGCAGGGCAGGGCAGGGCTGAGCAGGGGTGGTCACTGGAAGCAGAGGCACAGGAGGAAGGAGGACCCATTTGGGTCCAGAAGGTAGGGATGTGGCCCTGGGCCGTGCCTCTGACTTCCTGAGGGATGGGGGCCAGGTTCTCCCCCTCTCTGGGCCTCAGTTTCCCTACATGTGCAGTGCCAGGCTAGCCTATGTGTCTCCTGAAGCCCTGCCCACTCTCATGGTAGAGTTGGCCTTTGGTGGGAGTGGGGGTGGGGAGCAGGGAATGAGGGGCAATAGCAATTCCTCCCCCACCCTCTGGAGGCAGGGCCCTGGCAAGTGTCCCTCACTTGTCCTTGTTAACCCCCTCAGGGCTTCCCATCTGCCCTTCCCAGGGGCTCCTCGGGACCAGAGACAGCCCAGCCCTGGGGACACGGAGGGCCGGAGATCTCCCAAGCTCAGTGGAGAGGACTGCAGGCAGCCAGGGGCTGGCTGAGACCCTTGGGTGCAGAGCAGGGGTGGGCCTTGGCCATCTTTCCTTCACCCAGACTTTGTTCCGGGAGCCCAGGGCTGGAAGGAGCCCTTGTCCTTCCAGACTCCCTGTCCACACCCCACATGCCCCAAAGCTGGCCCTGTGGTTCTGGGTTCAGGGACAGGCAGTGGAGCAGCCGGGAGAAGGGTTAAGTCAGGAGCGCTTGGGATGGCTTTGCCATTCCTCCAGGAGAGGAGAACAAGGGGCCCATTCTCTGTGTGGGAATTAATAGCAAGGAGTCATCTGGGGTGTCGTTCAAGCCCTGATCAGTCCCAGAGGAATGTGAGAGAGAGAGAGAGAGAAAAGAAAGAGAGAGAGACACAGAGAGAGAGAAAGAGAAAGAGAAAGGCTTGCAGCAGAGATGTCGAAGGAAGGGTGTGCGTGAGGGTCCAGCTGGTTACTGCGGGCCCCTGGCAGGTGGGCCGCTGCCAGAAGATGGGTCCTGTGTTTCATTGCAGAAGTGCTCCTGACCCCAAGCGAGAGGACCCTTCCCATCACTCCCTGGCCGAGGGTCTCCCTCTGTCTTCCCTGTTCCCAGCTGGCTGCACCCTGCCCGCTTGTGGCCGTCTCCCCTGAGGCCTGGAGCCCAGCTGTGGGGGAATCAGGTCTGGCCACCTGTCCACCCCATCTTTGCTTAGGGGCCCCTTGTTCGCCCTGGGGGAACAGCTGTGGGGTGCAGTGGGTGCCAGCCTGGGTTCCTAAGCTATACTCTCGTCCCAGGCCCAAGTGCCCCCAGGTGAGCTGTCTGCATGTGGGGACACTGGGGTACCCAGTTCTCACTGGGCTCAGCCTCCCTGGGTGCTCAGCCTGGCCCCCACCATGTCACCCTCAGCCTGGCCCATGGTGGGGATCAGCAGCCTCTGGTGACATCTTGACTCTCACAACCCAAGGCAGGCCTTGGTGGAGCTCCAGGCCACACTCCTGGCCTTGCAGCGGTGCAGACGCCAGGGCACTGGCCTGCCCCAGGTTATGGCATGAGGTAGAGTCACCTGGGTCGCCTGCCTCTCAGCACAGTGCCCTGACTTTTGGCTTAGGGCCTTGGCCAGCACTGGCACAGGGTGCCAAGACTGTGGGGCGGAAGAGATGGGAGCTGCAGAGGAGTGCAGAGGACTGGGGCTCGGGGTGGCCCAAGCAGGGTGCTCTACTCCCTGGCCTGAGCCCTGAGCAGAGCCCATGGGACCCTCCTCTCCATGGTGGGGTCACAGCATCCTCACTGGTGGCTTCTTCTGGGGGCAGAAGAAGGAATAGATGTAAAGTGCCCGCCACCAGGATGAACCCCGAGTGCTGTTGTTATTTTTATTTTGATTATTGTTGGTGTTGGAAGTCCTGACAGCTCCCACTGCCCTTGGGCGGGAAGGCAGCCCCACACACCATTTGGCACAGATGGCAGCCGTGCCCTCCCGGCCAATCGCAGGGACCTGGCAGGGCTCCGCCCCAGCTGCGGGGCCGGTGGGGGTGAGTTCCTGCTCCCCGAGCTCACTGGTGCCAGCACCCTTTCCATATGTGGTGACTCATCCTGCTGGTCCTGCTGGACCGTGGTGCCTCGAGATGCCTCGGGGCACGGGCAGGGGTGCAGCCACAGGGGCAGCCCTGGGCCTCGGTTTCCTCCTCTGTGAAATGGCCAGCCTCCCTCACCGTGGTAGATTCTGGGGATGTTGAAGCCAGAGACCTTCGAGGAGTGCAGCCGTGCCCTCTTACTGTGCAGACAGGAGCTGGGGTCTGGCGAAGAGAGGCCTCTCCGGGCCCTGAGGCACCTGCAGGGCTTTTGGCCTTTCCGAACTGGACAGTCCTGACGCAGCCCCGCTGCCAGGAGCTTCGAGCCCCAGGACCACCCCTTCACCATAGCCAGGTTGGGGAGAGGAACAATGTAGGGAAGGCTATGGAGACTTTTGCAGACTGGAAAGTGCCCTGCAAATACGGGAAGGTGACTCTGGGCCCCTTTGTGATGATGCTGACCCTGTGGCCTAGAAGTGTCCCAAAAGGTGGACAGTGTTGGGCTGGGCCTGCCCCAAGACCTAAGGGCTATAGGTGGCGGCCAGACAGAAGCGCTATTTTCCCTCCAAGGGGCAAATCCAACAGCAGGCCAGGGGTCCCTGCTGGCTTTGGAGGTATGGTGGGTGTTTGAAGGTGACATACTCCAAGTTGGGAATCCTGTGGGGACATACAGAGGCCGAGGAGCACTCTCGGGTGGGATTGTGAGGTCCCACCACCCCTGTGCTCTGGGCTCCTGCTTTTGGGGGGTGTCTGACCTGGTGACCTTGGCATTCATCCTTATAGCTTCCATCCCCAGCATGGCTCGTACAGGGCTCGGGAAATGTTCACGGGACCGGATGGGTGATGATGCTGAGTCACCTGCTGCTGGCAGGATGGAGCGCGGAGAGGGAGGCGAGGCCCTGTCCTGCCTGGATGCTGGGAAGAGGACGGGGGAGAGGGGCTCTGGCTCATGGGTGCAGCACTGCTGAGTGGCAGGGCATCAAGAGAGAGGCCCAGGCAGCACTGGGTGACTCAGGTTCGGGGTGCCCTCCTTTGTGCTGTGATCTCTTACTTGAAGCTAGTGCCTTCTCTGCGCCTGTTTCCTCACCTGCACGGTAGGGTCAAGGTCACCTTTCGTGGAGGAGTCCTGAGGTTAACCACACACGTGCTGACACTCATCGTGGAGTGGGCAGTGGGCAGATACAGAATTAAGGGTGGGTGGCAATGTATGAGATTCAGAGAAATGGAAGATAGGTTTCTAGGGGAGTTCATGAATTCATCCATTCCTAGCATTCAGGGAGCAATGGACACTCACCTACCACTGAGGGCCCCAGTCCCCTACAGGAGGCAGGTGGATAAATACTACACACAACGGTCCTCACTGGGATGGAGACAGCCTGGCGACCGTCTGTCTAAGCCCCCGGTGGGGAGCCCCGGGGCCAGGAATGTAGCTTCTTATTGACCCAGAAAGATATTTGAGACCAAAAGAAGAAAGTGCCAGCTGTAAAACACACAGAGAAAATGGCTATGGGAGGCTGAGGCAGGAGAATGGCAAGTTCAAGCTCAGCCTGGACAACTTAGCAATTTAGTGAGAATCTGTCTAAGAACAAAAAATTTAAAAAGGGTTGGGGATGTTGCTCAGTGCAAAGGCCTTGGGTTCAACCCCCTACTACTGCGGGGGTAAAAGAAAAAGGAAAATAGAATTTGATCAAAATTTCAAATGAAAACCCACAAAAGTTCTTACTTTGGTTTTGTTTTATTAGGATCTTTCCATGTAGTTCAGGCTGGCCTTGAACTCACTGTGTAGCGTAGGCTGGCCTCAAACTTGCAGCAATCCTTCCGCCTCGGCTCCTGAGTGCTGGGATTTTAGGCGTGCACCACCATGCCTGGATCCAGGAAAGATTTTTAAAATGTGCTTATAGCCAAATAACCCTATTTACTATGTGATATGGGTATGTTTGAATATGCTTGATGTGGTGCGGGGTGAGGGATTTATAAGAGTATTTCTATTTACTTATTTTTTGCTGTATTGGGGATTCAACCCAGGACCTTTGCACTGAACAACATGCCCAGCATCCTCCACACTTCTTAATTTTTAATTTTTTTTTTTTTGTGGGTACTGGGGGTCGACCTCAGGACCTTGCGTGCCAGTAGGCGCCCGTGCCGCTGAGCGATATCACCGGCCCTTTTCTCGTATGTGGGTTCTGGGAGTCAAACTCAGGACCTCGTGCTTGCCGGGCAGGTGCTTATGCCACTGAGCTATCTCACCAGTCCCTTAATTTTTAATTTTTGAGACAGGGTTTTACTAAGTCACTGAATTACCCAGGGTGGGATCAAACTTTCTACCCTCTTGCCTCAGCCTCCCAGAGTGCTGAAATTGCAGATATGCGCCACCACACCTGTGCGCCAGAGTCTGAATGTGCTCAGCAGACACTGTAGAGTCTAGGGCCAATCCTGGAGGGCTACATGGAGGAGGTGACATTTGGGTCAAACCTTAAAGAGGGAGAAGGGGTTGAACAGAAGGAAAAGTGGCCTAATGGTGGTTGAGGCAGAAGGAGAGGGATGAACAAAGATACAGAGAATGGCAAGCACATGGAGAATTAGATAAAGGCAAATATTTTGGATTTAGAATGTGGTGGGGGGCAGGAGAGGGGCTATAGGGTAACAACAGAATATTGTCAGGGTCTTGTGTACTGGGCCTGAATCTTATCCTGAGGACAAGGGAGATGTTTTAAGAAGGGAGTAGTGACATGGTCAGTGTGTGTGTGTGCACGGTGCTGGGGATTGAATACAGGGCATTGTGCATACTTGCTAACTTGCCCAGGTTGGGTTTGTAATCCTCCTGCCTCAGCCTCCTAGAGTGGTGGGATTATAAGCTCGCACCACCACACCTGGCTTTAGTTTTACATGTACCCTCAAAGCACCCTGGGAGATTCATGGTTGGAGAAGGGGAGGAAGGTACTGGGAAAGCCTGGAGGCTGGGAGATCTGTTCCAAGGCCAGGGTGTTGATTCTGCTGAAAAACTGTGAGGACTTGGGTTGGACTGGGATGAGGTGGGGTGTGGTACTGGAGAGTCAACCCAGCACTGAGCTACATCCCAGCCCTTTTTATTTTGAGACAAGATCTCATTAATTCACTAAGTGGCCCAGGCTGGGTTTGTACTTGTGATCCTCCTGCCTCAGCCTCCCAGAGTGCTGGGATTACAGGCTTGTTCCACCATACCTGGCTGTGTTAGATAGTCTTCAAAGACACATTAGAAAGTGGAGAAAAACAAAAAAGAAAGTAAAACTCACCCAAATCACAATGTACAGAGAGTGTAACAGTTAGGTATAAATATTTCCAAATTTTTATCCTTGTGTGTGTGCGCAGCTCTACCTGTGTGTGCCTGGTGTGTCTGTGTGTCTGACAGTGTGACAGGCACAGCGGATGGGTTGGTCTCTGAGTGGAGGGCAGGGTATATGTTTGGAGCATGTCTACCTAAATATATATCTGCCTTTGCTTTCACGTCAACTTCTTTGTCAGCAAACTGTTCTAGATTCTCAGTTTTGTGCACTTGTTTTGTCAGAGACTGAGAAAAGTGGATTAAGTGACCCTATTCCCAATGTAATTCATTTTCTCCTCAAATCTCCTATAGTTTCTTTCTGCTTTCTGGATTTTGATGCTATGTTATTTGGTACATATATATTTATATTTTATATCTTGATAGTGATTAGTTTTTAGCTTATGAAGTTCATATTTCTTAATATTTTAAGTGCTTTTTGGCCTAAATTTAACCTTGCCAGTGTATCCCCCGATCGTCTGTGTTTGGTTGATATGCCTTTACTATCAACGGATATTTAATATACATGTAGATATTTAAAAGTTTGAACTCTAGAGGCTGACAAAACTGAGCTGGATTCCTGTCTTGACACTCACTGGGTGTATGGCCTTCACAGCATGGTTGTGACTAAATGAGAAAAGCCTTGCTTCAAAAATAAAATATTAGCCTGGTGTAGTAGTGCACACTTGTAATGCCAGTACTCAGGAGGCTGAGGCAGGAGGATTGCTGTGAGTTCAAGGCCAGCCTGTGCTACATAGTGAGTTCAAGACCATCCTGAACTACAAAGTGAGATCCTGTCTCAAAAAACAAAAATAAAATATTGCTATGAGTGAGCACCCACCATCTGTTGGGCCTTGCACCTTGGGGAACTGGAGGATGTTGGAGCAGCTGCTTTCAGGGTCAGTGGGGTGAGAGCATGTTCACATGATGACAGGGCCAGACAGGAGCCCAAGTTTGCACCAGTGGCTGGCAGAGGGGCTGCTGGAGCCAGGAGCGTGCAGGCAGAAAGCTCAGGGGTCTCTCGGCAAGGCTCTTGGGGTGGGGCCTGGAGCTGGGACAGTGTGGGGAGGACCTGGCTGGCTCAAGAGAAGTTGGGGTCAGAGATTTCTCTGCAAGCAGCAGTCCTGATGGCCAGTGCATGTGCAGATGGCGAAGCCAGTGACAGGTATGGATCTCAGGCTTGCAGGGAGCCTGAAGGAGGATTGGAGGTTGGGGAGTCTGCACAGCCAGGTGATGAAGGGGCTTAAAGGGTGGTGGGGGCCCTGCAGAGCATTCACTCATTTGGCCAGATGGAGGCACCCTGATGGATGAGAGCAAGGCCCTGAGCCATTCCCTAGGGGGCTGGAGAGGAGGTGCCCACCAGCCATGCCCTAAGATGGAAGGGAGGTCGTGGTCGAAGGGTCTGTGTAGGTGGCAGAGTGAGGGGTTGTCAGGCCAAGTGGGCATGGAGGAACGGTCCTGCCACCTGCGATGATGAGGTCCAGCATAGCAAGGCTACGTGAGGTCCACAGACGGGTGCGTTCCCTGAACAGTTCACAGATGGTCCCCAGCAAGGTGACTGATATGTATAGATCTTAGATAAGTACAGTGTAGAAATTCCTGGAGTACTATAACATAGCTGCAATTTTCAAGACTGTGATCAGTTTTGGTTGTTTTTTTTTTTTTTTTTTTTTTGGTACCAGAAATCGAACTCAGGACCTTTATGATCAGTTTTTATTCTTTTTTTCTTTTCTTTCTTTTTTTTTTTATGTGGGTATTGGGGGTCGAACTCAGGACCTCGTGCTTGCCAGCAGGCACTTGTGCTGCTGAGCAATATCACCAGCCCCTTTTTTTCCTTTGTATGTGGGTACCGGGAGTCGAATTCAGGACCTCACGCTTGCCAGGCAGGTGCTTATGCCACTGAGCCATCTCACCAGCCCTCTTTTCTTTCTTTCATTTTTTTGTTTTGTTTTATTTTGTTTCATTTCTTGAGACAGGGTCTTGTTATGTAGTTCAGGCTGGCCTTGAACTCACTATGTAGCCCAGGCTGGCCTCAAACTCATGGCTATCCTCCTGTCTCAGCCTCCCAAGTGCTAGGATCACAGGCGTGCACCACCATGCCAGCATTAGTCATTCATTTTTGTTGCATATTCTGAAAGTATTGGTCCACAAAATATTAGTTTAGAAAAAAAAGGGTCCTTCACCCCAGCTAGAGAAACACTGGTCTGGATGGACATCTGGTGTCAAGGGAGGGCAGTGAGCGACTCAGAGAGGCAGAGAATTGGGGTGAGGTCCAAGGAAACTGGCATGGTTCGTGATGATCGTAGTAGCTGACCAAGCCAGCCATTGCATGGCCACCCTCCCCAGCCGGTCACTCAGCAAATACTCATCAAGCACATACTGCATACCAGGCCAGGTGCCCTAGAGCATGCTGGGAATACCGAGGAGAGCGAGCCAGGTCTGTCCCTATCCTCCCAGAGCTGCCAGCCTCTCTCTCCAGTCCCAGGGGATCATGGCAGAAGGGAAACTTGAACCTGCCCCTGGGAGGAGCAGCTCTTCCGTGCTGCACGACCCATTCCCGGGGTGACCTCGAGGAGAGGCCCAGAGGCAAGGGCAGGACTCGGGCTCGGGGTAGTGACTGAGGGCCCAGCTCTGTCACTCTGCCTGGGCTGTGCTCCTGCCAGCATCTGTCATCTCTCAGCTCCAGTGTCCTCACTGGCACTGTGGGCATCCTGCGGCTCTCTGTCCTCACCTGGCAGAATGAAATGGAAACAACACCCCAGTTAGAAAGAGCTTCCGGGAGGGCAGCCAGCTGCCTTGGGATCGCTCTTGAGGCTTCTGTGGTCACTCTGCTCTCATCTCTTTTAAAGCTTCTGGAAGGAACTTGAGTTGTTTGTTTGTTTGTTTGTTTTTTGAGACAGGGTCTCACTATATAGTTCGGGCTGGCCTTGAACTCACTGTGTAGCCCAGGCTGGCCTCAAACTCACAGTGATCCTCCTGCCTCAGCCTCCCGAGTGCTGGATTACAGATGTGCGCCACCACACCCAATGGGGACTGATGTTCAGAGCCAAGACTACTGACCTAGAAGGATGGGCTTGAGAAAGGAAGGACCTGGCTCTCAGGAGCCGTGCTGGCTGTACGCTGGGAGGATGGTGGTTGGAGGAAGCTGTAGGGTCTGACTGAGTGATATCAGCTGGGGCTCAAACCAGGGAGTGACCTCCATGCCTCTAAGGCCCACTTCCAGTCTGCAAATTGAGAAAAAGCAGCACCACCCAGGGGACCCGGCGCAGGCCAGGCAAACAGTAAGTGTCCTGGGCTTCTGGTGCCCGTAGGAGGCGCAAGCACCCCACTTCCATGGGGTCCCAAAGCCCATAGCCTGGCCCTCCTAGGACTTGTTGAAGACATGGATTTCCAGGGAGGGGGAGGGGAACTCAAGCAGCGACTTCTGGTTTCGGCCTCCAGGACACGGTGACTTATAGGCTGTCCAGCACGGTCCCTCCCACTGGTCAAGCAGACTTGAAGCCTACACAGAGCGCGAGTGCACCCCACTTCCTTGTGAGATCTGCCTGTGTTTTCATCTATCTTCCTCCTCGCCACGCCGGGAAGAGCTTGACCTCGGGGCCCCAGCCCCTCCCTCCTTTCTATGAAGCCAGTTGTCTTTTTGTTTTACTGTGGTACTGGGGGTTGAACTACTGAGCTACATCCCACCCTTTTATATTTTGAGACAGGGTCTTGTGAAGTTTCTAAATTGCCCAGGCTGGGCTTGAACTTATGGTCCTCCTGCCTCAGCAGCCATTTACCTTTTATTATGTGCGCTTTTGGACCAAGGCAGAGAGAACGCCTAAAGGAAACTAGGGAGGGTTATGATTCCTGTCGTTCTTGTATGAGTGGACTCCTGGAACTGGCTGGGGGCAGGGCTTGGAGTCCACCAGATGTGACCAGAAGCTGCAACCAGGCGACCCAAGCCAAGCGCTGTGGGCCGGTGACAGAGTATGTTGGTTAAGGGCATGGTGTGCTGGTTTGAGAGCCAGGTGACTTGAGCTGCATAACCTTGGGGATGGTTAACCACTCCATGCCTCTGTTTCCCCATCTGTAAAATGGGGTTCTTACAGGGCTATTTCTGGTGGTTGCTGGGATTTATGGAGAACATTTAGAATGTGTACACTGACACCTAGTAAGCATTCCTTTAACAAATATTTGCTGAATACCTACCATGTATTCTCTGGCTCTCGGGCTACATCGGTGAACTATAACAGAAATACGAGCCGGGCATGGTGGCACATGCCTTTAATCCCAGCTCTGGGGTGGCTGAGGCAGGAGGATCCCCCTGAGATCCACGCCAGCCTGGGGTACATAGTGAGTTCAAGGCCAGCTTGATCTACAGTGTGACCCTGTCTCAAAAAAAAAAAAAAAAAAAAAAAAAAACCTAAATAAATAAAATTTTCATCCCATGACAAGGGAAGCTGAGCAGGGAGGGGACACCAGGAGCCAAAAAGAGGGTGGCTCACAGCTCCCTACCGGGACAGAGACCTGCAGTGGCTGAGGTGTTAGGTGCAGAGTGTCTGGAGAGGGACATTCCAGACAGAGGGGACAGCCAGGGCAGAGGCCCCGGGGGCCGTGTGGGTGGGGTGCCAGAGGGCCCACAGGAGGCCAGTGTGGGGAGAGAAGGGTCGGAGAGGCCACCAGATGGGCACTGTGCCACTCGGGCCTGTACTTCACGGGCAGCGGGGCCGTGGAGGGTTTGCGCAGGGCAGAGTGGGGTCTGACCTACATTTTCAAGGGCTTGCTGGGTCCACTGGAGAGAATGGCTGTGGGGGTCAGGGCGGGGGCTGGGAGGCCGGCTAGGAGGCGACCACAGTGGCAATGGGGGGCACTCTTTCTGTCTCTCTGTCTCTCTGTCTCTGTCTCTGTCTCTCTCTTGTATTGGGGTTTGAACCAAGGACCTTCTCAGTGAGTTACAGTCCTAGCTCTTTTTTTGCCCCCGAGACAGGGTCTTACTATACAGTTCAGACTGGTCTTGAACTCACTAGGTAGCCCAGGCTGGCCTCTAATTTACAGTGATCCTCCTGCCTCAGCCTCCTGAGTGCTGACATTATAGGCATGCACCACCACACCCAACGTCTTTTTTCTTTTTGAGACAGGGTCCTGCTAAATTGCTAAATTGCCTAGGCTGGGCTTGAACTTGCGATTTTCCTATCTCAGTCTCCCAGAGTTCTGGGATTACAGGCATACACTCCCACGCCTGCTTGTTTCTCCTTTTTAACAATTCCTTTTTATTTTTTTTCACTACTGGGGATCAAACTCAGGGCCTTGCACATGTCAGGCAAGTGCTCTATGGCTGAGCTACACCCCCAATACTAAAAGTTACTTTTTTGACAGCTTCACTGAAGCAAGGTTGACATACAGTTAAACCTATTCAATGTGCGCTGGGATGAGTTTTGACACATGTATGTATAACAACGTGAAACCGTTGCCACAGTCAGCTAAACGGACATATCCATGGCCCAGCTTTCCTCTCCCCCTTGGGAGTCCCTCCCCCACCCCACCTCATCACTAGGCAACCACTGATGGGTTTTGTCACTGTAGATTAATTGGTATTTTTTTTTGTGGGGGAGGGTGTCTGGCTTCCTTCCCTCAGCATAATTGTTTTGAGATTCATCAGTGTTATTGTGCGTATCTGTAGCTTTTCCTTTTATTACGCAAGAATATCCCTTTGTATGGATAGAGCACAGTTTGTTGATCCACTCACCTGGTGATAGATGTCTGGGTTGTTTCCAGACCTTGGCTATGACAAATACATCTGGTATGAACATTCCTGCACCCAGTTGTGTGGACAAATGTTCTCATTTCTTGTAGGTAAATACCTACGGGTGGAACGTCTGGGTCAGAGGGTTTGCATATCTAACTTGTTAGAAAAACTATTACACTGTTTTCCCAAGTGGCTGGATCATTTATGTTTCCGCCAGCAGGGAGAGAATTCCAGTTCCTCCACAGACTGGATGAACCCTGCCATGGCCCAGTCTAGTACAGATACTCCTCGTTTAACGACCGGCCCGTTTAACGACTGTTCGGATTTACGACGTAGGGATGTGAGCGGCAGTGAGGCCTTATGGTGGCTTCTTCTACAGTACAGTGCTGTACTGTAATTTTTGCCGATCGTACTGTACAGTCCGGCACTGTAGTTTTGTTGTATCTTACAATACTGCATGTAAGAGTTATGCAAATAAAAGCGAAGTCATCAAGTTGGGGTTTCCTTTGATCATTTCTTTGTTCTGAATATTGTAATGTACCTACTACAATATATACAATTCCTCATTTAGCGACCAATTCACTTGATGACCTAGGTGCAGGAACGGAACTCAGTGGTTAAATGAGGAATGCATGTAAATGTTAGCATTCTAATATGTGCGGAGTGGTAACTTCCCATGGTTTTAATTCATACTTCCCTCATGACGATCATTCTGAGACGCTTCTCATGCATAAGCTTCGGTATGTCTTCTTTGGTGAAGAATCTTTTGGTGAAGAAAAGTTTTGCTTATTTAAGAAGTCTAAAGTGGGCGTGGTGGCACGTGCTGGCTCAGGAAGCTGAAGCAGGAGGATTGTGGACTGTTGGAAGCCAGCCTTGGACACACAGGGAGACCTTGTCTCAAAACCAAAAAATCAGTGCCCCGTCCAAAGAAAGAAATCAGATTGTTTGTGTTTTTATTGTTGAGTTTTAAGAATTCTTCGTATATTCTGATTGCTGTCCTTTATTAGACACATCATTCACAAGCATTTCACCCCAACTTTAGCTTGTCTTTTTATTTTTATTTTTATTTTTTGTGGGTACTGGGGGTCAACCTCAGGATCTCGTGCACCAGCAGGCGCCCGTGCCGCTGAGCGATATCACCAGCCCCTTTTTCGTATGTGGGTTCCGGGAGTTGAACTCGGGCCCTCGCGCTTGCTGGGCAGGCGTGTCTTTTTATTTTTAATTAATGTCTTTTAATTTTTAATCTTTTACAACCAAAAGTTTTAATATTGATGAAGTCCAGTTCATCAATTCTTTTCTTTTATGGATTGTACATTTAATTTTTTTTACATTTAATGTTGTATCTAGGAAATCTTAGCTTAATCAAAGTCCCCAATATTTTCTCAAGTATTTTCTTCTATAAGTTCTATAGTTTTAGATTTTGTACTTAGATGTGTGATTTTTAGATCTGTGATCTGTTTGGGTCAATTTTGTATCACATACCCTTGTATGTGGGTTTTTTTTGTTTGTTTGTTTTTTTTGCACATGCTTATTCAATTGTTTGAACTCTATTTGTTGGAAAGATTATTCCTTCCCCATCGACTCCTGTCTTTCACTTTTATTGAAAATCAATTGACTGTACTTGTGGGTCTGTTCTTAGGCTTACTATTTTTCCATTGGTCTGCATTTTTTTTATGCCAATTCTATACCATCTTGATTACCATAGTCTTATAAGTCTTGAGATCTGGTAGTATAAGTCCTCCAACTCTGAAATTTTTTTTTCAAAATTGTTTTGATTATTTTAGGTCTTTTGCATTTCCATACAAATTTCAGTCAGCTTGTTGATTTTTACAAACAAGCTTTCTGGGATTTTTTATTGGGATTGGATTAAATCTATAGAGCAATCTGGGCGTGGTGGCACGTGCCTGTAATCCCAGCACTCGGGAGACAGAGACAGGAGGATCCCAGCACTGCGAGTTCGAGGCCAGCCTGAACTGTATAATGAGTTCAAGGCCAGCCTGGGCTACATAGCGAGACCCTGTCTAAAAAAACAAACAAACAGGGCCGGTGAGATGGCTCAGTGGCTTAAGCGCCTGCCCGGCAAGCGCGAGGGCCCGAGTTCGACTCCCGGATCCCACATACGGAAAAGGGGCCGGTGATATCGCTCAGCGGCACGGGCGCCTCCTGGCGCGCGAGGTCCTGAGGTCCACCCCCCGGTACCCACAAAAACAAACAAACAAACAAACAAACAACAATGACAAAAAAATAAACCCATAGATATTTGGGGGAATTGATATCTTAAAATAGTCTTTCAATCCATGAATGTGGTAAACCTCTGCCTTTATTTATTTATTCCTTAATTTCTTTGGGCAATATTTTACAAATTTCATGTACAGGCCTTCACATCTTTTGTTAAATTCATCCCTAAGTAATTCATATTTTTATGCTATTTTAACTGCTAAGTTTTACCTTTTAGTTTAAAATAATTGTAGAAACAGTACAAAAAGTTTCCATGTCTGGCTTCTTCAAAATTTAACGTCGTATATAAATATGACACACTTATTAAAGTTAAGAAATTAATACTGATAAGTCAGGTATGGTAGTGCCTGCCTGTAATCCTACCACTCTGGGAGGCTGGGGCAGGAGGATTGTAATTTCAAGCCCAGCCTGGGAAACTTAGTAAAACCCTGTCTCAGGAAAAAAAAAGCGGGGGGTGCTGGGGATGTAGCTCAGTGCAATGGTTCAAGCCCCAGTACTGGAAAAAAAGAAAAGAAAAAACACTTGTGAAATGCTATTAACTAAACTGTAAACTTGGTCTGGTTTTCCTAGTTTGTCCATTAATGTCCTTTTTTTGTTCCAAGACTGAAGCTGGATCCCAGCTGTGTCCGGGCGTCCTACCTCCTTAGCTTGTAGGCTGTTGATGGCCCTTCCTTGTTTTCCATGACCTTGAGAGCTTTGACGAGTTAGGCACTTTGTAGCGTGTCTTTCAATCTGCTTTTTCTGATGCTTTCTCCTTAACAGATGGAAGGTGTGCATTTGGGGAAGGCCCCGAAGGCGACATGCCTGCTCGTTGTGCCCTCTTAGGCGTGACTGACACTGCTTTGGCTTTTAATGGTCACGGCAACCTTGGCCACTTAGTTACGATGGTGTCTTCCGGGTTTCTCCCCTGTACGTTACTATTTTCCTATTCTATCTGCTAAAAGTAAGTTGCTATAGCTAGGTGTGGTGGTGCATGCCTGTAATCCCAGCACTCGGGAGGCTGAGGCAGGAGGATCGGCTTGAGTTCGAGGCCAGTCTGGGCTACATAGTGAGTTCAAGGCCAGCCTGAACCACATAGTGAGACCCTGTCAAAAAAAAAAAAAAAAAAAAAGTGAGTTCCTCTGCCAGTTCGTACTCTAGTGCAGGGAACTGAAGCTCCTCCTCCACCTGTTCCAGCCTTACCTCGTTCTTCCTTGCAGCTCTCTGTCCTGCAGTGAGAAACGTGGCTCAACACCTGCAGTATCCACATATCTGTTCAATCTTAGTGTACGTGTGCAATGCTCCTGGGATCGCTAACCTTACTGATCTGGCCCTTGTTGGAAATAAACTTTACCACCTCCCATGCAGTGTTCCTTACAGTGCTTTTTGCTTTTAGCTTCCTGTATCCAATTAAAAAGACTATTGTAGGGCTGGTGAGATGGCTCAGCGGCGTACGCGCCTGCCTGGCAAGCGCGAGGGCCCGAGTTCGACTCCCGGAACCCACATACGAAAAAAGGGCCAGTGATATCGCTCAGTGGCACGGGCGCCTGCTGGCGCATGAGGTCCTGAGGTTGACCCCCGGTACCCACAAAAAAAAAAAAAAAAGACTATTTTACAAAATTAACTAGGTCGGCGCCTTCCTTTTCCACTTCCTCAATGTCATTATGACTTACATTTATAATATACATATACCCCTAGATAGTCCATATTTGTGATTTTAAACATTTTATTTTATATTGGTGGGGGTGGTTTGAGACAGGGTCTTGCAATGTAGTTCAGGCTACCCTTGAACTCATTATGTAGCCCAGGCTGGGCTCAAACTCACAGTGATCTTCCTGCCTCAGCCTCCTGAGTGCTATGATTGCAGGTGTGTGCCACCACGCCTGGCTTAAACATTATTGTTTTTTTGTTTTTCAGGTTTTTTTGAGATAGGGTCTCACTATGTGGTTCAGGCTGGCCTTGAACTCAATATGGAGCCCAGGCTGGTCTCAAACTTGGGGTGATCCTCCTCCCTCAGTCTCCTGAGTGCTGGGATTACAGGTGTGCACCACCATGCCCAGTTTAAGCAATTTAAAACACTTAATTTCTGATTGTTTGTTGCTAGTATATAGAAATATATTTGACTTTCATATACTGACCTTGTATTTTGCAACCTTGCTAAACTCACTTATACAGTAAATTATATTAGCTTTTTATAGATTATTTAGGGTTTTCCATGTAGATGATTAGGTTGCCTGTGGATGAAGACAGTATTACTTCTTTCTTTCTAATCTGATGCCTTTTGTTTCATTTTCTTGCCTTATTGCACTGGCTAGGACTTCTAAACAATGCTGAATGATTTTCTCAGCATGTTTTGAAGGCAGAGCTGACAGGACTTCCAGAAGGACTGGAGTTGAATGATTCTTATGAGCACTGACCTCCTATTAGAGAAAAAGTCGGTGCCCATGGTGTGGGTGGTAGAAATGGTTTACGGAGGGCAGAGAGGTGGTCAGGGTGTTGTCCAGAGCCCTGGCTTAGCAGAGATGAGAGGCAATGGGGCAGGAGATTTTCCTTTTCTTCTGCCAGTTTGGGTTTAAATATGAAGGGACAAAGAGGGTTCCATGTGATTTTTTTGGAAAGACAAATTGAAGCCTATTTTGGCATTAGCCCTGAAAAATGTTGTTAGCATTCTTCTTTCCTACAATCCCACACTCCTACTTCTGGCCCTCCCATCCGAAAGCAGTTGGATCGGCAGGAGATGCCTGGATTTGAAGTTAGGGGGCCTGGGTTGAAATCCTGGCTCTGTAAATGTCAGCCATGTGACCCAGGGGCGTCCCCGTCAGTTGCCCAGCTGTGGAGGTCATGATACAAAGACAGGGTGGTTGTGAGAATCTACAGTAGCCACACCTCCCCAGGGGCCAGGCTCTGTACTCATCCATTTACTCCTCCCAGGTACCCTGCGGGATGGGTATTACCACGTCCCCCTGACTAAGGAGGGAGCTGAGAAGGTCCCCACTCTTCCATGGTGGAGGAGGGAGTCCGACGGGAACCGTCTATCACGCTCAAGCATCCCCTCCTGCTGGCAGCCTCCCCAGCCTTGCTACCTCCTTGGGCTCCCACTTGTCACTTGTGTTCCCCCAGATTAGGGAGTCTCCTCACACCCCCTGCATCTAGCACACCCAGTGAGCATCAGTGAATCACCTTTGGTCTCAAACGCATAGCTGGGCAGTAGCCTGGGTGGCACCATCTTGTCGACACAATGTGGGGTCTGGCCACATCCCTGAGGGTCACTGAGAAGATCTTCTCCAACGAAGCCATCACTCGGAACAAATTCCCAGCCCGAAGGCATCTGAGAGCCCACTCCTCCCTCCTCTCACCACTACCAGCCGGCCCCAGGATGCTCCAGGAAGCGCTGTGCATGACACCCGCCCCCAGGCGCCACCTCTCTGAGAAGGGACCATTGTGTCCGAAGGGTTAACGAGGGATGCAAGGAAGGAGCCCTTTAGCCATGATGCCCTCTGACCTTTCATAAATCAGAGGGCTGGGAGCGAGGGGGCTGCTTGGCAGGACTCGGTGGGGTGGGGGCTTAGAAGCAGCTGCGCGCGACGTTGACATTGTTCCCACCATTCTAAGTGCAACAAATCCCTCTATTGTGTTCCTGGTTTATCTGGTTCCTCTTGTTTATGAGCAGGGCTCCTTTGGCAGCGGTTCCAGCCCTGGGCGGGTGGAAAGAGTGCTGGCACGCACCGCGGGGGGAGGGGGCGGGAGGGGGCTGCCGTCAATGCCCGCATTGTCCCCGCGCTTTTTGTTTCTACTGTAATGACATGTTGGAAGAGAGAGAGAGAGAGTGAGAGAGGGGGGGGAAAAGAAGACACGAGCTGGGAAGGGAATAGGAGGGCAGCAAAGAAAGAGGCGAGCAAGGGCCCTGGTGTGGATTGATGTCTGGGCCTGGGCGGATGTGCCGGCAGCTGGGCAGCCGAGCCTGATGGAGCCAGGCCGGGGTGCCCTGGGGGCGGCACGAGGGGCCCGCCAGCCCCCCACCCCAGTCTCTGCCGCCTGGCACCAGGTCCCCCCACCATCCTCCAGGCCTCCCGAGGCAGCTGTGAGTCTGCACCAAGTGGAGCTGGTGCCAGGGTCTGGGGTCTGCACCCTGATGTGGCACTGCCTGGCTGTGCTGCCCAGGTCTTGGTGCGCAAGGCCTGTGAAACGGGAATGCTGGGGGACAAGACCTGCTTTGGCCTTTTGGGAACGGTGGCGCATCCTCCTCAGTCCTGAGTCTGTACTTCCAAGCCTGGGGTAGAGTAGGGGATAGAGCCGGAGCTGCCCCCATAGTGACCATGTCCAAGGCCAACCTGGCTCTACGTGCCTTGCCTCCCATCTGGGCCTGGTGAGGGGGAAGAAAGAGACCCAAGCATGGTAGGTGGCGCCCTGGTCCCACGTGGCCTTGCCGAGGGCTCCTATAGCAGGGCCCCTCCAGATCTGACAGCGGGGCCGTTTCCTGGTGGGGAAGAGCTCAGGACCCCTGGATACTCACAAAGCTCCCTTGATGTCTCAGGGGCCTCTGAGGCTACCCTGTCCCTGCCACTTCCTCTAGGTCTCTGTTGCTCCAGCCAACAAGGCAGCCGCCTCTGCGGGCACACCTCCTGAGACACGGAGCTCACTGCACCTCTATGGCTCATCCTGTCCTTGCCCGACCAGACTTTTGGGACGTTCTCTCCGTTTCTTTATTGCACCTTTGGGTTCCACTTCTATTCAGTGGAATAAGTGAAGCCTCCCCGATACTCAGTTTCCTCACCTGTAAAATGGGAGTGAGCATCCCTGCCTCCTGCCACGTAGCCCAGGCCGGCACATGGACCTGTGGTCAGCTCTCCAGACCCCCCCAGGCTTCAGCTAGGGTTTGCTGTCCTGGAGCAGGGTGAAGACCTCGCTCCCCTGTGATGGCCGAGGCAGAGTTTTCTGAGAAGTCTGACTTAGGGTCCGGACTCGGGCAATAGCCAGGGTAAGGACTCAGGGCCCAGATTGTGGCTGGGGTGAAAATGTTCATTCTGGGAGAGAATGAGGCTTCAGTCTGGGTCGGGGCTCAAGCTTGGGCCGGGTTAAAGGTCCAGTGTAGAGTCGGGGTCAGTGTTACTAGGACTTGGAACGGGGCTCAGTTTATAGAGGGCCCGGGGCTCATTCTGGATTAGGGTCACGGTTCAGTCTGGGGTCAGGCTCAGGGTCCAGACTGTCACCGAGATCAAGGCTGGTAAGTGTCGATTTGGGTTCAAGGGCAAACTGCCATCGAGGGCCAGGGTCAGGCTCAGGCTGAGGGGTCAAGTCCTCTGGCTGTGGCCCAGCTTCGATGGACACTTTGCCTGCTGTCGAGGCTCTGTCTGTGGCTGGGCCGCGTCGGGGCTCAGCTGCGCTGTGGGGCGGGACGCACTCTGGGGCTGTCTTTCAGTAGTAGGGGCCCAGGTCTGGGCTGAACTCCTGGATGGACTTTTCTTTTTTTGTATCTTGATCCCTACGGCCTCAGCCTGCCAATGTTCCCTGTGGTACATGCCAATCCGGAAGTCGTGGCCAGAGCTGGCTGACCAGGGCAGGCCAGGACAGCGCAGCAGAGGGCGCGAAGCCGGAGCACGGGAGGGAGTGAGGCGTGTGTGAGGGGCATTGGGGGTCTGGCCAGAAGGGGGACGTGGCCTCCGGAGGATCAAGACAGTGTGGCAAGAGAAATCAGGAAATCTCGGGCCTCAGGGTCTCCAAGATGCTTGGGGCTGTTTGGGGGTTGGGAAAATGGGCTAGGCGGGAAAGGGGTGGGAGAGGCCGGAAGTTGAGGAAGAGAGGTCTGGGTGTGCAGACTCGCCGTGTTGGTAGTGCGTGTGTGCAAGCGTGTGCGGCCCGGGGTTTCTGTGTCGGGGGTGACGGTGACTATGGGTGAGTCTGGAGCACATGTGTGGCTGTGGGCAGGTCAGGACGGGGTGAGGTGGCACCTTGCCGCCCCATCCCTGAGCTGCAGCGGGCTGCTTCTCAGCCCTTGGCTCTGACGGCGGAGGGTTCCAGCTGGCCATCCCCACATGACCGGGCTGGGTCCTGCTCGACCCATCAGCTGAGAGCCCATGACTGCTGCCTGGTGGCTGGAGACGCTGAAGGACCCGTGCTCCCGGGGCCAGCCCTGTGGCCTCGCAGGGACCTGAGCGAAGGTAGCTGAGGAGTGAGACTGCAGTTAGAGGTCACAGCCATCATGATCACACGCGGTTCCTTCCAGATCGCCCTGTTCCCAGGAACCTGCCCAAGGCAAACAGAGAGGGGTCATGGGGGAGGACATGGGGACTCGCAGGGGCCAGGCCATTGTCTCTCCTCCTCACACAGGTGGGATCTGAGGGCCACCCCCACTCTCTGACCATTGTCACTGTTTTCCTGGTTCTTTTCTGCTGTCACCATTCAGAGCAATAGGTGGAAGACGCAAACCCCCCTCTTTTTTTGAGACAGGCCCTTGCTATGTAGTCCAGGCTGGTCTTGAACTCACTATGTAGTCCAGGATGGCCTCAAACTTGCAGCCATCCTCCTGCCTCAGCTTCCCAAGTGCTGGAACTACAGGCATGCACCACCACGCCCAGCAGACGCCCCCTTTTGAAGTCCCTGCCCTTTGTCACACGCATCCTTTCTGTTCTTCTTTCCCAATCCCCACTCCCTGACCTCCGACGTTGGGTTTTGGTCTGAGTCAGCTGCACAGCTGCTCACCTCGGGGTGGGGATCATTACAGGGTGTCAGTGTCAGAGGGGATGTGAGGGCCTCCCAGTGCCGCACCTTACGTGTGGCAGAGACTCTCGTGGGTCACTCTCTGGGCACCTGCTGTGTTCTGGGCCCTCAGCTGAGCCTGCAGGCCACAGAGGAGAGTCCCACAAGAGCTGTCTTCAGGGACACTGCTGCTGGGGACACTGGCTTAGCCGGAAAGGGAAGGCCAGGGCTGAGGTGCGGGAGGGCTTCCTGGGGTGTAGAGGTAAGGAGGTGGATGAGCAGGGGCCGATGTGTTGGAGTGGGGGCAGAGCTTGGGAATAGAGCTCTTCCTCCTGGTGGGACACGAGGTCACGCAGCGTGAGTCAGACCCGGTGGGCTGAACCTTGACTCTGACACTTTCTTGCCTTGTAACCTTGGAGAAGCTTGGGGACTTCTCTGAGCCTCACTTTTACGGCCTGAAAGGGGAGTTGCAGTTGGGTCTGGGGGCCCTGTGAGGATGGTGGAGTCTCATTTTTTCCATCTGTTAAATGGGGCCACAGACTTCTCGCCTTCAACCGTCTAAGTGGCTGTCTCTGATTTATCTCCTGCTGGGTAAGGATGTGGGGCCTGAAGACCCAGAATGTGTACAAAATCCTCCCTGTCAGCAGCCACGTGGCTCCAAGTTTGGATGGCAAAAATCAGGTGCCAGCTTTCCTTCCCTTCCCTTTCCTTTCCTTTCTTTTTTATTTTCCTGTGGTGTTGGGGATGGAACTCAGCACAGCAGGCAAGCGCCCTGCCACTGAGCCACACTCCTGATGTTAGTGGGTGATGCCGCTGCGACTGCAGTATGTGTGACCCTGTGTTTCAGACAGTGGGGGAGAGGGAGGAAACCTCACCGAACCTCTCAGAGTCCATTCAGTCCCCAAGTCAGATAGCAAGCGTGTCTGCTTGTCTGTTTACAACTCAGATGCATGTTCTACTCTACTAACATACGCCAAGTAGAAGTATGTATGCACGTATTTATTTTTGTTTTGTTTTGGTTTTTGAGGCAGGGTCTTGCTATGTAGCCCAGGCTGGCCTCAAACTCTTGTCAATCCTCCTGCCTCAGTGTGCCAAGTGCTGGGATTGCGGGCGTGTGCCGCCCTGTTTGACTCAGACGTTTTTAAACAACGAGAGCAAAAAATAAAAACAGAAAGAAGTGCTGAGGTGCTTTCTGCCCTCTCTGGGTCATTCTGTGTCCTCTTAGGGTGCCCATCTCTCCCTGACAATGGCTGGGCTGTATCGGGGTGCTAAGGAAGCCACCACAGTGATAATCCCAAGGGCGGGAGGACCTGGCAGGGGCCCGGTGGCAGAAGTCATTTGTTTTTGGCACACTCCACCACGCACCCATCCCACCAGCACATTGTGCCAGGCCTGGGTCACTGAGGACAGCGAGATGTGACATCTGCGTGAAGGTAGTTGGGGACAACTGTTCGTCTTCCTCTATTATCAATGATAGGTCACATAGCAAAAGTATTTTCTTAAAATCTATTTTAAAATTTCCCGAAAAAAAAATTTCCTCATAAAACCATCCAGGTCTGGTACCTTTTAAAAAATGCTTTGGGGGCTGGGGCTGCGGCTTGGTGGAAGACTGTCTGTCTAGCATGCGCAAGGCCATGGCTTCAATCCCCAGCACTGGGAGAAAAAAAAAAAAAGTACGTTTTGTGTGTGTGTGTGTGTGTGTGTGTGTGTGTGTGTGTGTGTGTGTGTATGGAGGGCAAAATACACGTAACACAAAACCTTTTTTTCAGTGCTGGGAATTAAACCCAGGGCCTTCACATTTAGCTACATCTCCAGAAATTTTTTATATTTTATTTTGACACAGGGGCTTGCTAAATTGATAAGTTGCCCAGGCTGGGCTCAAATTGTGATCTTCCTATCTTAGCCTACTAGAATGCTGGGAATATAGGCATGTACTACCACGCTTGGCCAAAAGAATTATCATTTTAACCTTTTAAAAAAATTTTTAGCTGGGCGCACGCCTGTGTTCTTAGCACTTGGGAGGCTGAGGCAGGAAGATTGCTGTGAGTTTGAGGCCAGCCTGGGCTACATAAGTGAATTCAAGTCCAGCCTACACTACATAGCGAGACCCTGTCCCAAAAAAACAAAACAAAACAAAAAATCATTTGTGGTGCTGGGAACTAAAGCTGGGTCTTACACATGCTGGGTAAGCACTCTACCACTGAGCTACATACCCAGCCCTTTTTTTTCCCCAACCCTTTATAAATTTAATTTTAATTTTTATACAGGATCTTGCTAAGTTGTCCAGTTTGAGATCTTCCCGCCTCAGCCTCCAGAGTAGCTGGGGTTACAGGTGTGGGGTTACATCACACCTGACCCATATTAACCATTTGTTTTGTTTTGTTTTGTTTTGTTTTGCTTTTTTTTTTTTTTTTTTTTTTGTGGGTACCGGGGGTCGACCTCAGGACCTCACGCGCCAGGAGGCGCCCGTGCCGCTGAGCGATATCACCGGCCCCTTTTTCGTATGTGGGATCCGGGAGTCGAACTCGGGCCCTCGCACTTGCAAGGCAGGCGCTTAAGCCGCTGAGCCATCTCACCGGCCCCGTTTTGTTTTGTTTTTGAGACAGAGTCTTGCTAAGCAGTTCAGACTGTCCTAGAACTCACTATATAGCCCAGTCTGGTCTTGAACTTGAGGTCATCCTCCTGCCTCAGGCTCCCAAGTGCTGGGATTACAGGCGTGTCCCACCTCACCCAGAAATTTTAACCATTTTTAAATGTACCGATCAGTGACATTAATCACATTCGCACTGTTGTGCGATCATTACCATCATCTATCTCGAAATTTCTTCATTATCCCTGAATGAAATTCTGCCCATTAGACACTAGCGCCTCATTTCCCGCCCTCGGGCCCTGGTACGCAGCACTTCGCTTTATCTGTGATTTTGAGTGCCGGAGGTACCTCATGTCAGTGAAATCACACCGAACCCGTGCTTTTGTTTCTGGCTTACTTCACTTAGCACGATGTCTCCAAAGCGCACCATGTCGTAGCGTGCGTCCAAATTGCCTTCCTTCTGCAGCTGCAGGATGAATACAGCAATCGGCGGAGGGCGATTCTGTTCAGCTGTTCTCCGCCCCTGGCGACATGGAGGGCGCTGCTGTGAGCATGTGCAGTCCGATACCTGTTCGTGTCCCTGCTTTCGGTTCCTGGGGCCTCTTAGGGCGAGGCCTTTGCCAGTTGTTCCGAGGTCTGAGTCTGGGGCTCACAGTCCCGAAAGTCTCAGCACAGTGAGGGTTGTGCCAGCTGCACGAGGGAGGGCAAGAGGATGTGAGGTGCAGGAAGGGAGGGAAAGGCACACGGGAAGACGGGCACTCGGGGCTGACGTGGAGTTCCTGAGCAGACAGGTGGGAAGCGAGGCAGGTGCCCAGGACCCGGCAGGAGCGAAGCCGGGAGAGCGGGGCAGGGGCCCGGATGGCGCTGCTAAGGCATCTGGCTTTCTGCTGGAGGGAACAGGGAGCCACGATGATTCTAGAATGTGAGAGGACCCGCTCCACCGCAGGCTCTGCTGGTGCCACCGGGAGCCCTTCTGGGCGTCATCTGGCTTCTTGGAGGTCCCTCAGCCACCCGGGCAGCTTGGCCTCTGCGTATATTTGAGACTTCAAGGGTCTGCTCAGTCCTCTTCCTGAAAGCATTTCCAAATGTGATCCTTTACAGTGACACAGATGTGCACACATCACACGTGTGTTCACAACATGCAATCACAACACAGTGCACACTGTCCACTTATTTACACAATCATGACACACATGCATACGCAAGCCCGCAACTCACTGACAGAGTGTACCCACGTACATGTGCATACACCCACTCCTCCACACTCACAATCACAAACACACATGCACACACTCACACTCCCTCACACCAGCCCCTTCTCCCCATCTCTCATTTCCACACTTCTCTGGGGTGCCACCCTACATGGGTCCTGAGAGCGTGCTGGTCACTGGCAAGAGGCTGGGCTCACTGGTGTCTTCCCTGTAGGTTTCTGGTGACAGTCCTGCCACATAGGTCACCACCCGTTGTCAGGTGATGCACTGAGCCCGGCCTGTCTCATGGGAGCCAAATGCAGGGGTCCAAGTCACTAAATCTACACCTTCTTTTTAGCCCTTTTCAGAGCCAGCCATTTCTCCTTATAAAACTCACTTTGCCCTGCACTCTGGGAGGCTGAGGCAGGAGGATCACAAGTTCAAGCCCAGCCTAGGCAACTTAGTGACTTATTGAGACTCTGTCTCAAAATAAAAGTAAAAACTAAAAAGGGCTGGAGATGTAGTTCCATGTGAAACTCTAGGTTCAATCCCCCGTACTGTAAAAACAAAGCAAAACCACCCAGACCAAACTCCTCACTTCACTGAGTCAGGGTTGAGACCCCAGAGTCGGGACCATGACCGCCCCTCCCAATTTCTCCCACGGGGCTGGACTCAGAAGCGGTCAGCAGAGCCTCTAATGGATGAGTCAGGATCGGGCATCAAGCAGGCTCCCAGAAGCCTTGGTTCTGTCCTTATGCTTTTCCCTGCCCGGAACTCCCCCTCCGGCTCAGTCTCCCTGCCAGGCCCAGCCCTGGGGTCCCGCCTCAGAAAGCCCCGCTCCGTATCCACCTCCTCTGTGTTTGGGCCTTGTCTCCGGGTGCCACCCTTGGTGGGACTCTTTGGAGTTTGCTTCCTCATCTGTCCCCCCTGCAGGACTGGGGGCTCCTTGGGGACAGGGCTGTGTCCTCAAGTTGGGGAGCCCAGCAGTGCTCCTGGGGCTCACAGACCATGCAAGCTGGAGAGCGAGATCTTCTCTGCTGCCTTGGGTCTAACCGAAGCCCACGCTCGTGCTTCTCCCGGGAGAGCACGTGGGTGAGGACCTCTCCCAGGAGCCTATGCCTCAGTCCCCACCACCCCAGCCCAGGGATGGGCTTTGTAGGTGGCCTTGTCCACCTTCCTGGGTACTGAGGTCCTGCATCACAGCTTCCGAGCTGAGCCACCCAGTTTCTTTCTCTGTCTCCAGGGCAGTGGGCTTGGTTGATGCCGGGTCCCAGGGTCCCTGTACTTCAAGAACGTGTTCAAGGCAGAGGGGACAGATGACAGAGTCCTGGAGATCTTTCTCTGTCACCATCCAGCACTCACTGTGCAATGTGAGCTGATGTTAGGCCACCTCTCTTGGCCTCAGTTTCCCTCTCTGTCATGCCAGGGGGTTGGTCTCCCTGACCCCAGGACCCTCCCCAGCTGTGCCCTTCTGGGACTGTGAGATTCTGAGAGCAGAGGCGGGAAGGCGAGATGGCCCCTCTTTCCCTACCTCCTCTCCCTGTCCCCTAGGGTCACCCCAAAGCCGCCCCTCCCCAGCTCCCTGGGACTTCCCTGCAGCTGCAGGCTGGGGAGACAATTGGGTGCTTTAGAGAAATACATTTTTGGGCTAATTTGCCATGCGTAAGTGTTTCTCTTACCCTTTAAAAGCGGAGAACAAAGAGGCCTTTCTGTGCCGGGGCAGGCTGCTGGGGAGGGGACCGCAGCTGTATGGGGCTGGCGACCCTCCTCCCCCCCTGGTCCCTGCGATCGCCCCACCACACTGCCCCCACCCCCCAGGAGGGACAGCCTGGACTTTCCCAGCCTCCCCCAGCCCCCTGCCCCAGCCCAGCCCCCTCCCACCAGCTGCCCCAGGCAAGAGGGAAAGTGTGCGTGGGTGGTGGCTGCGTGGGGAGGGGCACCGGGAGAGAAAGCCCCTTTCCACGTGGCTGTGGTGGCGAGGCCGCCAACGTGCTGGCCTGGCCAGTGTGGGTCAGGTTCCATGGGCGCCGGATGGCATCAGTCATCAGCCATCACATCTAGTGGGTACTGGGTTGATTCATTCATCCATAGCCCATCCGCTCACTCCGCCGGCCCCTGTCGAGTTCTCTTTACCTGCAGGTCTCAGGGCTCCCTTCCCGGTGGAAGTCAGAGGCCCCGAGATCATGGAAAAGCACAGAGTTCGTGTACCTCTCAGAAGAGGTGACACCTTCGGGAGGGGTCTCATGAATAAAGGTGACGGAAGGAGCTGTGTTGTCCCGTGTGGGGCGGGTGACCTGTGCGTAATGAAGGATGGGGTCAAGGCCAGCCCGTGATGGCCTGTGCTCCTTGGCTGGGCGGTGACCATCCTTTCTCAGGCTGTTCTTCCTCTCGGAACTCCCTTGTGTCTCTGTTCTAGGGACTCCTCTCCTCTTTTGAGGCCTCTCATAGCTCTTCCTCCTCCTTTCTCAGGTCTCAGCTCCCCACTGTCATGGGCTGGAGTGTCTCCCCAGTGCACCCAGAGACACAGGGAGGCCTGGCGTCTCCCCCCGATCTTGTGAGCCCCTCTCCTGGGGTGTCTCTCCAGCCCCTACCACGACTGCTAGAGTTCACAGCAAAGATACTGAGCACCTCCCCTCTATCCTTGTAACAGCAGCAGCCAATGTTTATTGAGCACCTACTGCACACCGGTCAGTGACACACATCTGGAAATTCATTTCACCATATCCACTCTTACCTGCCACCACATTACAGATAGGAAAATGGCACTATTGTGAGGTTAGGATTGGCCAAAGATCGCCCAGCTCTTAGTGAGGCATCAATCTGGACTCAACCACTGTATCTGTGCCATCCAGGACTCCGGCAACAGAGCCAGAGCCACGGGTTCTCTCCCGCGGCAGGACACTGCCTCTGGGTAGGGTTCTGAGATTTCAAGACCCTGGAGGGGTGAGGAGCCCCTTCTAACAGCCCTGGGGCCTCCCTGTGGTCAGCACATCTGGACAGCACGCTGACAGCTGCCCGTGCTCCGGGTGCAGCCCAGGGTGATAGAGATGGGGTTCCTGTGTGTGCATGCATGTTTGTGTATGCACGTGCGCACTGTGTGCATGCACGCACACGCCTCTGTCTGTGGGGGTGCCTGGGGATGGAGGAAGACAGAGAGATCAGAGGACAGAGGCCACATGGCCACTGCACGCTCTCCGTGGGCTGGGAAGGAAGGGGCCCAGTCTACCCTATCCACCATCCCCTGAAGGTTGGAGGCAAACTGGCAGGCAGTGGCATGTGGCTGTTTGCCCCGAGGCTTGTGGGGAGCCCCCCTGCTGCGATGGGCAGGCGACTCCCGGGCCTGTCTGAACGGGGACTCTGCCAACTCCCAAAGGCCCTGCAAGCCCTGGCCACTCCACCACAGCCTCTTCACGGGTGCTGATGTACACTGTGTCCCTGCAGGGAGCAAGGAAGGCCAGAGGGGCGGGCGAGGCACGAGAGCCGAGAGTGCCCCGGAAAATGGAGTCAGGGTCTGTGGGTGATGGTGAAGACAGCCAACAAAGGGGAGTCACCCATCTGAGTGCTGGGGCCCCCGGGGAGCAGACTTGAAGTTAGTGAAGGATGGGGGGCAGGGGGCAGCACAGAATCCTAGAAAGCAGTGAAGTAAAAGGTCTTTGGAGGTTACCTAGTGCAAATCTAGTTTATACAAAGGGGGAAACTGAGGCCCAGAGAGAGGGGACAAGCAGTCCAACACAGTGATAGAGTCAATTCAGGTCCAACAGTTAGTTCCTAAGCCTGTCTGGCACCAGGCTGAAGACAGCTTCAATGAGGCTCTCCCTCAATTGGCTGTGGGCTAGCGGGATGATGGACAGACAGATGGACAGGCACTACCCCGCGCTATGAGTACAGTGATTAGAGCGTAAGCAAAGTCAAATGCAAGACTTGTTGGGTTGGGGCTTTGAAGGGTGAGGAGGAGTTCAGGAGACTGACCAGAAAATGAAAGGATTGGTTTCCAGGTAACCTGGGTGGTTTGAGTTGGTTGCTGGCTTTGCCACTCCTGAAGTTAACAGCCAGTATATACTCCGTGAACACCTTGGGGCAGGGGATCGCAGTCAGAGTTCCCCAGGGCCCCAGAGCCCCGCCACGGCACCCCATCCATCCAGTCCACTCCCCTCCCGTCCCATCACTGAACACTAATTGGACACCCTTGCGGGGTAGGAGGTTTCCGGAAGCAGAAGTGCGGAAGGGCATTTGGGAAGGGAGGAGTAGGAGCAGAGGCGAGCACGTGTGTTGTCACCCAGCAGAGTCTCTTCTTGTGTGGCACGGGTGTGGGGCATGGCAGGGCACTTCAACATGTAGCGGGGACACTGGAGTACGGACAGACTTGGAAGCTGCAGGAAACCCAGCGGTCGCTGGTGTGAGGTGACCCCAGCTCCTGCTGCAGAGGGGTCATCAGCTGCTCCTCCCCCAGCGGCCTGCAGATTATGGCCCAGGATGGAAAGGAGCTCAGGGCTTGGTCCTGTCACGCTGGGGGACCCAGGCCCACCTCAGCCCCCCACCCCAGCTCATCTGTATGACAAAAGGCAGGCAGGGTATGTGAAGTGAGAGGCTTGGGGACAGGTGGGGGCAGAAAGAGGCACAAGAGAGGGGCACCAGGGCCTCAACCTGCCCAGGAGGCGGTGGATCTCCTGGCCTGGGCACCAACTGGAGTCACCTCTCCCTCGCCATCACTTGGAAAACTCCTACTTGTCCGTAGAGGCCTCAGTTTCAGCACAGCTCTTCCAATGAGCAGGGCCTCAGAGCATGAGGTTGGGCATCCTCGGCCCTGCGAGGCCCGGGACAGTCCGCTTGACCTGTCTCAAGCTCATCTGTAAAATGCAGACAATCATGCATTTATCTTGCAGGATGGTTGCAAGGATTAAATGAGGGGTACTTGGCATGGAGGAACTGAGCGACAACGGTGACGTTATTGTTCCTTGGCCACCTTCCCTTCCCCCACATCCTACCGCAAGGGCGGCCTGGCCTCCGAGCCCCCACCATTCTGTGGGTACCCTTAGATCCGCTTTTGAGTAAGCTGTCTGCCTCCCTCACAGAACAGCGACCCCTGCAGCCCGGTGCAGGGCTCACCCCAGCCTGGGCCCAGCCTCGGCCCTGGCACCGACACCGACCCCAACCCGGCCCCAGCTCCTCACTTCACAGGAGTCCCGGCCTCACGTGTGACTCGGGTGACCTCTGAGGTTGCTTCTACCCGAAAACGTCCATGTTCCAAACCGGCGTCATCATCCTGCCTCCAGACCAGCCCTCACCCACCCCCTTGCCTCATCAACGGCCCCACTGTTCTCCGAAGACCCAGACGTGAAACTTCAGAGTCATTTCTGACTCATCCAGCCCCGTCATCCCCCCATAGCTGGTCATCAGCAATGACAGTTTTTCCTTCAAACTGGTTCACGTCCACCATCCCCTCCCCAGAACTTTCCCCAGTCCCCTCGGTCTTGGCCTCCGCTTTGTTCTGAAGCCTGAGTGTTGCCAGTGTGCCCGCCTCCATCCACTGCCTGCTCGCAGCAGAGTTCCAGATCTGCTCTTAGGGCCCTCCTGGAAATGCACGAGCCGGGGGCTGAGGAGCCAGAGACTTGATCTGCTTTGACCTGGGTGGGGGGCACTGAATTTGAATTCTGCTTTGACCTCCCCAGGTGACTGTCTACAGGCTCCCGAGCCAGCTCCTCCTGCACTGCCGCCCTCGATCTCACATACGCGTGCACACGCACACGCACACGCGCACACCAAGCTCCACTGAGTGCTGAGGGTAGGGCAGGGAACCAGGATGACTGGGACACGGAGCCCATGGGCTCCCATGCTTGTGGGGACATGGTGGGACAATGCCAGCACGGAGCACACTGTAGACACATGCACGGGCAGTAGGTGCCATTTCTGCTGGGATCAGCAGCTCCGCAGCCACGTTTCAGGCTGGGGGTGGCCGCGCACGGACTCTGAGAGGGGCTGGGATGAGGGGCTGGGCTAGGAGAGGCATCAAGCTGAAGCTGGGAAGGGCTCAGGGGCTGGAGCCCTGGGGCACAGAGGTGCACAGCTGTGGGGCCCCTGTATTGTCATCTTTAATCCATGTCTCCCAAGTGGAGCTGACTATCCCAACCTGAGAGGCAACGCTGTGGTCCCCCCCACTCTGCAGTTTACACAGGCCGCGCTCCCCTGTCCTTATCCCTTTAACCCCAAGAGGTGGGCTGGGCAATGCTAATTGCTCCCACCGTGCACGGGACAGAGCTGAAACCCAGAGAGGGTACGGGCTGTCCCCGGGTGACCGGCTAGTATTTGAGGTAGCCAGGCCTGGAATTTCCCTGGCCCCACATCCATAGTCTGGAAGTTTTGGGGAAGAGTGAAGGAGGGGATCCAGCCTGGCATCCCAGGTCCCCCTGGGGCAGGGGTGCCCAGACGAGTGACAGGTACAGAGTGGTGGTGCCAAGGGGCCTCGCCAAGGCAAACCCTGCTAGGCTGGTGTGTCCTCCCCCATGCAGGAGTGGGTGGGGGGGTTCTGGCCCCGGGGAGCGGGAGGGACTGGGTGGCGGATTTGTGTTTCCACTTGATTTCTTCAGTTGTTTTCCAAACGTGGTGGCAGGATCCCGAGGGGCGGGGTGGAGGCGGAGAAGCCACCGGAAGGCACCATGGCCCCCACCGCCTGCCCGCCATGTGATTTGGCCGACTGACGACACGGCCGCGTGGAATGGCCTAGAGGCTTCCGTCCTGGGCTGCCGGGCTAGTGGGTGACGTGGGCGAGGGCACTGGGCCTGCACGGGCGACGCCCCGCGTGACCCACTGCCTCCAAGTTCACTGCCCAGTTGGGGGCCCGACCCCTTTGATCCTGTGAGTTAAGAGAGGTTGTGGCCTCAGCTGACCCCACTATCAGTGCCAGCTGGGGTGGGTATGGGTAGCCGGACAGGCACAGGCGTCCCAAAGTCCGGGGCTTTCGCTGTCACTGCCCGCCCTCTGGGCTTTCTCTCCTCCCCAGCTGCCCCTTTCTGACTCCTGCCTGATGCCCCCTTTCTGGGACACCATTCCAGGCCTTGCTCCCTGGGTTCCCCACGGTGTCTTCCTGCCTTCCTGGGCTGTCCCAGACTCTGGTCATGGCCTCAGCTGTGGCCTCATCCCTTGTACCCACCCGGTGTCCTCAGATCTGTCCTCCCTTGGGACCTGCCTGGCCACTTCCTGTCTGGGTGACAGCTAGGGGTTTCAACTTCCTTCTCTGAGAAGTGGGGAGGTAATAATGGAACCAGGGACCTCCTGACAATGGATCAAGGAGACAGAAGTACCTGGCATGGGACACAGTGGGGGAGTCCGGCCTCTCCCCAGTTAGAATTCCAGCCCTGCCACGCTGAACATCTCTCCAAGCCTCAGTTTCCCACTCCTTACCCTGTAAAATGAGGGTAATACACACTTTCCCCTTGGGAAGGAAGGAACTAATCCCGGGGAGGAGATTCGCAGCCCAGTCTGCCTAAAGGGGATGGTGTCAGTGACAGAACCAGCTGGCAGAGACACACGAGGCGGTGCCAGGGAAAGCAGAGGCCAGAAGTAGAAACCAGTAGGGAGTTTTTTATTTTTTTAATAATTATTATCATCATCATCATCATCATCATCATCATCATTATTTTTAAGAACTGAGTATTGAATCCAGGGCCTTTGCACTGAGCTACATTCCCTGTCCTTTTTATTTTTATTTTTATTTTTTATTTTGAGACAGTATCTTGCTAAGTCGCTAAGTCGCTCAGTCGCCCAGGCGGGGCTTGAAATTTCCATCCTCCTGCCTCAGCCTCTTAGGGTTCTGGAATTACAGGCTTTGCTGTCACACCTGCTAGCTATTTATTTATTTTTATTAGTACATGTTTGCAGTATGTAATGATTATATTCACTGTGGGAAGTTGGTACATGTTGGCTATTTATTTTTAATAGGAAATATTTTGTAGCAACGTCGATCACTACAGGGAATTTCAAGTTTTTATTTTTATTTTGATGATGATGGTGGTGGTGGTTATGGTGATGGTGATGATTTGTAGTGCTGGGGATGGAGCATGCCAGGTGGGCCCTTTACCCCGCAGCTGAGTGCCCTCTCTGAAGTTTATTCTTTTATTGGACAATGCTATGAGGTAGGTGCCAATACCTTCTCCATTTCACAGATAAGAAAATAAAATCTTAAAAGGGTCAGAGCTTGCTCAAGGTCACCTTTTAGCAGCAAAGAACTAAAATGAGAATCAGGCAGAGCTTCCAGGTGGCCAGCGTGTGGGAGGCGAGGCCCGGAGCACCCTTGGCTAGAACTGCTGTCTGCCTGCTCTCTGGGTGCGTCCCCTGCTGCGTCCCCTGCAGACCCCCACCCACAGGCTGCCCTGGCCTCAGCCTGTGCAACTCCCCCTCTCCAGACAGCTTCTTTCCTCTGCCACATCTCCCTCCTTCTTCCTGCCTGTCTCTTCTGTTCTCCTCGGTGTGCTGCTCTGGCCTGAGGTCACCCTGCTAGATCTTTTGTCACTGGTGCCCTGTGCCACACCTGCTCCTGTCCCCACTCTCACCTGTCCTCTGGGCCACAGTCCATCAGGGGACAGGGAGCCAGGGTGGCTGTCTCCTGCCTACCTGGGATGGGGCCTTAAGCATCCTTCCCATGCCGCTGGAGGGAACCCCATCTGCTGTCCTGGGCCTGCAGCCTCCCTCTCCTGCCCAGACTCTCTGCTGTCACTACTTCCTGCAGCGACTGCCCCACGACTCTTGGTGCTGTGGACACAGGGAGGAGCCCACAGATGCGTGGGCAGCCACCGAAGGAGGCAGGTGAGCCCTGGCATTGGAGTCCTGACTGGTCACCAAGAGCTGTGGCCTCACCTCTCCGAGCCCCTTTCTGCCCCCTGAAAACTGAGCTGTCTTTTTTTTTAATGCACCCATACATCTGTCAGGTGGATGTGATTTACAGATGCAGAAGCTGAGGATTTGTGAGGCCAGGGACAAGTGAGGTTGGAAGTGGGGTGCCCCCCGCTTTGCTGGGCCATTTGCTGATGCCACGTCAAGGAGGGCTGGGGATGGGGGATGTGTTCAGAGATCTAAAGCTTGAAAGCACTCTCCTGTACGGGAGTGCAATCCTCTAATCCCAGATGCTTGGGAGGCCGAGGCAGGAGGGTCACAACTTCGAGGCAGCCTGGGTAACTTACTGAGACCCTCTCTGAAAATACAATTTAAAAAGGGTGCTTTCCTAGGATGTGGGAAGCCCTGGGTTCCATCCCCCATACCACTAAAAATAACCAATGAAACAAAACAACAGACAACCTGCCCAAAGAGGAGGCTTCCCTCCTTACAAGTAGCCAGGACCTCCTAGGTGAGGTTCACCTCCCAAGTGTCCCTCCGGGGGCTGAGCCTCCACCATTGGGGAGCAGCACTACTGTCCTCTGGCTCCCATCCTAGGAACGAGGCCCTTTACCCCTCTGGCCTTCACTACCAGACCCTCCCACCCTACGTGTCCGATGCCCCACGGCCCTCACCTCCCTTGGCTCGCTCAGCTCCAGCTGCATGGGCCTCCTGGCAGATCCGCCCTCAGGGCCTCTGCACATCTTGCTGTCTGCGGCACCCTTGCTCCAGATATTCTTCCTCTCTTCGCTTGGATCTTTTCTAATGTCGTACCTTTGCGGGGGCTGTCCACGACCAGTTTCTCTCTCTTTTTCTCTAAGAATTGAACCTAGCACTGAGCTACATCCCCAGCGCTTTTATTATTATTATTATTAATCATTAATTATTATTATTACTATGACATAGGGACTCACTACATAGCTCAGCCTGGCTTCAAACTTGCAAGCTTCCTGCTTCAGCCTCCCAGAGTGCTGGGATTACAGGTGTGTGCCACTGTAATCTAATGGCACATGGTTCCTGTCTCTGTCTCCTCCACCTTGCCTTGATTTTCGTCACGGAATTTAGGACTATCTGACATTAGCTTATAGACTTATTTGTTTCTCACCCATTTCCCAGATTGTGGAATATCTGCTCCATGAGGGCAAAGGTGGTCTGCGCTGTCGACTGCTATAGTCCTAGGGCTGGAATAATGCTGGGCACATGGCCAGAGCTCCATCAATGTAGAAAGAAGGAAGGAAAGAAAGAAAGAGGGAGGGAAAGAGGAAAGAAAAGGTGAGGAGAGGAAAGGAGAGGGGAGGGGAAGAAATAAAGGGAGGGAAGGGGAAAGGAGAGGAAAGGGGAGAGGAGGGGAATGGGAAGAAGAGGGGAAAGGAAAGCAAAGGAAAGGAAAGCAAAGGAAAGGAAAGGAAAGGAAACAAAGGAGAAGGGAAGAAGAACATGAGGAAGGTACTGGCCCTGTTATCAGACATGGTCTCTAGGAGCCTGGGCACCGGGGCTGGTGGGTAGAAGGTGGGGGAAGGGGAGAAATCGGCTAGGAATGAAGAGATTTGACTATATTTTAGGAAAAGCTTTCTAGAAGGCAAAACTGTGCAAAGATGGGAGGGACTTTCTCAGGAAGGGATGTGCTCCCTGTCACCATGAGGAGGCAGAGGAGGCCAGCAGCCCTGGAACCAGGAACAGGCCTGGAACAGGAAGCCATGTAAGGATCCTCTTGAGGCCGAGGTGGGTCAGGCCCTGGCGCCTTCTTGAAGGGGGTCACATCTGACAAGGCCCAGGCAGGTAGAAGCTTGTGGCTCCAGTCCCAGTCCAAAAGCTGCTGGGATTTGGCCAAGTGGCCATGTTGGGAGTCTGGTCCCGACTACCGTAGACCAGGCCTGGGAGACAGGAAATCATGTTGCTTAGGGACCCAAAGGCCCCCAAGCATGCCCTGGTCCCCATACCTCCCACTGTGGCCTCAGGCCCCCGTGCCCGTGCCCATGGGGTTAAATCTCTCCCTGTCTCTCTCTGCTCCAAGTTGTTTTCCAAGCGAGGCAGAGAATGGTTCTCTTGTTACCAACATGGCTTCTGGGCATTGGGTAATGCGCACTCTCTTCTCCCTGCCCCGTACCACAAAGGGACCTTTTGTTCCTTTCCCGGCCCCTCTCTCTGGCTCTTCCCTGTCCCCCCACCCACCCCAGCTCCCTCCACCCCATGCTTCCCGCCCCACTCTGCACCCCTGGGCTTTGAAGAGTGACCATGGCCTGGCCGTGGTGCCCTCTCTCTCCTCAGGCGCCCTGGGAGGAGAAGAGACCTTGGCGGCCATGGCAGCCATCTTGAGAGCCACCCTTGCAGGCTGCTCCCTGGTCTGCTTGAATGCCACACTGTGGGTGGCTAGGCATTAAGATGTCCTGTGGCCTACTTCCTGTCCTCTGGGGGAGGTGGGACCTTCCTCTGCCGAGGCTCCCAGCCTAGGCTATTCTCTGACAAGAGAGTCCCCATCTTGGGAGGTGGAAATGGGGCTCAGAGGGTGTCTATCCCCAATCTGGTGAGCTGAGCCTGAGCTTCTCCCCCAACCCCCAACCTTTTCAGAAAAAGCCCCTGAATAGACCCTACCCTGTGGGAACACCCACCGTGGTCCAGGCCTCCAGGGAAAGCCAAAGTCAAACTGACTGGAATTCTGCAAAATGAAACAGAATGTGCCCAAGATGGGAATGTCAGGAAGCTGGCCAGACAATGGAGTGTCTGCTCTCTGAGACAACAGTGTGTGTCACTGACCCCTCCCATGGCCCCTCAAAACCACCCTGCCAGGCCTGCAGGGATGGGAGGGAGGATGATGTCATTTTTCAGATAAGGAAACTGAGGCACAGAGAAGCTATGCAGCCAGGACCTGGGGCCCACCAAGCTGACCCCAGCTCTGCTCATCTCTTTGCAGGGCCACCTCAAGAGTTGGGGACATGTGGGTAGATCCCAGCCGGGAAGCCAGAGCCTTGGGGAAGTTGCATGCAGCACCCCGAACATCCAGCTACTCCTGCATCTTTCTCCAGCCCTTTGGGTGCAGCAAAGTGACTGCCTGTTAAACATGGCCTGGAGCAGAGCGTATGTCACTCGCTCGTGCCCACCGTGCTGGGCCAGGAGAACCTGAAGGCGAGTTTAGGGGTTGCTGGATGAGGGCAGAGGGACAGGATGCACAAGGGAGAGTTGGAGAAGCCCAGGCTGCAGGAGAGAGAAATCTCATGTGTTGCAAGATGGGCATGGGAAGCTCTAAGGCTTCTCCCCTGGCTGGAAGTTGGGGAAGGAAGACTTCCTGGAGAGGGGCAATGATAGAGACAGTGGGAAGCAGCTGCCACTGGGGAGGCTGTGTAGGAGAGGAGGGTGGTATATGTCAAGGTGGACAGCCCCAAGGAGGCCTGGGCCAGCAAAGAAAGGGAGAGGGACAGTGTGGGGGAGGGCAGGGCTCCGAGGGCAGAGGGGCTCCTGAGGGCTGGGTGCCATGGAAGGTATCAAAGGACAGAGGGGTGGCACTGATTCAAAAGGGTCAGATTTGTGTTTTAGAAAGACCTCTGCCCTGTGGGCAGTGCCAGCCTGGTTTATTGTCATGTCTCCAGGACCTGGCCCAGCACCTGATACTCATTCAGTGAATGTTTTCAGTTAGTTCACAGGTGCTGACAGCATGCCCAGAGCCAATGGTTAACACCAGCTGTGGGCCTCAGTTTCCTCGCCTGTAACATGTGGGTAACAGCACCTGCCTCAAAGGATGGCCGCGGTGGCGGGACTCAGCTCTATGTATGTGGTCAGCACCCCAATGCTGATACTTTACTAATGTGTTCAGGATGTGCCTTGGGGGCACGAGGCAGGGAGCTGGGTCAGGCATGTCCAGTTGTCCAGGAGAGAGGATAAGGACAGTGATTCTCAAGAGCTTCAGGTCTGCATGCATTTTTCTTTTTTTGAGACAGGGTCTCACTGTGTAGCCTAGGCTGGCCTTGAACTCACTATGTACCCCAAGCTGGCCTTGAACTTCTGGCAATAGTCTGGGACTTACAGGGACAAAAGGTAGGTGAGTGCTTGCAAGGGCTGGGGGCTCAGGGCTGATGGCCAAGGGTGTAAAGTTTCTTTTGTGGGTGTGATACACATGCCCTAAACAACTGTGGAAATGTTGCACATCTCTGTGAGGGTCCTGCACACCGCTGAATTGTGTGCTTTCAGTGGGTGGATCATACGATACGTGAACTACTTCTCAGAAAGATGTTCTTTACCAAGCCTGGCACAAGGGTGGTTCCCTGAAATTCCAGCCACTCAGGAACCTGAAGCAGGAGGATTGCAGGTTCAAGGCCAGCCTGGATAACTTAGTGAGATACTGTCTCAAAATAAAAAATATAAAAGGGCTGGGGGTGGTAGACCGTTTGCCTAGCATGGATTCAATCCCTAGTGCACGCACACACACACACACACGCACACACACACAAAAGCTGTTATGGTGGGGAGCCAAGGTCATCCTCATGTTATGGGGGAGGAGGGCAGAGGGTGACTGGGCCCTGCATGTGGGTGGGCACTTATTTTATTTTATTTTTTGAGATAAAGTCTCACTGTGTTGCCCAGGTTGGCCCTGAACTCCTGGGCTCAAGTGATCCTCCTTAGTAGCTGGGACTATAGATGTGTGCCACCAGGCCGATTCGAGCCAATTTTTGAAGTCTTACTACCTATAATTTGGAGAGTGTTTGGGGGAGGGTGGGGGTAGAAAAAGTCCTCAATGGCTCTTCTTGGAAGGGCAGGACCCCAACCAACAGGTCACCCAATAGCTTGGCTCCTTGGGCTCTCCCAAAGAGGGGCCACCGTGTCTTTGGAGCTCCAGGAGGGCTGCAGGGCACCCCAGCATTCCCGGTCCCTGCAGGTAATACCCAGGCAGCACAGATGTCCTTGTCACCATCAGACCCAGGCCCAGCTCTTCACCCCACATCCCAGCTGGAAGAGATGGGGAGAGAGAGAGCCTAGAAGAGAGGGCCGCACGCTGCGGAGCCTGTGCCCCATAGCTTCAGTGGGAGCATTCGGGAGGGGAGGCAGTGTAGACAGCGGTCTAGGCAGCAGTGTAGACGGTTCTGGGGCTGCGCTGCTGGGAAGAAGAGGGATGAAGGGCAGCGGTCTGGACGAGCAGAGGGGCGGTGGGGAGAGGAGGTCTCCGGGAAGTGGTGAGGTACGGGATGATGGGGGCCCAGCAGGCAGGAAGTCTGTGATGAAGGTTGAGAGTGGGGGCCCAGGGGGCTGCTGTCCAACAGCCTCTCCTCTCTGCAGTGGGGGTGGGGAGGCCTCTCTGCAGTGGGGGGTGGGGAGGCTTGCGGAGTCTCCACTGGGGCCCCAGAAGAAGGAAGGGGCGCAGAGAGAGTGGAGAACCACTGGGCGGTCCCTTCTCTTCTAAGGGACCTGGGTGCCGGCCATGTGTCCCTGGCCAGGAGAGCTGCGGTCCTGACCTCTATGGGCTTCCTGTGGTTTGCAGACGTAACCGGCCTGGTCCTGGGCAGCTGTCACCAGCCCACACAGTGTGGACATCAAGGGGAACCGGCAGTGGCAGAGTCCTGCCACCTTGCCCTCCCTGTGGGGCTGCAGAGCCATTGCCAGCCTCACCACGGCGCCCAGGACACAGCAGGGCTGTGGCCAGCTGGTGTCTGCTTGCTCTTGGCAGATGCTGAACACATTCCTCCCAAATCCCAAGGGACCCAAGGTGCTGTCACCCTCCTGGGGGCACTGGGGCCGAGACGCTCAGGCCCGCAGTGCTCTGTGCTTTCCCTGGCATGGGGCTGTCCCCACCCTGCACCGGATCAGGCACTTGCACCCAAGTGTCACTTACGTGACACTGTGCAAAGTGAACGAGCTCTATGTACAGAGGCACACGCAAAGGTGTCCGTCGAGATGTCTGTAACGGTGAGAAATGCCCATGACATTAACAGTGAGCAGAGAGCCCTGGAGAAATGAGTTGCGTCATCGTTAGGTGATAAATGTGAGACTTTTAATGATGGGGGCAATGTGTATAACCTTAAGTGAAATGCTAAGTTATAAAATAATATATGTAAATAGGTAACTTCAAATTAAAAAAAAAACCAACTATATGCTGTGAGCTCAATTCACCTAAAAATGTGTAGAAAAAAACCTAAAAGACAATACAGAAAAATTTAAACCTTCATCATCTCAGAATGGTAGAATTTGAGTGACTTTTAAATTTTTAGTGCTTTGTCTTTTATTTTTATTTTTATTTATTTATTTATTTTTTGAGACAGGATTTCACTATGCAGTTTAGGCTGGCCTTGAACTCACTTTGTAGCCCCAGCTGGCCTCGAACTTGCAGCGATCCTCCTGCCTTGGCCTCCCGAGTGCTGGGATTACAGGTGTGCCACGCCTGGCCAGTACTTTGTCTTTTAATGTATTTCCAAATTTCCACAACAAACACTTTCAAATTTTAGTTATAGGAAATGAAGGTAAAGTGTGTGTCCCACTTTTTCTTTTCTTTTCTTCTTCTTTTTTTTTTTTTTTTTTTTTTTTTTTTTTTTTTTTGAGACAGGGTCTCGCCATGTAGTTCAGGCTGGCCATGGACTCACTATGTAGCCCAGGCTGGCCTTGAATTCGTGGCGATCCTCCCTCAGCTTCCTGAGTGCTGGGATTACAAGCATGCGCCCCCCGGGCCAGTTTAGTGTCCCACATTTAAGAGAGAGCCCGGTGTCTCTGGAGAGTCCCTTTATAGGGTTATTAGAGTATGTTTCTGTGTTTTAAGTTTGAGACAAGGAACTTCAACCAGTGAAGAAAGCATCTTACCACACAGAACAGAAAACCCAACTCACCCACAGGGTCTGCTTTTGTCCCCTAAAGAGTCCCCGTTAGGCTATCCAGCACTGATGGGGCTCCCGGAGGCTGCTGTGGACCAGTCTCCACCGTGGAAAAACGCCTTCCTGTTATTCACCTGAAACCACCTCTCTCCACGCCTGCCCGCCCGTCCTGGGCACCCTGGGACCTGACAGCGTAGCACAGCCCTGCGCCCCAGCCTCCTGGCACCCAGCCGCCCGCGGGCCCCAGGGAGCCGGGCCAGGCAGCCCCGCGCAGGGCCTGCAGGGGCCGCTGTTCACAGAACGACCATTGCCCAAAGCCACCTGCTGCCCAGCGAGCTGAAAGGCTACGGGCTGAATGGCGGAGGCAGCCTGAGAACCTGGCTTTTCACGCTTTCCGCCACCCAGGCGCCAGACCGCCGGGTCTGTCCACGGAACCTGGAAACACTGGGCCGGCGCCTGGCCGGCCTCGCCCGCACCCCACGCTGCCGCGGCGCGCGCGTCTCGCTGGCTGGACTCCCCGAGCCTGGGACGCTTTTCCCTCCGCCCCTCCCACACTGTCTCAGTCCCGCTCATCCTCTGAGCGGCAGCCCCGACGGCGTCTCCTCCTGGGGGCTGCAGGGCCCGCGCTGTCCTCCGTGCTCAGTTAGAATTCCGGTGCCCGCGCAGAACCCCGCGCGCCCGTCGAGGGCGGGACCATGTCCCGTTCGCCTCGCATCTCCGGGGCAGGAGGTCACGGGACCTGCTCGCGCACCCGAGTGAGTTAAGCCTCAGTTCCGGATCCAAAACACGGGAGGGCTGGGCGCCACCACCTCGGTTCTGAGGCTGCGCTGTCCGGGCGGCCTGGCTGGGCCGGGACAGCACGGTGCCAGGTGGCTGCGAGGGGGCGGGGGAAAGGCTGGGCCCACTCATCCTCAGAGCCCCCAGGCTCCGTGGCCTCGAGTCCCCCGAGGCTGTGGGGAGAGGATGGGTGGGTGGGAGGCAGAGGCGGCGGGGCCTCAGAAGGTCAGAGCCCACCACAGAGGCAGGCCAGGTGCCCCACAGTTGGTAGGGCGGCCCAGTGGCTATCAAAGGCCCGCGGAGACCCCTCTCCAACGATGAAGGATGGGCAGGTGGGGGAGGGCTCCCTGGGGCTGGGCCCTCCGTCAGCCCTGAGTACAATGGGGTCAGCAACCCCTGACCCATCCCCGCTCCCGCCACTTCCTCTGGAGGGCTGGGGGAGGGGCGGGGCCGCAGGGATGGAGCAAGGAGGGAGGCTTTCTGGGAAACCTCCCTTTTCAGAGGGGTTCCGGAGCACAGGGCCCTGGCTGGTATCAGGGTCACAGCTCTCCCATCCTCTGGCAGCCTCCGGGGTCCAGCAGTGCCTCCCACCCTCTGTCACCCTTGGGAGCACCCAACTGCTTCCAGCCAAAGCAGTATACCGGAGGGGACAGAGAGGGCCCCTGAGAAGAGACAGGGAGAGACCCCAAGAGGCCCGCAAGTTTCATTGAAAGGAACCGGCCCTGCTCGTGGAATGAGATGCAGAAATCTTACATAAGCAAATATTAGCAAACACCAAGATGGGCATGGTGACACATACTTATAATCCCAGCACTCAGGAGGCTGAGACAGGAGGATTGCCATGGATTCAAGGCCAGCCCGGGCTACATAGCAAGCCCCTCTCTCCAAAACCAAAACCAAACAAAAAATAGCAAAACCAATCCAGCAATGCCTCCTGGATGCTTTTACCTAGCCTGACCACATTGGGTCTATCTTAGAAAACCAAGGCCCATTTTCCATTTGGAAATCTTATCACGTGAACAAATTCAGGCAGAGAAGTCACGTGGCCACCTTGGCCCTGGACATAAATGTCAGCATTTAGACGTGGTAAAATGTCTCAGCACGCTTGGGACCAAAGGGGGCCCCCTCGCACTGGGAGAGGTATCTGCGAGGCCCAGCACGGACTTGTTCTTAGAGGGGCATGGTCACACTGGGGAAGATTAGGGACAAGGCAAGTTTGCCCTCACCCACGAATCTAGTCAGCATTGTACCTAAGGTCCTTGCCGGGGCAGGAGGCTCACAGATAAATCTCCAAAACAAAACAAGGTGTAAGGATTGGAGAGGAGGAAACAAAACTGGCATTACTTACAGGTGCTATGATTGTCTACATAGAAAACTCAAAGTCATCTACAGGCAAACTGTTACAACTATGAAAAAATTTAGCTCAGATACAGCTAAATCAAATAAATATCAAAAAACTAGCCTGGTGCAGTGGCGCATGCGCATAATCCCAGTTACTTGAGAGGCTGAGGCAGGTGATCAAAAGTTGAGGCCAGTTTGGGTAACTTAGTGAGACTCTGTCTCAGAATAAAATAATAAGGCCTGGGGGGAGGTAGTTCAGCACTTTCTGATTCACTCCTCAGTACCACAAACAAAACAAAACAAGACAACTAACTACAGTTACAACACGGAGGCGCCTTGAAAATATTTTGCTCAATGAAAGAAGAAAGACACAAAAGCCCAAGTGTTAAATGATCCATTTATGTGAAATGTCCAGAATAAGCAAATCCACAGAGACAGAAAGTAGACAGATGGTCGCCAGGGCGTGAGAGAAGGTGGTGAGAAGTGACCAGGCTGGATAGAGGTTTCTGTAGGTGTGATGAACACCTTCCAGAAGCAGACGACCTTGTAAATGTACTAAAAAACCACTAGTTGAATCGTACACTTTAAAAATGATAAATTTATATTCAGTGTGTAAACTCTATATCGATAAAAAGTAATTGCAGAGCTGGATGTGGTGGTGTATGCCTGTAATCCCAGCACTTGGGAGGCTGAGGCAGGAGGATCACTGGGAGTTCGAGACCAGCGTGGGCTACAGTGTGTTCAAGGCCGGCCCGAACTGCATAGGGCAACCCTGTCTCAAAAAGGCACACACACACACACACACACACACACACACACACACAAGTAATTGCATTTATAAACATCAGAGCCAACAAAATATAATTTCCATTTATAACAAAAATTAAATCTTATAAAATATTTACCAAGATAAGCATAAACTGTTAGGAAGTTACAGTCACCCTGCAAAGTAGTGTGGGAGTTTCTTTTAAAAACAAAAACAGGGGCCGGTGAGATGGCTCAGTGGCTTAAGCGCCTGCCTGGCAAGTGCGAGGGCCTGAGTTCGACTCCCGGATCCCACATACGAAAAAGGGGCCGGTGATATCGCTCAGTGGCACGGGCGCCTCCTGGCGCGCGAGGTCCTGAGGTCGACCCCCCGGTACCCACAAAACAAAAACAAAAACAAAAACAAAGGGCTGGTGATATGGCTCAGCAGCATAAGCGCCTGCCTGGCAAGCGCAAGGTCCTGAGTTCGACTTCTGGTACCCACATAAAGGAAAAAGTGGGCCGGTGATATTGCTCAGTGGCACAAGCGCCTGCTGGCAAGCATGAGGTCCTGAGTTCGACTCCTGGTACCCACATTAAAAAAAAAACAACCCTAAACAGCCAGGCATGGTGGCACATGCCTGTAATCCCAGAGCTCTGGGAGGCTGAGGCAGGAGGATTTCAAGTTTAAACCCAGCCTGGGAAATGTAGGAGACTTATTGAGACCCTGTTTCAAGATAAAAAATAAAAAAGGGCTGGGGATGTAGCTCAGTGCAAAGGCTCTGGGTTCAATTCCCAGTACCAAAAAAGCCAAAGCACGAAACACAGTTACTGCAGGACCCAGCAAGCAATAGTGCTCCTGGGCACTTACCCCGTGGAGGTGGCCACACACATCTACACGATTGGCAGGGTAGCTTTACTTGCCATAGTTAAACATTTGTAATAAATTAAAAGGCTTCTAGCGAGTGGCTGGTTAAACTTGTCCACACATACCTCGGAACACTGCTCACAGTAACAGAACAAACTCGATACACGCGGACGTCCAGATGGAGCTCCAGGGAATTATGCTAAAGGGAAAAAGCTTACCTGCAAGTTTTGCGTGCTGGGTGCTCTCATTAATGTGACATCCTTAAAATGACAAAGCCACAGAGATTCACAAAGAGTAGTGGTCGCTAGAGACTGTAGGGAGATGGCTATTACGGTGCAGGAATAATATGAACCGTTTTAGTGGTAACCACACTGGTCTTTATGGTGGTTGCGGTGGGAATTATGCAAATCCACTCGCGAAGAAATTGCAGAGAACCACACCCATGCGCACATCTGAGTCCTTGGAGAACCCGCGAACGCTGGACCAGGTCTGTGGATGGCACCGAGGCTGATGCCCTGGTTGTGACCGAAGTCTTTAGCGAACCAAGGTGCTCTCTTCGAGGGAAATGGGGTGAAGGGCACTCGGACCTCTTTGTACCATTTTTGCAATTTTCTATGAGTCTATAATTATTTGAAAATTAAAACACAAGCAAAAACAAGTTATTAGAAAACACTAAAGATGACTCCCCAAATTTTGCTTCCGAATAAGGACTGTTGGGACAGAAGAAAGTACAGACCAGACAGGGCCGTGGCCGTGAGGGTCCTGGGTGAGGCTTGGTGTTGGGTTAGAAAGCCTCACTATGCTCTGATTTTGCACATCTGAGAATTTCCTTAGGAGAGAAGTAAAAGGCCCAAATCAATGCAGAGGCAGCTAGCAACTCACACAGGGATGCTCAGCAGGAGCTGGTTCTTTCCAAATTAATGCCTGGACTCAATCAAAGCTCCTGCCGGGTTTTCTGCAGAGCTTCCCAAGCTGATTCTGAAACCGGCAAGAGCTGGCAGAGCACGCAGAATCACTGAGGTGACCGACAGGGGGGCAGGGACCCTTGGCTGCCCAAGGGCATGGCCTGTCTAGAACTCAGCCTGGGCCGGGGTGCAGCATAGGCAGGGAGGTGCTCCCCTGTGGGTTCTGCAGGCAGGTGTGGGAAAGGAGGGACAGGGCCTTGGCATTGTCTTCCCAGGGTGTTCTCGGAGCCTTGCCACAGGGCTGGCCTTGCGCTTCACCTCCCGAGGCCCCATTTTACACTTGAGGTCCCTGTAGCTCAGAGGACCAGCGAGGCCCAAGGTCTCCCCTCTGGCTTTGGTCCTAGGTTCTTCCCCAAGCAGGCCCATGTGAGCCGTAGGAAGAGGTGGGGCAGGGTGCCTGGCATCTGCCCAGATAACCACTTCCCCCTGGAGTTTGAGAACCCCTGATAGAGCGAAAGAAAGGAAGGGAGAGAGAGGGAGAGCAAAGGCCCAGCCACTTGTCCGCCACTCCTCCGCGTGGCAGTTCAGCCAGGGGTGGGGAACAATCAGGCACTGTCCCTGTCCTCCCCACCCCCTTGGGCTCCCACCGGCTTTCATCACTGACCTAACCCAGAGGGCAGGGTGCTTGGGGGCAGAAGGGCAGGGGAAGGTCAGAGGTCAGTCCATTACATGCCAAGCTGAGCCAGGAATAGAGTTGCTCAGGGAGTGCTTATGGGGGGGAACTCAGGGCCCCACAGAGGCCCACATCCCACCCTGGCCAAGGCGGACACCCAGGGGTGGGGGCTGAGAAGAGGGGAGAGGGCTGCCCTGTACCCAAGGGTGGTGAGGCCAGGCCTCTGGCCCAGCTAGGGATGGGCTTCTGGTGATGCATCCGCCTCCGGGTGAGTCTATGCCCCTCCCTGGGGCGCACCACTGCTGCTCCAGTGGGAGATACTTTCCTGTTCCAGGGATTCTCGTACCCACAGACCAACAGTCCCCAAGCCTGGCCCAACCCACTGGGGTCCCCCCCCGGCCCAGCTTCCCCGTTTTGCAGCCCCTGTGCCCTCTCCTACCTTGCATCCACCAGTGGCTGCATCCATCCCTGGCTCTCTCGATCTGCCCCTGTATCCAGATCTGACACTCTCTCTCTCCCCTGCTAGAGTCTCCTGTGGCTCCCTGGTGCCAGGCAGATAAGTCCTGGTTCTGGCATCGTGGGCTCCACTATGCCTGGCCCTTGCCTCCTGTCAGTGACACAGATGTTCATTCATCCAGCAGATTGGCACGGAATGTTCGCACACGCTGAGCACTGGGCTTGATGTCGGGATAGAGGGGCGACCCCAACGGGTGGGTTCCTGCCCTGGGGAGCTTGGGCCTGATGTGAGACAGACAAGAAGCTGTGTAACAAGCCAACACATGCACAACCACAAACTGCCACACACCTCTGTGAAATGGGGGTGACAGGAGCACACGAGAGCCCGTGACCTCCCAACCTCCTCTCATGCCCCCCACATAGGTGTCAGCCACACTGGGGCTCTGCAGGCACTTCCAGACACCTCCTCGGAGACCCTAGAAATGGCTGCATCTAAAGAAGCTCCTCACCTGTGACTGTTTCCACCACCCTGGTGTGACACTCTCCAACGCAGGCCACCAGGGGCAATTAGCCTACTTCCCCATGTCTCGCTGCCTCTCCTGCTCCCAGAGCCTGCGGGGGTCCCGCTGGTCTCCTTCCCCAGTGTCCTGGGCATGCTGGATGCTCAATAAATGTTAGTGACCAAATGAATGAGCAAATGAGCCAGGTTCTCAAATGGCTGTCACCTGAGCTAGTGACCCTCCCTGATCTCCACCTTTGCAGTGGCATTTGATGCCAGTGATAGGTTCAGTAGTGAGGCCTCCAGGCCTGGGGTGGGTGACAGCTGGGGCTGAGGGCGTGCAGGGGACTAGCCTTAACCACCCTCTACAGTCTGCGAGGGCTCCTGGGCTCCTTGGTCAGCCCTGGGGCAGCAGTCGGCTCCAGGAGACATTTCTCCAAATGGCCACCAGGTGACAGCACGTCCTCAGGAATAGGGCGTGTGTAGGGTGGAGGGGGACCAGCTTTGTGGGCTGAATCTTTTTCTGGGAGCCAGAAAAATGGGATCCTGCAGGGGCCTCGGGGCCCAGAGAAGGGTTGGACCTCGCCCCAACCCACACAGCTGTCAGGGTCACCCACCTGCCTGGACAGACTCAGGTCCCGCTGCAGGAGAGGAGGAGGAGCTAGAAGAGAGGGTCTGTGCCCCTGCCCTGGCCCAGCCTCCTGCAGTGGATAACTGTCCTCACCCAGGTTCCAGTCCCAGAATCACACCCACCTGGAGGAAGGCGCTCCTGCTCTCTCCCTCTTTGGCCCTCTTTGCCCCCCGTCACCCGCGACACTGCAGAAGTGGGGGTCACCTGTCACCGTCCCTAGCCGTCTGTTTCCCGCACCTGGCTGTGACTCCCTGTGGGCACTATGCCTTCCGTCCCCACAGTCTGCCCCAGAACCTTCCCACCTGCCCTACCTCTCGACCTGGGCACCACCCACACCCTGGTCTGTAGGGGATGGGGGTGCCTGAGCCCCCAGCCCCAACTGTGCAGACTCCGTGCGTTCTGGGCCTCAGACACAGTGGTCGTCAGACAGCTATTGGCATTGATGTCACCTGCAGAGCTTTGTGAAAATGTGGCCTCCAAGACTTCTCCTTCCCCAGAGATTCAGATCTGATGGGTCTGAGACAGAGCCCAGGAATCTGCATTTGGGATGCTCCTCCGGGGAGTCTCATGTGGAAGGCCGAGTGCTGAGTGCTGGCGGGGGGGCTGGCCCTGCCCTCTGAAGTGGCCCAGCAGCCTAGTTACCCTGCAGAGTGACAATGACCACCTCTGCCATCTGTGCCCTGTGAATCCCTCGCAAAGCACTTGGATGCCAGCGCCCTTCATCTGCATCTTTGTGCTGTTGTCCTGCTACTTCCTTGCTCTCCATACACCCAAGGCTCCAAGACAAAGGGTGACTTTCCCCAGATCCCCAGCTGAGACTGAAGTGCCCTCCTGGGGTGGCAGAGTGACCATGAGTGAAAGCGTCCAGGTTTGAAGGATGCTGTTTCTCAAAAACCAGAATCCAGGGCTGGTGAGGTGGCTCAGCGGCATAAGTGCCTGCCTTGCAAGCGCGAGGGCCCGAGTTCGACTCCCGGATCCCACATATGAAAAAGGGGCCGGTGATATCGCTCAGCGGCACGGGTGCCTGTTGGCGCGTGAGGTCCTGAGGTCGACCCCCCGGTACCCACAAAAAAAAAAAAAAAAAAAACAGAATCCAGGACCTCTCCTGGGCCTGATGAGTCCAGCTTTGTGGAGAAACCCAGGCTACTGCAGCCGTCCCAACCGGGCCTCGTCACCTCTGCCCTGAGGTGTCCGACCTTCTGGACTTCTCTCTGTCCCAGTCCTCTCCACCTGGGTTTGCAGCAAATTCTGTCTCCTTAACAGACACACGGTTCCTACAAGCATTTTATCCCTAGCCAAGGTTGTGCCAGGCTCTGTGCGCAGTGCCTGGTGGGCGGGACGAGGCTCCCGTCCCGACAGCTTCCTGTCCCACTAGAAAGACTAGAAGGGCTCATTTTGCTGATGGAACAAGGTACTCAAACTTTCTCTTCCCTCAAATAAACTACTGTCCCAACCTGGCTTCCTCAGTCATCTGGAACAGGGCCCGGTACTGGGCGGACTCGCTCAGGTGAGTCCCACCGCAGTGAATATGAAGCAGGCCATGGTTTCATGCTACTGGGCATTGATTACAAAGCAACCCGTTTTCTTTTTTGTTTGTCACAGTGACAGGTGTTGATGGTTTCCTAGCATCTACGGAGGATGAGAGCACCAGGGAGTACAAAGTCCGTATAGAAAGGGAACCCAAGCAGCAGAGCGGCAATGAAAGCACTCTAGAATTTATCAAGATACAAACCCTAAGACCCACTTATTATTATTATTATTATTATTATTATTATTATTATTATTATTGTCTTTTTTGTGTGTTTGGGGACTGGGGGCCAAACTCAGGACCTCGCACTTGCGAGCAGGTGCTTGTGCTGCTGAGCAATATCACCGGCCCGTTTTTCCTTTGTATGTGAGTACCAGGAGTCAAACTCAGGACCTCGCGCTTGCCAGGCAGGCAATTATGCCGCTGAGCTATCTCACTGGCCCTATTATTGTCTTTTTGAGAGAGGGTTTCCCTATGCAGTTCAGGTTGGCCTTGAACTCAGCCTTGTAGCCCAGGCTGGCCTTGAACTTGCAGCGATCCTCCTGCCTCAGCCTCCCAAGTTCTGGGATTACAGGCATGCACCACCATGCCCAGCCCCTAAGACCCATTTAATTATTCTGTTTTGAGGTTTTCTTGAGGTGCTGCGGATTGAACCCAGGGCTTGTACCTGCTAGGCAAGTACTCTACCACAGAGCTATATTCTCAGCCCTCTAAGCTTCAATCTTTTGTGGGGGTGGGGGAGAGAGGATTAATTTATTTTTTTTTAACCTAGAAATTCATAAACCAAAATGATCACATTGCTCCTTTCCCATCCCTAGGTAATGCCGTCATTTTAATAAGCAATGCTGGGATAAAAGAATGTAAGCTTCGTCATGGGGACCCCCCCCCTTACAACGATAAGCCCCAGTCTTTGCCTCAGCCCTCAAATCTGCCCACCTTGGTTAATTTGGGAGGGGAGGATGCAGTGTAATTAGCCCAATGACTGAGTTCTCTGGGAATGTACTCTAGTATTTTTTTTTCTAGTATTGTTAATGTCACAAAGGTAATCTGAGTATTCCCACCATGCAGGTAGGGAACTGAGGCTTAGAGGATGTTAAGAGAGGCTTAAGGGTGTTAAGCCCCAATCTTTTTTTTTTTTTTTTGGGGGGGGGACAGTCTCTCACTATGTAGTTCAGGCTGGCCTTGAACTCACGGCGACCCTCCTGCCTCAGCCTCCCAAGTGCTGGGATTACAGGTGTGCACCACCATGCCCAGCTTGGTAAGCCCCAATTTTAAGAGCGAAAAAAAATTTTCCCAGACAAAATATAAGCATGCAATAAGTTAATCTCCGCAGATGGGTTCTGGGGAGCCATGAAGGGATGTCACAAGGCAATATGTGACAAATTACCAAAGCACTGGTGCACATAACAAGTGCATCAGGAGCAGAAAAAGGAGCATGGTTTGTATGCTGGATTGTCTGGGAAGGCTGCCTGGAAGAGGGGCATTACAGCTGAGCCCGGAGGATGAGGGGACAAGGCAGAAAAGAGGGACATGGGTATCTTGCCCTCAACCAGGAGGCCCTAGAGATATCTGTGCCATGGAAATTGTTCACAGGACACTCACACCTGTTTCTCTGCTTAATTTTGACCTTCACAAATCCCTGTTGAGCAGAACGGTGATTCTAAGCTCAGCCCTGGACCATGTGTAATAAAGGGGAAGCTGATTCTCTAAGCCTCAGTTTCCCTACCTGTATGGTGCAGCTGATGATCTTTGTTCTCCTCTTAGAAGGGTGAACTTGAAAGCAACCTGTGAAAGTGACTTGAACCATCAAGCAGGGGGGCACTTGGAAGGTCATTGCTATGGTGCCATTCTGCACATCTGCTGAGACTTGACGAGGGGCTTCCTGCAGGCCGTGGGATATGTGGATAAGCATCCGTCTGCACCTCTTCTTCTTCCAGCACCTCTTTGCCCCTGGGGTAGCTGCAGAAGGACTCTAGGTGAGCCTGGCCCATGCCGCCTGGAGGAGGTGGCTGCCAATTTCCTCCAGGGCCCATTCTACACAACAGCAGTGGCAGCAGAGGTTGGTGGAAGAGGAGATTCAGACTCCTTGGCTGGGAAGCATTGACTGTGTTTGCTGGAACTTAGGGACATGGGGGCTGGGCCCTCAGTGGGACCCCAGGGTCCTCAGGACTCAGGAGGGAGATGGGAAGGTGAGGAATCTTTCACCAAATACCACAGAAAGTATCTATTAGCCGGGTGTGGTTATGCACACCTGTAATCCAAGCACTCAGGAGGCTGAGGTAGGAGGATCGCCTTGAGTTCAAGGTCAGCCTGGACTACATAGGGAGACCCTGTCTCAAAACAAAACAAAATAAAAGCATCTACTCAATGCCGTTAGTTTGCAGATAGGGAAATCAAAGCACATAAAGGAAAGGTAACACGCCTGTCTGATCTGTCCTTAGTAACAGAATCTGAATACACCTCTCCTGCCTCCCAGTTTAATGCTGGTGTTCAAAGGGCATTGGACTAGGCCAAGGGGGTCTCAGGGGCAAGATCTGGATCTCCTACCAACTGTACAATGGCTCTGGACAAAACCACTTCCCCTGTCTGGCACTCAGCTTCCTCATCTGCAAAACTAGGATTTGGATGGGATCTCGAAGGGCCCCTCCTGCCATGACACTGTTATCATAGCAGAGCAGTCACAGGTTTTTCCTAGGACGAGGTGGAGAAGATGTAACAGGTAAGACCTCAGGGTTTGTAGTCTACAGAACTTCGCCGGAGGTAACCCCGGCCCCAGGATCTTCCGTTGCCAAGGCAACCGCCGGGGACAGCGTGGTCCCCAGCGTGCCGCTGAGAAAGCTGGGAAGAACCTCCCAAGATGGCGGCAGAGAGCGGGCAAGGGGCGGGGTTAAGCGCTTTCAGCCTGTCCAGACCTTCCTTTGTTTCCGCTTTTTCACACTAGCCGCGAGTGTCTACCAATAGTTGCTCTGTTTCCTGGTTCGAGAGCCCCCCCCCCCCCCGAGGGCTGGGAGGGAAGCATTTCCTGCAAGGGTTGGGGCAAATACCCAGGGGGAGAGGCAGGACTTCCGCGTTGTGCCGGAAGTGACGTAACAATCGCGGCTGCCGCCAGGTGGAAACGGCAGGTGGGTTCAGGTGCCAGCCTGGCCCGGCCCGGCTCTGGGACTGACTCTTCCGGTCAGCGACACCGGCAGCTCCCAAGGGCCTGGAGACCCGTCGGCCGGGCTCTGCCATCTGAGCTCATCGCCCTGGCCTGGAGTTCTCCCCCGTACCTAGTAAGGATCACCTACCCATCTCCGCCACGCCGAGCCTCCCTCTCCCCCAGCCCAGGGGAGAGGAGGAGGGACCTGGTGTGCAGGTCGGCGGTGGTGGCAGCTCGGGCTGGCACCTAGGCAGTCCCCTAAACCCCCTGCTCCTTTCTCTCCCGGATCTAGTTCCCCATTCCCCCACCGAGCTGGGCAGTTAGCCAGCCCGCCCCAACTCGGCACCATGTTTGCAGACTTGGATTATGACATCGAGGAGGATAAACTGTGAGTATTTTTGTTCCCCACGTCCTGGGAGTTCAGGAGTCCCAGGTCCCTGTTTCCTTGGACTTCATTTCCCCCAATCCTTGCTTCTCAGCAGGTGTCCTGAAGCAGAAATAGACCCTGCCTTTCCAGGAGCTCATCATCAATAGGGGCCGTGGACGGATTAACAGATAATTACGATTCAGGGCCGCAAGGGAGCTAATTGCATGATCCAGTGACAAGGAGAGCAGAATGGATGGCGCAGTGCTTCTGCTGGGGTGGTCAGGGAAGGCTGCTCAAAGGGGGTGGCAAGGGAGCCAGTTCGAAGGATGAACGGGACCGTCATAAATATACCTTCCTCCCCAGCATAGGTAATTAGTAGGACAGAGTTTCAAAAATTAAGTTTGTCTGCTCATTGGAACATATTCTCAGAACAAAGACTTGTTTTTTTGTGTCCTCAGCACTGAGTAAAATGCTGGACAGCAATAGGTAGTGAGCAGATGTTTTTTGAATGAATAAGCCAATACGTGAGTTTCTTTACCATAAAAAATGAATGTTAACTTATAATAAAAACTGAGAGGTAATTGAATAAAGTAATTGAGAAATGGCAGGAGGATGTTAAATAACAGAAGACAGCTTCCTAGAGGAGGTGGCCATAATGTTCCATTTGTACCTGAGAAAGTGACAGGGACAGAGCCTAGCTAGATCTCCGAGTTTGAAGGCAGTGTAGGGTAGGGGGTGTGTTATGCCACGCCTGCTCTGGGGTGGGCTGACCTTGGTGCCTCTTGGGCGTTCTTAGGAGAACTCCGATAAGGGAGGCTCGGTCCCACTTTATGGGAGAAGCAGCCAAAGTGCAGAGAGGGCGACTTACCCAAGCCCCAGGCAGTAGACGACATAGCAGGGGTCGATACCACATCTGCAGGACTCCCAGGAGCCGTGCATTGTGTATTCCAGCACAATTGCCGTCTTTCTGGCTGAGTGAGGACAGGAAAAGACTGTGCAGCTTTTGGGGCTCAGGCTTCGGAGCCCCCTCCTCCCACTCTCTGTCCTCCGGGAGACTCACCGCACTTGCTTCTCTTTCTAGTGGGATCCCCACTGTGCCTGGGAAAGTGACCCTGCAGAAGGACGCTCAGAACCTGATCGGCATCAGCATTGGAGGGGGGGCCCAGTACTGTCCCTGCCTCTATATTGTCCAGGTATTGGGCACTTTGGAGGTGGGGGCAGGGTCTTGGATGGAGTGAGCTGCCTCCCTCTTTGGGCCTGACAGAGGCCTGTCATTCTTCCACTCTGAAAAAGCTCTATCCTCAGGAAGGCCTCTGCCCACCCACTCTAAGTAGGGCTCACCCTTGTTTTTCTCTGCCATTCTAGACTCTTCTTTGCCTTCCTGGCATGTATCTCTGTCTGTAATCATTTGTTTGTCACTCGTTCTGCATCTGGCTGCTCTGCCGGACTTGGCATTATGAGGACAGATTGCTGTTTGGTTTTTCACTGTAGTTAGTGTGGGGTGTGCCCGGCATAGAGTGGACATTCAATAAAAATGTCTATAGTGAATCAGCCAAGATGTCGGCCGTGGGCGCGTACCCAGGCGCAGAGGGAGACTGGAGTGACTGAGTTCAAACGCCAAGTGCAGGCTCCCTGCTTACCAGCATCTCCCTTCATGGAGAGAGTAAGGTGGGAAATGCACAGGCATAAGCATCTTCAGGTTGTGGTGAAATTCAACAAATTCAAATAGTACCTCGCTGGGCACTTGAGAAGCCAGTGTAAGCAGCGGCTGCTCTTACTTCCGAGCAACTGTGCATTTTCCCGGATGTGCTGCTAGTGGTAACGAGTAACTTCATGGTCCCTGCTAAGGCAGCTGGCCTGGTGACACTCTGTCAGCTGTAACACAGGAGTGGGGACAGGCCTTCTGCAAGGCCTCCTTCTCTACATGGCCGGTCAGTCAGTGACTTCCATAGCCTTGGGAGGACCTGGGTTGGACTTTGTTCTGACCCTCCCAGCTGAGTGACCCTCGGTGGCACATGGGGCCACTGAGGCCTGTGAGGGGCTTGCCTCCCCGAGGCCTGGCCTCCCTGCCATGTACCTGCTCTGCCTCTTTGCCAGCCCCTCCCCTCTGTTAAGACCTGGGGATCAGATTTTTTGTCTGAACTGCAATTATGAAGTAATAGAATTTATTTTCTAAAATTCAACTTTGTTTTCATCAGAGGGCTGTCTGACTTGCCTCTAACAAATCAAGAGCCTGAAAGGCCTGCATCTAAGAGAATCCCCTACCCTACCCTTCTCACCCACACCCCGTCGGCGTTTCCTTAGGTACAACTTCTGCTCTTCTCAGCATGCCCGACTCTGTCTTGAGCTCATTCACAGACATCCGTTGACCTTTCCTAGTCCAGCAGATGAGAATTTAGCTCTTTTCCAAAACCACTCTCTTCCTCTCGCCCCATCTTCCCAACAGTTATCCTGCCTTTTGGGGGGGCTAAATCAATACTAATGCAACAGATATTTTGTTCAGGAAGTCTCTTCCCAGTTCCCAGCCAGCTCTTGGGGGCACTAGGGATGAAGAGGTACAGAACTGCACCCCCACCCTCGTGGAGTGCTGCTCCTGGTAGAGACAGCTTGGTGGTTAATTTTTTGAGGACCGCTATTTATTTTCTTAACTCAGCCTTTCCTCCCTCTCCTCTCCCTTCTCCTCCTCTTCCTTCTTTTCCTCTTCCTCTTCCTTTTCCTCCTCTTCCTCTTTTCCCCCCATTTCCATTTTCTGTTTCATTTTTCGTTTTCCCATTTGCATTCTCCTCCTTAGTACACTTTCTGTGGTCACAGTGTCACACCTTTCTCACCCTGTTCCATCTGTCCCCTGCCAAGCCTCCCAGAGTCTCCCCCAGGACCTGCCCCTGCCATGTCTTCTTTTTGGAGTCCCCGTCTTGGGCATCACTTTCTTGGTTTACGTCTCCATCTGGGTGGAGAACGTCCTCCTGTGGCTTTCTGAGAAAGGGCGCATGGAAGGTACATTTTTTGGACATTATTTGTCTCTGAAAATGTCAACACTTTATCTTTTTGGAGTCATTGTTACTCCCATATTCCTTCCCATTGACATTTTGCCTCATCAAATTCAACAATGAGCTTCAGCTTCAGAAATAAACTTCACTTAGAAAGTTGTGCTGGGGATCAAACTAGGGCTTCCTGCAGGCTGGGCAAACACTCTACCCCATTTCTTCATCTTGACCATGCTGAAATGTACAACTTGTTGGTATTAAATACATTTATAATGTTGTGCAGCCATCACCACCACCCGGCTCCCATCTCTTCATCTTGTAAAACTGAACTCTGCACCCGTCAAATACTAACTCCCTCCTCCTCTCCCCTAAGCCCTTGGCAACCCCCTTTCCACTTTCTTTCTTTTTTCATCTTTTTTTTTTTTTTTTTTTTGAGACAGGATTTCACTATGCAGTTCAGGATGGCCTTGAACTCACTTTGTAGCTCAGGCTGGCCTCGAACTCACAGCAATCCTCCCGCCTCAGCCTCCTGAGTGCTGGGATTGCAGGCATGCACCACCACACCCAGCCCCTTTCTACTTACTGTCTCTGTGATTTTAGCTGTTTTGGGTACTTCATGTAAAGAGTCATGCAGTTTTATTGTTACTGGCAGATGTCACTTAGTACAGTGTCCTCAAGATTCATCCATGGTGTAGTGTGCGTCAAAATTTTCTTCCTTCTAAGGCTGAGTACTATTCATTATAGCAGTGTGCATTTTGGTATCCCTTCTTTCTTCAGTGAAAGCTGGACTGCTTCCACCTTTAGCTGTTGTGAGCGTGACTGTTCAGATAGCTAAGATCCTGCTTTCAGTTCTTTGGGGTCTATACCTAGGAGTAGAATTGCTGGGCCATGTGGTAAATCTATTTTTAATTTTCTGAGGAACCGCCTTGATTTTTTTCCTACCATTTCACATTCCCATTCACAGTGCAATGGGCTGCTAATATCTGTCTACCCTCAACAGCTTTGCTATTTTCTGTCTCTTTTTTTTTAATAGTAGCCATCCTCATGGGTATGAGGTGGCATCTCATTGTAGTTTGGGTTTGCATTTCCCTAACGAATAGTGATGTTGCACATCTTACTTACGGGTCATCTGTGTATGTTCTTTGGAAAAAACTCTGTTAAAGTCCTTTGCCCACATTTTAATTAGGTTCTACAGATTTTTGTTGTTTGGAATTTCCTATATATTCTGGGTAGTAGTGACTTATTAAATATGTGATTTGCAAATACTTATTCCCATCCTGTTGGCGCCTTTTTGTCGACTGTCTTTTTTTGTTGTTGTTGTCAACCGTGTCTTTTTTTTTTTTTGTGGGTACCGGGGGGTCGACCTCAGGACCTCGCACACCCGCAGGCGCCCGTGCCGCTGAGCGATATCACCGGCCCCTTTTTTGTATGTGGGATCCGGGAGTCGAACTCAGGCCCTTGTGCTTGCCGGGCAGGCGCTTAAGCCGCTGAGCCATCTCACCGGCCCAACCGTGTCTTTTGATGTACAATGTTTTAAAGTTTTCATGAAGTCCAATTTGCCTAGTTTTTCATTGGCGCCTGCAGCTTGGTATCATATTCAAGAAATCATTGCCAGGGGCTGGTGAGATGGCTCAGCGGTGTAAGCACCTGCCTGACAAGCGCGAAGACCCGAGTTCGATTCCCGGAACCCACGTACGAAGAAATGGCCGGTGATATCGCTCAGTGGCACGGGCGCCTGCTGGCGCGCGAGGTCCTGAGGTCGACCCCCAGAACCCCCCCCCAAAAAAAAAAAAAAAGAAAGAAATCATTGCCAAACCCAGTGTGATAAAGCTTTTATCCTGCTTTCTCTAATAGCTATACCATCCCAGGTCTTATTCCTTTTTTTTTTTTTTTTTTGGTACCAGGAATCGAACTCAGGACCTTGCATGTGCCAGGCAGGCGCTTGTGCCACTGAGCTGTATCCCCAGCCCCTTTGATCTGTTTTGACTTTATGCCTGTGTATTAGTTCGGGGCAGGGTCTGCCTCCGTGCCTTTGCGTGTGGTAGGTGTCCTCTTCCCAGCACCCATTGTCAGGGAGACTTCTCTTCCCCCCTTGAATTTCTTGGCAGCCCTATCGAAAAACCCTTTGAGCCTAAGCACAAAAGTTCACTTCCGGTCTCTTCTATCCCACTGATCTCCATATCGCTCTTGATGTTGGTACCATAGTTTTCATTACTGTAGCTTTGTAGTAAGTTTTCAAATCAGGAAGTGTTTGTTCTCCAGCTTTTTCTTTTTTCAAGATCTTTTTGGCAATTCAAGGTCTCCAAAGATTCCATATGAATTTTAGAATTTTTCGATTTCCCTAAAAATCATCATTGGAGTTTTGATAGTGATTGAGCTGAATCTGTAGCTTGCTTGGGTAAGTGTTGGCATCTTAACAATATGAAGTCTTCCAACCCATGGTCATGGGATGCCTTTCCATTTACGTATGCTTTCTTTAATTTCTTTGATCAGTGCTTTATAGTTTTCACTGTATAAGTCTCTGTCACCACCATTATGTTGTTTTTGGTGTGATTCTAGAAGGTAGGAGAAAGAAATGTTCATTTTTTTGTTTTTTTGTTTATGTGGGTACCAGGAGTCGACCTCAGGACCTCACGCTTGCCAGCAAGCGCTTGTGCCGCTGAGCGATATCACCGGCCCTTTTTTCCTTTATGTGGGTTCCGGGAGTTGAACTCAGGACCTTGTGCTTGCCAGGCAGGCGCTTATGCCGCTGAGCTATCTCACTGGCCCAAAGTGTTCATTTTAATTATTTCATTTTTTCTTGTGTGTGTGTGTGTGTGTGTGTGTGTGTGTGTGTGCATGTGTGAAGATAGGAAAAAGAAACATTTAATTATTTCATATATACATATACAGACACAGTGGTACCTTGGTTCACAAATGCTTTTGTTTGCAAACAATTTGCTTCACAAACAAGTGTTTGGCAAAATTTGTTGTTTTCTTTTTTTAATTCTGCATCAGGTGACAAACATGACTGTAGCCATCTTTTCCAGAATCATGGAACAAATTAAATTTGTGAACTGAGGTACCACTGTATATGTGATGCTTTTTGTAGAAAACTTAGAAACTGAAAGTAAAATAAAGGGAATACAGTATCGAACCAGTGCTGATAGTTTTGGTGTCTCTCCCGTGGTTTCTTTTTGAATATAGTTTTGTATTCTTTGTCTGTGTGCAACTCATGGAGGCTCCTTCCCTTTGCTGAGTCACTCATGCACCTGATTTTTGACAGATACACACAACCCCACACACCAGTGAGTGCAGTTCCTGTGGAAGGGGTCCCTTCAAGAAAAGGGGCTCGGGGCCGGTGAGATGGCTCAGAGGCATAAGCGCCTGCCTTGCAAGCGCGAGGGCCCGAGTTCGACTCCCGGATCCCACATACGAAAAAGGGGCCGGTGATATCGCTCAGCGGCACGGGTGCCTGTTGGCGCGCGAGGTCCTGAGGTCGACCCCCCGGTACCCACCAAAAAAAAAAAAAAAAAAAGAAAAGGGGCTCCCGGGCATTGTGGGGCCCTTGCTCGGGACAGCCCTGGGCTGTTCTTTGGGGACCAAAATGAGGTGTGGGAATTGATAAGAGGCATTGAATCAGCTTGGAAAAGCCTATTAAAGAAATGACACTGGCGGAGCAAACAGCATATGGGTGCGGGGGTTGGTGTGTTTGCTAGAAGTCTCACCATTTCAAGTCTGGGTCCTATCCTTCCCCTCTCCCCAAGAATGTGGAGTTGTCCCTTTCTGCCTGGTAGGTTTTCCCCTTGCCCTGAGATGGTGCCACCAGCACCACAGAGCCAGGTGGTGGTTGCGGGGGCATCTCCCCAGGTGGCACCTCAGTCCTCTTGTCCCCCCATCCCACTTCTGTATGCATCCACAGGTGTTCGACAACACTCCTGCAGCCTTGGACGGCACAGTGGCTGCTGGTGACGAGATCACCGGTGTCAACGGCAAGTCCATCAAAGGGAAGACTAAGGTGGAGGTGGCGAAGATGATTCAGGAGGTGAAGGTAGGGGAGCTAGCACAGGCAGACAAGCCAGCGTGTTCCTGTTCGGGGCTGAGGTGGAAGCCACAGGCCCTGGTGGACCTCCCTGGCTCTGGGGACGCTAATAATGTCAGCTGGCCATGCTGGGCCCGGGGAGAGGGAAGAGAAGGCCCCTTCTTCATCCCTGTGGGAGCTTCCGGTCCAGCAGGTCCCCTGGGACCCAGGCTCTGGGCAGCTCCCTGTCCAGCTAGGCTTCTGTTCTGCAGTCCACAGCCCCATGCCACCCACCCCTGCTCCCCTCCCGTCCCCTGCTCCAAGGCGCCTCTGCAGGGTCCTCCCTCCCCACGTGGCGGGCAGCTTCCTGGCCTCCTGGAAGCAAGTGAGCAGTCCTTCCGCCATCTCCCAGAGCGGTGGCCGTTAGGGTCTCTTGGGAGATCAATGCTGCAATCGAGGTGCAAACCCATAGGATGATTTACAGGGCCCAGGGGCAGGGCCCCGCCCATGCTGTGGTCCATGACTGGGGACCTGTTCCCAGCTCCCCGTACCCCCATCCTGCTTCCACCCAGGCAGCTGCTTCTCTGGCTTTCCTCTCACACCCTGTCCCCCTCGGAGCCTCTGGCGCCCATCCCTGCTGGAGGAGAGGGTCCCAGTCCTGTAGCTCCCCCCCGTGCTGGGTCTCAGAGCTCCAGAGCACTAAAGGAAGCGACAGGGTTCACTGAGCCCCAGATGCCACTCCACACCATCTGGGTACCATGTCCCGGGCATTACCCACCAGGCAGAGGCCCGATGGTGGAAACAGGCGAAGGCCGCTCCATCCTGCGCAGAGCCGGGCCGTGTGTGCCCCTCTCTGGCAGCCCCTCCCCTGCCACCGTCTCACCAGGTCCCTCGCGTCACGCCAGCCCCTCGTGTCAGCCCTGTAGACGAGAGCCCCATGTGTCTGCACAGCCAGGCCTGAGCACACGATTTCCCCAGCTCCCAAGTGTGGGTGCCGGGCAGGGTTATGTCCCCATGTTAGTGGCGTCCAAGAAGGAGGTGACCTGTCTGAGGTCATGCGGCTGACGTAGAGCTTGGGCTGCCTGCCACTCAGCGCTCTTCCCCTCCTGCCTGGTGGCCCCTGTCCCGCCCACGTCCCACCCCAGGCTCTGGCTGCGTTGGCTCACTGCACGTCACCTTCAGGGCTCAGTCTTTAAATCCTGTTTTATATTGGGATGGATTCAGTCCCAAGGTGAGGGGCCTTTAGACTGCAAGGACGAGAGTGACCACAGTGGCCTCCCATGGTCAGGGAAGGTGCCTCAGAGGAGCCCCAACTCTTGCTCCTGAGTGGTCACCAGAATGCTCCCGTGCTGGACAGGCCCTGCCCCTCCTTGGTGTCCCCACACCAGGCACAGAAAAGTGCTCACCACAGGGGGGACTGGGATTCAGGAGACTGTCACGACTCTGCCTGTGCTGCTCTTGCAGGGGGAGGTGACCATCCACTACAACAAGCTTCAGGCGGACCCCAAGCAGGGCATGTCCCTCGACATTGGTAAGCCGGGCACAATAGCAGTGTCCCATGGCCCTACAAACCCCCAGCCCAAAGCAGGAGAGCCCATCCCTATGCCTTCCTATGACAGTGGCATTGATTGTTTTGTGAGTGAGGGTTTTTTTTTAATGTGGGTACCAGGAGTCTACCGCAGGACCTCGCACTTGCCAGCAAGCATTTGTGCCGCTGAGCGATATCACCGGCCTTTTTTTCCTTTATGTGGGTTCTGGGAGTCGAACTCAGGACCTCGCGCTTGCCAGACAGGTGCTTATGCTGCTGAGCCATCTCACTGGCCCATGAGTGAGGGTTCTGACTTTTTCTGACCAAGCCAATTGGAGAGGCCTGGGAGGACCTGGGGTGTTCTTCCTGTGGCCCTCCTCAAGACACTGTCCCCAGCTTATCCCTGCCCTGTGTTACCCTTGTGCCTGGCCACCTCTTCCGGGACCTTGCTGTGTCCCAGGGCTCTGCTTTGTAGGCCAGCTCTGGGCTAACCCGGCCCAGGAAAGGAGGCAGCAGGCTCTGGCCTGTGCCTGGTGCCCACCGTACCTCCTATCCTCCCTTGCCTCGTCTGCCTTCTACTCCTGGGAAGATACAAGGTCCAAACTGGAACTTAGGCCTTGGGCACAGGGTCGCAGGCCAGCCTCCCGCCTCCGGCATGCTCTGGGACAAGCTCCTGCTAGAGGGGCCGGGCCTTGGTTCTGTGCTCGCTGTAAGCCTAAGAGCAGGACAGTAGCTCTGAGGTTCTCTCGATCAGCCCCTGGGATTACAGATCGAAGCTGGAGGTCGCCAAGCCCAATACAAGGCACCCAGGCCCTGGTGGGAAGCAGAGGGAAGGCTCTCCCCACTGGCCTATCCACCATCACTGGGCCTGGGCATTGCTCCCAGTGGTCCTGATTGGTGCCATCCTGCCCAGGCCCTGGGCTAAACATGTCACACTTACTCCCCGCAGCCTGCCAGCCCTGTGGAGGGAGGGGTTGGGAAGGGGCCCCCGACCCTGCCCACTGGGCCTCCCCATGGCAAAGCCTCTCCCAACACCAACCCTGAGTTCTGCCCCCTGCTGGCTGCTTGCAGCCAGTTGTGATGGGGCCAAAGGCAGGGGGTGGCCATGGGCCCACCTTAGACTCACCAGGTCCTTTCTCCCCCGGCCACAGTGTTGAAGAAGGTCAAGCACCGGCTGGTGGAGAACATGAGCTCGGGGACAGCTGACGCCCTGGGCCTGAGCCGGGCCATCCTGTGCAATGGTGAGTCCCGGGCCTGGAGGTCATGTGCCATGCTGCCCACCAAGCTGCTGTGGGTCCTGCTGCCCTGGCTTTATCTCTCCCCGGGAGCCAACAGGTTACCTCCCTGGATGCTTCTCTAGCTCCCAGAGAGCGCCCACCTCTTGTCAGCTGGGCCAGACTGAGTGGGCAGGGCCTCCTCTCAGCTCCCCAGGCTGGGGCACAGAGCCTGGCCTGCTGTCTCTGCCACTGCCCGCCTTGGCCGCCCTCGACCAGGAGGTGGCGCTGCTGCCCTGTCTCAGCTTCCTGTCTAGGGTTCTGGAGGTGGCAGCCAGGCTGGGGAAGGAGCCATGTGTGAGGGTGCATTTACACACGCTCAGCACACGCGTGTGCACATTCTCTCCCCAGGGAGGCCAGTGACACACGCTTCTGTGCCTGCCCCGCCAGCCCGCGTATATATAGCCCCGCTCCGCCGTGTGCGTATAGGGAGATAAAAATACCTATCTAAACCGTGGGCTCAGCTGGGTGCGCTGGGCTTCATTGGCTGGGGAAGTGGGGGCGGAGTCTGAGCTGCTTCCAAATAGGGTACAAAAGTGGCGGCTGCTATTTTTGGCCACTTGGTGCCTTGAATCCTGTTACTGTAGTTACCGTGCATTGGGATGAAATTAGAACTGGTTGTTGTGTTTTTTTACCCCCAAACCTTGCAATTTCCCCAGCCATAAATAGGGTTTCTAAAATGGAAGCTATCACGATGTCCCATGACCCAGCTAAAAACAACAGCGCGGCGCTTACGTGGCTCCTTTCCTGCCAGCAGGCCGCGTGCTCCGCTCTACTCTAGGGAGCAGGGCCTGGAGCCTGCCCGGTGGCTGCCGAAGCCTCCTAGGTGCCCCATCCAACCCCATAGCCCCTCTGCAGTCAACTTCCCTGCCCCAAAGGGCCGGGGCTCAGCCCACACCACACCCTCCTGCACCAGAGACCCTAACCAGGTCAACACAGGAGACTGGGGAGTGAGAGCACCGTCTCAGACAGTCCCTGGCTGGGTGGCTTTGGACAAGGTGCTTTGCCTGTCTGGCCCTCAGTGTTCTCTGTAAAACTGGGGAAGTAAGCTGGGTGTGGTGGCACATGCTTATAATCCCAGCACTCGGTAGGCTGAGGCAGGAGGATCTCAAATTGGAGGCCAGCCAGGGCTACAGATAAGTTCAAGGCCAGCCTGAACTACACAGAGGGACCTTGTCTTAAAAAAACACAACTAAACAAACAATGGACATAGTCCATGCTCCAGAAGCACAGACTGAGGAAAGCCCTAGAGCTGTCCAAGGAGCCTTCAGCGGCCCCAGCTCATGAGCACAAGGCCCCGGAAAGTGACTGCTGCTGCTAAAAGGTCAGGCCCTCCCCTGGGTGTGGCTGGGTAAAGAAGCCACCAACATGCCCTTGTCTTCCTCATCCTCCCCACCTGGAGGCCATGACCAGAATCAGTGGGAGCCCCAAGGAGGAGCCCTAGGCGTCCCCACTCCTGGTGCTGGGCCTTCACTGGTCTCACCCCCCCAACACCTCCTTCCTGGGAGCCAGCTTCCCCCCCGTTTTGAGGTCCTGGGGTGAGGCAGCCGCCCCTGCCCCCATGCTCTGGTCACTGCCTGGTGCCCTGCTAGACCTTGAGCTCATGGGCAGGACTGGATCTGTCCTTCACGGTCACTCCCTGGGCCCAGCACCGTGGCTGGCACAGTGGCTGTTCAGTAGGTGAGGCCAAGGGCTGTGGTCCCCATGTCTTGCCCCAATGCCAGCTCTTCCTCCAGGCCCTCCCCATGTCCTGCCCACTGCCGAGCCACCGTGTGTGCCAGCCCACCTGGCCCCTATGCGTGTCTCCTCTGACTGCGTCCTCCCAGGGCCAGTGGAGCATGTTAGAATTTCAGGGAGCCTTCGCCGCTGGCCGGGGCCTTCCTCCTGCCGCCTGTGGGGAGCACCCCAGCTTTGGCCTGGGGAGGGCCCAGCCCTTGTGTATGCAGGGCTCTGGAAAGCCCTGTGCCAGCATCGTCTTCTGTCCCCAGATTTGTCCCAGGTAGTGGGGGATGGGCACACATCTGTGGAACAACTGGGTATGCCGGGCTGTTGACAGATGTCCCCAGCCCAGCCAACCCTGAGCTGCCACGCCCCTGCCCAGGCCCTGTCCTCCAGGGACCACCCCCTCCCCCAGGCCTCTCCTGGCCCAGCTTACTGAGCCCTGTGGTCTCATCTGCTCTTGGTCCCCACAGATGGGCTGGTGAAGAGGCTGGAGGAGCTGGAGCGGACAGCTGAACTGTACAAAGGTAAGGGGCCCTTGGCCTGGAGGAACAGGGTGGGCTTGCCTTGGGGAGCCCTGCTTCAAAAAGGCTGCCAACGGGGCCAGGGAGCTCAGCCTAGAAAGTTGAGGACCAGTGAACCCAACTGTCCTAGAGATAAAGCCCCTGGGAGATCTTCTCTGCCCACACCATAGAGTCCCAGCTCCCCATCTGATGGGGTCCTTTAGATGGACATGGGCTGAGTCTTCACTCCTGGCCCTGGTGGGGCTGTGGGAAGGGACAGAAGGAGCAGTGGACCCAACACCCAGGGAGGGCCTTGGCTGGGCTGGGGGCTGGGCCCTGGGCTGATGTAGTCCTTGATATGTACCCCCATCCTCTGTCACTTGGATCTCTTCCACAGGGATGACAGAACACACCAAGAACCTCCTCCGGGCCTTTTATGAGCTGTCACAGACCCACCGGGGTAATGGTGTCCCCAAACCTGCTGTTTGGCCCTGGGCAAATCCCTGCTCCTCTCTGGCCTAAGTACCCCCGGTACAGTGTGGCCAGGTTCTGCCCCGGGGCCCTCCTCCCACCCACAGCTCTGACCTCCAGCCAGCATGAGCAGGGCATGGCCCTAGATGGCAGGACCTAGCAGTGGCAGGTCAGTGAGCATCTGGACCAGCTGGCCTTTGAGGACCCTGCCCCTTCTCTCACAGCCACTCACCATATATGAGGCCCTTCGCCATGTGTAGTCTCATTTCCTGCAGAAGCCATGGCTGGGCAGGCTGGCCAGTTGGCCTCTTTTTTTTTTTTTTTAATGTGGGTTGACCTCAGGACCTCAGGAGTTGACCTCAGGACCTTGCGCTTGCCAGCAAGCGCTTGTGCCGCTGAGCGACATCACCAGCCCCTTTTTTTCCTTTATGTGGGTTTCGGGAGTCGAATTCAGGACCTCACGCTTGCCAGGCAGGCGCTTATGCCGCTGAACTATATCACTGGCCCGTTAGCCTCTTTCCTGGTGGATAAAGGAAGCGCAGACAGGAAATGGTCACAGAGCTCATAGGGGTGGCACTGGCATCGATGTCCATACCAGGGTTCTGCCCTCAGATAGCACCACTTCCTCAGTCTGCACTCAGCCTTTACCCATGGTCTGGGCACTATGGGAGAATAAGGCCAGCTCCCCAGGAGTGCAGACCCAGCTCCCCAGGGGTACAGACCCAGTTTCCCAGGGGTGCAGACCCAGCTCCCTGGGGGTGTAAGACCCCACCCAGAGCTTGTCTTCCAGCTGTCGAGGCCCCTGTCCTGCTTCTCCCCAACAAACCCCTGGCTTCTCCATTAGGGGGTCAAGTAGGGGCAGCCTTCAAGGCAAACTTGTCCTGCAGCCTTTGGGGACGTGTTCTCTGTGATCGGGGTGCGGGAGCCCCAGCCAGCAGCTAGCGAGGCTTTTGTGAAGTTTGCTGACGCACACCGCAGCATCGAGAAGTTTGGCATCCGGCTGCTGAAAACCATCAAGCCGGTAGGTCCTGGTGAGCATGTGTATGTCCAGCGTGTGACGGCAGGGAAGGGACAGCATGGCATGCAGAGGGTCCTGTACTGGAGTCCTGGCTTGGTCACCTACATGACTGGCCACCTGTAAGCCACAGCGCCCCCTCGGGACTTGGTACTGCCCGTGAGGCTTTCAGCCCTGTTCTGCCCCTGGGTCACAGCTCACCCTTGGCCTGGACCAAGCTTTTAACCTTGAAACGGAAAAGGCCATTGGCCCTGGAAGTCTGAGTCCACTGGAGGGAATGACACATTAGTGCCATTCCTTGTCACATGGCCACCCCTACCTGACCCCTCAGATGCTGACGGACCTGAACACGTACCTCAACAAAGCCATCCCCGACACGCGACTCACCATCAAGAAGTACCTGGACGTGAAGTTCGAGTACCTGGTGAGTGCTGCAGGTGGCTTTGCACCAGGGAGCCACCCTGGGGCCTTGTCCTGCGTGAGCAGCCACTCTGAGGAGGGCAGGGGGTCCAGGGTCCCTGTTATATCTGACTCGGGACATGGGACCAGGGGCCTGGCTGGAGACTCAAGGGCAGGGCAGCCTGTCACAGTCCTCCTGGAGTCTCAGCTTACCCCAGCTAGGTGTCTGCAGGAGCCAGGGGACCTGGCATGGCTGCTCCTGTCAGGGTGCGCAGCTTCCTGGGGCAGCCTGGGGGTACAGTGTGGCGTGAGGGATGGGGGTCATCGGGGTGGGCTCTGACTGCCTGGCCTCTTTGTCCCACCAGTCCTACTGCCTGAAGGTGAAGGAGATGGACGACGAGGAGTACAGCTGCATTGTGAGTGTCAAGGGGCAAAGGGCCCAGCCCTGGCATCAGAAAGGCTCGGGGCCCACATAGCTTCCCTCCTCTGCTTCACAGAGCCCTCAGAATGCCCTGGTCTGCCAGGGATATCAGGTGGGGCAGGCCAACCCAGGAGAGACCTGGGGGGCTTGGCCTGGATTCTCATTGGCAGAATTTGGGGCCACCCTACCCCACCCCAGTTCCGATCCTAGGTCGGCCACCCCCAACTGTGACTCCTGCAAGGAAAAGCTGGCCAACTTCATTCCGAGCACTTTCATTTTTAAAATCTAATATTTTTGCTATCAGGATCCTTCTTTTGACTAGAGTTCATTTATTCAGTGTGACAAGAGTTGGGGTTTTCTCCCTCCAAAGCTATTGCCAGGTGCTCCCAGCAATTGCGGGCAGCTGAGAATCAAGGGATCACAGTGGCTCGGAAAGGTGCAGGAGGTGGGGCGTGAGCTGCGGGTGGGCACTGCAGCCTCCCTACCCACCCACCCACCCTCCCTCCCTCCCTCCCTCCCTCCCTTTTTTTTTTTTTTTTTTGTGGGTACCGGGGGTCGAACTCAGAACCTCGCGCTTGCCAGGCAGGCGCTTATGCCGCTGAGCTATCTCACCGGCCCCCACCCTCCCTTTCTGACCCCAAGCAGACCTCTCTTCCCGCCGCCGCCGGGGTCCATGGTCCCTGATGTGCCCCCACCCCCACCGCAGGCCCTGGGCGAGCCGCTGTACCGCGTGAGCACCGGCAACTACGAGTACCGTCTGATCCTGCGCTGCCGCCAGGAGGCGCGCGCGCGCTTCTCGCAGATGCGCAAGGACGTGCTGGAGAAGATGGAGCTGCTGGACCAGAAGCACGGTAGGCCGGGCGCCCGCTGGGCATTCGAGGCCCTTCCCAGCCTCGGGACTGGGTAGGACCAGCGTGTCCCTGTTTCAGCGTGGGAAAACAGGCCCAAAGAGGTTCGACCTTACCTGAGGATCTGGGGCTGGGTCTCTGCCCCCAGGGTTTCTCTGCCAGGAGCCACGTGGGAGGGAGGGAGGTGCCTGCGCAGGTAGCCACAGCCACTGGGCCTGTCGCCCTCCCCCCTGCCCCAGTCCAGGACATCGTGTTCCAGCTGCAGCGCTTTGTGTCCACCATGTCCAAGTACTACAACGACTGCTACGCAGTGTTGCGCGATGCCGACGTGTTCCCCATCGAGGTGGACCTGGCCCACACCACACTGGCCTACGGCCCCAGCCAGGGCGAGTTCACTGACGGGGAGGATGAGGATGAGGAGGAGAACTCGGCAGCCAAAGAACCTGCCCGAGACACACGCGGGGCCACTGGGCCCCTGGACAAGGGCGGAAGCTGGTGCGATTCCTGAGCGCCCCGCCCCTGGGCCAGATCTGGGGGGTCAAGCTCAGAAAGGCCTGTGGGCCTCCCACTCCTCCGTCCTGGGCACAGCGGGCCCGGGCTCCTGCTGGACAGCACCGCTCCTTTCCTCCCGCCTCCCCAGCCCAGGGAGAGCGTGGCCTCCGGACCTGTCTAGGAGGAGAGGCAGGAAGGAAGAGGCTGGAGGGGGCAGAAGTCCAGGGCTGGTCCTGTGGGCGCCTCCGTGAGCGAGGGCCAGGTGGATGCGAGGCTGGGGCCTATGTCTTGCGCTTGCGTAGCAGTCCCACCAAGCCACACGCACCTTGCAGCCTTTATTTATTTTGTTCCCCCAGCTCCGCCACTTCTGGAGAGGGGCTGGGCTCGGGGCCTGTACTGAATAAACAAACCCAGATGAGCCGGACTCTGCACTGGCTCAGGCCCTCCTGCCGCGTCGCCAGGTTCTCGGCGAGTCCCTGTGCCTTTACCAGGCTCATTCCTCGGCAGGGCTAGCGTTGTTGTCCCCACTGGTCCAGGATGGGAGGCTCAGGGAAGCATCTTGCTCAAGACCTCACCATCTCTGGGACAGGCTGGGATCTGAATTCCCATCTGCCAGGTCCCAGACCCTGCCTCTGCCACCTATCACCACTGCCCCCTGCCTCATGGAGCCTCATGCCCTCCCTCCCTCTTGACCCTTCACCTGGGGAAGGGCAGGGCAGACATTGGGTCGGGGCTGCCAGGACCCACGTCAGGAAGACAGTGTCAACTTCAGGTGTACCCAGGCCTGTGCAGGGCCACCCTAGTGCTCTGTCTCTGCACAGTGGCAGAATGGGGTGGTCACAAGTCTGCTTTGCCCAGCCAGCTGCAGCCCACACCTGCGGGCCCAGTATAACCAGCATCAATGGCCCTTTCACTCTGAAGTGTCCCTGTGGGGACAGTGGATGTGGCCACCCTGAGAATGGGAGGGGACAAGATGTGCGAGGCAGGCAGGGTCCAGAATGGAAGCAGGTTTCCGCTCAGCGTTTGCGGTGCGGGTCCTGGGCAGGAGGAGAGGGACGTGCCGTCACTAGGCTCCCACTCGGTTCCTGCAGAGCTGTCTGTCTGTCCCGCCTCTCTGAGAGGACAGCCCAGAACCCACAGCCTGGGTTCCGGGCATGGCCTCAGTGACCCTGGGCTAGTCCCTGTGCCTCAGTTTCCCTCTTCATGAAGCACAGGTAGCCATGGCATCTACCTAGTCGGGCTGTTAGGAGGATTACATGAGTTGATGTTCTTAAGGGCTTAAACATTGCTGGGCCCAGATGGAGCCTCCTAAAGTGTTAAAGGCAGTCACTGCTCTGGTGGCATGGGGGACCGCAGATATGTATGCTGGCCAGGCATCCGCAGGGTTGCCCAGACCTTTAGCTGGCAGCCCCTCTCCTGTGGCCCCACTGGGAAAATGCCCAACTGGGACCCTGGGGAGGGCTTGCTGGGATGGGTGCTGAGAGGCCCTGACTGAAAGGAGTGAGACCGGGAGGTCCTTGAACCTGGGTCACAGTGAGGCGGGGCGGTGCCAGGGTTAGGGTGCAGCTCAGTGGTGGAGGCCCTGGGTTCCATCCCTGGCTTGATGGTATTGGGGGGGACTGGGACTCTGTGGGGGCGTGGTGCAGATACCAGTCAGCGGATGACCAGGCTGCCCACGGTGCCATGCTCGGTAGCAGTGTCCAGAGCAAACACAGGTCCCTGGCCTGGGACCCCAAGTTCATCCTCTAGAGGGAAAGGTGCCCCTTGGGATGGTGAGGGACATGCATACTGGAGACATCAGCAGGCCTGGGCCTGGGTGAGCACCCGGATTCACTCCCACCCTCCGGTGTGCGAGGAAGGCCAGGCCACTGAACAGGCTTCCCCACCCACCCTGGCCCTGGGACCTGGGCTTTCACAGCTGGTTGTTGGAAGGTGCCACCAACCCCACTGCCTCCAGGGGAGATGCAAGTGTCAGCCAGGAGTCTCAGTGCACAGCTCAGCTGCCAGCCCTAGGAACCCCTCCTACCTTTCATGCATCACTGATACTCGCCCAACTTTGGGGGGCCCAGGGAGATCCCTCAGACCTTCCCCCAACCCCAACTTGGGGCTGCAGCCAGAGCCTGGGCAGAGGCGCAGGAACAGAACTTGTCTTTCAGCTGAGCTTTATGGACTTGATTTCCTGTCGGTCCACAGCTATTTGACCAGCAGGGAGACAGGGCCTGGTGAATGGGAAGGATGTTCACAGGACGCCCAAGGAATAACTGCAGCCCAGGCTTGCCCCAGGGGACAACCACCTGGCCCTGCTTCCCAGTGTGCCAAGGCCTTTGGGAAGAGGAAGCTGCATTCTGGAGCCCCCAGGCTGCCTTGCCCAATGCACTACACAGACTCCGGGCCTGGGCCTGGTTCTGCCTCCCCCTCTGGTTCCACAGACCGGGCCCGGGGGCTCAGCATCTCCAGGGCCTGCAGACTGCCCGGCTCCTCAGTGCCAGCGGGCAGCGGCTCAGAGTCCCCCTCGGCCTCAGTGTCTTCGATGTCGCTGGCAGCACCCTCAGTGGCTGTGCCAGCCACGGCCTCCGGAGAGTGAGATTGGTGGTGCAAGCAACAGTAGGTGCCAACAGCCATGAAGACCCCAGCCAGGGCCACCTCTGAGCCAGCCAGGTAGAAGATGATCTCGTAGTTCTTCAGTGCGTCCACTAGGCGGCCTGGGGGGAGTGGGAGATCAGGGCCTGTGGAGGTTCTCCCTGTACCCTCTCACCCTCAGCAAGGGACAGGGCTGCCAATTTGGCGGGGCTCTCTGGTCACACACACCCACACCCTGCCACCCTTTGTCTTTATTTCTATTTCATAAAGGCAAAACCCCACTTGAGTTCTGCCATTTGAGAATTTAAAAATGTCACTTCCCATCCCCGAACCTCAATTTTAAAGCAATATGGGGCTTCTGATGAGACAGCACTTTCCAGTGCTTCACCCCAACTGAAGCCCATGACGTCCTGTGATATGCCCAGCTGCAGCTGTTTGGTGGCAGTGGGGAGGGCCCTGCACTGGCCGCCTGGGGCTCCTGGCTCTTGCTCTTCGCATAGTCCTCCAGTCCCCAGGAACTCAGCTCAGTCTCCTCCAGCCTCCTGTCTCTCCCAGGGGCCCACAAGCACCCCAGACTCAATTATGCTCCCCTGAACAGGCCCTGTTTATGCACGTTACTTTTTAATCTTGTGATGCATGTGTGTGTGTCCATGTGAATGTATGTATGTGCATGTTGGGGATGGAGCCCAGGGTCTCCAGTGTGCTCAGCCCGGACCCCAGCACTGAGCTTCGGCTCCTGTAAAATCTTTTTTTTTGAAACAAGGTCTCACTATGTAGTTCAGGCTGGTCCTGTAGTCCAGGCTATCCTGGAATTCAAGGTGATCCTCCTGCCTCAGCCTCCCGAGTGCTGGGATTATAGGGGTGCACCACCATGCCCAACTGGAAAATCTTTTAACTCCAAATATTTTCCCTTAAAGTGTGGTTCCTCTGTGGGTTCCCCCCTCTCTCTGGGGCATCCTTGGTGACCATACCAGGCCTGGATCTTTGGGAAGTTCCTGATGTCCTTTGGGCCAGCTGCCCCACCCAAGCCCCTTTGAGCAGCATTCCCCCAAACATCCTTTTCCCTGCCCAGCCAGCCCAATCTGTCCCTGGCCCTCCCTCCTTCAGCCCTATAGCGTCTATCACCTTCTCAGCCCACTTGCCTTCTCTGCCCATTGGATCCACCCAGGCTACACAAATGGCAGATGAGCTCTGGGAGGTGTTTCTGGGGCTTGGCTGTTCTCACTGGGTGTCACTGTCCCATCCACGGCCTGATGTATCCCTCTCTTGCTCAAGGGCAGCAAAACCCAGGGTCCTCCCCTATCTCCTCATCTTAGCTCCCGCCTCACTTGTACAGGGACACTGTCTGCCAAGCAAACCCCATGCCTGTTCATGCCATGCCCTCCCCTGGCCACCCTCAGGATGGAGATTCTCCAAGTTGGACTATGAATGGCGAGTGCCCAGCAGGCAGCCTGCAGCTTCTCCCCAGCTGCCCACTCAGCACCCCCAGGGCCGGTTCCAAAAAACACTGACCCTGTTTGGTCCCCTTGCAGGTCAGGGGACCAAAGCATCTGATGCACTGTTTCAGGGTGTGGGCTACTGGCATTTCAGACTACGAGATTTCGGCTCTGAGAGTGCAAGTTGTGCTAAGCTGCAGTGCCTCAGTTTCCCCATCTGCGAATGGGGACTAAGCAGCTGCGCTTCACAAAGCCTCTGTGCCCTTTGCTTGAGATGGCTGAGTGGCCGCTCCCGGTGTTGGTTTCTTCCTGCCATTTTCCCTGGCTTTGGGCTCTGCACCCAGGGCTGGGGGTCCCTGGCTGAGGGGGGAGGCCAACTGGCCATAGAGGGGCGGAGGTCGACCCACCAGGCTGTCTATGCCATGGTCCCTTCCCCATCCCTGGGAGTGTTATCTGGCACTAAGGACCCTGGGCCTCACCACCCCCTACTCCTCTGGGGCGCACCGGCAGAGGGCGGTCCGATGAGCACGGCCACGGCCTCCACGAGCAGCACCAGGCCCAGCGCACTGGGGAAGCGGGGCGCGCCCACCATCGCCATGAGCACCTCAAACTGCAGCGCACCCACCATGCCGTAAGAGAGGCCGAAAGCCACGCAGAAGGCGACCAGGGCGCCGTAGGAGTGCGCGCGCGCGCTGCCCAGGTCCGTGAGCCCGTTGGCCAGCAGGGCCAGGCTGAAGAGGTAGGGGACGTGCAGGCGCAGGCGCGGCAGGCCCGCCAGGGCTCCGCACGCCGGCCTCGCCACGATGTCAACGAAGCCCACGATGGACAGCAGGAAGGCGGCGTCGGTGTCGGGGACACCCGCGTCCTTGGCGTAGTTCACCAGCAGGATGGCGGGTACGAAGAGCCCAAGCGCCATAAGAAACTTGGTGACCACGTACACGACGAAGGCACGGTCGGTGCACACGGCCACATCCAGGAGGCGCCTGCGGGCCCGGCCGCTAGGGGGCGCCTCGCGCAGGAACCGCCGCGCGCCCGCCGCCTCCACATCCCCGGGCGCGTCCCCCGCCGTGTCCTTGGCGCGGTCCGCGCGCGGCCAGGGGCCCAGGCCGGTGGGCGGCGGCCGCATGACGGCTCCGCACGCGCAGCAGTGCAGCAGGAGGCCGCCGAAGAGCAGGAAGCCGCCGCGCCAGCCGAAGCGCTCGAGCAGCACCTGGCCGAGCGGCGACAGCGCGGACAGGAACACGGGGCTGCCCGCCGCCGCCAGCCCGTTGGCCAGAGGCCGGCGCCGCTCGAAGTACAGCCCCAGCATGATGAGCGACGGCTGGAAGTTGAGGGCCAGGCCCAGGCCTGCGGGCGAGGCGGCGCTGCGCGGGGTCCCCCGGGGGCAGGCGGACCGGGAAGCCGAGGCGGGGACATGAACCTCCGCCCCTTGTGGGGAACAGGGCACCCGAGGACTTGGGCAAGGACCCCGCCCCGCGCCCCGCCCCACCCCGCAGGGGACGCGGCGGCGCCCTCACCTGTGAGCACCCCGGCCGTCAGGTACAGCTCCAGCAGGTGCCTGGCGAAGGAGGCCAGGATCATGCCCGCCGCGGCCAGCAGCCCGCCCACCAGCATCACCGGGCGACAGCCAAAGCGCGTCACGAGGACGCTGGACACGGGCCCTGTGGGCGGGCAGGGTCACCGCGGGGCCCCGGGCCAGGCGCAGCGCCTCCCAGCCCTGGAAAGTGGCGTCGAAGGGATAGGTTCACCCGGGTCCAGACCCTGAGAGAGCGCAGCGTCTGCTCCGACAGACCCGGGAAGTGTGTGTGGGGGTCTCAGCCCAGAGCCCCCCAGCCCCACCTCTCCTAGAGCCCTAACCCTCAAAAACGGTGGCTTCCACTTCCTCCTTATCTTCACAGACTCCACGTCTCCACCTGGCAGGTCTCCACTCAGCTGGGTTCCTCTCAGGCGCCCCCGCCCCGCTCTGCACCCCACCACCCCACACAAGCAGGTGACTGCGGCCGCGGGAGCGGAGGTTTTCTTTAGATTTGTTTGCTCACTGGTGAAAGGGTCGCCTGGGTCTGTTGGGACACAGGTGTCCCGCCCGCTGGCCAGGTCCACTACCTGGGCGGGCTCCACCCTGGTCCCTGTCCCTTTCTTGCCTCCTCCTCCCCTCTTTCTGGTGCCACGGTTTCCACAGGAAGTAGGGGTTCCTGTGCAGGAGCGGGGGTCTCCTGGTTCCCATCCCCACCCCCACCCCGGGCCTGGGCCCCGCGGAAGGCCGGGAGAGGGCTGACCCGTTCCGTAGAGCATGGCCAGCATGATGGACGAGACCCAGGCCGTGTCGCTGTAGCCAGCGCCGAAGTCGCGCATGAGCGAGCGGAAGAAGACGCTCACGGCCTTGGGGAAGCCGTAGGCGAAACCGGTGACCACGAAGCAGGCGGCCAGCACCACCCAGCCCCAGCCGCCGTCTGGGGGGCCCACACCCCGCCGGGGACCACCAGCTCCCATCGCCACCGCCTCTGCTGGGGAAGACAGGGACAAGAGGAAGTGGCAGGGTCTATGTAGTCCAGAGAAGGGGGATGGAGACCTGGAGGGGAAACTGAGGCCCTGAGTTACCCACGGAACGCTCTGCAGTGGAGCCAGGAGGGGAGAATGAGGTAGGACGCTGGGCCCAACCCTCCCTCCCCACAGGGGCTGTGGAGGGTGCCGCAGGGCACCGGGTGTCCCACCTGAGACGACTTCAGGAAGGCTCCCTTGGGAGGGCTTCTCCCTGTCAGGACCTAGTGACGGCAGAAAGGATGTGGTGTGAGAGCCAGGCAGCCAGTTTATGCGCAGAGGTGTGCTGGGGCACTGCCAGTGTCCCCAGGGAGTACGTGTGAGGGTCCCTGGACAATCAGAGCAAATGCCCCATGGGACAGGTGCCAGCTGCAGAGTGGGTTGTGAGTTATTTTCCTACTGGCCTTACTGTATGTTTCTTTTTCTTGATGATGGGAGTGACAGTTGCCATTGGAACATTAAGAGGAACCCAGGTCACACGGGACATTAGCTTTGTCTCAGAAGCCATGGGAGCTGAATTCTGGGTCACCCCAGCTCTGTGACTTGGGCAGACCCCTCCTCTTGCTGAGCCTCAGTTTCCCCACATGTAAGATGGGTGACTGATCTCACCTAGGCCAGCTAGAAGCCTTGCGAAGGGGGTTGGAGGGGTACTGGAGACCTGCCGCCCATCCCCAGCAGCCCTCAAGCCTTCCACCCACAGACACTGTCTCCCTTGCTTCTCACCCTGGGGTGCTGCCCAGGGGTTCTTGGCAGCCCCTGCATCCTGGTTACAGACCTGGTTATACCAGGCCTCATTATCTGCACCCTCAGCTCCTGGGGTGTCCTTACTGGCATTGGGCAAGGCTGACCCCCTCCCCAGGGGAACCTGGGGCCCTGCCCTCTTCCACTGGCCCCAGGTCCCTACAGCGGCCACCCTGTACTCACCCTGTCTGTCTCACTCTGGGCATCAGCCTCATCTCCGGAGGCCTGCAGAGAGGAATGGCCTCGCAGGCTCCTGTGACGCTGACCCCACTGGGGCTCAGCCTCCCCGTACCTAGCAGCCTACAATCCACCGCTGCCCGCTCACTCCCTCTCCTAGGCCTGGGGCTTAGAGCAGCCCCTACCCCACTCGTGCTAAGAGGCTTTTGCCCAGAGAGACCGCGAGCACTGGGCCAGCAGGTCCTCTGCAGTGGGCTCCCTGTCCTGCCCTGGCCAGGGAGGGCTAAGGGGACACCTCCAACTCTGGGGGCCTCAGGCAGAGGACACAGAGCCCAGGGGATCCTAGGCTGGTGCTGGGGGGCACAGCCCCCAATCCTTGTCTGCCCCTGCCGGCCACATTCCAGGAGAGCTCCCGGCTTCCCGGATCAGGCTAATCCAGGGGCTCAGACACACAGCGTGGGGGTGGCAGGGCCCGAACAAAGGGGGGCTGTGTCCAGGGGCCACCTGAGGGGAAGTTGCTGGGGTCCACACGTGGGCCACTGCCACCCTCCCCCAACCATAGAGCAGCCACTGTTTCCTGGTGTCAGGGGCAGAGATTGGAAGGGGCAGTCTGAGGGCAGCCCTAAAATATTGCTCAAAATGAAGGGCCTCCCAGGGAGTAGCCACGACCTTCAGAACCTTTAGACTCCGTTCCCCTATGGGGTCCCCATTCCTGACCTCCTACCCTGTCCCCCAAATGACACCACCATTCTGGCTGCCATGTCCACGTCCTTTATTGTTCATTGTTTACAGAAGTTCAGTGGAGACCTGTGCAGGGCACGGGTGTGCTACAAGGGGCTCCTCCCCACTGGGGCAGAGAAGGGGAAAGAGGCTGGGGAGAAAAGGACGGTCCCCTAGGAGAGTCCTAGGGCTCCTTCAAGGAAGAAATTGCTCCATTTCCCAATTCTGCCTGCTGTACTTTGGAGGCGCCAGGCTGCAGGTCAGCACCCAGGGAGCTGCTCAGGCTCATGGTGGCCCAGGAAGGACGGCCACCCGGGTATCAGGGCCCAGGCATCTCAGAGCCACTGCTGCCACACCACCACTGCTGGCTCTGAACAGCCCTGGGCAGGCATGCGGTTCCACTTCAGACTCCAATGGAGGAAGGACCTTAGCGGATGAGGGGCGCTGAACGGTCATTGGTGACAGTGGGACGCAGCTTCACAGTGGCAAAGGGATTCGTGCCCCTGTAGGAGGAAGGCTAGGGTGAGAGGGGCCCAGATCCCCAAGTGGCTGTGGACCCAGGGAGGGCAGCTGGCCTGGGAGTCCCCCTCCTGCCACCCATGGCCATCGGATCATCTGCTCTGCCCCGGGCGGGGACTCACCGAGGGAAGAGCTCTGGGGGGTGCTGCTCCCAGGCCATGAGCTTCTGTGGTGGAGGAAGGGTGGGGTGGGTGAGGAAGGGGCAAGCACCGTCCCCATCCCCTCCTGTCCTTGTCCCCACCCTAGGAGGTGCTGGGCCAGAGGAGCCTACCCTGCAAACTCTGGGAAAGGAGACCTGGCAGTGGGAGGCCAGAATTCTCTGGTTTCAAATTTGACACAGCTCTGGGCTCTGCCAGGGCCAGCTCCTCCACCAACTGCCCTCTGGGATAGGATGGGGAGGCGCCCTCCCTGCTGTGTGGCACCAGCCATGCTCTGGCCCAGGACCCTGGTCTTTCTGCCCTGAGCAGGGTGAAGGTCTTTGTTCGTGCTCCAGGCAGGACCTGTGTGGAGGGTCCGCTGCCTGGCAGCCACTAGCAGGGGAGTCTAGGGTTGAGGCCAGGTGGGGGGACCTCACCTTGACATCACTGGCTGCACCCATGCTGCCCATGCTGCTGCGGCGGCTGCCAGGCAAGGGCGTAGGTGAAGGGCTGGGGGCACGGCTCGGGACCCTGCTCGGGGTTCGGGGGCGGGACTGGCCGTCCCAGTATTCTGGGGACGCTGTGGAGTTGCCCGGCCGGTCCAGGAGGTCGTCAAGGCTGTGGCTGCCCCGGAGTGGGTAGGACCTGAGTCCAGAGGAGGGAGGGGAGCGAAAGGGGTCAGGGCTGGCCCTGCTGCTGGGCCTCCGCCCCTGCACCTGGGAAAAGGCAGATGGGGGACATGGTGGCCTTCACTAAGGAGAGGTGGGGTGGCAGGGTGGCTCTCTGGGGACTGAAGGGGCCAGGCCCCCAAGACTGCACCTCACAGATGCATCCAGGAGTGACAAGGCACACCCCCCATGGGAGCCCCGCCCCACCCAGGTACCTGGCAGACAGCTCGTTCATGGGGCTCATGGGGCTCATGGGGTTCATGGCAGTCATGGGGCTCAAGGGGGTCATGGGATTCACGGGCACCTCCTCCAACGGCTTCACGTAGGCCTCGGGGAACCAGCCGCTCCTGCAGGGCAGAGGCAGAGGTGCCCTTGGATAAGGCCAGTAATAAGGGTCAGAACAATTCCAGGAAGAGCAGACAAATACTGCCCGCTGTGCTGTGCCTGGCTTTGCTTGAGGCTTTGCAGATAGTGACCTGGTTACTCCCAAGAGAATGTATTTCCCAGCATTCAAGGTGTTTCAGTCTGGCCCTAACCTGCCCTTTCCACCTCATATTCCACTGGGGCGCCTCTGAGAGGAGGAACTGGACGTCCCAGAAGGAAAGCAATCTGTCCCTGGACTTGTAAGATGTGGCTCCCTTCCCTACTCACTGTGCCCAAACATGGTGAGCTGAGCAAGACACGTGCCCCTCCCCGGAAGCTCCCAGCCTTGGGGAGAGACAGACCCACACACCGGCTGATGACAAGGCACTGAGCTAAGGGTGCTAGCAAAGGTGACAGGGTGGTGGTGAGAGGGGCCACAGAGGTGCCCAGAAGAAGGGGCACCCAAGCGCAGGATGCCTGACTCCAAACCCAGCGCTCTACCTACTCCAGCCCAGTGGCTCCCCTCTGCCCCAGGACCCCCAGTCCACAGCGACCCCTTCACCCAGAGCACTGGGGCTGCACCCCTGCTCCACTGCACTTGGCCTTCGCTCTGAGTCTTTGCCGGGCTGGAGACTCACTGCACCTTTAGGGTGCAGATTCTTGCAGAACAGAACCCCTGAGGAAATGGTCTCCAAAGAGCTTACACCCCAAACAACCTGCTCAGCGGCACCCTCACCGAAAGGCACCCAGGAGTGAGGCCACCTCCAACCAAGACGAGAGAACCATTTCCCTGTATGCCCTTCAGTCCTCAAAGGAAGTGCCTACCGAGGACACACCTTGCAGTCACTTTCCCTAAGTGGGCTCCCGAAAGAACAGTGACATTCGTCTAGAACAGTGATGTCGAACCTCTTAGAGCTTTCAATGTTAACGAGCAGCCAGCTGAAGCATGCGTGCCACAGGTTTGCTACCATTGGTCCAGAAGGTTTCAGCCAGGTCCCCAGAAGTCTGCTCCACCCTGGGGTCTGATATGGGCCTGCAGGCGGGCACTCCAGGGGCACCCCGTCCCTAGTCTCAGTCATCTTTCACCCCTGACCCCCTTCCGCACCTGCTGGGCCATGACTTTACCCCCCTGGGCAACATCCCCGGGCCATCTGCACTGCATACGCTCTCCTTCCGTCACCCACAGCCCACTCACATGCCTCTCCGGCCACCCCTCAGTCTGTGCAGGCCCCCACAACCACCCACTCAGCCCGCACCCGCCACCCACTCGCACACACATGCACCCACCCGTTCGTGTGCAGATTCACACTACCACACACTCCACGAACTATACATATGCCCACACATCCGTTCATCCACTGACATCTCCCCCTACTTCACTTCCTACTTCCTCCTGGGGCATGAGTGGGAGTGGGCATCTTGCTGGCCTGCCCATAAAGCTCTGTGGAGGGCACTGCCTGAGCCCCCAGCAAACCGGTCCCCCTCCCCCTTTTCCTCCCGCATCAAACCAGTCCTGCACACCGCATTTGACTGCCAGCTCTGCGCTCTGAGAAGCTTTCTGGAGACGCAGCGGTTGTACTGCCCCGTGTCCCCTGCTCCACTCCGGGTGTCAAACCAGCAACACAGCCTGGTTGCGGCTTTTTCATTTTGAGACAGGATCTCACTATGTAACCCAGGCTGGGCTCCAACCTGCAGTCCTCCTGCCTCAGTATTAGGTCTGGCTTGATTTCAGTTGTCAGCCCGTCCTATTCTCTCCATCTTTCCAGGGCTGCCCCCCTGAACTCGGGGAGGAGGCTCTTCCTATCCCCACGCAACAGATGGGGAAACTGAGGCAGGCTGGGGATGAGAGGAGAGAACTTCCTCAAAAGCAGGGGGTGGGGAAGCCCAGTCCTGGAGGTCGCAGGCGCTATGACCCCGGTCCCTCCCCTCCCTCCACCGCAGGTCCCCCAGACCCCCACTCACGCGGACGAGCCCTCCAGCTTGCCGTACAGCCAGCCGTTCTGGGCCTCGGACACCAGCACCTCCACGACGTCCCCGGCCGAAAAACGCAGCAGAGTGTGGTTGGCGCCCTCCGAGTGCGAGACCAGCGCGCGGACCCTGCGGGCGCCCCCGCCGCCGCCGCCGCCCGGACGCTCGCCGAAGGAGTTGGAGCGCGAGCGCTGCGCGCCGCCGGTGTAGAGCGAGGCTGCGGGCGGAGCGCGGCGCACGTGGGTGACAGCTCGCGCCGCGCCCCCTCCCGCCCGCCCCCTCGCCCCGGGCCGGGACTCACAGGCCGATGGCGTCCGCGGCAGGGACCGGCGCTCGGGCTCCAGCTGCGACGCGGACCTCGCCTCGGCGGGCTCAGGGCCGTAGGAGCCGGAGCCGTGCCGGCTGCGCGGGGAGCCGAACTCGCCCAGGGGCCGCGGGGGCTGCGGGAGCAGAGGGCAGGGGCGGTGGGGAGGGGCGGGCGGGTGGCCGGTGCCTAGTCCCAGCCCCGCCCCCAGCCCCGCCCCCAGCCCCACGCGTCGGCGGCGTAGGGGTTGTGAAGCCGGCGGCCGGGCCACCACGGGGGCGCCGAGGCCGCGCCGGGGCGGAAGGGCGGCGCGGGGGGCGCGGCGTAGAGCGGGAGCGTGGGGGGCGCCCAGGGCCCCGCGAAGGGCGGCGCGAAGGGCGGCAGGGGCGGCCAGGGCCTCACCATGTCCAGGCGGGTGGGCGTCAGGCGGCCCGAGGGGTAGGGCGGCCCCAGCACGGGGCCCAGCAGGCCGGGGGAGTGGGCGCGCGACGGGCCGCGGCTGGCCTCGGCCTGCTCCTTCCACAGCAGCACACGGTTCTGCAGCAGCCCCCGGGCCTGGCAGGGACTCAGGGTCAGCGGGCATCACCCGGGGCCGGGGGCCCTGCGGGCTCAGGGTGGGGGGATCTTGCAGCTGGAGGGAGCCCCGCCGAGGGGTTGCTTTGAATCACCTCACCCCGCGCACCCCCACTTCTACCCAGCTTTTGTCAAAGGTGCCTCCGTTTCCCTTGTGGGGCTTCCCCTGTCTCCCTCTGGGTCCCTGTGGTTTGGGCAGGGCTGTCCTGGTGCCCTGTATAGCTTCGGGGATGAGGCAGAGCCCAGGCCTGGCCCCGGCTGAGCTCAGTTAGGGCACCTGCCCCCAAGCTGTGACCCAAGAACCCAGTCCCAGAACTGACCCCGGAACACTGGAAAGATACGTTCTTCTATCTGTAAAGTTTGCTAAATAGGTAGAGGGAAGCCAACGTGGGGAGCTAAATCCTGAGCAACAGATAATGGCAAATGCCTGATGACGTCTTTTTGTGCTCTTGGGTCCAGCTGTATCTGAAATCCAGCTTCCCAGCTGGTTAAAGTAATAATACTTTTTTTCTGTTTCAGCCAGTTCGAGTATTTTTCTAAAAGAGATCTTCATCCCTGCAGCCCACAGAAGCATCTGTTCTTGAGTATGCCCACCTCCGCTGGAATACTTTCAAAGACAGGGAGCTCAGTAGTTGACCACGCAGTCTATACCTACTTGGGGTAGGAGGGCTTTTACTTATTAGACCTGCTATGGGCATGGTTTTTATTTCCTGTGGGAGTTAGTTTTGAGACAGGGTCTCACTAAACTGTCCAGGCTGGGCTTGAACTTGCGATCCTCCTGCATCAGCCTCCCACAGTGCTGGGTAATGCTGCACCACCACACCTGGCTCTAAGCATGGTTTTTCTTGGCCATATTTTATGGTGCTTTTCCATCCTGATTGTGGAGAGACTGCCCCCTTCTCTCAGTCCCCCATAGGAAGCAACTGCCTGGAAGCCTGCCTTTCATATGCAGACCAGTGCAGAGCACACATACCCACTCTACCACCTGTCACACACCCAGCCAGAACCCACCTGCCCTACTCACCCAGGGCCAGGGACCAGCCAACTAGAGACTCCAGCTGTACCCAGGAGCCCGCTGGAATTGGGAAACCATCACTGAGGCTCGGCACCATGTTTTCCCCTCCTGACCCTCTTGACCAACCCCAGTACTTCCGGAGTGGTACTGCTGTGACTAGTATTCAGTGACATTGACCTCTCCTATGTTGTCACTCAGTCACCTCTGTAGATTGAGTCTCAGGTATAATCAAAACAGTGCTGAGCCAGTGAGATGGCTCAGCAGCGTAAGCGCCTGCCTGGCAAGCGCGAGGGCCCGAGTTCGACTCCCGGAACCCACATACGAAGAAAGGGGCCGGTGATATCGCTCAGCGGCACGGGCGCCTGCTGGCGCGCGAGGTCCTGAGGTTGACCCCCGGTACCCACAAAAAAACAACAAAAAAAAGTGCTCAGCTAGGTGTGGTGACCCATGTTTGCAATCCCAGCACTCTGGGAGGCTGAGGCAGGAGGATCACAAGTTCAAGCTCAGTCTAGGAAACTTAGCAACTTAGTGAGAGCCTGTCTCAAAAAATATAAAAAGGCTGGGCATGTAGCTCAGTGCAAAGACCCTGAGTTCAATCCTCAGTACCACAAAACAAACAACCAAAAATAGGTTCTCTACTGTAAAAGCCTGTCTCTTTTCTATTCAGACATCCTGTCCCCAGGACCAGCTTCAGACTGTCACCTCAGGAATAAGAAAAGCTCCCCTTCCTGAGCACTCGCTGTGCCCTGCTCTGCCCAGTGTTCTGTCTGCACTGCCTCCCCGAGCCTCGCAGTACCCATGGCAGGTACTGTTGTCTCCATCTTCTAGAAGATGCTGCAGTTGGAGGTACTCAGTGTGGGCTCCAGGTCCCACATCCAAGGTAGCGGGGGTGCGGCATGTCTTGGACAAAGCCACCCACGACCGCACCTTTCAGTGATTTCTCCTGGATCCTGGCCCTGCTGCTGCAAACCTCACTGCATTGCCAGGCAGTGGTAACGGCCCAAGTCTCACATCATGGGAGCAACTGGATGCTCCCCCTCAGTCACCCCAGAGGGCTCCAGGCACTTGTTTAGAGGCAGTGCGCAAAGTGAGATCATCAAGGTCTGTGTATCACACTTTAAAAGGGACTTTTGTCCAATTGGAGAGCGTCCAGTGGAGGACAGTGGGATTCTGGGACCAGTGACCATGGCACGTAGCCCCCACCGGGACGGTAGTCACTGGCTTCCCTCAGCCCTGCCCAGGCCCTTCAACCAATGGGTGGGAAGAAACACTGTATAAAGTTGGAATTTCAAAACCATAGAAGATTAGAGAGGCTGAGGCAGGAGGATCATGAGTTCAAGTCTCACCTGGGCAACTTAGTGAGCCCCTGACTCAAAAATAGAAAAAATTTTAAAATATTTATGGGAGGGAGGGAGGTGAAGGAGGAGAGGGGAAGGGAGTAAAGAAATAAAAGTAAAATAAATAAATAAAAATTTTGTGCAGCAGAAAATCCATTCTAAGTGTGCCAAAACCCATAAACTCTAAAAGACTGATAAATTTAACTAAAGATAATTTTTTACATGAAATGCAAAGACTAAATGGCAAACTGCTAAAAATAGTTGCAACTCATCACCAGCATATTTATCTCAGTAATACAAGAAAAATAGAAGACTCTGAAATGTCCCAGTAAAGAAAACCCAATGGCCCTGAAAGGATGAGCTGAAGCTACGGTGAAGCCTGTGTTCACCTTTCAGATTAGCCAAGAGCAGAAAGTTGGCTTACACACCATTGTCAAGGGTCTGGGAACCTGGCATCCCATACACCGCTGATGGAAGAGCGAATCTGCACGAGCAAACCCTAGAGCCTAGATTCTTTTTTTTTTTTTTTTTTTTTGGTGGCACTAAGGCTAGAACTCTGGTGTGCTCTAACTACTGAGCTGCATCCCCAGCCCTTCCTGTTTTTTATTTTGAGACAGGGTCTTGCTAAATTGCCCAGGCCAGCATTGAGCTTGCAATCCTCCTGCCTCAGCCTCCCAAGTGCTGGGATGACATTATGTGTGCCACCATGCTCTGGTAAAGCCTATATTCTCTGTGATCCATTTCTAGGCATTTGTCCTGGAGATAACTTGCGCAAGCGCAGTCAGCCCAGGGAGACTGCGGGTGAGGGGAGAGGCATGCTATTAAGTAAGACTGGGCCGAGAGGACCAACTATTGCAGATGAATGAGAAAGATGCCCTCCGGTCCCCAGGTACTTCTGATTCTTGAAGTCTCATTCTAACTGTGCATTGAGCTTATAACTATAGTAACAAACTATTTATGTTTGGCTGTCTTAGGAGTTAGTTCTTGGGCGTCCTAAAGCCCAGGTGGGTCAGGCGACATGTTCTTCCATCCCCGTGCCTGGGGTCCTGACTGCTCCAGCTGCAGCTCCCTCCTGCAGGGCGGCCCCTGCCGCCAAGAGGCAGCCAAGGCAGGGGCCAGCTGTCTTAACGCTGGAGGTTAGCTGTTCGGGAGACAGGCAGGGAGCGTCCTTCAGAGCAGACAGAGAAGTAGCCACGGAGCGCAGGAAAAGGGACAAGGAGGTTGGTGGACAAGGAAGTGCAAAACCTGGACACAGTGAGCTTCTGTTTCAGACCTACTGGGGTGGCTGTGAGAAAGTCGAGAAAGACGGTAACAAGTTGTTGAGGATGTGGAGCAATTGGAAGCCTCGCAAACTCCCAATGGGAATGTAAAATGGTCCAGACTCAGGAAGGGCCTCGCAGCTGAACACAGGGTTACCAGGTGGCCCAGCGGCTCTACTCCAGGCACCCAGAGGGGAAAGGAAATTGTGTCCCCAAGAAGGTGCATGGGACACTCAGAGCAGCGCTATTCCTAATACTGAAAGGCAGAGGCAACCCAGATGCCCTCGACTGGTGAATGGGCAAATAAAAGGACTAGCAGACAATGGGAAGGAAACAGAAGAAAATGCTGAGAGGTGCTGGGGCCTTCAAGAGGTGGGGTCTGGCAGGAAGTGGTGGTGCACTCCGGGAGGCTGAGGCAGGAGGACTGCAAGTTTGAGGCCAGCCTGGGCAGTTTAGCTGCTTAGCAAGACCCTGTCCCGAAGTTTTAAAAAAGGAAGGAGGGAAGGAAGGAAAAGTGGAGAATTCTAGGAGGTAATTAGGCCATCATGGCGCCACCCTTGGAAGGGAATAAAGCTAGTTCTGTGTTGTGAATGAGTCCTTGCAAAAGTGATCATCAGAGGGAGGTAGCCCCGAGTTTCTGCACATGGCTGCTTCCCTGTTTCTCCACCACGCTGTGCCATAAATAAGGTGGCCCTCACCAGAGGCCAACGGATCTTCCTGATCTTGGACTTTGGGCCCCCTAAACTGGGAGCGAAACAAACTCCTTTTCCTTATAACATCACCCAGCCACTGGTGTTTTGTTAGAGCAATGGGAAACTGAGACAGTGGGTAAGTTCTATATCATAGAACTGTGTTTCTGTGTTCCTCCCTAAAGGGTCCCTTTGTGATGAGAAGGTTGAGCCCTGAGCCTGGGGCTGGGCATTCTGGTCACAGTGGGCCACTGTCAGCCTGGGCCGAGACCGCTCACTGCCCCAGCTGTGCCTCCCTCTCTGGTGAGATACAGGCTCCACAGGGCCTGGCAGGGGAGGCCTGGGGCACATCGGGCAGGGGTCTGTGGGCTAAGCTTAGGGGCAGCTTGATGCAGGGACGCTTTCTTCTCAGCCTCTGAGGGGACAGGCAGGGCCAGGACTGAGTGTTGCCGGGTCCCTTCTGTGCCAGCTGCCATCTCCAACTTGACCCTGCAGTGGGAATCACACCCCTCCTTTCCAGATAAGAAAAGGAGGCTCAGGGAAGTGAAATCCCTTGCTGGAATTTGCTGCAGAGTTTGGTAGTTGGGAAACAGCACGAATAGAAAGAAATAGGGAGCAAGAGAAAGAGGCAGGGCTGGGGGAGGAGCGGGGGCCGTGTTTGTGGCACCAGGACAGAGTCGCTGGCTGGGTGGCCAGGGACTTGCATTCAGATACATAGTACAGCCAGGGACTGGCACATCATTTGGGCTAACAAGAATGAATGAATGAATGAATGAATGGCACTGGGAAAGTTAAGGGACAGAGTCATCCGCTTATGGGGAAGTAGTAGGAAGATGACACCAAGGCTCCTGGCCAGGCCAGAAGCAGGACTGCATGGCTGCTTGGCCAGGGCAGCGTCAAGTATCCGTCCTGCATGTGGCCCAGGAGGGCTGCTGGGTTTCCTGAGCTTGGGAGCCCATGGGCTTGGCCTGCAGCTGGCACGTAGTGTTCCTTGATGTCACATAGGACCAGGCGTCCCCTCTGGGTGGATAGTCTGATACACATACTTCATGAGAGGATGACCTCTGTGCAAAGAAAAAGTTGTCCTTTTCCAGGCAACACAGACTGCACCAGAGCCTTCAGCATGGAGAGCAGAGCCCAGCTCCTACGCTCAACCTGGTACCCTTGTGCAGTGCACACCTTGTACAACCTTCCTGACTAGCCCCATCTGCACTGGTCCTTCACATGGAGAGGCCAAGTTAATCCCTGTGCCTGAGACTGGACAGGAGCTGCTGCTTGCAACAGGGAGACCTGGTACAGAGCGAGGTCCTCCCTGTGCCACAGCGGAACACTGGACAGTTGGACAAGCCCATGACCAGGGAAGGGATAACTGCACTGCCCACCCATCCAGATTTGTCAGCCCTGCTGCCCGAGGTCCTTGCAGCTCAACTCAGCTGAGGGTGAGAGCAGAACATGTGGAGGCAGAGGAAAGATGAGGACCTAAGGGGGCGCAGAGGTCAAGGGCGAGGACCCAGGAGGCCCTTGGGGCAGCAGGGAGTGGTGGTGCTGCACTGACCCTGGCCCCTGGCAGAGCTGGCTGTGGAACAGAGGTCTTTGGACCACAAGTGGCAAGATTTTAAAATTGGTGTTTGAACAGGAAAACTCAAAGAGAGGGTGGACCTGCGGAGTCAGTAGCCTGATGGGGTCAGGAGACGAAGAGGACATGGTGAGCGACAAGGTCACAGACAGGTGGCTCCAATAGGCAAAGAGAGAAGGAAAGGTCATCATTATGGAGCCAGCTGAAGAGGCCTCCCCAACCCAAGGGCGCCCCGACCTTGGCTCTCACTGAGGCTCCTGGGCCAGCTCCTGGGCCCTAGGGGTCTAGAGAATGACTCTGGGCATCCATGGAGAAAGAGCCAGGGGACAGAGCAGGACCAGGCTCCGCGTGCACAGCACCAGGTAATGGGGAACAGGGGATGACATCTGGGTCCACAAGGCACAGCGCCTGGGCTCTGGAGCCCTCCTGGCTGGTTGTCACCCACCAGGCCGGGCAGGACAGGCAGGCAAGGTAATGTAGGAGATTGAGCAAGGCAAATGTTCTGGAGATGCAAGGCCAGACTGCCAAGACGACCAGGGAGAGTTTGGACCCAAAAGTCCTGGCTGTCTCGGCAGAACTAAGGGGTGGAAACATGGAGGAGGAAGGGAAGAATGATGCTCTCCCAGCGCCCATCCCAGACTGCAGCGAGGGAAGTGCTGGGCCAGCTGGGCAGGCTGGTGGCAGTTTTAGAGAAGGTAATAGATGTATAAATGGTCATGAGGGTCACAAAGTGAAGTCCCCAGGAGCACAGAGAAAGAGTAGAATTTCCCAATTAGTAAGGCGGAAGGAGGAATATACAGTAAATCAACCTTATTGGCAAGAATGTGAATGGGAGATAAAGAGAAAATGATAAATTAGGTAAGTCAGCTCATGTCAGCCAGGAGCAGCAGAACCAGGTGTATCGGTTGTTTGTTAAATGGCAGTGGGCTGAATTCCCACTTAGAAGACAGGAAAGACAGTCCAACTGGCCAGAAACCGTATGTTAGTAATAGAAAACACACTTCAAAATAGCCAGGTGTGGTGGTGCACGCCTATAATCCCAGCACTTAGGAGGCTGAGGCAGGAGATCACCAACAGTTGGAGGCCAGCCTGGGCTACATAGTGAGTTCAATGCCAGCCTGAACTACATTGTGAGACCCTATCTCAAAAAATAAAATGCAACTTAAAGGGATAAAGAAAAAGAAGAGTAGAAAAAACAATACTAATACCAGACAAAGTTGAATTAAAAAGCATCCATTAAGAGAGCCCTGTCAGCATGTGGAAGACAATATTTACAGAGAAGGCATAATAGAGACCCCAAAGCACCCAACAACATGGTACCTAAATACAGAAAGCAAAATTCACTGGAAATCCAATGAGAAATGAGAGAACTGACTGGTCTAGCAGATAGGACAAAGCAATAGCATAGGGGATTTAAATGAAATGATAAAAGGAATAATAACAAATCTACCAATGGACGAGCATGTGAGTGGTGAGCATGCGCATTCAGGAATAAAAAGCAATGGTCCACACAGGAACGCATGCATGCAAAAGTGCATATATGGTGATGTGAATAAATGCAGAAACAGGGCCGGTGAGATGGCTCAGCGGCGTAAGCGCCTGCCTTGCAAGCACGAGGGCCCGAGTTCAAGTCCCGGAACCCACATACGAAAAAGGGGCCGGTGATATCGCTCAGTGGCACGGGTGCCTGTTGGCGCGCGAGGTCCTGAGGTCGTCCCCCTGGTACCCACAAAAAAAAATAAAAAATAAAAAAATAAATGCAGAAACAAACAGATAATTGGGTGATGAGAGGGAAATAAATTTCTACACAGGTAAGGGAAGAAGGGCAGGAAATTCCCCTGTGCAGCCAGCTTGGGAGGCTGCAGCTGGCCGTCCACAGCCCCACTCACCCGGCCGAAGAACTGCAGGAAGGTGTTGGACAGCAGCAGGTGCTTCTCGGCCAGGAAGCGGTAGCGCCGCTTCTCCTCCAGCTCGGCAGCCCGCTGGCTCTCGGACACGAAGGCCTGCATCTGCGCGTGCAGCCGGTTCACGCTCTCCTGCGGGAGGAGGCTCTGGCTTGGGGTGGTGGGTGAGGACCTCATCCCTGTCCTTCCTCCTGGAGGCCTCCCCTGAGCACCCAGCCCATCCTGGCTCCTGAGCTGCCCCCATAGGCAACCTCGTCCTTAAGGGTCTGGGCCCCATGTCGTCTCCCCCCAAACCTGGGTGCGTCTCACAGGCAGGGCTGGGGTCTGAGCCACAGCGCTGTGCCTGGCACCCAGGTGACTCCACGGATTTGGGTCCTGTAGACCAAGGCCAGGGATGGGAGCAGGGACTAAGCTTGGCCAGGGGCAGGACCCCCTATTCCACAGGAGAAGGGGTGCTGGTGGGTCACACTTTGCTCCATATTCAGAGCAGCAGGGCCGGTGGCCTTGTTGGGGGAGGGGTGCCCGGGTTTTGAGGGAGGGGACCCTGGGGATGGCCAGGACCCCAGGAAGGGCATGAGAGCTGTGGAAAGGGGGCCTGAGGGCGAGTGATGCCCACAGCTGGGCTGGGGTCAGGTAGGGGGTGCAGGACGGTGCTGGGGTCCCCCTGACCCACCCACCTGCCCCCAGCCCATGCACCTTCATCTCCCGCGTGTTCTTGTCCCTCTTGCGCTCCATGCGCCACAACTCGGACATGCACTTCTCCAAGTTGGCGGCGCGGTGGCGGTACTCGATCTCGTAATGCTGGCGGCTGTCCTGGGGAGGGTGGAGACACACGGAGATCCACGCTCAGGACAGAGATTCCAGGGCTCAGAGCATACTGCTCAGGGACCGGGGGCTCAGTTGGGAGTGTGTGTAACCTAGTGCTGCTCGGTGCCCGGGGCTGGCCTCAGTGTGCCCCTCTGCCTGATGGGGAGGGACCCTGACTGTGGGCTAGGGCAGGGTGGGAGCCAGACTCACCTTGATGAACTGCATGTCCAGCTTGGTGTTCTTCTCCATGTGCTGCAGCAGGTCTCCGTGGAACGTCTGCACCTGCGTGGAGTGCAGGATGGGGGACCAGGGTGACCCTTTGGTTCCCAGGCCCCAGCATCCCCCACACTTTCAATTACAGGCGCCTGCACACTTCTCAAAGCAATGGGGGTGATGAGAGCACTGGCGGAGGGAGGGTTACACGGCCAGGCAGAGCGCCTGCCTCGAAACCTGCCCTTGACAAAGGTGTCTCGGCCTTGTTCTTATTTTCAGTCTTATCCTGAGTCTGTGCTCCATATATGCCATTCCCTCAGCCTGGAGTTTTCTGCCAGCCTTCAGATGCCACTCTTCTTTGCCACTCTGCTGAGAGCCCCCTGCTTCCCCAGGCAGAACCCGAGGCCCGTCCTTCGTTTCCGGAGTGAGCAGGATTTACTGTCAGGCTCTTCTCAGAGCTCTCGTCCTCTGCATCCTCGGCACCATGGCCAGAGCCTGGCCCAGTGAAGGGCTCCGAGCTGCTGAGGCCTTGGATGGGGGGGTACAGTCCCCACAACGGGAGAAGTACGTGCTGACCACGTGGGGCTCAGGTCCTGAAGAGCTGCACCCCAGCTCTGCTTCTGTCGCAATTTGCTTTGTGACTTTGGGCAAGTTGCTGCCCCTCTCTGGGCTGCAGTTTCCTCACCTGTAGCAGGAAATGTGGGGAGCAGCTGAGCTGGAGATCGACCACACATTTGGGGCTACAGCAAGGCCAGCCCCGAGAACATGGAGTGCCAGAGGTGAGCCATGTGAACAAGTTGTTGGGACTAGAGGAAGGCCAGTCCAGCAGGTGTCCAGCCTTGGTGTTACTCCTGGTTAACTACAGCACAGACAGCTCTGAGAATGTTTTGCTTTCAGCGTTCTCAGCAAAACACTGAGACCTTGCACTTTCGGCCCCGTCACGCGCTTCCCCCCTTTTTACTGTGTATGAATAAAGACACAGACCATTCTGGGTTGCCGCTGCCTCTCCATCAGAGAGGTCATGTCTCACCCAGTCCCAGCTTTCCTTTAATATGTGTCTAGTTTTTTCTTAATCTCCAGTCACCCCCTCTCAGGACCCCACTGACTACTGTGGGTCACGGCAAGGAAAGACTTGGCCAGACGCTTAGTAAGGGTCCAGCAAAGTCGGCTGCTGTGGGCTGGCGGCCACCTGATGCATCCCCTGTACCCTCTAAATCCACCTAACTCCACCCGCGGTCCTGCCCAGGGGTGCAGGCTATACGGGAGCTGGAGGAGCTCCCCGAGCCCTCAGACACCTCACCTCTGCAGCCCTTTTGGCGCACCCTGCACCCTTTCCCCAGGAGACTTCCTGCCACGCTGGGCCTTCACGCATGCTCAGGAGCTCTGTCCCTGCATGCCGCCCCAACATGCAGGGCTGGTCATCTCCTCCTGGAGTGCGGGGAAATCAGCGCTCTACAACATTTCTGAAATTTCAGTTTCCGAACTCCTTGGTAGTGGCCAGTCGCCAGGGAGCCCTGCTCATCCTCAGCTGGCTGCCAGTGTGTTGTGAGACAGGCATCAGGAAGTGTCCCGCAGGCGTGCATGTGTAGGAGAACGTGGAAGAGAAACACACATAGTCACATAGTCACAGAAACCGCAGCTGGCCGGACAGGGACGATTTCTGCAGACAGGATGTTCTGGAGCCTGCGCTGTGGGAACGTCACAGAGTGGCCCCCTTACATCTCATGTCTTTGCTTGTCCCTCCTCCTCCTGGCCCTGCCACCCACCACAGAGACAGTCCAGGACTTCTGCTCCAGCCCCACCTGTATGGTCCTGATCAACCTCACTTGCACGATCACCCAACATAAACGACAGGCTTCCGGGGTACACGGTTGGCACAGATCCCTGCACCTGGGCCACTCTGTAACCAGAGCACCAATAACTACCGACAGTGCAGGTACCTAGAAGCCACAGAACGTTTTAAAGCCACAGTGCCGGGCGTGCTGGGACCCTTAATTAGGGCCAGATAGGCCTGCAGACAACACAGCAGGAAGCGGGACAGGACTGGCAGGGCTGTCACTTGCGGCAGGGATGTAGCACAGCCACCTGGAGGACCCTGGCAGCACAGCAGAGAAGTGAGGCGCCAAGTTGGCACTCTTTCCTTTTCTGGGCATTCCCTGCACCCTGTCCCACTCCTTGGGCCTAGGAAAAACCGCTTGTCCTGCACAAGCCAACTTCCCAGCATGCAATGTGTTCTCTGCACAGAAGCACGGGAAGCTGAGGGCAGAGAGCCCCACCGTGGGGACCTCACCCTGCACACTCTGGCAGCCATCCCATCAGCCCCAAGAAGCCCTCTTGCCAACTGTGAGGGGAAGCCCTGTGACCCTCTCCTGCTGAGCCCCCTGCAGTCAGGCTGTCACTCCACTGTGACAATAAGAATGTCTGGGAAAAACGTTTGTCCAGGCTGGGTGTGGTGCTGAACGCCTATGATCCCAGCTGCTCAGGAGGCTGAGGCAGGAGGAGTGCAAGGTCAAGATCAGCCTGGGCAATTTAACAAAAGCCTGCCTCAAAATAAAAACTAAAAGGGCTGAGATGGAGCTCAGTAGCTGAGCTCCCCTGGTACCGCAAAAACAAAACAAAACAAAACAAAACAAAACAAAACAAAACAAAACAAGAGTTTTGTCCAATGTTTTGTTGAAATCACTGGTGACTGTTGCTAAATCCATGTCGACTCTTAGGACTCATCTGATTCGTCCACACAGCTGGCCGCCCTCTCCTCCCAGAAACACCTTCTCCCCACAGCTCCAGCTCACCGCTGTCTGCTGTCTTTCACCTCCGCTGCACTCCTCGTCCTTTGCCAGCCCTTCGGGCTCCCCGACCCCCTAGAGGTGGGTCACCCCAGGGCGCGGGCCTTGGGCCCCTTCCTTGTCATCTCCACTGAGTGCACTCACCCAGCCCAGACCTCCAGTGGAGAACTGGAAAGTGAAATTGACAATGCCACCCATAAGGATGTCAAAAAATATCAAACACCTAGGAATAAATCTACACCAAGATGCACAAGGCGGCTACGTGGAAAATGGCAAAACGTTACTGAGAAAAATGAAGAGGTGCAGAGGTCTACTACAGTTAAGATCTGAAGAGGCAACATCAGGATGACCACTGTTTCCAGACTAATGCAATCCCTATCAAAATTCCATCAGGCTTTCTTGAAGAAATTGACAAGCAAATTCCCTAACATATATGGAAATGCAAAGGATCTTGAATAGGCAGAAATAATTTTGAGACAAGAAGAACAAAGTTCTAAGACTACTTGATTTCAGAACTTAACTATTGTAAGTGATACAGGCTGGTTCTGGTGTAATTATAGACACATATACCAATGGATTGATAAATATATCAATGGAACAGAGTTCAGAGGCCAGAAATAGACCCACATGTGCCACCCCAAGGGATCTGCACAACAGAACTGCCCACCTTCCCACAAAAAGACTGAGGGAATGTTCTCCGCAGGCTTATTCCACAGAGCCCATAAGAGCCTTAGAAACATCTCAGATGACCACCAGGGCAGGGATGGCTACACAAATTGTGTAACATATGTAGCATGGATACCAAGCAGTAAAGTACTTGCACACGGGACAACATGAGTTCATCTCAAGACCTCACCTCGTGCAAGGAGCTGGACCCGCGGGAATGCGTGGAGTCTGACCCGGAGCTCCGTCCAAGATGGGCGGATTGATCCCGAAGGATAGAGGGGAGAATAGGGCTGCCCCAGGGAGGGGGGGATGACGAAAAGGACACGGGACTTTCTGGGCTGATGGAAATGTCCTGATTCTTGTTTAGCACGGTGGTTATATCGTGCGACCATTGGCAAAAGTAAAAACTCATTAAAATCAACACTTAAACTGGGTGTGGTGGTGCCGGTTTGTAAGCTCAGCATTCAGGGGGCTGAGGCAGAAGGATTACCATAAATTCAAGGCCAGCCTGGGCCACCTGGTGAGGCCTTGTCTCAAAAAAAAAAAAAGAAAAAAAAAAAGAAATTCAACACTGAAGAACTGGTCATTTAATTGTATGTAAATTTTACCTCAATAGAAAAAAAAAATTAGATTCTGGGACAGCAGTGGCCATCTGAAGTGTAGTTTTCAAATCTTCCTTTGTCTCTCATAAAAGCTAATGGAGAAACAAGAGTGAAACATGAAACTCAGTCAATATTCAGAGCAAAGCTAGGCGACGGGGCAGGAGTCCCTGTTGAACTGTGATTTTGCTTTCTACGGTTTCAGTGACCCTCTGTCCCCTGCTGTTGGTAAATATTAAATGGAAAATTCCAGAAACAAATCATTCATGAGTTTTAAATAACTTTTACTACAGTATATTGTTATCATTCTTCTACATTGTTATTAGTTGTTGTTTTCACCTCTCACTTTGGCTAATTTGCAGATTAAACTTTCTCATGGCTGTGTATGTGTAGAAGGAAACACAGCCCCTGTACTCCTAGGGTTTGGTCTCACCTGCAGTTTCGGGCATCTGCTGAGGGTCTTAGAAGTGTCCCCTGTGAATAAGGGGCCCTGCTGTATACCCCTGCAGCCCCCCAGTACACACACTGCCGCTGAGAGCTTTGGGTAGGGCCAGCATCTGGGCACAGGAGGCAGTAGAAGGTACTGGTTGTCCGGGGACCCAAGACGGGCACCCACATGGGCAGTGTGGGGACAGCAGCTGACACTGGGGATCTGCTAGTGTGGGGGGGGCAGTTCAGGGGTCCCCAGTAGAACCTGCAGGGACAGGGACTCCTGAAGGTGGTCAGCAGGCTCCACCCCAGGACAAAGCTCACACAGAGCCGAAGATGCTGGAGCAGGAGCAAAATGGAGACCAGGGACACAGAGATGGAAGAAAGAGAAGGAGAAAGCCCAGCAGGAGCCCAGGAGGGACCAGAAAGGATGGGAAAAAGGAAGCTGCCACGTTTTAGGGCAAGATAAGAGGAACAGGAAGAGATCTATGAGGTTAGAAATGCTCTCCTGACTCTCTACCCCTAACATTTCATAGGAAAACTGATTTCCCATAAAAAAGAAGAGCAACAACTCTGAAGTCAAATAAAATAGAAAGTTATTATGAAGAAAAAATAGGGAACAGAACAACGTTCCCACAGACAGCAAAGGCGCCAGAAGATAAGCAGAGTGAAGAAAACTGTCGCCTATGGCTCAAAAGACACAAGGAGAGGATACGAGACAGGAAGGAAACAGTGTGGCTGAGAAGGAGAAAAGGTCAGAAGAGAGCTGAAAAAGAAAACACAGGTTTAGTAATGAAGGCTCAACTCTGAGGAACACAAAAGCGAATAAATACAATAAACAATAGCTAAAGAGAAACATAAAGGGAAAGGGAAGAATTCTTTTCTTTCCTTTTCTCTTTTCTTTTTTGTGGTACTGGGGATTGAGCCCAGGGCCTTCACACTGAGCTACATCCCTAGCCCCTCCCCCACTTTTTAAATTTTGAGACATTTTTGCTAAGTCCCTAAGTAGCCCAGGCTGGCCTGGAACTTGGAGCAATCCTCCTGCTTCAGCCTTTCAGAGTGCTAGGATTCTGGGCATCCCACCATGCTCAGCTTGGAAAAAATGTTAAATAAAAAAGAAACAGAAAGTGATAGCTACTGGGTTCAAAGGGTTTGTGGGGGGTGGTAATGAAAGCTTTTTAAAATTAGATAGTGGAGATGGTTGCACAACCCTGTAAATGTACTAAAACCTGCCGGGTGTGGTGGCACACACCTATAATCCCAGTACTCAAGAGGCTGAGGCAAGAGGAGTGCTCCAAGTTCGAGACCAGCCTGGGTTACATAGTGAGTTCAAGGCCTGCCTGGACTACGCAGCAAGTCCCTGTCTCAAAACAAACAAACAAACAAACAAAAAAAAAAACACTTCTGAATTACTTTAAATGTACTTTAAATGGATGAGTTTTATAGTATGTGACTTATATCCCAATAAAGCTGGCATCTTTAAAGATGTCTATGGGTTTTAGATTCATATTTGCAATAGGAATCTTACTATAGGGTCCATCCTAGCTCCAGAGATTAAATCATAATACTTGACAGAGAAAATAAAAAAGTATGAAGTAAAAAAGTCAAGATATCCAAAAGGAGGAGACAAATATTGAAGCTAAGCTATGAAGATCTAACACATAGACAATAGGAACGCCTCCAGAAGAAATGCAAAGAAAAGAAACAAAAAAATTCTAGAAATACAATTTCAGTTGCTTGAAATTCTTTTAAAAATTGAAATTATATATTGAAAAAGTACATTTCATAACTGAGACTATCAACCCAGACTGACCAATACCAAGATACAGTCTAGAAAAAGTATTAGACCTGACAAAAAGAGAAAGAGAAGCAATCTTTTGAACATGTAGGCAAAAAAGAGCAAGAGGCTTACGATGGAAAAGAGAGATAATCAGGTTTTTCAGTAGAAATGTCCAATGCTCTGTTTCAGAGGAAAACCTTCGAGATGCTCAAAGTAAAGGAAGGAAGGCGGGGAAGAGAATACGAGCAAGGATTTCATGTACTGCAAAGCTGACTTTAGTACAAAGAGACGAAACTATGACCCACCTGCAAAAACTCAGACAAAACTTTCATGCGAGCCTTCCTGTAGGAACTTTGGAGAAAAGTCAGACAACCAAAGTGATAGACATTGGCATAAAAGTGGGCAGACTCGTAACCAGCTGGGCTAAAAGGAGTCGCATCGATGAGAGAGCCCTACGTACTGATAGTGTGAACACAATACAGTTTTTCTTTCCTTTCTCGCTCTTTTTTTTTCCACCCCAGTATTGCTGGTGGTATTGAACCCAGGTTCCATCAAGCCTGGGGATCCAGAGAGCAAAGGAGCCCCCGAGCTGCACCGGGAAAGTAAGATCAGCAACTTCCGGAGGCTGGGTTGACCAGCCTGGGTCTTCAATAGACAAAGAAAGGTGTTACGGTTTGTGTCTGGATGACCCCCCATTTATACTTTAAAAGGATGTGGTCATATGTGGGAGTTTTGGGAGGTGCTAGATCTAGGATGTGTGGTGCTGGGATTAAGGGTGCCCTACCTTGGGTGTGGGTGGCACCAATCAGTAGGCTTACGGCTTGAATAGAATACTGCATAAAGGCAGCTCCTGCTGCTTTGCTGATTGCTCCTGTGGCTTCTGCTTGCCATATCTTGAACTGTTCCTTCTCTGCGATGCTTGCCTGCTACGCTGCCCTGCCTTGGAGCCAGTCAACTATGGACTGAACCTCTACAAACCGTGAACCAAATAAACCTTTCCTCCCTTAACTTTGGGCATTGGGCATTTTGTTTCAGCAACGAGGAAAGTAACTAAGATAGAAGGAAAAGAAACAGATGCAGGGAAAGCAGGAGGTTAAAAGAAACCCAAAGACATGATTTCTTTTTAAAAAGAACAAGAACATATTCTTATGTCCCAGGCTGTACACTCAGATGACAAGCCATGGAGCAACACAGAAAGTGTCAGCACAGACCAGTGGCCACTTTTGGGGGACAGGGCTGTGATTTTGATGGGACCCCATGGAGGGGCTCCCCGGGGACATTGGGCAAGTTCTAGACCTGGGAAGAGATTTCACAGCTGTTTTGCCTTATCATGAGTCTGTAGTTTACTGAGATTGTCTGTATCTGTGTTTAGTTTGCAATTTAAAATTTAAAAGTATAGCCGGTCATGGTGGCACATGCCTGTAATCCCAGCACTCGGGAGGCTGAGGCAGGAAGATTGCTGCAAGTTCGAGGCCAGCCTGGGCTACAAAGTGAGTTTGAGGCCAGTCTGAACTGCATAGTGAAACCCTGTCTCAAAAAAAAAAAATTTTTTTTTTAAATATAGCCAAGGGCAACCCATTCGGGACTCCTCCTGTCTCTCAGGAGCTATTCCTATTCCCCATTCCTATTCTCCAATAAATTTTCCTACTCTTCAAAAAAAAAAAAAAATATATATATATATATATAGCAGAGCATGCTCATGCACACCTGTAATCCCAGCAATCTGGGAAGCTGAGGCAGGAGGATTACAATTTTGAGCCCAGCCTGGGCAATTTAGTGATTAGCAAGACGTTGTCTCAAAATAAAATATAAAACAAGGGCTGGGAATGTAGCTCAGTGTGATCCCATCCCAAGTACTGACAAAATAAAATTGCATCTCCAAACACAAACCCTTCCTATCCCTGCTCTTTTCCTCCATAGCCTATTTTGAATCTACCATGTGTCATACATAGTCACTCACTTCCGGTGGGTTTTGTTCAGCCCCCTCTGCAGAAGGCAGGGTTTCTGTCTGCTGTGTCTCCACTGCCCACCACAGTACCTAGCATGCAGTGGGACACTGTTCTGGAGCGAAGGAGCCCGGGGAGGAAGAGGTGCCCCTGGCACCTTCTACCTGGTACAGTGCTGGTGGGGGGCCCTACCCAGGTGTCACAGCCAAGATGCTGGTGCCTGGACAGGACAGCTCTCCTTACGGAGTGGGCCTGGGTGACACTTGGCCCTGCACAACCCAGGTGTGCCACAAGTGACCTGGAGAGCCACTGAACAGAAGGACAGGACAGGCAGCCACAGGCTCTATAACCAACCCCCAAGCAGCAGGGCTCCGTGACGCACCCTGGAGTCTCCACAGAGCCTATGAGTCCCTGTGCAGGTCCCGATGTGTTTTCCCCATGCCAAACCGGTCAGTATTTTACAGTGTCCCCCCAAAGCACCCCAACTGTAAATTAGAGGCCTCGGACAACCTCAGTCATTTGAAATTTGCTTCAGAGCCTTCCAAGGCCTGTACCTCACCGCCAGGCCCCACCTGGCTCTCCTCGCCCAGCTCGGGCTCTGGCTCCCTCTGCCCCTGCTCTGCTGGCCAGGAAGCCCTCTCTCCTCCTCAAGCCCTGCTCCCTCTCCCACCTCACTTTCCTTCCACATAGAGAATCTCTGCTCCGTGCCAGGCCCCTCTAGTCCCCAGAGCAACACAGACCAGAAGAGCACAGCCCCGCGGAGCTCCAGGCAAGCTGGGAAGAACTGAGACAGGCAGGTCCGTCTACTTCCGTTTACCCTCACAGGGCCTCTGGGGCTCGGGTGCTAAGGCAAACAGTTCATCGCTATTAATTCACCCCATCCTCTTGAGAACCCCACAAGGCAGTTCGATTATCTGCAAACTAAGGTGCAGAGTCCAATGTCACCAATCCAGCAACTGGCAGAGCCGGGCTTTGAAGCCAGGCGCTCTGGCTATGAGCCCATTCTCACTGCCATGGCTCAGGACACAGAGAAGAAGCTGTTGGAGTTGGGGTGGGGGTGGTGACTGCACCTGCTGGGGTGGGGTCAGGGGAGGCATCATGGGGGAGGGGATGACTGCACTGCACAGTCAGGGAGGGGCCAGTGGGTCTCAGCAGAGCAGAGGACAGCTGCCCAGTAGCCACGTCTGCAGAGGCCATCTCGGCTCTACTGGGGTGCAGAGGGGTGCTGTGGGGGCCACAGGCATGGATCACTGCAAACAGCAGCCTGAGTTTAGTTTCGTGGGCAGTGGCGGTGTGGAGTGACATGGTGGCTACTCCTGGGGAGGCTGGAGGGAGGAAGGAAGGGCTGGCAGGGGTGACCACAGCCTAGGGCCTGACGCCCCTCTGTGGGTAAGAGTCCTTCTCTTCCTAGCTCTCTCACTCACTTGGGAATCGTGGGCAGTGACTGGGTCTTTGAGACTCAGTTTCCTCCTCTGTAAATGGGGTAGAAATGGCCGCAGCCTTCGAGGCTTGCTGGAGGCCAATCAAGCTGCCGCAGGGAAGGTGCCCAGCACAGCGTGGCCCTGGCAGGTGCCAGAAGGGTGGCCATTTTATTGTATTGATGAGGCCAGGTGGGGGTGAGGAAGTCGCCCTGGAAGGGACTGAGAGCCGAGCCCTTGATCTCCTCGGAATGCAGCGCACTGGCCCAGTGGACCCCCGTCCTCAGACACCGCCACTCACCACCACCTCCAGGTCCGAGTTCAGGTGCCGCTGGGTGTCTGACATCTGCACTAAGATCTCACCTGCAGGCAGAGGCAGCAGCAGCTTCAGTGTGGGGAGGCCGCCCACCACCCCTTTCCCCCTAGAAGCCAGGTCTGAGGCTGGATGTCAGGACCAAAGTCCGGGAATTTCCCCTCTGGCTTTGGGGACCCCCAGGCTTATCCCAGCCTGGGTACGGCCCTGTGGGGAGTGGTGGGGAGGGGCCTGGCTCCGGGCCTGTGTTGGGGTGGGGGTGAGGCATGGCTAGGGGGCGAGTGTGCCAAAGGAACCCCCTCTGGACCCCAAGAATGGGCAAAGACAGAACCCAGGCCTGGGAGTGGAGGCCTGGTGGGAGGACAGCTGGGAGGAGTGACCCCTACCCTACCCAAGATGAGGGGGTACAGTGGAGGGAGAGTGCTTCACCCAGAATCTGCGAGGTGGAACTCTGCAGGGCCTGCTCCCCAATTTTCTGGATGGCACTGAAGTACACCTCGGCCGCCTCGGACAGAGCTGCAGGAGAGAAGGGACAGTCCAGCCTTGGCCCCCTGCATCCGTCCCCACCCTCTGGAGGGCCCTGCTTTGGGCAGAGAGTGTGCACAGGGGACACTGTGAGGCCTGGAGTAGATGTGTGAGTAGGTGTGCCTGGTTGTCGTGTGTGTCTGTCCTGGGTGGGGTGTGGCATCTGTGTGTGAACACGTGGAGTGTGGGGACAGGGCTGGGGATGAATAGTGGGACAGGGAGCAGGCAGGGAAAGCAGGCCTTGACTCCGAGGTCCTAAGAGGGAGGGAGAGGTTGGTGGCCCTCACTTTGGTGTTGACTGGTGCTGGTGGCAGAAGGTGTGGGAAACTATGGTGGCTACAGCACGGAGGGCAAAGGGGTGCCGATCTCATGGGATAATGCAGAATGTGCCCCCGAGGAATCCAGCATGGGCTGGCGTAGGCTAGGAGCAGAGGTAGCCCTGGGGCTGGGGTGGGTTCTGAGGGTGGTGTCCAGGTGACAGCAATGCCTGTGTGTCAGGGCGTACACTCAGCTGTGTGGGATCTGCAGCACCTCGTGCTGAATCAAGACATCTGGGGCATGTGGGGGCACTGGGGCGTGGGAGGGTGTGGATGGGATGGGGTTGAGGCTGCATGGGCACAGGAGGCGCACGCATACGAGGTGATGGGGTGGGTGGGAGGACAGGGGCTGATGTCCCAGGTCTGGTGTGGGCTCAAGCACTGGAGATGGTACGGGGGGCAAGGCTGAGGGGCTGGGCACCAAGCTGGGCACTCACCGTGAAAGGCCCGGAGGTAGTTGTTGCCCAGATACACCAGGTTTTCCAGGGCAGGGTTAAACTGCTCCATGATGCTCTGGACCCAAGGACGAGGGGGGCCGGGCATGGAGACAGGAGAAGAAGGGACAATGGACAGAGGCACCAGCTCCACGGGGAGACTCCAGATCCTGGGTGCCCACCCTGAACCCAGGGGAAACCTGGAATCCTGCTCTTGGCTGCAGGGTCTTGGAGGTCATCTTTTGGGGCCTTGATCCAGGCCAGGGTCCCCTTGTGTCCATCTGCTACTCACACAGCTGTCTGGCAGAGCTGGATGCCCCCCGAGGTGGGACACCTCCAAGGACACCTCCTCCTCCCCTGCTGGCTATGGCCTGCCCTGACCTGCATCCAAGCCTCTCTGGGCTGGACACACAGGGCTGTGACAGCCACCTCAGGGGTGGGAGCAGGTCTTGCCCTTGTCAAAGAAGAGACCCCTAGGAACAGGGCTGGGACTGGGTTGCTATGGGCCACCCTGGGCTGTGGCCCGTTGGAGAGCACCCTGCCGGGTGGAGACGGCCCTGGACTTGGACTTGGAATTGGGTCTTGATTCAAATCCCAGCAGCACCTCTTCCTCCCTTTGACCTTGAATGAGCTCTGTGGTCTCGGTTTTCTTATCTATCAAAGAGCGGTTACTTTCTATTTCACAGGGATGGTGAGATGCGGCTTATATGAAAGCTGCTGCATAAAAGAGGTGCTCAATAAATGTCCATGGTCACTGCAGCAAGTCCTCTGCAGGAAGCTGGGGGAGGGACTCAGAAATGAGAGGGAGGGAGGGAGTCCCCACTCCCCATTTCCACGCTGGGCCTTCAACTTGGGACTCCCACCTCAGGACTCGGCAACAGCCACCTAAGCCCCGGCCCCAGGCCCCGTCCTGCCCTGTGGGGAGCAGGAAGTAGGGTCTTGTTGAGTGTGTGGCTTGACTGTTCCCTGCCACCCCCACTTCCGAGCCCATGGCTTGGCCCAGCCTGGCTCCGGCCTCCTTCCCAGAACCTGCGGCCCTCGTCCGCCCTCTATTCTCAGGGCAGGCAGGACCTCCACGCACTGGCCTTGCGCTCACCTTGTAGATGGCCATGGTGGACCTGTAGAACTGGTCCATCTCGGGTGCCATGGGGCGGCCACGTGGGTACTGGGCAGGAAGCGGATGGCAGGAGCGGGGCTGGGCAGCCCGGGGTCAGTCTCTGCAGTGCCCGGTGCTCAGCAGGCAGTGAGCAGGCTGCAGAGTGGGAGCTGCAGACCAGGAGGCCTTGGAGGAGGTGGCCGCTTAATTATTCACCAGCAGGGATGTCAATGCGATCCGGGGCGTAACCAGAGCCAGCGGGAAAGGCATCCTGTGACGCAGGCGGGTTCATGTGACCTGCCCTTCAATTATTTACCCCTATAAGTGTGGGCAGGTGGGCAGCCAGATGGGCCACTCTCCCAGGCCACCTCGTCTTCACCGAGCCCTGTCCTGGCACTGGTCACTACCAGGAATTGTCCACTCTATGGGGCTGGAGTGCTCGATGCCCTCACCCTAGGTTCTCCAAAGCAGCCCTGGGGCTAGACGCACCCACGGTAGACACGCTGCTATCCTCAGACCTCATCTCTGCCCTGGGCCCCCAAGACCCATGCCTGGGGGAGGGCGCTATACCCCCGTGGCCCCTACATCCACTCCTGCCCACCCAGGTCCTCTGAATGCCAAACAGAGTGGGGTGCTGACCTAAGGACAGACCACGCCCCTGGTCACTGAGGGGCCCTGCCTTCGATGTCACCCCAACTCAGATGGGCTCTCCTCCACCCCCACGGGTCCCTGCCTGGGGCAGGTGGGCCTGCTGCTGCCTCTAGACACCCCACTGGCCTGTTCTGCAGAGGCCTAGAAAGGAGGTGTCCCTGCCCTGGCAGCCAGGGCCACAGGGCACAGGAAGAGGCCAGATCATGGCCGAGAGCTGGGGGTGGGGGACCTTGATGCACACAACACAGGCAGACTGGAGTCCAAACCATTTATTTCACAGTTTCAGGCCCCTCCATCCCCCCACAAACACTTCTGTAGGGAAGATTAAGTGAACTCACAGGGGTGACCTTTGAGAGCAGGGAGGACTTAGGGTGGGGCAGCTCCAGGGGTGGAGTGGCCAGATGTGCAAAGGAGCAAAGTCGAATGGGGCGCCCCGCTCCCAGAGCCTGAGTTTCCCCTGTGGATGGAGTGGGAGACGCCCTCAGGGAGAGGGTGAAGTCAGTGGGCTGTGCCCACTGGGAAACCTGGGGTCCCTTGAGGTCTGGAGGCTGCAGGGTGCACTGGGCACCTTAGTGTTGTAGCTGAGGGGGCGCAGGGCCACTGGTCATTTGTCTCTTAGGGAAAGGGCTGAGGCCTCTGAGCACGCAGCCTGCTGTGACAAAGGTGCCAAAGGTGGGTAGGAGAGGGACCAGCCTCAGGCGGAAGCTGCGTGGCCCCGGGGCCCAGTCTGCCCATGGACGCGGAGCTGCCTGGCCCTGGCTCTGCCCAGTGGCGGGGGCCTCCCTGCAGGGAAGGGAGGAGCTCAAGGTGAGAGCAGCAGCTGGACCAGCTTCTGAAACTGCTCTCGGTGCTGATAGATGTAGACCTCCGTCTCCCAGAGCATGTTCACCAGCACTGCGTCGTTGACCTCATCCAGCATGATGTCCATCCCCAGTGGGGGGTTCAATCTGTCCAGACCAAGGAGGAGGGGTCACCCAGGTAGGGTGGGGACAAGAGCTAGGACGGGGTGGGCTCAGGGAACACAGCAGCCCCTGGGAAGGGAAGGTCCATGCTGAGGGCTGAGGGTTGATGGGTCCCGCCAGGCCGGGGTGGCGGTGTGGTGGGGGTCCTCGCCTCACCTGAAGTACTGGATTCCCACCATCTCACACCAGGCCCGGGCCCGGTCCACAGCCCGCCCATCGGGATCCGTGCACTGGGGAGAAGCAGCCTCCGTGAGCCCAGCCCACAGCACCCGGCACTGCTGCCCATCCTGGAGTCCTGTGCAGCCCCGCCCCGGAGACCCCCGGGCTGCAGCACCCATCAGCAGAAGGCCTTGGGGACCCTCAGCCTCAGGGACCGGCCCAGCTGTGCAGTGAAGGGCAGGGGTTTCACGTGTGGCTCAACAGTCTGTCTGGGGTCACCAAATGGCAGTGGGGTCAGCAGCTGAGTGGATCTCCGTCCCCTCCCCCGGTAGCTTTTGTCCCTGTATACTCCGGGCTTCTATACCAAGCTCTTTGTAGAAAAGGCTCCCCAGCTAGAGGACACCTGAATACACACACTGTGGCAGCAGGGGGCTAGGGGCGTCACTGAGATGCTGTACTGGGGACCCGCCCCCTGCAGCTGCCTAAGGAGGCTGGGCAGATCTAGACCCAACCGCAGGGAGAGGCCGGAGGGGTCAGTCCTGGCTAGAGACCCCGAGGGAAGCAGGCTGGAGGAAGGGCCCAGACTCACACAGTCCACCACCATCTTGCCCAGTTCCTTGGCCCCAAAAACAGTCTTGGCCAGTTCCCAGGGGTTGCTGGGGCGGAAGACATCCACACAGGTCACAGGCACCTGAGGAGACCGCCCTGTCCCCAGAGAGACCACGATGGAGAGTTTTTTCACCTTGTCACCCTGACCCTGTGGGGATGAGGACAGGAGTAGCTGAAGGGGACCTGCCACAAGTGGGGGCACCCAGGGGAGTCAGAGAGAGGCCAGGGCTGGGTGCTGGGGGCACCACGGAGGGGGAAGAGGCCAGAGGACCAGGGCACACCTGGGTATACCTGGGCATTATTCCTGGCCAGCCCCTGTGGGTGGGGTCTGGCTGTGCCCGAGCAGCAACCCCTAACCCCCTTCCACAAGGGCTGCTGCGGTGTCACCCCAATCTAGGACAGCCCTGTGCGTACCAACAAGGCCTCACCCCCGCCAGCGGCACGTGCTCCTGCCAGCCCGTGGGCTGCGGCACGATTCCATGTCAGGCCAGGGAAGGGGGGGCAGGGATCGTTTCTTGGTCTCTGCTGTTTACAGGTGTTCACACCATTATCTCATTAATCCTCCAGGCAGTGTGCAGAAAGGGTGTGGCCACCCTGCCACACACCAGGACTCCTGGCCAGCTGGCACAGACAGGGAAGAGGTCTCCCCCAGCCACTGTGGGATGTGGTGGCTGAGACTTGAACCCAGGATCCAGAGTGCCACCTGGCATTTGTTCAACAAACGCTGCCGCTGATTTGCTGGGTGACCTTGGTAATCTTGCTGGGTGGTCCACTCTGGGACCCAGGCTCCTCGAGCTTAACAGGACTTCAACTGAACAGACTTAGGTCTGAACCCTTCAGGACGCCCACCCTGCCAGTACTTCCCAGGCCACGGCCACCGAGTCTTCACAGCACCCAGGGCAGGCGCTGTCCCTGCCCCCACTCGGCAGCTGAAGTGAGGGACAGACCAGGCAGGCTGCCTCCCCCAGCAGGGGGCCACTGACTCTGCACCACCCTGTTCCCAAGGGCCTCAGGATGGGTCCCCAGGCCTCGGAGCAAAGGCCCCCTCCTCCTGGCCTTGCATAGCTCCTGGGGACACTAAGAGACCGTGTCCCTGCCAGAGCAGACTCTGGGCAAGCAGGTGCTGTGAACCCATCCCAGCTCTCTGGCACGCAGTGCAGATGGGGCCTGGACTCCCAGCACCCGCTGGGATCGAGGGGTACAGAGGGTGTTGGCTGCAGCACTAGACAAGTGTGTGCCACCCATGCTGTCCTGGGTGACTGTCTGCAGCACACACGCACACCCAGCTCCTCAACCGACGCGGCTCTCACCTTGCGGATCAGGTCCTGGTTGTACTCATGGATCTCGGTCATGGCATCCAGCGTGGGGTTGTTGGCCAGCAGCCCACCATCCAGGAAGCGCCCATTGGGCCGGAAGTAGGTGGGGGCTGCTCCGCTGCTCCGGGCCGCCCGCCACACCAGCTGCTCTGGAGTTGGGGGAGGAGGTGGCCCAGTAGCGCAGGGGACTGGTATAAGACTTTGCACTTCAGATCCCAGGGTATGCTTTGAGGGGCAGTGCAGGAAGACAGAAAGTCTGGGAACTCTTCTTTTTTTGGCAGTACTGGGAATTGAACTCAGGGCTTTCACACTGAGCTACATCCCCTAGTGCTTTCTTATTTTGGGTCAGGGTCTCACTAAGTTGCTAAGTTGCCTGGGCTGGGCTCAGACTTTCAATCCTCCTGCCTCAGCCTCCCAGAGTGCTGGGGTTGCAGGTGTGCCCCACCACGCCTGGCTAGTCTGGGAACTCTTCAGAAGCAGGCCCCCTGAGCCGTGCCACTGAGGCCCTCTGTCCTTTGGAAGGGAGAGTACCCTGAGGACCTCCTCAAAGCCCAAGGCCCCCATCAATGTCTGCCCTCAGTCATCTGACATCAGGGCAATTTGGAGGGCCAAGGGTAACCGATGTCAAGCCTGTAACTCCCGCCCACTACCCACAGCGCCCGGGCCAGTTGCTTCCCACAGATGCATGGAACATGGTTTTCACCTGAGGGCTGAGCTGGAGGCTTTAGGTTAACATTCTGGCTGAAGCGAGGCTCTCGGACGGCCTCTGGGGCCTCATAATTGCGGAAGAGGTGGAGCTCAGCCGGCTGCCGGTCAGACAGTGTCCCGGTCAGCATCACCCTGGGGACAGCAAGGAAGGAGGGTAGCTGACCCACACACGCGGCCACCTTCCTCCTCACCCAGCACTCTCGACCTGTCCCACAGAGCCCCAAATCCTGCAGTTCTGGGGGTGGCAAAGTGGAAAGTATCTTGGCCTAGCTCAGGCAACATGGCAAACTTTGCTCTCATGCTGACGGGCTTACAGCTCCTCAGTGATCCCTTCTGGGAATTCACCCTCAAGGCTGCCACACGTGGGGACACGGGCAGCATGTGCTACTGAAGCAAATGACCGGGAGCAGCTGCAGTGTCTGCCAGTGGACAGTCCAGTGGTATGCAGCTGCCCACCCTGTCCACACGCTGTGTCTTGAAGAGTGACCCAGGCCAGGTGGTATTTTTGTCAGTGGGGTGGGAAGAAGACGTATGTTTATGCAGGGTGAGCAAGGTCCGGACACTGTATTCACCAGGCCATGTGTATTTCAGCGCTCTGAAAGGACCCTTTTAGATAGTGAGCTGCCTTTGGGGATGGGGACTGCTCGGTGGCTGCAGCTCCGGGTGGGACGGGAGATTTCTGTCTATGTGACCTTTGATACCTTTCCTGTCTTCTGCCATGTGAGTCACCAGCCTATTAAAGGTTCCTACTTATCTTGAGAGATACAGACACCCTAAACACTGCTGGTGCGGCCCCTTGGAAGCCACATGCATCAAAATCCTCACAACTGTCTTGGCTCCTGATCTGAGAACTCCATCTCTGAATAATCTTAAATAAAATGAAAGATTATTGTATAAGGCTATTCACTGCAATGTAATTTATTACCGTGAAAAATCTAACTGGAACAACAGAAGGGGTAAACAATACCATATTCTGCAGCTGATCAAAGTTATGCTGACAGGGAGTTCAGAGTAACATGGAGTTATCCGTTAAATGGTAAAAAAAAAAAAAAAAAAAAAAAAAAAAAAAAAAGCCGGGTGTGGTGGCACATGCCTATAATCCCAGCACTCAGGAGGCTGAGGCAGGAGGATCACCATGAGTTCGAGGCCAGCCCAGACTATATAGTGAGTTCAAGGACAGCCTGGACTATTTAGTGAGAGCCTGTCCCAAAAAAAAGGAAAAACTCCATGGAAGAAAAAAAAAAGGGAAGCTGAGTGAGGAGGATTAGAAGTCTGAGGCCAGCCTAGGTGCTTATTGAGATCTTGTTTCAAAATAAACATTCGTGAAAAGGGCTGCTTGGTGGCAGAGCACTTGCCCAGCATGTGTGAATCCCTGCGTTCAATCCCCACCCCCAATCCAAACATTCAAAAAGACCAACAAATTCTATGCAGGGTACATGCGAAGAAATCCTTATCTAGATATAGCACAGTGTAAATGTAGAGATCGAAGCAATAAACAAAGGCGTCCAGAGTGCAGAGGCCCATCACCGGGAAAGGAGATCCTGATTAAATGGAGTTTAGGTGCAACAACAAAATTAAGAGATGGTAGAATGGTATTTTACATATTCGAGAGAAAATCAAAATCGCCAGGCTAGAATTTTATAGTCAGCATGATAAGAGCGAAATAAAACGATTTTCAAGCTATGATGTGAAATTAGGTTATTTTCAAACAATTCTGCTAGTGGAGAATTTACCAACAGCAGACCCGCCCTAAGGGAAAGTCAAAAGAATGCACTAGAGGCAGAAGGAAAAGGACCAGGCCGGGCGTTTAATATGCAAGAAGAGTGCAGAGTGAAGAATTCACACACGTGCGCACGCACACACACCCAGGAGTCAGCTTGTACCGGCTTACAGGACCTACTGGCAAATCTCACAAGCTGGCTGTTAAACTGTTGGTAGCCTGAAACTGGCGGTGGGGGAGATATTCCTACCAGGGGAACTGGTAAACACTACAAATCAGGGCTTCCCCTGAGATATGGTTTCCATCACAGAAGATCTTACCAGATGGCTCTAAATGAGTACTAGATTAAAAAACAATCATGTCCAAGAGAGGCTTAAAAAACAAGGCAGGTTTAAAATACAGAAAAACAATTACTGATAGGATGGAAGAAGGCATAAGGCTAAGTGTTTTAACTTAATGCTAGATTATCTGAGAATAGGGTAACGCTATCAACTAAATGTAGGCTGTTTAGAGTTAAGCATGTGGGCTGCGGGTGGAGCTCAGTGGGAGAGCACTTGAGCCCTGGGTTCATTCCCAGCACCACACGTGTGCGCAGGGGAGCCAGGTCTAAGACACAACGGTTTGGGGGGCTGACTTAGCGGGTGAACACAGAGGCGAACATGCCCAAAGCAGCTGGTACAACCACGCTAGGACTGGATGGAATGGACTTTCAGGCAAAAAACATTCCTAGGGATGAAGAGGGACGCTTCATAATAATAAAAGATTCCAAACCCCAGAAAGATACATAAAAATTAAATTTATATGCAATTAGTAGCACAGTATCAAACTAATAAAGTAAAAAGTGACAAAACAGCAAAAAAGCAACAAAATCCCCACACTCTCAGTCTCAGTAATTGATAGAAAAATCTTTTTTATGCGTTGTGCTCTCACTACTTTCAATAATGATACACAGTGTAATGACTACTGTTATTCTCATTATTTGATTATGGAATTTTGTTTTCTTTTTTTGTAAAATTAAAAAATTAAAAATAATTGATAGAAGAAATGAATGAAATCAGTAAGGACACGGAAGATTTGGAAGTTTTAAATAACATTCCTTGCCAACGTGGCTTAATAGGCATATACAGAACTTAGCACCCAATGAAGGCAGAATCCATATTCTTTTTTTTTTTTTTTTTTTTGTGGGTACCGGGAGGTCGACCTCAGGACCTCACGCGCCAGCAGGCGCCCGTGCCGCTGAGCGATATCACCGGCCCCTTTTTCGTATGTGGGTTCCGGGAGTCGAACTCGGGCCCTCGCGCTTGCCAGGCAGGCGCTTACACCGCTGAGCCATCTCACCGGCCCCCAGAATCCATAGTCTTTTAAACTAAGTATTCACAAAAACTAACTGAAAAGGGCCACTAATCAGGTCTCGGCGAGTTTTTTTTTTTTTTTTTTTTTTTTTTGTGGGTACCGGGGGGTCGACCTCAGGACCTCGTGCGCCAGCAGGCGCCCGTGCCGCTGAGCGATATCACCGGCCCCTTTTTCGTATGTGGGTTCCGGGAGTCGAACTCGGGCCCTCGCACTTGCAAGGCAGGCGCTTACGCCGCTGAGCCATCTCACCGGCCCTCTCGGCGAGTTTTAAAAGATCCAAATCATGTTCTCTGGTTATAGTAATTAACAACAAGATAACTAGAAAATGTCTTTAGTTTAGAAACTGAAAAATGCATTTTTAGTAATCTATGGTTAAAAAAAGAAATTATAATGAAAATTAGAAAATCTTTTGAACTGAATGGTAATAAATACGCATATAGGATGTAATCGAAGCAGTATTTAGGGGAAATGTTCAGATTTATATATACTATACAGACCCCTTGTCTGTAGTTTGCTTTCTGTGGTTTCAGTTGCCCGTGGTCAACCATGGTCTAAAAATATTAAAATAAACAATTCCTAAGATTTGAGCTGCGTGCTATTCAGAGTAGCAAGATAAATCGTGAGCTGGCCTGCTCCCTCCCAGGGTACCCACCACCCGGCTCAGTCATCAGACTGGCTGTCCTGCTGTCCTGGCTGCCATTAGACTGACTGTGGGTACCGTCCAGTTTCAGACATCCTGAGGTCCGGAAACCTATATCCCTGTGGATGAGGGGAACTAGTGTCCACACATTCACACACAGACACACACACTCACACACGCAACTCACGCACATTGTATAGAGCAGAAGAAGAAAATCAATGAGCAAAACATTTTATTTCAAGAAGTTAAAAAAAGCACCAGAGCTGGGTATGGTGGTGCACACCTGCAGTCCCATCCCTTCTGGGGCTGAGGCGTGGGAGCAAAAGTTTGAGCCCAGCCTGGGCAACTTAGAGACTTAACAAGAGAGACCCTGTCTCGAAACAAAAAATACAGAAGGGCTGAGGATGTACCTCAGTGTGAAGGCCCTGGGTTCAATCCCTAGTTCAGCAAAACAAACGAAGGAACAAAAAGAACCCTAAAAAGAACAATTACATAAGGAGTGTCACGGCTTGTATCTGAGATGTTCTCCCCACAGCCTCAGGTACTCATGGGCAGGGCTCCTGGAGGTGACTGGATTATGGGGCTCACAGATGATTTGTCAGGAGGCAGACCTGGCCAGAAGAGGCGGTCCCTGGGGTGTCTGCCCTCCCAGCTCTGCCCTCCCCTCTCTGCTTCCCAGCCTGAGCTGCTTTCCTCCGCCTAAGCCCCTCCACCATGCTGCCAACCACACAAGGATTGAAACTTCTAAAACGTGAGTCAAAATAAAGTTCTCCTCCTTTACATTGTATCAGGTACTTGTCCCAACAATGAGAAAGTGACTAAGATAAGGGGTAGATATAAGACAAATTAATGAGACAGAAGGCAAACAAGAGTCAGTAAGTAGCAACAGCTAATGTTCTGAAAGGCTAATCCATCTGAAAATCCTGTGGCAAGACTGATACAGGGGAGAAGGGGTGCAAGACTGGGGAATAACAGGGTGCTGCAGACCCTAGAAAGATAGTAAGAGAACACTTTGAACAAATCTATGCCAATAACTTTGAGGATTTCTGTCAAATGGACACATTCCTAGAAAAACATAACCAAAACTAACTCAAGACTTGGAGAAACCCTGTCCTCACAACTATTAAAGAAATTAATTAAATTATCAAAATCTTCCCCTTAAGCAACCTCCAGGCCTAGATAATTTTCTTGCCAAAGTCCACCAAACATCCAAGGAAGAAATAAAGTTACTATTGTACTAACTCCTCCAGAAAACAGAGAAAGAGGAAACACACCCTCAAAACCAAACCCACAAAGACTGGGTCAAGTTCACGCATGAACAGGGAAGTAAAACTCCTAACCAAAATATTAGCAAACAGAACGCATCAGAAGTTGCTCTACAAAGGGCACCAGGAAGTGACAGCAGCATGAACAGATATTTGCACACCTGTGCTCACGGCAGCATTACTCACAACAGCCAAAAGGTGGAAGGGACCCAGGTGTCCATTGAAGGCCGGATAGATACACAAAACTATCTATCCATGCAATGGGTACAGATCAGCCTTAAAAAGGGAGGCGACTCTGACACTTGCTACAGCACGGATGAACCTGGCATGATGCTAAGTACCGTGGTGCCTCGGTTCACGAACTTCTTTCTACAATTCTGGTTGCAAACCAAATTGGACGAGAACCAAATCAACTTTTCCAATAAGGTCACTATTGAACCTAACCACTGAATTTGATTTGGTTCTTGTCCAATTCGGTTTGTAACCAGAACTCTGGAAAGAATTTAGTTTGTGAACTGAGGCACCACTGTAAAACAAGCTCTGCTTCCTCAGGGACTCAGTGATTTTGCACCTAGATGCATGCCCAGGAGAAATTCATGCACACGAGCGCCACAAAACAGGCACAGCCAGGCATGGTGGTACACACCTGTAACCCCAGCACTCTGGGAGGCTGAGGCAGGAGGATTGCAAGTTTGAGCCCAGCCTGGGCAACTTAGCAATTTAGCAAGACCCTGTCTCAAAATAAAAAAATAATAAAACAGGGCTGAGGGTATAGCTCAGAGAAGGCCTGGGTTCAATCCCTCGTACTGTACAAAAAAGAAAGCAAACTCAAGTGTTCTACACAGGACTCCTGCAAAACCCAAACGAGACGGCCTGAACGTCCATCACGGGTGCTTGGAGAAGCCAACCTCGGGGCCTGTGGACAAGAAAGACTCCACCAAAGGGAGGACACTGAGTGACACAGCAGGAAGGACACTGACAAGCGTGACACGGTGGGAAAGAGATGGCACAAACCGATTCCGTCCATGCCCAGAGTGACAGACCTAAGCCACGCTGTTCCTGGTACATCTACGGGGAAACAAACAGTCCAGAAAAGCCAGGAGTCTGCTCCGCGCTTCAGGAGAGCTGCTGCCCTGGGTGCGGGGGACGGAGTTGCGACAGGGTGGGGCTCTGAGCTGGTTTCAGGCTTATGTGGCTGTTTTCTTTGTAAGTATTCACTAATCTGCGCATGTACTATTTTTTTTTTTAAGAGATCTCACTATGTAGTTCAGGCTGGCCTTGAACTTGCAGCGATCCTCCTGCCTCAGTATCCCCAGCGCTGGGATTACAGGCATGCGCTACCACACCCAGCTTTGTATACGTACTTCAAAGAATACATGCTCCATTTCACCATCAGAAAAAATATCTAGGATAAGATTTCTAAAATATTTTTTTAAATTATCTGTTTAGGGGCCGGTGAGATGGCTCAGCGGCATAAGCGCCTGCCTGGCAAGCGCGAGGGCCCGAGTTCGACTCCCGGAACCCACATACGAAAAAGGGGCCGGTGATATCGCTCAGTGGCACGGGCGCCTGCTGGCGCGCGAGGTCCTGAGGCCGACCCCCGGTACCCACAAAAAAAAAAAAAAAAAGAAAAAAAAAGAAAAAGGGGCCGGTGATATCGCTCAGCGGCACGGGTGCCTCCTGGCGCACGAGGTCCTGAGGTCGACCCCCCCATTACCCACAAAAAAAAAAAAAATAAATAAAAATAAATTATCTGTTTAATAAGCTTTTCTTTTTCACTTTCCGTATTTTCCAATTTTTCTTAAAAGACTGTTTTTTCCTAAAATGGAAAAAAAATAAAAGCTTTCTTACGATTTCGATTCCCAGTACCTGCCCCCCCCAAAAAAAGGCTGTCTGACGAAAACAGCCCTATTATCCTCCTGGCCCTCGGTGGGCTTGGCTCACACTGCAGGCCACCCTCCCTGACCACCTCGTCCTGGGTCCTCTCCCTCCTCTCGACCCCAGGCAGTCAGCCCACGGACCCTGCCTGAGGCTGCTCTGCGGCAGGCCAGCACCTCCACAGGCTCGCATGGGGTGGGCACCCTGCAGAGAAGGGCTGTGCTGCCACTTCTCTGTGCTGTGCCAGAACCTCCTAGCACAGCAGCCCTGGCTGCCTGGGGTCCTGATGGCTGGGCTTTGTGCAGCTCCCAGCCTTTCATCTGCCAGCTGCCCCCCCACAGGACAGGGAGGGCCCAATGTGAGCTGGACACAAACAGCCCTGGCCAGGCTGAGTGGGTGGCGACAGCATCAGGCAAATGTCAGCACTGACTGCTGCCTTTACGGGTGTGGCCACGGACACACATGCACCCTCACCCTGAGAATGAGATGCTACCGCTCCAGGCCTCAGGAGGCTGTGCGGACCGAGCGAAGCTTCTGCCAGCACAAAGGCTGAGCTCCTGGGAATCAGCATTTGTGGATGTGGGGACCCCCCCCCCACACACACCAAGGAGAGGATGCCCAGAATACCCCCCACCCCCCCAGGTGCGCTGAGCTCATAGAAGGGGGTCTGGATCTGACAGCTGCCCGAGTGACAACCCTTTCTCCAGCCTGGGATGACCCTTCTGGGGTGTGGGCCCGCAAACCAACACCTGGTGTCCACATGACTCGCTGCTCTAAGCCTGGCCTGACTTGCACAAGTTCAAGTTTGTCTGTCTTAAATTACAGACAAGGGTGCCAGGTGTGGTTGCACATGCCTGTAAGCCCAGCATTCAGGAGGCCGAGGCAGGAGGATCACTGTGTGTTCAAGGCCAGCCTGAACTACATAGACCCTATCTCAAAACACAAAAACAAAAACAAAACAAAAATTACAGGCACCCCCGAAGCTGCCTGATTATGATTTCTCCAGTGCTGTGTGAGGTGTGAGAAGTGGTCACTGTGTAATGTGCAGGGCTGGGGGTGCAGCCTCTATGTAGCCGGCCTCAGAGGAGGGAGGCAGCCCAGGCCCTGGCCGAAGGCAGAGCCAGGCCGGGGGCAGAGCCAGGCCCAAATGAGGGGTCGGCCCTTCATTTGCCCTTGGCTGACAGTTTTGGGCTCTCTGCCCCCCACAGTCCTCCAGAGAAGTCCCCTGTGGAAATGGGGAGCTCTAAGGGTCACCTAGAACAGCATGCACGGTGGGGGTGGGGGTGGGGCTTACTTGGGCTTCTTGACATCTGTCATCTTCGTGTGCTCCCCAAACTCCCGCTTCAGGAACTCCTCCAGAGGCCCCGACTCGTAGGGCCGAGCGCCCCGGAACACCTCGTCCTTCATGCGGAAGTACACGCCACGCATGTAGGCCATGGACTTGCCTAGGAAGAGGAGGGGTTGCCGGGGAGACCAGGGCCACTCAGGGGGCTCCCACAGGGAGGGTCCACTCCGCGCATGAGCCAGCTGCAGGGACATTGGGCCAGCACTGGCTGGAGGCCACAGAGGACAGGGCCATCCAAGGGGTGGACCTTACCTAAACTTCCCGCCCTTCCCTGCCAACTTCCCACACAGGCAGGGGCCCCTTCCACAGCCCCAAGGGTCAGTGCCTAATTCTGGATTCATAATTTTGCATTGTTTTCCTTAAAAAAGGGCCCTGAGAGTATAAAAGTGTGTAAAACCCAGACCCACCCATGTGTCCCAGAAAGGGAGGAAGAGCCCTGTGCGTGTGTGCCGGCCTGGCTGCCTGGGAGCAATGAGTTCCCTGTGCCACGGGTGTGCAAGTGGAGGGCACGAGGTGACTTCCCAACCCCTGCCACAGTGCCTGGGAGGTGAAGACCTCAGAGGAAGAAAACAGTCCCCCAGGGAGGATGTGACTTTTACAGGGAGGCTGGGACTCCAGCCCATGGCGCCCACCAGGACTTTCTGCCTTTCCAGCCCAGGCTCCCAGAAGACCAGGGAGGGTACAGGGTCCCTGAGGCCAGGGGGGAGAGCCACATAGACTCTGGACACCAGCCTGACCATGCCCTGACTCACTGGGTGACCCCCTTCTGGTCCTCAGGGTCCCCAGCTGCTCACCTCACAGGGCTCCAGTGAGAATCCTCAAAATGAGAAGAACCAGTCAACACCCTGCTGCGGGTAACCAAGTCCCCTGTGACTTGCACCCGATGACCCTCCCCTCCCCGACCCCCACAGGGTGCTGCTCTCGGCATACACATCTAGGTCCCTCAGCACCCTGGACTGCCTGGCATGGGCTCCTTACACGGCCCAGCAAACGCCCAGATGCCTGTGTCCCCATCCACTCTGCCTCCCCAGTGCCAGCACGGGCCTCACCCCCAGGCCCCACTGCAATGGCCTCTGAGGGGGGGGACCCTTCCCTGGTACCCCCAGGGCTCTGGATCACCAGGAGCCAGGTTTGGAAAATGCTTTGGAGAAAATGAAATCTGACCAACACTGGGCAAGAGGTCACCAGGCAGGGACGTGGAGGCCAAGGCCAATGCGCAGACGCCATGTGTGCTGAGCTGCTGGCTACCCGGTAAGCCAAGTGCCTTGTCACCTCTCCAAGGCTGGACAGAAGGAAGGGGGGTCAGGGGCCCAAGGCCCGCTGGGCTGGAGTCTGAGGGACAGCTCTGGCCCAAGCAAGTTGGGCCGCCCTTCCCACACAGGGCCTTAACTTCTCCTGGATAAACAAGCGTGTGGACCAGGGCTGTGGCATTCTGGGTTTGGTGGCCTCTCAGTCTCCAGTCGTCCTGCTCCTGCCAACATCCAAGCACTTTTCCCGTGTGCAGTGGGTGGCAAGGCCCACGGTGCTGCCTGGCAGGAGTGTGGAGAGGCAGGGTCCAAACCACTGAGGCCACCTACGCTACCTCTGCCCTCAAGTGTGCGCCTACCGCCCCGTCTTGCTCCTTCCAGCTGGGACCTCAACACCCGCAGCCCCTACAAAGGACAAACAGGCCCTGCCCTAACCCATCACCCACTCTCTCCTTCCCTCCTTCCTTCCCTTTCTTTTTTGAGACAGGGTCTTGCCAGGCTGGTCTTGAACTCGTGGCGATCCTCCTGCTTCAGCCTCCTGAGTGCTGGGATTACAGATGTGCACCACCATGCCCAGCTCCACTGCCCCCTTTCTACAAAGCTCTGCAAACACACTCAGTCCCTTGTGGGCAGATATTACCCCACCCTGCCCTGCCTGCCCCCCAGGGGCTGCACTCACTGTGCAGAATGGCCAGGGCCAGGATGCCCCCTGTGCTGGTTCCCGCCACCCAGTCAAAGAGATCCTTGGTGGCCACGCCCGAGGCCTTCTCGATGGCAATGAGGAGCTGGATGATGACCAGGCCTTTCACACCTCCTCCGTCCAGGCAGAGCAGGTGGTCGTAGCTGCAGTGAGCACAGTGGCAGGAATGAGCAGGGTCCCTTGGCTGCCAGCACTCATGCCCTGCGCTCTCTCGGTCCCTGTCCCGAGCATCTACACTCTGGCCGGTGCATGACAAAGCCATCAGAGCTTGCCATGGACCCTATGCTACGTGCTGTGGGGGTGAAGGAATAAAGCAGTGTATCAGGGGGTGCAAAGGAAAGGATGGCAGGGAGGGGGGCGGGGCGCCTCGGTGAGTAGGTGCTGTGGAACACCCCACGTTGGCCTCCCTGTCCCTGAGGGCAGCAGCCCAATTTGGGTCAATTCTAGGCTTAACCAGCGCAGGTGCCTAACAAAAGCCTGCTGCAAGCAGACTTCCGGGGAGGAAGGGCTGGTTCCGCACAGCCAGGCCAAGACTGGTGGTGCGGGGGTCACGGCCTCCACTCGAGGTGGGAGAGCCAGGGAGGAGGGGCCGGGAGGAAGCGAGGTCTCTGCGGCCGGGAGCAGGACAGCATCACCGGCATTAGCTCTGGACGGACACTGCCTGCTAAGCATACGCCCATCTCCGAGTGAACGAAGGAAGCCTAGGAGTCAGGACTGGTGCAAAATTACACAGCTGGTGACGCAGGGCTGACACTCCAGGTCCTGCCCAGCACAGTCCACAAGGTGGCAGAGCCCGCCAGGTACTGCCCTCCTGGAGGCCCCCAGAGGACACTTGCACAGTACATGCTCAGCCCTGCCTCCGGCCCCTTCTCACCTCTCCATCCCAGCTGAACTCGCTGCTGCAAGAAGCTGGCACCCAGGCCAGCAGGTCCTGCCACATGGCTGCCCCACTCCCTCCTTAGGATGGCTGCCAGCGCCACCATGTAAGCAGTCATTCCCAGTCCCCATCAGGTCTGGCAGTGCCTCGAGGACGGGGCTGGCTCTGCCCTGTGTGGTGTCCAGTGGGCACAGGCAGCCAATTCATGGAGGAGGCCTGTGCATCCCACCTCCAGGGTCTTCTCCTGGGTACCCAGCCGCCTGGCAGCCCAAAGGGTGGCAGGGGAGGCCTGGAAAGCCCTGGCCTGGAAGCCCAGATCAAACAAGCCAGACTCCTGAGAGGTCAGCTGGAGGGTCCAGGGCTCACCCAGTCCTCCTGCAGGTACAGCTGCCTTACCCAGGCCCTGTGGTATGTATTCACGTGCACACACACTTTTGTGAAGGGATACACAAAGCTGCTGGGGCACGGGCGCCTCCTGAGCACACACGATGGGTGACCATGGAAATGAGTGGGTGGCCAAGGGTTCTGACACCTCAGATGGGGGGCGTGTGTCAGAAGTGTGGGATCTGGGAGTAGGAGCTGCCTCTGATATGGGAAGAGCGTTCCCTGCAGGGCGTGTGGCAGAAAGGACATGGATTGCGAAGACCTTGCTCTGAGGCTTGAACAAGTCAGTTAGCTCTCAGGGCCTCAGGCTCTGCATCTGCAAAGCAAGGTTTTTATTCTTCCTGGGAAGCTGCAAGCAAGAACAGTGGGCCGGCAACTCCTTTGTCCCGGAACTGCTGCCTTCAATCAAGGGCAGGCTTGGGCTTATCCCTCTGCCCCTCACTAGGCCTGCCTAGGGGACAGCTTGGAATCTGCAGAGGAAGGTAGGGTGGGGAGGCCAGGTAGAGCACAGCATCTCTCTCCAGAGGGGTCCCAGCGACCATAACTCCTCTACCCCATGCCGAGATCGGGGGGAAGGAGTGGGGCCTAGACCCCCCAGCACTGGTCCTAAGAGCTGCCACTGGCTGTCACAAGTGAAGGAGCCACCACAGTCCCCAGGGACTTGTTCTCTGCCATCAACTGTGTGAACTGCATGATGAGCAGAAGAGCTGCCTTGCAGGGCATGGTAGAAAGCAGGTAAAAGCCCTTGAGCCCACTGGGTAAGGCTTGGCACCCAGGCCCTGCCCTTGCACCACTTACGTCCGCTTCTCGTCCCTCATGGAGTTCAGGATGAAAGGTGGCTTCCGGGCGCGGGAGATGTGCACGAGGTCCTGCAGCTCTGCGAGGCACAGGGCAGGGGCGCTGGGCCAGTGAGTCCCTGACCAGCGTCCCCTGGCTCCCCAGAACAAATCTGGAGCTGAGTAACCACCCCACTACCCTCATATCTGCTCCAAGAGGGGCTCTGTGCTCCAGGATAAAGCTGAGCAGAAGGCCACAGGCCTTTGGGGAAGAGAAGCAGGCTGGGGGTGGGGCTGCCCTAGGAAGTACTCCCAGGCCACCTCCCCAACTCCCAGATCCTCAATGTCCTCCTCCTGAAACCCCAAGCATGAACAGCCCACACATCCCGAGGTCTGCTATACACCAGGCATTCCTCCGTGCATCGGAGCGAACGCTCTAATGACCGCCCTGTTAAGAGTCACTACGCCTAACTGACGGTGGGGCAGGCTCCACAGGGGCTCCAAGAGGTTCAGGACTGTCTGAGGTTACTTAGCCACAAGGGCTGAGTGAGGACATCGCTCATGGCTCAGGGCTGAGCTCCATGAACAAAGGGAGACTGTGCCCATGTCCTGGTCCCCAGGCCGAAAACCTCTTCAGTGGCCTCTGGGCTCAGGCCCATCCCCCTACCCCGCACAGCCTTGCTCTGTGTCCAAGGCCCGCCACACCTACCTTCCTGACAAGCAGTCACGCCAGGTGCCCGGCCCAGCAGGGCCCAACTCTGCCCCAACAGCCCGCCCGCCACTGTGAGGAGGCTAGAAGCAGCGAGGCAGGCAGGCTGCAGGGCAGATTCCCCTGCCAGGCACATAGCCACAGAGTGGGCCCAGAGAGCAGGAGGCCAGCTGGGAGGGGCAGCAGACAGTGCGAGGGAGGGAGTGGGGGGTGCATGTGTCTGCGTGCAGCCAAGAAGCACAGCGGAGGGGACAAAACTACAGCCAGTGCACCACAGCGCTGGGCTCAGGCGTCTCTCTAGGCCTAAGCATTACCCGTCAGCCAATGCGCCCCAGGCCCACTGTCCAGCCTGGCTTGGGTGACTGCCTGCCTGTAAAATGGAAACACAAAGATGGGGGTGGGCAGGGAGAGAGGTGGCTTCTGCTCTGCCTCATGGGAGTGACCCTGGCTGGAGGGGCTGGGGCCTGCATCCTCCGATTTCCCATTTAGGGACCCCACTCCCAAACAACCTCTGTCCCTAGGTAGGTCAGGCCACAGAAAGCCCAGAGCAGCGTCCTTGTGTCCAAGGGCACCAAGAATGCAAATGCTGATTGCTGGGCAACATTCAAAAGCTTACAGTTCCCTGAAGGAGCCAGCAGGGGGCGTGCCAGGCCTCACACCGCCAGATTCAAAGTGAGAGCTGTGAGAGCAGGGACTGGGGCCCTCACAGCACTCCTTACTGCCTCCCCTGAGCTCCCAGGAGATGAGAGACCACGAGAGTGCCCACCTTGTGAGTGTCATGGGAAATGTCCAACCTGAGCCCATGCCCAGGGCATCCTTTATCACCCCACCCTCGGGCCCCGTTTCTTTCCCATGGGGACTGCTCTGGTCCAAGGCCTAGGCACAGCTGGAGAGGAGGGCAGGGGAGGGAGTGGCCTACCTAGGCTGCTTAAGCTGATCGGTGGGGGCTGAGCTCTCTCCAGGGAGCAGGGGTGAGGCGATGCCACAGAGCCGTGCTCTGCGGGGGCCCCTTGGATGGGTGGGAGGCTGCAGGAGGCCCCCACGGTTCTCAGCAGAGTCAAGAACGCCCTCCTGGTGACGACTTTCATGGATTGGGGAGACAGCATAGGACGGAGATGGTGTGAGAGGCCCCTCCCTACACACAGGGACCCCGTCGCGCCGACCCGGTGAGCTGACCAGGTGAGCTGCTTCTCATCTGCTACATTTGTAGCAGCCTCCTGGGCTCTGGGCAGGGGCGGGGGGGCCGAGTGTGGGACATGGCCAGAGGATGAGGGCAGGATCACCCTGCCTGTTTTGGGGGGAATCCTTTCTGTCGTTCTACTCCAGGCAAGGAAGCAGGGCTCCCACCTCCATGGACGGCAGTTCTCAAAATGCCAAGTGGACAGTTCCTTTCAGAGTTTGAAAGGGATGAATCAGCCCGTGGGCGTTCATCCCATTTAATGCATGGGGCAGCACAGGCACACAGCCATATACTCGCACCCGGGCACACCCGCAGTATCCCCCACAGCTCCCCACAACCCTCCAGAGGGGCTCCAGCTTCTGCCAGGAGGACCTGCTGCTTCCAGCTCTGAAGCCAGGCTCGGGGCAAGGGTGTAGCACATGCACATGCGTGTTATGCACAGAGCGCACGCACAGGACTTGTGCAGTGAGGCACATGCAGGAAACTCATGGCTGTCCTGCCACTGCCTACCCTGTCCCCACCTCTCCTGGAAGCCTGAACACCCTGAGGTGGAGTAGGGGTGCATGGAAGAGACCCTGGCTCAGGAAGCCCTGGGTGAACCTGCATCTGCTGCTCAGCACCCCTTTCTCGGGGGAAGGTCACCACCTCTCTGAGTCCCACTGTGCTCCTGCCACTCTCAGCAGGTGGACAGTCCGGCAACTGATGGCTGGGACTTCCCTCCTCCTCAGTGCCTGCACCCCACGCCACCTCCACCCAACCCTGGTCCCGGAGGGCAGAACACATACGTTTGCTGATCTTGGAGGCTATGAAGGCAGGAGTCTCCCCAAAGTCATTCGGAGTGTCCACTTCTGCCCCAAACACAATGAGGGCCTTCACCATCTCCACGTTGTCTTTCTGTTAGACATGGTGGGGGACAGGTTACAACAGCTCAGGGAAATGGACAGAAAAGAACTCCTACTCATTAACTAACTCAGTAGGCCACTCAGCAGCAAGGGGAGGGACACTGGGGCTCCCCTGTTCCCCATCCTCAGTTTGAACTCCACAGTTTGTAGGTCCACGCCTGACAAATGGGCTTCAAAGTATCCCTGGGTAAGGGTTTAAGAATCCAGGCAGATGCCTTGCAAGCGCGAGGGCCCGAGTTCGACTCCCGGAACCCACATACAAAAAAGGGGCCGGTGATATCGCTCAGCGGCACGGGCGCCTGCTGGCGCGCGAGGTCCTGAGGTCGACCCCCCGGTACCCACAAAAAAAAAAAAAAAAAAAAAAAGAATCCAGGCAGAGCCAGGCATGGTGATACATGCCTGTAATCCCAGCAATCGGGAGGCTGAGGCAGGAGGATCGCCATGAGTTCGAGGCCAGCCTGGGCTACATAGTGAGTTCAAGGCCAGCCTGAACTACATAGTGAGACCCTGTCTCAAAAAAAAGAAGAAGAAGACGAAGAAGACGAAGAAGACGAAGAAGAAGAAGAGGAAGAAGAGGAAGAAGAGGAAGAAGAGGAAGAAGAGGAAGAAGAGGGAAGAAGGAAGAAAGGAGGAGGAGGAGGCGGGGGAGGCGGAGGGGGAAGGGGAGGGGAGGAGGAAGAGGAGGGGGAGGGGGAGGAGGAAGAGGAAGAGGAGGAGGAGGAGAAGATCCAGTTATAAAGTAGAGGTACTCACACAGCTCTTCCTCCAAGGAAGCAATGGACCCCTAACCCTAATCCAGGGCTCCAGGGACACAGGCTTTCAGGAGGAACAGGGAGAGTGAGGCCTGGAAAGGCTGTCCTGCCCACCCAGTCCAGAAACACTGAGCACCCACACTACCGATGGCAGCAGTCAAGGGCAGCTCCCTTTTACAGAGCGCTGTGCATAGGGGCTTCTGGGCAGGGGCAGGGCTGGGTGGGGCTGCACAGGGTAAACCAGCAGCCTGGCCACCTGGAAATCTGCACTCTGGTCTTGTCACCTCCCTCCTTCTTGGGACTTGATTGCCCTGAAAGTGCTGGGTCTACAATGGGGTTTCCCAAACAGGTCATGTTCCTTTAGGATTCATAGGGGCACGGGTACCTATGTGTATGTTGGTCACTAGTTCTGTATTTCTGTTGGGGTTTCCTGGCACTGAGTCACGACTTATGGTAGTCATATAGCATTTACTTCCAGACACTTAAGTATGTTTCAAAATAAGCCAACTCGAAGAAGTCACTGAACAGTAATGCTAAGGTGGTCGATGAAAGCGCCCAGTATGCAAATGACCAGACCCTGGGAGGCAGTGAGTCCTCCAAGCAAGCTCTGCGGGTCCCATGAGCCCATGAGGCAGCGTCCAAGGGTCTGTGAGGTTAGAGCTGTTCTCATACAAGTGCCAAGATGTGATCTGTCTGTGAATCACGTCGATATTTGCACTGGTGGCACAAAAGCACTGATGGGTAAAACTGCTGGTGCCTCAGCACTAATCCAGACAGCAGCACCAAACTAACAGCCTCTTCCTCCCTGCTACACACTCAGAGTAATTTTAAAAAGCCAGTTTCACTTAAGAATGCCTTTGATGAGCCAGACGCGGTGGCACGTGCCTGTAATCTCAGACACTTGGGAGGCTGAGGCAGGAGGATTTGGAGTTTGAGGCCAACCTGGGCAACTCAGAGAAACCTTATCTCAAAATTAAGAAAGACTGGAGATGTACCTTAGTGACAGAGCAATTGCCTAGCATGCATGAGGCCCTAAGTTCACAAAAAATACCAAGAAAAAAAAGCCCTTGATGAAGCAGTAAGAGATGCACAGCTGTCTGAGTTACTAGTTCAGTAGCTGCTTGTTCACAAACACCTTCTGTACGAGACAGAATGACCAACAGAAGAACAAGGAGTGTTCGGCCTCAGGCATCCAGGAGACATTTTCTCCAAAACCAATGCAGTGAACCTGTTGCTTCAAGAAAAACAACTGACAGTAACCTTTGCCCATGGTAAAATTCAAACTTTTAAGCAAAAATTAGTATTCTAGAAAAGCTGCATGTGCCCTGATAGGCATGACAACTTCCCCCAAATTAAAAGATTTTTCTGACAAGGTGGGTGCGGAGATTCACAATTGTGGATTTTTTAACCAAAGCTGGGCAGCCCCTAACCCGAAAAATCTGAAATGCTCCAAAATCTGAATGGTACTCAGAAGGTTTCAGACCTGGGAGCATTTTGAATTTTCAGATTAGGGAGGCTTGAAGGGTAGAGGCTATGCGCATGTTCCAAAATCCAAAAACCTGAAATCTGAAACACCTCCAGTCCCACGTGTCTCAGAGCAGGGACCCTCAACCTGTACTGTATAATGACACAGGGCAACTTGACACGAAAGCACACATGGGCAGGAGACCCCTGCAAAGTACAAGTGATGCCAGCAGAATGCGTGTGACAGAGTGTGAAAAGTTCATGCAGATGCAACAACCAATGTGTCCAAAACTGCCGTTGTCGTCGGGTATGGAGGCGCATGCCTACAATCCTAGCACTCTGGGAGGCTGAGGCAGGAGGACTGGAAGTTTGAGCCCAGTCTGGGCAACCTCATGACTTAGGGAAACTGTCCACCCCGAAAAAAAATTTTTGAAGGGGCTGGGAAAGTAGCTCAGTACAAAAGCTCTTGCTTCAATCACCAGTACTGGAAAAAAAAAAAAGCAAAAAACCTGCCAGCATCAACTTTTGGTGTAGTATCAAAGGAATACTCACCATGGTCTATAAAGGTTTAACTACGGATCATTTCCAACTACACAGCCACACGAGGCCGGCTTTTCTTCACAGTTTTCAACTAAACAACACATTGCAGCTGAGTCAGTGCAGCAGGAGAGAGCAGAATCATGTTTTCTGTGAAGCAGGCATTAAAAAGATTCACAGAGACGTAAAATGCCAATTCTTCTCATTCATCACTTATTTTTGGTTTTTTAAAATAAAGTTCTTTTTTCATAAAAACATCACTGCTGCTAGCATGTGCTTGGTTTACTATTGTTATTTTAAATGAATTAATAAATGTTTTGGAAATATCTTACTTTAAACTTCTGCAGTGGTAAATCTAGCTAGATGAAATCCCAAGAAAAAAACGACTCTGGGATCCTCAGGATTAAACGCAGAAAGGGACAGATGGGCCAGAAAGTTTGGGGAAGGCTGAGCCAGAGCCTCCAAGGGCTCTTTCAGTACTAAAAATGTCCAGGGCCTATTTACAGTTTCAGCCTCTTGGGGCAACAATGTCTCCACCACAGTCACGACCTTTGCTACAGAAGAGGATGTCTCTCCACTTGTCCTGCCTCTGACTTCTTTTAGAGTCCCAGGGGTGCCTCCTGGTCTCTGACTTGGACTTGCTACACAGACCTATGTCCACGTGGTGTCACTGTGGACAGCAAGCTGGCATACACGTGTGCCCGTCATGCAACGCCACTCCTCCCGGGCATAATCTGTTCATACTGTAGTTGTCTAAGCAGACAGTAGGGGCTTGAAGGGCAGCAACTACACTCGAGAAAGCCAGCAAGTGTCCCATGGCCCACCATGGCCACCCTGCTCCATGAAGGGGCTTGCGATGCCCAGGGAGATGAAAGCCATCGCAGGGGAGCATTCTTCCCTGGGCTGAAGGGAAGGAGCACTGACATCTGCGGGGCCATCCGCTCTCCTCCAGGTACTGCACGCACCTGCTATTCATCCTCTCAGGACAAGGAAACAGAGGCGGACAGGTGCTATGTCATGCCCAGGGCCACAGTCACCAGCCAGGGCTGGACTTTCCCCTCACGCTGCCTGCATGTCACATTGGGGGCCAGGAGGGCGGATGGGGGCAGCTCACCGACATGGCCAGGTGCAGTGGGGTGTTGCCGTGCTCGCCGCGCATGCCCGCGTTGGCCCCATAGGTCAGCAGCACCATGACGCAGTCAAAGCGGTTGCGCATCACTGCCACGTGCAGGGCCGTGTTCCCCGAGGCACTGGTGCTGTCCACGTCACAGCCCCGCTTCAGCAGCATGCGGGCCATCTGAGGGGCATAGGCCAGGCCAAGTCAGGGCCGGCCCTCAGGGAGCAGTAGCTGTGGCCCATGGCTCTGGGGGCTCCCTGAGCAGCCTTCAGTGCCGGCCTCTGGAAAGCTCCAGCAATGGGAGTCTGGGGGCAGACCCCAGATCTGGGGGTGCCCAGGACCCTGGCTCCTTCATCAGCACCCCAGGAACTGGGGGGCAAAAAGCCAAAGATGTACTGACTGATTCTAGAGGGTTCTGGTCCTTTCCTGGAGTGAATAGTGCCCCATCCCTTCTCGCAAAGGCAGCCTGGGCCCTGTCCCGGAAGTGCCCCATGCCCCGTGACCGTCCCTGGGATCCTGCAGGGGCTAGCACCTCCTCCCTCCTGGCCTCCAGGATCTTGGGGACACCCAGTGCACCGCTGAGCTGTACTTCCTGGTGATAATCACCCAGGGGCCCCCATTCTCCCAGGGGGACAGAGCTCAGCTTGGGGACACAGCTCAGAGGGGAGACTCAGCCAGGTACCTGTGTGGGGATAGCCAGACCCATTATCGCTGTGGCCATCGTCATGCCCCCTTCTGTCTGTGAGGCACATTAGCATTCATATAGAATTTTCTCTTTCACTACCTTGCTGACTCCACAGCACCTCCAAAGCCAAGCCACTGGTGTATGGACGAAGGGACCGAGGCACAAAGGGACTGACACCCAGGCAGCTCCCAAGTGCCATCATCAGAGTCTTTGAGGATTCCCCTGCCCACAGGCACCAAGGACACAGGGCCCTGGGCCCACCCTGCTCCACACCTCCTCAGACTCCGCCTACCTCTGCATTCTTGGCCCAGTGCAGGGGACTGGCTCCGTAGCGAGGGTCTTTGCTGTGGATCTGGTTGCTGTCCATGCTGACGATCATCTCGGCACACCTGGGGAAAGAGGGGAGCCGCGGGCAGTGAGGAGAGGCCAGCGCTCGGGACTTCACCTACTGAGCAGGGGGAGCTTCAACTGCAAATAAAGCTGCAACAAAACCACCCAGTTGGCCAGGTGAAGAGATCTATAATCCCAGCATTCTGAGAGGCTGAGGCAGGAAGATCGAAAGTTTGAGCCCAACCTTGGCAAGTTACCAACTTTGTGAGACCCTGTCTCAAAATAAGAAAATAAAAAAAGGGTGGGGACCCAGCTCAGTGTGAAAGCCCTGGGTTCAATCCCCAGGACTGCAAAACAAAGGCCAAAATAAATAAATGGAACTACATTAAATTAAAAAGCTGCTGCACACCAAAGGAAACAATAAAAAAGGTGAAGTAATATAATCACTGGGGAAAATCTGCAAATCATGTCAGAGAAAGGGCTAATATGCAAGCTTTATAAAGAACTCATGCGACTCGATAAAAAGGCACAATGTGATTGAACAGTGGGCAAAGGACCTGGGGGATGTGGCTGTGGACCAGGACTGGGGTCCGAGGCGGCGCGGGCCTTACCCCTTCTGGCAGAACTTCATGGCCACGTGGATGGGATAGCCGCCGGGCGCCACCACGTTGCAGCGTGCATTGCACAGCAGCAGCACACGCACCATCTCCTCCTTCCCCAGCTGGCAGGCCAGGTGCAGCGGGGTCAGCCCCTGGTGGTTCGCCTGGTTCAGCCCGGAGGACGCATTCTTCCCTAGGAGCTGACAGTGGGACGTGGGTGGGCAGGAGCCCTACAGAGAACCCCTGCATGACCCTCCCTGACTCACTGGGCCACCCCTCTCTGGGGACCAGAGAAGGGAGGCTTGACGCCAGTGACATTGGTAAGAACTCAGAGCGACAGGGAGTCACTCCATTTCTCTGCCCATGATTTAAAAAAAAGATCTGTCAAGTGAAAAAAATGCACAGGAGGACGACGCCCAGCACAAATGCCTACAGGGGCCAGGGGGAGTTTGGTCGGGTTCGGTTTGAGACAAGTGCCGGGCAGAAGTTGGGGAGAGCTGTGCACCCTCCACAGAAGAGCCCAGGCCTCATGGGTAAAGGTACAGGACAGAGGGAGGCCCAAAGTGACATGTGAGCCCAGGGGCACAAAGAGAATGCTGCGCACAAGCAAGTGTAGTCAGGACCAGTCACCTTGCCCCTCGGGGCTCACCTGCAGCACCTGGGAACTGTCACCCTGCACAGCGTAGTGGAAGGCGGTCTCTCCCTTGTTGTCAGTGACATCCATCTGGGCGTGGCAGTACTGAACCAGCTCCACCAGGATCTCCCCATCGCCCTTTCGGCAGGCCAGGTGCAGGGGAGTGCAGCCCTCCTCATTCTCTGTGCTGTTGACGCAGCTGCAGGGGACAGGGAGGTGATCAAGCAGGGGACCGGGTGACAGGTGCGCCGAGGACCCAAGTACAGAAGCAGGGCTAGGAAACTGGGGCATTCTCAAAAGCACTCAGGCCGTACTCCAAGTCCTGGCTGGTTCAAAGTCAGGGCTGAGTCTCGATTTATTTGTATCTGATGTGATTTCCTTCAGGTTTACTTTACTTTGCCCACTTGTAGGAGGTGCGTACCAGCCTGAGGTAGGTGAGGGGGTGACACGGGAAAGGGTCACAGAATGTAAAAATCTCACCGACCTTGGGCAATGCATTTAACCTCTCTGGGCTTCAAAACCTTATCTACCCGCTGTGCCTGCACTAGGAAGGGACAGAATCATCACCACGGTGTCCAGGATCCTGCCTGTAAACTGCGAAGTGCAGTGAGGTCGTGAGCTCTGGGCCCATCTTTGAAAGGAGACACCAGATTGGGGCCCTGCCAGCCCTGTGCAGCTGAGTGACATAGCACAGGTCCCACAGCCTCTCTTCGGGTCGACACTTCACAGGGGCAAGGGGGGTCCAAGTTCATGGTGGGTGGGAAGCAGCTCCCACAGGCCAGGCCCCTATAAGCATTGGGAAATGCTATGCTTCTCCTGACTTGATTTTTTTTTATTTTTTATTTTTTGGAAATAGGTTCTCACAGTGTAGGTCAGGCTGGCCTTGACTCACTATGTAGCCCGGGCTGGGCTCGAAATGGAAGCTATCCTCCTGCCTCAGCCTCCCAAGTGCTGGGATTACAGGCACATGCCACCATGGCCGGCTCCAATTCTCCTGACTTTAGTCAACAATCTCATGTTCTAACCCAGGGGCTGCATGGCTCCTTTTTTGTTCAAACCATGGAGCTGGCAGGGCATAGTGGTGCATGCCTATAATCCCAGCACTCTGGGAGGCTTAGGCAGGAGGAGTGCAAGGGTGAGCCCAACCTGGGCAATTCAGCAACATAGTGAGATCCTGTCTCAAAAAAAAAAAAAAAAGTTAAAAAGGGCTGGGTATGTGGCTGGAGATATAGCTCCATGTGAAGGCCCTGGTTCAATCCCTAGTACTGGAAAAATGTACGAACGAAAGAAAGAAAGAAAGAAAAAGAGAAAGAGAGGAAGGAAGAAAGAGAGAAAAGAGAGAAAGAAAAAAAGGAAGGGGAGAGAGAAAGAGAGAGAGAAAGAAAGAGAGAGAGAAAGGGAGAAAAGAAGGAAGGGAGGAAAAGGGAAAGGGAAAGACAGAGAGAGGGAGGGAGGAACTGAGGCTGCACATTACGACTCGCCATACCCCCGTGCCCTGTCCACACCCGCAGTACCCGTGGTCCAGGTGCCAGCCCGCCCACCTGATGACCCGGCTGTGGTGGAAGCACTCGCGGACGCCCAGCTCCACAGCCAAGTGCGCCACGGACCAGCTCGGGTGGTTGCGGATGAGGTCGGTGAGGCGCTGCAGGACCTCGGTGTGCAGGACCTGCGTGGAGCTCTCGTAGAAGGGTGGCAGCAAGGAGGAGAACCAATCGAAGTTCACCAGGGCGTCAGCCTCCAACTCCAGCTGGAAGAGTCTGCAGCCGGGATAGATGGGGGCAAGGGGTGAGCCAGGGCCCAAGGCCTCGCCCCAGAGGAGTCCGAAGCCTTGGGGCCCCCAACAGGGTCCTGCTGGCTCCAGGGTGCAGCCTGTCCTGAGCCAGCCTGATCTGGCCACCCCCACCACATACAGGTTCCCCCCAAGTGCGGATCAGCTGAGCTCCTCTGTACTTGAAAAGTTATCCTTTTCCCTCCCTCTCTCCCCTTCCTTCCTCATTTTTTCTCTCCTTTTCTTCCTTCCTCCTTTCTCTCTTTTTTCCTCCATCATGTGATGCTTTTATATTTTCTTTAACCAAAGCCCCATCGTAGCCTCTTTCCGATTTGATTACCACATCTGAGAGCCCCAACCCCATATCTCTGGCCTCGTACACGATGAGAATTAAGTACTGCTTTACCTAAATGTCAGAAATAAAATATCAGGTCAATGATGGTACCTCTGTGGATGTAAGACTGCACGACTGAAATGAGATTACACAAACAGGGAAATACCTATTTTGCAATACATAAAAAAGCAAGATGTAGCCAGATATGGTAGCACATGCCTGTAATCCCGGATACTTGGGAAGCTGAGGCAGAAGGATTTCAAGCTGAATGCCAGCCTGGCCAAAGTAACAAGAATCTGGTTAAAAAAAAAGACTGAGGATGTAGCTCAATGGTAGAGTGCTTGCCTAATATGCCAAAAGGCTCTGGGTTCAATCCCCAGTATTACCAAAAAACAAAACAACAACAAACCATAAAAGATAACAGCAGAGTAAAGATAATCTCAAGCTAGTAAGAAGTGAAAACACAGGAAACAATCATAAATTGTAAAAGCATTATACTAAGTGCAAGAGTGAGACTCATAAACCACATGCTATGTGATTAAAGGCAAAACGGCAGTGACAGAAGCAGGTCAGCGTCTGTCAGGGTGGGCATGGGCCTGGCTTCGACAGAGCGCAGAGGAAATCCGAAGGGCGACAGGAACAGACCGGGTCATCACTGTGGCGATGGTGACACGGTGTACGCCTTTATCAAACCCGGGAGCGGTTCACCTACAATGGATCAATTTTATTTTTTATAAATTACATCTCAATAAAGCTAACTAAAATAAAACACGAAAAAATACAAAGTTGCCCAGGCTGGACTCAAACTTGCAATCTTCCTGCCTGAGTCTCCCAGGATGCTGGGATTATAGGCGTGCACCACCTTACCGGACTAGAAAATATTTTTAGTTGAATGATAAAAACGCAGGATAGGGCTGGTGAGATGGCTCAGTGGCGTAAGCGCCTGCCTGGCAAGCGTAAGGGCCCAGGTTTGACTCCCGGAACCCACATACGAAGAAAGGGTCGGTGATACCGCTCAGCGGCACGGGTGCCTGCTGGCGCGCGAGGTCTTGAGGTCGACCCCCGGTACCCATAAAAAAAAAAAAAAAAACAGCATAATGGAACTGGGTGTGGTGGTGCACGCCTGTAATCCCAGCACTCTGGGAGGCTGAGGCAGAGGATTGAAAGTTTGAGTTTAGCCTGGGCAAATTAGTGACTTAGTGAAACCCTGTCTCAAAAGAAAAAATAAAAAGGGCCAGGGACTTAGTTCAGTGTGAAGACCCTGGGTTCAACCCCTAGTACTGAGGGGAAAAAGCCAAAAGTCTTTTTTTTTTTTTTTTATGTGGGTACCGGGAGTCGAACTCAGGACCTCGCACTTGCCAGGCAGGCGCTTATGCCGCTGAGCTATCTCACCGGCCAAAAGTCGGTTTTTTGAAAAGGTTTTAGAAATTGGCAAACCTCTAGCTAAACCAAACAAGACACATAGAAAACCCCAAGTACCACCCCTTTAGATCCCTGATATATTAAATGGGGTTTGTGAACAATTACACAATTTGAAAACTTAGATAAAATGGACAAACTGCTTGAAAACACTAAAACTGACGAGAAGGAAGAAAACCTGATGGTACTGCATCTGTCAGACTCTGAATCCGTCTTCTAAAACCTTCCATAAACGCTCCAGCTTCCAATGGGCTCACTCATGGATTCTTATATTTACAAAAGAAATAATACCCATATTGATTTTCAGAAAATAGGAGAGCAAAGGACTGTCGCTGAAAGTACTTAGAAAGAGGTTTTTCTTATACAGGACATAAAAACACACCGTAAAGGACAAGGGGAATTAATCTGACTTCATTAAAACCAAGAATGCTGGTTTATTGATAGATACCATTAAAAGAATAAAAAGGCAAACACTGAGTGTAAGGCTGAACAACAAAGGGTGTATACCTGGCAACACACACACACACACACACACCACTGAAGAAGATACGGAAATGGTTAGCAAAAGCATCTTTTAAAAAAAGGCTCTTGGGCCGGTGAGATGGCTCAGCGGCTTAAGCGCCTGCCCGGCAAGCGTGGAGGGCCCGAGTTCGACTCCCGGAACCCACATACGAAAAAGGGGCCGGTGATATCGCTCAGCGGCACGGGTGCCTGTTGGCGCGCGAGGTCCTGAGGTCGAACCCCAGTACCCACAAAAAAAAAAAAAAAAAAAGGCTCTTAACTTCATTAATGAGGCAAATGCAAAATAAAACTAAAATAACATGTTACTGGGTGCCCCAAAGAATGACTGGGACACCCAGTGTCAGAGGATACAAAGTAACAGGGACCTTTATTTATGCAGGTAGAAAACTAAATGGGTCTTTATCTACTAAAGCTGGTAAGGTAATGTGGGGCAGAAAGGTATGCATACTACACGCCGAAGACAGCAAGAAATAATCTAAAGTTCCATCAACAGTAGAACAAATAAATAAAATTATGATATAATACACTTGTGCTGCTGGACGACAGCGCCATGTTCTGAGAAACGTGTCACTGTGCAAACCTTGGGATACTGATACAAACAGGGATGGAGATGATGCCACTGGGCCATAAAATCTTAAAGGACCACTGCTGTGTACACACGGTCCAGCCTGGGCTGCAATGTGACCGTGGTCATACAACAGACTCCTCCTGTGACAACTGTGACTCACGCAGCTACAAACAGGAGCGCACACTCTCACCTCCCAGAGGCTGAGCAGAGGCCACACGGCAGCAACCAACGTGAAAGGCTTCCGGTCACCTTCTCCAGGACAGAGGGGACAAAAGCGGGACTTGAGGGTCAGGGCTGAGGTGCAGGGGATCCTATGCCCCCTCCAGCCCCACAGGAGAAAGGCTGGAGCTATGGAGGGCAGTGTCCTAGGGCAGCCAGGACGGGCCACAGTGGAGTCGAGGGAGCCCGGGATGGCCAGGCACCCAAGCATGGGGATATCTTTTCTTCCAGAACACAGCCCTGGGCCAGAGCTGCCCAGCAGCCTCCACCTGGTGGGGCTGGAGGGAAGGCCTGCGGCCGAGCTCAGTGTGCTCGCAAAGTTCTTGAACTTGCAGGCAAAAGGGTGGAAAGCACTTGGTAGAGGGCAAGTCCCTTGGGACTCTCAAAGTGGTCTTGGATCAAAAATGGCCCCAAGGCCAGGCATGGTGGCACACACCTGTAATCCCAGCACTTGGGAGGCTGAGGTAGGAGAATCACTGTGAGTTCGAGACCAGCCTAGGCTTCATAGTTGAGTTCAAGGCCAGTCTGAACTGTCTCGGAAAAAAAAAAAAAAAAAGCCCCAAGCCACCAGGCTAGAGGGGTGTCTACTGCTCCACACAGCGCTCACCCCACAGGTCTCCAGCTTGCCACCCTCCCTGTCCCTCTGCACCTTGCCTGGGTTGGGCCCTCCCCTGCAGAGCCCTTCCTCTCCACTGTCCCCTCTCACGTACTCCAGACCCTCACAGGACCAGTTCCCCCCACCCCTCCTGTCAAGCACTTTCTCTTTGGGGACCGCGGACTCATCATTCAGCCAGCAGGTGTGCCCAGCACCACGCGGGCATTGGGAACACAGAAGGGACAGAGCCCTGGGCCCTTGTGGGGAGACAATGTGTACACAGACACATGGTGACAGCAGAGTTTTACAAGGTCCTGTGACAACACTCGCCCCCGGATGCTGGGTCCAGACCCGCCTTCGCTGGCCATTGGGACACCTGCTGCTCTTCACTCTGATAGGTGGAGACGGGCTAGTGTGGGTGACTGGATGAAGGAGTAGTCCCCAGGGCATGTGGCCGGACACAGGCCATCTGAGGTTTCCTAACGACCAGTTGTATGGCACAGTCCTGGCCACAGAGCCCCAAGCCAGCCCCCCGAGGGACACAAAGGGCACGTGTCCCACATGGTTGGATCACCCTTTCGGCCGTACATGGCCCCAAGTCTGCCAAGATACCAGTGAGGGGCTGCCGGGTCCATCAAACATCATGTGTGGCAGTAAATGTCAGCAGTAAATGATTAATTCGTGCCAGGAACAGAGGTATCGATGATATCCTAAGGTATACAGCAAGATAAGTACTGTCCAGTAGCCAGGGCCAGTGGCATATGTCAGGCAGGGGTCAGTGCCAGGCCCAGCTTGTCGCCCTGCAAGGGGGCCCTGGGGTAAGAGGTTGTTTCTAGAGCCAGGGTGCTGGGGTGTGGGTGATGGTGCTAATGATCACCTGTGTGATGCTGGGCAAGCCACTTCTACATGCGTCCCCTCATCTGTAAGAGGGGTCAATCAGTAACACCCCTCCTCCCAGGGTCGCAGGAGGGCACGGTGAGTCAATGTACGTAAGAGTTCCTGGCATGCAGCGGGCACTAGTAAAACAGATACTGTGGAGGGTGCCGGTGTCGCCACCTGTATCTACATGGGGGGCTCCAAGCTCTCCAGCCAGAAGGGGTGATACGGGACTTCAGGCTTTAGGTAACAAAGCCCAAGGACTCAGAAAGCCCTCACTCCACCCCCGAAGGAGCCGAGACATCTAAAAGGTAAACTGATCCCAGGAAGAGGAGGCCTAGCAGACCTGGCACCTCTCACAAACTACAGGGTGTTCAGAGGAGTTGGAGCTGCATCAGTGGCCACCCAGCTTCCATAGTTTGTGCCTGCCATGTTCGTGGGGGGTCCCCAGTATGGCAGTATTAAGAGACGGTACAAGCTTGAAGAGTGGGAGGCAATGAGACAGAGAGGGTGGTGCCTGTGGAAGGAATCCATGCTGATCTTGCAGTTATTCTCCCCGGAAGAAGTTGTAATAAAAAGATTAACGAGCAGGTGGTGCACACCTGAAATCCTAGCACTTGGGAGGCTGAGGCAGGAGGATCACTGCAAATCTGAGGCCACCCTGGGTTACATAGTGAGTTCAAGTCCAGCCTGGACTATATGGTCTGTCTCAACAAACCAAAACATAAAATGAAAAGAACAAGACAAGTCTCTCCCTACCCCCTGGCTTTCTGTTTCGCCCTGTGATTGCCATGCATTCCTATCATGATGCCACCACCACTCTGGGACACCTCCAAAGGGGCCCTCGCCAGGGGCCAATGAATGGGACTACCCAATCTTAGACTTAGCCTCTGAAAAGTCTGTCTTTAACTGTGAACTAAACAAACCTCATTTCTTTGTAAGTACCCAGCTTCAGGTGCTTTGTTAGAGCAACAGAAAAAGCGCTGACCACCCCTGGATGAGAACCCTGGGGCTCCAGTGCGTACCTGACCCCTGCTCTGCGGCTCTGGCAGCCCACAACCCCCACTTCCTGGTCACACTTCTCGGCCTTGGCACTGCCATTTCTGCAGCTCTTCACGAACCCCCTTCCTGCAGCCCGATCTCCACCTTCCACCTCTGTTTTCTGGGTTCCCAGCTCATCCTGTACTGTCCTAAACCCAACAGTCGTCCACCGCTCTGGGAGAGCACTGGATGGAAACATCACATTCATTCATTCTACACACATACAAGAAAAGGAGGGCTGAGTGTGCTCCACGAAAAAGTGGGGCTGAGTGTCCTGCCCTAGGCAGCTGTGCCTTCCCAGCAGCCTGCAGCTGTACACCCAGCCCTGTTGTGCTAAAGCTGGCGTCCGCAATGGCCGCTGCATTGCACTCTTAGCCCAAGCGCCTGCTCCAGGAGCCTCTACCTCAGTCTCCTTGTGGAGGCAGGTTCTGAGACCTCACCTGACTGACTGGGGCCATGACACCTGCCTTGTTCTTCTGGTGGCTGGCCCCTGGTCCCCAGAGTGCCACCTCCCGAGACTCTTGCTGTCACGTCCTCAATCAGAATAACCCCAGCTGTTCCCTTGTGCACCCTGCGCCCCACACCTCCACAGGTCTAGAACAACCTGCCCATGTTGTCCTGCCAGACAACTCCTTGTCATTCTTCCAAAGTGGCTCCCATGGCTCTAGCCAGCCCACCACAAAGTGACAGCTTCCTGTGTCCCTGCTCCTGGGCTTCTCAGAGGGGGTTAGAAAGCCCATGAGTAGGGCCGGTGAGATGGTTCAGCGGCGTAAGCGCCTGCCTTGCAAGCGCAAGGGCCCGAGTTCGACTCCCGGATCCCACATACGAAAAAGGGGCCGGTGATATCGCTCAGCGGCACGGGCGCCTGTTGGTGCGCGAGGTCCTGAGGTCGACCCCCCGGTACCCACAAAAAAAAAAAAAAAAAAAAAAAAAAAAAAAGAAAGCCCATGAGTAGGCAGCCTTCCTCACCAGTCTGCATGTTCCTTAAAGACACAGACCATGTCTGTCACCTCCAGGCCCCTGGCCTGGGACTCCGTTGGCACTGCAGTGCAGGTGCTCGGTGCATGCTGAATGGATGGAAGACGGGACGGCCAGACAGATGAGCAAGAAGCAAAAGGGGCATCAATATGCACCCCTCTTCAACGCTGGTCTGCCGAACCCCACCAGACCCCGCACTGCAGCCCTGGCTATGCCTGTCCCTTTTCCCAGCCGGCCTTGGGGCTGGCAGTGCCTCGGTACTGTCCTGGCTCCCTGCCCTGCACCACGAATTCTGGGGTCAGGGCCTGACCAGCTCTTACAGGTCCCCAACACACCCTGGCTGGCCCCAGGAGGACATTCAAGCTTTCCAAGACCCGGGCCTAAGGTCACCATAGCAGGCCTCACCTGACTTGGTTCTCCTGGGCCTCCCACCTTACTTCCTCTGTCTACATAACGAACAACCCAGCCCCTTCCCGAATCCCTCCTCCCAGCGTGGTGCCCCCTCCCTACTCCCCAGCCCTCAAACAGACGCCTGAAGGAGCTGCTTCCCCACCACCCCAGCTCCAGCATGGGGAGTCAAAAGAGAGATGCAGCTGATGTCACCCACCGGAAGCCACTGTGAGAGTTCCTGGGGTTGACCAGGACGCAGTCCCAGGTGCGACTGGAAGCATTCTGGAACAGGATCAGCTGCCCTTCCTCCCGAACCCGGCCACTCGAGGTGTAGTCGCTCAAGGCCACCTCCTTCACCCGGAACGGGTTCGAGAACAAGGTGGTGACACCGCTGAGAGTGCTGACCAGGCGGCCAAAGAACTGCATCTTCCACAGCAGGCCAAGAGGCCCTACTGCCCGAACCGCGGTCTAGAAGAAAACGGGGCCTCCGGTCACCTGGGCTCGGTCTCCCATGCCTACCTTGCCACACGCAGCCACATCCCGCAGGGCACCCAGCCGCTCACCAGCACTGTGCCTGCATCCTGGCCCCACAGGGACCTGGAAAGGAGGGAGACAGAGAGACAGCACTGAAGGTCTCAGGGGAAGATCCAGAGCCCTCAGCCAGGCTGGGGGCCCAGGAGGAGGACCCCTTCACTGCCCAGCATCCCGGGCAGAGACTCAGTTTCCCCATCAATGGCAGGTGGTACCACATAAAGCCTTAGGAAGACGGGGGGCTCTTGCCACCAAAGCCCCAGAGACACCACTGGACAACCAAAGAGCTGGGCACAGCTCATTTCAAGTGCACAAGCAAATCAGTGTCCCCTCTTATTAGGCACCAAAAAGGGACCAGAACATATCACAGTCCATCAGCAGGAAGGACAGCAAGTGTCTGCCCCGCCCCTCTGCTCCCCGCTGTCACTGGTTCCCAAGGAGCCTGACAGAAGCCACTCCTCGGAACGAGGGTGAGCATGAGGACTCAGACATACAAAACAGCATGTGGGGTGCGGGGACACTTGGCGATTCAGAGTCAGCATCTGTGCAGGGGAAGAGCCTGGTTTGGGTGACAGAATTAAATATCTTGTTACTTCCTGGGTCCCCGGAAAACACACTGCCAGCCAGGCATGGTGGTGCATGCCTGTAATCCCAGCACTCAGGAGGTTGAGGCAGGAGGATCGCTGAGAGTTCAAGGCCAGCCTGGGCTACGAAGTGAGTTCAAGGCCAGCCTGAACTGCAGAGTGAAACCCTGTCTCAAAAAGACAAAAAAAAAAAAAAAAAAAAAAGCAAGCAAGCAAGCAAGAAAGCAAGCACACTGCCTTCTTAAGGTACTGTCATCAAATCCTGGCAATAATCCCTGCTTCTGTGCCACAGTGTCGCCTGCTGAAAGCGGAGGTCAGATAGTGAGGACAGAGTGCGGCAATGTGGGTGCCCTGGGGGATGGTGGCATAGGAGAGGACACTGGTTCACAGCCTCGTCTTGCCCCAGACCAGGCAATGAAGAGCCATGAAGACAGAAGGGAGACAAAAACCAAGAGGCCCCGCATCACCTAATGGGAGTGGGGGTCAATCACACCACAGCAGCCCCTTAGCCGAGGTGTTGCTTTCTATGGTTTCAGTGACTACAGTCTGAAAATATGACATGGAAACTTCCAGAAATAAATGACTCATAAGATATAAATTGTACTCCTGACAGCATGATGAAATCTTGCACCATCCCTGTGTCCCACCTGGAGTGTGAATCCTTTCCTCGGTCAAACTGTCTACTGCATATACTACCCGCCCGTTAGTCGCTTAGAGGCCAGCTTGCCTGCCACTTAGAGGCCGGGCCACCTGTCACGGTGCTGCAGGCTGGTGTCTGAGTGAGTTAAGAACGGCCTCAAAGCACGAGGGCAGCAGTGCCGGTGATTCGGACATGCCACAGCCCTAAAGTACTGCATATATGATTACAGGTTCTATCCATGGGTCCAGGCACCTTCTGGGAGTGTATCCCCCATGGATAAGGGGAGACCGCTGTAAGTACACCAGGAGACATTTACTGACTACCATTATGGTTCAGAGCTAAAATGTTCCCCAAAAGCCTCAAGTGTGTAGAAGGGGATGGGATTGTGGGCTGCTCTTCCCATCAGAGCATTCGTGCAGTGACTAAGTTCATGGCTGAATGTACCGTAGGAGGTGGGTCACCAGGGGTGTAACCTGGGAGGGTGTATTCGTGTCCCTGGCTTCTCCTGGCTGCCACGGGCTAAGCTTCTTTTCCCCTGCTATGCCCCTCCACCATCATTGCTGGCCCAGGCACGGGCTGACCGTGGACTGAAACCGTGAGCCAAAACAAACCTCTCCTCCTTTAAGTTGCAGGTCTCAGGTACGGTGTTTCAGCAATGGGAAAGAAACTAAGACGACCACCTACTATGTAGTAAGCCCTGAGCTAAACCTCATTTAACCTACAAAACCACGTGAGGCCTACGTGCTGAGAGCTCAGCACAGGTCTGGAGCCAGTCCAGGTTCAAATCCCAGCCTTACCACGTAACAGTGTGTGACCATGGGCGAGTTACTTAACCTCTCTGCATCTCTGTTTCCTCATCTGTAATCTGAGGAATGGGTGCCTAATCATAGCACCTGGCAGACAGTAAATGTTCAGTAAACACTAGTTGGCTTTGCTTTGATCACCCCCTTTTACAGATAAGGAAATTGACTTAGAGCTCTGAAAAAGTTCTAAAAAGCTCTGTGACGGCTTCCCTTTCAGGATCACTAGTAAGATGTGGCATGAGGACACTGTGAGCCTCGGTTTTCTTCTCCTTAAAGGAGGAGAAACGAGCATAGCAAGGATTGAATGAGAATGTGTCTGTTTCCTGCTTTCTCCCATACTTGGGGCTCTGAGAACAGAAAAGCTAGGGACTGAGGGAGGGACCCCAAGGGTGGGGTCTGGCCCTGAAAGTCCTCTAAAATGAAGACACAGCAGGCACGTGCTGCACACTGCTACCCAGTGGGAGAATGGAGGCTTTATGACACCTTTACCCAGACATACTGTGTGGTCATGAGAAGCTGTGATGGTGACAAATGTGACCACTCAGGAAAATCTCAAGGAGCCATGCTACACCTTGCCACCTCTGCAAGCGGCAAGGACAGCCCAGGCTGTCCTCACAGCCTCATCTGTCCTCCCAGCCAAGCTCCAACTTCACAGCTGTCAGCTCCAAACCACGGCTGTCCAGAAAGCCACACTAACAAACATCGCCCCTGCCCACGGCCACACGGCCACCTGACACAGGGACCTTGCTCAGCTTGTTTGTCTGGAGAGCCCCTGACTGCTCTCAAGTCCATGTGAGGCCCTGGGTCCCATCCCCAGCACCAAGAAACAAAACAAAACAAAAACCAAAACAGAAACTATCTCTCCCCTCTCCCCTGCTGCCAGACCGCAAGCTTCGTAACAACCATTGCACCAAACATGCCTGGCCCTTCCCTGTGCCCTGGCGCCGTCCTCAGAGCTTCGCAGGTGTCCATCGTGTCATCTGCACAGCACAGCCACCCTACAAAGTGCCTACCCCCATTTTCCTCACTTCGTATACAAGGAAACCAAGCGACAGAGAGGGAAAGCGACCGGGTGGGTGGAGGAGCCAGGATGCGCCGGCCCCGGAGTCTGAGCTCCTCCCCAGCAGCTGCTGGGTCTCTCACCTCGGCGCACCCTACGGCACAAAGCGTGGCTCAAGGAACGTTTGCCAAAACAGAATTCAACAGACTAAATATTACACACGGAAAAAAAAGACTGACACAAAACATATACCAAGAGAGGATACTGGGTATTACGTGCATGGGCTTTTTTTTTTTTTTTTTTTTTTTGCTTTTCCCTATTTTCCAAATTGTATGCAACATGAATAGTTTCTAAGGAAAACAGGCATGTAGGCTGAGCCCCAGGTGCCATTGGGGTGAGGGTGGCTCCGGAGCCAGCGAAAGTCTTCGGAGATTAGCCAGGCACCTGCAGTGGCTCTGGGGAGGGGTATTCCGGGCACCAGGCACCCGGGAGCCCACGTAGGTTGAAGGAGGAAACTCACCGCGGAGTCCAGCTGCCTCAGGGAAAGATCCCTGCTCCCGGGGAGGCCCCTCCTTGTGTCCCTGTGCATGGCCCAGCACCACCAGCCCACTGGGGACATAGCAGAGTGGCCACAGAAGGACAGCATTGGCACCTAGTTGGCCTCCCAGGATTGGCGAGGGGGTAAAATGATGCAGTGGAGGGAAGGGCCCAAGATGCTATCCCACCGTGGCGCATGAACAGCAGCCACTGTCATCTCCAGGGGAAGAAAGGAAAGGAAAATCATGAGCCGCACGCTGCAACAGGCACAGCAGGGCAAACCGGGAAGGCAGTTAGAGAGGAGGGGGCTAGCGCATGCCACCGTCCTGTTCCTGTTGTATTTCTCCTGTCCCCTGACCTCGGAGCCCAGAGCCAGGTTCTTCCTGCCCAGCAGCAGGGTGGGACACATACTAGGAAGCAGGCCGCCACTCAGAGTGCTGATGTCCCCTCCACAGGATGCCCTCCCTGCACAGCCTCCCACCCTGCTGCCACTGATAGACAACATACCTGACATCGTCAGCTTCACCGTGAGCTTACTCGGCCAGCTGGGTCCAAGGCAGAGACCGCACGGCGGAAGGGCATGATGGAGCAAAGCTGCTCAGCTCATGGCAGTCAAAAAGCAGAGCAGGGGCTGGGGACATAGCTCAGTGGCACAAATGCCTGCCTGGCAAGCACAAGGTACTGAGTTCAATTCCCGGTACCAAAAAAAAAAAAAAAAGCAGAGCAGATTGGAAAGAGCACCCCATGATCCAATCACCTCTCTAGGAGTCTCTAAAGCCACTCAAACTGACGATCAAGTTTAACTGTCACATTCCATTTCTTGCCAACTAGATGCCCAAACACATCTCTTTACACCATACTTAATCTAATACACCCAGTACTCGGGAGGCTAAGGCAGGAGAATTGCTGCGAGTTTGAGGCCAGCCTGGACTACGTAGTAAGTTCAAGTCCAGCCTGAACTACATGGCAAGACCCTGTCTCCAAAAAACAAAAACAAAACAAAAATCTCCTAATACAGATGATAACAAGGTCAAACAACTACCTAACATGATGTAACCAACCTGCACACAACCAAAAATGCACTAATACCTTCTCCAAAGCCTAAACAGTCTCACCATTGCTCCAAAGTCTCCTCTGAGCTGGGCGTAGTGGCGCATGCCTGTAATCCCAGCACTTGGGAGGCCAACGCAGGAGGATGGCCATGAGTTCGAGGCCAGCCTGGGCTACATAAGCAAGTTCAAGGGTAGCCTGAACTACACAGTGAGACCCTGTCTCAAAACAAACAAAAAAAAAAACCTCAAAGTCTCCTCTGAGACTCAAGGCAAACTCTTAGCTGTAAACCCCTATGACAATCAAAAAGCAAGTTATAGGGCCGGTGATATGGCTCAGCAGCATAAGCGCCTGCCTGGCAAGAGCGAGGTCCTGAGTTCAGTTCCCGGTACCCACATAAAGAAAAAAAAAAAAAAAAAGCAAGTTATATTATACCAAGATACAATGGCACAGGGTAATGATTCCCATTTCAAAAGGAAGGAATAGTGGGAAAGAAAAGAATGGGAGCAAAGCAAGATGGAACCCAGCAGGATGAACACTAAATCCTGTAGCTCCATGGCCAGCATCCAGAGAACATGGTAGTGAGGCTCAAGTTACAAAGGGCTTGGGCAGCCCTGCCCCTAGGGCTTTGCTGGTTCTGACCCACATAGTCTCTCTCTGGGGCTGGCTCCATTCACTGCCTGTAGCTTTCCTGGGCAGATGTCCCACGTTCCTGACATCTCCAACTTCCTGGGATCTCCACCTTTGGTTTTATTCCCATAGTTTCAAACACTGCTCTCTCAGGGGCAAATTGCCTGGCCACTCAGGACCTTCCTTTCAAATCTGGGTGGAAGCTTCCATGAGCCCATGACTCTTGCATTCTGCAAGTCTGAAAAAGTGGCATCCCGGGCACAACACTAAGCCAAAGTCTCCTGCCAGTGTGAGCAGTAGCCAGGCCACTCAGACCACAACCTCAGCAGCCTCTGAGTGCCTGGATGGCTGAGCACAATGAAAATAATCCCAAGGAACCAATTCCCTAGGTAGCCTTTCTACAGCAGGAATCCCAGAGACTGTCTTCTCGAAAAGAATGTTTACACTTTTTCACCCTTGAGTCTGCCATGGATAGAGGCTTGCTGATTCCTCAAAGCGTCTTTCTGCTTGTTCCAGTTCAAATTACTTGGTATCTTTTTAATTTCACTAATCTCTTCAGCAACCATACCTCCTTTGCCCCCAACTTTACATACAGTTCTTTTGGAGACAAAATTTGAGTTTTGCAAATAGTCCTATTCTGCTTTTTGTTCCTGATTCTCAATATACATCTGGCTGAAAGCAGCCACCAGTAACCATGCCACAGCCTCAACATTGGGCTGCCTCGAAGTGTTCTCTCAAGATCAATTAGTCTACCGGCTCTTAAACTCAGCCTCCCACAGTTTTGGCAAATGGGCAAAATGTAGACAATTTTTGCCAGAGAGTAACGTGCTGTCTTAGTCATTTCCCTTGTCACTGGGACAAAATACCCAATACCCACAATTTAAAGGAGGAGAAGTTTATCTTGGCTCACATTTTAGAAGTTTCAGTCCATGTTCAACAGGCTCAAACACAGAAACTGCATGGTAGAAGGGCCTGGGTAGAGGAAAGCCACTCATGTCATGGCAGCTAGGAAGAAGAGAGAGAAAGGAAGAGCCAGGAAGGGAGATACACCCTTCCAGGTCACACTCTCAGTATTCTGCCTTTTCCAACCAGACCCCGCTGCCTAACAGCAGTAACACACATGTATCACCTCTAGTCTAATACTCAGTACAGTCCCCGTTCCCATTTGAAATCTCCTGAGCCTGGCCTTTACTTTCCACATTCCTAACAGCATTCTGGTCTTGTAAGCACCCACGAGAATCAGCCATTAAACTCTGCCTACAGCATTCTAGGGCTTCTCTAGCCCTTATCTCCAAACCTTTCCAAACTTCTCCCACTAACCAGTTCCAAAGGCTTATGAACCACACGGTCAGATACAGACACACCAATGACCCCACTCTCCGGTGCAATTTTCTGTATTGGTCAGCGTTCCCATTGCTAGACAAAATACCTGACCCCTTCAACTTACCCAAAGAGAGGCTTATTTGGCTCATGGTTTCAGAGGTTTCAGTCCATAGTCAGCTGACTCCAAGGCAGAAACATGATGGCAGAAGGGCACAGTAGAGCAAAGCTGCTTAGTTTATGGCAGCTGGGAAGCAGAGAGGGTCGGAAAGAGAGCTCCATGATCCACTGACCCCTCCAGGAGTTTCTTATGCCAGTCAAACTGACAATTTAGCATAACTATCTTATCCACCTCCTCACTTTCTCTGCTTCTCACAGTCTCCACCCTTTGACCTTCCGTGGTGTAACATCTGGTTCCATCTACTGACAACTGTCCCCTCTTGCTCCCTCTCAAGCACCATAAGCAGAAAGACAGAAACCCAAGACCTTCTGTGGTGATAGTGACAGTGACAACTCTGCTTGCCCACTCCAAGCAGTCTCCAATTTTGTCTCCCCTATGTGAGCCCAAGCATCTGTGCTTCTCTCCTCAGCTCTGCTCAACCATCATGCTCAGAGGCCCAGTGCACCTGCCTGGCTGTTATGGGAAGACGGACAATGTCTGTGGGGGCTGAAGAGATTAAAAGCAGGAAGGGTAGACGCTGGCACCCCACCTCAGAGACACAGCCTGAGGCCACTGTCATGTTCCAAAGGCAAATTAAAGTGCGACATGTTGACATCCACCGAGAAAGAAAAATAAATAAATACTCCGTATTGAGATCAGAAGAATAGAAGCCACCAGCTAGTTTTCTGGAAGGGCCCACTTCAAGTCATGAGATGAAGGTCACCAAGGAAACCAAACGCAGGCTGAGCCCTCTGAGTGTGTAGTCCTCAAAGAAGCTTTGAAGGAAAAACAGAGTTTGCCAAGGGAGCAGGGGAGAGGCCCCCCAGCAAGCAGAACAGCAGACAGGGACGAGGGAGAGGTGGGAGGACAGGAAGTGAGAGTCTACCAGTGAACAGCAAGCATTTTCCTCTGGGCGGGAGATTGGGAGGAGAAGCTCGTCAAGCAGAGGCCACGGCACTGCTGCGGTCAGTGCGAGTGCCAGTATGAGCCAGGGCGCAGCGGGCACGCTAACCATCAGGCTCCTAGCTGCGCCAGGGAAGCAGACGCTATCTGTCCCACAGGCAGGACAAGCTTGAGAAGTTCAGGAGAGGACAGTGAGAAGTGGTCAGTTACAAGGGATGGCAAAGGTCTGGCTCCACCTCGGCCATGAACTCCTGAAGGCCACTGGGCAGGTCTTGGGCAGGAGAGGGTCCCTTGTCCCTGCCCTCTGCTGGTCACTCATCTGCCAGGCCGCCAAGCTTGGCCCTTCCCAGCTCCTCCCCTTTGGGTGGTTTCATGTGCAAACTGGCCTTCCAGACTAAAATGACCCTTGCTCTGTCCCCAGCCTGTCACACTGGGAATGCCCGCCCCATACCTGCCACAGTCTCTGCTCGCCCTTCAGGCCCAGCTGCCCTCTGAGGGCTCCCTGCACGGGACCTGACCCCAAGACCCTCATGGCTGGCTGGCACCAGGGTGTTTCTGTGCATGCTCCATGAGGGCCAGGTTCTTGCCTGGCCCACCCTGACAGCCCCTCGGAACCCACAGCATGCAGGACGCAAAGAGGACAGTGGTCCATTCCTGCTGACCCTGCCCGGTAGGTCGCCACCCTCTCCAGGAAAATCTGAACTCCAGCAAGGGATGATGGTTTCCCTGTGATGGGGCCAGCCCAGCCCTCCAGCCATGCATCTTGGGACCATCACCCCAGGCCTCAGTGTGCCTTCGCCAACATCCCTTGGCCTACGCTGTCCTCTTCACTGGGGATTGAACCCAGGGCCTTCGCTCTGAGCTACATGCCCACCTCTTTTTAGTTTTATTTTTTAAAAATTTGAGACAGGGTCTCACTGAGTCTTTAAATTGCCCCGGCTGGGCTCAAATTCACAATTCTCCTGCCTCAGTCTCCCAGAGTGCTGGGATTACAGGTGTGTGCCACTATGCCAGGCTCCTCCTCATTTTCTTAACCTGCCTCAAAGTACACACACAATAAGAGATGTTTCAACAATGAGTAAGTCCCTTCTCGACCTTCAAGGCTCTGTTCAGCAGCCACCTCCTCCCAAAGCCCTGCCCTGCTGCCCTCTGGCCCTCAGTCCTCCTCAGTACCCCCACGCCACCCAGCACACACCCACCTTGGAGTAGTAGCAAGGATGTCCCTGCTGGCTTTTATTTGTTCCCCAAGCAGACAGCACACTGACCCTGGCTCACAGTGGTGTCTGACAAACACTGAGTGACTGAATGGATAAAAACAAATGAATGAACCTCTGTAATGAACCTCACAGGCCTGGCACCCCCATGCCTCACTAGCTGGCAGGGGATAACAGTGCCACCAGCCACCACTGCAGTTCGGGGTCAAATGCAGCCCACACTGACCTAACCACTCTGGGAGCTCAGTGGCTGTGGAGGACCACCTGGATGACTCTCCTTGAAAGAAGAGCAATTATCTCCATTTTGGCTAAACCTGGCCCTATTTCCATGTACTGATTATGTACAAAGCTAGCTAGGACTCTTCCTTATCTCTTTAATTGGCTGTAGGCAATGCAAATCGGTCTGGCCCGAGGTGCTGATGTGTAGTCTTTGAAGCAAGGTGACAGGTTAGTGTTTCCCTGCCCCTGTAGCTCCCAAAACATATGGGTGAGCCTGGCGGGATGGAGAGCAGTGCTCCACACTGTGGGCTGGGATTGAGCCTCGAGAAAGAGGCTATGACTTCCCAGGGAATAGAAGATTACACATCAGAGCTGAAGCACCGACCCCAAAACATTAGATACTATCTTAAATTGTGTTATGCAGATTACTCCTTCTGCATATCCTTCCCTCTGCATATTGCAAAGGTGATTTCAGGCCACCTACCTAGTCTAGCTCCCAGTACTCATGGGATTTCCCGCCATTCTCACAGTCACTCGTGCCCAAGCCACTCCCCTCCTTGAGAATTAATAAAACCCGGGTTCGCCCTGGGTCAAAGCCTTTGTTCCAGTAACCACCATCTTGGGTGGACTTAGGACCCCTTGGCTCCTCACAACTATAAATACGCCTTAGTGTCTTTATTCTCACGTGGGTTGCACTGGAAGTGGTAGATTAGAATTAACTCACTAGAATTCCAATAACTTTTCCATGGGATTACGAATATAAACTTCTGGGACCACAACGAGGATCGGGAAAGGCTCGCTATAAGTGGCCACAGAGAACTTTCCCAGTAACATTAAGTGCCAGGCCAGTCCCTCGCCAGGCTCCACTCTGGAAAGTTCTGCTCACTGCCTGCCAGGTGCTGACAGCTGAGCTCCCTCCTGCTCCAGCAGGCCCTGTGCTTCCTCCCCTCTGAAGATGACAGCTGATGCCTCAGGGGCAGGACAGCGACAGCAGCCAGGACCTCACCTCACAGGCTGGGTCACACAGGGTTCCGGGAGCAAAGAACAGCCTGCAATGGAAACAGGGCCCCAGAGCCCTGCCACTTGTGACAGGATGTCCCATGACTGGAACAATGGCTGCCTGTCCCTGCAGCAGGAAAGTGACACCCTTCTGAGTGGCTGATGCCTCCTGCCACTCTGTTGGGACAGAATAGGCTGAGGACATGGTTCTGCCCAGCACACCAAGCCTGCTGCTGCCCCAACTTCCTGCCTGCAGCTCTTACTACTGCAAACCCAGCACATGGGTGTGATGCCACACACAGGCCCTGTCCTCTCATAAGGCCACCACCCTTCAGTCAGCACAGGGATTCACTTCTGCTGGTGGCCTCGGAGGGTACAATCATTCCCTCTGCTGAGCACACGGGGAGAGTGAGGTCCCGAGAGGAAGTGGGGGGTCTCACCTGGGGCTAGTCCTGCCCTTAGACATTTTAATGGAACCCTCTGACAGGATGTGGGGTAGGGAAAAGAGACCTCAAGAATTATCCTATACCTTTTTGGTCTACAACTAAAAGAATAACTGCATTTCCTTTTTTTTTTTTTTTGAGACAGGGCCTCGCTGTGTAGTTCGGGGTGGCCTTCAACTCACTATGTAGCTCAGGTTGGCCTCAAACTCATGGTGATCCTCCTGCCTCAGCCTCCAGGGTACTGGGATTACAGGCATGCACCACCATGCCTGGCTTGCACTTCCTAACAAGAGAAAGAGTGGGAGGGACAGGTTTTGGTGAACGGTGAGGTAAGGACTGGAAGGGATTAACCCTAAATAGTTTCAGTATGAAATGCCTAATGGAGGTGCTAAGTGAGCAACTAATTGTGTGAGTCTATCATTCAGTGGAAAGATCTGCACCAAACTGGAGAAATACATTTGAGGGTTGCCAGGCTGGGCTTGCAGTGCAGTAGTGGAGCACTTGTCTGATATGCACAAAGTCCTGGGTCTGACCCTCAGAAAACAAACAAACAAAAATTTGAGGGCTGTCACAGTAAAGATAGTACTTAAAGTTATAAGACTGGGTGAGATCACCAGAAAATGAGGCTGGGAGAGAGGGACGGGGAGGGGAAGGGGAAGGAGAGAGAGATTTAAAACAGCCCTACAAAAATCCACTATGACAAAGCCAGGTGTAGTAGTGGACACCTGTAACCCCAGTACTTGGGAGGCTGAGGCAGGAGGATGGCCTCAAGTTGGAGGCCAGCCTGAACTACATGGTGAGACCCTATCTCAAAAAACAAAAGCAAAACAAAACATAAAAAATTGCTTCTCAGAATTTTGGCTAAGATCAAGTGTAAAAAAACAAAACAAAACAAAATAAAATTTGCTATGACAGACACTGAATACGTACTCCAAAGAAGCCAGCATATACACTAGACAAATACTCTACAACTGAGCCACATCCCCAGGCAAGAAGCCAGCATATACAAAGCGAAGCTCCTAACACACTTTTCTCTACCCCTCCTTGCCTACTCACTCCCTCTCTGCACACCCAGGGCAGGTGCGCAGACACACAGACACACAGACACACACACACACACACACACACAGCATTTTAATTCCTCCTTCCTCTATTTCTTGGTGATGTCATTCTGCTGAGTACAAAGGAAATTCCCTTTCAGGGACACTGTCATCTAACAAGAAAGTGGTCCACAAAAGAGGAAAAATCCCCCAAGCACTGAGACAACAGTAGCAACCCTTACACAGCGGGACAATCACACAGCTCTGGGGCCACAACACACACAATAAGGTGGTCCTTGACTTAAGACAGCGTTACGCTCTCATAAACACATTGTAACTTGAAGATATCGCAAACTAAAAATGCATCTGATATCTGTAACCTGCAGAACATCACAACCTCACATCACAGTGCACTGCAGGCCCCCTCACGATCGCATGGCTGACAGGAGCAGCTCGCTACTCTCGCCCAGCACCGAGAAGATCAAACCCCTGGAAAGGCCCAAATTCAAAATTCAACGTATGGTTTCTACTGATGCATATCCTCTTCACTCCCTCATCAAATCCAAAAATCAAGTCAAACGATTCTAAGTTGGGAATGAAGTCCACTGTATTCAGATTCCAGCTCCAACCTCGGCGGTGTGACTTCTGGCATCTCATCCGCCCTCTTCCTCAGCTAAGAGGAGATAACACTATCAAGGGTAGCCATGAACAATAGTGAGCCAGTTCATACTTGTTCAATGAATATAGGAATGAATGTTAGAGGTAACATATAAAAGAGCCTGATTCATGGGCAGTGATTAATAAGCACTGCCAGATGATAAATGAAAGACAATGTATCTTCTATTCATCTTTCTCTTTTCTTATTCTATCCTCTTTCCCTTTCTTTCCATCCTGCCTATGTCACAACAGTAAAACCATGCATTTGTTCAGGGGCATCCCAGTTACAAAGCTTTGCCTTTTATGCCGGGCATGGTGGCGTACACCTGTAATCCCAGCACTTGGGAGGCTGAAGCAGAAGGATCACTGGGAGTTCGAGGCCAGCCTGAGCTACATAGTGAGTTAAAGCTAGCCAGAATTACAGAGTGAGACCCTGTCTCAAAACAAAACAAAACACCTCTGCCTTTTACATTTTCTTACCAAAATGCTGAACCCAACGGCAGCCCTATGTGAGCAGGAAATACAGCCCCCTCTGCCACAGATGAGAAAACTGAGAGCTGGACAGAAAATAGCCTCCTAACTCAGGAAACATTTTAAGGCAGAGACAATAACAAAAACACTGCATTCAGCCCAGGGGTGGAGTTTCAACGTTGCCAAACTAAACCTGTCTAGCATCCTGTTGGGCTGGTAAAAGGGCAGGTGAGAGAAAGACCCAGAGGCTTAGGGGAAGCAAAGGTATTTGTTTGGGGACATGTGCATAGCCCATTAAGAAAATGGGCACAGATCCCTGCCCCTCCCATCCCACAACCACGCCCACACCCAGCCACATGGTCACTAGGGTCACAAGCTCTGTCACCAGCTTCTGTGGGAGCAGAAAGGGGACACAGGATTGGGGGCTGAGGCACTGGGTGACTAGGCTGCGGGGAAGGAGGGAGCACGTGAGGGTAGATGAAATCTAGAGCCACATGAGAGAGGATAAGCAGAGAATCAGAAATGGGGAACTGGGGAAACAAAAGGAGGAAGTGGGGGATCCAGTGGGAATACACTGAGGAACACTTAGAAGGGCACAGGAAGGAAGCTGGGAACCACCAATGGTTTCCAGGGTGAAAATGGGGGGCACTGAGAGATGGGAGTTGATTGGTTGATGCAGGAAGTTAGGGATACCGAGGAAGACAAAGAAGGGGACTGGGGTGCTGGGGAGGAACCCAGGGGGAGAGATCGGGGTCTCTGCGGGAGCACAGCAGGAGATGAGAACAGAGTAGTCAAGGGATGGAAGTTGGGGACGCCGGGGACTCAAGCCAGGGGCACTCAAGGGGTAACTAAGTGGAGGACAGGCCTCAGAGCCGGGCCCACGGCGAAGGTCCAATGGAGAGTCCGAGCGCAGTCAATCTGGAGCGCCGAGATTTGGGGAGCCCCGCCTTCCGGAGCCTTCACTCACCTCGGTTTACTCAGCACCTCTACTGCCCCTTACTTCCGCAAACAAACGCGTCCGGGGCCACGTGATGACCCACCCAACGCTCTCAGCCAATCACCAGAGTCCATGTCCCGGGCCGCTCTGGCGGCCCTGCCCCCACGCCGCGAGCCGCGCGCGCGAGGACAGACGGGAGGCAGGGCCCCGCCATCTTGGATAACCGCCCAATGGAAGGGCCCTCCGTCAGCGCGGGAGGATGGGCTTTCAACGGCAGCCAATCCTCGGTGGCGGGGTGCGGCCATGTCTGTGTCGGGCGGAAGGTCCTCGTGAGGCTCGTGTGCAGACATGTTGGTCAAGGACAGGAGTCTTGCCCCACTTTGCCCTGCAATTCCTGAAGCCTTCAGGCGCCCTGACTCTGAACTTACTGTAATGACTGCTCATAAAGATAAAAATAAAGTCAACAAAGCCGTAGAGTAAAACAGGGAGGAACCGGCTTTGGTTTTGGCCGTTACTCCCAAAGTAGGATTGCTAGATATAGCAAATAAAAATACGGACCTCCAGTTAAATTTGAATTGCAGCTAAACAACCAATAAATTTTTAGTGTGAGTGTGGTATTAAAAGTTATTCGTTGTCCGATAACCCTACTCCAGGCCGATCTCAAGCAATACCTAGGCACTTTCAGTTGGAATTTGTGCAAAGGCCTGGGAAGCTGCGAAATATGTACGGTGCCACCTCCAGGGGTGTTGTGAGATTAGCGATGAATGAGCCCTTTTGTCTACCCAGAGTTCAGTAAACGGCTGCTGTCGTGATTAATAACGCGACGAGGAGGTATACTGGAGAGCCGCCTGAGACTGGATTTCAGTCACCCTCTGCTCCGAAGCCGGTCCTCTCCAGCCCTCCGCGGGTGGCGGGACCTTTCCTTTCCCTGATCGTAACCAGATCTGTCCAGCTCTCAGGTCTTTGTTTTGGGCAACGAATACTGAAGCCGACAAAACAGCAAACAGCAAGTGGTGGGGAATGGCCAAATGCGTGTTTATTAGAAAGAATAAAAGAAAAGCTCTCCGCTAGTCGGAGAGGGGTGTTCCATAAGGCGATGTTTAGGTCCACTGGCTTTTTATACAGTTTTTGGTACGGGTGTACCGGACAGAAAGTAGGGATGCTCCTGGTTGCAGGGCAGGACTTTGATATCTGGACAGCAAGCGGCTTCATTTGTATTTCACTTCCTCCAAGGTCTCTCCCATTTGGTTAAGGACCTTTTTTTTTTTTTTTTTTTTTTTTAGATTTTATTGGTACATTTTAGATATATATAACGATCACATTCATCATGAAGCATTTGTACCTGTACATGATGTAACTTTTTCCCCCCATTCCCCTTCCCTCCCTTCAACCCCTCCTCCGCTCCCCATTTACAATTAGAAGGACCTATTTTTTGTCTCTCGCATTTCATTAGGCCCTGATAGTCCATTTTGGTATGCTAACTCACTTAGGCCCTGACTTTTAGTTTACTTTAACTATTCACTACCTGTTCCCTCTTTACCTAACTTCCCCGTATCTCCTGGCTTCATGACAATCACCCAACCCTAGGCCTGAGCGAATCTGCCGGGCTGCTCTGTCCACATGGAAAGGCAAGTGGCTGGAATTATCTTCCCCCGTCCAAAGTTACAAGTCTGGAGGCAACCCATACATACAACCTGCAGTGCAAGGTTTAGTTAAGAATCTACATAGGTTAATAAAACTAACCGCAGTATCATTGTACAGACCTTCACCAGATACAAAGCGACTTCACTTTCATCATCTTTGGGTTGTATTTCAGGCAGGCCTTGAACTCTCAGCAATCCTCCTGCCTCGACCTCCCAAGTGCTGGAATTACAGGCATGCGCCACCATGACCAGTTCTTGTCCTTTTTTGCAGGTAGAGAAACTGTCCCCTTAAACTAAGATTTAAAATTTGCGGGGCCGGTGAGATGGCTCAGTGGCGTAAGCGCCTGCCTGGCAAGCGTGAGGGCCCGAGTTCGACTCCCGGAACCCACATACGGAAAAGGGGCCGGTGATATCGCTCAGCGGCACGGGCGCCTGCTGGCGCGCGAGGTCCTGAGGTCGACCCCCCGGTACCCACAAAAAAACAAAAAACAAAATAAAATTTGCTTAAGAATTTGCTCAAGAATTGGATCTGAGAGAAAGGGACGAAAACTCAGAATTCTCTGTTGAAAATATCTGGCCCTCCACACCCCAAACAAGTGAAGTTAGGGTGATGGTTATCAAAGAGCTTGCAAAAGGACAGGTATTCCATACACTACAATGCAATGTGACCTAAGAAAGTCCACAGGGTGGGGCCAGGGATATAGCTCAGTGGGACAGCGCCTGCCTGGCAAGCGTGAGGTCCTGAGTTTGATTCCTAGTACCAAAAAATAAATAAATAAATAAATAAATAAATAAATAAATAATAAAGTCCACAGGGTTAACAAGATGAGTGCCATTTTTCACAAGACACCAGCCCCGTCTTCAGGCTGCATCTACAGCACAAGCTCAGCAACAGGACCCACAGCTGCATCTGAAATGCAGAACAGGCCGGGGAAGTTCAGCTGGGCATAGTGGCCCAGCACTCAAGAGGCTGAGGCAGGAGGATCACTATGAGTTTGAGGCCAGTTTGAGTTCAAGTTAACTATATATTGAGATCTTGTCTCAAAAAAAATAAAATAAAAACCAAACACAGCTGGATGATTGGATAAATCAACCCCTGGATAGGGGATTACAGTCATACCTGCTACTCAACTGCTTGAAACCCATGGAATTTGGTACTTGATGCACTTTTGATGGCAACATTTTGTCCCTATGTTCCATAGTTTGTTTGGAGCTGATGCTCAGGGTAGAACTTGTCAGTCCTGGTTGCCTCAGATGCGCTGCTCTTTCCAACCAAAACACTGGTCCTCGTCCTGTTTGGTACTCGCCCTACCTCCCAGAACCGCAGGGTGCCAAGCACTGAGGTGCCGCTGTCTTAGGTGGCACTGAAAGCACCAGCACTGTAAAGGGAAGAGAAAACGAGCCCGAGGCAGCACGTGTGCGGGTTTGTGCTGGATTTTGTGTTGGAAGTGTGAGCAGAGCCAGCCCGAGAGCTCCTCTGTGGCGTCAGACCAAGTCCTGGGCCACAAAGAAGAAAGAGAAATGGAACTAACACGCTCATGGTGCAACTCTGTGCCTCGTAGCTTTTGATCCTCACAACGACCTGGAGAAGTAGCCCCATGACCCCACTTTATAGGTGGGGAAACTGAGGCTCTACGAGAGGAAATGATTTCCAGAGCTGCAGAATCAGGACCTGTCCTGTCTTCCTTCCCCAAACTATGGTGCTCACCATGTGGCTGCCGGTGTTCTTCGTGCTGATGAAACTGCAGGCAATGAAACAGGCAAAAATCTCTGCTCACATCCTAGCAGGGGAAGACAGACATGAGCAAGACATCCACATCCCACTCTCAGAACACCTCAGATGTACAATGCGGCATTGTATGGATGAGTGCTATTAGCCTTCCATTTTCTCTATATTTCAAGTATTTTTCTTTCTAGCACTAGGGATTGAAACAGGGCCTTCCCTCTGAACTACATCCCTAGTCCGTTTTTAATGTTTTAAATTTTTTTTTTTGTGGGTACCGGGGGTCGAACTGAGGACTTCATGCGCCAGCAGGCGCCCATGCCGCTGAGCGATATCACCAGCCCTTTTTTCGTATGTAGGTACCGGGAGTCGAACTCAGGACTTCGCGTTTGCCGGGCAGGCGCTTATGCCACTGAGCTATCTCACCGGCCCATTAAATTTTATTTCTTTTTTATTTTAAGTTTCTCTGGGTCTGGACTCAAACTGGAGATCCTCCTGCCTCAGCCTCCCAGAGCGCTGGGATTAGAGGTGTGCACCACTATGCTGGCTAGTATTTGAATACTTTTGTAATTAAAAAGTTGGAGATAATATGTAATGTGTTACAGGTGATACATGCTAGGGAGTAAAAGCAGCAAGAGACTCAGGGAAGGGTTGTGGGTTTTGGTTGTGGGAGTTCTTTTGTTTTTGTTTCAGGTCTGGTGCTGGGGATGGAACCAGAGCCTCCAGGGCCTCGTGCAGAGCAGGGAAGTACATGGCTGTTGAGCTACCCCAGACCCTGCCGGTTATTAAACAGAGTGGCCAGGAAAGGCCTTGCCAAGAAGGGACACTGAAATAAAGATGAAGCTGAGGGGGTGAACCAGGGAGAGAATCAGAGGAGAATGTTCTAGACAAGGGAAACGCAAGGGCACAGGCCCCGAGCCAGGCTTGACCAAGGAAAAGCAAGGAGGCCACTGTGCCCAGCACGGTGAGGGAGAGGGAATGTGGTCAGTACTGAGGTCGCGGGGGGTGAGGTGGGTGTCGGACCCGTAGGATCTTGTAGACCATTTTAAGACACTGACTTTGCCTCTCAGGGAAACAGGGAGCCATGGAATGTTTTATAGCAAAGGAGTGACCTGATCAGACCCACATTTTACCAGATACATCTGTTAGCTGAGCATGGACTATCAGACAAAGCAGAGGCCAGAAGTCAGCGAACCAGGACCCTGAATGACAGCGCAGCGACCATTGTCCCAGCCAGCCAGCTCACCCACCTTGGTGTGAATGTGAGGTGCAGAAGTCCTGCCCGGAACGCATTGGGTCCTCCTGTGGGGAGCTCTGTGAGCCACTGCCTACTCTACCCTGTGGGCCACCTGTGTCTGAAACAGGTTTTAATGGGATGTAGCCATGATATTGGTTCACTTACATCTATACTTCCTGCAATGGCAGATTCAGTAACCTTTACAGAAGCCTTGTGGCCTGCAAAGGCTGAAATATTTCTATCAGACTCATTAGAGAAAAAATTTTTTTACCAACCCCTGTTCTTAAATTGGGTTTTGAAGGTTGAATAGGAGTGTGCAGCTGGATTAGGAAAGTATGTATCCCAAGTGGGAGGAACCATGTGGAGGAAAGGTCAACAGATGACAGTGTGTGGATTGTTTGAAGGTTGTTAAGCACCTTGGAAACCAGCGTGTTAGCAGGGGAGCAGGTCACAGAGGCCAGACAGACAGGGTCCAGAGAGCCAGGCTATCCTGCGGGCAGTGAGAGCCCCAGAAGGGTTATGATGAAGGGAAGTGATGTAGGAAAACTCTGCTAGCCAGGCATGGTGGTGCACACCTATCATCTCAGCACTCAGGAGGCTAAGGCAGGAGATCACCCAGAGTTCAAGGGTAGCCTGGTCTGCATTGCATAGCAAGACCCCATCTCAAAAGAAACAAAACAAAAGCTCTCTGCTGCCATGGGAGAGGAAGTGGGGGTGGGGAGCAAAGAAGTCATAGGGTAGCTTAGTGTGGTGACACTAATTATATGGCTTTCGAGGGGCCCCTGGGGCTGTGCCCTACTCAGGAAGGAAGCGAGTGCAGGTGACTACGAGCTGTGAGGCGGCAGTCACTGCCTTCCTGTCCCAGGGGAAGCAGTCCTGGCCAGGAAAGGCAGGGTTTTCCACTCCAGGGAACAAGGGGCAGCTGGGCGGGGGGTATGGGCTGGAGCTGAGGCCAGAGCAGGGGGGCCAGCCAGAGCCTGAAGCCTGAGAACGAGCCGAGGGCAGGGCAGAAAAGGACACTGCACCTGTGTCCAGTGCTCAGGGTGGGGCTCCCAGAAGGAGTCTTTGGGGTGCTGCATGCCTGCAGCTCCAGCAGCTTAGGAGGCTGAGGCAGGAGGATTGCAAATTTGAGCAAGGGCAGCCCGAGCAATTTATCAAGATTCTGTATCAAAATAAAAGATGAAAAGGATTGGAGGGCACACCTGTAATCCCAGCACTCTGGGAGGCTGAAGCAGGAGATCAAGGGAGGCCAACCTGGGCTACATGGTGAATTCAAAGCCAGCCTGAACTACACAGTGAGACTGTCTCAAAAACCAAACACAAACAAATCCAAACAGGATTGGGGAATGAAGCTAAATTGCAGAGCCCCTGGCTAGCATGCATGAGGCCCTGGGTTCAATCCCCACGAGAGAGAGAGACAGAGAGACAGAGAGACAGAGACAGAGGCCAGTTTTGGTTTTTATTTGGTTTGTTGTTGTGTTTTGTAGCCCTGGGGATTGAGCCCAGGGCCTCTGCACCAAGCTACATCCCCAGCCCTTTTCCCCATTTTTTATTTTAAGACAGGGTCTCACTAAGTCACTAAGTTGCCCAGGCTGGGCTAGAACTTGCAATCCTCCTGCCTCAGCCTCCCAGAGTGCTAGGGTCACAAGCATACACCACTGTACCAGGTTCTGGCCTGCCCTGTTGAGCTTAGGTCAAGGGCCTCAGGCCAACTTAGCCATTGACTCCAGTCAACACTCCCTGTGTTTCTGCTGCGTGCTGTGGCTGGACACAGGGCACGGAAATGACAGCGGACACTTGCCCTCAGTGAGCTGTAGTTTAAGAACAGACAGCCTGGAATCATCGAGTCAAAGCAACCTGAGCTCAGCCACCTAGGTCAGGTGGACGGGGTGGGGGTGGGGGGCAGAACAGTGGGGGAGGGGTCAGAGCTCTAAGCGGCCACAACCTGGGCAGTGGCGGCTGAGGCAGGGAGGCTGCTGTTGTCCAGGTCCCAGGCACAGACGCTGTGGCTGGAACTGAGGCTGGGGCTGTGGTGGGAAGAGAAGAGAGGACAGAGGGAAGGGAAACTGAGGCAGTGAGGGCCCTGAAACTTGGTGACTAACAGTGAGCTGTAGGAGGGAGGGGGAGGACGAGCTGAGCATGACACATGACGGCCTGGTTTCTCTCTGAGTGGCAAAGAGAAGGTGGTGTCACCAGCCTGTTAGAGACTTGAGGGGGTGTGGGTGGGGACAATGATGCTGTCTCTGTGACGGTGTTGAGTTGCACCGGTGGAGGGGGCGGGGCAAGTGGATGTGACCCAGGAGACAGAGATTCCATCTCAGAGGGCGCCTGAATCTCTGGGAATCCGATGCCCCGGGGAGAGGAGGGGAGAAGGGAGGTCACTGAGCTGAGCTCACCATGAATTAGGAGGCCCAGAGCAGCCAGGACAAGCAGGCTGTTGGAGGCTTTTGGAGCATGCAAGAGGCCCTGGGTGCCACCCATGGTACCACACAAAAAAAATTTTTTTAAAGGTAGGGGTAGAGTGATAGAGACTGGAAATGTGGGGTGGAACTGGAGCTTTAGAAGCCAAGTGGAAAGTTTCAAAAATGAGGGAAAGGCGGGTATGGTTGGCTCGTAATCCCAGCACTCAGGAGGCTGAGGCAGGAGGAGCGTAGCAGCAAGTTTGAGGCCAGCCTGAGCTACACAGTGAGAGTGAGACCCTGTCTCAAAAAAAAAAAAAACAAAAAAAGGTGGGTGTGGTGGCGCATGCCTGTAATCCCAGCACTCGAGAGGCTGAGGCAGGAGGATCGTCTTGAGTTCAAGGCCAGCCTGGACTACATAGTGAGTTCAAGGCCAGGCTGCACTACATAGCAAGACCCTGTCTCAAAATAAAAAAATAAATAAATAAAGAGGGAAAGGCATGAACTGAACAGGAAGGGAGGCTGGTTGAGGTTGCAAACAGGTTGTCAGAGGACCAGAGAGTGAGGACTGAAACTGGTCTCTGGATTTAGCTACAGTGAGGTTTCCAAGAGAGTTCGCAAGAGTCAGCTGTGGCGCTGACTGTGACAGGGAAGGAAGGAGGCGCAGATGTGACTTGGGTTTGGCCATAAAAAGGAAGAAGGAGCAGAGGTGGGGGCTGAGGGGGACCACGAGGGCCTGGGGGCGCTCACCAGAGATGACAGCCACTTGTGGAAATCTCAGGGCTGAGCAAGAGGGTGGGGGCTGGGCTGTGGGCGAGAGGGTCCAGGAAGGAGAGGGGTTTGGACAGGGACAGGGGACAGGGAGGGGGGAAGGTCAGGGGCAGAGGCGGAGGCCAGGCTTCCTCCTGGAGAGAGAGGCGAGGTGACTGGCGCTGAAAGAAGGGTCCCCAGCAACCCCGAGGGCCTGGCGGGACTGGAGAGGGTGACACTGAAGTCGCCACCATGCTGCTGCTACAGTGGGTGTGGCAGTGGCAGTGGCAGTGACAACAGCCACCTCCAGAGCCCAGAGCAGCTTCAGTGGCGGAAGGCGGTGGGCAACAGGGCTGCACTCAGCTTGTTTGCCGGGACCTGGCACAGAAGGGACCAGAGTGGGTGCAGCAGCCTTCCAAGCCCAGGCGGAGCCCCTGACCTAGAGCTCCGAAACCTGAAATGCTCTAAATTCAGAAACTCTTTGAGTCCCCTCGTGATGTTAGCAGTGGAGAATCCCACACCTGACCACCGTAACAGCGGCAGGCTAAGTGCAGGCTGTGTGTGTGTGTGTGTGTGTGTGTGTGTGTGCGTGTGTGTGGTGTGCAAAACCTAATCAGATCTGGTGTTTTGACTTGGGTCCTGGCCCCAAGGGAGCTCATTAGGCAAACATTCCAAAAGTGGAAAAATCAGTACCGTGCAGCACTTCTGGTGCTAAACATTTCAGATGAGGGGTACTTAGTCCATGTCTTTATGTATATACTTTTGTGGTACTGCTGGGGATTGGAGCCAGGGCCCGTGTGAATTGCTAAGGCATTACGTTGCCCAGGCTGGGCTCAAACTTGTGATCTTCCTGCCTCGGCCTTCTGGAGTGCTGGGATTACAGGTGTGTGCCACCACCTAACTCTATATAACTCCTACTGGAGTACATTGTTCTATTTTATTACCGTTGTTCGTTTTTTACTGTGACTCTCTCACAGTTAAACTTTATCATAGCAGTATATGTATAGGAAGAAACAGTCTAGCCAGGCACAGTGGTGCATGCATGTAATCCCCGCTTCTTGGGAAGCTGAAGCAGGAGGATCTCGATTTTAAACCACCCTGAGTAATTTAGCAAGACCCTGTCTCAAAATAAAATTTAAAAAGGACTGGGGATGTGGCTCAGTGGTGGAGCACTTGTCTAGCGTGTGCAAGGCCCTGGGTTCCATTCCCAGAGTCATGGAGGGGAAGTTGAGGTTTAAAGACATTGAAATGTGATCAATGTGTAGATATTTTTTTTGGCAGTGAGGAAAAAACTGGCAAAATACACCATTTCGTGGGCACTTGGCACAATGTGTGGCACGAAGGAAGAGTCTCATTAACAGCACACTCGTTATTGTTCAGTTAATTATTATCAATTACGAGTAATAAGGAGCTGGTGCAGGGCTCGCAGTGGGCGAAAGCATTCTGAGCAAGACAAGGTGCCCGCTCAGAGGTGCCCAATGGTGCCCCCTTGGCATCGCTCCCACCCAGCAGGGGACCCGCAAAAATGTGGGACACAGCCCGTGTTGGACAGCTGCCCTGTGAGGGGCACTAATGGACAGGCACCCCTGGGGAACCGGAAGTCAAATCTCAGGCTCACCAGGAAACATCCAACCAGGAAATATCTGTCTTCACTGTGCTGGGGATGGAATCCAGGGCTTCCACTGTGCTAGGCAAGTGCTTGACCACTGAGCTACGCCCCCCAGCCCCGACCAGGGAATCTTTTTTCCCTAGTCCTGGGGTGTGGGGGACCACCAGGGTCAGCTCTCCTTGAAAGAAGAGCATTTGTCTCCATTTTGGCTAAACTGGACCTATTTCCGTGTATTGATATGTACAGAGCTGGCTAGGATGTTTCTTTATCTCCTCAATTGGCTTTAAGCAATGCAAATGGGTCTAGCCAGGGACAAATGTGTAGCCTTTAAAGCGATGCCACAGGTCAGCGATGTCCCGCCTATAGCTCCCAAGTAGTATGCGTGAGCTAGGCCGAGTGACACCTGCTGTGGGCTGGGACTTAGGTTCGAGAAAGAATCTATGACACCTATGACATCTCAGGGCATGAAGGGTAGACATCAAAGCCGAAGCACGGACCCCAAAACACAAGATACTTCCTCAATCTGTGATATACAGACTACTCTTTCGGCATATCTCTCTCTCTGCATATTACAGAGGTGCTATCAAGCCTCCTACCTCGCCCAGCTCACAGCACTCACGTACTGCCCGCCTTTCTCGCAGTCACTCATCCCCGATAAAACCCAGGTTCGGCCCTGGGTTGAGGCCTGTGTTCCGGTTAGCCATTGTACTAACTGGACTTAGGACCCCCATGGCTCCCCACTTCTACAGATATGTGCTTGTTTCTTTATTCTCGCCGTGGATTGCACTGGAAGTGGTAGATTGGAATTACTTATTGGAATTCCAATAACTTTTCCCTGGGATTACAAATGTGGACTCCTCCGGACCTCGGTGAGGTCCAGAAGGGATTCCTTTTTTTTGGTACCAGGAATCGAACTCAGGACCTTGCACTTGCCAGGCAGGCACTGTGCCACTGAGCTATATCCCTGGCCAAGGAGCCATTTCTGTGGAAAGCATTTCCTGCAGGATGGGGAATGAGGCACTGGCCCCTTGTTTCACCAGGCTGAGCAGGGGATCCAGGCGGCACGGTGTCCATGAGTGTGGTGCGGGTCCACACTGCCCGCTCACTAGTGGAGAACCTACTACATGCCAGGCATGAGAAGCTCATGGGAAACAGAGGTGAAGAAGGTAACTTACACTTGCGTAGCCTCTAGACCTGGGGACTTTTGTACCCGAGAGCAACCTGAGTGCTCTCTTAGCCGTGCAAGTGGAGGGCAGGGAGCAGCTGGCATGGGAGTTCTTTTGAGGCCTGCAGAAAGCAGGGTCAACATCTGGTCACTTGGGAAGCCTGTGGCACAGGAAATGAAAAGTCTTTGGGAGGTAAGGGTTAGAGGTCGCAGGGACTACAGCCCAGAGGCAGGCAGGCCAGCGAAGGTTCTGAAATCGAATTACACTACATCAAGGGCAGCAGCCTGAGGTCCCACACCCACGCGGTAGAGTAAGCAGTGCTGTGATGCCAGCTTCTTGGAAGCAATGGCTGTGGGGATGATTGTCACCAGGGTGGCCAGGAAAGCAGGAGCACAGGAGAGGGAGATGTTGCCTCCAAAGCCACCTCCTTTGGGCAGGGCCCCCAGCCTTGGATTGATGCTGCCCTCCTCCCCTGACTAGGGTACACCCCAAATCTGGGCCAGAATCGGTCAGACCAGGTTTATTTTTTTTTTTTTTTTTTTTTTAATGTGTGTACCGGGAGTCAACCTCAGGACCTCGCGCTTGCCAGCAAGCGCTTATGCCGCTGAGCAGTATCACTGGCCCCTTTTTTTCCTTTATGTGGGTTCTGGAAGTCGAACTCAGGACTTCGCGCCTGCTGCTTGCTGGGCAGCGCTTATGCCGCTGAGCTATCTCATCGGCCCCAGACCAGGATTCTTGCTGACTCTGGAAAGTTGCTGACGCCTTTGGCCGTGGTGGTCAGGAAAGTCCTACCTTGGGTGGTGACATTGAGCTGACCCAGAAAGGAGACAGAGCCAGGTAAGTGGACAGAAGAGGGCACGTGCTAAGGGCCGGCAACAGGGATGAGTTTGGTGTGGCTGACAGAAAAGGCAATGTGGCTGGAGAGTAGACGGCGAGGGGACAGTGCCAGAGGTGAGCTGCACACTGAGTAGAGGCCAGATGGCCAGGCCCTGTAGGCTAAGCGGAGGAGCACCCTTTATACACCATATACAGGGCCGTGGTACAAGGGGAACCACTGAGGGTGCCATGCCAGAGAGAGCATAAAACAATCTGGATTTATTTGTTTAAGAAACAATCTTACTATATTGCCCAAGCAGCTCTCAAACCCCTGGGCTCAAGGAATTCTCCTGCCTCAGCCTCCCCAGTGGCTTGGATTAACAGACATGCACGCCAGATTTAACAATCTGATCTTTGTTTTGAGAGGAATTTTGGCTGGTGCATGACAAAGCCTTTTCTTGGCCTCTGCCATAGTCCAGGTAAGTCCATGGGGGCCTGAACCAGGTGGCAGGAGAGATGAGGAGTGGTGAGAGATGTGGCCACACTCAGGAAACCATGGGAGAAGAAGCTAGCCGAAGGGAGGGAGGGAGGAAGGCTTGACCCACGGAGCCGGGCGGGTCTGGGGCGCGCGGGGCCAGGCTGTGCCCGCAGTCCCCATCTGACACCCGCGTGGAGGCGGGGAGCGGCGCGGTTCCCTCTGAAACACTAACCCTGGGCTCAGGCACAGAGATGGCATTGAAAACCACGGGGCTGGATGAGATCATCCAGGCAGAGGATGTAGGTTGAAAGGAGAAGACGCCCGCGACGGCCGACGGCGAAAGGAAGGCACGACCCCCTCCACCCCCGCGGCGCTCGCGAGTGTCACGTGAGGCGGCCGGCGCGCGCAGGAGCCTGGGCTGAGAACCCCGGCGGCGCCGAGTCAGCGGCGGGCCCGGGGCCGGGGGCGGGGTCGGGAGGGTGGGAGGAGCGGGGCGGTGGGCGCTGACGTCAGCGCATGACTGGGTTTTTATGAATGAAAGGAATCCTGTGCGTGAGTAATTCCGGGAAGCTTGCTTTACAACTGCGCGCGGCTCCGGCCCCCTGCGCCGCCAGCTCCACAACAAAACTTTGGCGCGGCGCTCCCGGGAGCTCGGATCCGAGGGACCAGCGGTTCGGACCGGAGCGGAGACAGCCCAGGGCACGGGCTGGGACAGCCGCGGGGACCGCACCGAGACGCGCGCGTGCGAAGAGCGCCAGGCCTCGCGGGTCGGGAAAGAGGTGAGGGACGCTGGTCCGGGACGGGGACCGAGCCCCCGACCCTGGGAAGCAGGGTCGTTCTGCCTGGGTTGACGCCGTCGGCGTCCGGGCGCATCCATCACGGGGACGGCGGGCGTCGGGGTCGGGGGACCGGGATGGGGCCGAAGCTAGCCGGGCGGGGCGGAACGCGGACCCGGAGGAAGCGGGCGCGGCCGCAGCTCCGCGGCGGGGGGTGCACATACGTGACTCGGTGAGAACAGCCTTGGACAGGTGCCCGCGGCCGTGCGTGCGCGGTTTGTTTACGTCCGCGGGCGGCGGACGTGCGCCTGTGTCCTGGCCCGCGTCCTAGGAGTTCTGCCCGGGCGTGTGCGCGCGCGAGTGTTTGTGCGTGTGTGCATTGCGTGTGCGTGTGTCGCGCGCTCTCCTTGGAGCCCGAGTGTACCTCGTGGAGGGCGTGTCCTAGGGTGACCACAGCACTAAATGCGGAATGAGGACCTGAGCTAGGGAGGCGACCCAGCCCGGGTCACACGGAGTCTGGAAATTCTCGCCTGGACCGCCCCCCTCCCGCCAGCCTGGACTGCCGGGTTTCTGCTGTCCCTGGAGTTTCCCAGGGCCCTAACCATGTGACCCCAGTGTTTGTCCCCCGCCCAGAGCTGGCGCCTGCAGCAACAGGGTGGGGCGGAGGTACCAGTGTCTCCACCCGGCTGAGCTGGGGGTGAGGTAAGCCAAAGCCACCCTTCACCTGTCGCCCCGTGGATCTGGTAACAAAGTGAGTGGGAGCCCAGGTCCTTGTTTTCAGGCTCCCTCGGGAAGGCAGATCCTTGGGACTCTGTCCAACCTCTCAGTCTCAGGAGAAACCGGAAAGGCCAGAAAACCCAAGGCAAAAGTCGGGATTCCTCCCTGGTGGTTACTGTGGCTAGTTTCGGTGGCCAGGCTGTACCTAGTTGGTCACGGAGGAAGGGTGAGGTGGAGCTAGTGGCTGCCTTCCTGGGAGTTTCAGGCCGCAGGAGGGACTGGTTACACTGGACCCATCCACGGGGCTGTGGGACCCCGGAACCAGTTAAGCTGCCCTGGGCCTGGCAGGGTCAACAGGCGGTGGGGGTGGGTGGTCTTCCTTGGTAGAGGGTTAACGTGGCCCTTCAAAAGCACCTGTTCAGACCGGGCAGCCTGAAGGATGGGTTGGGGAGAGATCCCTTGGTCCAAGTCCGTCTCCTCCGTGGTCCTCTCAGAATCACGGGGGTGGGGCTGGGTGGGAGTTGAGCTATTTAAGGTGAGGAACTAATAGTCCATTAACTTTGACCCTTTGTGCGCTGGTGATCTCTGCTACCACAGCGGGGACCCCCAAGGTCCCCATCCCAAGCAGAACTAGGAAACCTCCTGCATGGCAGGGTGGCAGGTGGAACCGGGGACTCTGGCAGCCACTACATGCAGCCTGTTTCCAGGGAACTGTGGGAGACATAGAGATAACCCCCAGCCCTGCAGGCGCTGGCCAAGAGCTGGGGTGTCCAAGAGTGGGTGGGGGTTGTAGCCAGGAGCCAGGCAGGCCCATCCCCCAAGGCAGGCAGGAAATGCCCTGGAGTGGGGCTAGCCCTGGCGTGGGGCTAGCGGCAGGGGATCAGGGGAGGGCTGCTTGGCTCTGTCACCTATGGAAAGTTAGTAGCATCAAAAAAGGCTTCACCTCCCCTGGGATTGGAAGAAAGAGCCACTGAACTAATGCAAGGCACTGCTGAGTGGCATGAGGGGAAGTCACGCTGGTTAAAGGTATGGAACAGGGCCCTCACTTAGCCAGCGCAGTCGGGGAAGGCTTCCTTGGGGAGGTGGCCAATGAGCAGGGTCTAGTGGAGTGGCGATTTTCTGTGAAGTCCTTGAGGGCAGAGGAGTGATTCCTCTTTGGGTCTTCAAGGCCCAGCATGGAGCCTGGCACACTGTAGTCGCTTCTTGGATGTTTGTTGACTGAATAAATGAGCCCCGGTTTCATATCCTTGAAACCACAGGGAGAAAAAGGCCTGGGAGGCCCAGGGAAGCAGAAAGCCAAGGCACAGGTCCCCTGAAGCTGGGTCTCAAAAGTGAGCAGATCTTTAGGGCTCAGGTGACGGCCTCCTTCCCATACACAGTAACAGGGGAGTGGGGGTCCGATCGTTCGTTCATCCTTAGCCGAGATCCTAGGAGAGTGGAGAGGCAGAGGTGGAGCCCTGGAGGGTGCAGCGCCTCTGTGGGCCACAGGAGAGGTTTAGAAATGGCTGCTTAGGTCCAGTCAGTTGCCAGCCCTCTGACACCTCTCAGGTTTGGAGGTGGAGCAGGTGAGACCAGAGAGCAGTGAGGAGGTGCTGTGGCCTGGTTCAGCTGGACGAGGAAGCAGCCCTGGTGGAGGGATGACCGTCTCTGTGTGTTTTCATGCCCCCCCCCCCCGCCAGGAAGCCTTCCCTGATTTCCTTTCCCTTGCTCCATGGCCTCCCCCCTGCTGGTAGTCTTGGCATGCACTCTGGGCCAGAATCTCCCACTCTAAACTCAGCGATCATCATTGCTGGGAGGTGCCTTAAACTCAGGGGGGGCTTGGCATGTTGGGAAACTGAGGCTCAGAGAGGGAGAGTGACATACCTGAAGTCACACAGCAAGTATGAGTGAGTGGCAGAACCGGGGTGGACCACAGGCTTTTGGTGCTTGTTCTTCCCGCCTTGCTCCCTTCCAGCAGGGAGGAGGCTCCACGGCACCAGCTGCCAAGACTCAGGAAAACACATTTTTTCCTTCTGTCCTCACAGTGCAAGCAGCCCAGCTCAACAGGCAGAGAGGGGCTCCTGCCAGCAGGGGGCCAGTGAGGGGAGGCCACAGGGCTGGGAGCCACTCGTGGGCAGCCACCAGTTCCCCAAGAGCAATTTCAGTCCCTGCGCCTCCAGTGTCGGGACCCGCAGCCCTGGGGCTCAGCTCTAGTGGCTTCTGGGGAAAGGAGAAGAGGCCAGGAGGGGTGGGGTCCCGGGGTCAGCCAGACTGGTGGCGATCAAGGACCCAGGCACCTTGCCTTACACCCTGGCAGGGGCTGGAGGCTGAAAGTCTGGGGTGACAGGAAGGCCCCCCTCCTTGTGACTTGTTCACTGTGTGTGACTGCTGAGTGAGGACATTCCTGGGCACACATGGGTGCCTCAGCTGACACTGGGAGGAGGCTGAGGGGCTAAGGCCAGGCCAGGGCACGGAGAGGAGGAAGAGCAGGTTCAAAGCCCTCCTTGGGCTGGGCATGGTGGCGCATGCCTGTGATCCCAGCACTTGGGAGGCTGAGGCAGGAGGATAACCGCAAATTTGAGGCCAGCCTGGATTACACAGTGAGACCCTGTCTCAAAACACCAAAACAAAACAACCCCCCCACACACCCAAATCCCTCTTTGGCCCTCAAGGCATTAGGCCCAGTGCAGGCTTCCTACATCATCTGCAGAGGGGGCAGTGGCCAGTTCATCTCAGGGCCACCCTGGAAGGCTGTGTCCCCAAGGATTCTGAGGCTGTGTCCAACTCAATGGGAAACAGCTCTGTGTTGAGAAAGATCGGGGCTGGGCCACTCACTGGGAATAAGTGCTGTGACATTTGTGCTGAGAGCAGAGAGAGGGGTGACGTAGGATAAGCCACCATGTGCAACTCCTGATCTTTTCTAAGCTTGGATTTTATATGCTAATATTGTGAGGATCATCCCACTTTACAAGAGAGAAGAGTGGGGCCTGGAGGGGCACACGGTTCTCTGTGCCCTCGTCCTGGGCACTGCTGTCCTGTGCTGTGTGACCCTGGACAACTCTGTTGCCCTCTCTGGCTGTGACTTCACAGAGCTGCTGGGAGGTCCAGGCAGATGACTGTGTGAGGGATCAGGAGTCAGTCCTGGCCTTTGCAGGTATTCAGAATCCTCTCCATTTCCCAGGAGGCAGTTACTTGCCAGCTGTGTGACTGCAGGCAAGTGATGCCCCTCTCTGGGTCTCTACCTCCCCTTGGGTTAAGTAAGGAGGTGGACCCAGATGGTCCTTCTTTGGCAGCACCGAGATGGTGAACCAGGGCAGGACCCCTGTGCTGGCTGGGGGTCAGAGCAGCAGTTTCAGAACCTCCTGGATGTTCGCTTCCCTCTACAGTCTACCCACTCACTTCCACCAAAACCTTGCGAGACGGGGATGTTCTGGTCCTGTGGATGAAAAGTGGAGACCCAGAGAGGTGGCCCAGGGTCACAAAGCCTGGAGAACACAGGCATGGGACTCACACTCAAGCTGGCCTTCCCAGCGGGGCTCTTTCCCTGTTTCCCCTTTGGGCAGGCGGATGGGCTCCTGGTGTCTGGGATGTCTCCATTGCGAGAAGCCAGGAGCCAGATGGAGAGGCGGGAGAAGTGGAGAATGGGCCAGGAGGTTCTTCTCTCAGACTAGCTCAGGCTTGGATCTGGGTTCTGACACTAAGCAGCTGGGAGACGCCACTCCATACCCACACACACCAGCACTCAGAGCTCCCTGCCCCTGCCCTGCACCCAGGGGGGCACAGAGCTCACCCCGGGGAGGAGGACAGGGAGGGCTTCCTGGAGGAGATGTCGGTACCCATGGCAGGATGAGCAGGAGGCGGCTGCTCATCCTGGGGAAGAGGGAAAGGAGAAAAGCATTATGTCATGGGGCTGGGGCCCAGCCCAGAGGCAGGAAAGTGCGGGCGGGCGGGAGGAAGTGAAAGAAATTCCTCCCCGCTGGAATGCAGAAGGAGGCGGGGTGTTGGGCTAGGGACCTGGGGTGCCTTGTTCTTGGGAAGGCAGGAGCGGGAGCCCTGGAGGTTTTGATCTGGGAGGCAGCAGGTCAGGTTCACAGATTCACAGGGTGGAAAAATCCTTCCGTCGTTGGGGGAGAGGAAGCTGGGGCCAGCAGGGTGGCATGCTGGGGCCTCCCCAGGTGTGGGCAGGTGGCCCTTCTGGTGGCAGGAAAGGGTTGGTGAGGGTGGCATATGAACATCTCCAGGTAGTATCTGGAAAATCAGGCAGGGTCTATGTGATTTGCCCAGGTAGGATGGGGGCGGGGCATGGAAGCCCCTGAGGAGAGCTGGGTGGGTAAAGCGGCCAGGCCCAGGTTAGGAAACTGAGGCTAGGACCCACACTGGTCCCATGGGTTCAGCAGCTTGGGGATCCACCCTACGAAGCAGGCCTTACCTGTTGCTTGCACCTGGCATCAGCACAGGAAGCTGAGAGCTGCCTAAGTCCTGGCCTAAGGCACAGATCTCAGCCTCTCCCAGCTATACCACTAGAAGCCTGGTGCCAGCTGGGCGTGGTGGCACATACCTGTAATCTCATCACTGGAGAGGCTGAGGCAAGAGGATCGCTGTGAGTTGCAGGACAGCCTGGGCTACATATTGAATTCAAGGCCAGCCTGAACTACATATCGAGACCCTTCTCAACCTCTCCCCTGCCCCGCAAAAGGAAGCCTGGAAGCTCTTAAGACCCTCCCAGCCCCAGGGTCACAAAAGCTGCCTCTGCCAGGGAATCTCTTGAAGTGTCAACTTCCCTTTCCTGTCCCACTCCTTCCTTCCCTCTGAGCTGCCAGACCCCTGACTGCGTGGGCCAGCAGTGGCTGGGGGTTCCTGAGAAGGCTGGACTGTCCCCACCTCAGCCTGAGTCATGCTGAGAGTTCAACAAACACTTGGGCATCCGCAGTGGCCAGGCAAGGTTTAGGCCCTGGTGGGCGGGACAAGACAGACACTGAGTGAATCCGCAAAGTGTATGTGAGTAGTGATTCTATACAGTGGAAAGTGCAATGGAGAAAGAGGTGGGGAAGGGAGTGCATGTGTGTACACATGTGTGCACTTGTGTTTTGTGTATCCAGGCTGGGAATGCTGAACCGGATGAACATGGTTTTTTTGGGTTTTTTTTTTTTTTTTTTTTGAGACAGGGTCTCGCTATGCAGTTCAGGCTGGCCTTGAACTCACTGTAGCCCAGGCTGACCTCGAACTCATGGCGATATTCCTGCCTCAGCCTCCCCAGGCTCGAATTAGGATTACAGGTGCACCACCATGTGCAGCTGAACATGTGATTTAAAGAGACCTGAAGGGGGCCGGTGAGATGGCTCAGCGGCTTAAGCGCCTGCCCGGCAAGCGCGAGGGCCCGAGTTCAACTCCCGAAACCCATATACGAAAAAAGGGGCCGGTGATATCGCTCAGTGGCACGGGCGCCTGCTGGCGTGTGAGGTCCTGAGGTCAACCCCCCGGTACCCACAAAAAAATAAAATAAAATAAAAATAAATAAAGAGACCTGAAGGATAAGGAAGCAGACTTGGGGACTGTCTAGGGAACGAAACTGCCAGGTGGAGGGAGCAGCCGGTGCCAAGGCCCTGGGGACGCGCACTGTGTGTCAGGGTACAACAAGAGGCCACAGGGCTGAGCAGGAGCTTAGCAGGAGCTGAGATCAGGGAGCAAATGCAGGGGCCACATCATCAGCACCCGGTGGCCTCTGTGGTGATCTGGCTTTGCTGCCAGAGATGGGAGCCAAGGAAGGGTCTTGAAACTGGTGATAGGATCATTAAATGCTGCCGCCCAGGGGGAAGGCAAGGCACAGAGAGGTTCACTGACCTGCCAGGATCCCACAGTAGCAAGTGGGATGCCCTCCAAAAGGGCTGGCGTGTCTGGCAGCAGGTCCGTGCACTTTCTGTCTCCCCTGGTGTCCCCCAGAGTCACCTGGGTCTTCCCAGTGTGTTGGAGGCAGGGCTGACCCTGGAATTTGTTTTTTTGTTTGTTTTGTTTTGTTTTGAGGTGGTCTTGCTATGTGGCCCATAATTTGCAGTCCTCCTGCCTCAGCCTCCTGAGGCATTGCAGGTGCACACCCAGCTGGACCCACATTTTGGTTTGTTTTGTGGTACTGGGGATGGAACCCAGGGCCTTTGCACTGAGCTACATCCCCAGCCCTTTTTAGTTTTTATTTTGAAACAGGGTCTTGCCAGGTTGCCTAGACTGGGCTCAAACTTGTGATCTTCCTGCCTCAGCTCTGGATCCACTGGGATTACAGGTGTGTGCCACCCTGCCTGGCTAGACCCAGTTTTGCCCCTTGATCTTTAGCAGTCTGGGCACTGCTAATGATAATGCACAAGGGAACTGGCAGGTGAGGAAACTGAGGCTCACACTGAAGGGGTGATAAGATCAGATCAGATGGGGACAGAAAGTACCGCTGCTTCAAAGGGGCTGGGAGACGGTCTCCTTCTCCAGCTCGTGACAATGACTGCTGGCCCCTAGGATGCCCCCTCCATGAGTTTTTATTCACCTCTGTCTCCCCACTGCTGAGGATATGGCAGCGTTCAGCCAGGTGTGGTGGTGCACACCTGTAATCCCAGCATTCAGGAGGCTGAGACAGGAAGATCACTTTGAGCTCGAGGCCAGCCTGGGCTACACAATGTGACACTGTCTCAAAAAAACTCCAAATTAAATAGGTGTGTTTTGGCCCCATGTGGAGGAAGAATGGCTGGTGGCAGCCACTTATTTAGTGCATCTTTATCGAGCATCTGCTGTGTGCCAGGCACTGACTTCGGTATTGAGGAGTGGTCAAACAGGCAGTGCCCTTGCGGGCTTACATTTTGGTGGAGGAGCATGGGAAGGAGAGACAGATCATAAACTAGGATGGGAACCAGACAAGCCAGACACAGTGGCCCGCACCTATAATCCCAGCTTCTTGGGGGGCTCCAATGAGTCATGGGTCAAGGCCAGCCTCGGCCATGTATTGAGACACTGTCTCAGAAAGCAGAAGAGGTAACTGTTATGAGGGCTCATAAACAAGTATAGAGAGCTCTTCCTGGTCCTCGTCACGGTCCAGGAAGTTAGATTTGTAAACCCAAAAGGAGGTTATTGGAATTCTACCAAGTTAATTCCAATCTACCACATCCAATGCAACCCACGGCGAGAATAAAGACACTAAGGCATATTTATAGTTGTGGGGAGCCAAGGGGTCCTAAGTCCAGCCAAGATGGTGGCTACTGGGACAAAGGCCACGACCCAGGGCCGAACCCGGGTTTTATTAATTCTGAAGGAGGGGAGTGGCTCGGGGATGAGTGACTGTGAGAGTGGCGGGAAGTACGTGAGTCTCGGGAAGTAAGTGAGTCTCGTGAGCTGGGCTAGGCCTGAAAATCACCTTTGCAAATGCAGAGGGAAGTATATGCAGAAGGAGTAATCTGAATAACACAATTCAAGATAGTATCTAATGTTTTGGGGTCGGTGCTTCAGCTCTGATGTATAATCTTTTATGCCCTGGGAAGTCATAGCCTCTTTCTTGAGGCTGGATCCCAGCCGACAGCGTGGAGCAGGGCTCTCCATCCCGCCAGGCTCAACCATGTATTGGGAGCAAAGGGCGGGGAAACACAGGCCTGTCGCTTTGCTTCAAAGACTACACATCAGGACCTCGGCTGGACCTATTTGCATTGCCTAAAGCCAATTAAAGAGATAAGGAAAAGTCCTAGCCATCTCTGTACATATCAACAGGTGAAATTAGGGCCAGGTTCAGCCAAGGTGGAGATAGTTGCTCTTCTCTCAAGGACAGCCATCCAGGTGGTCCCCCACAAATAAGGTTAATGATGTCACATGGGTGTTTTAGCCAGGATAGTCAGGGAAGACCTCTCTATAAGATGGCATTGGCCTAGATGATAAGGAATCACGGTGGGAAGACAGAACAGTGAAGAGAACAGCAAGTGCAAAGGCCCTGAGGTTGGAAGATTCATTGAAGGAGGCCACTGTGGCTGAACCAGTAGAGTCAAAGGTGGTAGGTATTAGTTCTAGGATAGCAGGGGCCTTGAATGCCAAGGTAGTGAATTTGGATTTTACTCTAAGTGAGGGGGGGGGAGTGAACTTGACCCCGGTTCTCCCCTAGGTCTCCAGCCCAGAGGGCACCTGCTGCAGACATGTCTGTGGATCCCTTGTCCAGCAAAGCCCTGAAGGTGAGTCAGTTGCCCCTCCCCCCGCCCGTGCACAGTCTCCACATCCCAACTTCCCCTTTCCTTCCCAGAATCTCCAGGGATGGCTCCGCAGGTGGCAGGAGTTCTCGGTGGCACCGGGACAGGTCACTTCCTGCTTTGGGCCTGCTTCCCCGTTCTAAGGTGCTTTCCGGGCTGGGTTTCTCTGGCTGAGCCATGGACTTGACGCCTGGTTAGGTTTCTGCCGAGCCCTGGCATGGCCTCCTTCTGTGTTCCCATCCGGCTTGGCCTGGTTTCTCCTTTCCGGAGACCTACTCTCCTTACAGGTCTTGGATCAGGTCCAGCCGCCACCTCGGTGGCCAAGGCGGTGACAGGGGCGCGGGGGGGCAGCGGGAGCGGACCCTGGGCCTCAGTTTCCCTGTGCCCGCAGGTCAAGCGCGAGCTGAGCGAGAACACGCCGCACCTGTCGGACGAGGCGCTGATGGGGCTGTCGGTGCGCGAGCTGAACCGGAACCTGCGCGGGCTGTCGGCCGAGGAAGTGACCCGGCTCAAGCAGCGGCGCCGCACGCTTAAGAACCGCGGCTATGCCGCCAGCTGCCGCGTGAAGCGCGTGTGCCAGAAGGAGGAGCTGCAGAAGCAGAAGTCAGAGCTGGAGCGCGAGGTGGACAAGCTGGCGCGCGAGAACGCGGCCATGCGCCTGGAGCTCGACGCGCTGCGCGGCAAGTGCGAGGCGCTGCAGGGCTTCGCGCGTTCGGTGGCCGCGGCCCGCGGGCCCGCCGCACTCGTGGCGCCCGCCAGCGTGATCACCATTGTTAAGTCCGCGCCGGGCCCCGGGCCTGGGTCCGCCCATGGCCCCGCCCCCAGCCCAGGCCCCGCCCCCGCTCAGGCCGGCTGCACTTAGTGCCCGCTGCGCCCCGCCCACCTCCCCACGTAGCCACGCCTCCTCGGCCCCTCCCTTCTTAAAGTGCCTGAGCGACTCTGTTCCCAGGCCTCGTTTCCCTGTAGTCCTCTGTGGCGAACAGACATTCCTTTCCTGGGCTCCGTCTTTCTCTTGCAGCCCCTCAAACTGGGACCCAACAGCCCTGGGGAGGGGCATCTTTGCTAGGTTGGCAAGCATCTAGGGCCGGGGTTTCTCTTGGGTGAAAGCCTTCTTAGATCGGGAGGGACTGGATGTGGAGCCCGCCCGGGGAGAGGAGGCCACGCCTCCTCAAGAGTTTGGGAAACTGCTCCGATGGGGCCAACATGCCTTCCCACCCCGCCGTCCGGGACTCCGGAGGATCGGCACTGTGCGTGACTTGGGCTGTCCCGCTGGGCAGAGGCACTGAAGAGACTCCCACCTCGCTTTGGGCCTGGTGGTGCCCCGCTTTCCAGAGCCCCCAGGGTCACAGCTAGTGAGGCCCAGCTAAGATGGAGACCCCTACCCCAGCGAATGGGACAGTGTTCAAGGCCACATATCCCTTTGTGACTGAGCTGAAACCAAAAACTGGGCCTTTTCACTGCTACCCCAGGGTTCCAGCCGTGGTTTCTCAGTGGGGACAGGGGACAGGGACTGATGAAGGTGTGAGAGGCCTCCAAGCCAGTAGCACAGCTATCTGATGGGAGGGGAAGAGAAGCAGAGAGAGAGGTGACACAGATGGCAGAGCGGAAACGGGCTGGCCAGCCAAGGAGGAAGGGGATGGTGGAGGAGGTAAAGTGAGGAGACAGATCCTGCAGTCCCGAAGCATGGAGTGGGGCCCTTGGAAGGGTCCCACCGCGACCCTTGAGTGTCCCCTGTGGGGTGGGGGTGGCACTGCTCCTGACTGCTGTGGGGCAGCCCAGCCTGGCCCCGCCCCTAGCGCTGTATACAGCCCCCCCCTGCTATTTATTTATTGCACAAATCTAAATTATTCTCCCCAGCCAGAGCCCTACTCCTGCTCCCTGGGAAAAGTGGCATGTGGCCCTGAGCTGGGCTTTATATTTTATATCTGCAAATAAATCACATTTTATCTTATATTTAGGGAATGCTGGGTGGCAACAACAACAACGTTTTTTAAGAAATTGCCTGGCCCCCAGGATTTATTTATTTTCTGACTTACAGTGAGCGTTATCCGCCTTCTGTATTTTGTAGACTTTCTGAATAAAGTCAAGTTCTCTTCTGCGGAGAAGTGTGTGTCCTGGGCCGTGTTGTGTTGAGTGGCTGGGGGGCCCTTGGGGAGGTCACCCCATCCATCACTAGCTCTTACACAGGGTGCACAAGGGCAAAGGGTGGGTGGATGGGGCAGGGAAGGGTGGTGCCTTGGCCTCCGTGGGGCGGGGTTAAATTCCCTGGGCCCCCTGCAGGGAGCACTTGCTCCCACCCAGAGAAGAAAAACCCTGAATTTGGAGAAACCTTCCCAGTACATTCACACCAAGGTCTGCCTGCAGGTTTGGAGCTCAGTCCTGGGTCTCGTCCTAGGCCCCACATTCACATCCACCCACCCTGCCAGGCCTCCTAGGGCACCCTGAGAAGGAATGGGGTAGACCCAGGGAATCCGGGTTTGTATGCAGCTGTGTGTCTTTTTTCTAGTGGTGTGGTGCTACTCTTGGTGTTTTCTTTGGCTTCTTGAAGCTACAGTTTACCCAGCAGTGAAACAAAGGTGCAATGAGGTCACAGGCATGAAAAGCACTGGGGCCTGAAGCGCAGGAGGCTGTAACAGTAGAAGCGATGTCCCCATCACACAGGGATGGGGTGAGGACTATGTGTGGCTGGATGGGGAGAGACGAGGGCTTCGGGGAAGGTGTGAGATTTGGGCGTGGGAAAGGGCTAAACTGCATGGCTAGGCCACGTGCACCCACCTTCCTCTTGGGTTGGGGCCTTGCCAAGACCTCCATCCTGAAATGCTGAGCGCAGGCCTGCAGCATGGCCATGGGCCACAGGAAGCAGAGGGAGAAGTCAGCTGTTTATCTCCCACCCTCTGCTGGCTGGGGATCTCTCTCGCCCACGCTGCATTCCTGAGCACTCTTGTCAGCATCAGGCCAGGCCCCTAAAAGGCACTCTGGGTGGGGGCAAGGTGCCCAGGGCCCAGCACCCTGCCCAGGCTTCCTGACTCCTTGGGTGGCAGATGGAGGACGGCTCAGGAGCCTCGATTCCAGGACCCCTGGGAATCCCTTCACCCCCAGGAGATGCCTGTGGAGAGGGCCTCGGTGGTGTGGGCCCAGCCACCTAGTGACCAACTGCCCCCTGGTCCCCAGCCCTCTCGGGTAGGGAGGGTAAGCTCTGTGAGAACCTAGCTGGGGAACCCAGATGTGCAAACCCTATCACCTACCTGTCACACACGGGAGAGGGGGACACCCCTGCCCATCCCACTACACCCACCTCCCCAAACCCAAGGGGGCAGGAACAAACCTCATCACAGGCAGAAGAGATTTCAATACAATCTATATTATCTCATATATATATATATCTCTTCCTCACTTTATTTGCTCACTTCTGTCAGCATTTAAAATGTCACAGAGACCAAAATAGAGTGGCTTTCTGGTGGAACTCATGGCAGTCATACAACGAGATACAAAACTAAGGGACTCTGTCTTCTCATACATCATACAATTAATTTTTCAAGTTTTTTTTGTTTTTGTTTTATGTACAAAGGACTACTCTATCTGGAAAAAATTAAAAAAAAAAAAAAAAGACAATGTAGGTTATGCATCCTAGGAAGAAGGGGATGGAGCAGCTGGGCTTGGGTTTCCATCCCCATGTCCCCATGGACCACTTGTTCTCTGCCACCAAGCTCCCTCAGCCCCACCCACCACACTCATGGGCACAAGCCAAGATGGGCAAAGACCAAGAGGGGCAGGAATCAGCAACACACTTTGGCCTGGAAGGGAAGGAAGATGCGTCAGAGAAACAGATTTGTAAAAGCCAACGTGGGAGGGAGGCAGAGCTGCTCCTGGAACAGCCTGCACCTGCCAGCTGCCTTCCAGGGTGGCCTGGAACCAGCTGGCCAGGCCCACCCAGATGGGGCAGAGAGCTGGCCGCCAGCACCCCACACACGGCCCCTGGGCCTGAGGGAAGGATGAGGTCAGGAAGGCTGCTGGCAGGCAGGTGCCCTGCCAGAGTGCCTCACAGATGCCAGGGAGGGAGCCTGTTCATTCCAAGAGTGACCAGAAGAGCAAGCCTCCAGGGTATGCCACAAGGCAAGGACCCTTCTTCCTCCATCAACTTCTGCAGCCCAAACTCAAGCACTCCCTGGGTATCCAATGCAGGATGTGAATCCCAAATGAATGTACCACCTCCAACACTCTAAGATGTGACTGGCAGAAGCCTGGCCCATCTGGGCCTCCAGCTCTGGGAACATGGGCATGAGGCGGGCAAGGAGAGGGACCCAGCAGCCCTGGCCACCACTGCAGCCTGTCCATGGGCGCCTGGCCCAACACTGCAGAATCCTGAGCGCCAGCAGCTTATCAAGGAGCCTCCTGGGGGTATCTGGACAGATGAGGGTGCTGGGAGGGACTTTCGTATGTGACTAAGGCACAGAAGAGATGAACAGGGGGCCAGACAAGGCAGAACAGCAGGCCCTGTGTGGACAGGGGGCCAGGAGAGGAGTCTGGGACCACTCCTCCCACCTTGGGGCCCCTGCTGCATGGCCATCCCTCCTGTCCTTCCCGAACGCTGGTCTGAAATGTGGAGGCTCAGACCTAACCCCTGAAGAGGACAGAGAGGCCCCAGGAGTCCCGGATCCCTGGGGCAGCCAGGAAGCAAGGGCTCTGCCCCCAACTCCGTTGAGAGTGGGACCCGAGTAGGGCAGTGCAGCTATCCTCAGCAGGCCAGGAGAAAGGGGTAGGAGGTGGGCAGAGGGTGGCCACAGTGGATGAGGACAGCCAGGGGCCAAGAGCCCCCTACTTCACCAGGAGAGGGCCAGAGGCACAGGAGCCCCTTCCTAGATGGGGCCCATGGCTCCTGGTGTCTGGCTCTGATCCTTGCAGCATACCAGGTGGGTGGGGTCTGAAGGGAGGGTGTTCTGGGTGTCCACATTCCCTCCTCCTGCCAACCTGGGGTGAGCAGATCTAGGCTCTAGCATGAGGTGAGGGAGCAGACAGGGATGGCCCAGGTCAGGGTATTGCACAGTAAGGGATAGGCGGGGCCTGATGGGGAAGGGCCTGGAAGGCTGCAGACAAGGCTGGTCCCCACACTGGGCCTGCGCAGGGCTGGTCCTGGCAGGGCTGGTCCCCAGGTGCTGTATCTCTACCACAGGCTGGGCAGCAGGGGTGTGGGAGCTCCTCCCAGAGTCCTCTGCCCTGACCCAGGCAGTGCAGGGCTGGCCGTGTATAAATATTCCTGAAGGCTCGTGGGTGAGCCCGGGCTGTCCCCAGCACATAGGGTTGGGCCATTCCTCTGGAAGCGGTATGTTTTTCTGGTCCAATAAATAAAGGGCACTGGCAAAACTGTGCCAAGCTGCCTCCTGGCCTGGCTGGGAGGCTTGAGGAGGGCACGGTGCCCAGGGCCAAGGCACCTGCACCTAGAACTCGTCGTCAGAGCTGAGCAGGAGAGTCTTCTCGGTGTCGCGGGCACCGCTGAGGCTGTGGGAGCGTGACAGGCTATGGGCACCCCGCCAGGTGGGCCCGGGCTCCAGGGTGGACTGCTGTGTGTACTGCTGGTAGGCGGGCGAGAAGTTGTGGATGGCGTCCTGCACTATGTCGTGTGGGTTCATGGTCTCCTTGAGGCTGCTGGAGATGCTCTTCATGGGGGCGCAGCGGCCTGTGGGCAGGAAGCGGGTGGGTTAATGGAGCACCACAGGTCTTGGGACAGACCCACACCCCAGGAGGGTCATTCAGCTCTCCTCTCCTGGGACAGACACGAGCAGGGACAGGATGGAGGTGGCTCTGCTGGCTGGGAGCAGGAGTGGAGAGCAGCCAGGGAGCCCAGGGAGCCCAGCACTGGCAGCTGGGCAGGCAGGTGGCGGGGGACCTGGGTGAAGAACAGCAAGCTGCTGGCTATGTGCCCCAAACGAGTGCTCCCGGCTCCAGTGCCAGACCCATGCCCCTACACATGGAGTGGTCTGCTACCGTGGGCAGGGACCATCAGCACAGGGCTGGCCCAATGGCTCCCCCACTGAGAGGACAGTAACTCCCTGCCCTGATAGTTTTGTCTGATTTGTCTAATGACAGGTCCCCCAGGCCACCAAGCCCAATCCTAGACCCAAGACTTCTGACCCAGACCTGAGTCCACCCTCCGTGTTCTCTGCTAAATGCCCCAGCTATTCCTTAACTGCCCTGGGTCCCAGAACTGAGCAAGGCATAATCCAGAACAGCCACAGGCCAGGTCAGAAGCAGGCAGAAAAGGGCCCTCGGCAGCTGGTGCTCTGGGCTCCCCCAGCCAAGTGCCCATGAGGATGGGACAGGGACACAGAAGGGCTATAGAGAGGCATGCTGGTGACAAGCGACCAGAACAGACGTGCAGGACGGACGTGCAGACAGAGAGTAGGACCTACCGTAAGGGCCATATGTCGGCACTGCCCGCGGTCAAACCCGGGGCAAGCACAGTGCAAGGGGGCAGGGAAGAGAGGCCGGAAAGATAAAGACAAGAGACAGCTGAGTGAACAGGCGAGCCCACCCCTGGCCCAGAAGACATCACGCCCACCCCTACCAGTCCCCAGGGCTCCTCCACTGCAGGCTCAAGAAGACACCTGCCTTGGGATGACTTCTCCCAGGTACTCAACAGCAGCCATCCTGACTAGCACTAGGAGTCCCACCCTCATGCCCTGGCCAGGATGCCCCACCCTGAAGTATCCCAGGTTCGGCTGGGACGCATCTGCCTGGACATAGCCACACACTTCACAGACCTCGAGACACCTCCCAGATGACATGGAGGGCAGGTGTGTGTGCGTGTGTGTCACACAGCAGAACTGGTGCTGCACCCAGCCTAATGTAAGGCCTAACGGAAGCCTCAATTAAGAGTTGGGGCTCCAGCCTGGGACCAGCGGGGAGACAGGCAGGGGCAGCTGCAGCTTGCCTGGCCATACTGCACTGCCAGCTGGGGTATTTCTTGCTTGGGTGGATGGGTCTGGGGGACTATGTGTGGAAAGATGGCCCAGGCTGGCAGCGGGCAGCCTCAGCAGAGCCCCTAAGGTGTCGACAGGTTCTCTCCCTGCCTCTTGAGGTGGTCCCGGGCTCCAGGTCCAAGGGGACTGTACCATGGGCACAGGCTCTGCCAGACCAGGTCCAAGGGCCATGGCCTTCAGCACCAGGCGTGTGTGTCAGATCCTTCCCACTGGGGCCTGGTGGGAGGCAGGTGGGGCAGCAGCCGCCAGCACCAACAGGCAGGGGCTGGGCACAGAGCAGGTGTGTGATCAGAGCCTGATGCAGTGACCACTGACAGCTGTGCTGGGGGACAAAGTCCAGCAGAGGCATTTTAAGGCCTCTCTGCAACCAGGGCAGGAACAGGGAGGGAGTGGGCCAAGGAGCCCCGCTACCCTCCATGCTATGCACATGGGCCTGTAGTGGGGCCCAGGGAAGTGGGTTTCTTGTCTCAGGAAGACAGCTGAACCCTGGGTGGACACACTGGACAGGCTTCCCTCTCCCCAGCCTCTGCTCTTCTTCCTGGATCACGCCTTCTCTGCCCGCCTGGCACACTGCTTCTCCAGGTACCCGGTCTCCCCGAAGCTCCTAAGCACATGCTGCCACCAGGCCAAGTGCAGCAGGGTCTCCAACAGTGGCCCCTCAGCACTCTTAGAAGTACTCCAGGGCACTCTCCTGTACTGCCAGGCCTGCTAACCCCATTCCGAACAGGATGACTGGCAAGGGTAAAGAAAGCTGTTAAAAGCTATTACCACCTACTCTGTTTCTCACAAGGTGTTTGTTTTTTAAAGAACTTCACAAGGATAGAATTACAGAACAAAACAAATAACTGTACACAGTGTCAGGGGTTAGGAGCCCTCAGAAACTTGTCTATTTGTCGGAGTCTCTGTTCCAACTTTCTCTATCATCTCTGGCTCTCCACACTCAGGCCTGCTGCAGGAGCCAGGTGGCTTCTGTGGTGGATCGACAACTGGTGGTCAGCTTGTCACACCCAGCTGAACTGAGTCAGCGTGGTGCCTGGTGTGGAGGGCCCACCTGAGGACTGTTGCCAACAGCATAAAAAGGAGAACTGGAGAGGAAGGGTTGCTGCTGTCGGTTCTCTTTGAGGAGCTTGTCACGCTGGCTTTCCTGATAGGAACTTGGCTGTTCTCATCGTCGGAGGAGCTCGGGACCTCACTGTCGCTGAGGATGGCTGTGGTGACTTTCGGGGGAGCTCCAGTTTTTACTCTGAGCGTCGCTTCCTGGCTCCGGGGTAGATCCCTCAGCCTGCTGGCACAGATCCTTCATCCCACTGGTGCAGACTTTCTAGCTTCCACCGCTGACCTTTGGGCCTTCCCAGCGTAGATCCATGAAATATCCTTGCATGAGACATTGTTGTGGGCTCTGGGCCTTCAGTTGGATTCGTGGAGGCATTGCCATGGGCTCTAGGTCTTCAGCTGGACTCATGCTGGACACTGCTGTAGGATCCAGGCCCTCAGCTGGATTCTTTGGGTCTTTAGTGTGTGGACAGATTTCCTGCACTCTTTTTGTATATGACTCTTCGGGTGACTATTACAAAATAATCCTAAAAATGATGTGTCCTGTATTGTATTGTTTCCCTTGCAAACCCTGACTACAACAGCTTCCAACTCCCTAGTGCAGGTAGTGGAGCCAAGGCCCCTCCCTCTGTGGCACCTTTCCCAGGGAAAGGCGCTGGAACTCCCCACTCCTTCCCTGTCCCTGGGCCCCACTCACACCTTGTGCGTCCAGCCTCTTGTCCGCGTAGACTTTGTAGGTGAAGGCGTGCCGCAGGGCCAGGGCCGCGAAGAACATCTCCACGCAGATGATAAAGTCCTGGTAGCCGGCGGCCACGGTGCCCTCACCCACTGAGACGCGGGCCGAGTGGATCTTGGGGATGGCCCCGCACTTCTCCAGGATGGCCAGCAGCATGCCTGGGCAGGAACGCACTGTCTAGCCCAGAACGGACCCCTTCCCAGGCCCCCTCTTCCCCACAGCCCCACCAGATGCCCATGTACTCCAGGGAGGTTGGAAGGGGTCACAGTTGCTCCTCTACAACAGGGATTGTGACAGAAAGCCAAGGCCTCCAGAAACTCCACTGTCCCAGCTCCCTGTCAGCCACCAAAACTGGGACATCACCAATTATGCAGGGCCCCTGGGTCGCCCCCACCTAGGAAATGGCACCCCCAAAGTTTCCTCAAAGGGGCTGTAGGAGGCCCCAGACCTCACCCCCAGAAAGTGCACAGTGCGCTGAGGCCCCTCTGAGGCCAGGCTGGGATCCCCAGCATAGCCCGCTGGCCTGCGCTCCACAGCCCTAGACATGTGAACGGGCGGGAAGGGATGGGGCTCAAAGCACAGAGGGATGCAGGCATCATGAGGCTGGGAGGGGCTGACCTTGCCAGAAGGAGAGAAAGATGACGGACTTGACCATGAAGAACTTGAGGACGGGGCTGTAGGGGCTGAGCAGCTCCCGGGTAGCGAAGTAGAAGAGGAAGAGGGCGTAGAGGGCCAGGCTGACAGAGATGTTGTAGATGATGGTCACGTAGAGGTAGCCGCTGGTGACACTGCGGAACGGACACACCCTGGCTGGGAACGAGCCTGCTGAGGGGCAGGGCCCAGCCTCCTCCACCCTGACCACAGCTGGTCCTCCGGGCTCTGCACTGAGCGCTGGAGGGTGGGGTGGACAATAGAGGGCACTGGCAGCCCTCTACTGCTGCTGCTCTCATACCATGTCCCACTCAGGGACTGTGCTAGAGGCTACAGCCTGATGGTCAAATGACAAGTGTCAAAGTGGGTGACATCAAGCTTGCTCTGCTACCCTTTCATGTGGCCAAGTTATCTCCTCCAGCCTCACCCTGCTCACCTGCCTGGGCAGGTGGTAGTGTGGGGCACAGGTGGTGAATACAATGTGCTTGCAAGCACAGGCCCAGCATGCAGTCACTTTCAGTAGCCCCAGATGAAATGTACGTGGACAATTTACAGTGTGGACTCTACATGTGGGGTCAGGGCAGTCTCTGGCTCCCCACCTTGGGAGTGGCCACTGCCCCTTCGTGGCTCACCCCAACAGCGCTGTGTGCTTGGACGTGAGTATGAACATGACTATAGGCCAGGGCTGGCTCCTGGGGTGGCACTGGGGCCAAGTGCAAGGGTGACCACTGCCAGGCTCAGGCTGCAGGTGCAGGGAGACATAAGCACCGTGACGGTCAGCAGCAAGTGCACGGCCCTGGGGCCTGTCTGGCTGCCCTCAGCCCTGAGCCAGGGCACTGCCACAGAGCCAACGTTCCTCCCATGTGCCCAAGGGAAGACCCGCTGCTTACTCGAAGTCCCCATCCCGGTACTTGCCGAAGGCCTGGAGGACCACGGTGCTGACGGCCATGAGTGGCTTTACCACGCAAAACTGCAAGGTGGCCTGTGAGGGAGAGAGTGGAAGGTCAGGCACAAGCATGTAAAAAGCACCTCCTCTAGGGGCTGGGCCTAGGATGCGTGCCGGGGACAGAGGGGAAGGCTCTGTGGCCTGTCCCTGAGGGGACTGCTGTTGGCAGGGGAGGCAGAAATGTAGGAGACAGTGACAATGCAGTGCAGCTGTATGAGGATGGGAAAAGCCAGGAGGATGTAGCGGAAGGACAGACCAGCAAGGCAGGGCACAGGGACAGGAGGTAGGAGACACCATGAGAGAAGGGTTGGAGCAGGAGGGACCATCAGGAAGGCTCAGAGAGATGACAGGGGCCAGTCTCCCCTTCCAGTCAGAGGACGCAGCTCAGGCAAAGGCCCAAAGGCAGAGCGGGGACAAGTGCAGGCTGAGCACTGGGGAGGAACAGCAGCAGGGAGTGGCTGGGAAGATGGGCAGGCAGGTGCCAGGGGCCCCAGCACTCTGGGCAAGCCAGGCCCTGCTGAAGACTGGGCACAAGGAAAGCAGGAGGCTGAGGGCTCCTCCCGTCCTCCTTGCCCATCCCCATCTGCTCCCCTGCCCCCTGCTCTGGGCCCAGCCCAGGGCTTCTGACCGATGCTGGAGAGGGCCTATAGGAGTGGCAAGCAGGGACAGGACAAAGGACACAGCCCAGTGTGGGCTCTGGAGTCCCCAGAGCTGACACTGAATGAAGGCCTGGCTGATTATTCACTGCAGCAGCTCCAGCAGTTGCCTGGCCTGAGCGGCAGCCTCCCTGATAAAAAGGGCATAACCAGCCCCTCAGCACAGGGTCACTGCTGTGGGGACAGGAGTATCAGAGAGCAGTGTCCTCCTGGAGGTCTGCTCTCAATGCAGGCTCTACGGACCTGCCCAGCCAACAGATGTCCTCGGCCAGGCTCCCACAACCCCTGCAGAGGCGTCTGTGTGCCCCGGAACCACGCACCCCACAAAGCAAGTCCACCTGCGCATGAGGCCCCTGTGACGAGGAGCGCGGCCAGGCAGTGAGGGTCCCAGGTGCTGGGGCTGCAGCAGAGAGCGGCGTGCGCTACAGGACTGCCACAGAAGAGGTACACGTGACAGGCAGGGCTGTGGTGCTGCGGCCAGGAAACCCCACGTAAGTCCCCGGCCCCAAACCCTGCCAGGAGGAGGTGGGACTGACTCCCTGTGGGAAACAGGGAAAAGCAGCAGGTCACACGGAGTGCATGTGAGGAGCTGGCCAGCTGCCTGCTGTGATGAGTACTATTGCTATCCTCTGTCACAGACGAAGAAACTGAAGCACCGTGCAGCCCAAGTGGCAGACGCTGCGCTGGAACCCAAGCCACCAGGCCCCAGAACCCTCACCAACTGCACCCTGTGTCCGCCCACGGTTTCCAGGCCAGGCTGGATGCGGCGTAACCTGGGGAGCCTCAAACACATACCGCATACCCCGTTCCAGACCTTCTCCATCAGGCTGGGCAGGACGGCAGCCTGGGAATCTCCTCTTCACAAGTGCTCTGGGAGCCTGGAGTGCTGGGCCCCCGGGGGCTCCAATGAAGCTGTGAGCGCTCCCTCACCATGGGAAAAGGACGAGAGCCCTCATGTGCTCACCATCTCTCCTGCCACCACCAGTATCTGAGCCCACAGGGCTGGGGAATCATTTACAACTCAGTGACGTTCACTGTGATCGTGAAATCAAAACGTTGTGGACAATCTAATTACCCAACGAGGCCATGAGTCACAGCTGGGCCTCGAACCTGGCAGGTGGCAGAACCCCTTGTAAACAGTGGCTCTCAACGCCCCGCCCTGCACCTGGGACAGTTTTAACTCCTTCCCTGCAGCCCCACGGGTGAGAGTCTCAGGGAGAGCCCCCGGGAAGAAAGTTGGGGGGAGGACACAGCCCTGCAGGCCACTTGGCCAGGAGGCTCTGAAGGTGTGCAGCCATGGGCCAGCCCTCCAGCGGCCACCGAGACTCAGCCACAGGTTTCATTTCCTTCCTGACTACTTAATGCTAGAGGGGCTGACAGAAGCCCTGTGGACACCAATACCACGTCACCGAGACTGGGCGTGGCACCCTCACACTCCCCCCCCCAGAAGCCGCACTTGTATTAAAGACTTCACCTCCCAGACCTCATCTGTGCCTTACCACCACGCCTTCAGATAAGCATTACACCCACTTTACAGAACAGGAAACTACACTCAGAGAAGTTAAGTAAATTATCTGAGGTCACACAGTCAGAAGAGAAGCTAAAGTCAAACTCAGATGTTCAGACACCCTGGCCTAGGCACTTAATGTGGGACACCAGCATACTGCCTCTAGCCAGCCACTGTGCACCCCCGGAGGGTGACTGAGGGAACTAAAAGCTTATGGACTTCCACCTGGGAATGTGGGAAGAAAGCGGAGACCACACAGGCCTGTCCGTCCTGGGTCTTCAGCACCGAAGCCCGCCTGTCCCTAGTCACAGCCAATAACTTCTCAAACCAGGATTCTAGAATCTCACCCTCTGGTTCAGTCACACATGGAGACTTGGTCAAAAGAAGCAAGACTCTGGGACCACCTCCTCCCACCCCAAGTTGTAGCACACCTTCCCAGGATGCTGCTCGCTGCCCATCTGAGCACGTGCTGCCATCCTAGCAGCTGGGGGATGGGAGCTGGAGGCCTGAAGGAACTCCACAGACGTGCCCAGGGCAGCCTGGGCATGCTCCTCCCCCCGGGCCCAGGCATGGATTCCGGTCCCCAGCCTGCTCCCCAAGCCAGGTGGCGGTGGTGACACTTACCTGCTTGCAGAACCGCAGAAATCCAATGGAGTAGGTCTTTCCCCAGAGGCAGCATGTCCCGTACATGCAGCTGGATCTGGGAGAGCCAAGCACAGAGGAAGGCTGGTGAGCTGAGAACCAGGACTTGGGAGAGGCAGGCTGGGGAGGTGCCCTCACTCACACCAGACAAACGGCACAGAGCTGGGGTGGCCTTCGAGCGGAGGCCGAGCCCAGGGAGGCAGTGCAGAGTGTGTGTGTGAGCACCAGGCCACAAGGGAACAAGGCTGCCCGGGCCACATGGTAACAAACAGACTCCGAACACACTGAGTGTAAAACCGCCAAGGGAGAAACAGACTACAGAAAGGACAAGGGCAATGGGAAGACAGAGATGGCGCGTGCCAGAGACCCTCCCATGAGTCCACATAAACGGCCTTGCTCAGGAAGTGTGGGAGAGGCACAGCTGGTCAAGGTTGTGGGCATAGAAGGTCTGTGTGTCCAGCTGACACCAGGGCAGACTGAAGAACACGCAGTCACCTGAGGCTCCGGGGAGACACAACACTCACTCGATGGGCTTCCCTCTGATCTCCGACATGATGGCGCTCTCTCCCCCGAGGTACTCATAGCACAGGCTCAGGAAATTGTAGATGACCAAAGCTGTGGAGAGGCCCAAAGACAAGACTCAGAGAAGCATAGGCGAACACCAGGCAAAGTCTTAAACAGCCACAGCCACGAGCAGCAACATGGAGGAACCTCAGACATCAATCAGGTCGTGCAAAAGAAGTCAACATCCCATCTGTAAGTTCAAACGCAGGCGCAGCTCAGTCATGTAGCAGGCAGACCTACATGGCAGTGACACGCAAAGAAGGCCCGGAAATGATACCACAGATGGGGGGAGGGCAGAGCTGGCAGCGTGTAGTTCTGGGGTGAAATGATATTGGCTTGAAAAGTATTTATTAGTTTTAGTCCCCTATTTGTACATTATAGATCACAATTTTACATCAAGATAACGATGCTGAGATCTCAAGAGAAATTCTAAGCATTAAGATGGAGTGCAGAACTTTCACACAACTGGCAGTGGAATTCAGCATAAAGATGGCACCATGAGCTCTAACAAAACGGGGGTGCACAGAATCTGGTGAAAATGTCTTGGGGGGCTCAGTCAGCTCTTGAATCAGGATGCAGGTCAACATCACAAAGACCCCAAATTTACGGCAGCAAGCGATGGCACAGCGGAAGTCTGCTGTGAACACCGAGGCAATGATTCGGCAAAGCGCCGGCAGGTCTGCAGGGCAGAGGATTTCTGCTGGGCCGGCTGCAGCAGCCAGGAACACACAGATGTGCCGGCATCCCACACTGCTCCCCGCAACAGCAGGTGCCTCTTGCCTTCCCAGCAGGTTCTGCATCCGTCCTGCTTTTGCACTTGGCTCCCACTGCCTGGCGCCACTGCCCCTATACTCCCAAGACCTGTGACCCCGGCTCCAGACTTGGTCTTGGGGGTTCACACTCAGCCCAGGGATACTGACTGGCAGCCAGCTGCTTTGCAGTACTTCTTGCCCTGGTACGTGTTCACCCACTGCCTTGGGGGTTCACACCACTTGCCTCAAAGGGGGATCCTGGGGCTGTGAACCAAGAGCTCTGGACACTGCCCGCTGTGACACAGACTGCCGTTCTCCACAGTGAGCCGTGGTCATTTAAAGGTGCTATGTCAGGGCTGGGGGGCAGCTCAATGGGCCTAGCATGCTCAAGGCCCTGGGTTCCATCCCCAGCACCATGAAAATTAAGAAAAGAGAAAAAAAGAGAAAAGCACAGTGCTGTGTTTTCCTGAGATGTAAGAGCCACACATAATCAGTACAATTCATGAGCAGTGATGTGGGGAAGTAAATAATGTAAAACAGAAAAGAGCAATGACCGACTGGCTTCTCAGGTACATGACTCCTGAACGAGCGCCTATCCTCCTCAGAACAAAGGCCCAACATTGGCACCTGGGCAGGGCACAAGTGTCTACCTATTTGAACCCAGGCACACAGAACCCTGCAGATGTATTTTTAGGGAGAAGCTGGCCCTCAGCAATTTAGGAAGAAATATATTTGGGGTACTGTGTGCCACTCCCAGTTGCTGAAATCTATTAAGATCTCCCACCTTCACAGCCCAGAGCACGTGTCACACTCTGCTGTGACGGTTCCCTTACGTACACTGAGCAGAGGGTTTGCAAAGTGGCCCTGTATCCAGCCAGGCTGTGTGAGCCTGTGACTCTCAGTCTTATGTCCTAGTGGGGATAAGACGACCACCTGCTGTGACAGCTGATGCAGGTGAACACACAGAACGCTCACAGAGGACGGGCTCAGGGGGCCGGGCGCTGGCTGTCACAGCCATTACTGCTGTCCGCCTCCCTTCCTCATCCTGGACACCCCGTGACAGGGTCGAGGAATGCCTGGCCAGAACAGAGGCAGCCCAGGATGTCTGGTGACAGTAGGGTCCTCCACTGTCTCCAGATCACTCTTTACTGACAAGAATCGGGAATGGGCACCCGGCCAAGTCTGTAGTCAGTCTGCTGGCAACATTGTCCAAGACCACACAAGGCCAAGGGGATGATGTGGCCATTCTATGCCGGGTCCCCCTGTGTTGTGACAGACAGTATTTTCCAGAAGCAGCCACACCTTGTGCTGTGATACCCCCTCCCCTGAGAAGTTCCTTCCCTTTGCATCTGGGTGGACCTTGGTGACTACAGTGGGAGTGACATTTTGTGACATCTGAAAGGGTCTCCTCCCCTTTTTTTTTCGTGGGTACCAGGTGTTGACCTCAGGACCTCGCGCACCAGCAGGTGCCTGTACCACTGAGCGATATCACCGGCCCTTTTTTCGTATGTGGGTTCTGGGAGTTGAACTCGGGCCCTCGCGCTTGCCAGGCAGGCGCTTACACCGCTGAGCCATCTCACCGGCTCCCCCAATTGTTTTTCATCCATCCCTCTATTTCAAGATCCTTGATCTTTTCAAGGTGTTCTGGGGCCAGTCAGTCTGTAAAATACCAATTTGCTGACGGTTTCTTTAAAGAATCATTAATGAGTCAATAACAGACTCACTGATTCTTCAAGAAAGGAGACAGGACAAAGTCCCTAGGACACAACTCAATCAGCCCAAGCTGGGCCCACTGCCCACCTGGACCAATCCCACCCCATCCTAGAGAATTACAGAACCACACAAACTGCCACCCCCACAGCCCAGCAATGGTTTGAAATGGGAATCTCTACCCCATTACAGAAATAATGCAAGGGCCCAGTGGCCCTGGACCCAAAAGCAGAGAGGCTGAGCAGCCGGCTCCTGGCCTGGCACCCTTCTGACCGTGGTTCAAGTTTGAGTCCCTAGGGAGGCCCCAGAGATGCAAAATGACCTGTGCCTCCTTAAGTTCCCACCATAGGCTGTGCACCAGGCTCTGTGCAGGCCCTTGGGACATACCACTGACCAAGGGACCGGCAGGTCAGACCTGCCAGTCCATAGGGAAGGGATGGTCTCTCTCTCCCCTGTTCTGGACAGTCAGGTACCTGGAATTTTCTGTTCCATCCTAGGTAAAAATCTTAAGTTAGTAATAATGCATGCAATCCAAGGAGAAAGACCAGGGCAGAGGTGACACAAGGACTAATTTTTTTTTCTTTTTTCTTTTGGAGACAAGGTCTTTTTCTTTTTTTTTTTTTGTGGGTACCGGGGGGTCGACCTCAGGACCTCGCGCGCCAGCAGGCACCCGTGCCGCTGAGCGATATCACCGGCCCCTTTTTCGTATGTGGGATCCGGGAGTAGAACTCGGGCCCTCGCGCTTGCAAGGCAGGCGCTTACGCCGCTGAGCCATCTCACCGGCCCTTTTTTTTTTTTTTAAAGAGAAGAAAAAACAAAACAAATCAAAAAAGAACAAATTTTCAAAACAACATAATAGGAGGGTAACAATGGTTAATGGATTACGTATTATTATCTTTAAGTTAGTTATTCAGGATACCAGATATTAGCATTCAATTGTCCAAACATTATTGGCACAAACCTTACTCTTCAATGAACTAAGTAAAAATGGTAGTGTATCTATCTTAACCATCTTATATATATATATATATATATATATATATATATAATTTTTTTTTTCCTTTCCCTTCTTTCTTTTCCCTATTCCCCCATTCCAGTCTCTCTTTCCTTTTGACCAGTTTCTTTTTGATTCACCATGTCTATTGTACATTTTGGATCTTATTTACTCTCTCAGTTTCTCATACTAGAGAGACAATACGATGCTTACACATGTGCGTCCGGTTTATTTCACTTATGGGTATTTTCTCGAGTTGCATCCATTTACCTATAGAAGTCTCCAGTTTGTCCTTCTTTATGGCTGAACAGTATGGAGACAGGGTCTTACTCTGTAGCTCAGGCTTCCTTGAACTCACTATGTAGCCCAGGCTGGCCTCAAACTCCAGGGAATCCTCCTGCCTCAGCCTCCCGAGTGCTGGGATTATGGGCCTGCACCACCAAGCCCGGCTTAGACTATAAAATCTTGAGGCCTGAGGAGGAAGACAAGTGACGGACACCTTGTCCACAGGGTCGGACAGAACCCTACAGTCCTAGGCGCAGAGAGCAGAATGGGCAGAGTCCTCACAGCAGGAGGGGTGAGGGCCCTGCCAGTGGGATCCTGGGAGAGGCAGGTACCCTCAGCAGAGAGGAGGGTGGGGTCTCTTCACACCCTGAGACCTGAGCTTGCCTTTCTTCACTGGCAGCCTCTCTAGTCCAGAGTTGCCTGGACAGGAAGCTGCAGTCCAAAAGACCCCTGATCACCCAGCCTCCTGGCCAAAATCCCCCCAACCAACTGTACCACAGAGCCCGGGCCCCAGGGCCTTGGCGAGGACCCCCTAACGAGTGCCTCCAGCTGTTTCTCCAGCAGCTCCCTGGCTCAGGAGGCAGAAACATCTGTCTACGCGTTCAGGAAATACTGGGTACCTGCTGTGTGCCACACACTGTGTATGCCACCTCGATGGCCACTCCAGCTCACCTTTTTGCACACCTTCAGCACTCACCACTGACCTTGGAGTGGGGGGTTCCAGGTTCCAGATAACTGAGGATGGGCCTGGGAAATGAACTGTGACTACTGTGGGCTGAAACCTCGGCTCAGGACAGGGGGGGCACTGAACACTCTTTTGCCCCTTTCCAGTGGCAGGTGACCCACTTGAGCAAATGACCCAAGTTTAAACAGCAGTGCTCTCCTCCCTGACTTTCTGTCCTTTACTGACCATGTGTGTCCCCAAATGCTGTTTCTGACCTCTCCACTGGCTCTTCAGAATGTCTTCCTTTACTTGGATCCTCTGAGCTCTAAGGGTCAGAGCTGTGGCCAGTGGTGCCACTACCAGCCAGCGTGTCCTCCTAGCAGCAGAGTGGCTTGTGGCTCATGGGTGGCCTGTGTCTGTAGTCCTCAGTGGTGTTCACTCTGATGCACTCTGCTCGCCTGTGAAGATGCCAGCAGGCTCAGATTGTCTAAAATCTGAAATCTAAAAGGGAGTGAAAGCAGCCTCATTTTCCACCTGTTCCTCTCATGTGTGTAAAATCCCCTGCCCTGCAGGGAGAAACTGGTCTTGTCCTCCTGTTCACTAAGCCTGGCTGCTGCTCTCTGATCACCTTTGCCATTTTGCAGCATACTTGAAACCTGCTTTTCACATGTGTACTATTCGGATGCTAATATGTACTCCACTCAGTAAGTTGAAGGTGAGAATAAGGTCAGGGAGGAAAAAATGGGGCAACACTGAGCGCCACATAAGCTTTCTTGACAAAACAGACCGTGTCACCACCTCTGATCATGGAACTGCCCAGGGCCCCTCACAGTCCTGTTACCCTACCACCACCACGCTCAAACCCCGAATGCATGCAGGCAGCCGCATCCTATCCTGCTGTCAGTTCATTCCAGGGCCATGGAAATCACAGCCCTCGCCAGATGGGTGCTATACTGAGCAGGATCCTAGGTGAGTTACTTTACTGCTGCGAGCCTCAGCCCTCTCCACGGAGAACGGGAATTCTACCACTGGCTCGAGGTTCACAGGCTAAACACACATTTATTCCTACCACCCTAAAATGCCACTGAAATTGAGGGGCCCTTCAAAGACAGGAGAGTGGTAATGGGGACAACTGATAAGAAATGTCAATGAAAGTTCTGGATGATGCATTGAGGTCACTGACCTGGGACAGGGAGGAGCCAACAAGAACCCCAGACACTGGGCCTGCCAGGCAGCTCTGAGGTATGGGGGAGGCTCAGCCCACCAGCTTGCCCAGCACGACGACTATGCCTGTTCTACCTCATGTGAGATTTTGGAACACTAGTGATGAAAACAAGATGCTAAAGGGAAAAAAAAGCAAGAAGGTCACATGACAGGCACAAAGGATCAGAATCCAGCAGACTTTCTAAAAACACCAGGGAATAGCCATCAAATAGAACAACATAATGAAGATTCTGCCAGATTTCAAGAACAGCCACTGGGCACCCTCTTTTTCCTTTTTTTGGTACCAAGAATCGAACTCAGGACCTTGTGCTTGCCAGGCAGGCACTGTGCCACTGAGCTGTATCCCCGACCTAGGTACCCTCTTGTTTTCTCAGAAAGCTCCTGGAGGATGCGTTCCAACCAGAGAGCAAACCACGAGCAAGGGTGAAGTGGCATCCAGGGACCAGGTGACACAGCACAGGAGAAGCAAACATGTCCCAGGATGATGCTGAATGACAAAGCCGGGGTGACAGCAGAGCAGAGAAGGGACTTGGAAGCCAGCAGGCCAGACTGGAGTGGAAGGGCAGCCACGGGAACAAGCCAGTAGCAACAGATCCACACATCCATCTGACTCTATGCTGACTCTCAGCATGGACTGTTAAAAATCTGAATCTGAGTGTGATGACACACGCCTGTAATCCCAGCACTAGGGAGGCTCAGGCAGGGGGATCACCATGAGTTCAAGGCCAACCTGGCTACATGGTGAATTCAAGGTCAGCCTGAACTACATAGTGAGACCCTGTCTCAAACAAAAAAAATAAAAAAATAAAAAAATCAATGGAAGCCTTCAGGCATAAATGAAAAATAGGCATAAGGGAAACTGAGCAAGCTAAAAAGCAAGACAAGTAGCTCCTGAAGCCTGGCTTAGAAACAATGATACTGGCACACTGAAAAGGTAGGGCCAGCAAAGTGTAGGTGTCTGTGGGTGTGTGCAAACCTGTGTGTGTACAGACTGGGGGAAGATATCCAAACCAACACTTCCTAGAGTGGGAATCACCGTAACACCACACAAAACTGAAAAAGTGAGAAGTAACAATATAAGCATATATTTAAGTTACTCTAGAACACAGTTGAAAGTGCTGCGAACTTGGGGGTGAGAAGGAGTTGAGGCAGTTTTTCAACCATATCCATGTATCACTTAAATAAAAGTGTTTTTTTGTTTGTTTGTTTTTTGCTGTGTCATTCTTAGTTTTTTGAGAAAGTCTCACTCTGTAGCCCAAGGTGGCCTTGATTTGGCAATCCTCCTGCTTCAGCTTCCCAAGTGCTGGGATTAAAGGCTGGTTCAGGCTGGCCTTGAACTCACTAAGTACCCCTGGCTAGCCTTGAACTTGCAGTGATCCTCCTGTCTCAGCCGCCCAAGTGCTGGGATTAAAGGCATGCACCACCAAGCCCGGCTGGATTTTCATTTTGATTTCAAAGTAGAAATTTTTTTTTTTTTTTAAAGGTAACTATCTGAAATGCCCAGCACTGAGCAGCCTTGGCTGGATCTGAAATCAAGAGCTCTTAGGTCCAAGCTACTCTGGCTCTCTCCCTGCCTTTCCTGAATCTTGGGGTACTGAGGGATAGGGGAGCGAGTTAGGGGCACTTTTTGAGTTTTAAGGGACAGCTGCATGGATAGAAGGATGGGGGCAGCCAAGACCTGAGCGAAGTGCAGGAACAGGCAGGCGAGGGCCAGGCCAACTGACTCAGACACTGGAGGCTGGGGAACAGGGGGGCAGAATGAACTTCAGGGCAGCTGCGTGCTATTTGTAAACTCTCCAGAGTGGCCCAGCCGGGACAATGGTGTTGCTAGGGTGGCAGACTTCCTGCTGAGACTTCTGCTCAGGGCTGGGAGGCTAGGAGGCAGGTCTGGGCAGGCAGAACAAAGAGGCTGCTGGAGTGGGGGTGCCAGCCAGCCACCTACTGCCACCTCTGGTGCATGGAGTGAGGGTCCCCCTAGCTCTGTCCCCACCTTCTGTTGCATACCCCACCTTCAGGGCCCAGCCAGCCAGGGAGCCTAAACTTACCCCTTGGTCACACATAAGAGGCCCCAGGCGCACTGGGCAGAAGCTGCTCCCCGGAGCACATGCAAGGCCGGCACCTGCGGGGAAAAGGGTCCCCCAGTCCCACAGGCTTTCCTAGGACTCAGATGCTTCCAGGAACATCAGGCATAGAGCCCCAGCCAAGCACAGGTCCCCAACTGCCTCAGCATTCTCCCCTGGAGGTGCAGACAGGAGCACCAGCAAGGGGAGGGTGCCTGGGTTCAGGGGACCCCAGCGGAGCTCAGGGTGCACAGCAGGCACTAATAAGATTCTTTCTTTGCTCATGGTGTACGGAGTTGGCTGAGAGCAACAGCTTGGTGATAACAGAGAATGCTTAGCATGTGCAAGGCCCTGGATTCCACCCCTAGGACCAAATATACATACATATGGCAACACCTCCCATGTAGCCTGCTCTGCCCAAGCCTGGGCCTCACAGCACAGCCCGTCTCACAGGACTGTGCTACTGAGAGGGGCAGAAAGTACCTAGGAACTGCAACCCATGTATGGCTGGGGGTGGACAAGGTGTGGTGGCAGGGAGGCCTCTCTCAGAGGACACTGTGAGCAGACAAGGATGAGATGAGGTCAGTCACATACAGCAGGAAACACCTGATGTGCTCCAGCTGGAAAGGAGGCAACATGGCTGGGGTTGGGGGGGGTGGCATGGGCTCTCATTAGGCGCCTCCATTTCCTTACTGCACCAGAAGATATTTCCCGTGAGTCCCTGGGATGCACAAGGCTCGATGTGAGACAGGAAGAGAGACTCTAGCTGCTTAGGGTGGAACAGGCTGCACCCTGACATCCATGGAGCCCAGGGCAGGACAAAGCCTTCCAGGGTCAGCCACTGCTGGTCACTTTACACAAAGCTGGCAGAGCAGGTAACAGGCAGGGGCAGGAAGCACTGCTGAGCCCTGGGGAGGGGGGGCACTGGTTATCAGGCAGAGACTTGGATTCAGGAATCCCTCCTGTCCTCCCTGTGGGTCTGCTCGGGCAGGCCCGGGCATCCCTGGCCCATGTCTTGGGCTTCAGAGGGCTTTTCCCTCTTCACCCAACTTCCACATGTAGATTTCTCTAAACTGCAATTTCCAATGCTGTTACATTTTTGTGCATCAAGAGTAAAAGAAAAGCCAGGGATATAGCTCAGTGGCACAGTGCCTGCCTGGTAAGCTCAAAGTCCTGAGTTCAATTCCCGGTACAAAAAAAAAAAAAAAAAAAAAAAAGAACCCCCTGCACAATCCCCCCAGTGACCTCATCTCTTCGTAGTGATTATGTAGGGGCTGTAGACTTCAGAGGGAGAAAGGGTGAGGAACAGCTTTTTATTTTTTTGCAGTACTAGGGATGGAACCCGGGGCCTTTGCACTGAGCTACGTCCCCAGCCCTATTTGTTTGGTTTTTATTTTTTTATTATTAATCAATTTCTTTTTTGGTATCGGGGATCAAACTCATGACCTCATGCCTGCCAGGCAGGTGTTGTGCCACTGAACTATATCCGCGGCCCTTGGTTTTTATTTTTGTGACAAGGTCTTACTAAGTCACTGAACTGCCTAGGCTGGGCTTGAACTTGCAATCTTCCTGCCTCAGCCTCCTAGAGTGCTCAGATTATAGGAGTGCACCACCACATGCCTGACTAAAACACCATGCTTTCCTCCCTGCAACCCAGAGCATAGCCTGTGGCTGAAGGGCAGGGAAGGAGGGCATGGTATTTCTTCGCCACACATAGAACCAAGGTCCACAGGAGGAAGTGTGTCCATTTTCCAAGGCCCAGTAGAATACCTCACAGGATAAAGCCCTCTGATTTAAGACACGGGCGGATGGCAGCTCAGTCCTGCCATAACTTGTCACAGATGGCTGAATAAATCCCTACCCATCAGTACCTGGTTACCTGGGGTTTCTATCCACAGATGGGTTGCTTGCATGCACCCTGATCAGAAATGCCAGAACTGAGAACTGAGCCCCAGGAGGGGTCCCTGCCTCCAGGAATCTTCAAAAGTGTTCTGGGGGCCCCCATGGCAGAGTGTCTGTGAGGGGAGACTTAGGCACCTACAGATCCACAATGGATGGAGACCCTGAGGTGGGTAAGGAAGTGAGGGGTGGTCAAGATCAGTCCCCATGAGGGCTTGAGGCCCTTCAGAGAGGAACCGAGGAACCGATTGCGGCACCAGCCCCAGGCAGGAAGGTGATATGCGCAACCTTCACCTCAGCCATCCCACCTGCTGCCTCAGCCCTCCTGTGAGCTCCAGCCCCAACCCATACCCCGTTCTTACCCTCATAGCAGTCACGGACAGTGCCAAAGTACACATAGTACTGGTCGTTGGTGAAGAAGAGGAGGCTGAGCCAGGAGTCGAAGGCATAGATGGGCACGATGAAGAGGATGCGCACGATGTAGCGCTGCTCATTGGGGCAGCTGTAGCAGCGCAGGTGCATGTAGATCTGGGGCAGAGAGTGTGGGTCACACGTCATGCTTTCTGCTTTCCACCCAGCCCAAGGCCCTCTCCCTCCTGCTCCATGGCCTGACTTCTGGCTCAATCCCTTACTCCTATGGCTTGATGCAAGTGCCCCCCAACCTCAGAGTCCTCTGTACAATGTGGATGATTAAACGAGGTATGTTCCTTTTCCATCTGTCCTCCCTGAAAGCCTGCCCCCTGGGGTCTCACAGCAGCAGCACTGGGCTGAGGCCAACTGGCCATGGCCTACCCTGGCCTGGGCCTTCACTGTTGGTAGAGCCAGCAGGACACACATGAGCCTCACTTCTGTGGGACGTGGCCACAGAGGCACACTCACAGTGCTTTATGTCTTGTCCTCGCCCGAGGCTGCACCAGCCCCTCCCCAGGAAGAGGAAAATGAAACTCAACTGGGAGAAAGAAGGGGAAGTAAAAGTTCCCTGCAGCTGCCAAGAGCTGCTCCAGCCCCACCAGCAGCCCCAGCAGATCCTGTGTCTGTCCTGGCTCTCATGATGTCACTTTTGGCCCAGTGAGCCCTGGCCAGGGAGGAAAAGAACAAACACCCTCCGTGTGCTGAGCCAATGCCTCGGACACAAGTGGGCCTAAAAGGGACAGAGACAGGGCCCTGGCAGACACACCCTGCCCTCTACATAGGGCAGCCATCAGACCTCTGCTCAGGCCACACCAGCCTCCTCTGGGGCCTCAAGTGCAGGAGGTGGGAGATTTGACTTCCTTCTCAGCTCTGCCACCTACTGACATGTGCAGCTCTGTCCCCTGTCCCTCTCAAGCTCTCAAATTCTTCCTCTGCAAAGAGATCCTAGATACAAGACCAGTTCTGGCCGATGGCATGAGCACAAGTGACAAGCATCATTTCCCGATTGCAGAGGTCAAGTAACCAGGATGCCTTCCCCACACTCCCATCCCCTCGGCTGTCAGGAGGAACCCTTGAAGCCACAGGACGCTAGAGCCACAGGCCCAAACCTGACCTGCTCTCAGCTGAGCTGGGAGGTTAGCCAGGAATCAGGTCCACTGGGTGAGGCCTCCAAGAACCTGAGGTCACAAGCGACTACACCTGGGCTGGCCTAACCTAAGTTTTGGGATCCTCCTTTAGGGCTCCTGTGGAGCAGGGTACCTGGTGGCAGGTGATGAGCAGGGCTGTCCACACAAAGAAGCCAGAGATGGCCTGAGCCGCCGTGGTCATGAGAAACACAGGTTGCTCCATGGCCATGGGGCTGCCCTCAGGGGTCACGGAGACGCTGGGTGAAGCTGCTGCAGTGGTGGGTGACGCTGGATCTGGGGCCAGCGCAGCCCCCTTCACGGTCATGGTGGCTGGCAACAGGAGGCTCCCTGAGAGGACCCCGTGGAGTAGGCAACGGGCAAGCCTAGAGAGAAGAAATCCCAGGTGAGCGTGCACAGGAAAGAATCCTGCAGGTTTCTACATCCACCTTCCAGCTACCAACCAATGCAGTCCTCTCTCTGCCATCCCGGCCACACACGGCAGCAGTCTCATGACTTCTGAGATCTCAACAGACCACACTTGGCCTCCTCTGCTAAATGCTTGACAGCTCCCCGCTCCGCTGGAAGAGGCTGACACACCACGCTGACCCCCGACTGTCCCTCGGGCCCTGCCCACCTCTCTGATCTCACCTCCTGCAGTTCCAGTCACAGTGGCTCTTTTGCTGCTCCTCGAACTCACTGCCCTGCTCCTGCCACGCTGCTCCCTTCCCTGCCAGCAACGCAGCTCACTGCACACTTCTTCTAGGTCTCTATCTTGACCACTTGCTCAAATGTGACATGTCCCACACATGTGCGCAGCATTCATGACCCTCTGCTTTCTTCTCCAGGGTGCTCCTGAGGTCCACTCCACCCACCTATTCACACCCGTATTCCAGCAGACAATGCAAACTGCCCAGACAGAGGCCTGTCCTGCTGACCACTGACACGGCACTTGGAACACAGGAGCACACACGGGCATTCAGTAAATGCGGGCTGGATATACCCACCTCTGTATGCCCAATGCAGCACAATCCCTTTATCGCTATGGCCATCTCCGTGAAAGCACAGGCACTGGTCTCTGCCGGTTCTCCCCAGTCTCTCAAATGGCTGACACCCGTTCCTCACCACCCAGCTGGGCTGTGTTGGAGACTATGACTCCTCTCTAATTTGTGCACCTTCAAACTGCTTTCTTCTGGTGGTGGTGATGATGCTAGGCATGCAAGCACTGCACCACTGAGCTCCAGCTCCAGCCCCGAGCTGCTCACCTCTCACTGACTCAGGAGTCCCCCTCCCCAAAACCTGCCCCTCCACTCTCCCCACCAGGCGCTCCCGTTCCCCACGGCACACAGTCCGCCTTCCCCCGTTTACCCTCCTGCCACTCCAAGACAAGACTTGCCTTCTGTCTGAGCCCTCAGCACCAGACCACGCATGAGGCTCAGCCTTGTTACCTATTACTTTTCACTCCTTATCACAAAAGAAATTTGAGGAGCCTCACAGAGAAGTAACAACATAAAGAGCTGAGGAAACTGGCATCAAGGAAAATTCTGGTGGGAAAGTGAAGCTGAGTGCGTGTAGGCTGCAGGAAGCATCTCTGAGGAAGAAACGCCTCTCTAGAAGTGGAACTGGGGTCCCAGGCAGAGTTTCCTAGTGATGACTTCAGTATTCCCGGGAACAAGTGCGTAACTTCACACTGAAAAGTAATCTAGCACTCTGGGAGACTGAGGGAGAACTGCAAGTTTAAGCCTAGCCTGGGGAACTCAGTGACTTAGCCAGACCCTGTCTCGGACCAAAGGTGGGGCAAGTTCAGTGTGAAGGCTCTGCTTTCAAGCCCCAGTACCACAAAATGAATGAATGAATGAATGAATGAATGAATGAAAAGAGCAAAGTAAACCCAGATATAGCCCACAGAAGAGCTCTTGGGTTTCCCTCAGGGGCCAAGGCTGAGCTGCAGGTTGGAACCACTTTCCAAAAGCAAATCAGGACCACCTGGAATGTCCCTCTGGGGTGTGATGGCACCAGCCAAACTCACATGTTGAAACTGCGAAGGTGATGGCATAGGAGGGCCTTTGGGAGGTGATTAGGGCATGAGGGTGAAGTCCTCAGACAGGATCAACGCCCTCCGAAAAGGTCCAGAGATACCCCTTACCCTTCCGTCCACATGGACACAGTGAGAAGACCGTGGCCTTGGAACCGCAAGTCAGCCTTCACCAGAACGGAATCTGCCAATGCCTTGATCCTGCACCTCCCTCCAGAACTCTGTGGCATCTGGTTTCAACAGCCAGAAAGGTGGAAGCCAGGAGCACAGGCTATTCCTTCTACTGCAGGGCATCAGAGCCTAGGCCCTGCGTCCCTTTCGATGCTGTCATCTGTGGACAGGCAGTCAATGCCACCCAGACAAGAACCTGGAAGATGACTCTGCCCAAGCCCAGACTCTGGCAACGACCTGCAAAGCAGCCAAAGGACAGCTGACAGCAGAGGAAATGGAGAAATGGGGGAGCAGGGCGTGGCCACTGCCATCAGAGGTTGGCTGACACAGGTTCACAGGGTCCCTGGGGTCTCTGCTGACTGGTCATATCTGCTAAGCCCAGATGTGACCACCTTGGCCTGAATCCTGAGTCAGCCCACAGGACTGACGTCTCACGGTCCCCTCCCCTGGCCTTCCCACGTGCAGCCAGCCTGGCCAGACCCTGCGGTCCAGAGCACCCTTGCCCACTGTCCACCCACAGTTCCTGGATCTGCACCAGTCCCTCTCCAGTGTCCCCAGCATGCTCTGTCCCATCTGCTCCCCACTCTAAGTTGTCACCCAAGGGGAGCCCTTTACATTTCTATTTTCCTGTGCATACATGAGCCTTACCACACAGAGCAAGAGATGGAGCTAGATTAAAAACTCAAAAATGGAGAAGACGTCTATATTAAGAAACTCAAAGGTGTCTATATAAAGACTGGAGGCAAGTTCCGAAAAAAAGACACAGTGACAAGCCTAAGAATAGCTCTTGCAAGCATGGCTGCAAAGTTGAGAACCAGTGCCAGAAATATTTCTTTAAAGATTTGGGTTGTAAATCATCATTTTGTCTATTCTCCCAAATTAAATGAATAAACATGGGGGGATAGAGGAAGTACAAATACTCCTGAATCTTCACCATTTTCCAAGCATTATCTGATGATTTTTTCATAGCAACTTTGAAGTAACACCATCTACATCTTGGAGATGTGGAATTTGGTTTTATAGCCCCCAAATGAGTCAAGGGTTTTTATAATATTTCCTCAAAAATATTTTTTCTTTTTTTTTTTTTTGAGACATGGTCTCACTATGTAATCCAGGCTGGTCTTGAACTCATTATGTAGCCCAGGTTGGCCTCAAACTCCCAGTGATCCTCCTGCCTCAGTCTCCCAAGTGCTGGGATTACAGTACTATATTTCCCCCCAAACATTTAAAGTGGTATCCTGACTTGCAGACATGTGGTCCCTGACCCTAAGAGGCAGGTGCAGGCACCTCCTCAAAGGCCGGAGCTGGTCTTGCTCACTGGACCCAAAGCAGCATGCAGAGGTCGCCAACTGTTCTCACGGTCCTGTCTGCACCACACCAGGCTCCCTGTAAACTGTTTCCACCCCTGAGTTTGCACAAGTGACCTCTCAAAGCCTCATGTTTGCCAGGTGGGGGTGGGGGTGCAATCCTGTAATCCCAGCACTTGGGAGGCTGAGGGAAGAGGGCTGCTGCAAGTTCAAGGCCAGCCTGGGCTACACGGTGAGACCCTGCCTCAAAAAAAATTTTTTTTACGTGGGCTGATGATGTAGCTCAGGGTTCAATCCCTAGTACAGCAAAAAGAAAAAAAAAAGTCTTATTTTCCTCATCTATAATATTGCAGGGTAACTACATAATTGACAAGGTCCCATTGATAAACAGAGATAGAGTAACAGAATGAAGAGTGACAATTTGTAGCTCCTAACACAAATGTGGATGTAGACATGATGATTAAATCAGTAGTTAAGGTGAAAAGAAACGTGGTAATCAAGCCCTCTCCACCCACAATCAACATCCACGCCACCAACATGGGGCAGTCACACATCTGGGCCTCCCCAGGGTGCACAGGAAACGCACAGCCCCACCTAGCAAGGACCCACAGCCGTGGCCCAGTGGGGACTGGAATCCAAGCACACCTCCAGAATTAACCACCAGTATTCAGGAAACACAGGACGGAGGAGCAGAACATATGACCATACTGGGCGGTTCAAAAGTCTACGAAACAGTAAATTAACAGCCTAAAACAAAAGTGGAAGCCAGGTGCACTTGCACACACCAGGATCACAAGTTCAAGGTTAGTCTAAGCAAGTTAACAAGACCCTGCCTCAAAAACAAACAAACAGGGCCGGTGAGATGGCTCAGTGGCGTGAGCGCCTGCCTGGCAAGCGCGAGGGCCTGAGTTCGACTCCCGGATCCCACATACGGAAAAAGGGGCCGGTGATATCGCTCAGTGGCACGGGCGCCTGCTGGTGCACGAGGTCCTGAGGTCGACCCCCCGGTACCCCAAAAAAAAAAAAAAAAAACAAACAAACAAAAATGAGGAGCTATTACAAAATGAGAGATGTGAACAACATAAGGAAATACAGTATGTGGACTTTGAGTTCCCATGCTAACAAACCAACAGTTAAAGCACATTTTTTGTTTTTGGCACTGAAAATCTAATTCAGGACTTTGCATTTGCCAGGCAGGTGCTTGTGCCGCTGAGCTATATCCATGGCCCCTTAAAGGACATTTTTGAGGTAGCCAACATACAGGAAATCTTATCAATTTTGTTAGATATGATAATGGCATGGTGGGTATGTAAAACTAAAATTCCATAGCAAGAGAGGGAAAATAATCTTTTCAATGAAGAGTGCTCAAAAATCAATAGCCTTTCTGTGCACAAATAACAAACTCACTGAGAGAGAAACTAGGGAAACAACACCTTTCACAACAGCATCCGAAAAATGAAATACCTAAGGAATCAATCTAATGAAGGATGTAAAAGACCTCTACATTGAAAACTACAGTACTGAAAAAGGAGATTGAAGAGGATATCAGAAAATGGAAAGATCTTTTTCTCTTTAAAATAAAATAAAATAAAAAAAAGGAAAGATATCCCTTGCTCTTGGGTAGGAAGAACCAATATAGTGAAAATGGCCATACTTCCGAAACTGTTATAAATTTAATGCAATTCCGATCAAAATTCCAATAGCGTATCTCACAGAATTAGAGAAAACAATCCTAAAATTCATTTAGAACCAGAAGAGACCTAGAATAGCAAAGGCAATTCTGGGCAACAAAGGCAAGGCATGGGGCATCACAATCCCTGACCTGAAATTATACTACAAAGCTACTGTGATAAAATCAGCATGGTACTGGCAAAAAACAGACCTGAGGACCAGTGGGACAGATCAGAAGATGCAGACGCAACTACAAACACACTCAGCCACCTTATCTTTGACAAAGGGGCCAAACATGTTCACTGGAAGAAAGATAGCCTCTTTAATAAACGGTGCTGGAAAAACTGGCTCTGCACATGCCGAAGATTAAAATTAGACCCATATCTTGTACCATGCACGAAACTAAATTCAAAATGGATCAAAGAACTAAATATTAAAACAGAAACATTAAATCTGCTGGAAGATAAAATAGGTAAAACTCGAAGACATTGGTGTAGGCAAAGGCTTTATGAATGAAACCCCGATTGCACAGGAACTATCACAAAGAATCAACAACTGGGATCTCATCTTATTAAAAAGCTTTTGCACAGCGAGAGAAACCACCAACAGAGTGAAGAGACAACCTACAACATGGGAAAAAATGTTTGCCAGCTGTTCCTCAGACAAAGGATTACTATCGAGAACATACAAAGAACTCAAAAATTCAGACCTCCCGAATTTAAAGACCCAATCCAAAAATGGGTATCTGAGATGAATACACGCTTCTCAGATGAATAAATACAAACAGCAAATAAATATATGAAAAAATGTTCAACATCATTGGTCATTTGAGAGATGCAAATTAAAACAACACTGAGATTCCATCTCACCCCAGAAAGAATGGCTATTATCAAGAAATCAACTAATAACAAATGCTGGAGGGGCTGTGGGGAGAAAGGAAACCTTCTCCACTGTTGGTGGGAGTGTAGACTGGTGCAACCACTATGGAAATCAGTGTGGAGATTCCTCAAAAAACTAGGACTGGAGGTCTCATTTGACCCAGCTATTCCCCTTCTGGGTATCTTCCCAGAAGAATTAAAAACATCGTACCACAGCGATATATGTGCACCCATGTTTAGAACAGCACAATTTGTAATAGCTAGATCTTGGAAACAACCGAAATGCCCATCAACCAAGGAATGGATAAAAAAGATGTGGTCTTTTTATACAATGGAGTACTACTCGGCCATAAAGAAGGGTAAACTGGAGACTTTTATAGGTAAATGAATGCAACTCAAGACCATACTCAGAAGTGAAATAAACCAGACACACATGTGTAAACATCATATTGTCTCCCTAGTGTGAAAAGCTGAAAGAGTAAATAATATCCAAAATGTACAATAGATATTGTAAAATAGGAAGAAACTTTAAAAGAAAAGAGAAACTGGGATGGGGGAATGAAGAAGGAAGGAAAGGAACAGCAAAAAAACCCAAAAAACAAAAAAAAATACATATATATATATATGACAGTTAAGATAGTTGTACTACTAATTTCTCTTAGTTCATTGAAAAGAAAGGTTTGTGCTAATATTGTTTGGGCAATTAAATGCCGGTATCTTGTACTCTGCATAACCAGTTTGGAGATAGCAATACGCAATGTATTAACCCTTGTTATCCTCCTATTATCTGGTTTTGAAATTTTTTTTTCTCTTTAAAATAAAAAAAAAATCAATGAAGAGTGCTGAACAATTGGATATTCAGAGGCAAAAAGAAAGAAAACAGCCCTATCTAAACCCTTACACCATCCACAGAAATTAATTCACAGTGGACCATGGATTTAAATGTAAAACTCTAAAACTTAGAAGGTACAGGAGATCACTGAAACCTTGGGCAAGTCCAGTGTTCTTAGATGCCAGAAGCAAAACGTACAGAAGGAAAGGCCCATGAAAGTCCAGCCAGTGTCAGATGTGTCTGTAGGCCACAGACCCGGGCCAGTACCAGCAGCCCCACCAGAGCAGAACGCTCCACAGCTCCACCACGGAAAACAGACAACACAATTAGAAAGTGGGCAAAAGACATGAATACACACTCACTAAAGAAGAGGGATGTGCAGATGTGCAAATGAGAAGACGGCCAACATTGTTAGCCACTAGGGAACCAAATTAAAACCACAGTGAGATATCAACACACACCTACAAAACTAAAAAGCATGGATAACACCAAATGCCAGTGAGGATGCAGAAAAACCATGCCTCATCTGCTGCTGGAAGGAAGACAAAACAGTCCAGTACGGCTGCCATGGAAAACAATTCAGCAGTTTCTTATAAAACTAACAACCACAATTCAACCCGATAATCACTCTTAGATACTTATCCTGGAGAAATGGAAACCTATATTTCCTTGAATTTTGTACACAGATTTATACAACAGCTGTATTTGTAATCACCACACCTGGAAACAACCCAGATGTCCTTCAATAGGTACAGATTAAACAGATGGATGCATCCAGACCACAGATACAAACCACCAGTACCGACACCTGCAGCCTCTGGATGGTCCAAAGGGCATCACGTTTAGAAAACCAGCCAATCTCAAGAAGCCACAGACTGTATGATTCCATGTATAGAACATTCTCAAAACAACAAAGCCATAAAGATGGAGCCCAGATTACTGGTTGGAAGAGGACAAACACCAACGAGGAGAATGCAGGAAAGCCCTTCCAGGGGATGGAACAGCTAGTATCTTCACAGTTGTGGTGTTCACAAGAATCTACACACAATAAAGTTGCAGAGAATGACACTCACACACAGGCACACACCCACGGGAGATCAGTGCGAACTAAGCTCTGTGGTCTAGTTTATAGCACTACTCTCATGCCTGTGTCCTGGCTTTGATTTGCTACAGCTACAGAAGGCACACAGGAGAGTTTAACAAAAAAGAGAGAGTTTTTTTTTTTTTTTTTATTTTAAAGAGAAGAAAAAACAAAACAAATCAAAAGAAGAACAAATTTTCAAACAAACATAATAGGAGGGTAACAATGGTTAATACATTACGTATTACTATCTTTAAGTTAGTTATTCAGGACACCAGACATTAGCATTCAATTGTCCAAACATTATTGGCACAAACCTTACTCTTCAATGAACTAAGTAAAAATGGTAGTGTATCTATCTTAACCATCTTATATATATATATATACAATTTTTTTCCCTTTCCCTTCTTTCTTTTCCCTATTCCAGTCTCTAAAAAAGAGAGAGTTTTAAAAGTCTTTATCAGCTGGGCATGGTGGCACAGGCCTATAACATTTAGGAGGCTGAGGCAGGAAGATCGCAAGTTCCTGGCAAGCCCAGGCTGTGTAGCAGGACTCTGTACCAAAAAAAAAAAAAAAAAAAAAAAAAGAAAGAAAGAAAGTCAATCCCAGCACTCGGGAGGCTGAGGCAGGAGGACTACTGTGAGTTTAAGACCAGCCTGGGCTGCACAGTGAGTTCAAGACCAGTCTGAACTACATAGCGAAACCCTGTCTCCAAAAAAAAAAAAAAAAAAGTCTTTATCATACAGAAATGTACAGTAATGCATTTTAAAGAGTGAAAAATTACATGGCATCTGGGATTTTCTCTATTTTAATTTTTTTTGCAATACTAGGAACTGAACACAGGGCCTTAGCACTAAACTATATCCATCCCCAGTTCTGTTTTGATGTTGCTGCTGAGATGAGGTCTCACTAAGGCACTCAGTTGTCCAGGCTAGGATCAAACTTGATTTTTCTGTCTCAGCCTCCCAGAATGCTGGAATTCCACGTGTGCGCTACCACGGCTGGCTTTTTTTTAACGAGGTCTTGCTATGTTGCCCAAGCTAGTCTCTAGCTCCTGGGCTTACCACCATACCCACTTGGGATTTTTTTGTGGGGCAGGGAGAAAGTCGCCCTACCATGTGCTCTCCTTGTATGTGTGTGAATTTTCCATAATAAAATATTCCAGCCGGGCGTGGCGGTGCACATCTGTGATCCCAGCACTTAGGAGGCTCAGGCAGGAGGATTGTCATGAGTTCAAGGCCAACCTGGGCCACATAGTGAGTTCAAGTCCAGCCCAAACTGCACAGTGAGACATTGTCTTAAAAAAAAAACAAAACAGCCTGGCGTGGTGGCACACACCTGTAATCCCAGCACTCGGGAGGTTGAGGCAAGAGGATCAGCACGAATTCAAGGCCAGCGTGCACTACATACCAAGACCCTGTCTCAAAACAAAACAAAACTTCGGATGGGCAAACAGCACAATCTTTAAAATCTGTACTGAGATGGCAGTGACTGAAGAAAGGGCCAGTATGAGAAATTTACTGGTCATCTAGTAGAAAGCAATCAGAGTGGTTAAGCCTAACAAGGGGGCAGCTGCCTGCCTAGCATGCCCTAGGTTCTGAGTTCGATCCCCAGCACAGAAGAAAAAAAAAAGTTCCACATCTGGGCAAATTTTTCTGTGACAACTGTCTGTCAAAGATACACTTCCTCAAACTGTTTACAAAGCGTCTTTAAAGCATGTTTAAGATGTCCCTTCACAGAAATGTTGTCCCAACAAATGGAGCTGCTCTTTGAGAAACCCAGGCTAGGGCAGAGCTTTCAGGAAAAGGCCTACTTGGAATGTTTCTACTCCCGCAGGATTTTGCTACCAAAAACAGTGTGACACTGACTGAAAAAAAAGGAAAAACCTCTCATATTTGAATTCCTAAAAACTACATAACAGAATGTTCTAGTCTGTTAAACACTTTCAAAGCGTTTGAGTGAGTTTTGGACTCCTGAGTTAAGAAGTTTAAAATAAACACCTTCCATTTAGTTTACAAGAACATCTGACTGGCACCGGGGAGGATGGAAATGTACTAGCCAAATTCCCACAAATCCTTTGCATACTCAGTAGATGCAATGGAAAAATGAGTAACTCCATTTGGAAAGAAAGCCAATGAGGTATTTCCTCCGCACACAGCTATGTGTCCAGGACAGGGATCCTTTTCAGTGAAGGCAGCCATTAAAGCCAGCATCTGAACAGACGGAAATAGAGCCAGGCCCAAGTGCTTTCTCCTGGAGGATTACAGCACACTCGCCCGAGATAGGCAGCACAGGAAGCCAGAGGGTCTTTTTTTTTTTTTTTGTACTGGGAATTGAACTTAGGACCTTGTGCTTGCCAGGCAGGCGCTTGTGCCGCTGAGCTATATCCCCGGCCCAGCCAGAGGTTTTTGCACCATCAACAAATTTTTTAAATAATATTTTAAATAATATTTTTAAAATAATTTTTAAAAAATTATTACATCTAGCTTGCCTTCTGACTTTTACTCTTGGAGCAGGCTTTATTATGTAACTAGTGTAACAGCAAGGTAATTCACGTATACACAGAACCACAGCAGTACCCACACTCTGGGGCCATGCTCAGAAGAGTTCCTTTGTTACCTACAGGGATGAGCGATCAGAGGAAAGGGGCAAAGCCCGAAGGCCCCCAAACCACTCCCCCTTCCCTACAGTTTCTCTGCTTCTTGGTCCTTGTTTTTTTCTTTTGCGGTACTGGAGACTGCCCCCCCACCCCAGTGCTGAGTTGCATCCCCGCCCTTTGTTTTTATTTTCATTTTTAATTTTTTTTATGATTTTATTTTGAGACAAGGTCTCACTGAGTTGCCCAGGCTGGCCTCGGACTTCCTATCGCCTGCCTTCGCCTCCCAAGCAGCTGAGGTTACTGGCATGCACCATCACGCCACGCCCAGCTCTGGTCCTTACTCTTCCCTGGACCAGTACCCCAGCTCCTCCCTCAGGCTGACACCAGACGGAAAGCACAGTCAGGCACTCGTCTAGCCCCTCCCAGAGACCAACCTGACAGCAGTCACCCAGAGGCTATGAAGACTCCGGGCCTTTGTCCCAGGCTCTGCGTCAGGGAGCTGAGCTGGACTCTCACCACAATCACCTGAGCTTGGGCTGGGCAGGTGACTGGCCTCTGACTGCTCGGGGAGAAGAGCACAGGTGTGCACTGTCCCGTGGCCACGGCCTTGGGCCCAGTGAGTTTAGCAAAGCAGAACTTCCCAGATGTTAGAAAGGGTTATGAGCTGGATATGGCGTGACACTTCCAGAGGGGTCTGGGCAGCCCCCCAAAATCAAATGCATAGTAATCCCACAGAGAAAAGCCCTGGGTAAGATATTTTTAAAGACAATAATTAGCCTCACATCAATTCAGGTCAGACTTCTGCCATAAAATTAGTCTGCTGCAGACTTAGGAAAAACCTTTGGGATTTCTGAGCGTTCCGGTTCCTGAACAGCAGAGAAGGGTGGCCTTCTGAAGCTGCAGGGAGGCTGGTGCTGCTGGAAGGGGGCCCAGGGTAGCTGACTCTTACACTTGCTTTCAGTTGTGACTGTGCCCCTGCCCCCTGAAATCCACCCTGCACACGGCAGGATCGGGCCAAGGGATGCAGTCCTGGCTCCTTGGCAGGGAGTTGAGACCCTTGGCCTCCCTTCCCAGCCTCCAGTCTGAGCACCAGCAGCTCATGGTGACCCTGCACACAGGAGCCACATCTGTGCGTCCACATGCCCTTCCCCTTGCCTCGGTCTTCCTGGTCCTGTGACCCTTCACCCTCAGCTTGTGTCCCTAGAATGTCACGACCTCCCCTGGAGGCCTTGCTGTGCTCACTGAGGTCAGCTGGCTGCCAGCGTCTGTCTCACATACCTTCACCACCTCTCCAGGCTCAGCACAATGCCAGGCACACAGCAGAAATGTGGAAGAGAAGAGAATCACACAATCAACTGAGCTATGGAGCCTGGCCCGCCGTACCCCCACACTCTGTGGGCTCGGTTAGCTGAAGGATTTGGGTATTTGGCTGGGAGAAAGCAGGACCAGGGAGGACAAGAGACAGAGCTGAGTCATGCCCACTGCCCTCTAGTACAGAGCGACCACACCGTGGAGGGCAAAGGCGCCTGTTATGGGCTCCATCAGGGCAGGAAGGCGGGTCTGCCAAGATGGAGACATTTTTACCGGCCAGTCCATTCCAGCGAAGTGCCGCTTACTTCTGGATTAACGATGCTCATGATCAAACAGGGCTAGAAGCTCCCTGGGGCAGCAATATGAGGAAAAGTACAGGGTGCTCCAGCCTTCCCACCTTCTCTTCCTGTACGGTGGTTGGTACTTAAGGTCTCACCCTTACCATCTTCTCTCCCAGCTGACTGTGGCCCTCTCGAGGTCGAAGGTCATGACTTAGGTGTGCCTGTCTCAGGGCCAGACACAGCACTCAACAGGTTTTGGCTGAACAAGGGAACAACTAAATTTGCCCTTTGCAGTTCTTTCCAACTCTAAAACTCCAGCCCTGGGGTCTAGAACATTCCATTGTTCCTTTGTTGTCACCACAGACCTCCATCCTTCAGTCTGTCACCTAACACCTCCTCTTGCATTTGTGCATTCCACCCCTTATCTGCCTGTCCTTTCTTGGTGCTCTCCACTATGATGGTATTTGGTCACGTGACACCTATCTTCCTAGCGAGACCTGCTCTGTGAGAGACCAGTTCCTCCTCGGTCCCCACAGTGCCTCTAAATAAGTATGTGCTGAACAGCTGCACTGGGGACAGAGGACATGGCATGCACAAAGGCATGGATACAAACACGCCACTTCCTGATACTCAGGCAGCCATGGGCAGAGAATAGGGCGCCTGCATCAGGCTGCTGGGCGCCAGCCCCACAGTGGGGAAGCCGGGCAGTGCGACCTGAGCAGCTGGCTCTCCCAGCGCTCCCTCGGACAGCTGTGTGACAGGTCTTGTCTTACCACAGAATCCAGGCTGGTGCGAGTCCCCAGCAGGAGCCTCTGGGAGAAGCAGGAGGCAGGGTCCCTTGCAGCCACCAACCCACAGGGCCAAGGCTCACTTCTCTGGACCAGGGCCCAGGCTCCAGGGACAGCAGCTGACAGGAATGAGGGAAAGGGGCTCAGCAAATGCAGCTCACAAAACAAGCCAGGGTGACCAGTTTACCATGTCCCCTCCACTTCCTACCAGAGGACCAAGAGAGCCGAACTGGCTGCCAAAAGGTGCCCGAGAGCACAGAATTGGGACAGGGAAGCAGGAAGGTGTGGGGGTCGAGTCAAATCCAACCAGGCCTTGGTAAGGCTGGCTGAACCATGCCAAGCCCAGAAAACAGCTCAGAGTGGCGCGAACTCCTACTGAGCCCAACACAAGCCTCACCACTCTCCTTCTCCAGGAAAGACAGGTCTGGCTGGTCCTTGTTCTCGGACCAGCCACAGAGTTATGTGTGACCACTAAACGTGGCCACCTGCCCCAGTGTTGAAGCATCCCAAGGAGTGCCTCACACCATTGCACCCTGATTTTATTGTGCATCATTGTAACTTTAGGTTTGTGGAACACTTTATGAGTGCTCCTCTGTGGATTTTATTACACCCTGTGTGGTGGGATGATTAATAAACTCCTAAAGATGTCCATGTTCTAGCTCCCACACCTGTAACCCTGCCCCCTGACATGGTGAAAGGGGCTTTGCAGATGTGCTGAGGATCTGGAGATACGGAGGCCATCCTGGAGTAAGAGGCAGACGGCAAGTGTGGGAGGAAAACAGGGTGACGATGGAAGGTTTGAAATACAGTGGGGACCACGCTGCTGCTGCCTTAGAAGGCAAAGGAGGGGGCTGCAAGCCAAGGAATGTGAGTAGCCTCAGGAAGCCAGGACAGGCCAAGAAGAGGATGCCCCCTCAGAGCCTCCAGACCGAGGGCGGCCTGGCAGAACCAAAGCTGTATAATAAATGTGTGTCCTGAGTCACCGACTTCCTGATAATCTGTACCACACAAGAGCACAGGACCTGCAGATGAGGCCAGAGCAGTCTGCTGTCACCTGCTAACGGCTCCTCACACTGCCCTCTCCGCACCGTCACATCCGTCCCGATTTCTAAGGGCTGTGCAAGTCTTGGGTCCTGGAGCGACCTGATTCCCAGCTCTGTCCCTTAGCAGCTGTGTGCGGTGGGCAAGTTACATAGCCTGTCCTTGTCAGCTTCCTCACTGGTAAAATGGGCATGTGGACAACCTGTGTCACAGGGTACGGGAGGCATGAGGCAGCTCACAGGAATGCGCTGTGTGATGCAGCCTACTGTTACTGCTCTCCGGTCTCACTGCCATTGCATCCTCTGGTCCAGCTGGGAGTTCCTGGTCTTGACAATTTTTGAGACCCGGGCCAGGCCTTCTGAGGTCAGATCATCCATTAGTTTCAGATCTGACCCTTGCTTAGGCTGCCACCACAGGCGGAGCAGACCCAGCAGCAGGGTGGCATGATCATCTCTGGAATGTTAATGCGCCCTGGGAGGGTGTTTTGTCCTTTCCTCCCCATGGGGGGACTTCCATGTTCACATCACTCCAGGTCAAATCTGACCCGAGCGCTACTAATCCGAGCTGACCATGCTGCGCCCATTCGGTTACCTGGGAAGGGTAAGGAGCCCTCTGCCTCAGGGCTGTTCCTGCTCCCTCAGCTTGGAAAGCAGGAGCAGCCTTCTGGGGGAGGCTGACCCACACCACCGCAGCTCGAAGCCCACGCCTGGCCCTCTGTCAGAGGGAATTAGAGCAGCCACTGGCTGGCAGTTCTGCCCAGCTGGCCACAGCAGGGGTTCCCCACCTCCTCCACTCCCTCCAGTAAACACAAACTAGTGCAAGCCACTCCAGGCATCACCTCTCTCCCCTACTCCCAGGCCATGTTCCCACAGCCACCCAACCAGGAAAGAGAAATCAGCTAACCATGTATTTATCTGTCATGTGGGGGAAGGGGTGCAGAAATAAAGAACAACAGAGGAATCCAAAACTTTCCAAGGGGGGATCATATAATTCTGCCTTAGAATTTAGCCTTAAAAAAAAATATATATATATAATATATATATATATATATATATATATATATATATATATATACCAGTCCAAATTTTTTTTTTTTTTGTGGGTACCAGGGGGTCGACCTCAGGACCTCGCGCGCCAGCAGGTGCCCGTGCCGCTGAGCGATATCACCGGCCCCTTTTTCATATGTGGGTTCCGGGAGTCGAACTCGGGCCCTCGCACTTGCAAGGCAGGCGCTTACGCCGCTGAGCCATTCACCAGCCCTACCAGTCCAAATTTTGATCACCCTAGTTTTTTCCCAAATTGAAAGCAAATGGGCCAATGCTCAGCTGCCTTAATTGGACTTTTGAGCCCCCCTAAACATGACCACCTCTTCAGGCAACTGAAATCCCATCCAGCACCGACAAACGCGTACAGAATCCTGAAGCCCAACATTCCTACTGCCCTGTGGGAGTGACATGTCTAGCCAAGACCCCTCTACCCGCCACATCCTGAGACCCTGTCAGCAGGGCCAACCCAGCTCCAGCCCAGGACACCAGCCTGAACTTCATTCATGCAAACACGTACTGAGTGGGGTGACCAGCACCCCACCCTGGTGCACACCCACAGCAATGAGTGCACATGTGCCCGAGACAAATGCAAACCTTTCACAGAAGACGAGGCTGGATACAGCCCAAACAGCCACCTACAGAATGGACACACAAATAGTGACATGTTCACACCCTGGACGCTTCCATAGCACTGAAAAAGAACAGAGGTCTGTTATACACAACCTGGATCTCACACACGCGATGCAGCAGGGAGGGAGCCAGGCACCAATGAGTAGTTCCTGCACTGCCATTCATGGTAGGCTCCAAAGCAGGCAAAACCAACCCGAAGTGTGGAGGTGTGGGCAGCTACCTGGGAGGTACTGTGAACAGGGGGCCAGCGAGCCTCCTGGTGGTGCTGGGAATGTTGTGCCATCTCATCAGGACAATGGTTCACGGAGGTATTTATAGGTGTAAAAATCCACACACTGTACATTCAAGCTTCGTGCGCTTTGCTGTAGCAAGTTAGACCTCATAAAAAGTTTAAAAATATAAATCTACACCCTTGAGCACCTTCTGGGTGCCAGGTCCAAAGGGTATCTCAGCCACAATTCTGATACTGTAAGATCTTCCACAGGGGGAAGAAAATGTACTCAAATAACAACACCAGGTTGTCCATGCCCACTGGGACAGGTAACAAGAACAGGTCAAGGGTATCGATATTACCTGTGATTTGGGGGAGAAGCAGAACCAACTGATGAAATGCAGGAGCCCAGGAGCCTCCACAACTTCTCTCCCACCATGATGAGGGCGGCTGCTCTCTCTCTCTCTCACCAAGTGTCTAACAAATCAGGGGCTGTGGGCCAGTGATATAGCTCAGCGGCATAAGCGTCTACCTGGCAAGCGCGAGGTCCTGAGTTCGACTCCCAGTACTCACATATTACAAAAAAAAAAAAAAAAAATCAGGCTGTGAGCGTGTGCAGAGCCCACAGCCCAGGGGAGACTCAGACACATAGAACACAATGTAAAAAGCCCCAGGTGCCAGCAGAGAATTGCACAGGTGCCAAGGTGAGAGGGTGGTGTGGAGGCAGACCTTGAGGTGGGCACATGGAGGCTGCTGTGGACAGCCACGTGGGCAGCCAGAGCGGGCTGTGTGAGCACCGGGTGAAGGAGAGAAGTCAGGGCAGGCACAGGGCAGGGTGATTCATCAAGTGTGAAGCAAGGTGAGACCACTATAGAGGCCCTGGGATGCCCAGGCTAGGAGAGACTGGATTTTGCTGTCAGGGTCTGTACATGTGCTTAAGCAAGGACACTCATCACGGTCATTTGCTTTATTTTTTTTGGTTTTTTGAGACAAGGTCTCACTATGTAGTTCAGCCTGGCTTCGAGCTCAAGGAGATCCTTCTGCCTCAGCCTCCTGAGTGCAGGAGTTATAGACATGTACCAGCACGCCCAGCCACGGTCTTCCACGTTTATGAAGAGGGTGGCTTCAGGACGTAGTGCCCTATACCTGCTTCTTTCACCCAGCAATCTATCTTGATGAGTGTTCGGTCTCAGTGTGTGAGTCTCCATCTTATTTTTTATGGCTGTACAGTACTCTGTGGTTTGAGCAGGCCATAACTTGTTTGTGGATCTCTGTGAACAGACATTTAGGTTGCATCTACTTTTTTTAATGAGGATTGAATCCAGGGCCTTTGCACTGAGTCACATCCCCAACCCCTTGTTAAAATTTTGAGAAAGGATCTTGCTAAATTGCTAACTTGCCCAAGCTGAGATTGAACTTGCAATCCTCCTGCCTCAGCCTCCTAGACTGCTGAGATAACACGGGTACACCAGGTCCATTTGCTATTCCAAATAAGCAGCAATGACTAACCTTGCAAGTAAATAATTTTGCATACCTTTTAACACACCTGTAGGGTAAATTCCTAGAAGTAGAGCTGCTAGGTATTAAGAAATATAACTCTGAGAAGTACTGCTAGAGAGAACACATTTGAAGTATTCATACAAGAAATGAACCTCATGCCTGGCATGGTAGTGTATCTGGGGGAAGAAGCAGAACCAACTGATGAAATGCAGGAACCTGGGTGCCCTCACAACAAGCAGAAGGATCACAAGTTCAAGACCAGCCTGGGCAACTTAGCATGATCCTGGATCAAAATTAAAAAATAAAAAGGGCTAGGGTGTAGCTCAGTAGAACAACGCTTGCCTACCATGCTTGCCTACCATGCAGCAGATCCCGAATTCAATCCCTAGCACTGCCCCCAAAAATATTTTTTTAAAGGCTACACCCACTAAGCCCCTCAGCCCTTCTCAGCTCTGGCTCTGAAGTTTTTCCTGGTCCCTGGGCAGGGGGAGGTGGTCAGACTGGGTCACCACAACATCAGCTGTAACTGGTCTCCCTGGGTGAAGGAACCAGCATGCCAAGGAGACACAGGCAGCCCTGGCAGGGAGGGATGGGACAAAGAGCCCGAGGGCCACCAGCTTCCATCTAGCCATTGCAGGTGACAGAACAGCAACTCTTGCCACATCCCATGCAAAAGCTGCAGGGACATCCCAGCCATGCAAGACACTCAGACTCCATGACATTCTCTGTTGCCTGCTCCTGGACCCATTACATAACTCACGCCTGACAGCAACCACCACCTAATCACTGTTCTTCAAGCCAGTGGTGTGTGAGGGACAGAGGCAGTCCCCAGAAGGAATGTGAGTGTCCCCAGTGAGGACAGCTGAGGACGTTCAGTGTATGAGGCACAGCTCCCTCTCACTTCCCCAAATCAGGCCCAGCTACTGACAACTGCGGATGAAAGAAAAGGGCTCCTGCCCCCCAGCTGAGTGAGTGACATCTTTTAAAGAAAGAGCCCTTGTCAACCTTTCCATTTCCACCCAAGCTCTGAGCCCACTGCCTGGGGCAGCCGGGAACTCAGCAAAGCATGCTTAATTACAGAGGTTATGGTACAAAAATCCTTCTAACTCATGCACAGTGCATCAACGGTTCTTCATAAAGCAAAGACACATTGTTTTGGTAAATCCAGATTTTCATATGTCCTACCTATTTAAATCCCACTGAGAAACACATAGAGCTGCATCTCCTCCTTCCGGAGGGGAGGCCTCAGCAGTGCGGGGGCCGCAGTCCACTTTGTGCACACTAGGTTGTCCCACTACCTGGAAAACCCTGCCCACCTCTCCCCCTGCCAACCTCCGCTGTCCACACAGCCCCAGCTCAACTGCCATTCAGTCCACCCCAAGCAGAGCAGACTGCTGCCTCCTGGGTCGCTCACCGTTTCGACCAGATCCCTTATTAATGCGCTTTCCAGTTCTCAGCAGCAATTCAGTATGCTGGACTTTCCAGTGGACAGGGGGCTTTTGGGGGTGGCCACTAAGGGCAGGAAGGGCCAGAAAGCGTTTTTCCCCAGGGTCTCAGGCCATTCTCCGCTCTGAGCCTCAGTCTTTTCACCTACAAAGTAGTATAACAAGTCCTAGGTTCCCCAGGCCAGTGGTAGGAATGGAATGAAAGGATACACATGAAATGTAATTTGCAAAGCCCTACACAAATTCCAGTGAGGACAAAATTAATATAATTAGTTGCTAATATTAATTGATATTAATAGACTTGCACACACCCTTTGCCAACACCTATCATTGTGCCTTGCAGGCACCCAAACTGCTGATGGGATCCCAGACTTACTGCTCATTCTAGATAAAATCCACAGCTGCAGGAGGCAAAGAGCAGCAGGTGCTGGTGGGGATCCCGGGTTTGTGGTTGTTATTTTTCTGTAAACAATGACCCACGGGGCTTCGCTGTCTCATCTGAAAATCCCATTCAGGGTGACAGAGTTCTCACTCCATCCCTTTTTTTGGGAGGCAGCCATCCTGGGACCCACTCTGATGCCCAGGTGAAAGGCCCACAGATGAGGGCTTCCAGTGAGGGGACCAGTCTCGAGGGGAGCCTGGAAGAGATCAGAGCTTGGGAGAGAAGACACAAGAGCACGCTGTGTGGACACACCCTGCTCTTCCTTCTATAGTCATGTGACATGCTCACCCTCCAAAGTTGCTGTCAGCCACGGGGGCTCAAGGCTGGCTAACTTAGGACCTCATCTGAGCGTCCTGACACCAAGAGCTCGACAGAGGGGTCTGAAGAGCCCCCACTGAGGGGGTGAAGCGCGCAGAGGACAACTGATCTCCACAGGTCTTCACCTGGGTTTCTGACTGGGTCCAGTGCTGTGTGTACTACTCAGCCACGGTGCCATCCTGGAAAAAGTTGGGGGCCTCATCTTCTCCACAGAGAACTTGCAACAAGTCCCCAGGGCTCTGATTAGGACTTCTCTTTTTTCTATCTGTAGCTTATTTTTTAAATTTCATGAATATGGGCCGGTGAGATGGCTCAGCAGCATAAGCGCCTGCCTGGCAAGCACGAGGGCCCAAGTTCGACTCCTGGAACCCACATACGGAAAAAGGGCCGGTGATATCGCTCAGCGGCACGGGCGCCTGCTGGCGAGGTCCTGAGGTCGACCCCCGGTACCCACAAAAAAAAAAAAAAAAATTCATGAATAAATGTTTAGGACCTGACATTAAGTAAACAATGACAGAATACAAGTTCATAGCTAGGAAGAACATCTTCCCAAGCTTCAACAGTGACTATTTCTTGACTGTGGAGTCGGGGTGATATTCTCATCCCAACCCTGTCTGTATCCCAAATTTACTGTAATCAACAAGCACCACGTATAACAGCAGAGCAGCCCGCAAGACTGGGATCTACACCGGCAAGTTCTCCCAGTCCACGTGCACTTTGTGATGTGTGACTTTTTTTTTTTTTTTTTTTTGATGTGTGACTTTTTAAAACAAGGTAGAGCTGGAAGTGATGCAGGTTAGGCACAAAGGTTTTCTGGGTGGGATCTTCCCCCTCTGGTTCCGCTCCCAGGAGGAGAAGGAAAAGGAGGAGTCTGCCAGGCTTCCTGCCTCTCTCAGTGGGCGCCTGCCCCGCGGAAGACGCAAGTCCATTTAATGGGCAGCCGCAGCTCTGAAAGATACCTCAGTCTGAACGAACAATCCTCTTCTGATCACCCTTAATATCTATCACTTTTCAGGAATAATTCCAGCTGTATCCTGAGTGGCAATGCTATTAACCCAACTAACTGTTCATTTGTTCAGTTGAAAACCATTTCAGCACCTACTCCGCACTAGGCTTCGTGGCAGACGCTAAGCCACTGTTCACTGACGACAGGAAAAGTCACCACTGGAAGCCACGAAACATTTTGCTATGTTCTCCCCAAGTGCAGCTTCAGCCAGATCAGCACACAGCGGACGGGCATGGGAAGAGACACTGCCCACCCCCGCTCCTCGGCTCCTGCTGTATGTGGTTTTCTCCTTGCCAGCCCTTTGGAGAAGCAGAGTAGGAAGGAGCGGCCTGTTAACGATGCCAGCAGTCTTCGCCACCCGGAGCCCAGATCGCACCTGTATGGCAGAGGTGGGATGATGGAAGGAGAAAATCCAAAACTTGGGGGCCCATCCAATTCTCACCATGGCCCCTTCTACTTTCCTTCTGCCTTTTCTGGCCTCTCTGAGTCTGAGATCACAGTCAATGAAGATTTATTTTGACCCTGTTAGGTGCTGGGTCCGAGGCACACAATTTTGCAGATGTGCACTCAGGTCTCTGCACATGCTGCTCCCTCTGTCTGGAACCTACCTGATCCTTTCTACCTGGTGACACCTCACACACTGCAGCCTGAGCCCAGAGCCTTGGTACTGAGCTACAGCCCCAGCTCTTTCACTCTCTTAATTTATTTTTTAATTAAGTTTATTGTACATTTTAGATATACATAATGATCATATTCATCACAGAGAATTTGTACCCATACATGATATATTTTGATTCCTTATTTTTTATTTTTAGACAGTGTCAATAGGTCACTGACTGGTCCCAAACTTGTGAACCTCCTGCCTCAGCCTGGGATTACTAGACTGGCTGGGATTACTACAACTGGCACGCATGGTAACAATTTAACTATCACCTTACCAAACAAGTATCTGCCCAGTTGAAAATGACCTAATGTTCTCTCAAAGAAAGCACCATGACAACCATAATTGTCCTGTATTTGATGTCTCTCTTCCAGCTGGACTCAGCTCCCCACACACTACAGGCTCACGGGACTATGAGACCCTCCCCTAAATAAAGGAAGTGGCCCATAAGCTCACAGTACAAGCTGGTGTGCTGAGGATGTCCCATGTGCCAAGTCCTGAGTGGAACTAGCTCTGTGTGGCAGGGGCCAGGACAGCTGCATCAGTACTCTCGCTTTAGAGATAAAGGAAACTGCATCATTCCCACTCCCTGTTTTAAAAGACAAGAATCAGAACCCGGTAAGTAACTTGCCCAAGGATACAGGGCTAATAAAAGCAAGGATTTGAACTGCATCTCCTAATTCTCTCTCCAGGTCACCAGAAGGGCTTGGCTCATTATCTCCTCTCCTGCTGCCAGGCCCCCAGTGATCACTGTGACCCTTTCTGAATTCTCCAGCTCCTATCCCAAGGCACCCAGTTCCAACTTCCGCCCTCACATCCTCTGCTCATCAGCTCCCACACCCCCTCCCTCTGCTGTGCTTCAGTGCTCACTCTAAGCCCCCAGGAGTGTGTGTCCTATCCCACAGCCTGCAGCCCTGCAGGGGACAAGGGTCTAAGTCATCATACTCTGGTGGCACTAGCGTGTGGCTGCATCCTCGCAGAGCAGGACCTTCGGTGAGCTCACAGGTGAGACCCAGCAATTAGACCCAGCTTTCCTGCCTCTAATCCTGGCTCTGCTCCCTCCCCTCTGCCCGTATCACAGAGCTGATGGCTGGGGGCAGGGAGACAGCACCCAAAGGCCTCCAGATGTGTGGTGTAAGAGGTCAGTGGGACCCGCACGACCTGGGAGAACCAGGAACACTTCAGTCCTAAGAAGACAAACTGCAGTTCAGTGGAGCCAATTCAGGGTGGACAGAAGAGGCCAGGTGTGAAGCAGACACATGACAATGGTGGCTCCAGAGGCCTGGCCTGGGGCTCATGGACCTCAGACCAGAAGCTGCTGGAAGAAGAGAAAAGAAAGGCAGCAGAGACTAAGAGGACACCTGGGACCAGAAGGGAAGCAAACAGGAGGGAGGCAGGTTTTCTCGGAGTTATGACAGGAATAAAGGAAGAAGGACACAGGATGACACTGCTTCATAACACACTCTGAGCCTGTTGCTCCCTTCTGGGAACTTTCAAGGGCTCCCTGTTCACAACATTGGGATCAAGTTCAAACTCCCCAGTGTGACCTTCAGAGGTCTTCGTGATCCGGACTATCGCAGCCACATCTGAGCCATGAGATTTGTCAGACCTCCATATCCGCCTGAGGTTCCTTCTCACCAGAATGCCCTTCGTTTCCTCCATGGGTCCAGTACTCCATGGGTCCATCCTTCAGGCCCAAGAAGACATCCAGCACACCCCAGGTCAGTGGGAGAAGAGCTTGGCTCAGCTTTTGATGCGTAAGGTGATGGCCCCACCTTCTGGGTGGTGGGAAGACGAAACAGTAATTCATGAAAGCACTTTGAGGCCAGACATGATGGCACACGCCTGTAATCCTAGCACTTAGGAGGCTGAGGCAGGAGGGTCACTGTGAGTTCAAAGCCAGCCTGGACTACATAGTGACTTCAAGGCCACCCTGAACTAATATCGAGATCCTGTCTCAAATAAATAAATAAATAAATAAATACAATAAAACAAAAACCAAAGCAAACAACAAGAACAACATAAAGAGCACTCTGAACTGTACCTGGCACACAGTAAGTGCTCAATAAATGAGCTGTTGTTTCTATCATCCTCTGGGCCTCTTTAAGGCCCTCTGTCTCAACCACAAGTAGCACACTGTCTCACTGTATTCGTTACACACCGGCTCCTCAGCCAACCAGAACCTTTTCAAGAGACCGACCGACAGCTCTGGCCTCTCTTCCTGAGGTGCAGCAAGGGCAGAGTGTGCAGTAGGTGTCCAGCAAGCACTGCCTGCCTGTGGGCCTCGGCCAAGATCCTGGCAGAGACCCTACTCCAAGCTCCCAGGGCCCAGCTGTAGGCCTCCCAGAACCCACCATCCAAATCCCCAGTCTCAGTCTGGCTGCTACTCGTTTTCAAAACAATAAAGGTTATACCCTGCCTTGCCGAGGCCGTTTCCACTCTAGGGAATGTACCAAGAGAAATGAGCACAGCAGGGACTGGAAATAGCACCGAGCTCCTCTCAGGGACAGGGCTGGGCAGGCCAGCCAACAACCAGGTGCAAAACCTCAAAGACAGAGCAAGTGGGAGAACACAGCCTCCAGACAGGAGCTGGAGCCCACAGAACAACCAGCTCGAGTGAACCAGGACAAGCGGGTTGCCTCTACTGTCCTGTGGGGAAGCTGTTCCTCCACCTGGGGGAGGGATTTAGAAGAGGCTCCTTATACAACCTACCACCACGAGGGCGACTTACAGAAGCCCCCTAGCCAAGTGTGGTGGCGCACGCCTGTATTCCCAGCACTCAGGAGGCTGAGGCAAGAGCATCACCGCGAGTTCAAGGCTGGCCTGGGCTGCGTAGTGAGTTCAAGGCCAGCTTGGGCTACATAGTAAGACCCTGTCTCAAAAAACAAACAAACAAACAAAAGCACCCTAGATTGTCTATGGCTCTTGGGTGCTTTTTACAGTGCTTGCTGACCCACACCAGCCACTCAGGACTCCAATCTGGACTGGGGCCACTATCTATCTTCATCATCTTCAGACCTCTGCACCCCTAGCATGGTGCTTGGCAAATAGTAGACGCTCAGTACGTTACAAGAAACAAGATATGGCAGCAAGAGTATGGCTCTGACTCAAGGATGACCCCACCCAAGCTGCCCATACCATGGTCAAGAGAGGCATGAATTTCCTCAAAGCCTCGGTTTCCCTCATCCACAAACAGGGTAACAACAAACAGTTCTCATACAGCTGCTGTAAGAATAAACTGGGAAAGTATTCGTGGAAAGCACAAAAGCCTTAGAGGAATGTCAGTCACCCTTCCAGCTTCAGCTCAATTGTCCCTTTGTGCTGGAGGCTTTTTCACTGGCCTCGCTCCCCCGTGCCCAGCGATGAACCCACCTCTGCACTGTTTCCTTTGTTTTGTATTTTTCACATCACTGTTTCAAGTCTGATTCCCCCACCTACCTGAGAGCCACCAGATGCCTAAGACATCCATTGTGTGTTTGCGTCCAACTTGGGCGCACAGGCCTGGCTACTAGTGCTCTGCCACCCCTTAATCCTAACCCTGACACCCACAGCACTATGGACAAAACACTCAGGACCAGAGCCCAAGGACCGACCCGAATGTGGACAAGGAGCACCAGATGGGGCGCTGCAAACACAACCCACCAAGGAGGTGACACCTTTGAGACCTTGGTCTCTGCAGGTACAAGTGAGCTGGCGTGCCAGGCTGACAGCAGCACACCGGCCTCCAGGGCACAGATTGCTACTTCTTGCCTTACATAAAACACCCGGCACTCAGATAAATAATACATGGCCCTCACCTTGCACACAGGTATCAGGCATGCAAACACCTGCTTTGCCCCGCGATGCCCTGGAACAGAGGGCGGAGTGAAATGTCTGGCCTCCTACAAATCCCAGCGAGGATGTGGCCTGGGAATCCGTGCCCACTCCCCAGCCTGGGGAGCGCCTGGGCACGTCCTGGAGCCACCTAGCACAGATGCAAGTAGAGCAAGCAACGGGCTCGAGGGCGTGCCTAGGGGAGAAACGCACGACCAACCCACAGGACACACACACGCAAAGCAGCCTCTGCGGCCCCTTGGAGGCAAATATCCCTGGAACCCCAGGCTCCCGTCCGTCCTCTCCAAACACACAGCCCTGACCAACCACCGTCCCCGGTCGCCGCCGCCGCGCAGGGCACGGATGCCTCCCCCTCTCGCCCAGCCGCCAGCACACCCTCCCGGCCGCACAGAGCCCCACTCGCAGGGACCAGTCCACCCTCCGCCCCGTCCCCAGCCACCCCCACCGCCAGGTCCGATTACACTCCCGGCACGGCCCCCGCCACGTCGGCGTGAAGGGGGAGCGGGCACACCCACGGGCCTCCCCGAGACCCCAAAGGGCGGGGAGCAGATACAGACCCGGTCCGCGAGGCCGCGGACGCCCCCTCCCTCCGTGGCCGGGCCGGCCGTCTCGTCCCCTCGCCCGGGTACCCGCGGGCGCCGCGACCCCTTCGCGGGCCTTTCCCACACCGAGCAGCCCCCCGCCCCGCGGAGTCTGCAGCTGCTCCCTCCGGAACCCTGGCGCGAAGCCGCCGGGGCGGGTACCTCAGGAGCCCATGGCGGTGGCGCGTGCGAGCGACGCGCAGCGACCGGTTCTGCGGGCGGGCGACGCCACAGCCCCGGTCTGGCCGCAGCCGGCGCGTCGGAGCTCAGCGGAGAGCGCCCGCGCATGCGCAATGGGGGCGCCGCCGGGAAGGGCGGGGCAGCGAGCGGGCGTCTGAGATCACCGCCCGGCCTTAAAGGGGCCGCGCCGCTAATCCCTACGCGCTGCTCCCGGGGAGCACGCCACACCAGTCGCCTGCAGCTCGCAAACTTACTGTCCAAGACCCCCCCAAAGCTCCGCCCATCACGGAGCTTCCTGGGGCTCCAAGACAGAACCCCGGGGTACACTTTGTCCCTGACACATGGCCGGCTAGTGCTTCTCCCTCCATGTGTTTTGAAGGTAAAAAATGCAGCGGTTACTTGTTGCGTGAAGGATGCGTGTGGAACTGTGGATGGACATATACAGTACCGAGGTGAAACTGCAAAGCGCAAGAGGCTTTCTTCTTCCCACCCCACTCGGCTCCTCGTTCCTGCCCCACCTCCCTCGGGGGCTAACTAGCCGGATGCTGCAGGTACCATTACAGCCGCCTGGTCCATTTCCGTTTGCCTGCCCACATCTCACCGAGTTGACTAAAGAGCATAAAATACAATCAGGTGCTGGAGTTGATGTGCTCAAGATCCACCAGTTTATTTCTATCTCCAGCTTGGGCTTCCAGGCTGTCTGCTAACACCTGGTGGAGGTCCAAGCCCACCTTCCTCTCAACACACAAGCAAACCTGCTCTCCTGCAGCCTTTCCCCATCAGCTGTGGGCAGCTCCAGCGCCTGTCCCCAGGCCATGATTCCTACAGTCATCCTGGAACTCTTACTGACCCTACCTGCAAACCGTCTAGACTGACCTCTTCCACTGGCCCCTACTGCCACCACCCACTGCCCAGAATTACTGCAGGGTTCTCCCAACCCAGCTCCCTTTTTCTAATCTCGCCTTCTGGTCTTTTCTACGTTAATGGGAGAATCAGAGGGATTTTTTTTTTAAACCTAAATTAACGTTTGAGTGCAAGGTCCTGGGTTCAATCCCCAGCACTACAAAATAAATATATAACGCTAAGACAAAACAACACTTTGCTCAAAACCTTCCAACTACTCTTCATTTCATTCTAAATAAAAGCCGAAGTCCTTACAAGTCCACACAAAGCCTGGATCTGACATTCCTCCTGCCCGGACAAGTGTGACCTCATCTCCTACCCTTCCCTGTCTCCGCACTGACCCCTTGCTGTTCCTAGAACAAGTCAAACACATTCAGCCACAAGCCCTTTGCACTGCTGTTCCCTCTGCTGGGACTGCTGCTCCCCCAGATACCAAAATAGCCCCTTGCCCTAGTAAAATTTCCAAACCCCTCACATGGACTCCATATGCCCCCTTCACCCTGCTCTATGTCCCCAATAGCATTTCATTTCTATCGAACCACATAGTCTGCCTGCTTTACTGTTTGTCTTCTTGCAGTAGAACATAAGTTCCATGATGGCAAAGACTTTGGTCCCGGGCTGGTCATGTGGCTCAGTGGTAGAACACTTGCCTACTGAAGCCCTGGATTCAAACTCCTGTACTGAAAAAAGAAAAAGATACTGTTTTGTTTCCTGATGTAACCCCAGTACTTGGCACAAGGGCTGGCCTGGCGAACATAGGTAAAAAGTATCTGTAGCAGGAAGGAATACCCTACAATAGCAAAATGCTGTAGAAATCTTTCCTTCTAGCCTAGGTCTGAAGTCCTTTAGGGTGGGGACCAGGCTTATGAATTGCAGTGTCATCATTTGCTTTTGATCTCCCACTTCTCTCTCCCTACATTAATCTTTCCAGGGTAAAGTCCTTGTCACAACTATCACCATATCTATAATGCTTACAAGCCAGTCACCATCTGATACTCACGGTTCCCTCCAGAGTTGTCAGGCCAGCTGTACCCAAACTCAGGATCTTAGTCCCTGCTCTTCAAGGGCACTCGTGGGTCTCAACTTACAGAGGCCCCAGGCTGGTGGGGGCAAAGGCAAGTGGTGGGTATTTTTAGGCATGGGTTGCCAGACAGGGGCTCAAACACAGAAAGTCACCTGGCGTGGTGACACGGCATGTCAGCAGGTGGCACTGGGAGCCTTAGTTGGTTGTTCCTTGTTGGGAGGAAAGCCCAGGCTTTCCAAGGTGAAGTTAAACACATAGTCCCAACCTGGTATGCACAACCCAGCCATTCCAGCTCCTTTCCAGGCCTATGGCCACCACCTTTGCTCAGGCCATCTTAGCTTCTGGACAATCGTAACTGTGTTTCCTTGTCCTCCGGTGTCCTTTACACCCACCACTGGCTAATGAAGAAAGCATGTCTTTCCGCATTGCCAGTGCCACCCCTTTCTACTCTTGGAACAGATGGCTTCCTTCAGGGATGAAGGCAGATATCACCTGTTGGCTCCTTTTTATGGTGCTGGGGCTTGAAACAGGGCCTTGCACATGCAAAGCATGTGCTGTACCACTGAGCTACACCCCCACTTCCTGTCATTCGGTTTTCATTTCTTTCTCCCCAGCAAAAAGTTGGCAATAACCTGAAAGTCACTGAAGAATGGTCGAGTAAATTATGGTAGATCCACACAAATGGCAGCTTATGTAGATATTAAAATAGGGTCTTTACACATGCCCAATCGCATCCACGGAGGAAATAACTGGGACTAACATTGGGTGAAAAAGGTAGTAATACCTCTGTATGACAGCCTGGTCTAAACTCTGTAAAAAGAACAAATACTAAGAGGAAAGATTGGAAGGAGAGATAACAAATGATCTACCAAGGGATCTTCCTAAATGCCAGGGTTATGGGCATTGATTATTCTGGTTTTGCTTCTCTGTATTTTCCAAAATGTGTTTGCAAAAGCATGTGATATTTTCCTCTGTGAGTGTGTGTTTGTGTGTGTGTGTGTGTGTGTGTGTGAGAGAGAGAGGATTGAACCCAGGGCTCTCACCCTGAGCTAGATCCCCAGCCCTTTTTTTATGTTTTTATTTTGAAACAGGGCCTCACTGAGTCATCAAGTTGCCCAGGCTGGGCTTGAACTTGTAATCTTCCTGCCTCAGTCTCCTAAATTCTAAGATTACAGGTGTGAGCCACCAGGCATGGCTTAATATTTTCAAACTAAGATAAAAAAGTTATTTAAAGAAATGCTGTACTGTTCCATTCTGTGTATCATAATTCATCTGAATGCATCTGGCACCCCTACCAGACTGATGTTGTCTCCAGGGTAGAGATTCAGGTTGGGCTTATTTCTACATCCTCCCATGCCCAGTTCAGTAAATATCCACAGACAAAAAACAAAAAAAGTTTGCCCCACTGCTGGATGTCAGCTATGGAAAGGGAAATCTGACTGTGCCTCAGTTTCCCCATCGATAAGTAAGTGGGTTGTAAGAATGAATCACGTAGCAAGATTACCCGATAGTATTAACAATGGGAGTGTTTGAATATGTGAAGAATTTTAGGACTACATTTTAATATGATGTTGAATTTGTTAAATGATTGTTTTTTAGGGTTTACCCTCGAACGGTACTGGGAACACATGGGCCTTTGAAGAGAGCTTACAGTGAGGAGGCCTTAATTGGTGTTTTGGTTTGTCTTTATGAATGAAATGAATTCTACAAGAAATTTAGAGAAGACCTAACACCACTACTTCTCAAACTCTTTAATGAAATTGAAAGGGAAGCAATACTCCCAAATTCACTCCTGGAAGCAAGCATTACCCTGATACCAAAACCAGAGAAGGACCCAACCAAGAGAGAGAACTACAGGCCAATCTCCCTAATGAACATAGATGCAAAAATCCTCAATAAGATACTGGCAAACAGAATGCAGCAAATCATCAAGAAGGTTATACACCATGACCAAGTGGGATTCATCCCAGGGATGCAGGGATGGTTCAACATATGTAAATCAATAAGTGTAATACACCATATTAACAGAGCCAAGGACAGAAATCATATGATCATCTCAATAGATGAAGATTGCCTGATAAATATATATTTAAAAATAGCACAGTATTTGCGCTGACAGTCATGTTCCTGTCTACCAGACTACTGAACTATCCTGTCAGAGTTAGATCTTTTTAGTTGCAATGGACAAAAACTCCATTCAACCTATGTTAAACAAACGCAGAGCATTTGTGGGCTCACTTAATTAGGAGGTTAAGGAAGAACTGGATTTGAAGCTTTACACAGGATTGCTGAGGTGCTATTTCTGTTCATGGTGTGTGTATGTGTGTGTGTGTGTGTTTGGCGGAATTCCCAGGTGGCCTTTCACCCTTTCACTCCAGGGGCAGAAATTGTACTTCTTTACCAAGAATTCCAAAGAGTGTCCCAGGAACACCTCTGATTGGCCCAGCTTGAGTCACAGCCAGTCATTGTAGAGGAAATGCAGAGCATCAGTTGGCCAGGCCTGGACCACAGCCCTGCCCCTGGAGACAGTGGGTGGAGTTAGCCCCTTCCTACCAAAAGTACATAGGGAGGGGTGAGTCCCAGAAGGAAAATTGAGGTGTCCATGACCAGAAGAACCAAGAGTGCTGGGAAGGAGCCAGGCGTGGTGACACACGGCTATAATCTCAGTATACCTGTAATCCCAGCACCTGAGAGGCTGAGGCAAGAGGATTGCCACAAGTTCGAGGCCAGCCTGGGCAACATAGCAAGACCCTGCTTCAAAAAAAAGAAGTGCTGGGGAGGAAAAGAGCCTCAGATGTTCTGCAGCTCAGGGAGTTTAAGTGACTTTTTCCAGGGTCACCCAGAAAGGAAGATCAGGGACAGGGTTGAGGGGTAACCGCACACAAGGAAGAAATGGAGAGAACCAGGACAGAGCCATTAGTACAGGGTGGCTCTTCGGAGGCCTGTAGCCTGCGCTAGGGTCAAAGCACCTGGCTGAAATCCCAGCTGCACTACTGTGAGATCTCGGGCAAGTGTCTCAAGCCTTAGCTTCCTTATCTGTAAAATGGGCCCAATACCAGAACCATCCTTTGGGGTCTGAGGTATGGATTGGATTAAATGAAACAACACAGGTAAGGCTGTTAGTACAAGGCCTGGCATATTAAAAGCACTCAATAAGTGCTGTTTCTGGAGCTGGGGGTGTCGCTCGGTGGTAGAGCACTTCTCTAGCATGCATGAGGCTCTGGGCTCAATTCCCCAGCACTGCAACTCCACTTATAATAATAAGCCAGGTAAGAAGGCCCTTTCTGAAATGCCTGGTTAGGAGTAGAAAACATAAACTGGTCCCATGAGCTGCTTTGGAACAAACCTACTCCATACTGACATATTCTTCCTCATTCCTGCCTCTATCCCTTTCCTCTTCCTAAATTCCTACCTCTCTTTCAGGTCCCTCATAAAACCTCAGTTCCCCCTAGGTGTGATTAAGTGGAAAAGGGGAAAATGTACAGAATAACACACTGTGAGTACATACCTCATTGATGCAAATATGTGTGTATTATGTGTGTGTGAATTTATTTTTTATTTTTATTTTTTTGTTTTTTTTTATTTTTTGGACAGGGTCTTGCTATGTAGCCCAGGCTGGCCTTGAACTCATGATGATTCTCCTGCCTCAGCCTCCCAAGTGCTGGGATTATAGGCATGTACCACCACACCTGGCATGTGTGTTATTTTATTTTATTTTTATTTTTTATTTTTATTTTTATTTATTTTTTTTTTTTGTGGGTACCGGGGGGACGACCTCAGGACCTCGCGCGCCAACAGGCACCCGTGCCGCTGAGCGATATCACCGGCCCCTTTTTCGTATGTGGGATCCGGGAGTCGAACTCGGGCCCTCGCGCTTGCAAGGCAGGCGCTATTTTTATTTTTTGATACCGGAAATCGAACTCAGGACCTTGAGCTTGCCAGACAGGCCTTATGCTGCTGAGCTATATCCCTGGCCAATGTGTGTGATTTTAAATGTGTAGGAAATTTCTAGAAGTCAGGAGAATAGCTGCTCACACAAAGGGAAGGCAAAAAGAACCAGATCTTAGCTCTTTTTGTGAACCTGGCACACAAGGGCTGGCACTAGGGTCTTCTTCCTCTTCATCAACACTACTGTTTATTGAGCTTTTACTATGTGGAAGGCAATGTACGAAGCTGGCTGTTATCTCAACAAGCAGCAGTGACTGCCATTTGACAGATGAGGAAACTGAGGCACAGGGAGGCAATGTTACTTGGCCAAGGCCACCCTGAACAGCTTGGCACAAGCGAGCCCCATGGATGTTTGGGAAATGAACCCAGGACCCACTCCCACCCACCGGTGGAAATCAGCCAGCAAGAGAAAATGATTCCGATATCATGCAGCCCTTGGTGATATCACGCAGGCCGTCCAGATGGTGACATCCAGGACCTCAGTGGCCACCAGGAAGCAGAACAAGGCCATTCTAGGGGACACCACTGGGCCGCGTGAGTGAACTGGGGATGATTTACTGTGTGGTTTGCTGTGAGAAGAGCCTGAACTGGAGACACAGGCGAGGAAAGGTCCCTTCCCTGTCAGCTGCACTCCCACCTGTACCTCCGAGCCGGCCGGCTGAGTCCACCTCAATCTTACCTGCCAGCGTGCTGCCCAGTGAACAAAAGCAGGCCTAGGATTTAGCTCAGTGCTGCAGCGCCTGCCTGGCAAGCATGAGGTCCTGAATTTGATTCCTGGTAACCCCCCCCCAAAAAAAAAGCGGCCTAAGAGCAGGACTTCCTCTCTTCCTGCTAGCTCCCCAGGAATCACCTCCAAGGTGGTTCAGGTTCAGATTCTCTACAAAATCCCAGGCTGGGAGGTCCCCCTGTGGGTGTGAGGGGGTAGGGGAGCTGCGGGCTGGTCCTGGGTTTCTCCAGAAGGACTTAATGAGGGGATAAGGAGGAGAGGAGCAGAAAGCCAGAGGCCTGGCTGTGCCATTGCTAGAGTTGCAGGGACTTCTCCTGCCAGCCCCAGGGAACCTGGGTCAGGTGACTTCAAAGGGAGGGGTGGGGCACAGCTTAATCACAGGTGCTTTGATGGTGCTAGGATGAAAGGCCTCAGAGGAATAATACCTGAGAAGCATCACACACAGGCCCAGGAGCCCAGGCTGCGGTCTGCCTGCCTCCACGAGGGGGGAGCTCCAGGGAGGCCCCTTAAAGGGGCTGTGCTCCTCCTGGCAGCCCCAGGGCCGAGCCCCCTGCGCCTCACCCAGCCGCTGCCTGGCTGCCCTCCCATCCCATCATCCTCTCCTGCATGGCAGCCCAGCCTGAGGGGAGGGAAGCCTGGACCGGAAGCCTCCCGGACAGTCTTGAGGGCAGAGAGACGCTGGTGATGCCTCCAGGCTAGAGTGGAGAGGAGGCCAGAGGAAGGAGGAGGAGCAAAAAGGGGCTTGGCATCTCCAAGACAAGGAGACAGCCCAGGCCCCTTCTCCCTTCCCAGCATGCTTGCAGCAGGGAAAGGGTTGAGCACAGAGAAGAGTGTTTCAGGTGAGAATCACTGAAGTCCAGGGTGAGCAGTGTGAGGATGGAGTTTGGAATGTACAGGATGTATTTTTTGTTGTTTTGAGACAGGGTCTCGCTATGTAGTGCAGGCTGGCCTTGAACTCGCTTATGTACCCAAGGCTGGCCTCGAACTCACAGCAGTCCTCCTGCCTCAGCCTCCCAAGTGCTGGGATTACAGGCGTGCGCCACCACCACACCCGGTTTAGAGCTTGGAATGCGTTCACGCCTCGGAAAGACTCGATGTGCTCCTGGGGTACCTGTGTGGTGGGCTCAGGGAGAGGGCGTGGGGGCTCCACACTCCCATACCTGTTCCTGAAATAGAGCATGATGGCAGGAGGGAGAGAAGGGGCGAAGAGGATGGTAGTAGAACTGCTAAAGCTCTGCTGCAGGGGCTGTTGTTGGAGTTGGCTTTAAGGGTCTGCCTGATATTCCTTCTCCCTGGAGACCCTGTGGTGGGGGGTGTCAGAGGACAGGAAGGGGACAGGCGGTGAATGGAGGGGATGCCACCACCCAGGGGGAGCAGGCCAGTGACATGAAGTCCCTTGTGTTTTTGCAGGGAGTGAGATGCACACCTGTGGGCCCCCAAAACCACCCCCCAAGCGGATCCCACAAGGGTCCTGCCAGGCCTTTTTCTTCCAGTCTGTCCTGAGCTCAGGCCTTTTCCTCTCCTGGTCTCACTCTTCTCCTGACAAAGCCTGTGACAGAACTCAGAAGAGCCAAGTGCATGCACTGGGGAGGGGCCGGGCAAGGAAGAGAAATCCAAATGGGACTGAACCAGAGGGAACTGGCAACTCCTACATCTTCACCCTGTGACCACACAGGTGCAGGTAAAAAGCAAATGAGCTATGTGCTTAGGATGTGCACAGTTTTTGGTACATAAATTGTAATTCTTAACTCAGGCTGGCCTTGAACTCATGATCCTTCTGCCTCAGCCTCCTGATTGCTGGGATTACAGACGCCACTGCACCCAGCTTAACTCAGGTTTTTAAAAAGGAGCTGGGGGGGTGGTCAGGTAGATCTCTTTTTTTGTGGGCCTCACCTTTTCCACCGCCCTCTGAACAGCCCTGACACCCTGCTCTGCCCTGCCCTGACGCCACGCCCTCCTTTCTGGATGCTCCGCCCCTCCCAGCTGAGCACTTCCCCTCTCCCCATGGCTGTCATCCCAGATTTGGGACTGAGAATAAACCTCTCCCTCACCCAGTCTAGCTTGGTATCTGCTCTCCCAGGTCCCCAGGCAGGCAACCCCGGAGCTTCGTGACTCCTCCCTGCCTCCTTCCTGGGTGCGACCAACCCAGCTTCCTAACCCTTCTCCCTGCTTCCTTTCTCTTCCCCGTCTCCTTGCCCCCTATGGCCAGAGCCACATTCTCCAGGTTAAAGTCCACGGGGCTTTTCTCCACCCTGCAGGTTTTGGCTGGTGCAGCCAGACAAGGGCTCAGGCTAAGGGAGAGTAACAGCACCTTTAGAGCATGATGCTTCCCATTTAACAGATGTGGAAACCAGGTCTCAGTACAGATGAGCTGCTCACAAGAAGGGAGCAGGAGAGCCTAATGGATTCACAGCCATTTGTGGAGAATCTGGCTCTGCGACCTCCCTCTGACACACTAGGGAGTTCCTGATCGTATTTCACTACATCGAACCTCTGGGCCTTCGCATGAGCCACTGCCTCTGCTGGTAACAACTTTCTCCATCTCAGCCCAGTGACTCCCACTCACATCTCAAGCTCAGCTCAGGTATCTCTGCAACACCTTGACACCAGACACCATCCCTTCCTCCTCTGTCCCTAGGTGACACTGGGCCTCTCCCCGTGACTTCAGGATTGGGACAAGCCATCTGCTATCCTGTCTTTCCACTGAAGAGCTGTGGGCCCCAGAAGCTAAGACTCACATCTTGGGTCTTTTCTGTGCCTCGGTGTCATCAATAAACTGAGGAGCGTAACACAGGAAGCTCCCTGGATTGCCCACCACCCAGTCTTCTGCACGCGACCCTGGGCTCCCCACCCTCACCCTGCACCCTGCTGCATCTCCACCCAACACCTCAGCAACCCTGGCACCTCAAGCTAGGCAGTGTGTGTCCTGCATTCATGAAAATGACTCAGGGCTGCATGTTTGCCCTCTCTGATCTGAGCCCAATTTCCTGGTGATTGTTTGACAGTCTGTAAGGCTGATGCATCCCAGGCATCCCTCAGCTTAATGTCACTTCCTTAATGCCGGCCACCACTCCACCCACATACATCCACTTCCTGAATCAGAAACAATCAGCACTCACCTGTAATCCCAGCACTCGGGAGGCTGAGGCAGGAGGGTCACTGCAAGTTCAGCCTGAACTACACAGTGAGTCCTTTTCTCAAAAAACCAAAAACCAAAACCACCTGAAAAATAAACCAGAAACTGGTAAAGATGATGGGGAGGAACAGGGTGGACCCAGTTTTGCTTTTTTGTACAGTGTGACTTTCATGAATGTAAACATCTCCCATCCAAAAAATGAAATTAAACCAAATTGGGGAGGGGAGGAGCATTCACTCCTTATTAAAATTGATGAAATAACCACGCAGGGTAGAGAATTACTTCAAGTTACTTCCAGGCACTGTACCCTGAGACTACATCCAGAGTGAGCCAGAAAAAAAATATTTCTAAATTCTTTACTCCATAGGTTTATTTTTGGCAGTAATACTAAAATTGTTGTTTTAAAGCTTACATGTATTATAGGATACAGCAAGTAAACACATCAGTGTTATTAGGAGTTATAATAGTCACTGTAAAAGACACAAATAAGAAGTGTTTTTGTAAGATTAGTTCCTTAACCGGCATGGTGGTGCAGTCTATAATCCCACCACTTGGGAGGCTGAGGCAGTGGTTTTGCCATGAGCTCAAGATCAGCCCGGGCTACAATACTGAGTTCAACGCCAGCCTGAACTACAAAGTGAGACCCTGTCTCAAAACACATTATTTCCTTGTAGACCCCCTTTGGGCCGCAGTTGACGCAGTGTGCAGTCAGGTGTCCGGCCCCAAAGGTCCCCGGGGCAGGAGGGGAGGGGCTGGGGACTCAGGGCTGCAGCCCTGGCACCACATTCTGCCAGATGGGGGTGAATGAAATGACACTTTGTGGTTTGACCACTGGTTCTGTGTCACCAGATCTTGGGAATCGCTGTAATTCCAGGGCCCCCCATTGCTTCTTGGTTTTGGGCAATGCACCTGGATCCCTGCTGTCTGTGATAGGGACCCAGCTTTGTCTAACCCTCACAGGGGCACCAGCAGGAGCCCCTCCTCCAGGTGCTTGAGCCAGGCTGCAGTGTCACGAGGTCTTCAAATGCCAGCCTGCAAAGGGCACTGGGCTATGTTCAGAACCGCATGATGCCCACGAGACTGTCCCACAGCCCTCCCCGCTCCCAGGCTCTGCCACCAGAGCAGAGACCCTGAAAGTCATTGAACCCTGGACTGTTTCTCTAACAGGTTGTAACTCAAAACTTCTGTTTTTTGAGACGGTCTCACTGTGTTGTAGTCCAGGCTGGCCTCCAACTCGTGGTGATCTTCCTGCCTCCCGAGTGCTGGAATCACAGGCGTGTGCCATCACACCTGGCTGTAACTCAGAGCTCTTGTGTGGATATCAACTTGGTGAGGAGCTTGAGAACCTGTGGGCTGTGTTGGGGTGCACACCCTCAGCCCCACCCCAGTGCTCTTGAATCAGAAGCTGCACTTAACAAGATTCCCAGGTACACAGGTGTACACCAAGTTCTCAAGGCTGTGGCCTTGGCAGGACACATGGACCACTCCCCAAGGGACATGCGGTGACAATGATCCCAGCCACCTCCACTTCCAGGGACAGGGTCTTGTTCTCGGTGACCTGTACTACTCAGGCAAAGGCCACTTGTCTGCTGGGGAGAAACTCCAAGGGCAAAGAGGTGACAAAGGGCTCCTGTGTCACTTTATTCTTTTCTACTTTATTACTTCAAATTAACAACCACAATAAAGCTCAAAAAAGTCCAATATTTACACAGGAAAAAAGTACAAAACTCCCCCCAAAGTTCTTCAGTATTTTTTTTGTTTGTTTGTTTTTTAAATTACAAAGTAATAAAAAGCTTTGCTCTTTAATTAAAAAAAAAAGGAAGAAGGGAAAATATGTAAATAAATTAGGAAATATACACATGGAGAAAACAAACAAAACTAAAACAAAAAACAAAAACAGATGTTAACTAGAAAGGATGGAGAACTCCAACACTTAGCCCTGACCCCAGGCTCCTCCTCGGAAAGGCAGGACCCAGGGAGGGGACCTCGGGCGACTGTCGAGACTGGGGAGTAACTGATGACGCACGGCCCAGCGCTGTCTGGGAGCTGCCTCCACAGACGGACGCTGCCCAGAACCAGGAGTGGAAGATGGGGCTGCCACTGGCTGGCACCGGGGGGTGGCGGCAGGACCCTCTGTGCCCTGAGGGATGTGGAGGACACTGTCCCCCCTTCCTTGTTAGAGGGAGGAGAACAGACACTTGGCCTGGCAGGCGGGGTGGGCACCCGCTATTCTGGGATCACAGGTCACACACGCACATGAGGCATTGCGGCCCTCACCTCTCCACCCACTTGGGATCTTCATGGAGAGGTGGACAAGGGACCCAAATGCCCCAGGGCACACTGGGGAAGTTCAACACAGAAAGTTGACCGCTGGCATCTTAGAGGCTGGGGCTGTGTGCGTCTGTCTGGTTGGTTCCGAGGTGCATGAAATCCGCTGGGACCTGCCTTCTGTGACCGTGCCACGCCCCAACACGCGCTCCTTGGGCCACCTTCGATGGCTGCATCTCCAACGCTGAGAGGGTCCCCTCCTGCAGGTGCTGTATAATGCAGGGATGGGTGGCTGGGGTGGGGCCATGCCATTTGGCTCCTGTGACCTGGTTTTGAAGGGGAAGCATGTGGCAGCCTGAAGGTTGGGGGTAGTGGCCAAGGCAAGGGGACCTGAGTCCTCAGTGCGAAGGGCATCCCATCTTTTTGCCATTGGCAACATAAATCAAAGAAATAAAATCTGTCGTCGGTTTTGTGCTGGGTTTTTTCTTTTTGTTCATTTGAGTGTTTTTTTTTTTTTTCCATCATTTTTTGTTTTTTTTTTAAAAGAAAATACAGTGAAGACACTAGACAGGGGAGAAAGAAGACAGATTAGGCACCCAGCTGCCTATGTCCTCACATTTGCCGAGCCCCCTCACCTAAGCCTTCCTGTCACTGAAGCTATCATTCTGGGGCCTGCAGCCGGCTGAGGGCCCAGGAGACGCTCCATTTCCCTGCAAATCCACCTCTGTCATGGGGAATGGCCACCCCTGTCATGCAGCTGCCTGCCCTGCATTAGACAGTTTGGTTCCTGGGCCTGAGGTCCAATGCAGCTAAGCCCTGCTCTGCAATCCAGCTCTATCTGCAGATGAATTTCTGCAAAGCCAGTCATGCTTACAGTGTCCCAAGGTGAGGCTGAGTCCCTTGAAGGGTAAACAACTGCCCGCTGATAAGCACATTCCCAGGGAGCTCAGACACCCCCACCCACCCACACCCAAAGAGCCCCTCCACTCCCACTCCCCAAGCCAGGCCCAGCTGGAGCTCTCCTGGGCTTGCAGGGGCTGCCTTGCCCCTTCCTCTAAGTGTGTGGCTCCCTTCCCAAGGCTCTGTATGAACTAATGTGTTTCACAGCCCACAGGCTGCAGCAGGGCTCCAGTCCCCCTAGGAACTAACTTCGCATAATATGTAAAGGAAATGGGGACAGGCTGGGTGTAATGGTGCACGCCTGTAATCCCAGCACTCAGGAGGCTGAGGCAGGAGGATCACTGAGAATTCAAGGCCAGCCTGAACTGCATGGTGAAACCCTGTCTCAAAAAGACAGAAAAAAAAAAGGAAATGGGGAATGGCACATGGGACCGGCTCAAGGGCAGGAACCCACGTGAGGCCAGACTTAGCACAGGAAGCTTTGGCCCCCCAGCTGGGTAGGCTCTGAAGTTTTATGCTTCTGAAGACCCTTAGTTTGGGGCCACCCTCGACCCCCTCCACCGCACGCTGGTCTTCTCTGGGGCCATGGCCGTGTCCAGCACTCACCTAAGCAAGCACTGGTCCGATGGTGGCTCTCCTCACTTCCCGAGGTGGTCAAATGGCACGCTTGTCTTTGGGGGGTGGGCAGAGATATGGGGTACAGTAAGCTTCAAGACAAGCCCCTACACTGCTGGCAACCGAGGGTTGGCAGGTCTCTCCCCACCCCAAGTCCCTCAAGCCAAGGGAAGGGGCATGGGATCCCAGTGGCCCTAGGCTGTCCCTGCTCTGGAGACAGAGAATCGCCCAGAGGTGAGGCACAGCAGTCACTCCAGGCCACACCCAAGATGGTGCCAAGGGGGGCTCCCTCCAGGGCCAGGTCCTCCCAGGCAGGAGGGGGCAGGGCTGCGGCTTGACCAGGTGAGCATAGGTCTCCCTTCCCAATCCCCTGGACCAAACATGGCCCGCAGGTAGGACCACCAGATTGGACCTCACCTAGCCCTCCAATCCTGTGCTTGGGACAATGGGGGGCTTCCTGGTGACAGGGGATGGACCCTAGCTCTACTACTCTCCAGGGAAGGTTAGATCTCTGAGCCTCAGTTTCTGGCTGTGCTTGGTGAGATGGGCTCACGAGACCCCAGGGGGTTGAACGAGGCTGCGTCCTGTAGCTGCGGGCTCACCTGTGAGGCTGAGATTCGGGAGACCTCTTGCCGCCCAGTGAGGTCCGAGGACGAGACGTTGGCGGGAGCGCCCCTGTGCAGCCTCATGCTCACCTTCCTCTCCCGGTCGACCCGAGAGATCGCTCTGGGAGAAGTATTGCCTGGAGGAATGGAGAGGTGGGGACACTCTCAGATAAGCAACAGGGGACCAGACCCCCGGACAGCCCAGAGCCCCAGGCTGCTACTGACCAGCTTGCTGGATGCGGGAGGCTGGGGTGGAAGCCACAGGCTCGGCCGCACTGCGGAGCCGGTTGGCGGTGGCCCCTGTGGGTGGGCCTGGGGGCAGGGCTCGCGTGGCGGATCCACGCAGCTGCCCCATCCTCTCCTCGCGCTCGTGCTCCCGCCGCTCCCGGTCCACGTCCTCGGGGTTCCGGGCTGCACCCTGCAGAGACAGGAGAGGTGACACTGGTCAGCTCAGAGGCCACGGCGTGCCGTCCCTCAGCCCCTGGCAGGATAGAGCAGGAATCCATGACCCAAGAGTGCCTGAAGTAGTGCTCGATCACGTAGCGCGGACAGATGAAACCACGCAACACCCAGAGGGAGGAGGCAGTGTCTGAGGAGTGGCGGGGGCTTGGGCTCCCTGTGCAGCTGGAGCGGGGGCGCTAAGGCCCTAGGATGACCAAGGTCACCCTTGGCCCTCCCGACCTGGCCCGCTCTGTGTCCCAAGGGCCCTCAGCCCCATGAGGCTTCCAAACCAAGCAGGGAAGGTGGTCAGAGGCCCACCTAGCGCACAGGCAAGGGATGCCCAGAGAAGAAGAGACAGGCCCTGAGTGACAACACTTGGTGAAGCCAGGGCCAGGGCCTGGCCCAGGTCCCCTGGTGTCCAGCCAGGGGCTCTTTTCACCAGTCGGCCATCCATGCCCTGCTCTCAGACCTGGCCACGACTCCTGGCAGGTGCTATGGGGCCGTAGCCAGGAGGCCCAAGGGACCCACGCAGATGCTGCCTGTCATGAGACAGTAGCTCAGGGGGCCAGGGAAGGAGCTGGGCTGGATGCCCCATGGAGAAAAGAGGCCCAGCAGGCTAGACTGGAGACGAGGGTCCTGTGCCCCAAGCCCTGCCCTCTAGCTGCTGTCGCCCCCCCTGCATGAGAAAGTGAGAGGCCCAGAGAGGAACAGGGTTGGGAGCAGCACCCACTGGTTACCTAGTCGGTCCTGGGGCCGTCCACAGGGAAGGGCGGGGGGCTGGCATGAGGGGGGCCGCATCTGTGGAGGAGAGAGCTGCGGGCTGAGTTGGGGGGCCTGCTCAGGGGCACGGGACGTGGGCACCTGGTACCCATCTTTCCCAGGGACCTGGCTGAGAAGGCCCTGCTGCCTAGGGAAATGGGATGGGCTGGAACTCCTGGGGGAAGTAGCCCGTATCACAACAATCCTCGACGCCTAGTGAGGAACCAACCCAGGTCACACATTCCCCCTGGCACCCTGCTGGCACTGCTCGTACTCTGACCCTTTCCTGGGGCCCCTCTGAGGCAGACCTAGAGTCCACAGCCAGTCAGAGGTACCCACAGGTCACAACAGCTGGAGCAGAGCTGGGGTCTGAACCCCATCCTCTGCCGTCTGGTTTCACTGCACATCCTAAGAGGACATGGCTCGGAGACCTGCCTTAAAGGATCTCCCCGTTCCTCCACCCTGCAGCCCACTGGGCAGGCACGGGAGCACCAGGACTCCGTCTCCTGAACTCCGGCCCTCACCCTGGGCTCCACTACTCAGTTGCTGGCTGCAGAGACTCAGTCAGAACCAGAGTCCACCTCGAGAGACAAGAGCACCCACCCTGTAGCGCAAGGGCCAATGCCATCCCCTGGTTAGAAAAACTAAGGCTTGGTGAGGCTATATGATTCCTTCGGAGGTGCAGTGACAAGAAGCCAGTAGCTGTGTGGCTGACTGGAAGCTGGCCTCCGACTACCCCAGCAGGCTTGGGCCAATGCCAGCCCCTCCGCCCCCCACAGGAGGAATAGTGGGACCCTCTGCATCTCTATCCACCCAAGCAACGCTCGACAAAGGCACACCAGAGAGAGCTTTTTCAGTCTTTATTTGCCCACAAGAAAACACAAAAAATCAACATCAAAGTCACCCAAGCCGGGCCGGGTATTTAGCTCAGTGGCGCAGCGCCTGCCTGGCAAGCGTGAGGTCCTGAGTTCAATTCCCGGTACCAAAAAAAAAAATAAATAAAGTCACCCAAGCATCCGGCCCTGTCGTGTATACTCCATCCTTGGCTGTGTGCAATTTCGTCCTGGCCAGCTGGCTAGACCTGAGAACACAGGGCACTGTGTACCCACAGAGTGGCATCCTACTGTCAGGTATCCCAGGGACCCAGCACCCTGACACTGATGCTGAACAACATGGGAGGCCACTTCAAGATCAAAGGCAAGATCCTTCCCGTGGGAGAGTCCAAGCACGGAGTCGTGTCTGTTGGGCACGGCTTCCTGCAGGGTGGCCGGGGGCCTGGCTGCGGAAGGTCTCCATGGTGTGTTCTGTACATGCTCCTGCCGGGATTGCTGGGAGTGGTCTGGCTCACCTTGGTGGTGACAAGGCCAGGCGCTGGTAGAGGACCTCTGTCCCGCTTCATACTCAAGCCTGCTCCAAGGGGGCCCCAGGAAGGGGTTTGGAGCCCCAGCAATAGTGGGGAGGGTGCACCTGGCCTGGCTTGAGAGATCTTGTTGGTTGGACAGTCCCGTGAGGGACGCTGTGAAGGAGATGTCCGGAGCAGCACTGTCCACAGAACTTTCCGGGATGATTGAAACGTGCCCATCTGCCTGCCTAGCCACTGTGGCTCCTGAGAACTCAAAATGAGGTGACGGTGACTGAGGAACTACATCTTCCATTTTGCTTAAATTTTATTAATTAAAGTTAGCACCACATCGCCAGTGGATGACACAGGTCTAAGAGAGCACTGACTCACACTGGAGCTGTGATGGGCTGAAGGGCGAAAGCCTTCCCAGAACCAGACTCGGACTCCCAGGCCCTTGACCACACTCCGAGCTGGAAGACACCCCACTGCTTACCTCCCACCCTATCCCCAGAGAGAAAGGTAACAAGGGCCTCTCCCCAAGGTCCCTGGCATGTGAGACCCCACTCTTTGCCCGACCTCTGTCTGCCACCTTGGAGAATAGGACCAGGCCACTGTCCAGGGCCCAGAGAGAAGAGGAGCTCAAAAGCAGTGTGCTTGGCATCCAGGAAGTCAAGGCCTTGGTCCTCAGCACCTGGCAGAGTGGGTCAGGGCCACTCTGTGAAAGGAGGCATAGCAGGAAGGGACATGGGAACATTTAATGAGATTCAGTACAGACGCTGCCAATGGTCCTGCCATCCTGGCAGGGGCCGTTATCCCTTCTTCACGCTTGTCCTGGCTCTTGGGCAGGTGGTTCATTCCTAAGAATCCCACGCAGGGCCTCTTCTGTCATACCGTCCAGTGCATGGCCACGTCTCGGGAATAGCTTACCATCCCCACCGTCCCAAACAAATGACACCCCGTCAGGCCCAGCCTTGATGGGCTCAGGTACACCAGGCGATGTCAGAACTGGGGCCCTGGAGTCCAGACCACAGGCCAGTAGTTTTGTGGTGGCAGCTCCTCCACCTCCTCCACAGGCCTATCTGGGGGGCCTTGGGTGCCCAGGGGCGCCGGGCACCTGGAAGCAACAGAGAGAGCACAGCTGAGGTTCAGCCTTTGCGCTCACTGGCTGAGTTGTGAATATCAGAAGGACTAGGCCTCAGAGGCTTCTTACCAGTACGTGGGTGAATATGAGGGCCCGGCACAGGGCCAGGCACGGGGGCAGGGCGATGTGATAACGTCGCTGTTGCGGGGCTGAGCCTGGCTCATGGAAGCCCCCTTTTCCAGAAGAGATGTGAAAGAAGACATAGGGTTTCACGGACTCCAGAGCTCCAGGCATGGCTGGTGAATGCTTCTCCCCACCCCACCCCCGGATCCTTAAAAGAGGGAAACAGAACGACCGCCTAGCAAGACCCAGGGTCCCAGGACCAGGAGGAATGAAAGCACTCTGCATGGGTTCAGGCTGGCCATGGGGGACTCGGAGGAGAAGGCAGCCACCTGGGACGCGAAGGACAAGAGCAGCAGGAGGATGGTGCAGGTGGCCAGCAGGGCAGCAGGTGGGCCCGCCAGTGCCACCCATGCCTCGCTGGCTGCCCTGATGCAGCAGAAGAGAGAGTGCTCAGGGACCCCGGTGAAGTCACTTGTGCTGTCCAGCTCATACCTCCCATTGGCTGGGAGCCCCACCCGCCACTGGGTCACTTGGGCCCTAGGAGTCAGGGGCTGCCCCATCCAGTCCCCCAAGCCTGCCTCGGCCTTCAGGTGACTCACGAATTTGAGCATGTTCCAGTCGAAGACGTAGTCGTAGGAGAAGCCCTGCCGGTGGAAGAGGTTGCGGAAAAGCTGGCGCAGGTAGGAGTAGTCAGGCTTGTCGTCAAACCGCAGGGAACGGCAGAAGTTGAGGTATGTTGAGAACTCGGCTGGTAGGGGGCACACGGGATAGAGAAGCCATGGTGAGGGCCATGACCTGAGGGACCCCAGCGGCCACCACCATCCCCGCCACCAACCGTCCCCACAGATACTTTCAGCCCGAGAGGAGCAGGATGAAGAGAGAACCAGCCCGCCAAAGAGCAGGGCCACTGCCTGTAACTGCCCCAAGGACCCAAGGTCACGGCTCCTTGCTTCCCCCACCAAGCACGCTGGGGTCATGGAGACCAGAGCAATGGGTGTTCAAGAGCCCAACAGTGAACGTGACCCCTACATGACCCCAGCACCAGGAAGAGAAATTCCCTTCCCCCCTCCACCCACTCGGGCTGGGAGAGGGCCCTTGGGAGGGGAACGTGGGCTGCGGACATGGCGGGTACCAGCCAGGGCCAGGCTACGCAGCAGCAGAGCACCCGTGACTAATGCTCTCTGGGCTCGGGATGGCCCTGACTTGCCCTCAGACAGAGGAACCATCCCTGAGGGCTAGCTACTCACAGGGGTAGCCTTTGCAGAGGACCTCGATGGGCGTGGACATCTTCTTCTCACTGATCCGCTCGTACTTCTGGCGCTTGGTGGCTGCTTTGAGGCCCTGCCAGGGCAGGGAGCCCAGGTTGAAGTACATGAGCACGTAGCCCAGGCTCTCCAGGTCGTCGCGGCGGCTTTGCTCTGCAGGGGCAGAGGGGAGGTGAGTGTCAGCTTCCCAGTGCCCCTTGGCTCACTGCAACCCTGGTCTACCCTGCTCTCCTCTTCCCACAGAGGAGGGCCTGAGGCAGAGCTTTCTCAGCTCTGTCTGGGCCCAGTTCTTCCAGGTCAGCCGCTATGTCATTCAACAACTATGAGTGGGCACCGCTGCCCCCTTGCCTGGCCCACTGCATGGCAAGGGCACAAGCTGTGGCATGAGATGGGCCTGGGGTCAAATCCAGCTCCTGCACTAACTAAAGTTCATATCCTTAAGCTGCCTGGGTTAAACCTCTGCACCAGCGTTTCCTGTGCAGTACAAAAAGGAACTATCCACCCACTCAACAGAGCCCATGAAGGGGGGGCCAGTATCTGCACCTCTGCAAAGGCAGAAATGGGGACTGTCTCAGGGAGGACCCCATAAAGTCCCCAGGAACCCAGCATGGTGGCACATGCCTGAAATTCCACCACTTGGGAGGCTGAGGCAAGAGGATCACTTTTGAGTCTGAAGCCAGCCTGGGCTACAGAGTGAGTTCAAGGCCAGCCTGAACTACACAGTGAAACCGTCTCAAAAAAATAAACAAACAAAAAAAACCCCCAAAACAAATAAACCAAAAACCAAGTGCCCAGGAGTCTCCAGCCAAGCACACACTCACCGATGCCCAGGTGGGTGTTGATGGAGGCATAGCGGGCAGTGCCGGTCAGGTTCTTGTTTTCCCGGTAGGGGATGTGCTGGTGGGTGCGGGCGTCCCGGTACTTCTTGGCCAGGCCAAAGTCGATGATGTACACCAGGTTGCCTTTCTTCCCTAGGCCCATGAGGAAGTTGTCGGGCTTGACGTCCCGGTGGATGAAGTTCTTGGAGTGGATGTACTCAATTCGGCTGATCTGGGGGCAGGAAGACAAGAAGTCATTTAGTAAGGCCTCGACAGAAGGGCTTTCACCACGGTGGGCTGGGGCCCCAGAGATGGCCAATGACACATGGTCCCTGCCCTGGCCAGAGAGAAAGGTCTGTCCTCAACTGTGAAGGATGATTTCAAAGGGCAGGTCAGGGAAGGCTTCCTGGAGAAGTGACATTAGGATGAGCTCGGAAGGAGAGGTTTATAAAATGTGTTGTGAGACAGGCCAAGAGATGAAGGAAAAAGGTTAATGGCAGACCCAGAAGTGAGGATCCGGCAGGCGAGGTAGCTGGGCCCCTGCAGAAACCTGTGGCGTGGTTCTACCCCCAAACCCAGGGTGCCAAGCGCACAGAGTGAGCAGAGCGGGGAGACAGAGGGCAGGAAGCAAGGAGCCTAAACTCAGCAGGGGCAAGAGGAATTTAAAAGAACTCATCACCTAGCTCTAAAGGACACCAAAGTCACCCTTTCTGCCTCGCTTCCCTTTAAGGTATTTGTTTTGTTTTGTTTTAAAAACCTTTCTTTTCCCTTTAAGCGATTTTTTGAAGCTCAAATTAACATCCATGTACATGGCGCCTCCTCAGGCAGCTCCCGCCAGCTCTGGGCCTCAGGCTGCAGGATGGCCATGAACCTCAGGAGCTGCTTTGAGTTTCACCACCAGACTCGGGTGACACTTCTCCTGCACAGTGCACACTTGGCCTAAACCTGCAAGCTGTTTGCAGACTCTGCAGGCCAGCTGCAGACCAGACCATAGCGAGATCGGCACATTTCACATCAGGTCCAAATTGTATTAATATAAATATAAATATAAATATAAATATAAATATAAACATAAACATAAACACACACACTTTTTTTTTTTTTTTAGGCAGTGCTGGGGATCAAACTCAGGGCCTCATGTATGCTAGGCAAATACTCCACCGCTGAGCTACCTCCCCAGCCCTGGTTTTGCGTTTTTTAAAAAGCTTTCCTGCTGGGGACATAGCTTAGCAGCACAGCGCCTGCCTGGCAAGTGCAAGATTATGAGTTTGATTCCTGATGCAAAAAAACCAAAAGCTTTCTTTGTAGTCGCCCTAACACCTGCTCTGGCCTAAGCACTGCCTAGCATCCCCCATAATCGCCACAACTGGCAAAGGGGGGACTCACGCCAGGTGACTGAGCCTCAGAGAGGCTCAGCAATTCATCTCTGTTCCCCACATGGGGCAGGACCCAGCCCCCAGCCTGTGTGATCACAGACTTTAAAATCACAGGAAGAGAGTCCCGGGCCCCATCCCAGGAGCCTGGCTTGGCAGGCTGGAGTCAGGCCTGGAATCTGCATTGTAAACAAACCCCCCAAGATGGCCATGTCCTTGCCTCTGCTTCCTCCTCCAGCAGCCCCTCGAGACAGCATGCAGGGCTGGTAACCTGTGCCCACTGGCACGACGGGGAAACAGAGGCGGAGAGGGAAGCGGCCTGCCCCGCAGGACAGATCAGCTGGCTGGATGGGGAGGCGAGGGACTCACCATCTGGTCGGCCAGGAGCAGCACCGTCTTGAGGCTGAACTTGCGGGAGCAGAAGTTGAAGAGGTCCTCCAGGCTGGGCCCCAGCAGCTCCATGACCATCACGTTGTAGTCGCCCTCAGCCCCACACCACTTGATGGATGGGATCCCCACTGGGCCCGGGAAAGAGAGTCTGTCAGGGCCAGTCTCCTCCAACCCTGCCCCATCTGCATGGGCGCAGCCCTGTCCCCAGTGTACCCCGCCTGCCACGCCTCCCCTTACTCACAGCCCCGCCCCAGCTCCTCCTCGCCTCACCTCCCCCCTGCATCATCTTGTAGAACTTGCTCTCGATATGCAGCTGTGGGTGCTTCGTCTTCACACACTCCAGCTTGATGGCCACTTCTTCACCAGAGGCGATGTTGGCACCTGCCAGGGGCGGAGGAAGCAAAGCACCACAGTCATCCTGCAGGTTGAGTGGTCCCCAGACTGCTGTGCCCCAGGCCTGGGGTCAACCTGACAGCTGCTCCCCAGGTGCTCAGGGCCTCGGGGGAGGCTGGAAAGGCAGGAGGGGGTGCTGTGGGGCACAGAGGAGTGGCAGAGGGAGCTCAGCAAAGGCTTCCAGAGGGGAAGGGACAGAAGCAGGTGTCTAGGGAAGAATGGGAGATGTGCTGGGCTGCTCAGAGAACCCGGGTCATACACAGCCAGAGCCTAATGCCTGGGGCGGGGGCGGGGCGTGGGCACAAAAGGCTCAGAGACCAGGTAAGGGACAGAACTGAATCCTGGAGAGGGCGAGGACAGGGGCCGAAGTGGGAGTGCAGGAGAGAAGGGCCCGGGAGCCCACCCTGACCAGCCTGAGCACTGGGAAGCTTCGGAGAGACAGCCCAGGACCAGCCCCCGCCCCGCCCAGGTCCACGTGCACACCTTCAAGGGCCGCCACAGGCATCTACCCCAGCGCCCCCTCCTCTTGCAGGAGCCTCACCCCCACTGTACAGGCGAGAAAACAGACCCAGTCAGGTCACACAGCTAGTAATGGTCGGCTAAGCCGGCTTCCAGGTCTGGGTGTGAGGGTGCCGCCTGCACCTTTGCATCTTCCTACCCCCTCCTGAGCTTTTACTGCAGCCCTGAGGGGCCCTGCCTAAAAAAACACCCTCATGCGCCCCAAGGCCCAGCTCAGCCTGGACCCACCACATGGCTCAGGAACTCACTAGAATGAGCAACTGCAAAGGGCACCGTGCCTCAGCTTCCCTAGTTCCAATGGGTGAGCTGAACTGGAGGCCACGGGGCTAGCGTCAGGGGCAGGGGTTTTTCTCACAGCACCAGGAGTGAACTGTGATAGCATCACACAGGCGACCGAACAGAACAGCAGCAGACACAGCACCGGAAGAACCCAGGGACAATAAAGCAGGCACCTCCAGTCAAGGGCGAGGCCAGCCAGGCAGTGTCCTCGGCACAACTGGCTCACACCACAAGTGGCTCACATCACAATCAGGACAAAGCCCCTGCGGAGCCAGAAAAGTCTACACAGAAGGAAGCAAAGCAACAGTGGGCACGGCCTCTTTCACACGTCTGGTAAAAGTCACGAACCCTTCCCCAAGCAACTCCACTCCTAGGCGCAGACCTTGGGGACACCAGGGGAAAGGACAAGGACGCACCCAGGAACCAACACCCCGGAGGCCCAGCAGCAGAGTGGCCAACAGTGATGTGACCACACATGGGACCGCAGAGGGCAGTGAAGAGGGGCGGGTGACAGCTTTACACAGCAACCGGGCCACTACCAGCTCCCCAACTCCAGGCAGCAGCATTCCTCACAAAAGCCCTGCAATGGAAGCAACCCAAGCACACTCCAGCAGAAGAATAGAGGGACAGAATGTGGCCCATCCACAAGGTGGAATATTATTCAGCCACGAAAAGGAACGGAGTGCTGATACATGTCACAACATGGATGACTTTTAGAAATGTTCTGTTCAGTGAAAGAAGCCAGACACAAGAGGATAAACAGTATAGGAAATGTCCTAAATAGGCAAATCCACTGAGACAGTACGTGAGTGGCTATCAGCGGCAGGGGGTAAGGCAGTGGGGAATGGCTGCTTATTGGGTAGAAGTGCCAAAACATGTTTTGGAATGCAATGGGGTGACAGTCGCCTAATGCTGCAGTAAAAGCTATTAAACTGCACACTTAAAATACTTCGTTTGGTTATGGGAACGTCACCTCGTTTTTCAAAAAGGGAGAGAAAGAAGCTGACAGTTTTGATTCAACATCAAAGCACGAAACACTAACCACATAGTTTAGGGGTATAAGCATGATAAAACCTTCAACCAAAGGAAACAATTCAGTGGTGGCGCAGGTTTGTAATCCCAGCCCTGGGTGGAGTGGGGGCTGAGGCAGGAGGACTACAGAGTTTGAGCCCAGCTTGGCTGTGTACCCAGATCCTTTCTCAAAAAACTAAAACAAAACAAACAAAAAAGGGAATAATTTAAAATGTCAGCTGTGCCAGGCATGGTGGTGCAGACCTGTAATCCCAGCACTTGGGAGGCTGAGGCAGGAGGATTGCTGTGAGTTCGATGCCAGCCAGGACTACATAGTGAGTTCAAGGCCAGCCTAGACTACATAGCAAGACCCTGTCTCAGAAAAATAAGAAGTCAGCTGGTAGTTACATCCCTGAAGAGAAGGCAGAAGACAGGACAAGCGAGGAGGACAGGCCTTCAAGGTGACAGGCACATACCCTCTTTTAGTTGAGTGGTGCCCAGGGAAGGGTCCCATGCAACCTCAGAAGAAAGCTTTTCACCCCTCAATACCCAGAAGCCATTTAAAAACAACAACAAAAAGGCCCCCGCTTCTGTGATCACACACCTGTACCTGCCCTGACCCTCAGCCGGAAGAAACCTTCCTGCATGGCAGAACACCAGAAAGCAGCCATGCTCACAGTTCTGGTGACAGGCAAAGAACAAAACAGCTAACCAGCTCCCCAACCAGGAGGGAGACAACAGCAAACAGGGCGAAGGGTGTCAACAACACTATCAAGAGGCAGAGACGAGATCATTAATACAAATGGCTCATGCAGAGGAACGGATGCTCTACCTTCTCATAAGAAATGTGCAAACGACAACGGTCCCAGAAGACTATTTGTCAGCTAGGACTGCCCAAAGCCCCACAATGAGACAGCACGCGTCTGCCGGCCTGGGGCTGGCTCGGGGACGGGAGGGTCACTACCACTACCCAGCTCTGACCAGCAATGCCACAGCTGCAGCTTTTGCTGCCGTCCTTGCATGGTGCAAAACGAGGCCCAGACAAGGCCATGCACTGTCTGCTGTTTGCAGTAGCCACAACCTGGAAACGACCCAAATGTCCGTCATCTGGGGACTGGTTAAAGTAAGAATAGCCCGGCCCGAAACAGAACATAACAGGGGAAGAACCAGAACATAACAGGGGAAGACCGAGGACGCACCCTCTGGGCAGAAGTGGAAGATCTCCAGATAAAGGAAGCGAAAAAGCAAAGCACGGGGGAGGCGTATTCTGGGCTCTCTTTCCAGATGCAAAACGAGGTGGGGAAGCAAGTTGCTGCCCTTCAGCTGCTTCTACCTGAAGAATGTGAGGGACGGCCAAGGCCAAGCTTGGGCGGGGCTGGGGACGCCTCTGACACCTTGCTCTGTGTCTCCATTTACTTCACTCTTTAACCAAAGAAAATTTACATACTGTGCCATTCATTCACTTCCAGCGTACAACTAACTCAGTGGTTCTTCGTGCAGTCATACGGTTGGGTGACCATCACACAATTGATTTTTGAATGTTTTCATCGCCTCTGAACACCCATACCCATGGCAACCACCACTGTACTTTCCATCCTTGGATCTGCCTATTTTGGACATTTTGCAAAAACAGAACTATACAATATGTGATCTTTTATGGCCTGCTTCTTTCGCACATTTTTGTGGTTTCGTTTTTGGTATTGTCTACATATTTTAATTTTTCAGCCACGTAAAGGGGAAAGATAAATAGAAGACAAAGTCCAGTGAGCAATTATATAGTGCAAACGCGTACTAATAAAAATTTAAAAATACAGTACAGGTGGCCTAGCAGAGTACTTGGCACACGATACCCGCTCCACCATGGGAGGGCTGGTGAGGAAGGACCAACCAACTGGCCTGGGCTCCAGAGACGAGCGGGTGTGAGGGAGGGAGGGAGGGGGCAGTAGCTGCTGCCTAGGAACGAATGAAGCAGGAATAAGCCACCCTCTCGGGAAAAGGAGCCTTTCTCTGGGCTCCTGGCACAGAAGCAGGTCCATGGGACCCTAATCCTAACCCGCAGCACATGCAAAGGCCCGGGGAAACAGGCTGCTGCTAACTCTGAGTGGTTTGGTGCAGCTGAAGAAGACACGGACAGGGCAAGAGCTGAAGGGTCTTCAGCGGCCAGCCAAGATCCTGGCCTTCAGGCTGGGTGGCGAGGCCGGGGACAGGTGTATGATCACAGAGGGGTCAAACTTGGCAGCAATGATATTCAGGGCCAGAGAATTTCTTGTGGTAGGGCTACCCTGGGCACTGTGGGGAACACAGCAGACCCTCACGTCTATCCACAATGTGCCAGCAGCTACCCCTTCCTGTGCCACCTTCCCCTGAGTTGTAATAAGCAAAAATGTCTCCAGACCTTGCCAAATTCCCCTGGGGGACAAAATCCGCCTCCCTATGCAATTCACTGGTGTATGAGAATGCGATGCAAGGGGCTTGAAGGGGCAGGGAGCAGAGACCAAGGATACTGGTGACTCGGCAAGGAGGTAGAGGCAGATGGAGTCCTTTGTCCCTTGAGCCCCGACACCATCCTGCCAAGACTACGCTGCATCGATCTTGGACACATGGAGAACCTGAGTTGCCAAAGGACAAATGCTCATTCGCCACACAACTCCCCATTGACAGGAAGCCAAGCTGTTGGGCAAAGTCTTCTGACCCCAGAGCACTGGAAACCTGCCTCAGCTGCCTCCCCCACTGCCGGGACCCTGTGTTTTGCATTCCCATCCGGAAGCTGCCTGGCTCTTTTCCAATTCCCCAAATTCTCGCAACCACCAAGCGGAGCTTCAGAGAGGTTTGGTAGCTGGCCAGGGTTGGAAACGTAGTCCCCAGAGCCCCTGCGTTTTTCTCTATTCCAACTCCCTAGCATGGCATTCATGCCATTGGCAGGCAGCAGAGCTGGGCCAGCTGGGGCAAGCCTGCCCTGGAGGAGCCCAGCTTGCCTGCTGGGGGTGCGACAAAGGCAACTGGCCATGTGGAAGGAGCCAGGGCAGGGATGCAGAGGAGACCAGGGGAGAGGAGCCCTGGAGGTGGGCGGCCAGGCTGTGTTGGGAGATGAGTGGGCTGGGCCTGCCACAGAGGGGCAAAAACAGCCCCGCTTCAGACATAGGATGTGGGGGACTGGTCAGACCCCAAAACAAAAACCTGGGCAGAGAAGAGCCTAGGTCTGGCCCACCCCAGTGGGGATGGAACCTTGGGAAGCTGTAGGCAGGGAAGGGGGTGACAGGCCTCACACGGGGCACACTGCAGATACAGACACAACTGGGGACCTGGAGACTGCAGGCTGGGGGGCACGCTCCTCTACCCCAGCAGCAACAGCAGCAGCAACTCCACCACCCATCAGAAGCCTAGAGTGTGCCCCCTACCGACTCAGTCCAGAATCGCCTGTCCTTTCCAAGCTGAGGACCAGTGATCTTAAGAGATCTAAAGAGTTCCCCAGGACAGAGCCAGCAAGAAGGCCCAGGCCCGGCCGCCTCTGGACCCCGAGAAGCCACCTTGAGGCCCTACACAGTGTCCCACCCTCCCAACTGTCTCCCCGTGATGCGGGCTGGGGGCCCAGAAAGGAGCTGTGGCCTGGCAGCCGCATGTGCACCCATGGCTGATCCTGGAAAGCAGGGCTTGGACGCCATGCCTGGCCCCACCTGCAGAGGCCATCTGGTGTCGGGCACTGCTGAGGATGTGGCCAGAGCTCTGAACAAAGGGAGCTAGCCGGGGAGGCCTCTGGTCGCCACTGTCTCCATCCCTGCAGGACAAGAGCCCAGGATGGCGCTGATGGGAGCATATGTCCGGACAAGCCCCCGATACCCAGGGAAGTTCAGACTCAGGGAGAACCGTGCCCCCTTCCCAGGCCCAAGAGGCCCCAGAGCCTTTGAAAGCAGCAACTCCCAACCCATCCTGGGGTGGGGTTGGGGGGGGCTGCATAACAGGAAAGCAAACACACAGGCGTTTTATACAGCAGGATCTCCTCACCCTGTACGACTCCATTCTAGACAGGGAAGCCAAGGCCAACAGAGCTCACAGCTTACTCAACAGCACACAGCTAGTAAAAAGAAAGCCAGCACCTGGAGTGGTGGCACACACCTATAATCCCAGCACTTGGGAGGCTGAGGCAGGAGGACTGCCTGGAGTTTGAAGTCAGCCTGGGCTACATAGCAAGTTCGAAGCCAGCCTAAACTACACAGCAAGACTCTTGATTCAAAAAACCAAAAAATAAATTAAATAAATGAATAAATAGCTAAAAGGAAGAAGCCAGCATCCAAACCCAAGCTCAACTGACTCCAGAGCCAATACAAAAAGGAGTAAATGTGGACTTAGTTTCTAAGATAAATGAGATGCCTGTGAGGCTAAACAGGAAGTTCTGCCCCCAGGGAGGTGCCCTGCATGAACTAGGGACCCTGACTTTTCTGAACGACGCTGGGCCGCCCTTTGTCTGCTATGGGCTTCCGTGTCCCTTCAGCAGCAAGAGAGCCTCGACGGGGTGTTGTGTGGGAGCAGGTGCCTGAGCCAGGAGCTGCCGGCCCGCCCAGTCCTGTGCCCAGGAGCCTCAGCGTTAAGAGGGTCTTTACAGCCACCAGAGTGTCACCCACTGAAGGAGATAGGTACCCCTTCGGCGTCGACAAGAATACTGAGGCTCGGAGAGAGAAAGCGACTTATCCCAGGTCACACAGCAAACGAGAAAAAGACTGGGGGAACCTGAACCAGATTCAGCCCCTAATCCTAACCTCTTTCTACCCTGCCGCAGTGAGGCTTCTGTACACTACAGTCCCCACTTCTCCCTCATTCATTTGACCAACCTTCCCTAGACACCCCTGCGGGCAGGCCACGTGCTGGGCACCAGGGAGGGAGAGCCAATACAGACCTTCATGTAACTTAATTCATTAATTCAGGGAGGAGGTCTTGCTGTGTTGCCCAGGCTGGTCTCCAACTCCTGGGCTCAAGTGATCCTCCTGCCTCAGCCTCCCAAGCAACTGGTACAATAGACATGTGCCATGCTCTGCTAGAGAAAGCCTTCCAACCAGCTCCCCTGTCCTCCCCTCCAATGTGAACTCGGGCTGTTTACAAGGGAGCGTGAACTCCTGGCAGGAGACTGCGCTTCGGCTGGCACTTCAGTTTACAAACGGCTTCCCCAGGTGCCGTTTCACCCGGGCCTAACAGCACTTGGTCAGTCAGGCAGCACCAACATGTGCACTACAGAGGACACAGGTCCCAGGACAGACGCACAAAGCAAGGGCAGGACCCAGGCCTGTCTACGTCTCTCTCCCACACTGTCTGCTCCACTCTGACCTGAGTAGAGGTGGTGGGTGTGAAGGGCGCCTTTGCTGGTTTTCTGGAGCGACCTCGGGCAGTCACCTTGACCCCACAGCACCCAGCTTCACCCAGGCTCCCCAGGTAAGTACCTGGAGATCGGCTTGTCCTGTCCCCATCCCCAGCCCTCTGAGGCTCGCTGAGCAGCAGTGTTGTGCGGCAAGGGGCGGGGACCCCGACCACTGTGGAAGGGGACCCTGGGGTCTGAATGGACACACTCAGCACATGGACTCAGTTTCCTCTGCCCAGGCCAGAATTGGTTTATTATCACTGTTCAAGGAGGGAAACCAAGGCACGGATGTGGTTCAGGCCCGCCTCAGAGGGCACAGTGACGGGATGAGGAGAAAGCCCACCGCGAGCTCTCATGACTCCCAGGCCCTCTACTCACAATCACCACCTGGAGATAGCCCTCCAGACCAATGGCTCCAGAGGAAGGGTCGGGCTCGCAGCTGTGCCCCCGGGGGCGGAGGTGGCAGTGCCCACAGGCGACAGCATCCCCTCCTTGGTCCAGGAAAAGACTGAGAAGTCAGCGATTTGTTTAAAATGACCCCACTGGGACAAACTCAGACTTCCACCAGGAAGCACATCGGGAGAGACAGGGTCCCTAGGAGACCCCTCCCCTGTGTCATCCCGAAGCCAGCCTGGACTGCATTCCAGGAGGCCAGGCCACAGTGTGGGGGCCCTTGGTGGGGGTCATGCAGAGGCCCAGGCCTCCTCTCTGTCACCAGCATCTTTCTCCCAGAACACAAAAGATAGGGACACAACGCAGCCTGGGCTTTCCCATGACTAGCTGGAGACCTGGATCAGCCACAGCAGGGAATCAGAGCTAAAAATATGCTCTTTAGCTGGGCGGGGTGGCGCACGTCTGTGATCCCAGCACTTAGGAGGCTGAGGCAGGAGGAATTCCAGGCCAGCCTGGCTACACAGTGAGTTTAAGGCCAGCCTGAACTACAAAGTGAAACTCTGTCTCAAAAGACTAAAACAAAACTCCCATCCAGAAGCCCCCCCGGCTGCCTCCCTTCCCCATCTGGCGTGGCCCTAGAGGCACTGCCCACCACTGGGGCAGTCCCGGCTCAGGACTGAGACCCTGGCATTGCCCTCCTCCTCGCCCCCAGGGGCTGCAGCTGGAGTCAGGACACTTACCCAGGTAGATGTCCCCAAAGGATCCGCTCCCAATCTTGCGACCCAGGCGGTACTTATTCCCCACACGCAGCTCCATGGTTCACTCTTGCTGCAGAGGGAGGCAGAAACAGTGGGGTCAGAGAACAGGGATCTGGGAAGGGGGCACCCGAGGATGGACTCCTCCTTTTCCCACCAAAGGCAGGCAAAGCCACCAGGGACCTGGAAGGATCTTCCTTCCCACAATCCAGGAAGTCAGCCTTACTTTGCTTGAGGGCAACCAGGTGCCAGGTTCTGACCCCGCCTTCCTACACAGCTGGAGAACAGCTGAGCCTCAGAACAGCGCTCAGCCTGGCCTGGCAAAAGGTGGAGTGGGCGCCAAGGCCCGAGAGGAAACAAGAGCCAACAGATAGCATCCCTTTGGGGGACACTCTTTTGGGGACCCTATCATAGGAGCCTCTTAAGGGGAAGACTGGTCACCATGGGCCAAGACTGAAAGGGAAACCAAAGACAAAGAGGGTAGCAGGGAAGGGGAGGCGCCCATGTAGGTGCTGACATCCTGGAGGCACTGCCACAGGCACCACCAGCAAGTCCCAAGCTCCAGGGATGGAGGACAAGTTGAAGGGAGGGGTCCCAAAGGAGCCCCTGAGTGCCTTTCCAGGCCTCTGAAATGACAGGATCCCTGCACCTCCATCCCCACCAGGGCACCGGAGGTCAGGCCTCCGCATTTCTCCTGGTCTGCCTGGGCCCTGCCTCTGCCCGGCCAGATCTCACCAGGTCCCCGTGTGCACCACAGGAGGGGTCTGACTCCACGGAGGGAGAGCACAGGAATCCAGTTGCCTCCCCCACTCCTGACGCCAGCAAACCACCCAGGCCTTTCTCCCTGGACCCCTTGAAGGAGCGTTCCGGCCGGCTTCCTCCTGACTAGCGCAGGTCTAACAGAAGCTGGGTTTTAAATTGCTGGTGGGGCACGAAGGACTCTGATTTGAGCAGCTTCCCTCCTTCCTGAGACCCACGCTGGGTCCCTCAAGCCCACAGATGACAGGGCCCAGGCCACCCTGGCCGGGACCTTTTGCACTGGCTTGGGGCAGAGGTCTGGGTTCCTGGATGCAAATGAGGAAACTCAAAGTCCTGGGGGTGGTTTTGCCTGCTGGGGGGACAGGGACTGGTGGAGATGGAACAGGGAGAGGGGAGGGGTCCCTGCAATCTCTGTGTTTACAGGAGCAGTGGGGTGACCAGGAGAGGACTCAGGCCCAGGGAGGTCATGCCACTGCACCCATGCCAGCCAGCAGCAAGTCAATGGCAGAGTCTCACCTAGGACCCAAAAGGGGTCCCACTGCCCCATCTGATGGACATAGACACAGACATGCACACACGGGCTGCTTATTTTATGCCAAGGGTCACCCCCCAGCAGCCAGGCCACCTGGGACAGGAGTCGGGGCAGATTTACTCCCGATGGTCAGCAAGATGTCCCTGCTGGGACAGAGCCACGGAGCCAACAGCTCCTGGCCAGGACAGACACCCCAGCTCCCAGGAGCGGCTACAGCCTTCCAACAGCCACAAGGAAGTAAGTGCCACCTCGTGCCAGCCAAACTCTGGGTCTTTGCCCACATGTCCGACCTAGCCCCGTTGAGGTGCCGCGGCGGCCAGCAGCACAAGCTCCACATCTGCAGGAAACCCCACGCCCCACGTCCACGCGCCGCCCAGCTTCCAAGTGTGTCCCTGCCAAGGGAGCAAGGTGAGCAGGTGTGCAGTCAGTCCTGGGGGAGGGGGTACGCGCATCCGCCCCCCAGCCCATTGTCCACCACCACCGATTCAGAGACCAAACCAAGGCAGGCAGGTGGGAAAGCCGCAGGTTAGGAAAAGGAACATAAATATCCCCACATCCTATATTACATAAATACCCACGCCGGGTTATATAAATACCCGCGCCCTCTGTCTGGGTCTTACATAAATACACTGCACATGACCCCCGGCCCCCTCCCCGCACCGGCCGTCTGCAGAGGAGAGGTGCAAGCCATCAGCCTGCAGGATCCCACAACTGCTCTACGACTGCCACCCGGATCGTCAGGGTCTCCCAGCCGCGGGCGCTCAGGGTCCCCAGGACGGCACAGTCTGTCCCAGCACTACCTCCTCCAAAGCCGCCCCAGAAGAGAGCAGCCGGGCTTCATCCGGCCGGGAGCAGCTTTCCAGTTCTTTGGCTGCGACTCCCAGTAGGGTGGGGTGGGGTAGGGGTGAGGGGAGAGAAATAAAGTGGGGGGAGAGAAAAGGGGGACATGAAGATTCAGGAGTTTCAGCTGGTTAGGAAAATTAAGACAGCTACCAACCAGTGCGGCACACACGGACGGCACACACGGAGGGGGTTTTACTTCCTGACCACCCCCCCAGCCAGGACCCTTGTCACCGGGCCATGAAATAAAAACCGAAGGCACAGCTTGGACCAAGGAGCCCCAAACACCGGCATTCACCGGAAGCACCTTAGACACTCTTTCCTCTTTTCTCTCCCAAATCCTTCTCCCTGGGGGAGGCTACGCCAAGGTGAGAATAGATTAAAAAAAACAAACTCAGGGCAAAGTTGGAGACAGGGCTGGCCCCACTCTGCGTTTGGAACTAGGAGGGGCTGGGGGCGTCTCTAAGTTCGGGGTACCAGTCCCACGGTGGCCCGCAGAACAAGGGTTTCTGAGGGAAGGAACAGGAGAATCCCAGCTGACAACCCCCACCCTTCCTCTCTCCACAAAGGAAAACAAAGCTGGTGGCCTGGGGGGACCACACACTCCCGCACCCCGGGACCTCAGGACGCTCTGATCCAACAGGCGGGGACAGCCTTGGTGACCCGGGGTGCGGGACACCAGGGCCACGCGAGGAGGGGGGCGCTGCCGATCGTCCTGAAACCTACAGAAGCCCAGGGCTTGGCCGGGAAGCCCCAATCTACAGGACCGGGTGACCCCAGCTCCCCGGCCCCAGCCCTCCTCGCCCGCCCCGAATCCCAGCCGGGGTCGCCCCCGGGTTGGGGCCCAAAGGGGAGTCCAGCTGGGGGGGCGCCGGACTGGAGGGGCTCTCTCCGGGCAAGCGTGCAAAATAACAGTCCCCCTCCTCCGCGTCCCCGGCCGCGCCTTTGTCCTCGCCGGGCCGGGCGGGCGGCGCCCGGACTGCGCCCCCCTGCGCGGCGCGAACGCGCGTGTGTCGCCCTCCCCGCCCTCCTTCTCCCAGCAAAAACAAAGAGGCGGAGGGAGCCCCGTTTCCCCCCGGCTCGCGCCCCTCCGCGGGCCCGCGGCCCCCCGATACTCACCCCGCCGGGAAGGCGCCGGGGCCGGGCCGCTGCTCGTGGGGCTCCCGCGGGCGGGGGCGGCCCGCCGGGGCGGATGCCGGAGGATTCGGGGCGCCGGGCGCCCCAGCCTCTCCCAGCCCAACCGCCGCGCCGCACCGCGATCCGCTCCGCTCGGCCCGGCCGACTCTGCTCCGGGCTCCGCCGCCGCCGCCGCCGCCTCCCTCCTCCCGGCCGCCTCCCGCCCGCCCCCGCCGCCGGCCTGCGCGCGCCCGCCCTGCGCGCGCCCGCGGCTCCCATTGAGCCCCGGGCCCGCCCGCTGATGTCATCCCCGGCCCGCCGCCGCCGCCCCGGAGGATTTAAAGGGCCCGTGCGCCCCGGGCCTGGGGAGGACGCTGGGGGACCGCAGCCAGGAAACGCAGCACCCTGGGCCACGCGAGCAGCACCGTGCAGGAGCGCAGTGTCGCGCGTGGGAGCCCGAGAGCGCGCGCAGACGCTGGCACCCTGAGACAAGCCCCCGCGGGGCGCAGGTGGAGAAAGTGGGGTGGGGGAGCACGCAGAAGCCGGCGTTTTTCCACCTGCAAAGCTTCCTCTACCTCTGGCCAGGTCAGCGGGCCTCAGAGAAGGAAGGCCTGTGCACATGCCCCACGCTGCGAAAGGAAGCACAGAGTTGGGGCTCAGGCGCCCCAGGCTCTGAGCGCTACAGAGAACAGTGGCCAGGATGATTCCGGGGCAGCGAGGGACGGAGGGGCGCTGACCAAAAAGGGGTTGGCCGGGCAGTTACACTCTCCTCTCAGAGAAATACGGAAGCAAAGGCCCTTTTCTTCTCCATCCCGACCCCCCTGCAGCTCAGTTGGGATGGGCACAGAGCAGAGCCTCAAATCCTAATCTCACCCCTTGGGGAAGGGACGCCACATTCCATCATGGAACCAGCATCGCAGTTAGGGACCCGAGTGGTATCCCTTCAGCCAGGCCACCTCCTGGCTCTGGGCTGGGGAAGAAAAACCCTGCCCTCCTGGTCCCCTCAAGAATTAGTGAAGGCTTCCTCCAGGTTCGAAGGACAAGGTTATTAAAATGATTATATTTACACTGTGCCACGCAAAGCTCCCAGGTTATGACACACCTACATTGTCACACACAGTTGTGACTGTGGACACCCAAAATGGCTGAGCACACTGCTTCCGGAAGCACGTTTCGGGAAGAGTCACTTCTATAATAACTTCATCTTCCCTCAAGCCTGAGGGACTTAGTCACACACTGTCCCAACTGGTAGGGGCCTTTCAGGCTGGGTTGTTCACAGGCTGGGAGTCTGTGGCCCAGAGAAGCCACAGGGTTGCCTGGGATGACGCAGCCCTTCCTCCCATGGTCCCCGGGGTGCTGGGCCCAAAAGCCTGCTTCGGGATGAGCAGCCTTCTCCCCAGGAGACACCTGTGGACCCGGCCCAGGTGTTGCCTTGCCAGGGCAGGGTGTCGCCAACCAGGCGGCGGACTTGGCTTGGCCTGTGGTGATTCTTCTTGTTTTTGTTTTGTTAGTCGATTCCCAACGGGCAGATTTCATCTTTCAGGTCAGATTCCTGACTTCTCTTGAAGCCCTGGGAGATCTGGTAACTCTGGCCACAGGCAGGGTTCTGTGTCCTCCTAAAGCCCAGGCAGTGGGGCCCTGGCACAGCTGAGCAGAGCTGAATGCACCCCTCTACCTTCTGGTCCTCAGCATCCCAACTTTCCAAGCTGGGCCCTGCTTTGCAAACTTAGGTGCTCCTCTTCTTCACCTACCAGGCACCCCGCACCCCTGGTACTGTCTCCAAGGACAACAGATGGAAGGTGCATTCTTTCCGCAGTCACCAAGGGGACTCTGAGGGTCCCCAGCACTTGCCAAAGGGCACATAGCAACTCTTGACCCTGAACCTGGGGCTGGAACAAGGCTGATGCCACTCCTAACCCAGTCCACCTCCAGCCTTGTCGCCCTTTTTGCTCCTCCTCAAGCCCTCCCCCCTTTTTGAGATAGAGTCTTGCTAAACTGCTCAGGTCGACCAAGAACTTTTGATCCGCCTGCCTCAGCCTCCCGAGTAGGGGAACCAAAAGTTTTAAGAGCCTCTGCTTATGCCTGGCGTGGTGGTACACGCCTGTAATCCCAGCACTTGGGAAGCTGAGGCAGGAGGATCACTGCGAGTTCCAGGCCAATGTGGGGCATAGCGAGTTCAAGGCCCATCTGAACTACATCGGGAGACCTGGCTCAAAAAACCAGTAAAAGAAAAAAAAAAAAAAAAAAAAAAAAAAAGAGCCTCTGGTTCCCCCAAGGCCTGCCAAGAAGGCCAGAGCTCTTGGACCTCTCCAGTCTGTCCTCACTGTCCCTACCACTCTCTCCCTGGCAGGGATGCTCCCTCACCCCATCACCTGATAAGCCACATTGTGGGACCCAGTCCTCTTCCTTCCGATTCCCCTGATTCCAAGCTTTGAGTTTTCTAAAGAGCTTTGCAGTTCAGCTCTGAAGAGAAACAGACGTAATGCAAAGGCCAACCAAGGAGAGGAGCCTGTTCCAAAGCACAAGAAATCCTACTTCCTTCCAGCAGCCAGGGCCTCTCTCCCAGAATCAGAATCCCAGTTTGAAAGCCCCAGCGTGTGGCCTGAAATGACTCTCTAGCCAGCCTCCCACCCGCCGGGAAGCAGCCAGCCTGAACACCCGCCCTGCTGAGCTACCCCCCATCCTTTTTTATTCTGAGACAGGGTCTTGCTAAGTTGCCCGGGCACCTCCTTCTTGCTCCCACCATACTGCCTTGGAATAAGCAAGCTCCTACCTAGGGGGTCGCACCTGGTTATTCCCACTGCCCGGCCCACTCCTCCTGACAGCCACACAGCCCATCCTCTTTCCTCCTCCAGGCGTGACTCGAAAGTCGCCTTCACGGGCCGGACGTGATGGCACACGCCAGTAATCCCAGCACTCAGGAGGCTGAGGCAGGGGGAGTTCCAGGCCAGCCTGAACTACATAGAAAAAAAAAAAAAAAAAAAAAAAAGGAAAAAAATGAAGTCCCCTTCACAGGGAGGCACGGCCTATTGTTTCCCTGGCATTCAGCACTACCTCACATACTCTACATGGTGCTCATTTTATTTTATTTAGTTTTGGTCTGTATCCCCTCTCTGAGGGAGCTAAACTGCATGAAGGCAAGGAGTGAATGCTATTTTGGGCACCACCGTGTCACCAATACCTAGAATAGTCTGGCACCTCTTAGGCATTTAACAAATAATGAGGGAATGAATGGACTGCGAGGAGCCGCCTTCCTCCCTGTCTGACCCACGTGGACAGCTGTCCCCTGGCGCTGTCTCCTGCCTCAGCCTCCCAAAGTGCTGGGATTACAAGCATGTGCCACCAAGATTTCCTCTGCTATGCCCTTCTGCCATGTTTCCGCCTTGGAGCCAGCTGACCATGTACTGAAACCTGAGCTAAATTAAATCTTTCCTCCTTTAAGTTGTTTTTATGGGTCTTTGGTCACAGTGCTAACTAGCCTTGCCCACCTTGGTCTCAGCTCCTCCTCCATCTTTCCCTTCTTGGGTCCTGCTCACAGCTGTCCCAGGCCTCTGAGGTGCTGAGAGGTACCCCCAGGCCCACTAACCCACAGATGCTGCCCCACTGTAGGTGGCTTGGTTCTCCATCCCCAGATGTCCTCTGAGGGCCTACCCACCTTGGTGTTCCCAGGGCTGTGCCTAGCCTGGCCTCTCCTTTCGTACACTTCTACTTGGTGACCTCGGCGCATGGCCATGCCTGGTCAGCTCATCATGCCCAGTGACTCCTCCCTCCCCCTCCAGCTGAAGGAAGGCAAGGCTGCAAGAGGCCTTGGTTTTTATTTTGTGACAGGGTCTTGCTAAGTTGATCACACTAGGCTCGAACTTGCTATCCTCCTGCCTCAGCGTCCCCAGGTACTAAGAATACAGGCATGCGCCACCACACCGGCTCCAGAGGCCTGGATTTCAGCATAGGAATCACTGGATTTCAGGGTAAACTTGGGGGACTCCCAGCCCCTCTCTGGGGGTCTGGGCAAGGTGACCTCAAAGGTCTTCAGTGTCTCCCTTTGTAAATTAGGGGCTGGGCCACACTGGGAGCAACCTCTAGACTCCATATCCCAGCCACCACGTGGAAAAAGACTCCAGGGTCACACAGTTTGGGCTGACCAGGAAAGGGCTCCCCCCAGCACCACTCCCACACTCAAACATGAGCATTTGCTGGCTACTAAAAATACACCCATGGATGAAATCCACATTCTTTCCCAGGGCTGGCTGTGACTTGGCCCCTACCTCCCCCCAAACTTATTTCACACCTCACTTGATGTTCTGTTTCATGTCCTCAGACCCTAGCACCTTTGCACTTGCTGCACTCTGCCCAGAAGTATCTGCCCCGGATCACCAGTGGCTGCCTCCTGCTCTTGGCCCAGGTCACAACTCAAAAGTTACCTCCTCTCAGAGATCTTCCTTGATTACACAGTCTTAAGTGGGCTTTCTTCTCCCTCTTGCTTTCTTTATGCTCCTTAGGACTCACTGAAAATACCAACTTATTTTTAACTTTTGTTTGTTTGCTTGTTTTTTGCAAAGGTCTTGCTAGGTAACTCAGGCTGGGTTAGAACTCACTATGTAGCTCAGGCTGGCCTCAAACTCACAGCAATTCTCCTGCCTCGGCCTCCTAAATGCTGGGATTACAGGTATGTGCCACCACACCTGGCTGCATATTCATTTATTTTAACGCCCTTGCTATACACTCAGAGAGAGACAGAGACAGAGAGACAGAGAGAGACAGAGAGAGGCCAACAGAGACACAGAGGCACCCTCCTAGAGTGCCCTGTAAATACCCACGCAAGGAGCAAGGCTGTAAGTGGTCAGGGGGTGGGGCGGGGCGGGGGCTGACACTTTCCATCCCTGGGCCACACTGTGCCCAACAACCTTCCCTTGGGGACGGGCCCTGTCCCGCGGCTGCACCCCTCCACCCCTTCCGCCACAGGCCTCTCTGTCCTCCCCTGTCCACAGGCTGCAGGTGGGTCGGCCCTCTCTCAGCAGTCCCATGCTGCTGGCCTCCTTCCAGGAATTCAGTCCCGGAGGAGCCAGGAACACCTGTCCCATGTCCCGTGTGTTCCACAGGGAGCACTAAACATCCCCTGGGCGTCCCCCAAGGCCCCTCAGCCTGCTCCTGCTCAGCCCCGCCCCCGCTACTCAGGCTCCTCTGACCCCCTTGTCTGTGCTGTGGCAAACTTGTGCCCCTTCCGCTCCCCTGGGAATCCCCAAGTCCAGGATGCACAACCACTCATTAGCCAGGCCACGGGGCCCTGTTGCTGGCCGGGGCTAACGATCCCATCCCCATACAGCACTCAGAGTCGCTGCAACTCATCACGTCCCGGCCACATCACACAGCCGCCCACAACGTGTCCCAGTGCCAGCTCCTCGCAGGGCCCCAGAGATCAACCCTCGCCGTGCTCGCCTGGAGCTGACAATATGACTGCAGCTGGGTGTAGTGGCTCACACTCGGGAGGCTGAGGCAGGGGGATCACCTCAAGTTCCAGGCCAGCCTAGGCTACACAGTGAGTTCAAACCCAGCCTGACCTACATAGAGGGATCCTGTCTCAAAAACAAAACAAAACAAAACAAAAAATGTGATGTAGAAGCTGGCCACACCCAAGGAGAAAGACAAACAGTACCCTCTACTAGGAGACTCCAGGATGTGGACCACAATGGTTTCTTTCGTTTATCCCCTCTCCCTCCCTCAGTGCTAGGGATGGAATCCAGGGCCTCAAGCATGCTAGGTACCCCCAGTCCTCAGGTCTCACTATGTATCCCAGGCTGCCCTCAAAAAAGCTGCCCTCCTGCCTCAGCCTCCTAAGTACTGGAATTACAGGAATGTGTGACTGTGCCTGACTCTGTTCTCTTAACCTTTACATAAAAGGCTACACAAATACAGCTTTGCCACGGGTCCCTAGGCCCTTACAGCCAGACTACTTCCCGAGCCTGTCTACAGGGACACAGGGCCCTGAGGCTGAGGCCAGAGGAAGATGGAGGCGTGCAGGGTCCCCGATCCCAGGCAGCGGATTGTGGGTTTCCCCAGGGGGCTGCTCGGAACAGCTTAGCGTCATGTATGGAAGGACAGGGGCCAGAGTGGGGGACCAGCATTTACTGGATGGACGGTGTGCCAGGCTCCACAGCTGCCCTGTTCACCAAGACTTACCCGATTCCATGGCTGTCCCCTGGTTGCAGATCACCCCGCCTGCCTTACAGCCAGAAACTGGATCAGGGAGGTTGAGAATCTGAGCTCACAGTCACCAAGGCTCTGGAGGACCCCAATTACCTCTCCAGACCCCGCCTGGAGCCCCACCCTGCCCTATCTCTGTGCATGCCAAGCGGGACCTGCATGTGGCATCTGAGACTCTACTGAAGAGTCCCCTGACCCACAGGGACATCTCAAGCCCACTCCTCGACTCTAGAAGTATCCAGGGGGCTCTGCTGAGCACTAAGGTAACTGTTTCCAGAGCAGATGCCCTTCCCCAGCAGGCTCACTGAGGGACCAGTGTGGGGCAGCAAGAAAGAAGCTGGAAAGCTGGAATCTGTGGCGGCACATATCTACAATCTCGGTGCTTGGGAGGCTGAGGCAGGAGGATCACTATGAGTTCAAGGCCAGCCTGAACCACACAGTGAGACCCTGCCTCAAAAAAAAAAAACAAAAACAAAAACAAAAGTTTTTTGATTTATATTTGTATCTAGTTTTTAGTCTTAGCCTTCTAAATACTCTTTTTGTGTGTGGTGGTGTTTTTGAGTCAGGGTCCCACTATGTACACAGTTCAGGCTGGCCTTGAACTCACTACGTAGCCCAGGCTGGCCTTGAAGTTCTGGCGACCCCCTTTGGGTGATCCTCTTTGCTCCGACAAGTTTACAGAAGCTTCCTAAGCCTCAGTTTTCTCATTTTAGTCTTTTTGTTTTTTTGAGATAGCATCTCACTATGCACTTACTATGTAGCCGAGGCCGGCCTTGAACTTGTAGTGATCCTCCTGCCTCAGCCTCCTGAGTGCTGGGATTACAGGCATGTGCTGCCACACCCAGCTTAGTTTCCTCATTTTAGAAACAGGGCTGGCAACCCCCCACCTCAAGGAGATTAAATGATGCACACAAAGCCTGTAGCCCAGAGCCTGACATGTGAATGGCAGCTGTAGCTGTTATTAATCCAGGTAGAGCTGGGCCGGGCTGGGCCTCGTGGGGTGTGGAGGCGACAGGTCCATGGCACTCAGCCTGGAGGCCCTCGCCTGCTCCAGAAGGCCCAGACCAGGGGACAGGTCACTGTAACTCAGTGTGCACAGGGCTGAGGCGGGGGTCATAGTGGCCAGGTATGCCAAGAAGCCCTGATGCCCTACCCAGGTGACAACATGGCGATGCCTTTGAGAACCCGCTGGGCGTCCAGTCAGATACTATCTTGGGTGAAAGAAGCCACACAGGCAGGGACAGTGAGCGAGGTCATTAGATGGCCTGGGATTGGGTCCTGGCTCCACCCGAGTGACTCACCAGCCTCTCTCTGCCTCAGTTTCACTCTTTGGAGTCACAATCTATCTGTTTTGTGGCATCTTGCTAATGGCTGGGGTGAGCTCGGTGGCAGAGCTGCTTAGTGTGTGTGAAGCTCTGGCTCTGCACCCCAGCACCACACACAAATAAATAAACAAATACATAAATAACAATGATACTAAAAGCATAGGATTGCCCTAAAGCAGCAGGGGACAGGAGCCAAGGTCTTCGTGAGTATCGGCCAGCAGACTCCCGACCAGCTCAGCGGTAGATGTTTCAGAAACTATCATTTCCCAGGCCCACGCGCAGCAGGGACATGACTCCGTCCTGGGGCTAATTGTCACTCTGAATGACTAAAGTTGTGACTATGTGGTGAGCCACCTCCAATTTTCTGCACCTGGCAAGGTGACTTCCCCGACTGTTTCAGATCCCCGGTCCCAATCCTTGGGGAGGCCTGAAGCCTCCATTACTGTCCTGGAGAGCTGGCCTGGGGCTGTGGGGACCCTGGGCAGGACACTGTCGTGAGCTCAGATTTTCCCCCCAGGGCTCAGGACCCTCTTGAAGAGATTGCAAGCCAAGAGTGGTGGCGCATACCTGTGATCCCAGTATTCTGGGAGGCTGAGGCAGGAGGGTCACAAATTCAAGTCTAGCCTGGGCAATTTAGAAACTTACTGTGATCTTGTCTCAAAATAAAAATAAAAAAAAAAACAACAGGTAGGTAGCTCAGAGGGAAGGCCCTGGGTTTGCTCCTCAGTACTTGGGGAGACAATGAGAGTGCGAAGAGGGTGCCCCTCCCAGGAAAATCCCAGTCAGGAGCCCAGAGCCAAGTTCTAGGGTCAGAAACAGACTGCTTGGGGAAATATGCACTCCCATCCTAACTAGGGGTGGCCACCGGTCCAGCTGGGTCAGCTGACAGGCACCCGGGCCCCCCTCTGAGGACGTCCAGGGAATTAAGAAGGTGAGGGGCTGGGGTAGGAGATGGCACAGGTCCCTGGAGCAGAAGGAAGGCCAGGCTACCTGTCCAGAGACAGCCCCGAAGCATGTAGGTGGGGAATTATTATCCCCATGTCATCCATGTGGAAGCGGAAGCCGGAGACCAGAGACTTCTGTCCTCGCTAAGCAAGCCTTAGTGGTTCTGGTGCAGCCCAGGACTCAGCCTTGACCTCCCCTCCCTACTCCCCCATCCAGGAGTTGCACGTAGAGACCCCTGCAAGATTTAGGAGCCCGGAGTCCATGACTGCTCCCCATGCAGCTTTGTGCACAAACCCTGTCTTCTCAGCCTCAGTTTCCTCATCTGTATATATATATTTTTTAATCTTTTTGAGACAGGGTTTCACTATGCAGTTCAGGCTGGCCTTGAACTCACTTTGTAGCCCAGGCAGGCCTTGAACTCGCAGCAATCCTCCTGCCTCAGCCTCCCAAGACGTGTGCCACCATGCCCAGCAGTTTCCTCACCTGTACAATGAATTGATTACTAAATCCTACCTCCTCTCTCACTCCTCTTCCCCTCAACCCCCTACTCTGAACCTCTTCCGGAAGCTCAGCTGAGGATCGCGCCCATCCGGGGCCTGGAGGTCACTGACCTTGGGGAAGTTGCCCTATTTGTCCATTTCCCAGATGCAGAAACTGACACTTAAGAGGTGGCAAAAGGTTAGACTGACACTTAGAAGTGGGGTCACCTCACTGTCACCCCTCAGTTCCTTCCTGCCGGGGTTCAGAATGGTACCCAGCCTTCTCATGTAAGATGCAGCCATTAGACATGATTACACATACTCGGATGACTAACACAACACGAGAAAATGCTTATGACCACGTTCAGAGAGGAAAAGCAAAACACAAAAACTGTAAACACAGCACGATGAAATTATGTTAAACTGATCTGTGAATAAAGTCACCCTCCTCAAAAAAAAAAAGAAATTATATTAAATTGATTATGCAGAGAAAACAAAAAAGATTGAAAGAAAATGGACTAAATAGCCACAGTGGTTTTGCTTGTGCCTGAAACCACAGAGAATTTCTTTCCTACTTTTCTCCATTTACCAAATAGTTAACCAGCGCACACTTCTTTCCCAAAGAGGGAAAGACATCGTGTAAAAACAGTAACAATACATTTGTGGTTGAAGTATTTGGAAATCTGCCGCCTCCTCTTCAACTTCCTCTCCTTCCAATCCCTCCAAAGACAGAACTTTTCAGGACTTGGCAACCACAACCGAGAAACAAGGAAGGAGTTTGGGAGCAGCCGGTCCCTCCACGGATGGCAGCTCAGCCCCTTGGCCCAGACCCCCTCTCCGCTGACGGGGACCCCGAGACCTCCCCCGAGCCGCTCTACCCACGCAGCTGCTGGCGCTCACCCGGCACCGGGAGGTGGCCTCCGAGACGCAGACGCGCACACCTGTCGCTCCAGGTAAGGACTCTGCGGGCGAGCGGCGCGGCCCGGGACCCGGCGGGCCGAGGGGCGGGGCAGTGACGTCACCACTCCGACCAGGTCCCGCCCCTTCCTGGCCCCGCCCCCGCCTCCTGGCCCCGAGGATTCGTGGTTCTCGTGCTTGCGGGTTGAGATGTAGGGACAGCTCTCGCGACGTGCACTCCACGCGTGGGATGATCCCCATCTGCCCTTCCAGATCGTGACTCCCAGACAGACCTGGATTCCCCATCCCACCCTCAGATTATCCAGAACAGCCGGGTCCTCAGTCTCCAGGTTCAAATCCCCTAGGGTCAGGAATTACCTTGGGGAGGGTCATGGAGGGGATCTCTGATTCCAGAGCACGTCCTCCCCTTTGTACACTCTCCCTGTGCCCCGGCCCCTTGATAAATGTTTGTTTGTTTGTTTGTCTGTTTGTTTTGAGTCAGGGTCTTACTATGTAGCCCAGGCTGGCCTCTAACTCACGATGATCCTCCTGCCTCAGCCTCCTGAGTGCTGGTATTACAGGCGTGCGCCACCACACGCAGCTAATTTTTTTTTTCTTTTTTTGACAGGGTCTTGCTAAATTGCCCAGGCTGGGCTCAAACTTGTGCTCTTCCCGCCTCAGCCTCCCAGAGTGCTGGGGTTACAGGTATCTGCCGCCCTGCCCCCATCCCATCTTCTTCGTGTTATCTGAGATTGTATTTGCACATTTCTTTGTTGAAAAGCCCAGCCTGTTGATGGAAACAAAGGTAAAAGCCCTGCACCTTTGGAAAGGTTCCAGTTGCTCGAAAAATGTTTTTTGCCTTGGGCGGGCAATTCCACTTCTGGAAATCTGTCCTAAGGAAGCCACCTGGAGTACAGGTTCGCTGTGGAGGTCTTCAAAATCATTCACACATAGAGTCCCAGCTACTCAGGAGGCTGAGACAGGATCGTAAGTCTGAGGCAACTTAGCAAGACCCTGTCTCAAAGTAAAATTTAAACTGGGCTTGGTGGTGCACACCTGAGGCTGAGGCAGGATGATTGCTGTGAGTTCCAGGCCAGCCTGGGCTACCTAGTGTGTTCAAGTCCAGCCTAAACTATGCAATGAGATCCTATCTCAAAAAATCAAAAGAAAGAAAGAAAGAATAAATTTTTTTAAACGGGCTGGGAATGTAGTTCAGTAGTAGAGCAGTTGCCTGGCATGCATGTGGCCCTGGGCTCCATCCCCAGTACCACAAAATAAATAGATAAAATGAAATAGTTTAAAGAAAGCTGAGAATGTAGCTCAGCACTCCCTCAGTTCAATCCCCAGTATCATAAAAAGAAAAGAAGGGCCGGTGAGATGGCTCAGTGGCATAAGCGCCTGCCTGGCAAGCACGAGGTCCTGAGTTTGACTCCCGGAACCCACATATGAAAAAAGGGCTGGTGATATCGCTCAGCGGCATGGGTGCCTGCTGGCGCAGGAGGTCCTGAGGTCAACCCCTGGTACCCACAAAAAAGAAAAGAAAAGAAAAGAAAAGAAAAGAAAAGAAAAAAAACAAGGTGAAAATTGGGTCTAACAAAGGGGAACTGGTTCACCACAGAAACACACAATGGAATATTATGCAAGCACTAAAAGTATGTTTACAAACAGCTTATAATATGAGGAAATCTGTTACACTATGAAGAGAATCAAAGCAGGGTGTAAATAGGTAGTGACAGCAGGATTATGGTTGTACTTAAAAGCAAAACACACAGTGTACGAGGAAGAGCCTGGAAAAACTGTGCACTCTGACATTCTGGGTGCCAGCACTGTGAGGCTTTCCTCTTCTGCCTTTTTCATGTCTAATGGGCTTATTTCACTTTTATGAAGTGCCTTTATTTCTTTGTTTTGTTTGTGGGACTGGGATTGAACCCAGGGCTTTTGCTCTGAGCTCTAGCTCCAGCTCTTTTCCATTTCTTATTTTGAGATAAGGTCTCTCTAAGTCACTAAATTGCCAGGTTGAGTTTGAACTTGCAATCCTCCTGCCTCAGCCTCCCTGAGTGTGCACCAACAGGCCGAACTCAAGTACCACTATTTCTCTGGTTACATTTCTTAACCTCCAATCCATGTTCGATTTCCCTAATTTGCTGGTTGTGATGGCATGTGTCTAAAGTTCCAGCTACTGGGGAGGCTGAGGCAGAAGGATTACTTGAGCTCACAAATTGGAGGCCAGCCTGTGCAACACATTAAGACTCTGTCTCTTAAAGACAAAACAAGCTGGGCATGGTCACATAGGCCTATAATACCAGCACTTAGGAGGCTAAAGCAAGAAGATTGAAAATTGGAGGCCAGCCTGAACTACATAGTAAGACCCTGTCTCCAAAAAGAAAAAATAGTTTCCCCTGATTTGTCTCTACAATGTCTTATGTCTTTTTAGAGATTTTTTTTTTTGAGACAGTCTTGCAAGCAGTCAGGCAGGCTGGCCTCGAACTCACTATGTATCCCAGGCTGGCCTCAAACTCATAGTGATCCTCCTGCCTCAGCCTCCTGAGTGTGGGATCACAGGCGTGCGCCAGCGTGTTTAGCTAGGTGTTGTTACAGTTCCCCAACTACTTTTATCCAGTGGTTTCAGCATCTTTTGGGGACCGTGCACAGGCCTGCTGCTTCACCCTTCAGTTGGCAGATAGGGAAATAGAGGCCAAGGCAAGAGATGCCCTTCCCCGAGGCCCCAGGGCTGATGAGCATTGAAGCTGAGATGCCCGGGCTCTGCTGTCTGCCTGGCCCCGCACTGAAGTTCACGTCAGCAGACTCATTGGATCCTCTCCACGTGGTCACCCTTACGACACTATTGTCCTTTCCTTTTTTTTTTTTGTGGTACTAGGGATTGAATCCAGGCCCTTTTTACTGAGCCACACCCCCAGCCCTTTTTATTTTTTCTTTTAAATTTGAAGACAGGGCCTGATAAATCACCAAATGACCCAGGTCAGGCTGGAAATTATGATCCTCCTGCCTCATGCTCCCAGAGTGCCGAGATTGATTACAGGCATGCACCACTGGGCCTGGCATATGATCGTCTTTTTCACATGAGGAAACTGAGTCCCAATGTGAAGAGACCTGAGGCTGAGGCAGAAGGATCGCTGTGAGTTCGAGGCCAGCCTGGGCTAAGCTAATAGTGAGTTCAAGGGCAGCCTGAACTACACAGCGAGACCCTGTCTCAAATAAAACAAGAAGCCAACTGTGAGGGGACCTGTGAGGAGCCATTTATTTGGTGGTTCATGTCAGGAAATTCTTTGGGAAATGAAAACAGGAAGACACAGGTCTTCCTTTGGAAATATGGACATAGACAAGGCACTCGGAGCTCTAGAAGGACATGGGAGTGATGGAGGTCTCCCCGGAGGAGGCAGCACTGTGCTGGGCCTCCACATACATGCAGGAGTTCACACTGGGGAGGACAGGCAGAGGAATGGGGCCACCATGTGAGTAGGCCTGAGGTGTGATTGGGCTGTGGCCAAGGACTCCACTCCTCACTCCGGCAACCTCTCTGCCTGCCCTCAGGCTGGGCTTTATCATGCTTAGGATGGGCGGACCTCACAACAGAGGGAGGTTTGCAGTGCACTGGATGAGGAGTCTGAAGGCCAGCACTGCATGGCCTTGAACTCACTATGTAGTTCAGTCTGGCCTTAAACTCACAGTGATCCTCCTGCCTCAGCCTCCCAAGGTAGGGAGGATCCCAAGTGTGCAACACCACGTCCAGCTCTTAATAAAATATTTCATCAATGCCGAAACAGGCACAGTCCCCAGGTGGACGATGCTACATCTGTCACAATGAAAACAGCACTGGGAGGGCGGGGCCTGTGCCAAGGGCCACAGGGAGCAGAGCATCCTCTGTGTGGACGGCGACAGGGGACTGAAAGGGCGGTGACAGGACCCTCACCCGGTGACGGCTGGAGCCGTGAGAATTAAAGGACAGGAGTCCTGCGCTGTACCCGCAAAGAGCCAAGGAAGTGGCGTTCAAGGGAAAGCTGTGGGGGGGGGGCAGTTCGAGATGATTTGCGTCAGAAAGCCGGGGCGGCCCGGGGTTTCTGCCTCTCATTTCTTGCCTTGCTGGGAGCCGCTCCCCCAACGCCCTATTTTTGCTCTTCTTAGTGAACCGCACGACCGAGCCACACGGGTCTAAGTGGGACCCCAGATGCACGGCTTTCAGCATACAGCCTGGAGGTGTTGGGCCTCGCGACACGGACGGGGGACTCTGCTCCACTCTCCTCATTGCAAGGAAACCCCGACTTAAGCTCCCGGGAGCCACAAGCACTTGACACCATCGACCCTGCGACCTGTCGCATTTGCCAACCCGAACCGCACTGTGAGCGGGTGCCTGTTCTCTCTGGGTGCCCAGGAGCTGGATGCCCACTCCGAGTTCCGAGTGCTCGGTGACAGCACCATGGCGGCAGACTCCTTTCCAACTGCCTACACAGTCATCCGCAACCCCTGCATGGCTGTAGGTCCTCCTGTCCTCTCTGCTGAATTCGTATGTGGGTAGAAGCCTCAGAGCTGGCAGGAAGCAGCTTGTCACTCTTACTTGTATCAGCAAAAGGATGGAAACAGTGGAGGGTCTAGGCAGGTATGGCGGCACAAGTCTGTGATCCTGGCATTCGGGAGGCTGAGGCAGGAGGATCCCCTGTGTGTTCAAGGCCAGCCTGCATTACATAGTGAGACACTGTCTCAAAAAAAAGAAACAAGGCCAAGTGTGGTCGCGGAGGAGGGCAGAAGGGCAAAGTTGAGGCCTGGTGGTAGCCTGTGTTAGTTGCTTTCCTGGATGGATCCTCATAGCTTCCTCCCCATTTTTCAGATGCGGAAACTGAGGCTCAGAGGAAAGGATGGCATTCTGGGCTCGCAAGCCTCAATGCAGTGGGCACCAGCATGAGGCTCCCACCCCCTGCCTGGCAGGGGCCCTGGCACTGCCTGGTCAACCCCAGCCAGCAGGCGCAGCCAATTTCTCATTTCACTGGCGCCACCTTCTCCTCTCCAAACTCTCTGGTCGTTGGACCAAAGGGGCCACTGTTTGCCTAAATTAGACTTTATTAAGAGGGAAAAGAAAAGCTGAGCTGATGGAAAGAGTGGTCACAAGAGGGGCGGCCGGGGCTGGGTTACCCGGACTTGGTGAGGCCCGGGCTAGGACCCACTTTCCGTGTCTGCATTGGAGAGAAGGCGCAAGCCGGCTCCAGGGCAAAGTTAGCGGGGCGTTTCTGATTGAATCATGGCCATTTCCTTTTCTCCTCTCTGAAGATTTTCTGGATCTTTCCAGAGAGACTGGGCACAGATGGAGCCCCCCACCACTGGCGGGGTCCTGGGGGCCTCTGGGCTGTGCAAGGCTCCCAGATCTTTGGGGATAAAATCACCCGAGTCCCAGTGCCTGACAGAGGCCCCAGGCCCGAGCAGGGGTGCGGGCCAGGCTGGGAGTGAATCCCTCTGAACTGACCCGGCTTCTGCGACATCAGCTTCTCCTGGTCCTCAGCACATCCGTGCAAGGGTGGGCCTTCTTCTGTCTTTACTGAGAGAGGGTCAAGGTCACCTGGGCCAAGGTCATCCAGGCGGTGCACAGGAAGTGGGAGACCCCAGGCCCGCGGTGGGGGGAAATCAAGGCCTCTGGCACTGGGCAGGGCGGAGGATCCCGCAATCCCAGGAGGTGAGAGGCACTGCACTGGGAGGAGGAAGTGACGCGCATACTCAGCCCCTCGGGACACGCAGTCAATGCAGGGACAGAGTACACTCAGCAGCGCTCTTCCTGTCCAGCTCACTGTGTCCAGAGCCAGCTCGGCCCCGCAGGGGTGCCCTCCGGAGAGGGAATTCCTGGAAACCCTGGGTGCTAAGAGGTGGGGTGACACAGGTGGTGACAGGAGCAGGTGACTGAGCCCCGGCCCCTCCCTGGCATCCAGTGGGCAGGGCACCTGTGGGGGCGGTGAGTGAGGCTCTCCCAGCACTCTGCTGTGGGGACAGTGACCTGGCCCTGTCACCTGCCTGGGCCCCACCCCCAGGTCACAGCCTCCGCCTGTGCTGCACCCTGCCAGAGCTCATCCCGTGGGACGGCTGCCCGGGAGGCCATATTTCCTCGAAGGTTGTAACTGAAGCCCAAAGAAGGGAGACATTTACCCAAGGCCACATAGCAAATTTGGGGCAGGGCGGGAACCCAGATCTCCTGCCTTGGGCTGGCCCCTACTGTGTGCTGCACTGGGCAGGAACTGGGGATTTATTTATTTTTTTTGGGTTTTTTTTTGTGGGTACCGTGGGTCGAACTCAGGACCTCACGTGCCAGCAGGCGCCTGTGCCACTGAGCGATATCACCAGCCCTTTTTTCGTATGTGGGTTCCGGGAGTCGAACTCAGGACCTCGCGCTTGCCAGGCAGAGGCTTGTGCCACTGAGCCATCTCACCGGCCCTAGTTTTTGGTTTTTGAGATGGGGCCTCGCTATGTACACCAAGCTGGCCTTGAGCTCACTATGGCCTGGAACTCACGGTGAGCCTCCTGCCTCAGCCTCCTGGTGTTGGGCTTACTCCTTTCTTTTTAATTGTTTAAATGGAAATAATTCCTAAAATTGTGATAAAGTAGGGATCACTTGAAATTTACCATTGTCACCATTTCGGAGGGGCAGGCACTTTGGGGACATTCATGTGTGTGTTCAGCCCTCACCACAGCCCATCTCTGGAACTTTTCCACCCCAGACTGAACCCCTACATCCATCAAACACTCCTGTTTGTGCCACTCAGTGGCACACACCTGTGATCCAGCTACTCAGGAGGCTGAGACAGGAGGATTTCAGGTTCAAGGTCAGCCTGGGTAACTTAGTGAGACCCTGTCTCAAAATAAAAAATAAAAAGGGCTGGGGAAAAACTGAAACCAAAAACCACAAACTCCCTACCCCACCCCAGCAACCGCCATTCTATTCTGTCCCACAACCTTGGCCACCAGCGGTATCCCACACACATGGGGCCACACAGATGGCCTGTGGTTTCCGGTGGTGCCTCCAGGAGTCAGGCCGAGAGCAGCGCTGGGCCTCACCCGCTCCCGCCCCAGACCAGAGCCCAGCCCGCGCTGCTGGGGTGAGCAGGGCCAGAGCAGGAAATTCCTGGAATTTCTCCGAAGCCCATGATGATGATGATGATGGACAAAGACAGTGATGTAGGGCAGGAGGAATCTCTGGCTCTCCACCTCATGCCCGTCTCTGCCCGGGCAGCATCCAGAGGCCAGGACCAGGCCTTTTTCCCACCTCTGCCAAGACGAGTCATAGCCTGGCTGGAATGCGGGGCAGTGGGTGAGGACCAAGGTGCTCAGCATGGCGCCCTGGCTCCTGTCCTCTGCCCCTCCACGGCCCTTGACACTGGCGCTGGTGACCCTGTCTGACTCCTTCCTTCTTTTTTTGAGACAGGGTCTTGCTATGTAGTGCAGCCTGGCCTTGAACTCACTACGTAGCCCAGGGTGGCCTGGAACTCCCAGTGATCCTCCTGCCTCAGCCTCCCCAGGCTGGGATTACAGGTGTATGCCACCACGCCCGATCAGACTCCCTCCTTCTTCCCCAAACATTGGCCCCTGGAAGACTGGCTGGGATGCCCTGGGCTCCCTTGCCCAGGTGTCCCCAGGTCCCAGGAACTGAGGGCTTCTTAGCCTCAGCCTTGTTGCACAGGCTGCAAATGCCAGCCCCACACTGTCCCCAGGACAGGCCCTGCAACATCTCTTCAGGCCAGCTGCAAGGGCCCTCTTGTATTATGCTTCCTTTGTTTATTTGTTTTTTGAGATAGGGTCTCACTATGTGGACTTGAACTTACCATGTAGCTCAGGTTGGCCTTGAACTCATGGTGATCCTCCTGCCTCAGCCTTCCAAGCACTGGGATTACAGGTGTGAACCACCTTGCCTGACCTGTCGCTCTTTTTGTGCAGTGGGTGGGAGGGCTGGGGAAACAGGCACAGAAACCCACTCTCTCCACCACCCTCTGGGAGGGAAGCAGCCTGAGAGAGTCCGCGGCTGCACCTCCTCCGTGAGCGGAGCGCCTGGTCAAGGCAGGAGCACCCAGAGACGTAAGCACGGCAGGCCTGGGGCCAGGCCCGGGGCAGGACTCAGCAAGTGTCCCTTGGGGCATGGTAAAGACGGCCCAGCGGTGTAGACAGCCTGAGAGAGGCGGGTTCCAGTCCTGGGCCTGCCTCTGGCCCTCTCTGACCCTCAGTGTCTTCTTCAACAGCCTTGGGGGCTCCGCTCCTCCCCCTGACAAGAGTGAAAGAGGCCCCTTGCAGGCAGCCTAATCCATGTGACAAATGGAGAAACTGAGGCTCCCGGGGAGCAGCCGTTGGGAAGGCTGCCTGGTCCGGGTCCCCAGCTGCCTTGGGCCCCTTCCCGCCGGGCGCAGGGCGCAGGCCGCAGCCCTCGGGCGTGCTCGCCTGCTGCCCCCATGTGGCCACCTCGGACACTGCAGGGCCCCGCGCGCGGATCGGGGTGCAGGGACCTGAGCGAGGCAGGTTGCTCGGTCTCCAGATGCGGCCGGACGCGTTCACCTGCAAGCGTGAAGCTTGGCTCGCTTCCGGCAGGTGCTCATGAGAGGTGGGGGTGCCCTGCCTTGGAGGCCTGGGCCAGGGCGAGCGCTAAGTTCCTACCTAGGGGCTCCAGGCGCCCAGTAGCTGTGGGTCGCCCCCATGGCAGGTCCTTCGCCCTCAGCCTCATTCTTCTCAGCGGGAAATTGGCGCTCACACTCACCGCGGCTGCACAAGGGGTGTGAGGATTCATTCCGATGCCGTTTTTTTTATTTATTATTTGTTTTGTTTAAGACAGGGTCTTGCAAGGCCAGTTCAGGCTGCCCTTGAACTCACTATGTAGCCCAGGCTGGCCTCAAACTCCCAGTGATCCTCCTGCCTCAGTTTCCCCAGTGCTGGGATTACAGGTGTGCGCCACCACCCTGGGCTGTATTTATTTTCTTGCGGAGCTGGGGCTTGAACCCGGGCCTTGTGCACGCCAGGCAGCTGTGCTACCACAGAGCTGCACCCCAGCCTCTGGGTCGGGAGGATCAAATTTGCTTTCAAAGCATGGAAGTGCCAGACTCGGAGGCAGGTGCCTGGTTAGTTTATCGGGGGACGAAGGAAACAGGTATTTATTTCTTTATTTAACTATCGATTGATTGACTGATTGATTGCAATAGTGAGGGTTGAATTCAGGGCCTTTGCACTGAGTGCTGGAATGTGCCACCAGCCTAGCCAGTAAGTGGCATTTACAAAGGAAATTCCTATTCAGCCCCCATTCCTGGAGCAGCAGGCACCACCAGCCCCTGACACAGATGGGGAGACAGAGGGGCAGGGAGGTAGAGGGGCGTCTCACTGAGGTGTCCAGTCTGACTCTAACCACCAGGCAGCACTGCCCTTTGCAAATGCATGGCTGGGGGGAGGTCGGTCTCCCTCGTGCCTGGCACAGTCCTGACATTCAGTAGGTTCCTAGTGAAGTCTGAATGAGGGAACAAAGACAAGAAGTGACAGCTTGGGGACCTCAGGACATCATCTCAAGACTAAGATGCTGGGGTCTGCAAGATCAGAGCCAGAGTGCAGCGGGCTTCCAGCAGGGCGGCGCACAGGACCCGGAACCCCCGCATGGACTGGAGGCTGTGGAGCAGGGCGACTTGCTTCCTGTCTGCCTGTTTACGCTCGCGTTCTGATGTGTGTGGAGTCTAATGCGCTATAATTATAATGCGTGCCCACATGCGTGTCCAATAAACAAACGCAGAAGTAAATAATCACCTGGGAGCTCTCTAAACAGGAGCCTACAGGATGGAAGCAGTAGGTCTGGGGGTGGCAGGGACCAGGATGAGCTCCCAGGTGACTCTGTCACATGCAGGTGGCCCTGGACCACACTTGGGGAACAAAATCACCAGCTGGGTCCTCTTCCCAGCAGCCAAGCAGCCAGAATCATTTGCATGATTTTTGCATATATTTGCATGACTCCGTTAGTTCTCTATAAAGTCTGTGCTAGCCCTTGGCCTCTCTTTTGCAGAATTCTGAGCAAAGCTCGCCCCACCCTGCTCCTGGGAGCCCCCAGACCTGGGTGGTCCCAGTGGACCCCTCCTGCTCACTTCCCAGCCCCAGGCAAACTCTGATCCCTTTGCCTGGGCTCCATACCCCCAGCCCCCCAAAGCCCCAGCACATGGATCCTTCTCCACCGTGTACCAAGCCCTGCCCATCTCATCCTGCCAGGAACCCCGGGACCCCTCAGACCTTACCCCAGAGATGGAGCCTCAGGGAGGTTACCAGGCTCCCCAGAGAGTGGCTGCCCCTTCCAGCCCGCTGCCTATTCCTAAAATATCTATGCCATTTCCATTCATCTTAAGTCAGCGTTATTTGGATTTTGTTTTGCTTTGCTTGCTTTAATCAGGTCTTTAAAATTACCCAAGTCATACACACTTACGGAAAAACAGTCTGGCCAGGTGTGGTGGTTTACACCTCTGTCCCTAACTACTCAGGAGGCTGAGGCAGGAGGGTTGAAAATTCAAAGCCAGCCTGGGCAATTTAGCAAGACCCTGTCTCAAAATAAAAAGTAAGCCAGGTGTGGTGGTGCACACCTGTAATCCCAGAATTTGGAGGCTAAGGCAGGAGGATCAACATGAGTTCAAAGCCAGCCCGGACTACATAGCAAGACCCTGTCTCAAAATAAACCCCAAAACAAATAAATATGAATAGCGCTGGGGATGTAGCTCAGTGATAGAGCACCCCTGGGTTCTATCCCCGGTACACACACATTATGCACACACACACATACACACACAGAAATCCAACAATCCAGAAGTATCTGAAAAAATGTGAGGTTTTTCTTTTTCACCCTGTTCTCCCAACAGTTCTCTCTAGAAAGATCCGCTGGGAAGAGTCTCCTTCCAGACCTTTTTTGCATTTAGATATAGATGTGATATGTACAAATATACTGACGTATCTTTTTATCATAAGATATGCATGCAAAAGATCTAACATGATTTATTTATTTATTCAATTTGTTTCTTTGTGTCACTATGTAGTTCAGCATGGCCTTGAACTTCCTATGTAGCCCAGGCTACTTGGGGTGATTCTCCTGCCTCAGCCTCCCACGTGGTGGGATTACAGGCATATATAGAGATATGAAATTTAAAGAAAAACAATAGGGACACCCTGTGCTCACCACCCATAAAAATTGCCAACACCTTAGGATCAAATCCCTGCACCCCTCCAAAGTGGCACCCCCCCCAAGCCGGCACCCCCCCTTTGGTTTTCCTTACAGATTGGCCACATATAGGTTTCCCTGAATAGTAAGTTGAAGATGCGAATTGCTAAATTATCACGTGTGCAACACGTTCGACTGTATTTTCCAAGGAGATGGAACCAATTTGCACTCCCACCCGAAGTGGATGAGAGTCCCCGCCGATCCACATCCTTGCCAAATCTGGCACTGGGCAACTTCAGATTCTCTGCCAAACTGGTGGGAGTAGAATTCCACCTGTTATGACCCTAATTTGCATTTCCCTGCTTCCTAATGGTATTGAGAACCTGTTTTATATCGCCCATATCCTTGGAGACTCTCATCTTCTGGATGCGTCAGTCACTGGAAGGTTGTGATAAAGTCTCTTAAGTGTGGCGGTGGACTTATTAACTTCTCCTTGTTTTGCTTTATATATTTTGGGGTAATGTTATTAGGTGTGTTTGAGTTTGGGATTGTTATAACTTCTGGGAACTCTGTATTCTTTCTTTGTTGCTAATAATGCTTTTGCCTTGAAGCCTAGTTTGTTTGACATTAATATAATGACAAATCTTTTGATTTTTATTTATTTCCAGCCAAAGAAGGACAGTTGATTGCCTCCCCCTCACTGTATGTGAGTCAAATCACTTCCAAATTACCCGTTGGCTTTAGTAAGAGGTGACTCAGTTTCTTATTTCAAAAATATGTGTCTTAGGGGTGTGGAGAGAGGGAAGGGAAGAGGGGGGAAGAGATATGATCAAAACATGTTATATACATGTATGAAAAGGCCAAAATGAAACCCAACAATTTGTGGAAAGAATATGCAGTAATAAGAATATATATTTTGAAAAAGTAATTTTATTATGGAAACTTTTAAGCATATACAAAAGTATAGAATGGTATAAAATGAATCCCTAAACCAGGTGTGGTGGTACACCCCTGTAATCCCAGCCCTCAGGAGGCTGAGGCAGGAGGATCGCTGTGAGTTTGAGACCAGCATGGGCCACATAGTAAGACTTTGTCTCTAAAAAACAAAACAAAACAAAACAAAACAAAACAAAAAAACCCTAGACATCAATCAGCCAGCTTTTTTTTTTTTTTTGAGACAGGGTCTCACTATGTAGCCCAAGCTGGCCTTGAATTCATAGCAATCTTCCTGCCTCAGCCTCCTGAGTTCTGGGATTACAGGTGTGTGCCACCATGCCCAGCCAGAAGAGTTCTTCACCCCAGGTTCTAGACACATCCCCATCAGCATGTGGGCCACCCAAGTGGGCCCAGGACAAACTTGTTGTCAGTCTAGTCCAGCAGTGTTCTGTAGAAACATGTGGGTTGGGCTGGTGAGATGGCTCAGCGGCTTAAGCACCTGCCCAGCAAGCGCGAGGGCCCGAGTTCGACTCCCGGATCCCACATACGAAAAAGGGGCCGGTGATATCGCTCAGCAGCACGGGCGCCTGCTGGCGCGCGAGGTCCTGAGGTCGACCCCCCGGTACCCACAAAAAAAAAAAAAAAAAAGAAACATGTGGGTTACAGAAATGATCCTTACATGTTGATCTATTTTTTTGTAGGAATGATATAAAAAAGACAAAACGGGGCTGTGTCCCAAACAAAACACCAGGACAAAGGCACAGGCAGGTTCTAATCCCAGCTTCTAACCCCTCCCCCAACTCCTCCCCAACACCCTACCGCCTCTTCACTGCTTGACCTCAAAAGCTCTTTCACAGCCCAGCAAGATGTGGCACACCTGTAATAACACCACTCTGGGAGGCTGAGGCAGGAGGATGGCAAGTTCAAGCCTAGCCTGGGCAACTTATCAATTTAGCGAGACCCTGTCTCAAAATAAAAAAATAAAAAGGGCTGGGGATATAGCTCAGTAGCTGGGTTCAATCCTCAGTACCAAGGGGGAAAAAGTGCTTTCACCCTCAAAGCCTCCATCTGCACGCCTGTAAAATGGGCAGCCGGCAGTCCCCAAGGCCGCCACGGGGTGGCGCTGTGGTGCAGAGACCCCAGAACCACAGTGACCCTGGGACCCCACCGGCCAGTGGAGGTGAGGGAAGAAACCTTAGAAAGGGCCCCTCTGGGGTGGGCCTCCCCGAGAAGGGGCGAATGGGGTCGTTCTAACTGCTGCAGCAGGAGGGGACACCCCACCTAATGCAGCCAACAGCCGCTGCCGTGGGAGGGGCGAGAACACTCGGGTGCTGGGTCCGTGCTCTCCCCTGTACAGCGGGACCCGTGTCCTGGGGACAGGAGCCCAGCACTCAGATGCTGGCCGCAGAGGCCTTTGCCGACTGTCCTGTGTCCAGCCAGGGTAGCAGAGCAGGTCCCCTGACCCCGCAGGGTCCCCGCTGGCTCTGACCAGACCTTGGCCAGGGTCACATGGGAGGGACTTTTCCTGCCCCGCCTGGGGTCTCAGTTCCTGTACCTCCCCCAGTTCTCCCCTGGGTTGGGGAGACCCCCTAGCCAGGCCCTCATGTGCCCAGTAAGAGCAGGTGTCTCTCCATGCCACGGCCGCAATGGCGGGCAGCTCAGGCCGGCCAGTGTGGCCGAGGCCGAGACTCCAGCTGGGGCTGTTGAGGAGAAACCTCCTCTCTGGCCGCGCTGGCCAGCGTTTGTCACCGTGACGATGTACCTGGGAGAATTGCCTTCAGGAAAGGCTATTCTGATTCTGGAGGTTTCAGTTTGAGGTCGCTTGGCCTTGTCACCTTTGGGCCTTGGTGAGCCCGAACGTCACGGTGGCTGGGAAGAGAGAGAGGAAGGGTGGGGTCCCCATCTCCTGTCAAAGCTGTGGCCCCAGTGACCTTCCTGTAGGTCCTCAGCTCCTGAAGACTCTGCCATCTCCCAACAGTGCCACAGGTGGCACCCAGGCCTTTCACATGGGAGTCTTTGAGGGACGGGGATGGTCCAGATCCCAACTCCCATCACAGTTCCAGAGAGCACTGGAGCCACTCTGCCCCTTCCACTTTCCGGGCACTAATTGTCCCCCAAGTCCCCCCACTGAGGCTCACCAGGCATTGCTGGGACCATCTGACTCCCAAGCCCAGAAGGCCACCCCTCCTGCTCCCCCTGGCCCCTCCAGACCCTTCAGGGCCCCAAGGCCTGGACAGGGGTGAAGGCATCAAGGAGACTGGGCCACATCTAGGCCCCGCTCGCTCCCAGCCCACTTGTACCCCACTTCCATCACTCAGTCCTCTGCTCCCCGGCCTGCGGGAAAGGCCTTGGATCTTCATCTGAGCCTCACCTGCTCATCTGGCCAGCTCCCTAGGATAGCCTGGCCCCTCCGCACCCCCCTGCACCCCCTCCCCGGCCTCTCTCTCCCAACTCTGCTGTGGCTCAGGCCTGAAGAATCTGATGAGAAATCGAGTGTCAGGGCCTGGCGTGGTGGCACGTGCCCGGAATCCAGCACACAGGAGGCTGAGGCAGGAGGATCATGAGTTCAAGGCTAGCCTGGACAATTTAGTAAAGACCCAAACCAAAAACAAAAGGCCTGGGGGCTCTGTAGCTGGAGAGTGTGGGCATCTCACTGTTGCGAATGAGGGATGGAGGGTTAACCTCCAACACCAGGAGAGACTGAGGAGGGTGTGTAGTGGGGCGGGGTCCCAGGGGAGACCTCACAGAAGGGTCAGAGTTGCCACCTGTGTCCACTGTGCAGGGCGCCAGCCGCACCCCCATCTCCCAGGGAAGAGGGGACAGGGTCAGGTCACAGAGCCGCTGGGCTGCACGGGCACAGGCCTGTCCCCTTCCACACACAAGGTGCGGGGGGGTGGTCCCCAGCTTCTTGGTCCCCTCTGGCCTGGATTTTCTTCCTCTCCAGTTTGGGTTTTAGTGGCTTCCTGCTCTAGCCCCGGCCAGGCCTCAGCAGGAGCCCAAATTCCCACAGTGCTGGGCCCCAGCTCTGCCTGCGGTCGCCCGCGGCTTCCATTCTCTTCCCAGGGAGCCCTGCCTGGCCTTTGGCTGTGTCCTCCGAGCCTTCGCAGCCTGCTCCACGGTGGTCTCTCTCCATCTCTGTCCATGTCTTTTCTCTCCCTCCTTCTCCGTCACAGTGTCTCCATCTCTGTCACTGGCTCCACCCTCATGGCAGTCATCTCTCCCTCTGCAGTCCCCTCACCCAGGTGTTGAGCAGAGGGAGGAGGGAGAGGAGGATGGCCTGGGACAGGGCGAGGTGGCGAGGGGAGGGGCAGGACCTGACCTCCCTCTGCTTGGCAGGGAGCCTCGGGACTCGGCAGGGGCCAGGGCCACGTCCTGGGAGGAGGGGACCCTGGCGAGGACACCAGGGGCCAGGGGTCTGGCTCTGGAGGAGGCTCTGCAGCTGCCTCGGGGTGTCTGCAAGGTCCCCCCCGGTCTTCCTCCCATGGAGAGAGCGGCTGACTGCCTCCCTCCCGCAGGGGCCTGGCCTACCTGTCCTGTTGCCATGGCACCCGCAGCCGTGGTGGACATGGCGACAGTGGCGGAGGAGCCCTGGCTGCTGTACCGGCGATTTACCTCCCTAGGGCGGGGCCACCTGTGGAATGAACGAGAAACTCTTTGGGCCCTCCGAGGGTCACTTCTGGGCAGAGTGCAGACCCAAGGGGGCGAGGCTCCCGTCCGACGCCCACCAGGAGCCAGGCCAGCAGAGACAGGCAGTGAATGGACAGAGGGCGGCCCGGGGTCTCAGGTACTTGGGGAAAGGGGCAAGGTGGGACCCAGCCGATTTTGCCAGGTGCCCATTTGTCCTGCCCCTCCCTGTCCCCAAGACCTCCTGGCATCTTCTGAAAGACAGGAGCACAGTCCTAGGCCGTCTCTCCCTGGCTGCCATCCTCCTGCCTCAGCCGCCGAGGAGCTGGGATTCAAGATGCACACCCCCACACCCAGCTGTCCTGAACTTCCTAGTTTTATCTTTGAACTTGTGTTCTGTGAGTGAACTTCAGTGATACAAGGTGTGTGCACGAGCAGAGGAGGAAATGGTAAAAAAGGGAAACGTTTTATATTTTAGTGCCTTTGATGGTTTTTAGTGTCTTCCTGATATTTTGGACAAGGGACCCACATTTTCATCGAGCCATGCACTCAAAGTACGCAGCTGGTCCTGTGCCAGTGGGAGGAGGACACTGGCCAGCAGCCGGGACAGCGTGGGGTGAATCTGCGATGACTGTACCTGGACGGGGGTTCAGGCAGCCAGGCCAGGTCCCAGGAGTAGAGGGGAGGTTTCCAGCCCCTCTCTTCCCTTCCTGCTCCTCCAGCCACCCACCCGTCCCCAGGAGCTGTGGCTGCAGGGGGGAGACCAGGTGTGGCAGGTGGAGTGGGGTCCCCCTTTCCCGGCTCTGTGGGGAGCTGGGCTGGGCTGGGGAGGAGGAGCAGGCCCTGCAAGGCTCATGTACCCACTTACGCGATGGGAGCCCGGGGACCCAAGCTCCTGCTGCCCCCAGAGGCAGCCATCGGCCACCAGGAGCCGGTGTGGAGGGAGGATGCAGGAGCTGCGTGGAGCGGGTGGGGAGCAGGTGGGAGGCAGTGACAGGGGAGCAGGTGGGAGAGGAAGGTGAGTCAGCACCGAGCAGAGCTGAGACCTCGAGGGAGTGAGCACAAGTTTGCAGAAGCCGAGGCCTCCTGCACCTGGAGCCTCCTGCAGCCTCTCTCTCTCTCTCTCACTCTCTCTCCTTCCCTCCCTCCCTCCGTCTCTGTCTCTGTCTCTCTCTGTCACTTGCACCCCCACCCTGGCCCACACTGTCTCTCCTCTTTGCCACTCCAGCCAGAAAGTCCTGGCTTTAGGGGTCACCTTGTCTGTGACCAGAGAGACTGGCTGCCTTATAGGAGCGACTGCCCCAAGTGTCCGAGCAAGTGGCAAACTGGTGACAGAAGATGTTTGGGAGGGAGGGACCCTCAGATGTCCCTGGCGGCTCCTTCTAGCATCAGCCCTCCGTGTGTCCCTCTCCATCCTGTGGCCTGGCCTCTCCCCAGGGGGGACAGCTGTGTATCCTGTGAAATGAGTCCCAGGCCCAGGTGGGGCCCCTGAGCCCCTCTGGTCACTCCTTGTTGCCCAGGGCAACATTGGAGAACGAAGCAGGCAGGAGAGGAGGAGATGGGGCTCGCAGGGCTGGAAGAAAACTGAACTGAAGGATGTGACGGCTGTCACCCTGGTGCCAAGGGAGCCTCTCTCCCTGCCCTGGAAAGAGGCCTTGGGCTCCCTTGTTAACCTGTTAAAGTACACAGGTGCTCAGCAGTTTACTCCGTGGCAGCCTCGTTGCCAGGCCTGGTGGAAGGTGGCCATTCCCAAGGCCATCCACACTTCACAGTGGGGGAGCCTGGTGGCTAACTCCCTGCATATCCTGAGGTAGCTGGCACCTTGGCATGGAAGATCCCCAAGACCAGGGAGGATGCCTTCTGCTTTCCTGTAATCTGAGTACTGTGTACGCAGCTGGTGATGGAGTGGAGCAAAAGCTGAAGGCAGCTGCAGACTCTCAAGGGACCTGAAATAGGTCGCCTAGCATGGCCACCCTGCCTTCCTTCTGCGCGTGTCCTTTGCAACAGTGACTTGACTTCTCTCCCAGGAGGTGGAGTCTCATTTCCCACCCTGTGCCCCTCGGTTGGCTTGGTGACCTGGACGGCCAATGGGACGCCCTGGAAATGGCATTATGCAAGTTCAAGTCTAGGCCTCTGAGAACTGGCGGCTTCTGCTTCCACTCCTAGGTAGCTGCCCTGAGATGTCATCGTGAGAATCTGATGGCACCCCTTGGAGGAGGAGAGGTCCCCAGAGGAGAAGCACAGCCCTGAGCCAGCTGCTAGGCCCCCTGCGACGTGTGAATGAGGTCGCCTTGGGTCCTACTCCAGCTGACCTGGCAGCGGGTACAGCTGTTGGAGTACATGCAGGAGAGGCTGGGCTGGGAGCCCGCCCGTGGGACCTTGAGGAAGAGTGAATCATGGGTACCTGAGTTTTCCGGTGGCTGAGTTTTCGGGGGGCCCCCACAGTGAGGCAAAGACGAGGCCCAGACTGACCAAGCTTCCAACTAGCTCCTGGAACCCTTCCTGCCACCGTGTCCTGCAGCCAGCCTTGCCACACATGTGCACACATGCACATGTGTCAGTGTGGGCATGAGTGTGCAAGTCGGGGAGCCCTTTCTACTTCCCCAAAGCTGTGACTCAGGCCCGGTCCCCCTCCATTGACCCTGGGAGGACAGTGGCAGGCAATGCAACCCTTGCAGGGCCAGAGTCTCAGAGGGGGACACACACAGACACACGTGTGCACGCACGCTCTTTGTCTCTTACCTATCGCTCCCTCTCAGCCAGCTCAGGCCTATCGGACCATATACTTTATTAAAAATAGATAGTTACAAACTCCATTATCAGTCTGAGCTGGGCCAGGGGCACCCGGAGGACCGCAGGGAGGGAGGGGGAGGGGCAGGTTCTCAGCCTGCCTCTCGGGGTTCCGCCTCTGCACCCAAACCCGACAACAACCAGGGGCCACACTTTGGCTTTGAAGGCGCTCTGGGGACAGCCAGCTGGGCAGGGGAAGGGGCTGGGCATGATGGTGAGGGGCAGAGAGGGACGACATCCCCTTGTCCTGCAGGTAAAAATGGCAGAGGTGGATCTGGCGTCTCTAGCTCACTCCATTTGTAGATATTTACAAAAGAAAGTCATGAGAGCGCAAGGCTGTAGTCATGCAAGAGAAACGCGCCCCTCCCCTCCCCACCCCACCCCCGTCCTCCCGGAACCCCAGATGCCCACTCCCCAGCAGTCCAGGCGCCTTCCCCAAGTTCAGGGGACACAGGGGCAGGCACGTCCTTGAAGGGTCAGTGGGGAAAGAGTGGAAGGTGCGGGGGCCGCAGCCACTGGTAGGTAGGGACTGTGAGCTTGGACTGAGTCCCTGGGCTCTGCAGTCAGCAGGAAGGGTCCCCCAGTCTTGGATGTCCCCACCTTCCTCCAGGAGGTCCATGGAGCTAGGTCAGCTCTGTCCTGAGTGTGGGAGAGGCATCCTGGCTTCCCACCCCGGCAGGGGCTCGGACAGCAGGAGGCAATGCGGGAAGGGCCTGGAGGTCAGATGGCGGACTCCCTGCGGTAGGAGATATTGTCCAGTGGGAGGGTGGCCTGCATGCGCTCCAGATCCAGGTGGCTGCCAAACTCCAGCATCCGGATGATGCCCGCCTCCTCCTTGGAGCCCGCCTCCAGGCCCAGGCCCGCGGCCACAGCAGCCGCAGCCGCCTCCTCCTCCATCTCCTCTTCCTCCTGGCTCATGAGGGCCAGCTCGTTCTCGTAGCAAAAGGCACTGGGCGGAGGTGGCGGGGCGGGCAGCACGGTGATCTTGCTCTCCTGCAGCTCCCGGGCCGAGCAGCAGGGCGTGCCGGCCACCTCATAGGTCTTGTGGAAGCGCGAGTAGTCCACCTTGTAGTGGCTCTTCTCCTCGAAGACCACGGGCTCGAAGCGGTGGCCCCACAGGATCTCGCTGGCCAGGTAGGAGCTGCGCGCCTGGGTGGTCATGGCTGTGGCCTCCACCATGCCCTCCAGGATGACCACGATCTCGAAGTCCTCTGACTCCAGCTCCTCCTTGCCCATGCCGTAGAGCGGACTGTCCTCATCGATCTCGTGGACGATGATGATGGGCGACACCAGGAAGATGCGGTCCAGGCCGATGTCGTAGCCCACGTTGAGGTCCCGCTGGTCCAGGGGCAGGTACTCGCCCTCCTGGGTCATGTAAGGCTTGATGAGCTGCGCACGCACGTGGGCCTCCACGATGTGGCTCTTTCGCAGGTTGCCCACGCGCCACATCAGGCAGAGCTTGCCGTCGCGCACCGAGATGACCGCGTGGTGGCTGAACAGCAATGTCTGTGCGCGCTTCTTGGGCCGCGCCATCTTGGCCATGATGGTGCCTATCATGAAGGAGTCGATGACACAGCCCACGATGGACTGGACCACCACGGCGATGACGGCCAGCGGGCACTCCTCCGTCACGCACCGGAAGCCGTAGCCGATGGTCGTCTGTGTCTCCACAGAGAAGAGGAAGGCGCCCAGGAAGCCGTTCACATGCATGATGCAGGGCTTGGGGGCCGCTGGGGCCGCCCCCCCATTGCCTGCCGGGCCCCCCGTGGCTGGCACCGCTGCACTGGCCTCCAGGTCACCGTGGAAGAATGCGATGCACCAGAAGAGGAGGCCGAAGAAGAGCCAGGAGACGAGGAAGGCCGCGGAGAAGATCATGAGCATGTAGCGCCAGCGTGTGTCCACGCAGGTGGTGAAGATGTCCGCCATGTAGCGCTGGGACTTGTTGCTCAAGTTGGCGAAATACACGTTGCACTGGCCGTTTTTCTTCACGAAGCGGTTGCGGCGTTTCCGCCGGGGCACATGGGCCTGCCCGTTGCGGCTGTGCCCGTGCATGTCCTGAGGCCGGCGTGGTCACCTGGGAAGACACAGGGCCTGTGGGGGAGAAGCCGGACAGGTGAGGTGCTGGGCAGGGAGGGGCTGCAGGGGGGACTGGAGGCGGAACCGAAAGCCAAGACCTCCTGTCCTGGCAGGAGGCATGTGACAGGCAACGGCTCTCACGACAGGGCCCAAGCCTGTGCACCTGGCTGTCCCAGCTCCGAGACTGGCATCCACTTGAGCAGGATCCCCTGAGAGCTGCTCTTCCAACTACCCTTTGCCTGCTATTGCAGAAGCTCCCTGATGCCCATCTTGATGCTGCCATCCACCATGGCCCTGAGCCCTCCCCACTCACCTTGCTGTTCTTCAGCCTCTGCACTTTGGGGTGTCTCAGAGGCTGGACATCCTCTTGTGCTGTCCCATGCAGTAGCCGCCAACCACCCGTGGGTTTTTATATTTAATCAAAATTAAACAAAAATTCAACATCTGTTCCTCTTTCTGTTGTTGTCATTGGTTTGGTTGTTTTTTTTTTTTTTTTTTTGCCACAGAGTCTCACTATGTAGCCCAGGCTGGCCTCAACCTCAAGATCCTCCTGCCTCAGCCTCCTGAGTTCTGGGATCACAGGTATGTACCACCATGCCTGGCTTTTCAGGTCCTTACTTGCATTAGCATTTCATGTGCTTGGGAACCACCGGTGGCCAACGGCTACTGCAAGGACATAGAAGATATAAGCTATTTCCATTATGCAGAAAAATCCACTGGACAGCACTAGGTCCTGCAGCCCCATGAAGGTCTTGGACACTTCCCTCCTATCGCTCCTTAGAGCCACTGAGCCCTAGAGTCCTGTCCTGTCTCCAAACTTGCTGGGAGCAGTGGCTGGTAAGAATCCAGTGTGGTGGTTCTGCATGGAGGAGGGAAATCCCGAGCTTTGGTCCCATCGCTATTCACAGATGGCTCAGAGAGGGCTAGTGGCCTACCCAAGGCCACACAGCTGGGAAGTAAGTGGCTCCAAACTTGGAATGGCAGCAGGGATGAGCTCGTGGCGTGGAGCCTGGAGAGGAAGAGGTGACACCTTGCTGTATCGCTAGAACACCTGACAATTCAGCGCCCCTCTCAGAGCCACAGGCTTCTCATCTGTAAAATGGGGATAAAAATTCCCTCTCTCATGAGAGCCAGAGAGATAAAGGCAGTCGCCCTCCTGCTTGCCTTTGCCTTTTCCGTCTAGGAGCCAGAGAGGAGCGGGCCCGGGCTGTCAAAGTCCCAGCTGTTTGAGCAGAGGAAGCCTGTCACCCACTGGGTGCTGGCACACAGCTGCCCCGCGGAGGGCAGACCCTGTCTCCACGCTCCCTGCTCGCGGGGCTCCGGAACAGAGTTCATGCCGCCTCGGCCCTCAGAGCCACTAGGGCCAGCACTGGGCCTGGGTTTCTGATAACATTTTGGCCCAGAATTATATAAGGCTGGAAGTTTCTATTTTCTGTTCTATTCTTCTTCCTGATCTAATTGTGCATCTGTGGCAATGTTTATACACTTCCCCAGTTCAGGACAACTCAGTTGCCGCAGCAACCGGTGCGCGCCAACGCTATAATTTAGAGATCAACAGCTCCGGAGCCTGCCTCTTCCCAGAGACTCCGAATCCCAGCCCCCACGGCCACCCCTCCCGACCCCTGCTTCGTCCTCCTTCCCTGCCTCGATGGGTCAAGGGCTCCCGTGTGACTTGGGAAAGTCATTGACCTCTATGAGCCTCAGTTTCCTCATCTGGAGAATGGAACCAATGGCCCAGCAGCCTGAAGACTCAGCGGGATGTGGCTGTAATGCGACACTGGCTCTTTGCATGTCCTAACTTGTCGCCGTTTATGTTTTGTGCGCTGGGGATAAAACCCAGGGCTTCGTGCATGCCAGGCAAGTGTTCTGCCACTGAGCTATACCCAGGCCCTGAAGGTCCTGACTTAGGCCCCACACCCTCTCTGGAGCTTGGGCTCCAAGTGGTGACCCGAGGACACTGGAGGCCTTCTGGCCAAACCCAAGTGTCAAGGGATGTCTTCTGTCACCAATCCCCCTCCACGTTCCACCCACAACTGCAGGAACGCAAGGTCACAGGGTTCAAGACCCTTTTTCCACATCAGAGGCCCAGGATGTCCGGGGACAGAAGGACTTGAGTGACTCCTGTCCGTGTGCCCCATGCTCTGGAAGGGAGCCTTGGGCTCATCCATTTCCTTCCTGGAGGGGGCAGGGGCCAGGGAAGAGGGGACATGGGCCCTGGGCCACCGTCCACATGCCTGCAGCAGAGGGGGACAGAGGACCAGGTCCAGTGGCCCAGGCCTTGGTGGATGAGGCCCTGCTCATGGCCAAAGCCAGGCCCAGTGTGCCGGGGCCCCGGCCCTCTGCCCCACGGGACCGGCTGGTACTGGGCCGCTCAGCTGGCACAGCAGAGAGGGCTCTTCGTGGCTTCTAGGGGGACCCTGGGGGCAAGGGCTGAGGAGCCCGTGCCCCAAGGCTGTGGGCTCCTGGGCCTCTCCTCACCAGCACTGCCACTGCTCCAAGGGACAGAGTTCGGTGACAGAGTCTCAGCCAGCCCATGGCCAGGGGCAGCCCGAGGTCCTGTGCACCCTGCACACTCGCTCCGACATGGACACCCACTCCCGGCCCGCCCTTCTGTCACTAAGGAGAGACTCACCTGCCCACATGTGGGCTGGGGACACAGCGCCCAGACACCCACTGGGGCAGCGCCGTATAGGGCTTCCCGGAGAAGGCACAGGGGCCCAAGGGAAGGAGGGACACAGACGGCAGGAGGGGACATGAGGCGTTAGCTCAGTGCCATCTCCTTTGAATATAGAAACTTGATTTTTTTTTTAACAAAGTGTTGGGCTGGGGTGTAGCTCAGTGGTGAAGCGCTTGCCTGGCGTGCCCAAGGCCCTGGGTTCTGTCCTCAGCACCGTGGGGGTGGGGGACCCTGGTTGTGCAGGTGACCGTGTTATTCCTATCATTAAACTTTCTGGGAGGCAGCGTCTGGCTTCATTTGCTTGCATGGAACAGAATGGAGAAACCCGGCCCAGGGAGGCCAGTTGGCCAGGGCCTCTGCATTGCCCTGAGGCCTGAACCCCATAAGTCCTTCCCTGTCTTAGCTTTGGGGTCTCCTCCAGGCCTAGGGAGGAGCCTTGTCCCAGGTGGGTTTTTTGAGGGTCATGGAGTGACATGAAACAGTAGAAATAGAGGGGTTGGTGAGGTGTCCCCGGTTTCCCAAGCCCCCAAATGCAGCAGCTGGCCCAGGGCACAGTGAGCAGCAGGACGCTCGAGTCACTGTCCCTTTTTTGTTTTGTTTTGAGACAAGGTCTCATTAAGTTGCTAAGTTGCCCAGGCTAGCAACTTTTGATCCTCCTGCTTCAGCCTCCTGGGGTGCTGGGATTACAGCATTGCTACCATGCCTGGCTATCTAGTGATCATCTTTATTTTAAGGCTGCATCCTGGGGTTCTTTCAGAGGCAAAGGTGCTTGTAGGAAGTGAGGGGCTGGGAGGTGCTGGCTGCTTTGTAAACAGAATGTCCTTCCCTGGCAAGATGAAGAAGTAACAGTGCCACGCCAGCTGCCAGACTTCATTTTCTTCTTCTTTTACTACGCTGCAAACATCTGAAATGTGGGAGCCCCAAGACAAGACTTCACTGGGCAAGTAGAGAAACTGAGGCTCAGAGTAGACCCGAGCACAGTGTCCAAGGTGGCACAGGTATCCAGCAGCTGCCTAAGGGATCTCCAGCCTCAGAGGGGACACGAAGGTGACCTACAATCGGTGCCCTGCCCCCACCTGAGGTTAGGGAGGATAGAAGAGGCAGGACTCTGGCTCCTGTCACCTCCTGGGCTTTCCCGGGGACTCTATGACATCAAATGTCCTGTCTGGTCACAACTCTAGCTGTAGAAGTAAAGCCCACACCCGGCAGCAGCCCCTCCCTCTGCACAACACAGTTGTGGATGCACAAGGAGGTGACCCGACAGCCGCAGGTGCAGCCTGGCCCCTCTGACAGCGGGTGCCTTCCCCAGGAGGAAGGAGCGGGAGACCACACTTGGGGACTGTCGGCCAGTGCCAGCCTGCCTGAGCCATTGAGGTCACCATGATCGGGTGAGACGACAGGGGAGGGGACGTGGCTTGCCCAAGATCACACAGTGCAGCCCTGGGCCCAGTGCATGCAGTCACCTGCTCTCTGGATGTGCCAGCTCCACGCCACACAAAGCATGGTAAGAATTTATTAAGTACCCTGCAGTCACAGGTGGGGCTGTTATCGCTCCTCCCCTGCTGAGGGGCTGCAGGCTGCAGCTGGGGGGTGTTGAGTACAGGGGTCACGAAGCAATGGCATGTACAGTGACACATGCCTATAAGCCTAGCTACTCAGGAGGCTGAGGCAGGAGGATCCCGAGTTTGAGGTCAGCCTGGGCTATGGAGAGCTTGTCTCAGTAAACTTTGAAAAGTGGCTGCAGGTGTGTGGCTCAGTGGCTGAGTGCTTGTCTAGCACGTGTGAGGCCCTGGTTCTACACTCATAAGAAAAAAGGGGCAAAACGGGCCTCTCACTCAGGTCTGGCTGGCTCCAGGCGCCGGCTCACCCTGGTCTCCAGCCTGTATGCTGCTCGCCCTAGTCCCCTGTGCCTTGCCCATCCTTCTGCCCCCGGGCCTTGGGTTCTCCACCTTCCTGTCCATACTGTAGTGCCGGCCTGGCTTCCTCTGAGCCACCTGCCCCTCGATGACCCTGCGCCACTCAGCTTCTGGTGGAGTATGCAGAACGAACTGGTTACAGCCATGTGCTTGGGGTGGCAAGCGCTGACCCAGCCTCCGCTGGGCCTCAGTTTCTTGGTCCGCACATGATGGTAACAGTACTGACCACAGAAGGCTGTCACTGGGACACACAGGAAAACATTCCGAGTCTGATCGGCCCCGCTTCCCCTCACTCGTGGGCCCTGCTAGGAGAAAGGGGAGCTGAGGCCAGAGCTGACCACAGGGGAAACTGTCCCGACCTGCCCGTGGCCTTCTGCAGGCCCCTGTCCTGCTCCTCAGACCCTGGGAGACCCGGATCCTTCCTCTCTGGGAATTCAGGGTGCCCACATCTCTCCTCTCCCAGTGTAACAGCTTCAACTTTGCAGCCTCCAAACCACTTTCCTCCTGCGTGACCTTCGGTGAGTTACTTCACCTCTCTGGTCCCTGCATGCCTCATCTCTAGCTAAAGCTAAAAATAGAGCTCACCGCATTAGAGCGTGGTGAGGATAAATGGGATCCTGCACACAACGTGCCCAGTGCGGGCTGAGTAATCGATAGGGGCAGGCCCTACTCCAGGGCCGAATCGTCCTCCTGATTTCCTCCCTGGACCCACCCGCAGCCACCCACCTCGTCCTGCTCTGTTGTCTCCAACACTGCACGAGGGGACAAGTGGGCAAGCGCAGTGGCCCCAGAATCACACAGAACTGGGCTGGGGCCTGCCTGGCTCTAACAGGTTCACAGACTCTTCTGGGCCTCAGTTTCTCCAATTGCAAAAGCAACGCCTACCTGCAGCTGGTGTTGAGGGTCAGATGCGATTGTCCTCAAAGTGCATGCCCGCGCGTGCTTGGTGGAGGCTGTCCCTCCCCCACACCTTCCTTCCTGGGATCCCACTGCACACCAGCCCTCCCCCACGGCCAATGCTGTGACACTGCAGAAGCCACGCTGAACATTTACTCTCCGCCACCAGAGCTGTTCTGAGTGCTTTAGGCTGATCGATTCCTATCGTGGTGACTTCAGAGGAAGATACTGTTATCATTCCTATTTTAGAAGAAAACCAAGGCACAGAGAGGTTCAGCAACTTGCTCAAGGTCACAGAGCTTCAATGTGGCAGATCCAGCATCTGGACCCGGGAGTAGGCCCCAGGGCACACTGGTGAGGCACTCTGCCCTCCTGCCTCAAAGGGACACCGCACACACGTTTGCTTCTCCTCAATAACACTGTCCAGTCCTACAATGTGCCAGGTTCTAGGAAGCAAGTCCTGCTGGGCCAGGGGAAACTGGATCACAGACCAGGAGCCAGGAGCCAGGATTCAAAGGCAACCTCGGCTCCCACCATGGTGGTGGCCTCCAACCCCCGCCTCCTGTGGCTTCTAGGTCCTGCTCTGCCTTACACTTGCCCTCCACACTTGCTCGTTGTTTGTTACTTTTTTTTTTTTTTTTAGTACTAGGGATTGAGCCGAAGGTTGCTGTACCACTGATCTACATCCTCAGCCCTTTTGATTTTGACACATGGTCTTGATAAGTTGCTAAGTGACCCAGGCTGGGCTGGAACTCATGATCCTCCAGCCTCAGCCTCCCAAGTAGCTAGGATCACAGGCATGTGCCACCATGCCCTGCAGTTACTATTTTTTTTTTTTTTGGTGGGTACCGGGGGTCGACCTCAGGACCTCGTGTGCCAGCAGGCACCCGTGTCACTGAGCAATATCACTGGCCCTTTTTTTTCATATGTGGGTTCCAGGAGTCGAACTCGGGCCCTCGCACTTGCCAGGCTCGCTTATGCCGCTGAGCCATCTCACCGGCCCTGCAGTTACTATTAACTGCATACCTGCTAGGGGTCAGACACAGGCCTTGAACTCACTCAACTCATGGATCAGCTGGCAGACGCTCTACAGGTAATATAAGGTGTGATTGAAAAATATGGCAAATGTTGAAATTTATATTTTTATTACAAGAAGAGACACATTGCCACTTATCCACCCTTCAAATACTTCTCACTTTGAATACACTTATCCCATCATTCTTGCTTTTTTCTGAAGCAGTTCTGGAAATCCTCTTCCCTGAGTGACTTTAGTTGCACTGTTGAGGCTGCCTCGATGTCCTGGATCCATTCAAAACGTTTCCCTTTCATGATCATTTTGACTTTGCGGAAGAACAGGAAGTCACACAGTGCCAGATCCGGTGAATTAGGTGGATGAGGACACAGCGTCATATTTTTACAGGTCTGCCTTTCTGTTGGATGGTGCTTGGCAGCAGCATTCATTGTATTATTATTTTTTTTAATCACATCTCATAAAGACACTCACAAAAGAGGACTTCCAGAGCTGCTTCAGGAAGCGGCAAGAACAGTGCGATGAGTGTATTCAAAGGGAGGGGGAGTATTCTGAGGGGGATTCATGGCAATATGTCTTTTTTTTTTTTGTGGGCACCGGGGTTCAACCTCAGGACCTCACGCTTGACAGGCAGGCGCTTATGCCACTGAGCTATCTCACCAGCCCTGGCAATGTGTCTTTTACTGTAATAAATTGTTTACAATTTAGGGCCGGGAGTGGTGGCACATGCCTGTAATCCCAGCACTTGGGAGGCTGAGGCAGAAGGATCGCTGCAAGTTCAAGGCCAGCCTGGGCTACAAAGTGAGTTCAAGGCCAGCCCGAACTGCATAGCGAAACCCTGTCTCAAAAAGAAAAAAAAATTGTTTATAACTTAAATATTCACTGTATATTTTGATCATATATTGTAAGCATCTGTACAGGCAGGCAGCTATAAATTGGGTTAAGTGGTTTGAGAGAAAAGTATGAGGTGTATGACAGAGAAGTCAGGGGCTCTAGTTTGGGGGGTGTCCACAGGGAGGCTGACCTGCATGGTAAGCAGGAAGCAGTCAGGAAAATTGTGTATCTACATGAAAATTGGGGATAGAACTTTCCAGAAGGAGTCTGGTGTGTGGAGAATCCGCACAAGGCCCCACCACAGCTGGCAGGAGGGATCTGTCGCCTGCCTGGGATGAGGCACCACAGATGGGAGGCAGCAAGAGTTGTGAGTCTCCTCTTCAGGGCCACGGGAAGTAGGTGGGAAGGTTGAGCTTTGCCCGGTTCAGTCTTTTAAATTTTCTTTTTTGTGTGTGTGTGTACTGGGGGTCGACCTCAGGACCTCGCGCGCCAGCAGGCGCCTGTGCCGCTGAACAATATCACCGGCCCTTTTTTCGTATGTGGGTAGCGGGAGTTGAACTCAGGACCTCACGCTTGCCAGGCAGGTGCTTATGCCGCTGAACCATCTCACCAGCCCAGTCTTTTAAATTTTCATGTGAAATCTTTAAGACAAATAGGAATAACACGATAAACCCGTGTGTGTCTGCCACCAAGTTTAAGAAGTCAAACATCCCTAACTGGGTCCCAGTGACACCTGCCCATGTCAGCCTCAGAGGTCTGTGGCGTCCACAGCTTGGGTCACCAGTGACAAGATGCGGTAAGTTGGTCTCTGTGACTGCTGTGTGACACAGCGGAAGCAGGAAGCAGGCAAGGAGGCAGTGGTGGTGGCAGAGCTGGAGGGAAGGAAAGGGATTCGGGTCCCTTCCGAACAAAGTCCCCAGTGTTTGGTGGCTGATTGGATGGAAGGTGTTGAGGAGGGGACATCAAGAGTGACAGGTGGGCCGGTGAGATGGCTCAGCGGCTTAAGCGCCTGCCCGGCAAGTGCGAGGGCCCGAGTTCGACTCCCGGAGCCCACATACAAAAAAGGGGCCGGTGATATCACTCAGTGGCACGGGCGCCTGCTGGCGCGCGAGGTCCTGAGGTCGACCCCCCGGTACCCACAAAAAAAAAAAAAGAGTGACAGGTAAGGGGGAGACTAAGAGGACCGGATTTCAGGAGCGACAGTTCCCAGGGCCATCCAGAGGGGCCACTGTGTCACATCGGACACGTCTGGGGCAGAGGGAGTGGGTGGGAAGAGCTGAGGGTCTCAGGCCAGCCCAGGACCCCAGCCTGCGACGCTGGCGCAGCCTGAAAGTGGCCCAGAGGCCCATGCACAAGTGCCTCAGCACGCAGCCCTCAAAAACGAGGAGGGAGCTCTTTAGGGATGCAGCCATGTGGGGCTCCTGCATGTATTTTTAAGTAAAAAAAGGCAACAGCGATGAAAGTGAGTAGAGGAGCTACTGCTTGTGTGAAAAGGGAGAGGAGAGGAATTTATAGATACGCATATTTGCTTGTCTCTGCTTGTCTCTGGATGGAGACCCAGGAAATGGGTGACAGTGGCTGCCTCCAGGGAGGGGAAGCAGGTGGCTGGGGATGGGGTGGGAGGAAGAATTCTCACTGTTTTTTCGTTTGTGTCTTTTTAATTTTAGAACCATATGAATGTATTACCTATGGAAAAAATATACATGAAAAGTTTTAAAATTAGTGTGTACATATGTGTATTTTTCAGAGAAGAATCATAGCATTCATAAAGTCCTCCACAAGGACTAGGACCCCAGGAAGTCAGAGAACACTTGGGGCTGTGTGGCTCCGGGGAAATGTCTTAACCTCTCTGAGTCACACCCATAAAGTGGGGAAGACTGGCACCCGCGGGACAGATGCACTGCAAAGACCAACAGTGGAAAGCAGAGCCCTTCTTGAAGGGGCTGACTTACCACCTGCCTTTCCTCGCCTCTCAGTCTTCCCTCTGCCCCCCCAAGGCTCCTCTGAGACCCTGTCATCTTCCGATCTTAACCTGGGCCTGGTCCCTGTCCTGTTCCTTGAGTCCTCCAGGCCCCTTCAGTGGCCTCCCCAAGCCCCACCTGGGTGCCACATGGCCTGCACAGCCCACACTTGGCCGCCAGCCATCGACCACCCTTCTCTTCTCCACGATCCTCCCTGTGAGCTCGTCCAGACAGACCCTGGGCTGCTGCCCCTGTGTCTCCTGCCCGTCCAAGGGGCATCTCAAAGCCCGCACGGCTAAGAGCACAATGCCCCATCCTCATGTCCTCATCCTCCCTGCCTCGCTCTGTGACCTGCCCCCACCACACACCCAGGAGCAATAACAACGACATTGCGGGAAAGCGCGCTTAGTGTCCGCTGCCAGCCAGCCAAGCACAGTCACGGCTTTGAAGCTGGCCACCCCTGCCAGGAAGGTGCACAGCCATCCCACAGGGGCACAGGAGCTGGCCCTCAGAGCGACTTCAGGACGGACCCTGGATGCTGACCTCACGCCCACCGCAGCTGGCACGCAGGGCCACCCAGACAAGCCCCCAGCCTCCTCCCAGCCTCTTTCTTGGCTGAGACTTTCGATGCCTCTCAGCTTTCAGCGCCTGGGGCTGCCTAGTCCTTGGGATGAACTCCCAGCCCTTGGTGGGGTCGGGTCCTCTCTGATCTCAGCCCTCAGCCTCCCCGCCCCAAGCCCGACACACGGCCACATAGGCCTTTCTCCTATCCCTGCAACGCACCGCGCTCATTCCTACCCCTGGGCTCGACGTGGGCTGCTCCTTCCAGCCAAATTTTCTTCCCCAAGGCACCACCGCTCACTCTTCTCTACCATTTGGGTTGAGACTCAAAAGGCTGCCATTGCCACCTGGCCCTGGCCCTCTCTGTCCTGTCCAGCTCTTCCTCGCAGTTGTGTGGATCCTGCCGATGGCATCTGTGAGGTTCTAAGGGCCAGGACCTTGACACTCTGTTCACCTTAAATCCCAGAACCTGGCGCATAGTAGACGCTTCATGAACATCTGACAATTCCCAAGGACGCGAGACACTTGCAGCCTGTCATAATCCCTGTGAAGGGCCTGAGCAGGGCAATGTCACAGAATGTGACCGAGGAGAAGCTATTTTTGACACCGTAGTCAGGGAGCACCTCTCAGTGGAAGCGGCCCCAAGCGGAGACCAGAAGGAGACCTTCTGTGCCATTGCACACAGCATGGTGGCCACGAGCAGAGGGGACAATGGACAGGACACCCGAGGCATCCTGTCTCTGACTCATCTTCCATGGGACACTGGCTTCTTCCCAGGTGTCCCCCAGGTGTCCTGAGGTGGACAGGCAGCCTGGCCCTAAGGTCTTGGACCCTGGAAGAAGCTCCACGGATGGGGGCAGGGGCCTAGGAGAGAGGACACAGGAGAACAAGGCCTTGGAGGTGGCAGAGAAGGTGGCAGGAATGGTCACCCGTGCTCTGGCCCAAACTGTCCTGCTCCACCACAGCCAAGGGACTGCCACTAACAGAATGCCTGGTATGCACTGGCAAAGTACTTGGTGCTTCCTCAGTATCTCTGACCATCTCCCTGCTGGGTCCTAAGGCCAGAGACTCTCCAACTCCAGCCAGCCCCTGCATCTACCCAACCATCCATCCATCCATCCACTCATCCACTCACCCACCCATCCATCCATGCATCTATCCATCCATCCATCCATCCATCCATTCACTCCTCCATCCATCCATCCATCCATCCATTCACTCCATCCATCCATCCATCCATCCATTCACTCCTCCATCCATCCACCCAGCCATCCACCCATCCATCCATCATCCATTCATCTACCCATCTACCCACCCACCCACCAATCCATCCACCATCCAACCATCCAACTGTCCACCCACCCATCCATGCACCCATCCATCCATTCACTCATCCATTCACCCATCCACCCACCCATCTACCCACCCATCTACCAATCCACCCACCATCCATCATCCATTCATCTACCATCTACCTACCTATCCACTCATCCACCATACATCTATCCATCCACCCATCCATCCATCCATACATCCACCCAGCCACCCATGCATCCGTTCACCACCCCAAATGTGTCCTGAGCTGGAATGGCATCTGCCTCCCTTCCTGATATATCTCGAACACGGCACAGCACCAAGCCTGGGAGTGTGCTCTGCCAATAACTGTTGAATCAATTAATATTTATTTAGCCCCTACTCTGTGCTGGGGGAAGAGAAGTGAATGGGACACAGCCCTGTTTTGCTGAGCTCAGTGTCTGGTGTAAGGACGGGAGTCAAAGGGTCTACACAGCCAGGGTTGTAGAGAGAAGGTCCCCAAAAAGATATGGGATAAGCCAGTGAAAAAAGACAAACCTGGGTTGGGCAGAGTGGGAAATGTGGCCCAGGCTGGGCCAGGGCTCCAGGAGGGCTGGCTGCCCTGGGGAGCTGGGGCGCACTGGCTGGGTGGGCTGCTGAGCCAACTGGAGAGGGTGGCAACTTTGGGGGAAGACAGCATCTTCTGGAGGTCTTGGCTCTTATATTCTTAGGAACCCAATGTCCAGGAAAAAGGAACCTTCCCAGCCACCTACAGGATTTCTATACAGGGCGGCAGCTTTCAAACTCTTCAGCCAAGACCAAGAATAAAAGCAAACAACTGTTTGTTACCACTACTTCCTATTACATACGCACCCGCAAAATAATGTTTACCCTCGCTACATGCATAGTTTTGAAATGTTCTTTTTTACTTGTTTTAAACAATAACTAGTGCAGAGCTGAGGATGTCGCTCAGTAGTAGAGCACTTGGCTTGCATGAACCATGCCCTGGGTTTGTTCCCCAGAATCACTAAAAAGAAAAAGTAGTGCAACGCAATCAACATCCCAGCCCACAAGTGAGAGAACGGGTTGAAATGGCGACCTAGGGCTTGTTTTGGAGCTGCTCTGGAGCACACTGGTAGGGGACATCGCCAGTCTGCCCCACCCCTAGGCTTCCAGCACCCCCACACTCAGACAACAGGGACCAGAGACTGTGGGTTCTGGGTGCAAATCCCTCCCCCGGGCCTGTGTTAGAACTCTGCTCCCCACCCCCAGCAGGTATCATTCAGCAGTTGCTTACACACCTCCCAGGACAGGGAGCTCACCCCTTCCTAGGTAATCCCTGTGACTGGGTGGGTGAGGCTCTTTTGTGCTACCCATGCTTGCAGGAACTGTAACTCCCTCCCAAGGCTGCTGCCTGCCCTTTCTCTTCTCTGTGCCCGGCCCAAGGTCTCAGCGACCCAGGACAGCTTCAGTGCTCAGCCGTGGCCCTCTCTCTGCGCTGCCTCATCCCCTCTCCTCTCACTGCCCAGTCGCTGCCCCATGTCCGGGGCACGGTCCTGGGAGACCAGCCAGAGAGAGGTTCTTCCAAGGTCAGGTGGCCTCGGGATCTGCAGCTGCATGGCCCAGTGCCTGCGCTCAGCGCGCCCCACCCCCACCCAGCAGGTCTGGGGGATGCTGGGGAACAACTGGGGGTGCGAGGCCTGGGCTCGACCTGACCTGGGGGTAAGGTGCCACGTGGACGCTGAAGGTGATGACTGCTGGGGGGGGCAGGGCTTAGATACCTGCTGTCACCCCTGAGGAGTGAAGCCCCAAAGTAGATGACATGGAAAACCGGCCAGGACACGTTCACAGACTCCCAGGCTCATGGATCTTCCGGGTGACCCTGTTGCAGGTGCACGAGCCCAGCGTGAGGGGTCAAGGGATGGAGATTCAGAGAGGTGAAGGCTGCCCAGGGTAGCAGATGCTCAGGGGTACAGCTAGACTTTTTTTTTTTTTTTTTTTTTGTGGGTACCGGGGGGTCGACCTCAGGACCTCGCGCACCAACAGGCGCCCGTGCCGCTGAGCGATATCACCGGCCCCTTTTTCGTATGTGGGATCCGGGAGTCGAACTCGGGCCCTCGCGCTTGCAAGGCAGGCGCTTACGCCGCTGAGCCATCTCACTGGCCCGTACAGCTAGACTTGAACCCAGATCTGTTTCCCATCTCGGACCTCAGCTGGGACTCTTGAGGCCAGAAAAGCCGGGGAGGTGTGCACAGAGGTGGGCCACCCCCCGACCCCCATCTCACCTGTCCCCCAGGCTGACTGGGGAGGGGGGTGGGCAGCCTGGGGCCAACTCTGCCACCAACTTTGAGGCTGAGCAAACCCCTGTCCCATGCCTAAGTCTCCTGTTAGGAAGACGAGATCAGCTGCCCACACCACATGCGTCCCCTCCCCTCTGTCCCAGCTGAGGTTCCCACCTGTCCCTGCAGCCTGATGGAGCCGGGCTGGGCTCTGGCAACGGAGGGGACAACAAGGGAAGAAGCCAAGCACATCCCATCCTGCCGGTGGTCCCCGCTCACATTGCGCAGAGCTTTCTGGGGGGACAGTGATGTGGTCAAGGTCATACGGGGCCAGTGGGTGCCTGAACACCCTCCCCCTGCTGCTGTGACAAGGGGCTGCCCCTCTTCCCCACTCTCCAATCTGGAGATTCCCCCAGGAGAGGGGAATTAGGGAGCTCCTCCTCTCCCCCAAACCCCAAAGATATAGGCATGTCTTAAGAGAGAGGCAGGTGTCAGCAGCCCTGGTGGCCATCAGGCAGAGTCAGGAGGAGCTCAGGTTCAGTTTCAGCCCTGTCTCCACTGCTGTGTTACCTTGGGCAAACCTCTTGTGGTCTCTGGGCTCAGTTTCTTCATCTCCCTCGAGAGGTGCTGGAGAAAAGACAGATGCAGGAGAGGACCAGGGCTGCTGGGGAACGCTGGCGAGTTTTCTCCCTCATTCCAGTGCCAGGCAGCTCCTATGCCCACTGCACCCCAACACTCAGCTCTGCTCTGCCCTACCAGAGGCTCCCGCTACCCCCCTCCATGCCTAGACCAAAGCTCCCAGCTGTGGGTCACCATGGCAACGCTGCCTCCTCTGCAGAGCTCCTGCTCAGGAAGGGAACACCAAGGACCACCTTCCTGGTGGCCCCTAGGGATCCGCTCCATGACCTGACAGTCCCTCTCAGGGCCACCTCCCCTCCCCTGGCTATTGAAGCCAGTCAAGGACTGGCCAGGTAGCCACAGGGAGGAGCAGGTGAATCATCACAGGCAGAGAAAAGGGTGCGCGGCTTGGAGAGATGTGCCCTCCCTTCGGAGGGTGCCAGTGGGGCTGGAAATGGGTGTGCAGGTGGGACAAAGGATATGTGGCTTCTCCACCTGTGGGGCCTCAGGAAAACCCTGGTTTCTCACTGAGCCTTGGTCTTCTCATCTGAAAAATGGGGGTGGTGTTTTCCTGGGGTGGTGGAAAGGATTAAGTAAAATCATGAATCTAAAACCCAGCACTCAGCCCCATATGGAGGAACTAGTCCCCCCTCCTGCGGCAACAAGAAAACCCAAGAAAACCTCTTCGTCACCCCATTGGGCGCCCATGCGGAGGCCTGGGATGGGGGCAGGAAGTGGCCAAGCTCAAGCACCCCATTTCCCTGTCCCGTGTGTCCTGGAAAAGAACCATGATCTAAACTTAGGCAAAACCCACCTGTTCAAATCTAGTCCCAGACAAGTTCTCACCTGTTTTCAGCAGCCACTCCCCTTTGCTGAGCCTCAGTTTCCCCTTTTGTAAATAAGAACCACCCATGTCCCCAGTCTTCCAGGGTCCCCCAGGGACCTGCCCGGCAGGCCACGGGGGTCAGTGTTGACTCAGGTCTTGGGGAGAAGTGGGGGCAGGACCCAGATTTTAACGGAGCTGGAGCCCTCTGCCCCCCACGCCGCACCCCACCCACTGCCCCCTGCGCCCAGCGCGCGTGCGCCCGCAGTAGCGCGCGTGTGTGACTCAAGCGCTATTCATAGCTGAGCTCTACCAGCTGCAGCGTCACAAGTAGAGGGGCCTCAGCCCATATTATTATTTCAATTACCATCTGAATTAAAAGTTTGAGCAGCGATCAGCCCACGTAGCGAGGAGAAGAGGGAGCAGGAGAAAAATAAAGATGAAAAGGAGAAGAAGGGCTGAGGCTGGAGATCCCCCACACCCCAAGGAGGGCTGAGGCCGCGCAGGAGGCTTAAAGGTTATGCCAGCCCCCAGGCTTCCTGCCTGTCCCTTGCCAGGGCCCAGGGTCCCATGAGGATGGGAGGAGCTTTTTGCCATCACTGCCCAATGGTAGCTCCTTGGTGGAAACTGATCATCCGGTCCAGATTCTCTGGCACACAGATGGGCAGACCAAGCTCAGAGAGGGTGACTGCCTGCCTGGGGTCACACAGAGGGCCACGACCAAGGCTGTCTCTTGCCAGGCCGGTCCCACTGTTTCCTGTGTGACGCTGACATTGGCAAGTGGTTGGTGGGTGGTCCCAGGCAGGGCAAAGTCAGAGGGGGCCCCTGAGCTCCCTGGTGGTTTCTCTCCTTGTTCCTTGAACCAGGCTCTCCTCATGCCCCAGCCATGACTCTCTCAGCCTTCTGTAACCCCAACACTACATCTCATGCCACAGTCAGCCCACAGGCCCTCCCTGGCCACAGGTACAAGGGACACAGCCCCCAGAGGATCCTGTGTCATGCTGCGAGGGTAGCTAGACCATCTCCTGCCAAGCCCCAGCCCAGGGGAGGGATATTTTCCACCCTTTTCCTGGGGAAGCCCCAAAGACGGCCCCGGGAGAGTCAGCTCGATCTAAACTCAAACCCTCTACCTTTCCTTGCTGTATGGTCCTGGACAAATCACATAGACTGTCTGCGCCCTGGTGTCTCCATCGGTCACGCTTTGAAATCAACAGTGCAGGGGTGCTGGGAGGATTAAATGAAAATTTGTGAAAGCTCTCAGCCCAGCGCCTGTTGAGGCATAGTAAATTCCCTAGCTAGGAAGCAGGTGGGTAAGGATGGGCACTACTTCCTGGGGCCTCCTTGGGAAATATCAAGGACGCCTAGGATTTTGGACGTGGGGGTGCCATTCAGCCCCACCCACAAAGTAGGAGTCACAAGGGTTAGGGTTGGGGTTCCCTGGTTCTACTTGAATAGCCCTGGGAACTAGGAGCTCACGATTTCACCAAATATCCACAGCTATGCCCCATCTTTCTCTGCTTCTGGCTCTGGGAGTTTTCTAGCATGGGCCATAACCTTCCAGTTTAACCCCAAACCCAGCCCATCCCAGCCTGGGACTGCCTGAAAGTAGCTCTCAAAGGAGCCTCAAAAGAGTTCCTTAAACAGACCAAATGAGGGTGGGGCTAATGGCCTGGACCTTGGAGGGTGAGGGGGCGCAGGGCAGGGAGGGCCGGGGGAAGAAGCCAAGCCAAGCTGGTCCCTTGAGCTCCGGGTCCTATCTGGGCTCGCCACAGTGTCCCATGGGGTGGGCATTTGTCTCAGGTCTGCATCCAGGCAGGGCTGGGAGCCAGGCACCCTGGGTTCAGGCCTCAGCTCTGCTCTCTCCACCCCTAAACCCTCACTGTGACCTGGAGGGGCCACTTCCCCCTTGACCTCAGTTTCCACTTCTGTAAGATGAAGGCATCAGACCAGTGATGAAAGCTCCAAGCCTTCTGTCTGAATGAAGCCACCTTCCAACTCCATCTTCCCATCTGCGGCAATGGCAGGGGTGTCCCCCACCTCCAGCCAGCCTGCTGGGAGGCAGAGGGCCCCAGGTGTCTGTGACTTCAGGGCCAGAGATCGTCTTCTCTCCTGTGCCCTCCACTAGGAGTCTGCCTCGAGGGTCCCCTCATCCCCATTTCACAGGTAAGGAGATGGAGGCAGAAGGAGGGGATGGCACTTGCTCAAGGTCACAGGGAGCAATTCCAAATGCAGGGGTCCCCCTCTGGGCCCAGGAAAGCTGGAACCCTTAAGGCCTCTTTTTGCAGGAGTCACCAAGACCTTGCGTGGCCAGTGTTCCAGACAGCTGTGAACTCTGCATGGGGGAGGAGGGACCAGCCCAAGGTCACAGAGCAAGGCAATGACACGTCAAGGTCCTCAGCCTCCCAGGCTTCACATAGCCCAGACCGAGGACAGTCATATGGCCTGACTTCTGACCTGGGTCCTGGGATCTCCCAGGACCGGAGCCTTGTCCCGTGTCTTGTCTAGGCCTTGCGTTGCTGCCCACGGAAGCCCCTGGCCCTGAGACTGAGATGAGAAGGGTGAGGTGAAGGCAGGAAAGAAAGTTGCAGGCTGGCCGCTGCCCCGGCCGCCTCGGTCCCTTCCCCTCCCTCTCCCCTCACCAGGGGGAGCGGTGATGTAATGCGCTCGGCTTGCGTCCCAGTGCCAATCTCAGAATTGAGACGACAGATTGCGTGAGCCAAATTTGGCATCCTAGGGGGAGAGGCACGAAAAGTGGAGATGTGGAGGAGAAGAGAGGAGCCTGGGGAGGCGCTGGAGAAGCCCCCTGCCCTGCAGACCCCAGAGTGCTGCCCTCCTTCCAAGTAGCCCTCCCAGCTGCTTCCTGGTCAGCCTGGCCAGAGTCTCCCCTGTTGTCTCCCCAGGCTCAGCCTGGCTGCTCCCCGACCCCCCCAGGCTCGGCTGCCCGCCCTGCCCTCCCACCCCCACCCCAGCACACAGCTCCAGCTCCGTTTCCCACCGCCGCTAGTTTCCTGGTTACCATGCTGCTGGTTGTCATGCCGCTTCCATGTCCTCGTGACTCAGTGGTCCCCGCAGAGGGGCCCCCTCCTCCTCACACCCCCTTCAGCACTCGCCCCCGCCTCCCCCAGATCCACATTAAGAACGAGCCTGCCCTGAAGCCCGCTTGGTTCCTCCTCCTTCCCTCGGATCCAAAGCTTGGGAATCTTTCCGTAGCACCCTACGCTACTTGGTTCCGTGCTCCAGGCTTCCCAAACTGGGACGGAGTCTGTAAATGGCTCAACACCTCGACAAAGTCAGTACCACCACCCCATTCTCCAGGTGAAAAAACTGAGGTTCAGAGAAGTCAAGCCAGCTGTCCAAGGTCACCTCAGCAGAAACCCATGCCCAGTTCTGTCTGGTCGCAGTCACCTCAAAGTTTTTTTTTCCTGGGAAAGGAGATCTCTCTTCAAGGGAGCCCAGAGGGTCACGAGGAATAGCTCCCCAGCCCCAGATCCCTGCTCTAACTCCTGGATCCCCCTGCCTTTGATCAGCCCCCTGTTTCCAGCCATATTTCCCTCCCCCCCCCACTTAGCTATTCATCTCCTTAAAGGTAAATGAGTCCTCACCCATGTGCCCAGTGCTTCCCCAGTCTGGGAATAGCCTCCTGCTCACAGAACCCATTGGTGGTCAGTGGGGCAGACAGCAATGTCCCCATTCCCCAGATGTGCAAGTTGAGGCTCAGAGAGGAGAGTGACCTGCCCAGCAGTGTCTCCTTGGCTGAGCTAATTTCTGAGCACCTGCATGGAGGATGCATGAAGCTGGCTGCCCAGTGTGGAAAACCCCAGAAAGAGTCCTTCCTTCCAGTGGAGATTACAGTCGAATGTTCTAGGCGGAGGCCTCCAGGCTCCAGCCTGACTCAGTGGCCAGCAGCCCTTGTCCCCATCCCTCGTGCCAGCTCCCCTATTCTTCTATTGCTCCCATACAAGAGGCCAAGCCAGGGCCACTGCATGCCACTGACAACCCCCTCGGCCTGCAGCCAGGAAGGTCATGGGGCTGGATGTGGGAAGCAGAGATGTCACACCCTTCTCTCTGTTCCCAGGGCCATCAACCTGCCGGTCCCATGGTACTCCCCCTAAGGACTCGTCCCTCCCCAGAGCCAGCCACCTGCCTCCTCCAGCCTCTGCCACACTGCAGCCTTCCTGTCCCTTCTGGTAGTCTGGACACTGTGGGCAGAGTGCGGGTGGGGGACATCCTGCAGGTGGCAGGGCAAGTTCTCCCTGAGCAGGGGCTCATCACACTGCTCTTCGTGGGAAGAAAAACGCAGTCTTTCCCTTCCTCCCCAGCCTCAGTTTCCATCCCTGTAAAAGGTGAGGTGCTGCATCTGCTGGACCTCTGACCACCCTCTCTGGGTTGCCTGGCACAGAGTAGATGCTCAAAACACAAGAAGAGGGATTTTGGTCAAATCTCAGGGCCATTTGCAAAAAACGCTGCAGTTGGGGAGATGGGAGAGACACCCCCCACCCCCCTACACCTAGCTACAAGTCAGCTGCCTCGAAGCTCTGGGGCATGACAACGGGGGTGGGTGGAGGCAGCCGAGGGTCATGGCCCGGGCAGGAGGTCAAGATGCGTTTCCCACCTCTCCTCCAAACCCTTCACCCTTCGACCACCGACCGACACCCGGACAACGAGCCGGCTCCGGGAGTCACGGGACCAAAAGCGCGGGACAGCCGGACCCGGCTCGGGTATCAGGTGCGGAGCGGGCGGTCGGGACGCACAGACACGCGCGCGGGGACGGACGCTTACCGCGGGGCGGAGAGGATCCCACGAGTGTCCGGAGGCGCGGGCGGCGCTACATCCCCCGGCGTCCGTGAGGGAGCGGGGAGCCGGCGCCCCTCGCCGCGCGGGTCGGTCCGCGCCTGTCCGCGGTCTCCCCGCCGTCCCGCGCCGCTCCCCGCGCGCCCAACTTTCAGCGCCGCCCGGCGCCGCGCCCTGGGCGCCGCCGGGGCGTCAGCATGGTCGGCCGGGCCGGGGCTCGGAGCGCGGGGTCCGGGGCCCGGGGCGCCCCGCCGCCCGCGCTCGCGCCCCGCGCTGTCCCTGTCACCTCGCCCTGAGCCCCGCTGCGCTGGTGCCCGACCCGCGACTCTCGTGGCCACCTGGCCTGGGGTCGCCTCCCCGCTCCCCGCCACCTGCGCCCTCTCTGCCCGCTCCTCCCCGTTGCCCTGGCTCCGTCCCTCTCCGGTCGCCCCTGCCTCCCCGGCTCTGTGGCTGTCGCTCAGCGGGGTCCCTGTCACTTCTCCCCGGTCTCTGCGCTGCCTCTGTCCCCTGAGCGTCCCTGCCTGTCTCACTGGATGGCTCAGTCCTTCCCTGTCTCCTCTCCTTCTCGGGGCGCCCCCTCTGTCTGGGACCCCGGCCCCCGCCTCCGCCCGTCCCCGGCTTGCCCGGGAGCCCGAGCTCCCGCCGCCCGCGGCGCGCCGAGAACTCCCAACTCCCGAACGCCGCCCCGCGCAGCGACACTTTCGCCCCTCCTCACACGTGACCCGCGCCCCGCTGCGGAGCCGCGCGCGCCCCCAGCCGGGAGCCCCCGGCGGCCCTCGAGGCCAGGCCCTGCCTGATGCCCTGCGTCGACCCCGTTGTCAAACCCGCTCCAGCAGGGCGCGCAGCGCGGGGCAGGGGCCTAGGTTGGGGGCTGCCCGGCCCCGCTCCTGCCTGAGATCCTGGCCGGGTTTTCCTCTGCGCCCCACGAGCGCTCCTCCCAGAACCCGTTCCGTGCATCCGCTCCCAGGTTTTCCAGTCCCCCGGGGGGGCGAGTGGGGAGGGCTCTTCGGATCCGAGAAGGGGTGGGTGGGAGCGAGCGGTCGGCCTGGGGTCCCGGGGCGCCCGCTCCTCCGTTTGGGGGTCCTTCCCGACCAGCATTAGGGAACTTAAGCACCTGATGCAGGAAACCGAGGTGGCCCTGCCAGAAGGAGCCTCTTGCTCACCTGTCAGCACCGCCCCGCTTTACAGACCCGCAGACTGAGCACTAGCGAGGGTCCGCTCAAGGTCACCTGGAGGTGGCACAGCCAGACCAAACCCCAGTCTCGTGTTCTCTGCCAGCCCCCATTTCCGGGTCTCACTAAGCTGTCTTCGTAAAGGAGGGTAGGGCCCTTCTCCCGTGGCAGCGCCACTATGCCCGGGGCCTAAGCCCCCGCCTTCAGGCAGCCCCCTGCACCGCAGGGTCGCTGGCAAGCCCGCTGTGTCGTGTCCATTCTACCACTTCACTGTCTAAAGAGACAGTAGGGATGGTGCTTCTCTCCCAGGGGCAGGTGGAGAGAAAGCTGAGCCCTAGAACTTTCCCGGGAGCCTGGCTGTCTTTGGTTCAGAGAGAGACAGGTGGAGAGCTGGGTGAATTTGAAGTCCCTCCCCTCCTTCTCCCGGCTGATCCCCAGGGACAGGGCCACTGTGACTGTTGCCTTCCCTGTGCGATCTCCCCACCCAAAGGGACCCAAAGGAGTTGCCAACTCCTCAGCCCCACCTTATCCCGCGCGCCGCATACCCACGTGTACACCCCGATTCCCACAGATTCCAGAACACACCAGATGCCTCCACACCTCTCTCCCTGCGCATGCTGTTCCTCCTGCCTGAAATGCCCTTCTCCCTTCTTTGCCCAGAGATCGCCAGCTGTTCGCCAAGCCTGGCCTCCGTGCCACTTCCCCAGGAGGGCCTCCCCATGGCTGGAGCACAAATCATTCATTCACTCCAGACTGATTGGTTCCGCCAATCGCCCTGTGCCAGCCCCTGGGCTGGGCATGAGTAGGGTTCAGTTCGTACTCGGCGAGTCTGGGAGTCAGGTCAACCGGGCTCCAAAGCACTGAGGAGCTACATGACCTTGACTGAGTTCTTTATTTAACCTGTCTGCGAGGTGGGGACCCTAACACCCCCCTGCACCAGGGACAGGTTCAGTTAGGTGAATGCACAAGAAAGGCACAGCTCGGAGTGGTGGCCAGTGCGCAGGTGGTCCTTCTTGGTGCAGACTGTGGAGGACCACAGGGTACCAGGTCTCCATCTGTGCCTGTCTCCCCCAGGCCCCTGCTGTGCCCTCAGGCAGCCAGCGGGACTGATGTCCCCTGGCGTGAATCTTCCACATGCGTGTGGTTAGGGGGACCAGCAGCCTGAGCACCCAGGTAGCAACAGTGTGTACCCGGTGCCCTTGCACAAGTGGGAAGAGGTAGGATGTAGGTGCAGCAAAGGACCAGCAGTCTTGTGGCTGCCCTGGGGGTGTGGGTGGGGGGCAGAGAGAGCAGAGAGAAGGAGGGGCATGGGGACAGGGACGTCTAGATGCAGAGCATCTACTCCAGCAGGATTGGTCCCCCAGCACCAGGTCATGTTTGTGGCAGGGATGGGGTCACCTGGCTGGGCCTGGGCTGCTTCCTGGGGACAGCTGCTGTATCCCTGCAAGTAGGGTGGCCAGGGAGAAGGTAAGAAGAAGCAGGAAGGGCAGCTCCAAGGGGGCAGAGGTTTGGGATGCCAAGAAAGATGGTCCCTACCCTGGGCCACTCACCTCTCCACTCCGCACCTGGGTCTCATGCGGCAAGTGGGAAGAACACCTGCTCTCGGCAGCTGTCTTGAGGATGATTAAAGATGAAAGGAGGAATCTGCCATGGTCCAGCCCTGGTTTGAGTAGTTTCTGTCCCTGTTTGACATGGGTGGTGGGAAGGAATGATGTGAGACAGGTGTGTGGAGAGACCAGTGTGTGTGTGTATGTGTGTGTGCACATACATGTGTGTGCATGTGTGTGCGCGCGTAAGGGCACTAGGAGAAAGCCTCGGGTGTCAGAACCCGAGCAATGTGTCCCTGAGCAAGTCGCTTGTCTTCTCTGGACCTCAGCGGCCTCCTCTGTCGTGGGACCTGTCTGGCTGCAAGCGGACCTGGTAAGCACGCCCTCAGTGGGCGAGGAGAGTGAGGCTCCGCGGAGCTTGTGCCACTAGCCTAGCACTAGTCCAGACCACTGCAGCCCCCGTCTCCTGATGCCTGCAAGAGCTCTGTGATGCAGGCACTGTCACCAATGGGGAAACTGAGCCATGGGTACTTTCTGACTGTGTGACCTGGGTGGCTAGAGAACTCTCTGGAAGAGAAGGGCGACAATCACCAAAGTTCCCACCTCCCGTTTGACCCACACAACTCCACAAGGCTGCAACTCCTCATGGAACTGATACAGAGAGAGAGGACTTGGCTTGCCCAGGGTTGGTCAGGGAGTGAGCAAATGTCTGAGCAGGATTTGAACCGGTTTCAACTCTGAGGATCTGGAGAAAGGTCATTCCAGGCCAGCACAGCACTCACTACCCAGCCAGCTCTGGGTGCCTGCTCAGGGGTCTCGGGTCTCACAGGGTCCTGAGAGGCTGTGCAAAGGGCTCGGAGGGCAAGGCTAAGGGACTGAGACCAGGCAGGTGACACGGATGGGCAGGAGAGAGAAAGGGCCACTTGGAAATGCCAGAGTTGGAGTCCAGAGTTTTAGACTGGAGAATTCCCTAAAGGCCAGCCGGCCTGTTCTGCAGATGAGGCAAACTGAGGCCACCCAGCTGCATAGATGAGAAATCAAATCAGGACACAGCTGGCTGCCTCTGGACTCCAAAATCCCGGCAGCTCCAAAGGGCAAGGTCCAGAGGTGGGAGAGGTATATTGGGGGTCTAGAGGGCCAGGACCCATCCCGGCAGGCTGTGTCCTGGGGACTCAGTACTGTAGGGGTCCCTCCTGCCCTCCGCCCCCACCCACAACCACCCCCCTGGCACTCAGTAGTCACCAGGGTGGAATATTTTAGCACCTATAGAAAAACCGCCACAGACGGCCGTGGCAGCTGTTGCTAAGGAGACGCTCCCAAAATAGCCCCCCTCCGCCAACCTTTCCCGCTGCTGCTCCTCCCGGGGAGGAGGCCAGGCAGGGAGGGGTGTCACATTAGCCCGAGCTCCAGGCTCACCCACCTACCCTGGCCCTTGGTAGCCCCGGCCAAAGGTGTGTGGAAGGCGCAGGAGCTGGCCTGGGCCTGCCTGTGGGCCTCCCATATGCACTCCTCAGGGGATGAAGGTCGCCCGCCCAGGTGAGGGGAGAGACAGAAGTGCGGCCCTAAGACCCCCAGTGCACTGCCACATACACATGACAGTCCTCGCAGTGCCACACGTCCACGAGGGCAGCCCAACACATGTCCACTTAGATCTGCACACACACCAGGGAAGATGCAAGCAGAAGCACGGTAAACACATACGCCGCAAGCGTACAACACACACCTGCATGCACAGTCCACAAACACAGCCATAAACACACATTTACATACACATGCGCACACACACTGCGAGTGCACACAGACACTGACGGCTGCATGCCAGGCACACATGCCGTCACAACCATCACATGACACACACATTCACGGAGACTGTCCAAACACATGCCTGGCATGTGGCATCCAAAGGACATTCGTTACCCAATGGCCTGGTCCCCGGGGCCAGGTCCTGGGGCCCCAGACATCCTCCCTTAGTGGGGAGCTTCTACAACCCAGCCACAGGGCAGAGGGCAGGAGACATGTGCAGGTGCACGGGTGGAGGGTACTGCCTCCGTGGTCCCCTCTAAGTCTGGGGGCCACCTTGGGCTATTCCCTGGGGAGGGGAAGGTGGAGCAGACTCACCTGCAGGCTGGAAATCTCTGGGCATGGAGAGTTCTGAGACCAAGCTCACTGAGCAGCTGGACGTCACCAAGGCTGCCCTTGGGGCTGGGGAGACAAAGAGGACAAGATGGCAATAAAGAGGCAACGGTGAGGTGATGGTCCTTGATATGTGCAAGACACTTTACAGTTCACAAGCTGCTTTTACACTCGTTGATGGTTTCACACACTTGCTGACAGCTACTCTGAGATACTGGCGACGGTGTCTCATCTCTGAGAGGGGACTTCAAGACCACAGGCAAGTTACTAGCAGAGCTGGAACCAAAGGCCCAGGAATTGCCAGGGCCCCAGGTCCTCACGCCTTCCACTTGGTCCGCTGCAGGGCGGGAAGCAGACCACGGGGGGGTCAGAGCCTGGCTTCACCCCTCATTCTCCAGTGATGTTGGGGATGTGCCAAGCCCTCGTCTCCCCGCCTGCAAAGCTGAGAAGGAACCTCCAGGGGCGTGAGAAGGAGCAGCTCATGGCCACAGTCAGGGCTGGGGAGTGGTGTTTGCAGGGTGCCCTCGCGATGCCAGCGCTAGATCCAGGGCGGCCTCGCTCTCACTGGCCAGCCGCGATCTCTCTCCAGCCGCGCTCTGTGGCTCCGGTTCCATGATCCGGGCTCCGGGTCTTGGCTCACGCCTCGCCACTTCGGAGAAGCCTAGAGCGGCTTGCGGTTGCCGTGGGAACCTCGCCAGGCCCGGGCTCCGCACACGACTCCGGGCGCCCGACGGCGTAGACAGCGGCGCTCCGGGTCTCCGAAAGACACCTGTCGCCAGCGGCGAGGGCGGGCGGCGGCGTGACCCAAGTTATTGTGTCTCTTTTTCCCCTCTTAATTAAGATGTAACTTACAAACAGTAGTACAGCTCGATGAATTTTTGCAGAGGTATAAAACCCGTGTCACTACCGCCTGGATCATGATACAGAACGGTTCCAGCGCCCAGACTTGTTACACCTCGGGGGAAAGAGCAGGAGGGAGAAATGGCCTTATAAGGACGTGCGGTTTCCGTGTTTTTCTCTAGCTTTGCTTTTACAGCCCCTCTCTGGGACTCAGTTTACCCCTTGCAAAACATTTTAGTACTTAGCCAACTGTGGCCCTGTACCTACCGTACGAGGTCACTGCTTATACCTAGCTTACCAAGGTGAAAACTGTGACTCTAAGAGATTGAATAATCTAAACTTGGGGTGCTCCTGTCAGTGGAGGTTCAGACTTCAATTTGCTATGACCTTTCTCGTCTTCCCCTCCCTGGTTTCTTTTAAAGAACAATACAAATACAATGCACCGGGAGAGCAGGCCATATCGTGTCTCTTGTCTTTATGAATTTATTACTTCTTAGGACTCCTCTCTTCCTCCAAATTTTGCCTTTGAGGCAAGCTCCTACTCACCCTTCAAAGCCCTTAGTGCATAACTTGCCCTGATACCTTCCTTAACCACAATCTCTTCCCCACCCGGAGACTACCCTAAGTGAGGGTAATCACTCTCCTCTTGTCCGGTTTGTACAGAGTGCCCAAAGGCTCCAGCAGGTTGCATCCACGTTTGCCCCAAGGCACATGGCACACAGTTGGCCTTCAGTAAACATGCTTGGAACTAAAAGTGGAAGACAGGTTTGAGAACCTCCACTTCCAGCTCTGTAAATGCAGTGGCCCTGGCTCTGCGGCACATCACTCAAAAGATACCGAGCCAGGAAAGAGCTTTGCCAACACCTGGAGTGCAGCCCACTCCTGCCTGGTTAGGAAAGGTTAGGAAATGGGCTCCCCGAGGCTCCTGGCCTGGACCTCTGGACCTCACTTGCCGGGGCCAGGTGACACCTTGGTGGCCTCTGGAGCCACTGCGGAGTCCCAGGAGCCAGGGCCATAGTTCCTTCTTCCTTCCCCTCGCCAAGAGGAGGAGGATCAGAGGTGGGGTGTCCCAAGGATGTGTTTTCACTGTCCACACCCATTTCCTTCCACTCACGGAGAAAGAGATTATGTGGACAGGTTTTTTTTTTCTAATAGATCAACTCCCCCACTCTGACCTTGACCATACAATTTGCTTTTTGTTAATAAAAAGAAAAATGGTCCTTGCCCTTGGAGCTGAATGAAATGACCCTCTTGGGCTCCCCTCCATCACATTCCTACAACAGGGTCACTTTTGGATGTCAGGAAATTGAGGATCAGAGGAGTGAGGGACTTGCTGAGAACCATCTTTAGTGGGGACAGAGAGTGAACGATGGCTCAGATGGCTGGAGGGCTGGCATGGACTATGGGGAAGTGTTTTAAGTGGATAAGGAAGCTGGGCATGGAGGCAGATGCCTGTAATCCCAGCACTCTGAGAAGCTGAGGCAGGAGAATCACAACTTTAAGCCCAGCCTGGGCAATTTAGTGATTTCGTGAGAACCTGTCTCAAAATAAGAAACAAAAAAGGGGCCGGAGACATAGTGCAGTATAAAGACCTGGGGTTCAGTCCTCAACACTGAAAACAAAAAAGCAAGGATTCCCCTTCCCTCCACGGGAAGCTTTGAGAAACACCCCACCTGGGACACAGGATGGCTGGGAAAGAGGCAGGACTAAGTACTAGAACCAAGCGCTAGAGCTTTTGGGATCACCATGTTGGGGTGGGGAAGGAAGTTTGAGCCTCAGTTTTCTCCTGTGTAAAATGAGGTCTGAGTGTCAGTTTTGTGGGAGGAGGGGGCTGGGAAGACGGGATGCAAGGAACACAAATAAGCAGTCGTTCTGTCCTCCACATCCCCACTGAACAGCTAGGAAAGCCGAGGCCCTGAAAGGGCGCCACAGCTTCCGGCCCGTGGTGTAGGCCCGGAGCAAGGCTCACCCAGCCAGGTTCAAGCCCCTGTGACCTCCCAGCCTTGGCCAGGTCCCTGGGGGTCTCCTGGGACAAAAGGGAAGAGGAGGTGGCCAACCTCGCCTGGCCCCCTCCCCAGGCACTTGGGGCTGCCTCCCAGGAAGACAGATGTTTCACCAAATGGCAAATGCACGTGCTCTTCCCTGGCTTGGGGAGGAGGTGGGTGCTGAGCAGGAGATGCCAGCTGGCTGGGCAGAGAGAACGCAGCCACACCTGAGGGATTTAAATAACTACCGCCTCCTCTGGGCTCTGGCTGGAGGGGCATCCAGGGAGAGTTTTGGGGGATCAGGGACCAGAGGCTCTGTCCTGTGCCACAGCCCTGAGACAGCGCTGGCTGGCACCTTGGTCCCTGCAGCTCCCCTCTCTGGCTCCATCACCTGCCCAGCTGCGCCTGTGGAGGGAATGGAGACCACTCGCCTGGCGTGCCTGACCCTGGCCTGGCACCCCTCTTTGACAAACGGGCCCCACCCCCTGCTACCCACCTCTCACGACAGGGAGTTGTCACCTGCCACAGCAGCCCACGGTGTAACGGGATGATTCAACCGCACGAGCCCTGCAGTCAGGCAGCACTGGGATCCGGGCTCCAGGGCTCCTCAGTGGCACCGTGACCTTAAGTAAATCTGTGCCTGTTTCCTTGCGTGTAAATGGGAATTGCAGTGCCTCCCTTTTCATGCTGCTGAGACGGCGCCTCTCACACTTCCGTGTGCACACGAATTCAACTGCCTGGGGAGTGTGGAGACCGCAGAGTCTGAGCCACCCAAGCAGGAGGTCTGGGGAGCCCGACCTGCTCCCAGCAGGCCGCAGCAACTCTGAGTCCTCAGGCCACACTTTGAGCCTCCGAGGGTGCCTGGCAGCGGAGTCATGGCCAGGGCTTGAGGGCCACGGAAGGGAGTGACATGGGAGTGACATGAGAAAGCCCCTCTGGCAGTCTGTGGCAGGAGGAGGGTGTGGGACAAGGCCAACGGGGGGAGGGATGAGGGTCCCGAATTGGGAAGGGGTGGCCGGGGTCCAGGAGAGGACAGTGAGGGCCCTTGGCTCATCTGCTCCACTCTTACACACGCAGAGACTGACCCCAGAGAGGATGGCTGACCCGCTCCGGCCACACAGCACTGAGGTTCTCCTCCCTTCCTGCTGCTCAGCCCTCTGGGGTCTCCCCTGGCCTGTGCACCCTGTTAACATCTCCGCACACTGAGAAGAGGGAGGCATGCATGAAGGCCCTGGATATGCCCAACAAATGTCACCTCTTTCGTGCAGCAACCCTGTTTTACAGATGGAAAAACTGAGGCCCACAGCGAGGAGGCTGGAACGGAGGTCAGCTGGACTCCACCTGTGAAACTGTCATCACTGTTGCCCACCCCCACGAGATCAGGTAGCACCAGCTCAGATATAAGGGAGGGACCCAGTCCCAGCTTTTCCCCCACCCCAGGAAGAGTTCCGAGTCCAGGGCAGGACAATAACAGTGGGTCGCACTGGCATGGAGGACCCCATTTCACCCAGGCACCAGTGTCTTCAGGCGAGTGAAGAGAGACGAGGGCCTGTAATCCCAGCACTGGCGAAGCTGAGGCAGGAGACCAGTGAGTTTGAGGCCAGCCTGGTTACACAGTGAGTCTGAGGTCAGCCTGGGCTACAAGACCCTGTCCCAGAAAAAAATAAATGGGGGGGGGGGACTGGACAGAGAGGGGAACTGGGAGACTGGGAGTAGGTGGCTTGCCCAGGGTCCCCTGGGATGATTCCGGTCTCCCAGGGGGGAAGGCGGGGACCCTTGTGGTGGCCCCACCCGGCGCAGGGCAGGACGGTGGGAGGCGGGATCTCCCGGCGGCGCCGCTTCCTGGCTCCCCACCCCGTGCCCTGCCTGGCCACGTCACCGCCCGGCGGCCGGGAGCGCGCGGAACCGGTAGGCGCGGGCCGAGCCTGGGGCGCTGCGAGGCCGTGGCCGGGGACGTGGCAGCCGCCCCGCGCGCCAGAAAGTTTGCTGGAAATTCGCTGCTGGGCTCACGCAGGACCGGCGGGCTGGGCCATGAACGTGTTCCGAATCCTCGGCGACCTGAGCCACCTCCTGGCCATGATCTTGCTCCTGGGGAAGATCTGGAGGTCCAAGAGCTGCAAGGGTGAGGGCCGCCCCAGGAGGGAGGGGGCCTCTGCCCCAGCCCCCTGCCTGCAGGAGGGGTGCTGTAGAATGGCCGTGTGGGGTGGGATCTTCGGCTCAAAAGGAGGTCAGCCTCCAAAAAAGAAAAAAGAAGCTGGGTTGTAGAGTATCACCAAAGGAGGACCATGGAGATTGGGGCGAAGGGTGGGCTTGTGCCTCCACTTACACCCCCAGCCTGGCCTCCTCGGAGCTGGCCTTATTACCAAGGGGAGTTGGACGAGGAGGGAGCTAAGAAGGAGGTGACGCCCTCTCGATCCCAGGGGTGACTCTCATTGTCCTCTGCTCTTGCAGGGAGAGTGGGGGAAGAGAGGGTGCGCACTCGGGCAGTGGCCCCCAAACTCAGGGTCTTCTCTTCCTTCTCCTCTGCTCCCCCTGCCCCTCCCAGCCTTCTCCCCAGGCTGGGCCCCCTTCTTTCCTCTGCCTGTGATGTGGCATGAGCGGGCCAGCCTGGCCAGGTGGGCATGGCTATGACCTGCCCCCAGGTGGAGGTCGGGGGTAGGGTCGGAGGAGGGGCTCCCTGTCTGCGCAGTGGCCTTGGTGGGGGAGAAGTTCTGAGGCTGGGCAGGGGTCGACAGAGACCCAGTGCAGTCAGGGGCCACCTGAGCCTCTGGCAGCGGTCTTTGTCCTGCTTAGGGGGTCCAGGTGCTGCCTGCCCTTGGCTCTGGGGTGAGCAGAGCTCAGGCTTCCAGAGGGCTGGAGAGGCAGAGAGCAGTCCGAAGGCTTCATGGAGGAGCAGCTCTGTGCTGGTCCTGGAGGGTAGGATGTGCAAGTCCAAGAAGGAGATGTGGACACACAGAGGTCACAGCACTGTGGCAGGGCATGTCCCAGGGAGGGTCTGGAGGTAGAGGAGTCCAGGAAGTTGGGACTGGGGAGCCATGTAAGGCTTGGGAAGAGGAGAGGAAGGTGAGGGGAGGAAGCTGAGTTGAGGCCCTGAAGCAGGGCTGTCTGGAATCCGGAGAGGGATGGAGAGAGGGCAGGGTGGAGATGCTTCCTGCGAGGCTCGAGGCTCTGCAGCAGCAGATACGGGTGTACACATGAGGGGCGCTTCAGAGGCAGTCACTCTGGACCTGGGGAAGTGGGCCAGGGACTCAGATGGTGCTGGGAGAATGGGCTGGAACCCATCTCTGTGCTCCATACTCGGACCTGGAGGGGCACTGTTGCCTGCCCTCTCTCCCTGGCACCGTGCTGGGCACCTGGTACAGAGCCCCTGCCAGGGCACTTGCCTGGCAGAGCAGATCCAGGGTGGAGAACCACCAGCAAGGGACAGTCTGAGCCACCAAGTAAATGATCTGGTTTTTCAGGGGCGTTAAGTGCTGCAGGGAAAGAAAAAGGGCAGCGTGGTGGCCTGGGTGGGCCTGTGTGTGCAGACAGGTCCGACAGGCCCTGTCAGGACCCCGGCCGGAGATGTGGGCTTTATTCTCGCCCATCCCTGACTCACTGTGGGACCCTGGGGCTCTGTTTCCCATCTGTCTCCGTCGGTGGGAATCACCCGTTTTCAAAAGTGGGAAAACTGCTGTGCTCAAGGTTGCCAGGGCCCCCAAAGAGGCAAGGGAAACGTGAGTAAGGCTCAGGGGAGGACGGGTAGGTTGCCTCTGGGACAGGGACATCCTCCATGGGGCACTGGGCCTCTGGCAGGCTCTCAGAGCTTAGTGAGGTGGCCTTACATCTGCCAGCCCAGAGCTGGCCTTAGGTCTGCACCCCACCCTTGCCGTGCTCATACCCAGCCCACTGCTGCCCTCACCCCAAAGCACATGATGCCAGGACCCAGGTACTCTAATGGGACCTTCTTCCTCACGTCAGTGCTGCCTACTGGTGGGAAGTGATCATCCATTTTACAGGTGAGGTATGGACCCAGCGCTGTCCAGAGTGTGATAGGCAATTGTGTCCCTCCTCGGTCGGTAAAAATGTCCCCCCACCCCCAAAATGCCTGGTCATGGAGGGTGAGAGGAGGGACGTAGGGGAGCTGGACCCTGAGGAGGTCATCTCATGTGTCAGCAGCATGCTGCGTTTTTAATGACACCCAGAATCGTGCCCGTGGCTGCAGGGGGCAAGACTGAGTGCAGACCAGGAAGAGTACAGTCTGGGCAGGACCTCAGGGCCGGATAAGGCTTTGGGTCTTTAAAGGGCACTTGGAAGCCACTTAAGTGGTTTAAGCAGTTTTATTTTTAAAATACTTCTCCGCTGGGTGTGGTGGTGCACTGCTGTAATCTGGGCACTCAGGAGGCTGAGGCAGGATTGCCATGAGTTTGAGGCCAAGCCGGGCTACATAGTGAGACCCTGTCTCAAAAAAACAAACAAAAAAGCCCTTGGATTGCTGGATGGAGAATGGAATTGGGGGGCGGGTAGGCAGCAATGAAGGATTTGGGGGGGACCAGGCTCTGAGTCGTTAGGGGAGAGTAGCTGGGCCATCTGAGGGCACTGGAATCCGGGAGAAGAGCTAAGAAATATGGCGGTTGGTGGGGCCTGGTGACTGAGTGGGTGTGAGGAAGAAAGGGGAGGGAGACTCAAGGGTGGCCCTGGGTTTTCTGACTTGAGGACGAGATGGGGGACATTTCTGAGGAAGGAAAGAGGAGAATGTTTAGGGTTTGGGGGAGAGGAGGAGTTTGGGCTGGACTGTGGTGAGTTTGGGTCTTGTGGGGACCCATCCCCCATGGTACACAGTAGACAGGTGGAAACTTGGAGGTCAAAACTTGGAGAGGAGAGCTTGGAGCGGAGGTTCCTAGGAGTGGGGGTGACCAGCTGCAGGGGTGGCTGAGGTGGTGGAGGGAACTGGGCAGCCAAGGATTAGGTGGCATGGAGGATGCAGCCACAGGAGGGAGCAGCCAGCAGTGTGGGGGCCTCAGAGCCAGGAGAGGACACTGAGGGAGCAAGGACAGTTGGCTTTGGGGTGCACAGACATGGGTGTCGTGGATGGCAGCGGTGAAGAGGTGACAGGGACTAGGTCCACAGTGGTGGTGGAGGTATGTCTATGCCTGGCCCTGGAACTGCCTCCATGGCTTGTCACTGGTGGTTGGAGGAACACAAGGAGCATGGAGACAAGAGTAGCAGGGACTCCAGGTTTGGGTCCTGGAGTGGGAAGAGGGCGCGGTGGGAAACTGGTGGGACAGGCGTGGTCTGGATTCGGTGGGAAGCACCAGCCTTGCTCTGGCCTTTGTATCGACAAAGTGAGTGGCAAATGGTCATCAGAGGCAAGGTCTACATTCGTGGGGGCTGGGTGAAGGGACACGAGGGTTCTCTGCGCAGTCTGAAACCGAAAGTTCTTTGATAACAAATGAAAAAAGAGAGGACAAAGGCAGAGTCAACTCAACGCACCTGCATTGCCTATGTGCATGTGTGCACACAGTCATGCGCGCACAGTGATCCGCAAAGCACACAAAGCCTTTTTTCTTTACATCTTTTTTTTTTTTTTTAAAGAGAAGAAAAAAAAAAACAAAACAAATCAAAAGAAGAACAAATTTTCAAACCAACATAATAGGAGGGTAACAATGGTTAATACATTACGTATTACTATCTTTAAGTTAGTTATTCAGGACACCAGACATTAGCATTCAATTGTCCAAACATTATTGGCACAAACCTTACTCTTCAATGAACTAAGTAAAAATGGTAGTGTATCTATCTTAACCATCTTATATATATATATATACAATTGTTTTTTTCCCTTTCCCATCTTTCTTTTCCCTATTCCAGTCTCTTTCCTTTTGACCAGTTTCTTTTTGATTCACCATATCTATTGTACATTTTGGATCTTATTTACTCTTTCAGTTTCTCATACTAGAGAGATAATACGATGCTTACACATGTGCTTCTGGTTTATTTCACTTATGAGTATTTTCTCGAGTTGCATCCATTTACCTATAAAAGTCTCCAGTTTATCCTTCTTTATGGCTGAATAGTACTCCATTGTATAAAAATACCACATCTTTCTTATCCATTCCTCAGTTGATGGGCATTTGGGTTGTTTCCAAGATCTGGCTATTACAAATTGTGCTGCTATAAACATGGGTGCACATATATCGCTGTGGTACGATGTTTTTAATTCTTCTGGGAAGATGCCCAGAAGGGGAATAGCTGGGTCAAATGGGACCTCCAACCCTAGTTTTCTGAGGAATCTCCACACTGACTTCCACAGTGGCTGTACCAGTCGACACTCCCACCAACAGTGAAGAAGGGTTCCTTTTTCCCCACAGCCCCTCCAGCATTTGTTATTAGTTGATTTCTTAATAGTAGCCATTCTTTCTGGGGTGAGATGGTATCTCAGTGTTGTTTTAATTTGCATCTCTCGAATGACTAGTGATGTTGCACATTTTTTTGTATATTTATTTGCCATTAGTATTTCTTCATCTGAGAAATGTGTATTCATCTCAGATGCCCATTTTTGGAGTGGGTCTTTAAATTTGGGAGGTCTGATTTTTTTGAGTTCTTTATATGTTCTCGATAGTAATCCTTTGTCTGAGGAACAGCTGGCAAACATTTTTTCCCACATTGTGGGTTGTCTCTTCTCTCTGTTGGTGGTTTCTCTTGCTGTGCAAAAGCTTTTTAATAAGATGAGATCCCAGTTATTGATTCTTTGGGATAGTTCCCGTGCGGTTGAGTTTTTATTCATAAAGTCTTTGCCTACACCAATGTCTCCAAGGGTTTTACCTATCCTACCTTCCAGCAGATTTAATGTTTCTGTTTTAATATTTAGATCTCTGATCCATTTTGAATTTAGTTTAGTGCATGGTGAAAGATATGGATCTAGTTTTAATCTTCGGCATGTGTAGAGCCAGTTTTTCCAGCACCATTTATTAAAGAGGCTATCTTTCTTCCAGCGAATGTGTTTGGCACCTTTGTCAAAGATAAGGTGGCTTAGTATGTCTGGGGTTGTTTCAGCATCTTCTAATCTGTTCCATTGATCTTCAGGTCTGTTTTTTTGCCAGTACCACACTGTTTTTATCACAGTAGCTTTATAGTATAATTTCAAGTCGGGGATTGTGATGCCCCCTGCCTTGCCTTTGTTGCCCAGAATTGCCTTTGCTATTCTAGGTCTCTTCTGATTCCAAATGAATTTTAGGATTGTTTTCTCTAATTCTGTGAGATATGCTGTTGGAATTTTGATTGGAATTGCATTAAATCTGTATAACAATTTTGGAAGTATGGCCATTTTCACTATATTGGTTCTTCCTATCCAGGAGCAAGGGATATCTTTCCATTTTCTGATATCCTCTTCAATCTCCTTTTTCATAGTACTGTAGTTTTCAGTATAGAGGTCTTTTACATCCTTCGTGAGGTTGATTCCTAGGTATTTCATTTTTTTCGATGTTATTGTGAAAGGTATTGTTTCCCTAATTTCTCTTTCAGTAAGTTTGTTATTTGTGTACAGGAAGGCTATTGACTTTTGAGTATTGACTTTGTATCCAGCTACACTACTGAATTTGCTTATTAAATCTAGCAGTTTTTTAGTGGAGTTTTTGGGATCTTCTGTGTAGAGTATCATGTCATCTGCAAATAATGATAATTTAACTTCTTCCTTTCCAATCATTATTCCTTTTATTTCTTTCTCTTGTCTAATCGCTCTGGCTAAAGTTTCCAGAACTATGTTGAATAAGAGTGGGGACAGTGGACATCCTTGTCTTGTTCCTGATTTTAGAGGGAAGGCTTTCAGTTTTTGGCCATTTAGTATAATATTGGCTGTTGGTTTGTCATAGATAGCTTTTACCAGATTGAGATAAAGACCCTCTATTCCAATTTTCTGTAGGGTTTTTATCATGAAAAGGTGCTGGACTTTGTCAAAAGCTTTTTCTGCATCTATTGAGATGATCATGTGATTTTTGTCTTTGGTTCTGTTAATATGCTGTATTACATTTATTGATTTACGTATGTTGAACCATCCCTGCATCCCAGGGATGAATCCAACTTGGTCATGGTGTATAATCTTCTTGATGATTTGTTGGATTCTGTTTGCCAGTATCTTATTAAGGATTTTTGCATCTATGTTCATTAGGGAGATTGGCCTGTAGTTCTCTTTCTTAGTTGGGTCCTTCTCTGGTTTTGGTATCAGGGTAATGCTTGCTTCCAGGAATGAATTTGGGAGTATTGCTTCCCTTTCAATTTCATTGAAAAGTTTGAGAAGTAGTGGTGTTAGGTCTTCTCTAAATTTCTTGTAGAATTCGGCAGTGAATCCATCAGGGCCTGGACTTTTCTTTGTTGGGAGGTTTTTAATTACATCTTCAATTTCATTGGTTGATATTGGTTTATTTAGGATTTTTAAATCTTCTTGATTTAGCTTTGGTAATTCATACGAACCTAGGAATCTGTCCATTTCTTCTGCATTTTCCATCTTAGTAGAATATAAATTTTCAAAATAGGTATAGATGATCTTCTGGATTTCTGCAGGGTCCGTCGTGATATCACCCTTTTCATTTTCAATTGCATGGATTTGAGTCTTTTCTTTTCTTTTTTTAATAAGGTTGGATAAGGGTTTGTCAATCTTATTTATTCTTTCAAAGAACCAACTTTTTGCTTCATTGATTCTTTGTATTGTTTTTTTATTCTCCAATACGTTAATTTCTGCTCTGATCTTTATAATTTCCTCCCTTGTACGGGCTTTTGGCTTAACCTGCTCTTCTTTTTCTAGAAGCTCGAGGTTCACCCTTAAGTTTGTTTATTTGCGCTTGCTCTATTTTCCTGATATAAGTATTTAATGCTATAAATTTCCCTCTTAGGACTGCTTTCATTGTATCCCATAAGTTCCGGTATGTTGTACTGTCATTATCATTCAGTTGTAGAAAGTGACTAATTTCTTCTTTAATTTCATCTGTGACCCATTGGTTGTTCAGGAGGATGCTGTTTAATTTCCATGTGTTTAGGGAGTTTTTGTGGGATCTTTTGCCATTGATTTCCAATTTCATTGCACTATGGTCTGATAATATGCATGGGATAATTTCAATTCCTTTGCATTTACTTAAACAGGTTTTATGAGCTAGTATGTGGTCTATTTTGGAGAACGTCCCATGTGCAGCTGAGAAAAATGTGTATTCTGATGTTGTGGGATGGAACACTCTGTAGACATCTACTAAGTCCATTTGTTCAAAAGTTTGGTTCAGTTCTACTATTTCATTATTGATTTTCTGTCCAGTTGATCTATCTTTTTGTGACAGTGGAGTATTGAGATCTCCCAATATAATTGTATTAGTGCTTATTTGATTTTTCATGTCCTTTAGTACTTGTTTTATATAGCTGGGTGCATTGGTATTTGACGCATATATATTTATGATCGTTATCTCTTCCTCTTGGATTGTTCCCTTTACAAGGATGTAATGACCGTCTTTATCTCTCTGAATCCTTCTTGGCTTGAAGTTCACTTTGTCTGCAAAAAGAATAGCTACCCCTGCTTTTTTCTGGGTTCCTGTGGCATGGAGTATTGTTTTCCATCCTTTGACTTTCAGTCTATGAATTTCTTTCTGAATTAAATGTGTTTCTTGTATACAGCATATTGTTGGATCTTGCTTCTTGATCCATTTCGCCAGTCTGTGCCTTTTGATTGGTGAATTGAGACCGTTAACATTGATGGTTAAAACTGATATGTATTGACTTGTCATGATATTTTCCTGTTGTTGGTTCCCACTCTTTGTTTTTCTGCTTTCCGGCTATTTAATTATTTGCCCTGCCTGGTGGATTCCTTCTGTTGGGGTTCCTATCTCTTTCTAGAATGTCCTTCAGAACGTTTTGGAGTGCTGGTTTGGTGGTCATAAATTTTCTCAGATGTTCTTTGTCATGAAAGTATTTTATTTCTCCATCAATTTTGAAAGATAGTTTTGCAGGGTACATCAATCTGGGCTGAAAATTATTTTCCTTTAGAGCTTGCAATACATCATTCCAAGCTCTTCTTGAATTGAGGGTTTGTGCTGAAAAGTCAGCTGTGATTCTGATGGGTTTTCCTTCATAAGTGATTTGTCTCTTCTCCCTAACAGCTTTTAAGATTCTGCCCTTCTGTTGAATTTCTGGGATCTTGATTATAATATGTCTGGCTGAAGTTTTTTTTTGATCATGTCTAGTTGGTGTTCTAAAAGCTTCACTTATAGGGGTGTCAAATTCCTTTTCTCTTCCAGGAAAGTTCTCCCTGATTATGTCTTTGAACAAGGTTTTAATGTCGTTGATGCTATCTCCTGCTTTTTCATTTATTCCAATTATTCTTAAGTTGTTTATCTTTGAGTCATCTAGCAGCTGCTGAATTGATTTTTCATGGTCCCTTGCTATTTTTAAGAATTTTTCCATTTCATGATCACTAATTGCAAGCCTGTCTTCTATATCTGAGATCCTGTCCTCGCATTGGCTTATTCTGCTACAAATACTTTCAATGGAATTTTTTATCTCTTGGGTATCTGCTTGAATCTGCCTTATGGATTCCATTTCTTTCCTATGCTGAGCATTCATGGTTTCTATAGTTTTCTTAAGTTCATCTATTTTTTTGTCTGTATCAGCTATAGTGTCCTTAAGCATGGTCTTCATTGTAGACATTATCTCTGCAGTTATCTGTGAGATTATTTCTGTTTTAATTTTTTCCAGAACCTCATTCAGTTGCTTTGTTGTTACCACTTCAGATAGGCCAGGTGGGTGGCTTTCGGATTGTCCCACCTCGTTGCTCCCTAGGTTTGCCTTTGGTGAATTGGATGTGTGGGGTTGCATCTTGTTTAAGTGTCGTCTCATTTTTTCTTTCTTTAATTCCTGGGGTGATGTTTGCAAATTACCTATAGTAGGTTACTTTATTGCTAGTGTTTAAGATCTTTAGAAGATGACTACTTCTCTGCAGTATCTTCCAAGTGGAGCTTGCTTTTAGGTTTTGAGCTTTCTGCCAGATCCTACCTCTTCAATTCGTTGGGTATGTGAAGTTGCTACCTGTTTGGCCCAGTCCTTGATTCTTTGGTAGTGTGCCACTGTATTTTCTGTGTCCCTTAGTCAATCTCAATCATAAAATATCAGGAAGGAAAGATGTTTAGAACAATTATTTCACATTTGGCTATAATGTTAACTAAAGCATCAAACAGAGCCTAGAAAATGACAGACTGAGCTAACCAGTTATTTACCACTTTTAGCTGTATAGAGTTGCGGTTATACAACAAAATCTAAAACACACCAGAAAAATTATATGCAGTATACAAGTCCTGTGTATGTCAATTTTTCCCCTGAGGAGTTTAAATTTAAAATGAGTTAAGGAGGAAATAGAGTATTGGGAGAAGAGGAAGGAATTAGATGTAAGGTTAGAGGACCAAGAGGGATCCCACTAAAATTGGGACACTAGTGCAGAGGACAGGTGGTAGAAAGAGAAGGAAGGGATAAAAGGAAGAACAGATCACAACCACAATCAGAAAGAAGTTAGAGGTGCTGTTTACACTCATATAAAAAACCAGAGAGAATAATGAAGGAAAGAGCAAATACACATACAGAAACAAAAACGAAGATAAAAACAATATAACAGACAGATCAAAAATAAAACCCCACCAAAAAACCAAACAAAACAAAACAAAAACAAAAAAACCCTTCGCCAGAACAAAAAACAAATCAGTGAGAAAAAAAAAATAATAAAAAATAAAAATAAAAAAATAAAAAGAATCAGTTCCAGGTGTTGACTCTGTTGTAGGCAGTTACCCTGTGGTGACAGAGTCCTGTTCTGTGCAGGTCCGTCCCAGTAAGCCAGGAGCGCCCTCTGGCGGGCGGTGAGCAGAGGCGCGTACTTTCAGGCAGAGACCAGTCTAGCTCGCCTCTGCTCTCAGCGCCCTTTCACGATCCCTGGGCCTGAGAGGCTCAGCGCGCTGTCCGGAGCGCGGGTTCCCTGCACTGGTTCCCGCCGCTCTGGTTTTTTGCCACGCCCCCCACAATGGCGCCGGGCCAGTCGCTCTCTGGCGCGGGACAGGTGTGGCTGAGAGTCCAGTCTCGTTCGCCTGCTGACCTCAACACACTTTCGTGGGCCTGAGAGGCCCCATGCTGTCCTGTCCGGAGCACAAGTTCCCAGAGCAGTTTCCGAGCCGCTCTGAGTTTCGCCACACCCCCCACAATGGCGCCCGGCCGGTCGCTCTCTGGCGCGGGGCAGCTGTGGCTGAGAGACACTCACCGCCGGTCCGCGCCGTTCTCCGCCGCTCCCCTGCCCCGCCGCTGTCTCAGGATCCTCCGTGGGGGCTCCCTGGGCACCAGCTGCCACCGTGTGTCCGTAGAATTGAGCCTCCGCCGGCGCTCCAACTCCCGGGATATTAGAAGGTGCGCGCGCGCGGTCTGCTCCTTCTTTCCGTCTTCTTTGTTGGAAGTCACCCGTCACTGGTGCCGGGGGTCCCAGATTGCGCTTCAGAACTTCTCTGGGTTTCGGGGAGGCATTTCCCCCCCTCCTGCGCTTTCCGGGTCGCTATATTCCCGTGTTCCAATGGTAACTTTTAGAGAGAGTTTCACTGCCTGCTTCTTACTCATCCGCCATCTTGAGGTCCTCCTACATCTTTTTATACTTTTTGTTTTTCGGGTGCTGGGGATGAAACCCAGGGCCTTGTGCATGCGAGGCAAGCCACTCTACTGAGTTATACCCTCAGACTTGATTTTTGTTTTATAAAGAGTAAAATTAGGCATAACTTTTATAACTAGGAAAGGGGCTTTTTAAATCTTTGCATTTTAGAAAATTAAATGGATGTGCCTCTGGCCAGTGCCTTCCTCTGCTGGCTTCGGTCTCACTGGTGAATCCGCACTGTGGAATCAGTGTTCATTCTCCTGGGAAGGACAGAGTTCTGGGGACCGGAGCCCTGTGGGTGGAGCGCAGAGAAGCCTCGACACCGCTGCCCAGCCCAGCTCACACCATCCCAGACATCCTCCCCGGAGTAAGAACCAAGGCCGGCACATGCAGGGGCACTGAGAAGTCGGTGCTTGTGTCCTTATTTGGGAGACAGACTCTGGCTGAATGAGAGGAGCTGGGCTTCAGGGAGCTGAAGGGAAGGCTGAATTGCTTGAGCCCAGGACAAGACAGGGTGACTCCAGGACATCCTGGCTCCAGGTTCTGTGGTCCCTGGGTGCGGGTGGCCTGGGGCTCTCATTATCTGCTGTCCCCTCTGGCACAGGCATCTCTGGGAAGAGCCAGATCCTTTTCGCCCTTGTCTTCACCACCAGATACCTGGACCTCTTCACCAACTTCATTTCCATCTACAACACAGTAATGAAGGTGAGGCTTCAGGAGGCGGGGTGCGTGTGTGTGGGATGGCCCACTGAGCCACCATGAGGGCGGCTATCTGTGATTTTGATGCATCTTGTTTGGGAAGCACTGGTCTGGAAGATTAGAGGCATAGCTAAATGGAACCACTACCCACCACAGGACAGCTACTGCAGAGCTTTTCTGAAGGAACTGTAATTCATGGGACATTAGCCCTTGTGAAGAATGCTTACAAGCTACTCATGCACATCCGGGGAGTTGGGTTCTTAGGAACCCTATACTGCCCCTGCAGAATCCTAAAAAAGACTGATCTTGTTTTTTTCATCTTTTGATTTTTTTTGTTTGTTTCATTATTTTTGGTGTTTTGAAAAGTCAGGGTCTCACTGTAGTACAGGATAGCCTTGAATTTGTGATCCTCCTGCCTCACCTTGAGTACAGGATTACAGGCATGCACCACTGCACCCAGCTGGTCCTGTTTTTTGTCCAATGTTCTGCAGATAGAGGGGACAACTAGGGTACCACTGACTCTGTGCTAGCACTGCCAGTCCGTTAGAAGCACGGAGTTACTTCACAAGTGTCATTAAGTTGGGATTCTAGTCCATGGGCCCAAGAGGTGTTACAAACACTTCACTTTGGCGTGATGGCAGGACACTGGCCTGTGGGTTTGGTAGACTTCAAAGCCTGGCAAATGCTGTCACAGATTCCCATGTATCTCTCCTTTCTTAGGTGGTTTTTCTCCTCTGTGCCTATGTCACAGTGTACATGATCTATGGGAAATTTCGTAAAACATTTGACATTGAGAATGACACATTCCGCCTGGAGTTTCTTCTGGTCCCAGTCATCGGCCTTTCCTTCCTGGAGAATTACAGTTTCACGCCGCTGGAGGTGAGGGGGGGACTGAGTGCTGATGCCAAGGGCAGGTGGGTCTCCCAGCATCCTTCCCTCCGGCCCACAGGGGAGTCTGGGCCTGTGTCACACCCGTGACTGTTGCTGCACATCTGTAATAGCCATGGTGTCCACAAGCCACAAACACAGCACTCCTCCTTCTGGCTGAGACCTCAGTCCAGCATATCATGAGATCCCTGGAGCAGTCCAGGCTGAGATCGTTAACTCCGCAGGCCTGAGCTGTAGTCTGCAAAATTGAGGCAAGGAGCATTCCTGGAGATCCTGCTGGTGCTACGTATGGACTGTATTTTGAGAAACTGCCTTCAATTATGCAAGTTTATTCAACAAAACTGCAACCTTAAAACTGTTCCATAGAAAAACCATGCTGTGTTCTGAAACAAGCAGTATGTACTATATACTTGAAATCTTTTAAAAAATCCTATTTGTATTTGCAGAGGTGAGAGAGTATTCTGACAAAATATTAGTTTGGGGTTGGGGGTGTAGCTTAATGGTGTAGCTGTTGCCTAGCATGAGTGAGGCCTGGGTTCCATCTCCAGCACCACAAAAAAGCAAATTAAAACATTAAAGCTCCTGATGGCTGGGGTGTAGCTCAGTGGTCAAGCACTTGCTGGAAGACACAAGACCCTGGGCTGCATGCCCAGCTTCCCCGTCCTGCCAAAACACTTGAGCACCTGAAGTTTTTCTTTTGCTCATCCCTGTTCTCTCCAGCAATCATGTCTAGTATTTGGGTTCCTGTGGACAGGCCCTTCTTGACCTTGCTCAGCCTCCTCTGTGGCTCTGCTCTGCCTCAGATCCTCTGGACCTTCTCCATCTATCTGGAGTCAGTGGCCATCCTGCCCCAGCTCTTCATGATCAGCAAGACAGGAGAGGCCGAGACCATCACCACGCACTACCTGTTCTTCCTGGGGCTGTATCGAGCACTCTACCTGGCCAACTGGATCAGGCGCTACCAGACCGAGAACTTCTACGACCAGATTGCAGTGGTGTCTGGGGTAGTGCAAACCATCTTCTACTGTGACTTCTTCTACTTGTACGTGACCAAAGGTAGGTGCTGGCAGGACAGCAGTTTTCTGGGGAATGGGCTGAGCTGTTCATCTCCGCTATAAATACTTGAGAATAGCTCTGCTCTCTGTGGTACTTGTTAATGAGGATGAGGAAAGATGCCATAAAAACCTCATAAAGGTACTGTGTGCAAATTGTGTACAGGCAAGGGAGCTGGGAGGCAATTATCTGATATACTAGATGGGAAGAAACAAAAACATTCCAAAGCAGCCAGTTTGGTGTGACTGAGGAACAGTCTGGTGGGGTCAAACCTACAAACCTGGAGTTACCCACATCAGCTCACAGGGCCTTGACCACCAGGGTAAGGGATTTACATTTCCTTTTGCCAAGGGTTATGACTGGAAGGCTCATTAAAAAAAAAAAAAAAAAAAAAAACAAACCCACTGGCTGGGTGTGGTGGTACATGCCTGTTAATCCCAGCACTGGAGAGGCCACAAGTTCCAGGCCACCCTGAACTACATAGTGAGATGCTATCTCAAAAAAACCAAAACCAACCAAACCCACAAAAACACCCAAAACAAATGAACAGAAAAAGACCACCGCTTCTGTATATATAAAAAAGTAGCCAAAATAGGGACACTAGCTGACTGTGGGACAGCATCAACTGTCCAGGTAGGTCAACAGAGGCAAAAGGCTATGGGAAGCAAACTGAGGATCTGGTGGATTGTGCTATCCAGCATGAAATAGGAATTGAGGCCAACTGCCAAGTTTACATAGTGAAGGGGTCAGTCTGTCTGGTTAACCGGAGACCCACTTCCCTTGGCTTTAATATACTGACACCGTGAGCGGGATGTTAAATGACACTAAGATCATGCACAGAGCGAGCAGTCCTTTGGTCAGTATGATAAGTTCTAATTCTGTCTCCACTTTCTTCCAGTCCTTAAAGGAAAGAAGTTAAGTCTTCCATTGCCCATTTGAGGGCCTTCAAAGCTCGTCTGCACCTTAAAAAAGGACACTGAAGGACCCATGGGTGAACTTACCCATGACTTGAGATCACGTGATAAAGCCAGAAAAATGCTTGGTATGGATTTCAGCAAAGAACTGGTCATTCCACCGAGAAGGCCTCATCAGTAGGCCCTCCCTTAAATCCTCAGTAGAGGTGATGAAAAGTGGAGGCCAAATGCAGAAGTCTGGGGCCTCAACATCAACTGGAAGGAGAAACCTTTAAGGTGCCTCACCCATGAACAGAACAATAAACCATTGGTCCTTTAAAGCCCTGGTACAAGACTCATGCCACACAATAGGAACAACTGGAAAGACGCCCCCGTATGTAAGAATGCCCCAACTGAAGATCAGCTGGAACATTAGGGGCCAGTTTTTATGCTAGTTTTCACTTTCCAGGCAGACCAAATTGAGGTAGTCAGTATACAATGGTGTTAGCCTGTACGGACATTATTTTACTTCCACACTGCTTTCAAGCCATAAGCAAAACCAATTCACTGGCTTTGGCAAAAGTGACATTATTTGTGCCTCACCTTTCAAACTGGCTTGAGTCTTTACTATGGTTCATGTACCTTTATCCCAGAAGCTGGCTTAGGTGGCACCAGTGCCATTATCACCATTTTACTGATGCACTGAAGACGCCGCCAACCATCTACCTACCAAGTATCCTGCCCTGTTAAATGCTTGCACTAGGACCAATCATCCCTTCCTTTCAGTTTTAGGTGCTAATAAGGTGATTAGTCCATCTAATACCCAACTTTTGTCTTGATGCAAAAGTTTTGAGCAATAAAAAATTCACACCTTATTGTCAACAGTATTTTTATTTATACCTACAAAAGAAAAGATGGTATCAAAAGGACAATTTACAAACTAAGAATAGTAACATAGCTCTTAGCATCCTGTGCTTGAACATCACACATCTACAGATCTTTCAAGTCTTAATGCAACAGGAATGTGTTCAGAGACCAGCAAGGGTATGAGTAGAGAGCACTGATCCCAAGCAAAAGCCACCAACCTTTTAGACGAAAGAAGTCCGCACAATGAATTGCAAGGGAGGGACTGGGGAGAAGCAGCCCACAGCTTAATACTGAAACCCTCTGCCTAAGTACGTTTCAACCAAGAATGCATCAAATGAAGACTTGTCTGTTCCTGTTCTGAAGAGCAGAACCTGAATTATGACATGGAAATGGAAGTTACCTTACGAGTTAACAGGAAAAATTTTGCTAGATTTCAGCTGTGCTCAGACCACAGAAGCACTTGAAATTTGGAATTTGCTGTTGCTTTGTTATTTAATGACAATGTCCCTGAAGGGGAAACAAGCACTCCAGATGCTGCTTGCATACCGAGACCTTGCCCTTAAATGGATGTTTGCAGGAGCTGTATAGAGTAGGACATCTCCTGTGGCAGAATCTCTAGGTTTAAAGAAAAATATATCAGAAATTGGTTGTAGAAAGAAATGTCCCCAACAGACATGTCAGTACCTAAGACGCCTTTTTTTTGGGGGGGGGGGTGGCAGCAATAGTACTTTGGTTTGAAATTTGAAAGCAGAGTTTTGCCACATTTCTTCTATTCCTACCATCCTCCCTTGGCCTCCACCTCTTTAAGATGGGGGAACAAAAGGAAAGGAAAGGAAAGGAAAAAGGAGATGAAAAAAAAAGATGTCAAAGGCTTTATCATGCATTATTTCAGCTTATGCTGAGAACCTACCTGTATGTTGCACACTGAATCATACTGTCAGAACCCCTCAGAAACCATCCCTTCTCTCCCTGAAGGATTTTAAAGGGAAAACAAAAACAAAAGCAAAAAATCTGAAGTATTTCAATATTTAGACCTTACAAACTAGCAAGCACTCTCAGGCTGCAAAGAACACAGTGGGAGCATTCCCCCTTTAATTCCACTGTGTGCAAACAATACCAGTACAAGAATAAAGACTAACAATCCCATCATACTAGATCTCGCAAAGGATTCTGGGACTGATTGCCCTGTCCTGTTTACAGTGAACCAAGAGCAGAAAATCCTTTCCAGGTCCACCTGCTATGAAGTCTCAGCAAGGCAGTATTACTACAGGGATGAATTCACCTACCTTTGTTCAGAGGAAAAGTATAAAAACAAAAGATTTAGGCTCTCATCCTCGAGACCATTTCCTAAGCACTACCTTACCTGTGAAGAGCTGAGCGTAGGATGCAGAGGACAACGTGCATCCAGAGGCTGTTACACAGCACTGCAGAGGACAAAAGGAAGAGACTAGAGGGGTTTAGTCTTTGCTTAAGAAAATCTGGCCAAAGAAGTAGAGAGGCTGGCAGAGAGCTGCTCTTACTCTACCTCCACAAACACTGAGTTTAGAACAAAAATCTGCCCATTTTGACTATACTATAAAGAAGCTTCTTACACTGCTGGCGAATGCAGACTCAACTGTTTAATAAAGTAAATTTCCAATGAGCATTTATGTTCATTTGCTCACAGTAGCTGTCTGGCTAGAAAATCAACTTCACAGATGGTCCCTGGTTATATGGGGAAGAAAAACAGGTAGCTTTTACCCAGATGCTGAGATGCTACAGTTTAACCAGTGTGAGAAACTCTTGCAGTTAATTTAAAAGATACAAGTAGACCCAGCAGTTCAGTTTCTAAACTGACACTTTTCAAGTAACTGGGAGGGAAGAGAGGGAAGGCAGAGTGTAAGGGATACAAAAAAACCAATTAGGAAATTTTAACTGTCAAATGCACTTAAGCCATCATGAGCCAAAACGACAACAGCAAAGCACTGTCTTGAAAACGGAGGAATCAGACCCAACTTGAGAAATGTTAAAAACCATTACGGAAATGTGCAAGGAAACCCCTCTTGGTTTTCTAACCCAGGGATGAGAGCATTTACAGCACAGATGCCATTTTTTTCTGCAGAACAATTCAGCCCCCCCCCTTCCCTCCCCACCAACTCAGGACAAGGAAAAACTGGCTCCCACAAAAGGGCCTAATATCTTACTTTTTCTTTTAAAATGAAAAATAGCTCTAATATCCTCAACATGCAAAGTTGGGGGAAGAAATTAATCTCTTCCAGTCGGTTATATACTTTTTACAAAATCTGTTATTACAGACTGGACCTTTTTGGCAGGCAGAAGAAACCTGGCAGTGAATTCTAACTAATCTGCATGAAAGGGCAAATCAGAATGGTTGGGAGAAAAAATAAAAATAAAAAAATAAAGAAAAGGGAAGAAGGAAAATAAAAGGAAAGTCGGTGTTCCTTTAAATGTAATTAAGTCTGCACAAGTCGCCCCACCTCAAGCAGCCTCATTTTCGAGAAGGCGGAGGGGGAGGAGGAGGAGGAGGGTACTGGTAGGCCGTCTGCCCCATGTAACCTATCATATTGGTAGCTCCTGGAGGCTGTGCAAACTGTTGTGACATCAGTGGCTGTGGCTGCTGCCCAGACCGGCCTATCCCACTAAACTGCTGGCTAGAGCTCTGTGAACTTCTCCCAGTTGAGGTGGTGCTACTAGCTCCATAAGTGCCAGCACCATACTCCTGGGCTGTATAGCCACTGGTACCATAAGCAGCTGCCCCATAGGTGCCTTGAGCGTAGGTGTATTGGCCTGCTTGTGCTCCAAAGGCAGAATTTGGACTTCCATAGCCACTGCCATTAGCATAACCGGCTCTATCGGTCTCACTACGATCCCGATAGCTTGTAGAGTCTCTCCGGCCTCCATCCTTGACTCCTCGAAGCCGCCGATCACACTCATCCTGATACATCAGATTGGGATTGTTGGCTGAAGAAGTGGTCCGGTATCGAGAGCGACCTCCTGATGAGAAGACATAAGGTATTTTTAAATGTCAGGTACACAAGCCAAACATACCCAAATATTAAAAACTCAAAAGGGGACAGACATATTTCACACAGTTTCCTTATTTCAGCTAGTCTAGAGCTACTCTAAGTCAGTACTTGATCTCACTTTTTGCCCTTTTAACCCTTTCTTCTTTTGTGATACTAGGGATCAACCCAGGGCTTTGTGTGTGCTATGAAGTGCTCTACCACTGAACAGTATCCCTAGGCCTTTTTATTTCTCAACATAGGGTCAACAGAGTTAAAGGCTGGCCTCAAACTTGCTGTCCTCCTGCCCCAGCCTCTTGAGATTCTGGATTGTATCACATCTAGCTAGGCCTTTCGTGAGAAATTCAATTCACCGTACTAAACCAGGAATTAGGAAGACCAGATCCCAGTATATTTTCCAACTGTGTAGAATCAACTGTAATGCCTCAGTTTCTACTAAAATGGTATACAATTAAAAGACCTGTTCATATGGAAAACTGAAAACGTTAACATACTAAGTATTTTGAAGGTATAAAGCAACTACAGGCTAGCTTAATTTTGAGCATGCAGCACGTACTTCAAAATTGAAAGATCATTTTTAGATTATAATCTACAGAAACTGTGGTACAAACGTAGGACACTTTCTTTCACAAGTCACGAGAACTACAAAGTACTTGCCTTTGTTATTAAGGAACACACTTAAAGCCTTCATGAGATTAAAAAGCAAGGCACAACAAACACACAAAAAGAAGATACCTTGGCAGTACCTGGAAAACTCCAGGACTTACCCTTACCCCCTCCTCCGCCGCCTCCTCTGTGGTCCACCAGCTGCATCAGTTTTGGATTGATAGCCTGATTGGCCTCTTCAAGCACTTTGATCAGCTCCCTGGCCTGCTTCAGGTTCCCTGGGGTGAAGAAGGTATAAGCAGTGCCCTTGTTGGTGCTTCGGGCTGTTCGGCCAATACGGTGCACGTAATCCTCTGAACTGTTTGGATAATCATAGTTGATGACAAACTTGACATCTTCCACATCTTCGAATTTGATGATGAGTCAGTGTGCAGGTTGATGCGGCAGGGAAAGAGAAGGTAAAGGACATGCCAACAACAGGTGGGAAGCACGAATGCAGATGACAGCAAGAGGAGAGAAGATGAAGTTAGTAACCACTCTGAGAGGGAACAAAAAAGACTCATCCCAACAGAGTAAAAGAGGATTAGTGGTTCTTGAGATATGTATGGGACACTGCATCTTTACTGGCTGTAAAATCCTAAAGGAATCCCATCCAACCATCTTAACTCCTGCCTCTTCTGTATTTAACCAGCATACACACAGGAGTTGTGCCAAGACTGGTCTTCAGATTGGCAAATTCCAGTGCCACCTTTTCAAAACTGGAGTGCAGAAGAAAAGCAGTATCCACTGTTAAATTACAGGGCCAAATCACTTCTACTCTGTTGGGAGAAGCCTGGCAAAATCTACCAGAAACATACAAACTTACCTTTAAACCAGTCACAGAGCAAAATGAAAAAAGGAGTTTCACATACTTTATTACTACATTTTCAAGACAACTTAACACAGCTTTAGGTTAATTTCCTTGCTCTTATATTAAGAAAAACCTGATCAAAGCACACACCTATTCTTCTCTGCAGAAACATCCACATTACCTCTCCCTTTTCAATTACCAAAAGAGCACATTACACTAAAATTTCTCTATACTACCAAGCCCAGCTTCTAGCAAATGAATTTTGCTCAACTCAAGGTTATTTCAGACTTAGTACTTGTTTCAATGATCAAGATAGATAGTCTCTGTGACCTGGGAAATTAATAGCCAAAGAACGTGGGAAAAACCATGAAACCTTGAGACACAAGTCTGATATTCTGTCCACTGCTGGGAATTAGGCTGAATAACCTCCTAATACTTAAATCATGTAAATGTTAGTGTAATGCTTTCATCTAAATGTACTTTTTACCTACTTAAAACAAACAAATTTAATAAACAGAATCCTAATGTTTTGTGGAAAAAATCTGCATTTTACAAAGAATATTCAGAAAATATCCTAGATAAAACACAGATTTTTGTGATATAAATAATTAAAAAACATTCTCTGTTTGTTACCAGACCGATGCACACTCCCTCCTCCTTTGGGAAACCGCTGCAGCCGATCCCGTCTCTTTGCCTTTTATTTTTGGCGGCCTCCTTTCGAAAACTCCGCCTTCTGACACGGGACCACTGGAGCGCGGGGAGCATGCATCAAGGGTCCGTGGCAGTGAGAAGTCCCCACACACGCTCGCTCTGTGAACTGGCTTAGATGCTTCTCTGTAGCCCCATTTGGTTGCCAAGCGCCGGAGAACCTGGGTTCGGGTAAAAATTTCAGGTCCTCCAACGCCTCCCCCAAGGTAATTGGGGTGATTGTAGAAAAAAATGATTAATAAAAAAATGTAATAAGTTACATCCAAAGGGTCAGACTGCATCTATTGCCCAGACTGGAATAATTTCAGGGGGAAAGGGGAGATGATTAAAAAAAAAAAAATATTCAGCTGTTGTAGGGCTTGTGAAGAAAGGGCATTATGTCTGTTTCTTATTACAATAAAGGCTCCTCGGTCGTTACTGACCCCTAAAGTCCTGAATCACACCAGAAAGACGAGAAGGCACTTATCACAGGGGGCAGCGTGAGTCTCAGGCTAGGGTCGTTGATGCTACAAAGAAAAAAAAAAACGTACAGGGCATGGATGTAAGGGTGGGGCAGGGGGAATATGGGGAATTATATTCCATGACTGCATCTTCTGAGCTAGGATAACGCTCCCAAGTCACTCACATGGAGCATGACTGTGGGACGCACAGCAAGGTGAACTACTGCACTGGATGCACAGTAATTCCTAGCAGAAAGCACTGGGGCTGCAGCCAACAGTTCAGATACTAATGTTTGGGGGCACTTCTGGCAGGGCTCAAAGGGATGGACATGGTGCAAGTTCTTCATACTAGAAAGGTGTCCTGTGCGTGCACATGGCTGGCCAAGGGCACGTGAGGGCAAAAGCAGACTTTGGTTTTCTCCAGGCAAGCCTGCCCTGCTGTTATTTATGCACTGCCACAATATTATCTTGTTGCCTTTATAGAAGATGCTGTAGCAGGGTAAGAAACAGAAAAGTGAACGTTCTGGCCAGCAATAAGAACCTGTGGTCTGGAGAGCCCTACAACATGGCCTGAATGTCCAATCGCTAATTGGGAGGGTCTCAGACTAGCCAAACAGGCTCGTCTAGAGCTGCTTCGGGCCAATGTAGATTTGCCTTGGCCATGTATTGGGTGATCTGTAGCTGATAGCAAAGCTTCTGTTAAAAAACAAAACAAATTAAATTCAATACTTTCAGTTTAACAGTGTGTAGCTTAAACAAAAAAGGAGAAATTAAAAATATCCCAGTGGAAAGGGCATCGTGGTTGCCTGAAGGTGACTATTATAAAATTAGGGGACGCAAAGAACTTACCTGAAGGGAACATTTAAGAGACCATCGCTTGACAGAAGTGAAAAAAGGCCTGGTGACTCAGCTGAAAATTGCACCCCTGTCTATGAGGTAGAAGCCTTCACTTTCCAGGATCTTGTAGGACCTTGGTCAGAATTCTGCCATTTTGGTGGGTTTTCTCCCTCCTTTGATTTTTGCAAGGCAGCAAATAAAGGGGCCCAAAGTAAACACTGATGTTGAGTAACAAGAAACAGACTCAGGTACCTTCCCTCTCCCCTCACTTGGATGAGAGGGGGCAGGATGAAGAGTCTAAGTTCTTCTAATGGTAGCCAATTGATTTGGTTTAGAAATATAGGGGAACATAGAGCAAATGTTTTTAATTGTCTAGGCAAGATGCACAAAGAAGCTACCAGCACATAGCAAGCCTGTTTAAAAACCACCATCACTGAAAGCTTTTGTGTGAACTGCTTTCAGGCCTCCGCCTTCTCTCCCAACAGGCCCAAGTTCTAACGGCACAGCTCCAGACATGACCTCAGAGGGCAGAGACAACTCTCCGTCATGGCTGCAGGTCACCACCTCTGAAGGAGGGAATGATAAGTCCAATGGATAAAAAGGCTCCACCACTTTTTAGTCCAGTGTAAATGCCTGCTTTCTTTAAATGGTATATGGGAATATGGTGCTTCTCACCTTACTGGACAGGAAATTACTGTCAACAGTTTGAAGATTTCCTAGTGATACAAATCGTCTCTTTTTAAATATAAAAGTTCTGAGTCAGACCTGTTTAGCTCAGAATGACGGGCTAAAGTACCACGGTATTTGTCATAATGGGTCAAAACCTCCAGAACACGTTCTGATTAAGCTCTCTGAAACAAGTATGGGTGGGAGGAAGGGGTAACTGAGAGCCCATCATTAATTTACTTCAGCAAGTAACAATGGGCAATGCATATTTAATTGAATGAAATATTATAGGCTTATTAAATTTCATTTAATAAGCATCCACGGAACCGGGCCTCTATATACATTCATGGACAACAGACAAAATGATATAGAGAAAAGAATAACCAGAAGAAACTAGCTCATGACTGCTAGGTTCAATCAGGCTCCTTCTAACCAGCCAGCAAATAAGACTTAACCAGGAAGAAGTAAAAAACTGAATGTTCAACTGAGTGTCTCTTCTCCCTCTAACTGAAAGAGTCATGCCTAGGCCTTGCTGCAGACCAAAGCCTGTTTGTCAGGAGCAGGAAGAGACTTTGAAAATAAAGGGGGAGAAAAAACAAAACAAAACAAAACAAAACAAAAAAACCAAAAAAACAAAACAAAAAAAAAACCACACAAAAAAAACCAAGGACGAAAAAAATTGTGGGAAGGGGACAAAAAAACAGAAACAAAAAATACTGTATCCTTCTATTTTTACTAAAGAGATGTATATACAACTCTAAATTTCAAATGACAAATCTTTAAACCAAAAGATACATAAACCATCGACAGAGACACCTGTCTATACAAACCTAGCCCACGGGAGGCTACATCTGTGGCAATGAGGATGGGAGCCTTTCCAGAACGGAATTCTGGGGGGAGGAAAAAAAACAAAGAGCCAAATTATATATACAATCAAGGCAAGGCAAGTGACAGCATTAAAAGATGTGGAAGCGAAGGAGGAAAAAAATCCCCCCCCCAAAGGCTTGTATGTTATTTGTAAATATGGCCTCTTCCACTTCACTCAACAGGCCTTCTCATAACAGAGTACTCGTGAAAAACAACAGTACCGAAAGGAAATAGGCTAAAATATGATTAACATTTTTCTTTAAAACATTTAACTGCCAAACTTCCCAAATAATTACTCTTTGAACAAAAGGCAAGAACTTACTAAAAATAAAAGGAGGATGATTTTAAGTTGTCTGAAAGTATTAAGAGCCAGCATTATGATCTTTAAAAGACCCTGGAGACTTGTCAAAAGTACTTGCAGTATTCAACTAACTAAAGCAGGCCAAATCCAGCATAACACTTGGCCCTCAGGCCAAATCCAACATGACACCAATTTTTGCAAATAAAGCTTTGCTTGAACTCAAGTCAGGCCATGACCTTACATGTTCAACAGCAGCAGCAACAGAAACTACTATTAAGTCTGCAAAGCCAAAATATTTACTATCTGGCTCTTCTATAGATTTTCAGGCAAAAATCCACTGAAAATGCTTAGTTCTGAACTTACCATTAAGTACCCAATCTCTTTCTGGTTGACTCTTATCTCCATGGATACACATAGCTGGCCAACTATAAGAAGAAAATGACAAACGTTCTAGAAATTTTTTAAATTTAGGGGCCGGTGAGATGGCTCAGTGGCGTAAGCGCCTGCCTTGCAAGCGCGAGGGCCCGAGTTCGACTCCCGGATCCCACATACGGAAAAGGGGCCGGTGATATCGCTCAGTGGCACGGGCGCCTGTTGGCGCGCGAGGTCCTGAGGTCGACCCCCCGGTACCCACAAAAATAAAAATAAAAAAAAATAAAAAAAAAAAAGAAATTTTTTAAATTTAAAGAGAAAAATCAAGTTTTTTAAAGATTACATTGTTTTGGTAAGGTTAGGGAACATGAACAGACAACTGCATTCACTTAAAGACAGGCGTGGGCGGCCCATGTCTGTAACTCCAGCACTCTGGGAAGCTGAGGCCAGGGAATGACAAGTTTGGGTCAAGCCTGGACAACTTAGCAAGGGCCTGTCTCAAAAGCGCAAAATGAAAGAAGGGCTGGAATACAGCTCAGCATGAAGCCTGAGTTTAATTCACAGTATGGGGGGAGGAGGGTTTACGTGTTAGGTGGTATTAGAACACTATCTAAGCCATTATTAAAATTCTATAGAGTGCACAATACCAATTTAGGAATCACCAATAACTATAAAACCCGAGGCTAATTATTCTGGCGCTATACTCACCCATCTCTGCGCATCCTTCGAGTGAGGTCATCACAGCGTCTCTTTGTCTCTACAAATATTATGGTCTTATTTTCCTTTTCAGCCATTATTTCCTCCATCAGTTGGATCAATCTGAGTAAGACCAACAATACAGTCATCATATAGAAAAATCTCCACATATATTAAGTAGATCACTTCAATACTAACTCCTACAGCTACACCACTTATAACCAGGATTCAAATCCAAAACACTCCTATCGGTAATGCAAAGAATGTATTATTAGAAAGCCCCAGTGTTTCTGATTTTTTCAGGCCTTAAAAAATACTGGTTTCTCTAACACTTTAATTCTGGAGGATTTTTTTTTTTTTTTTGTGGGTACCGGGGGTCGACCTCAGGACCTCGCCACCAGCAGGTGCCCGTGCAGCTGAGTGATATCACCGGCTCTTTTTTCGTATGTGGGTTCCGGGAGTCGAACTCGGGCCCTCGCGCTTGCCAGGCAGGCACGTATGCCGCTGAGCCATCTCACCAGCCCATTCTGGAGGATTATTAGGAATGATTTATCAGTATTAGAACAGAATGGAATCTTTCATACTTGTGGTCTTTTTCACTTTCCATGCAGACATCTACAATCTGAAGGATGTTGTGGTTGGCACTCAACTCCAGATTGCCCACGTTGATCTGAGTATAATCACGCAAGAAATCCTCTGCAAGCTGTCTTACTTCTTTTGGCCAGGTTGCACTCCACATCAAGGTCTGCCTGTCAGGCTATCAGGAGAGGAAAAGTCTTTTAGGGTAAGGAACTACCTAACAGTCAAAAGGTATAAAGGCATGAAGTACATGCTGTACACACCCTGATTTGGTCAACAATTTTACGGATCTGAGGCTCAAAGCCCATATCAAGCATTCTGTCAGCCTCATCCAGAACAAGGTAAGTACAGCGGCGAAGGTTTGTCTTTCCCGACTCTAGGAAATCTATCAGGCGTCCAGGAGTAGCTATGCATATCTCAACACCTGTAAAACATCAAGATCTAACTCATTAGGAATTCTTTATCTACTATCTAAACCTGAGCACATAAACCAAGAACACCAGCTCTGGTGATCTTACACACACGCTGCAGAGCAGTAGCTTCAAAAAGAATTTAAGGAAAACTCAACCACAACCATTAATCTTACAAAGTCTCCAGCTAAGGTGAATGTCCTCTAACTAGCTAGTATAACCATATCTGAGAATTTCTAAACTTCTGTAATAGTGATTTTTTTCCCATAAGAACCCATTATTTTCCCAATTTCATACACAGAAATTGCTAAAAGATAAACTATTCTTGTTCACTAAAGTATTTTTATCAAATTACCTCTTTCCAAGTCTCGAATCTGGGGGCCTTTAGGAGCACCTCCATAAATGCAAGTACTCTTCAATCTTGAACACTTGCCATAGTCGTCAGCCACCTGCTGTACTTGCTGAGCAAGCTCTCTGGTAGGAGCCAGAACTAGACACTAGAATAGGCAAGAAAACCCACTTGAGAGACCCAGCCCAAGTTAGACCAAACAAAACAACCCCCCAGAAACATCAAAGTACAAAAAGGTAATTAATTCTTCCCTTACTAATACTTTTCAAGGTATGTGATAGGGTGTGGTACTGGGATGCCAAATTTAAGTACAACTACACTGGAGTGTGGGTAAAAAGTAATGAGATTTGCTATTTAGTATGTTGATACTGGTACCCTCATCACTTGACTTTAAGGCATTATGACTCACACATACCATGTAAGTGGATTTGTACTGTATTACCTAGTGCAGTGGTGGCGAACCTACGGCACACATGCCAGTGGCCTGTTTGTTATCACTGAAAGCTCCAAAAGGTGCACTATCACTGACCTAGTGTAACTACACAACTCTCAGAAAATGAGTAAATGTATTTAAAATAGTCCTACAATGAAACCATGGATTATATATCAGCACAAATAAGAAAATGGCAGAGCAAGCTAAGTTTGGGCAGTACACTGCTATAATCCTAGCCCTCTGGGCAACTTAGACTGTCTCAAAATGTGTGGTGGCACATGCCTATAATACCAACACTTGTGAGTCTGAGGACGATAGCTGCATGTTTGAGGCCAGCCTGGGCTACACAGTGAGTTAAACTGCACAGTGAGGCCCTGTTCCCCCCCAACAAAAGTGCCCACAAATGAACACAATATGCACTAAATTAGCGCTTAATCATAAGAATGGCTCAAACCCAAGATAAGCCATCTGCTTGCTGTATGTGACTGGGCAAGTCATTTAATCCCAAGATGGGGTTATACCCCGTGCAGATATGGAGGGTAGATGGACTTTATGAAACTGGGGGCCGGTGAAATAGCTCAGCAGCATAAGCGTCTGCCTGGCAAGTGCGAGGTCCTGAGTTCGACTCCCAGTACCCACATACGAAAAAAGGGCTGGTGATATTGCTCAGCGGCACGGGCGCCTGCTGGCGGGCGAGGTCCTGAGTTCGACCCCCGGTACCCACCAAAAAAAAAAAAAAAAAGAATGAAATTGGATAATTAAGTAAAGCCGTGCCTAAAACACAGTAATCATTCATCTGTACTTATTCTCGAAACTATAAATGGAACAAAATACACTTACGATTGGGCCATCTCCCCTTTCCAAGTACGGCTGGTGGTTAATATGAACAATTGCAGGCAGCAGATACTGGGGAGGAATAAGAACAAAACTTTACACCAAAACCAAGTCATCATCTAATATTTTAACTTAATACCGTAGTAATGCCAAAACAGCAATGTGAAAAGCAGAATCTACTACTGCCATCTCTTGTGCAATGTACATTTGAACGTGAAATACGTCTATATATTTGATAACTAATGTATTACCTACAGTACTGAGTTATACTTCTGTGACAATTAGGATAGCAAAGTTACCACAATGCCAAATATCTCTGCTTGCTGGTACTCACCGCCAATGTCTTCCCAGAGCCTGTCTGGGCAATGCCCACCATATCCCGGCCACTAAGAGCCAACGGAAATCCCTGGCACTGAATCGGAGTTGGTTCTGTAAAGTGCTGATCCATCAACACATCCATTACATATTCTGTGAGAGAATAAACATATTATTTGCCTTAAAAAAAAAAAGGGGGGGGGGACCTACAGACATCCAGCTCATCGCTACTTTTCAAAACCACTATCCTACAGCAGCTAAGGGCACAGCGATACAACAGTCACACTGTTCGCCGAATTCTTCTTATATTCTAGAAAGCAGTTTCATTCTGTTGTCTTGTACAAAGGAGTGGCAAACCACAGATGAGTGAACAAATGAACAACAACAAAAAAAAGAGTCCTTCATCTAGAGTAGATAAGCATAAAAAAATTCTTATTCACCAACATATTTACCACTACCCTTAAGCAATTATTTTAAAACCTGTTATGGCTTGTGTCTAGATGTCCCCGCAAAGCCTCATGCAGTCATAGGTGGGGCTTCTTTCAGAGGTGGCTGGATCTAGTGTGTGTGACACGCTGGTGCAATGCTAGGATCAAGGGCACTAGGATTAAGGGTGTGCTACCTGCCCTAAGTAGCCTGGATAAGATAAAGGACAGAAAGAGCTGTGGTCTCCCTTGCTTTCGCTGTCTTCTGCCTGCAATGAACTGTTTCTCCTCTGCAATGCCCCTCTGCCATGTGCCACCTTCCCTTGGAGCCAGCCATCTATGGACTGAAACCTCTATGAACTGTAAGCCAAATAAATATTTCCTCCTTTAACTTTGGGTGTCAGGCATTTTGTCTCAGCAAGAAAAGTAAGACAAAACTACTACACAAGTTACTACCTTTATAAAAGATTTCCACTTGTTTTCTCAACAAAATCCTAAGGCAGAGTCAAAGTCTTGGTATGTAACCCAGACTGGCCTTAATTAAACTGACAGAAAATCCTCTTGCCTCAGCCTCCCTAGTCCTGGGATTACAGGTGTGCACCATTACACCCAGCTCTAAAACCTTTAAAAAACTTATTACTCCCGTTTACTACGCAACAAAATTTAACAATCAAGATTCTAGGTTGTTTTTTTTTTTTTTTTTTGAGACAGGGCCTCGCCATGTAGTTTAGGCTCCTGCCTCAGTCTCCCCAGTGCTGTGATTACAGGTATAGACCACCATGCCCAGCAAGATTCTGGGTTGAAGAACACTTACGTGGGAAGTTAGCATGATGGAAGGCAAAGACAGGCTTAGGACAAACATCTCCCCCTCGCACTGTAATCTCTTTCTTTCGGCGTAGCTCATCAACCTCATACTAGCAGAAAAAATGAAGACGAATTAGTAAAAGTTATTGTCCATACCCTAAACTTTTATTAGCCAAACAACTAATTATCACCCAACCCACAATGGTAAATATATACTATGCTTTCACATACTGTATACCACTTCAACTTTGTGAGGATTTTCCTAACTGTGTGAGTTAACAATTCAAGTGGCTAGGGGTTCGTTCCATGCAAGGTAACACACACACAAGGAGCACATAACTTCCATTTAAGGTTAGAACTAGGAAGGGCCGGTGAGATGGCTCAGCGGCGTAAGCGCCTGCCTTACAAGTGCGAAGGCCCGAGTTCGACTCCTGGAACCCACATACGAAAAAGGGGCCGGTGATATTGCTCAGCGGCACGGGTGCCTGTTGGCGCGCGAGGTCCTGAGGTCGTCCCCCCGGTACCCACAAAAAAAAAAAAAAAAAAAAAAAAAAAAAGGTTAGAACTAGGAAATGGGAGTGTGGAAAGTGGGGGCCAGTGTGCTTTTACTTTTCTGAATAAGCAACCACTTCATGGGTAGAGTCCAAAACAATCATGAAATTAAAAGTCATTTTACTATTAAAATTTACCTCATAAATGAAGACATGACCTAATATACAGTTAAAACCATGTATGAGAAATATGTTATAAAACAAGGGGGCACCAAGCAATACATTATATGTATATTTAAACTGGTCCTCCTTATGAGTATTAAGTAGTCTTTTTTTTTTTTTTGTGGGTACCGGGGGTTGACTTCAGGACCTCGCACGCCAGCAGGCGCCCGTGCCGCTGAGCGATATCACTGGCCCTTTTTTCGTACGTGGGTTCTGGGAGTCGAACTCAGGCCCTCGCACTTGCCAGGCAGGCGCTTACGCCGCTGAGCTATCTCACCGGCCCCGTATTAAATAGTCTTAAGAATCTAATACTTAAATATAAAACAGCAACAAGTAAATTCTACCCTATACTCGTACTTGTTTCGTTTATCTGTATAAAAGAAGTAACATACACACACACACTTACTGGAGTCAGCCTGGCCACTTCTGGATGTTCCACATAAAAATTTTTTTCAAACTTGGGGAGCTCACTCAAATCCCACTTCTTTTTACGTAAACGCTCCCCAGGATTACCAAATTTCTTTGGAGGAAGGCCACCGCCACCTCTTGCTCCAAATCTAGAAACAGCAAGAATTTTTAGCTCATTAGTATTTTTAAAGCAACATTTATCTTATGTGCCATGAAAACGTGCATAAACCTGGGACTCCTAGGATACTACCAGCTCCCCACTCCCATTTTATGGGTATGGGCTTAGAACAGTAGCCGACGCAGCTAACACTCAACCGCCATCTATTCAACAACTATACTGTTTTTACGTGGTGCTGGAGATACTAAAGAGAATAAAACAGATAAATATCTTGTGTAAGAGAGGAGGCAATTATAGTTTAAAGAGCACTGCTGTGGATGTGAGAAAAATTCAAATAAATTCCCCAAATTTTGAACAGCTTTTCAGATCCCTTCCCCTTTTAGACCATAAAGAACACTTCTGCTCTACTAATGTGCAAAGAGAAAACTACTAGGACCTATAAAGGACTGGAAGTCTATGCTAACAAAGGACCAGAACAGACTTAATTTATAGGAAAGTTAATTTATAGGATAAACCATCAATAAACCATACTTAAGGCTTTTTAAACTCAAGTCCAGATTTTTTATATACCCTTTACAACAAAGCAAGCTAAATGAATGAACATGGCTGCTACCCAAACCTGAAATGTAATAAGTTACAAGTTCTTTTGCTGGAAGAACCCTAACCCTAAGATGGCCTTCATTTCCCTGCATCGCTCTACGTAAAGGGCAGGGCTCTGTTTGATACAGAAACCGTAAGGCTATTTTTTTCATCTCATTTCCTACACTCCTTGTAAAACACAATACTGAATTTAAATTGCTTTTCCAACTCTTAACTCATAACATCTTGTAGAAAGTGTTTACTTTTCCTGTGCTGGGGACTAAACTCAGGGCCTTTGCACAGAGCTCCATCTCCAGCCCTTAATTTTTGAGACAGGGTCTTGTTAAGTTGCCAAAGCTAGGCTCCAACTTGCGATCCTCCTGCCTCAGCCCCAAGTGCTGATGATTACAGGCATGTGCCACAGTGCCCAGCAGCAGTAGTTATCTTAAAGAGCTTCAACTTCAGCTGTAACTCAAACCATTAGAACTCAGCATTAAAGACTAGCTAGTTATTTCTCTAATTACAGATTTACGGCAGGAAATTTTGTTGGCATTGTGGGTATCTACACTCAATAAAGAGAGTAAACACACACCATCTATACGGCTACTGAACCTGTAAGAGAAATTGAAAAACAGGAGCATAGAGCATCGAAGTACATATATCAGCATCTATAACATTTTCTCAGGTTTCCAGTAAACAGTACATAGACCAAAGGCCATCTGGATCGACCATTCCCACTTGTAAATCAGTTAAAAGGACTCTAAATAACTACTCTTCAAGAAATACTGCGTGTTCTTATACTGTCCTAAACATTCAAGTAAAATTACAAGGTTCCTAGAAAATATGCTGCCTTCCCTGTTTATAATACTGATGTCAGAATTTCAGGGAACCTTTTACTCATGTAGTTATCCATACCACCATTAGTATACAGATAACCCAATTCCTGGTACACTTTGCTGTTCATTAATGTGATCAAGTGAGTAGCAGTTAAATTTGGCTATACTATAAATTCCGTTTTTAGGACATGTATATGCTGACCACACCCATTCTGTTTCCAACTAATTCAATTCAGCTTTGTAAATTTAAGAGTGAAACAGCAGCAACTCAAGGCACAAAGGAAGCGAAGGTAGTTAAGGCACAGACCTTATCAAGGAGTGCAATTTTGTCTTGGGCTTTAAAAAATGCTTTCCATTTTTACATGTCATCTGATACTCAATGAGTCAATGTGACATATGGATTGAAATTCACCATTTCTCCTCTTTTCAAATAATAATTATTAATTATATTTACGATGAACTATCACCCACAGTAAAGAAATAGAATACCACTATCAATACTTTTGGAGCCTCCTAGAGCCTCATCCAAGTTTACAACCATTAACAGCTACCTTGAATTGTATTAACCATTCCTCTGGTTTTTATAGTTGTCCTATTTGCCTGTACCCTTAATCTACTTTAAAAACTCAACATGTTTGAGAATCATCTGAGATGATCCAAGTTTTTCACTGCTGTTGTTGTATTTGAATATATAAATACCCCCAATTTATTGGGACATAGAGTTTCAAATAAGCTATCCTCAATAACAATGTTAGGATAAATGGTTTTATAAATGGCTCTTGGGTCACATGTGCAAAGGGAGTCTAGGCTAGGGTGTAAAACAGAATTACTGGGTCACTTTCAAGTTTACTAGATATTTTCTAGGCAGCTGCGTTTAAATTCACTTCTAAACTTTGCTCAACTGTGAGACACTAAATGAACATTCCACTTTTAGCCCTCCTCTCCAAATCTAACAAAAGATCAGAGATTTCCTTCCTAACTAGGAAGTGGAAATACTTATTTTGTAACTGAAGTGATAATCGAAGTGCTTGTAACTAGTAAGTCTAATACTTGTCCATTTAAAACATAAGTGTTCGGGAAGAGTATCATGAACACCAACTACAGGGAAACAATTGCACACATTATCTTCCCTTCAGCTGAAAAAAATGGGCTCACAAAAATTAAGGATGTGCCCCAAGTCACACACATTAAGATGCGGTGGCACATGCCTGTAATCTCAACACTCCACTAGGAAGGCTGAAGCAGGAGGATCGCTGTGAGCGCAAGGCCAGCCTGGATTACAAAGTGAGACCTCTTCTCAAAAAACAAAAGGGGCCGGGGATATAGCTCAGTGGCACGGTGCCTGCCTGGCAAGTGCGAAGTCCTGAGTTCGATTCCCAGTTCCCAAAACAAACCAACCCCAAACGACAACAAAAAACCAAAAGAAAAACTGGTAGCACCCGTAAAAGTTATCTGTTAAGCAAGAAGTCATTTAGCTGACACGAAAAAACCCTAAAATCTCAGTATCTCGAAGAGCTTCAGGTTTAATCCGGTTCACTTTCCATCCCTGATGGTGCAACTGTGGCATTACAACATCAAAACTTTCCAGGCTAGGCTGAAAAGTTAATGCTGGCGAAAAGAATTAAAAAAAAAAAAAAAAAAAAGTTAAAATTACAATACTGCCCATCTCTCCAAACCCTCCATTCCCCAAACATTACAGATAGCAACTGACCCCACTACTTTACATTTCTATGTGCTTCCTTTAAATTACACAAAGCATGAGTGAAAGGGATTAAAAACGTAGATTTCAAAATCAGAAGTGATAGAAAGATTGCCTAGGGTTCGATCCACAGCACCAGAAACAAAAACAAAATGAAAAGCAGCTCTTGACATTGATCGCTGGGGACGTCATGTAAAGGGAGCCATTTCGCGCTGGATTTCCCGAGGTAGCACAAGAGCGTCCCGGAGCGTTTTTTCCGGACGGTCACTGCGGCGCGAGGAGATCAAGTGACCGGCCCGCGGCGGCCAGGCCCGCAGGCCGAGCCCCCTCCTCCTCCCCGAGGCGGGCCCCTCCCGCCGGGCCCCGCGCCGCCCGAAGCCGCCATTGTGCTCGGAGCCCGCTCGGCCCTCGGGAAACAGCCCCCTCCCCCGCCCCACGCACACGCGCGGCCTGCCGCCTCCCCCCTTACCCGCCACGGTCCCGGTCCCGGTCCCGGTCCCCAAAGCCGCCTCCGCGCATGGTCCCAAATGGGTAGAGATCTGGGAGCGGGGCACGGATGGCCGGGCTCGGGAGGGCCTGCGGCTCCGGTCTGGTGACGACCGATGGCGGCGGCGCCTCCGCTGTTGGGGCGGCGGCAGGCGCGGCGCTTTCTCGCTCCGACGCGCTGTCTCCCGTCGCAGACGCCACCGTCGCCGCCTCTCTCGTCGGAGACGGGAGCAAAACACAGAGAATCGGGGTTATTAAAACAGTGGGTAGGTTTGGCTACGCTCAAACCCGGCAGTGCCGCGGTTTAGGCGTCTCCTTCCTTCTCAGCGACTGCACAAAATGGCGGCTGCCGCTGAGACTGCTCCAACTTAACGCTACGTACGGCGGAGACGATACGTAAACAGGGTCTCAGAATCGCCCGAGGGCTCCGCGGGGCGTTACGGATATTCTTGGAAGCGTTTTGCGTCAGTTGCGAAGACCGGTGTATTTTGCGGTTCATATGAGAAAAACAAAATACGGAGCGGACGTAAAGTTCTCGCGCCGCCTGAACTAGAACGTGGGGTGGGGCGGGGGAAGAGCCTCCGTTGCGACGTAACATTCTTTGCGTCGTTAGCCGGCCCACTATTGCGGAGATGCGCAGTATGCGTAGCGCATTCTGTTTAGAGAATAGAAGACTTTGCAGGATTCCGCCGCGGGACGGAACTTGGGGCCTGCGGGTGCTAGTCACTTTGCAGAGACAATAACCGTCCTCCATGTTACAGCTTCAGAGTTTGCAAGGTGCCAGAAGCCAGGAGGGTATTCAGGTCCACCGCTGGCCCTCCTAGGTTCTCTCGGCGGCCCTCTCGCCTCGCCGTCCGGAGCCGCGGAGACTGACCGCGCGCCCGGCGCCATTTCCTTTCGGTTGCTCCTAGCTGCTGTCGCCGGCAGCCATGATGGGTGCCCCGGGCCTTTTTTTTTTTTTTTTTTTTTTTTAAGCGAGTTGCCCAGTTGGCGACATCGCAGCTAGGTTAAAGCACTCTCTGCTGCCCATCGTTCACACTGTTGTGGGTTTTCGGTCCCTGGTGGGGCACAGTTTTGCCAACTCAGAAGCAAAGCTACCTGGAGCCCTTCAGGGCCGGGTTTCAGCCCCTTCGCCGCCATTAAGCGGCGCCCCACGTGGCCCGGGCGACCTTCTCAGCGGCGTCTGGGGACGCCTGGGCCGTGGCTTAAGCGCGTGTTTTTAACCCTGCTGTGTCGCGTTCTCCACCGTTTCCTTTCAGATTGGCTCCCAGTGCTCCCTGTCCGCCCCTCACACTGCGCTTGAGAGTCCTAAGCATGGCGGATAGCCTCAGGGTGACGGAGCTCGCCTGCTCTTCTAGGGTCTTGGTTCTTCCGCAGATGGGGAGGGGTGAGGTCCCTCAGGGTGGGGGTGAGCCGCGTCTCCAGCTCTCTCTGCTGGCCAAATTATCGGAAAAGTAACACAAGGAAAAGAGCTTCGCGATAGGCCCAGCCGTTGTCACTGGACAGGGCCCCAGGAGGTTCCCGAAGCAGAGATGGAGACCTAAACCCGCAGATTACGTTTCGCGGGTTCCCTGACACTCATCGTGGAAAAAGAATTTTCAAGCATAAAACATTTATTTAAAAATTTTTTTAATCATTAAAAATTTTCTTAAAAATTTAAGAAAATTTTAAACAATTTATTAGGCCGAACTGTAACAGTAGGCACTCAGAGTGCAGGCTTTAGAGGTAAGAGCTGTTTCCTGGCGCTGGGAACATTTATGCTTCTTTTGATGGGGTGGAAACCCCAGGAGAAGGTGGCCCACTCCCCAGAAGGGTCCTGGCCCATTTTACAGGTATGAGCCCAGTTTTTTGTTTTAAGATGGATAATTTAAACATTCTTTCAATTCCCTCCTTTATCAGAGGATCAGGTTCCCGCTCTTCTTTAACTTAGCCAATTTATGGGCATACAGTATTCTTGAGAAATTTTGTCAGAAAAATTGTTATGATGGCCCAGCAGTTTTCTGAGTCATGCACATCCTCGTTGACAAAGGCTCCGTGGCTGGTTAAACATAAAATGTAAAGATGCTGTTAAATGATGGGTAAGGGGTGCAACATTTGGGAGTCAGATAAAATGAGTTGTAGTCAGGGTTCACAAGGGAAAGGATTTAACACAGGACACATAATTCACAGGATTATTCTATAATATTCACCCAAAGAGTAAAATGCAAAAGAGTGCAGGAAATTGGTCCACACACTAGAGACCCAAAGAATCCAGCTGAAGCCCTGGATCCCATGGCAATGTCCTGCATGAGTCCAGCTGAAGACCCAGAACCCATAGCAACATCCTGCCTGAGTTCAACTGGAGGCCTAGAGCCCATGACAATGTCTCATGCAAGTCTGTACCAAGGATCTGCACTGGGAAGGCCCAAAGGTCAGTGGTAGAAGCTAGAAAATCTGCACCAGCGGGTTGAAGGATCTGTGCCAGCAGGCTGAGGGATCTGCACTGGAGCCAGGAAGTGACGCCCAAAGTAAGGACCAGAGCTTTCCTGAAAGAACCGCAGCCATCCTCAGTGACAGCAAGGACCCAAGCTCCTCCAATGATGGTAACAGGTGAGTTCACACCAGGAAAACCAGCTCAACGAGCTTCTCCAAGAGAATCAACAGCGCACCGTCTTCCCCTCCAGTTTCCTTTTTATGCTGTGGGCAACAGTCCTCAGGTGGGCCAGCCACACCCAGCACCCGCTGATTCAGTTTAGCTGGGTGTTACGAGCTGACCATTAGTTAATCCACCACAGTGAGAAAATTTTGCATGAGGGTGATGACAAGGGGGAAGAGGCAATGATTTTTTTCTTTTTTTTTTTTTTGAGACAAGATCTTGTAGTTCAGGCTGACCCTTAACTTGCTGTGGAGCTCAGGCTGCCCTTGAAATCATGGTGATCCTCCTGCCTCAGCTTCACAACCATGTCCACTGAGGTAATGCTTTTAACTTCACTGAAGTCAGTATCCCTCACTAGTGCTTAGAAGAGGGTGTTTGCTTAATGGAGGCGCCACTAAGATGCCCTGGGGTACCAAATTCTGCTTTAACATGGGTTCCATTTAACTCCCAGGTAACTGGTTCTCAGTCCAAGGAGGAAAACTCAGGGGTGAAGTTTTCATTGGATTCCTCACCTCCACTTTCCCTGTTTTCCCGCACCTCTGCACCCCTGCCCCCACACCCGCTGCAGTCCCAGTCGTTGGAATCCATAGGTAGTGGGGAGCCCTTGCTCACTAATAGAAGAAATAGCTGTCCACAGGCTGGGACTGACCAAAGGCGGTGGCTGTGGCCATTTCAGGGGCAGCTTTTCAGAGTTGGAAAAGCCATAAAACTGCCTTACGCAAACTACTAGGTCCCTGGTGGGGGCCATCTGCTCATCCTGCAGGGCTCCAGTCTCTAAGGTCTTGGCTGGGGCTCCAGGTTAAAGATCACACCTGTGAGGACTGCTGGTGCCAGTGAGGAGGCTCAAACACTTCCTGATTGCAGCAAGGCTTGGTCCGCCCTGTGGAAAACAAACAAGCCTTTCTCTTCTCTGAAGGACAGGTTACTGGGATTCTTGTTCTGCTTTTGGGAAACAGGAAGTCTGCCTGCATCAGCCGGAGGGGAGGGACTAGGTATATGCTGACATTGACACCAGATTCCTGTCGCTGACCAGGAGCTGGAAGGCAGGATTATGTTTTTTGATAGATTCCTTTGTGTTCCCTAGGGTGATAGAGGGGTGTTGATCAGACACGGTAGAGAAAGTTGGAAGGTTGGCAGCGTCCTGCTGAGGCATGTAAGGGTGAGGAGAACTGAGCATAAAGTACGTAATTATGTGACAGTTACTGGATGGTACCTAAGAACCACATAGACTTAATACAGCAGTCCCTGCACATTCCAGGTCTTGCTCTCCATGGTGCAGTGACTCAGTCAATTGCAGCTCAAAAGTAAAAATGGAAAATTCAAGAAATAAACAAGTTTTAAATGGCAGTGCTTTGGGTAGCATGGTGAAATCTCCTACTGTCTTTCTCCATTCTCCCTACCCCAGATGTGAATCCTCCCTTTGTCCAGTGCATCCACCCTGCATACTCTACCCACCTGTTACTCATTTCAGTAACCACCACAGTCACCAGATCATCTGTCGTGGGTCACAGTGCTTTCATTCAGGTACTCTTATTTTACTTAGTAATAGCCCCAATACACAAGAGTAGTGGTGCTGGCACTTGGGTGTGGTAGAGCATGCCTGTAATCCCAGTATGTGGGAGGCTGAGGCAGGAAGATCACCATGAGTTTGAGGCCAGTGTGGACTACATAGTGAATTCAAGGCCAGCCTGAACTACATAGTAAGACCCTGGTCTCAGAAAACAAAGGGCCGGTGAGATGGCTCAGCGGCATAAGCGCCTGCCTGGCAAGCGCGAGGTCCTGAGTTCGACTCCCGGAACCCACATACGAAGAAAGGGCCGGTGATATCGCTCAGCAGCATGGGTGCCTGCTGGCGTGCGAGGTCCTGAGGTCGACCCCCAGTACCCACACACACACAAAAAAACACTAGTGGTGCTGGCAATAAAAGAGAACAATTATGGTATACAGGTATTTCTATCATCTTTCTCTTTTATTAGTTGTAAACACCACTGCACTCAGACCAACCTATTCTCTTTTATTAGTGTTGTTAATCTCTTACTGTATTTAAGATGATGCTTGGGCCGATGATATAGCTCAGCGGCATAAGCGCCTGCCTGGCAAGTGTGAGGACCTGAGTTCGACTCCCGGTAGCTGCGTTAAAAAGAAAAAAAAAAAGATTACGCTTTATCATAGATATGCATACTTTATTTTATTATTATTATTTTTTTGGTACTGGGAATCAAACTCAGGACCTTGCACGTGCTAGGCAGGCACTTATGCCGTTGAGCTATATCCCCCGTAGATATGCATATTTTAAAAAACAGTAAAGTAGGGTTTGATACTGTTCCTAGTTTCTGGTACCCACTGGGGGTCTCAAAGGTGTCCCCATACATAGGGGGACTACTGTAATGTGGCCAAAATACTCTGGCATCCACAGTCTGAACATGAAGACAAAACGTGGCCATGTCAGTTAAACACCAACTAGTGTCTGTAAAATACTACATAATGAGAAGTAAAGCATTGGTATTTACATAATTTTGATCACAGGCAAAATATAGTTTACACACGAGGACAACCAGCTAGCATTAGGGTTATCTCCAAGGAAGGAATGTGCTGAACAAATACACCAGCCCCCGCCCCCATACACACACACCTGATCCTCAGCGGTTCAGCTTGGAACCCATGGGAATGATGTGGAGTCCAACGGAAGGACTGTGCATTTGTGTTATATGTAATATTCATGTCTGAGAATCGATGTGTGGGGTGCTGCAGGTCTGTGGGTTCCCTTGGAAGTGACTAGTGCTCAGAGAAACTGAGTGTTACTTATCTAAAATAAGGATTCTGCCTTAAAGAAAATAGTTTATCCTGAGCCAAATACAAGTGACCATGGCTTGGGAACATGGGAACACGGATTCAAGTTACTCTGAATGACATGGTCCACTGGGGAAGAGGTTACATGATATTTCATCATCACAGAACGTAAGCAAGTCCTAAATCAATACGTTCACCAGTGACGTAAAAGCATCAGTTAGGTGGGCCACAGCAAGACAGAGAAATCTCTTCTACAGGATCCAGATGTTATCTTACAGCATTTTAACTTTAGGGGTGGTGGGGGCTGGAGGACCCCTTCAGAAAATGTTAGGTCAGATGCAAAAGTTAAGAGCCTAAGAAAGCCCGAGACAGTTCTGGATCTCAACCCATAGTACTCCACCTCCCCACCATCAGGATGAGAAGTGGGCTGGGTCAAGCAGTCTGCAGGCTCTTGAAAAACTCAGCAGATGCGGCTTCTGATGATTCAGTTCACACCACGCAGTTTCCCCTGGCTTTGCCTTCTCGACCTGTTGGGAGTGCTGCAAAGAGAGCTCCAGCTGGGGAAGCGAGGAAGCTGACTCCTGCGGCGCTACCGTACTTGTAAACTGAATCGGGATTGTGGTATTTGGGACAGGCTTTCTGGTCGCTGCCAAGGAGGGGTGAAGCCAGTTGGGGAAGAGGTTGACATTAGAGCCACCCGAGACTGACCTGGTGGAGGGTGCAGTATCAGGGCATGGGAATGTGCAGGGCGCTGGCAGGTGCACCCCAGATCTGCAGGGGTTCCCAGCACTCCCAGTGCTTTTGCTTTGTACCTCGTCACAATTGTCTCCTATCCAAGTACTAACCAGGCCCGACCCTGCTTAGCTTCTGAGAACAGACGAGATCAGGCATGTCCAGGGTGGCGTGACTGTAGACCACAATTGGCATTGGTGTGTGGGCAATCATTTCTACAGCTCCACGTCCCAGGCATTGTCTGGATTAATCACTGCCATATCCACTACATCCAGTGTCTCGATACTAGCTGAATACAGTGCAGTAAGCTTTACTACTTATATATATGGTGTAAGAATAAAGAAGGGCATGGAGACATTGGATAACAAATTCACAGAAGTGAACAATTCGGGGAGGGATTTAATCCTAGACAACACTTAGGGATCTTCAATTGCATTGGTAATGTTTTATTTTAAAAGTATTGATTGCATTATTTTATATATTTTTGCCTTAAATTCTTCATAATACATTTAAAATGTATACGTAAGCACACCTGTAATCCCAGTACCTTGGGAGGCTGAAGCAGAAGGATCCCAAGTTCAAGCCCAGCCTGGGTACTTTATTTATTTTTTATTTATTTATTTATTTTTTTTGTGGGTACCGGGGGGGTCGACCTCAGGACCTCGCGTGCCAGCAGGCGCCCGTGCCACTGAGCGATATCACCGGCCCCTTTTTCGTATGTGGGTTCCGGGAGTCGAACTCGGGCCCTCACGCTTGCCGGGCAGGCGCTTAAGCCGCTGAGCCATCTCACCGGCCCAGCCTGGGTACTTTAGCAACTTAGTGAGACTCTGTGTCAAAATAAATAAATAAGTAAATAAATGGCTAGGGATGAAGCTCTAGGTTCAATTCCCTTTTCTACAGTCAATCCCTCCATCCATCCACCAATCAATCAATATGTAGTGGGCCATCAGAGCCCATTAATAATTCAAGGTTGCAGCCAAGCAGCTTCACTCTGATTACATGTTCAGCAGACTGCTTTCTGCACAAGCAACTCTACAGCTCGGCTTGAGCACCCTCCCTAAGGTGCTGGGTCAACCTTCACCTCTGGTCTGCCTGACCTTAGGTCCTTTCTTTGTTGTCACAGGCATTCCGGTAGCCACTCACTCCTTGGCAGCCCACTTGAGCTTAGCCAGCATGCAGCAGCTCTCTAAAGATTACTTAGTGCTGGAGCACTAGGTAGATGGAAGACTAGCATGGAAGCCTGTCCCTGGGGTGTGGAACATTCCCTGTGAGGCCTCTTGGGAGAAACCCACCCGGCCCGCCCAGGGTGACAGCCCTCTCTCTTGGCCTGCCTTCAGAGTTACATCGGCTTCAAAATGCTACTCAAGTCTTTAAGTCTTGTTGCTATTTAACCTTTCAAGAGTTTGTGTTTCATATCTCTGACCATTTTGTAAGCTCTTGCAGATGAACTCTCCCCAACCTCCACAGTGCCCAGCGCAGAGCCTGGAATACACTGGCTCACACTGATGCAGTCCCAGATGCCAGAGAAACCTCCTGGAATCTGAGCCCTGTGGAGGCCCCGCCCTCATCCTCTCTGGCCATGGGAGCCACGCAGAGGCTTGATAAGTGTTTGCCCTGTTGATACCCAGGTGCCACGCAGAGAAGCCTGGGCTGGATGACTGCATGATGAGGGACAGTGTGGAGAGGGCCCATCCTTTCATCCATCCCTGCCACGACCCCAGATATCAAGGTGAGACCATATTAGACTCCCCCGCCAGCCCATGGGCCCAATGTGGCTGCGTTTTCTGAAAGAAATTCCTCATTGTCTTTCTCTCAATGCTGTATCTGTGAAGGTGGAACTGCTGCAGCCATCTTCTGACCATGAGGGGAGATTCTGGAGAATAAAACCAGCACGCTGGGGATGGGAAAGTGGAAGGATATTAGGGGCCCAACCATGAAGCCGACTGTCAACATCTGGACTTCTCATGAGATGGGACTGTTTTGTTTTTTGTTTTTTGTTTTTTTGGTTTCTTTGAGACAGGGTCTTGCTATGGAGTGCAGGCTGGCCTTGAACTCGCTTATTATGTAGCTCAGGGTGGCCTCAAGCTCATGGGGATCCTCCTGCCTCAGCCTCCTAAGTGCTGGGATTACAGGTGTGCGCCACCACGCCCAGCTGGGGCATTGTTTAAACTACTTGGACTTGGGTTTTTCTGTTCCTTACAAAGTTTCCTTAGAAAGGAAATGGTAGAGATTATCTATTTGAACCTCATTTTCTAAATAAAGGCACTGAGGGTGGGTATGGTGCTAATATCTGTAATCCCAGCGCTCAGAAGGCTGAGGCAGGAGGATTGCTGCTTGTTCGAGGCCAGCCAGAGCTACATAGTGAGTTCAGCACCACCCTGGACTGCATAGTGAGACCCTATCTGAAAGAAAGAAAGAAAGAAAGAAAGAAAGAAAGAAAGAAAGAAAGAAAGGAAGGAAGGAAGGAAGGAAGGAAGGAAGGAAGGAAGGAAGGAACTGTTCCCCCTGGATCTTGACTTCTGCTTCTGACTCCAGCAGTACCTAGTTCAGTTTGTGTCTTGTACTGCCTGGCATTTGCTCCTTGACCATACCTGATTCTTCTAGTTCTGGGTTTAATTGTGTATCCCCAAAATTCAGAAATTGGGTCCTTGGGCCGGTGAGATGGCTCAGCGGCGTAAGCGCCTGCCTGGCAAGCGTGAGGGCCCGAGTTAGACTCCCGGAACCCACATACGAAAAAAGGGCCGGTGATATTGCTCAGCGGCACAGGCGCCTGCTGGCGCACGAGGTCCTGAGGTCGACCCCCGGTACCCACAAAAAAAAAAAAAGAAAGAAATTGGGTCCTTGCCAATGTCGTTAGTTAAGATGGGGTCTTCCTGGGGCAGGGGGGGCCCCTGTGGAACATGCACAGTGTCCTTACCAGGAGGGGACATTTGGACACAGACGCGCACAGAGAAGACACCGAGTGGAGGTGAAGGTGGAGATCAGGGTGCCTCTTCTGCAAGCCAAGGAGCACACAAGAAGCTAGGGAAACGGCATAAAGTTGATTGTGTCTCATGGTCTCAGAAGGAAGCAACTTTGATTTTGGACTTCTGTGAGACAAAGCTTTCTGTTGTTTATCCCTCCAGTTGGTGGTCTTTGCTTGACCTTAGCAAGCTCATACAATAACTGTCTGGGTAAAGCCCTGATCTTTGCTGCTTCTGCATTCCCGTTACTGGTGCGGTCATAATCTCCATCCCAGGTTAGGGAATGTTGTCACCAGCCACCGTGACTGCACCTTCTCATCTGTCTCCAGAGTCCACCTCACCTCCGGGCAGAGAGTGCCTGAAACCTTCCCTTTTCATACTGTGAAGCTTTACCATTCCTGTCTGCTCTGCATCTACCAAAAGCACACGGTGGTCACAGACTCCTGTGCTGTAGCAAGCTCTGAATGAAAGCTCCTGTGTGTTCTCACTTGGGTGGTCTTTATTTCTACAGAATGAATGATCTCTGCTTTTCCCGGTGGGTTCATAGCTCAGTGGGGGCAGCCTCGAGCTGTGAGTGGCATCTGGGCCACAGCATGGGACAGCAGCAAGAACATGTCCTAATGATGTTCTTGGAGGTCCTGGCTCGGCCTGTGACTGAGAGTTTAAATAAACTCTCTCTCTTTCTCTCTCTCCCTCTCTCTCCCTTTGGGAATAGGGTCTTACTGTGTAGTTCAGGCTGGCCTGGACTCACTATGTAGCCCAGGCTGACCTTGAACTCTCAGCAATCCTCCTGCCTCAGCCTCCCCAGTGTTGGGATTACAGGCATGCACCACAACGCCCAGCTAACCTCTCTTTTTTGAGGCCCCTCCCAGGCCACATAAGGGGGCAGAGTGCTTTCTACATTCAGGTGGAGAGAGAGGTCTGGAAGGCTGTAATGCTTTGGTCACAGGTGACCAAAAAGTGAGCCCCGGCCTGGAAAAGCTCTGGGGGCACCAGGTGATGCTCTTGCTGGCCCAGACGGCCATGCAGTTTACAGTGTTCTTCCAAGCTTTGTCACTGCCATTTGTGTGCTCAGCTGCTGTTCTGCAAAGCAGGACACATCTCAGTGCCCAGACCAGACAGGTTTCCAGCCCTGGCATGGTGCCAGCTCCAACCAGCCCTTCCCACAGAACTACCAGCCTCTGTGTTGAGCCCTGGTTTGCAGACCTGCCACCTGCCTCTTGCTAAAGACTTGCCTTGTAGTCAGTTTATTTCAGAAATACTTTCTGGTTTTCAGATCTTGAGGGTCTTATTTCCTTCCCTACGAACAGCCTCTGGGCTCCTAGTCACACTGGATCCCTCTCCAGGGCTTAGGAAACTGAGATAGGATAGAAGAAATAAAGATAGGTAGAAAGGAGACAAGGAAATTATAATTTTAAAACTGTAGTTTTAAACTGGGCATGGTGGTGCATGCCTGTGATCCCAGAACTGTGAGAGGCCGAGGCAGGAGGATCACAGGTTTGAGCCTATCCCGGGCAATTTAGCAAGAACCTGTCTCAAAATAAAAACACAAGAAAGGGTTTGGGATATAGCCCAATGAGAAAGCCCTGGCTTCAATCCCCAGTGCCATCACCAGAATACTAAATAAGTAAAGTAAAATAAAATATAAAATGTTCTTTTAAGAAAACTGCAGAGGAGAGGGAAAAAGATGGTGGATGTGTAAGAAGCAGGCAGCGAAACTCTCCAAAAGTTGCCGTTGGACCACGGGAATATAGTGATCGGGAGAGTGCAGGAGGGAGGGAGATGCCTCCCTTGGACTCAGGAAAGTTCTGAAGCGCAGTTTGGGACGCCCGGTGCCAGTGGAGGGTACTTTCAACAAAGAAGGAGGAGACCGCACGCACCTTCTTCCTGTCCCAGGAACCGCGGAGCGACAGACACTCAAATTTGTGGATACGCGGTGACAGCCGGCGCCCCAGGAGCCCCCACGGAGGATCGTGAGACAGCGGCGGGGCAGGGGAGCAGCGGAGGACTGCGCTGGCCAGCGGTGAGCGTCTCTCAGCCACAGCTGTCCCGCGCCAGAGAGTGACTGGCCGGGTGCCATTGTGGGGGGTACGGCGAAAATCAGAGCGGCAGGAAAACAGCGCTCGGAACTTGCGCTCTGGACAGCGCAGCGCTGAGCCTGGCTCTCAGGCCCGCGGAAAGTGCGCTGACTGGGACAGGCGAAGGAGACCAGTCTCCACCTGAAAGTACAAGCTTCTGCTCACTACCCCGCCAAAGGGCCTCCTGGCTTACTGGGACGGACCTGCATGGAACAGGACTCTGTCACCACACGGTGCCTGCCTACAGCAGAGTCAATACCTGGAACTGATTCTTTTTATTTTTTTTCTCATTTGTTTTTGTTCTGGTGAAGGGTTTTTTCTTTTTTTTGGTGGGGTTTTATTTTTGTTTTGTCTGCTTGTTTTGTTGCTTTTGTCTTCATTTTTGTTTCTGTTTGTCTATTTGCTCTTCCCTTCATTATTCTCTCTGGTTTTTATATGAGTGTAAACAGCGCCTCTAACCTCTTTGTGATTGTGGTTGTGATCTGTTCTTCTATCCCTTCCTTCTCTTTTTCCCACCAGCCCTCTGCACCAGTTTCCCAATGTTAGTGGGATCCCTCTTGGTCCTCTAACCTTACATCTAATTCCTTCCTCTTCTCCCAATACTCTATTTCCTCCTTAACTCATTTTAAATTTAAACTCCTGAGGGAAAAATTGACATATTAAGGACTTGTATAGTGCATATAATTTTTCTGGTGTGTTTTAGATTTTGTTATATAACCACAACTCTATACGGTTAAAAGTGGCAAATAACTGGTTAGCTCAGTCTGTCATTTTCTAGGCTGTGTTTGATGCTTTAGGTACCATTATAGCCAAATGTGAAATAATTGTTCTAAACAGCTTTCCTTCCTGATATTTCATGATTGAGATTGACTAAGGGTCACAGAAAATACAGTGGCACAGTACCAAAGAACCAAGGACTGGGCCAAACAGGTAGCAACTTCTCATATCCAACAAATTGAAGAGGTAGGATCTGGCAGAAAGCTCAAAACCCAAAAACAAGCTTCACTTGGAAGATACTGCAGAGAAGTAGTCATCTCCTAAGGATCTTGAACACTAGCAACAAAGTAACCTACCATAGGTAATTTACAAACATCACCCCAGGAATTAAACTAAAGAAAGAAAAGAAAATGAGAGGACACTTAAACAAGATGCAACCCCACACATCCAATTCACCAAAGGCAAACCTAGGGGGCAACGAGGTGGGACAATCTGAAAGCCACCCACCTGGCCTATCTGAAGTGGTAACAACAAAGCAACTGAATGAGGCTCTGGAAAAAATTAAAACAAATAATTTCACAGATAACTGTAGAGATAATGTCCACAATGAAGACCATGCTTAAGGACACTATAGCTGATACAAAGAAATAGATGAGCTTAAGAAAATTATAGAAAACATGAATGCTCAGCATAGGATAGAAATGGAATCCATAAGGCAGATTCAAGCAGATATCCAGGAGAACAAAAATTCCATTGAAAGTATTTGTAGCAGATTAAGCCAATGTGAGGACAGGATCTCAGATATAGAAGACAGACTTGCAATTAGTGATCATGAAAAGAAAGCTTAAAAACAGCAAGGGACCATGAAAAATCAATTCAGCAGCTGCTAGATGACTCAAAGATAAACAACTTGAGAATAATTGGAATAAATGAAAAAGCACGAGATAGCATCAATGACATTAGAACCTTGTTCACAGACATTATCAGGGAGAACTTCTCTGGAAGAGAAAAAGAATTTGACCCCCATATAAATGAAGCTTTTAGAACTCCAACTAGACATGATTAAAAAAAAAAAAACTTCAGCCAGACATATCATAGTCAAGATCCCAGAAATTCAACAGAAGGGCAGAATCTTAAAAGCTCTTAGGGAGAAGAGACAAATCACCTATAAAGGAAAACCCATCAGAATCACAGCTGACTTTTCAGCACAAACCCTCAAGGCAAGAAGAGCTTGGAATGACGTATTTCAAGCTCCAAAGGAAAATAATTTTCAACCCAGATTGATGTACCCCGCAAAACTATCTTTCAAAATTGATGGAGAAATAAAATACTTTCATGACAAAGAACATCTGAGAAAAGTTATAAGCACCAAACCAGCACTCCAAAATGTTGTGAAGGACATTCTAGAAAGAGATAACAAGAACTACAACTCCAGGAACCCCAACAGAAGGAATCCACCAGGCAGGGCAGATAATTAAATAGAGGGAAAGGGGAAAAACAAACAAAGAGTGGGAACCAACAACAGGAAAATATCATGACAAGTATAAGTCAATACATATCAGTTTTAACCATCAATGTTAACAGTCTCAATTCACCAATCAAAAGGCACAAACTAGCAAAAGAAGCAAGATCCAACAATATGCTGTATACAAGAAACACATTTAATTCAGAAAGAAATTCATAGACTGAAAGTCAAAGGATGGAAAACAATACTCCATGCAACAGGAACCCAGAAAAAAGCAGGGGTAGCTATTCTTTTTGCAGACAAAGTGAATTTCAAGCCAAGAATGATTCAGAGAGGTAAAGACGGTCATTACATCCTTGTAAAGGGAACAATCCAAGAGGAAGAGATAACGATTATAAATATATATGTGTCAAATACCAGTGCACCCAGCTATATAAAACAAGTACTAAAGGACATGAAAAATCAAATAAGCACTAATACAGTTATATTGGGGGATCTCAATACTCCACTGTCACAAAAAGATAGATCAACCAGACAAAAAATCAATAATGAAATAGTAGAATTGAACCAAACTTTTGAACAAATGGACTTAGTAGATGTTTACAGAGTGTTCCACCCCACAACATCAGAATACACATTCTTCTCAGCTGCACATGGGACGTTCTCCAAAATAGACCACATACTAGCTCATAAAACCTACTTAAGTAAATGCAAACGAATTGAAATTATCCCATGCATATTATCAGACCATAGTACAATGAAATTGGAAATCAATGGCAAAAGAAATCACAAAAACTCCCTAAACACATGGAAATTAAATAGCACCCTCCTGAACAACCAATGGGTCACAGATGAAATTAAAGAAGAAATTAGACAATTTCTACAACTGAATGATAATGACAGTACAACATACCGGAACTTATGGGATACAATGAAAGCAGTCCTAAGAGGGAAATTTATAGCATTAAATACCTATATCAGAAAAATAGAGCAAGCGCAAATAAACAACTTAATGGCGAACCTCAAACTTCTAGAAAAAGAAGAGCAGGCTAAGCCAAAAGCCTATACAAGGGAGGAAATTATAAAGATCAGAGCAGAAATTAACGTATTGGAGACTAAAAAAACAATACAAAGAATCAATGAAGCAAAGAGTTGGTTCTTTGAAAGAATAAATAAGATTGACAAACCCTTATCCAACCTTATTTTAAAAAGAAAAGAAAAGACTCAAATCCATGTAATTGAAAATGAAAAGGGTGATATCACAACGGACCCTGCAGAAATCCAGAAGATCATCTATACCTATTTTGAAAACTTATATTCTACTAAGATGGAAAATGCAGAAGAAATGGACAGATTCCTAGATACGTATGAATTACCAAAGCTGAATCAAGAAGATTTAAAAATCCTAAATAAACCAATATCAACCAATGAAATCGAAGATGTAATTAAAAACCTCCCAACAAAGAAAAGCCCAGCCCTGATGGATTCTCTGCCAAATTCTACAAGAAATTTAGAGAAGACCTAACACCACTACTTCTCAAACTTTTTAATGAAATTGAAAGGGAAGCAATACTCCCAAATTCATTCCTGGAAGCAAGCATTACCCTGATACCAAAACCAGAGAAGGACCCAACTAAGAAAGAGAACTACAGGCCAATCTCCCTAATGAACATAGATGCAAAAATCCTCAATAAGATACTGGCAAACAGAATCCAACAAATCATCAAGAAGATTATACACCATGACCAAGTTGGATTCATCCCTGGAATGCAGGGATGGTTCAACATACATAAATCAGTAAATGTAATACACCATATTAACAGAACCAAAGACAAAAATCACATGATCATCTCAATAGATGCAGAAAAAGCTTTTGACAAAGTCCAACACCTTTTCATGATAAAAACCCTACAGAAAATTGGAATAGATGGTCTTTATCTCAATCTGGTAAAAGCTATCTATGACAAACCAACAGCCAATATTATACTAAATGGACAAAAACTGAAAGACTTCCCTCTAAAATCAGGAACAAGACAAGGATGTCCACTCTCCCCACTCTTTTTTTTTTTTTTTTTTTTTTGTGGGTACCAGGGGGACGACCTCAGGACCTCGCGCGCCAACAGGCACCCGTGCCGCTGAGCGATATCACCGGCCCCTTTTTCCTATGTGGGTTCCAGGAGTCGAACTCGGGCCTTCGCGCTTGCAAGGCAGGCGCTTAAACCGCTGAGCCATCTCACCGGCCCTACTCTCCCCACTCTTATTCAACATAGTTCTGGAAACTTTAGCCAAAGCAATTAGACAAGAGAAAGAAATAAAAGGAATAATGATTGGAAAGGAAGAAGTTAAATTATCATTATTTGCAGATGGCATGATACTCTACACAGAAGACCCCAAAAACTCCACTAAAAAACTGCTAGATTTAATAAGCAAATTCAGTAGTGTAGCTGGATACAAAGTCAATACTCAAAAATCAATAGCCTTTCTGTACACAAATAACAAACTCACTGAAAGAGAAATTAGGGAAACAGTACCTTTCACAATAACATCCAAAAAAATGAAATACCTAGGAATCAACCTCACAAAGGATGTAAAAGACCTATACATTGAAAACTACAGTACTCTGAAAAAGGAGATTGAAGAGGATATCAGAAAATGGAAAGATATCCTTTGCTCCTGGATAGGAAGAACCAACATAGTGAAAATGGCCATACTTCCAAAATTGTTATACAGATTTAATGCAATTCCAATCAAAATTCCAACAGCATATCTCACAGAATTAGAGAAAACAATCCTAAAATTCATTTGGAATCAGAAGAGACCTAGAATAGCAAAGGCAATTCTGGGCAACAAAGGCAAGGCAGGGGGCATCACAATCCCCGACTTGAAATTATACTATAGGGCCGGTGAGATGGCTCAGCGGCTTACGCGCCTGCCTTGCAAGCGCGAGGGCCCGAGTTCGACTCCCGGATCCCACATACGAAAAAGGGGCCGGTGATATCGCTCAGCGGCATGGGCGCCTGCTGGCGCGCGAGGTCCTGAGGTCGACCCCCCGGTACCCACAAAAAAAAAAAAAATGAAATTATACTATAAAGCTACTGCGATAAAAACAGTGTGGTACTGGCAAAAAAACAGACCTGAAGATCAATGGAACAGATTAGAAGATGCTGAAACAACCCCAGATATACTAAGCCACCTTATCTTTGACAAAGGTGCCAAACACATTCACTGGAAAAAAGATAGCCTCTTTATTTTATTTTTTTTGTGGGTACCGGGGGGTCGAGCTCAGGACCTCGTGCGCCAACAGGCATCCGTGCCGCTGAGCGATATCACTGGCCCCTTTCTCGTATGTGGGTTCCGGGAGTCGAACTCGGGTCCTCGCGCTTGCAAGGCAGGCGCTTACGCCGCTGAGCCATCTCACCAGCCCCAAGATAGCCTCTTTAATAAATGGTGCTGGAAAAACTGGCTCTACACATGCCGAAGATTAAAACTAGACCCATATCTTTCACCATGCACTAAACTAAATTCAAAATGGATCAGAGATCTAAATATTAAAACAGAAACATTAAATCTGTTAGAAGGTAGGATAGGTAAAACCCTTGAAGACATTGGTGTAGGCAAAGACTTTATGAATAAAACCACAACTGCACAGGAACTACCACAAAGAATCAACAACTGGGATCTCATCTTATTAAAAAGCTTTTGCACAGCAAGAGAAACCACCAACAGAGTGAAGAGACAACCCACAACGTGGGAAAAAATGTTTGCCAGCTATTCCTCAGACAAAGGATTACTATCGAGAACATATAAAGAACTCAAAAAAATCAGACCTCCCAAATTTAAAGACCCACTCCAAAAATGGGCATCTGAGATGAATACACATTTCTCAGATGAAGAAATACAAATGGCAAATAAATATACAAAAAAATGTGCAACATCACTAGTCATTCGAGAGATGCAAATTAAAACAACACTGAGATACCATCTCACCCCCAGAAAGAATGGCTATTATTAAGAAATCAACTAATAACAAATGCTGGAGGAGCTGTGGGGAAAAAGGAACTCTTCTCCACTGTTGGTGGGAGTGTGGACCGGTACAGCCACTGTGGAAATCAGTGTGGAGATTCCTCAAAAAACTAGGGTTGGAGGTCCCATTTGACCCAGCTATTCCCCTTCTGGGTATCTTCCCAGAAGAATTAAAAACATCATACCACAGCGATATATGTGCACCCATGTTTATAGCAGCACAATTTGTAATAGCCAGATCTTGGAAACAACCCAAATGCCCATCAACTGAGGAATGGATAAGAAAGATGTGGTATTTTTATACAATGGAGTACTGTTCAGCCATAAAGAAGGACAAACTGGAGACTTTTATAGGTAAATGGATGCAACTCGAGAAAATACTCATAAGTGAAATAAACTGGACGCACATGTGTAAGCATTGTATTGTCTCACTAGTATGAGAAACTGAAAGAATAAATAAGATCCAAAAGGTACAATAGACATGGTGAATCAAAAAGAAACTGGTCAAAAGGAAAGAGAGACTGGAATAGGGGAATAGGGAAAAGAAAGAAGGGAAAGGAAAAAAAATTGTATATATATATAAGATGGTTAAGATAGATACACTACCAATTTTACTTAGTTCATTGAAGAGTAAGGTTTGTGCCAATAATGTTTGGACAATTGAATGCTAATATCTGGTATCCTGAATAACTAACTTAAAGATAATAATACGTAATGCATTAACCATTGTTACCCTCCTATTATGTTGTTTTGAAAATTTGTTCTTTTTTGATTTGTTTTGTTTTTTCTTCTCTTTAAAATAAAAAAATAAAATAAAATAAAAACAGTGCTGGGAACATTAAAAAAAAATAAATAACTGCAGCTTCAAGACACAAAGTTACCCAAGGTTACAATGTCTTTTTTCATCCCTAGGCCTGTTTTTCTTCTAGGCTCCTCACTCCTAAAATCCAGTCTTAAAGATACATTAAGTCTGCAAACTGGGCCTGTGTTTTTCTTTTGATCCTATAAATCCACAAATCCCATACATTTCCACCCTCAAGGAAACAGTGCTATTAATCGGGCACCTTATCTCTAAACTTCAAAAACATGTGAACAGTTTGGATTTTAACCTAGTCCACTAATGGGTAACCTGACAGACACTAGGGAATACATACCCTAGATCATCCATCCTGAGGACACCCCAAGACCTTATAAACACCCCAACCCTAGCCCACGGTGTGCCTCACCCTCAAGCACCCGCAGCTTTCTGGGTGTGTACTTCTTTGATTGCGTTTAATAAATCTACAGCTATGCCTCACACTGACGCATGCTGAAATGCTTGGTGACCAACTCCATGGATGGGAGAAATGGGACGTGTTGAGGTCCCCGTCTCCTCTGGGAGGACCTCCTCAGATCCCATCCAGCGACAGTACCAGCGCATCTCTAGGAGATGCTGTTTTTAATCAAGAGAGTTGTGAAGACTGCACTATGAAGTTGTGTGTTCATAGGCTGCTTGGTCAGGTGAGGCTGCAGGAGAGAACACAGGACAGGATTATAGAGGGAGAGAGTTTAGTATACTTCTAGATCCTAGACAGAAGGACCCCATGTGCCATGAAGGTCACATGAGACAACATGAGGGTGGGCAGGAATCAGCAGACTGGAATGAGGGGAGCCCTCGGGCCTTCACCCTTATTAGAGTTTCTGAGGGAGAGGCAAGACAGGGCAGGACGCGCAGGGTAACCTGTTTAGGATTGGCCACTGGGAACAGCTGAAGGCAGAAGGTAGGTCCCTGGCCGCCCCATGATTAAGGCAGAGGAATGGTGCCTCGGCACATAGGGCCCTAGTGGTCTGGCTGCAGACTAGTTAGTTTGCATATGAAAAGCATGCACGGGTCCGCCCTTTGCAGCTGTAAGTCCCTAAGAATGGGCAAGCCCAAAAGAGGCAGTCTCTCCCCAGGTAGAAAGATTTTTTTAAAATGTCAAAAATATCATAATATGCAGAAGATATACACAGTGCATTTAGTAATAAAACCTTCCCTTCTCCAGGACAAAAGTATGCCTTAATATTTACATACTAAAATAATTCACTTACGAGATTTTGCAGAATACCGAAAATCTGCTCAGGTTTTATCTCTGCTTTATTCAGAGAAGCAGCTTCTGTGGTTTTAAAAAAAGTGAAAGGGAAGAAAAACCGCGCCTTTCACAGGACCCCGGGCTGTGGAGTTTCCGCAGTCAGTGCGCGCTGTCTCCCACTGCAGCGTCCACACCGTTGCGCAGCTCTTTCCCATGTTTGGACTCCTGCTTTTTCTCTAGGGGTCAATCCAAGACTGCACTGCTGACAACTTTATTATATAATTGCTTGCTCTCTTATTCCTAGTCTTTTCTCTTAACTAATACACACGTTTTTTGACGCAGGAACCATACTTCCTTTGTCTATTCTTCAGCACTTCACATTCAATAACAACTAATGAGCAGCGTCGTTGTCAAATACCTTTTGTAGCAAATGGTGCTTTCGTATAAGTTAACACAACATTAAATCTTTTTTGAAGACTACACAGATTATCATTGTATATATATATATATATTTTTTTGGGGGGGGTCTTTTCAAGACAGGGTTTCACTATGCAATTCAGGCTGGCCTTGAACTCACTTTGTAGTCCAGGCTGGCCTCGAACTTGCGATCCTCCTGCCTCAGCCTCCTGAGTGCTAATATTTTAATTTAAAAATATGCCCATCACATGACATTTTGAAAACTAGATTTTATTAACAATCAGAAAAAACATCATTTTAAACATTTCTAAAATTAGTATTCAGAAATTTTACATTGAATTAATTTTAATATTTAAAAATATTTTGAATTACCTACCCAAAACTTCAAATATAAAATCATGTCACCCTTATTATGCAAAATAATAAATTCATTCTCTCTCTCTCACTTTCTCTCTCTCTCTGCAGTGCACTGCTGGGGATTGAGCCGAGGGCTCCAGGCATGCTAGGGAAGTGCTCTTACCACTGAGCTATATCCCCAGCCCAAAACTGTACATTTTCTAATTACTTTCCTCTTTATCTTTCCAAGAGGATATCTATGAATGTAAATACACAGATTAAAATGTACACAAATACATTTTTAAAAAGTAATTTCAACTTGTCAAAAGGTCAAATGATTAAGCTTTGGCTTAATTTAGTGTTTCATTTCAGTTGCTGGGAAGGTGAATAAAGGGATAGTGTGAAAACAAAGAGCTTTTTTGGTGTCCTAAAACATTCCCACCTTAAACATCTCCCTGCCTGGAAGAGCATCGAGCTCTGTAGTCTGTGATTCTGTGCCCTATAGCGAGCCCTTCCCGGTCCTCGTCATGGTCCGGGAAGTTTATATTTGTAATCCCATGGAAAAGTTATTGGAATTCTAGCGAGTTAATTTCAATCTACCACTTCCAGTGCAACCCATGGGAAGAATAAAGACACTAAGGCATATTTATAGTTGTGGGGAGCCAAGGGGTCCTAAGTCCAGCCAAGATGGTAGTTACTGGAACAAAGGCCTCAACCCAGGGCCGAACCCGGGTTTTATTAACTCTCGAGGGGAGTGGCTCAGGGATGAGTGACTGTGAGAGTGGCAGGAAGTATGCAAGTACCATGAGCCGGGTTAGGTAGGTGGCCTGAAATCACCTTTGCAATATGCAGAGGGAAGGATATGCAGAAGGAGTAATCTGCATATCACAATTCAAGATAGTATCTAATGTCTTGGGGTTGGTGCTTCAGCTCTGATGTATAATATTTTATGCTCTGGGAAGTCATAGCCTCTTTCTCGAGGCTCGATCCCAGGCCACAGCTTGGCGCACGGCTCTCCATCCCCCCAGGCTCAACCATGTATTGGGAGCAAAGGGGCAGGGAAACACAGGCCTGTCGCCTTGCTTCAAAGACTACATATCAGGACCTCGGCTAGACCAATTTGCATTGCTTAAAGCCAATTGAAAAGATAAGGAAAAGTCCTAGCCAGCTCTATACATATCAATATGGAAATAGGGCCAGGTTCAGCCAAGATGGAGATAATTGCTCTTCTTTCAAGGAGAGCAGTCCAGATGGTCCTCCACAGTGCCCTACGCAGGTGCTGGGGGGAAGCCTGTAGGAGAGCCCATTTCTAAGCTCTTAGACTGTTTGCTTGGTGAGGAAGTGAGGGAATCAGGGACCCTTCCCCAACCAGCTTCCAACACACACACACACACACACACACACACACACACACACACACATTCATCATAAACAGGAGTATGTGTATAGATTCCTGAATCAACATGCAATATGTAGTTTTATATCATGGATCTTTAATATAAATGTAAGGTTTAATTCTCCTTTGCTAACTTTCTTTTAATAACATGAAAAAAAAATCTTATTTCAAGATCTGAAAGTCAAGACTGCTTTTCCATTTCTTCAGCTACTAATAAGCACTGAGAAGCAATTTGCATCAATTTGCCACCTACTCCTTGGCATCCCCGATTCCTCCAGCAGTTATTGCGAAGGTGGCTTCATTTTCAGGCATCTCAGGGCTAACAGAATACAAGGGAACAGAAGTTTATAAAAAGCTCCATTTCTATAAATACTGCATTCATGTCACAGGCATCATGCTCCCATCAGTCTGAGTCCCCAGAGATATCTCAGATTTGGTACAGCTAAATGCGAACTGCAGAGTTTATTTACAAGTATTATTAACCCCCACGAACAGCTGTTTAACAAGTTCTCTGTGTAAGGTTCTGGAGGTGAAGGAACATTACCCCAAACTTGGAAATAGGCACAAGAGACAACTGGATACTCTTTCAGTGCGGCGTCAGGCAGCAAGTGGACCCAGGGGGCTTATCTGTTTCTGCAGGGCTGTGTACCTTTCTCCAACCAGACTAATGTAGGGGACACTGTAAAGGACTTTGGAAGGAAAGAAAAGATTACTGAGAACCTGCAATGGAAAGATAGGTTGTCTATCATGACCTTCCAGTTCTCTAATTCTAGGAGGCTCTGTGCCATCCGGAGTCTTTGGTCGATTTCATAGCTCTGTAAGTTGTAGCTAATTAAGTGTAATGCAAATTAATCTTGTCCACAGAAATGTACGTTGTGTGAGATGGAATGCATTGATTATTGTTCCATGGACATTGGCTCTTTTTTTTTTTTAATGTGGGTACTGGGAGTCTAACTCAGGACCTTGCACTTGCCAGCAGGTGCTTGTGCCGCTGAGCGATATCACTGGCCCTTTTTTTCCTTTATGTGGGTACCAGGAGTCGAACTCAGGACCTCGGGCCTGCCAGGCAGGTGCTTATGCCACTGAGCTATCTCACTGGCCTTGGCTCATTTTTTATTAATTTATAATTCATTTCAGCATTCCTTATTTGACCATATATAGCAAATGTATATACTTTTATTTTTTTGACTTGGTTATAGAATCTTATTGGCTTCTTCCTTAACTAATAAATTAAATAAACTCTTTGACATTTTATATTTGTACTAGAGTATTGGTTAAATATAGATTTTAATATTTATTCTACAACACTGTAGAGTGAAGGTTAATTTGTAGAAAACTGATAGCAACACAGATGATTCTTGTCTGAAGGCAAAGCAAATGACTCCAAAATACAGCAACAGAAATGAATTTCATTGTGCAGAGAAGCAACTGATTTCCTTTCAGCAGAAAGGAAAATTACAATTTTTTGCCTTTAACCAGTTTTTTTTTCCTCTTTATGTGGGTACCGGGAACCGAACTCAGAACCTCGTGCTTGCCAGGCAGGCACTTATGCTGCTGAGCTATATCACCAGCCCTAACCAGTTTTGCATGTAGCAGATTTCTTTCAGTATGCCTTTGATTGACTATATAAATCTGTTCCTCAAATTATCCTTTGAATTAGTAGTTTCCTCATTAACTAAGTAGTTGAATAAAATCTTTGATACATGTTCATTTTATATGTATTTGCAAGCAAGGCAAGTTTTTAACTTTTTGAAAATCATACTTAGCATACACTAGACTCTACTGATTGTATAAAAATGAGACAGGGTTTTTATTCTCAATAGGTCCATATGTGAGCTATGGCAATGCAAATATGCCAAATTCTATGCTACAATTCAAAGGAAGCTCTGTTTCATGAAATCAGTCTAAATATTATAGAACTTTGGAGAAGGAAGACATTATGCCTGGCCAGGTTGACTAGGAAAAGCTTCAGCGATAATAACTGAAGAAGCCTTTGAGGAGGCAAAAATGGAACTATTCCAGAAAGAAGTAATAACATGAACAAAATACAAGAATAGAAAAATCTATTTTGTGTACAAGAAGGGGGACAAATAAGAAGTTACGTTTAGGTGTGTTGCATTGGAGGTGCCTGTAGGACATTCATGTAAAGGAATTCTGCAAGTAGTTGAAATGATTATTTAAAACCTGAATAAAGGTTAAACTAGAAAAAGAAATGTGAAGACCACTGTCCATGAGAGACCCAACTGCTATTTTGTGCTGTTATTAAATCCATGTTATGGCAGACCCGTTGGCTGCCATTTTTAGAGAATTTTACTAATTTTTAAGAACCAGATTCCCTTATATTATTTCATTTGAACTTTATGACAACCACGCCAGGTATGTATTATTGCCCACATTTTACAGATAAGAAGATTGGAGTGCAGGGAGAATCAATTTGCCTACGACCACACCACTGGTGAATGAAGACGCCAAGTGCTATGGTTTGGATGTGGTTCATTCTTAAAAGTTCATGTGTCAGAAGCTTGGTCTCTAGTGTCGGACACAAGAGAGGTGCTGCAACATTTGGGGGGCGGGGTGGCTGCAGAAGGGACCAGCACAGTCCTGAGGGAGTGAGCTGTCATGAAAGCCTGAGCCTGACCCTGAGTTACTCTCTGGCTTCTAGTCTGGTGAGGTGCTCTTTCCCTCACACACGCCCCCACCCGAGTGAGGCCATTCGCCACCAGGTTTTTTTTTTTTTTTTTTTTGGTGGGTACCGGGGGAACGACCTCAGGACCTCGCACGCCAGCAGGCGCCCGTGCCGCTGAGCGATATCACCGGCCCCTTTTTCGTATGTGGGTTCCGGGAGTCGAACTCAGGCCCTCGCACTTGCCGGGCAGGCGCTTAAGCCGCTGAGCCATCTCACCGGCCCTCGCCACCAGGTTTTTATCATTTTGTCAGGGCTGAGTGGATGCTGGTGCCATGCCCTTGAGTTTCAGAACTGTGAGCCGAATAAACCTCTTTTCTTTATAAATACCCAGCATGGGCCGGTGAGATAGTTCAGCGGCATAAGTGCCTGCCTGGCAAGCGCGAGGTCCTGAGTTTGACTCCCGGTACTCACAAAAATAAATAAATAAATAAATACCCAGCTTTAGGTATTTCATATAGTAATGAGTTGACCACAACTAGAGACCAAGGTATTTGACTCCACAGTTCATGTTATTAATCATATTGCTTCTCAAGGTTTTTGTTTGCTTTGCAGTGCTTGGGATTAAACCTAGGAAGCACCGAGCCATATCCCCTGTCCTTTTCGTTTGTTTGTTTGTTTATTATTTTTAGACAAGGTTTTGCTGAATTGCCCAGGCTGACCTTGAACTTTATCCTCCTGCCTTGGCCACTTGAAAAGCTGGGATTATAGGTACGTACCATCATGCCACACTGGTTGTTATTTTGGGATTTTGTTTGGTGGGTTGTTTTGTTGGAAGGGTGGAGATTAGGCAGTGTGCCTCTGAGCGCACAGTGGGTAAGGTTATTTCCCTTGGGAAATAGCAGAGGGGTCTCCTCTGAGGATAGCAGATGGCCTGTACATAGTTAGGTCTTGCTGGGCTAAAACTGGAGTAAGAAGGTTTAAGTGGAATTATAAAACAATTTTTGGCCTTGTTCAAAACTACTCCTTCAGGTACTTCAGATGGCAGAAAGTAGAATGAAAGCTCTCTCTAGAGGTAGACTGGAGCTGAAAAAGAGAGATGTCATGGAAAGTAGTTGTAAAGTTGAACTAAGAGTAGTTTTCTGTTTTTCCTTAACAGACTCAGAAGCAATTACTTCAGAAACTTAACTATTTGTGTGGCTCTTCATTTGCTGGTAGTGCCCTAAAATTTGTTCTTCTTTGAATTCTTTGTAATGTCTGTTGATTTCAGATATGCTACGTGGATTAAGATAAGTGGGGTTTTAATTTGCTCACTTAAAAGTTTGAAAGAGAAAAAAGTATACAATTGAGCAGTAACGATGTGACATTTAATGAAAAGGGCTGGGTTAATTCTATTTTTTTTTATTTTTTATGTGGGTACGGGGAGTTGACCTCAGGACCTAGCACTTGCCAGCAAGTGCTTGTGCCACTGAGCGATATCACCGGACCTTTTTTTTTTCCTTTATGTGGGTTCCGGGAGTTGAACTCAGGACCTCGTGCTTGCCGGGCAGGCGCTTATGCTGCTGAGCTGTCTCACCGGCCCTAATTCTATTTTTTAATGTAGTGCTGGGAATTGGTGAACCCAGGCCCTCACGCATGCTAGGCAAATACTCTGCCACTGAGCTACACCCCACCCTGGACTGGGCTAATTCATTTTGTTTTGTTTTGTTTTGTTTGGAGACAGGGTTTCACTATGTAGCCCAGGCTGGCCTCAAACTCATGGTAATCCTCCTGCCTCAGCCTCCTGAGTGCTGGGATTATAGACATTCACCACCACACCCACCTTGGACTGGGTGAATTCTTATAGTTACTCCTGCGTACCTGGAAATTCTTCTGAGAACTCTTTTCTGCTCAGTTCTTGGGGGAATTCTTTGCTTTCTTTTAGCAAAAAATTTCTTTCGTTTATATTTATTTAAAGATGTCACTGCAGCCATGAGAATAACTCTAGTGGACTAGTTATGATAACTCTAAGTAGAGCATTCTTTAAATTAGGAAACAGTGTAATGTTTAAAATGCATAGGTTTTACATTCAGACTTTTCTTTCTTCTTTTCTTACTTTTTTTTTACTTTTCCCTTCTTTTCAAATTCTAAACCTAGTTTCATCTTTCATTTGTTGTATGAAGTAGCATAATGCATTCATTTATTTGTTATGAAAATATTTATTGAGTACAATGCTACAGACCTATTGCAGGCACTTGATATCTGTAAATTAAAAAAAAAAAAAAAGACAAAGATCCCTGCTCTTGAGGCACTCACACTTGGAGAAAGGAAATACAGACAATAAGTAATGGACATAATAAATACATCATGTGTTATGTTAGAAAACCGGTGCAATGGGGAAAGAAAAAGAATTGAGTAGGGGAGATTAGAAGTGTGGGAATTTGGTCCAACAACATATCTCACAGAATTAGAGAAAACAATCCTAAAATTCATCTGGAATCAGAAGAGACCTAGAATAGCAAAGGCAATTCTGGGCAACAAAAGCAAGGCAGGGAGCATCACAATCCCTGATTTGAAATTATACTATAAAGCTACTGTGATAAAAACAGCATGGTATTGGCAAAAAAACAGACTCGAAGATCAATGGAACAGATTAGAAGATGCAGAAACAACTCCAGACATACTAAGCCACGTTATCTTTGACAAAGGTGCCAAACACATTCACTGGAAGAAAGATAGCCTCTTTAATAAATGGTACTGGAAAAACTGGCTCTACACATGCCAAAGATTAAAATTAGACCCATATCTTTCACTGTGCACTAAACTAAATTCAAAATGGATCAAAGAACTAAATATTAAAACAGAAACATTAAATCTCCTGGAAAACAGAATAGGTAAAACTCTTGAAGACATTGGTGTAGGCAAAGACTTTATGAATAAAACCCCAATGGCACAGGAACTATCACAAAGAATCAACAACTGGGATCTCATTTTATTAAAAAGCTTTTGCACAGCAAGAGAAACCACCAACAGAGTGAAGAGACAACCCACAACGTGGGAAAAAATGTTTGCCAGCTATTCCTCAGACAAAGGATTACTATCGAGAACATACAAAGAACTTAAAAAAATCAGACCTCCCAAATTTAAAGACCCAATCCAAAAATGGGCATCTGAGATGAATAACCACTTCTCAGATGAAGAAATACAAATGGCAAATAAATATATGAAAAAATGTGCAACATCACTGGTCATTCAAGAGATGCAAATTAAAACAACACTGAGATTCCATCTCACCCCAGAAAGAATGGCTATTATTAAGAAATCAACTAATAACAAATGCTGGAGGAGCTGTGGGGAAAAAGGAACCCTTCTCCACTGTTGGTGGGAGTGTCGACTGGTGCAGCCACTGTGGAAATCCGTGTGGAGACTCCTCAAAAAACTAGGAATGGAGGTCCCATTTGATCCAGCTATTCCCCTTCTGGGTATCTTCCCAGAAGAATTAAAAACATCGTACCACAGTATATATGTGCACCCATGTTTATAGAAACACAATTCGTAATAGCTAGATCGTGGAAACAACCCAAATGCCCATTAACCGAGCAATGGATAAAAAAGATGTGGTATTTTTATAAAATGGAGTACTACTCAGCCATAAAGAAAGATAAACTGGAAAGTTTTATAGGTAAATGGATGCAACTCAAGAAAATACTCACAAGCAAAATAAACCGGACGCACATTTGTAAACATTGTATTGTCTCCCTATTATGAAAATGCAATTTCACTGTGACTATTCCATTCCTTAGTCTTCTATTTTTACCTAGCTTTTACATGGCTTAATCTTATACCGAGTAATGTTTTTCTCCAAAAGGTATTTGTACATTCTCTAATGCTTGAGTTTGTTAGTACATGAGAATGTTTACTTGTTGTCTTTAAAAAAATAAATAAATAAATAAAAGAAAAAAAAAAAGTACATTTATGATAAAGAAAAAAAAAAAAGGAAGTGTGGGAATTTGGAAGAGGTCAGTTGTAATTTTAAATGAGTATGTCAAGACAGCCATTGTTGAGAAGATAACATTTGATCAGACTGGAAGCAGGAGCTAACCAAGCAGAGGGCCACGTGGGGAAGATTACTGCAGACAGAGGGAATAAGTTCAAGGCCAACCTGGGCAATTTAGCAACACCCTGTCTCAAAATAAAAAAATAAATAGGGCTGGCTGAGAAAGTGATGTTTAAATTGAAACTTGTAGCAGGACATGGTGGCATATGCCAGTAATCCTAGTACTTGGGAGGCCAAGGAAGGCGGATCGTGAATTCAAGGCCAGCCTGGGCTATATGGCAAGTTCAAGGTCACTCTGGGCAATGTAGTACAACCCTAGCTCAAAAACCAAAACTAACCAACCAAACAAAAACCCCTGAAACCTGAAAAGCACATGGCATTAACCTGGCAAAGAGAAAAGACAATATATTCCCATACTCTGTACTTCCTCAGAACCTGCCACCCTTTTAACTAGAATTGATATGACTTCATTATCTAGCTTCACTGTGGGCTTGGAAGGGTCAGGGACAAAGCATGTGTGTCAACAGAGCCCCTGAAAGCCCTAGTACTCAGTGAGGCCTTCCTAATCACCGAATGATTTTTGAAAAGGAAATTCAAACATGGAGCATCTGCCAGCGGAGTAATTATAGCTTCTCAAGAGCAGCGATTCCGTTTAAAACCATATGCACGAGAATGTGATGAAGAATAAGAAAATATTTACCTGTCATAAATCTTGGCAATTCTCAGTTCTCCTCTTCCCTTTCGCAAGCTTATTCTTGTTGTTGAAGCATGAGCCAGAATGTGTCCCCCAATGGGTTTTTTGGGGTCTGCCTGAAAGCTGAATTAATAAAACACCTTTTCAGGTTCCATGATATACCAATAGTTATCTTGCTACGCATAGCAAGATTAGTAATGACAAGGCAGTGTTTCTAGGGAGGATGGCAGGGCATGGAGTAGAGGCTTGTTCATAAGCTCTGGAGTGGGGCTGGGGCTTGGACCTACTGTATACCCCACTGCCACCTAGTTTAGACCTCTAAGAGTCTTACGATGAATTGTTCATGTTTTGACACTTTATTTTTTTTTAAATTAATTTATTTTCTTGTGGGTACCGGGAGTCGAACTCAGGACCTCGCATGCCAGCAGGCGCCCGTGCCACTGAGCGATATCACCGGCCCTTTTTTCGTATGTGGGTTCCTGGAGTCGAACTCAGGCCCTCGTGCTTGCCAGGCAGGCGCTTATGCCGCTGAGCTATCTCACCAGCCCCTATTTGACACTTTAAAAAGTTATTATTGAAAAATACACAAAAAATATTATTTGCTGTCTTAGGATAATTCTTGGAGTTGAAAAAATATTCTTTATAAAATACAAATAATTGGGGCCGGTGAGATGGCTCAGCAGCATAAGCGCCTGCCTGGCAAGCGCAAGGGCCCAAGTTTGACTCCCGGTACCCACATACGAAAAAAGGGCTGGTGATATTGCTCAGTGGCACAGGCGCCTGCTGGCACGCGAGGTCCTGAGGTCAACCCCCGGTACCCACAAAACAAAAAAACAAAACAAAACAAAAACCCAAATAATTCATTCATCAGAAATATATGTGTGGGTGTGTATATATATATATATTATTATTTTTTAAACCGGAAATCAAACTCAGGACCTTGCGCTTGCCAGGCAGGTGCTTATGCCGCTGAGCTATATCCCCGGCCCCATCAGAAATATTTTTAATCGTCTATTATATATTAGGTACTATTCTAGTCTAATGAATAAGAATCACCCAGCCATTCTCCACGACGCTATGTAAATGAAAAGCAGATGGAAGGCAGGCATAGTGGGCACACCTCTAATCCCAGTACTGGGGAGGCTGAGGCAGAAGGATTGCCCCAAGTTTGAGCCCATCCTGGGCTACACAGTGAGTTCAAGGCCAGCCTGAACCACATAGCAAGAGAAAGAGATGAGAAAGTCATCTTTCTCATCAGAAGACTGGGTCACTTTATCAGGGAATTGAAGGTACAGTAAAGCAAAAAGCCATCCCTGTTGGATAAAATAGCTAGAGAGGTGAGTTGTCTCGATCACGCTCACAGATCAATGCCATTCTTTTTAACAGAGTGGCTCTGAACTTTCCAGGTCACCCTATTATGGGTGGTTCTTCACGATCTTAAAAGAACCCTATGTCCTGTAGTGACAGGCTGCTTGAGGCCCTGATGGTATTTGCAACTGGGCTGTGAACTCTGAGCCTGCAAACAATGATTTATGCTTTTCCAATGTATGTTTCATGATCTGCCTTTGGTACTATTACTCACTCACCCTTTAATAGCCTTAGAGTCTTCCTCAATCCATCTCCTATTCCCTATCACCAAGCTCCTTAAGAGTGGATGACACTGAATTTATTGCTGTAGCAACCAGCTACACAGTTGGTGCTCAAACATGTTTCCTGAGTTTAAGACATGGAATCTACAAAAATTTCAAGGAGAATATTAGATTGCAGAAAGATGAATGCTTTCACAGAAATTAAATACAAATAAAATTGAAACCAGTTGGAAATTTCTTCAAGAGGAGATAAGAAAGAACAGTCAGGGTTTACTAAAGGGACAGGGAGAAGTCTTAGTAGCTGTGTTAGTACCTGTCACAGGTAGTCTTTCAATACTGCCCAGTGATTCTCCCAAATGACACTGTTTGCTGTTACCAATGTGATACCCCATGCTTGTCATTGATTACTTTGGGTGAAGAGCCTGAATGTCAACAATGTTATCCCCAAAGGAGATGAACTATATATAAGAATAAATGATAGGATTTGCAAAAAGGCTAAGAAAACACAAAGGAAAGATATTGTAGGATCAAAAAAGTTATCAAGGGGCCGATGAGATGGCTCTGTGGCATAAGTGCCTGCCTGGCAAGTGCAAGGTCCTGAGTTCGACTCCCGGTACCCACATAAAGGAAAAAAAGGGGTCGGTGATATTGCTCAGCGGCATGAGCGCCTGCTGGCAAGCGCAAGGTCCTGAGTTCAACTCCTGGTACCCACATAAAAAAAAAAGTTATCAACAGTGACACATAAACTAAGAGGTTATATTTAATCAAAATAGTGACATAGTGTAACAGAAAATGCCCCCCCCCAGCCAGTATACTTCAGTTTCTTAGTTGCCCAGGTAATGGTTCCTGTTCCAGTTCCAGTTGATTCTGTCTCTCAGAAACGGCTGGTCACTGTGATGCACAGCTGGTCACCATGATGCACATTGTATAAACTAATCCCCAATCGACAAGCCATTCTGCCTCTGTACTTCCTGCTCGCTTATCCCATATAAGCCCTAGACCACCAGAGATCAGGGCCTGATATTCTGGGAATGATCCCGATCAATAACCATCCATGTAAAAAAATCTGCCTCCAAATCCTGGGTGTTGTTTCGGTATTTCTGCTTGCCGTTGCACCTGGTGCATTGGCCGGGAAGACTGACTGTGCTGACCTCTTTGGTCACTGGTCATGACCCTCATGGATGGAACAAGGACCTCTCCAGGTCCTGACAGGAAGGTGCGCCCTTGAGATTTCTTGAGTCCCCTTGTAAGTCTGGAGGAGGATTCTTGGCTCCCTGCTTGAGTGGCTCATATTGGACTCCAAAGGGAGAAGGATGCAATCTGTCTGTCTTCCTGTCTGCCTGTCTGCCTGATTCCAGTAAGACCGCCCCAGGGGCACCCCAGTTAGTCAGTATGATCAGTCCTGCTCAGTTCGAAAAGAAGAAGAGCTCGATCAACTCTTGTTAGTCAGGACCACCCTCAAGGGAAGGGGGGTTGGAATGTTTAACCTCTGAGTGCCTGCGGAATGATTGTGTGAGTGAGTGGAATGGACAGTGTAAGCAATAGGCTGCTCTGTCTGTGCACAAAGACTGGGAAGCACTGGTCAAGGTGGCTCATTGGGCCCTCACCTGCGGTTCCATGGCGATCGACATATGGCATAACAGAGATCTCGTGCCCTCATTAGCTAAGTCATGCCTAAGTCCCCGTGAGGGGCACAGCCAGGCAGGCATCTGAATGGTCTCTCTCTCTCTGAGGGGCACCCACCCTTTGTCTGTTGTGCCATCATTCAAGGGTACACAACACACACATAGGGAGCCAGACATGGGAACTCATTAGTTAAAACCCACAGTCCCTGACTGCAGGAAAAGGGCTTTTATAGAGTTAAAAATGAAACCAAACTGCTCAAATAAAAAGGAAAAAAGAGGCCCATTCTTCCTGAGAATTCTGCCTTGGCACCTTCACTGGCCGCCGCAGTAGCTGCCAATACCTATAGCTTCACTCCCCACTCCCGACTCATCTACTTCCAGCCAATTGAACTGGTTCCAGCTAGCATTGCCTGAATTCAGCCACAGAGGCCCTTCCCTTGAACCTTCTGCTTCATGGCTGTGACTAACCTGGTCAGAGGGCATCATCTAATGCCCACCCGAGATGAATGTCAGCAATTCCTTCTGAGTTCCACATTTTGACTAGGAAAAACTGGACTGTCAGCCCTGACAAATGAGTCACCATGGCCTTTCCCAAAGGTCACCCTGCCCAGAAACCTAAAATCAGTTGTGCGCTTCTCAAAGACATCAAAAGGGGGGCAACTAGCCGGGCGCCATTGCGGGGGGGCAGCAGCTGAACTTGAAACTCAGGGCAGCTGCCACTCCATCCACGGCTCCAGCGGGGACCTCTGCGGAGGAACGCGAGACGCCGCAATACAGAGAAGTGGCGGCTGTGAAGGACACACTGACTGGCGGTGAGTGCTGACACCCAGCTGTCAGGCACGCAAGACAGCCACTAGCCAGGCGCCATTGTGGGGGGGGCAGCAGCTGAGCTCAGAACTCAGGGCAGCCGCCACTCCATCCACGGCTCCAGTGGGAACCTCCGCGGAGTAACACGAGACGCTGTGGTACAGAGAAGCACCAGCTGAGAAGGACACACTGACTGGCGCTTTTCTTCCTGGTATTCCAAGAATCTCCTAAGAGTTTGAAATACTAGCAATAAAGGAACCTACCATAGGCAATTTACAAACAGCAACCCAGGAATTAAACTAAAGAAAGAAAAGAAAATGAGATGACACTTAAACAAGATGCAACCCCACACATCCAGTTCACCAAAGGCAAACCCAGGGAGCAGTGAGGTGGGACAAACCGAAAGCCACCCACCTGACATCTCTGAAGTGGTAACAACAAAGCAGTTGAATGAGGCTCTGGAAAAATTTAAATCAGAAATAATTTCTTAGATAACTGCAGAGATAATGTCCACAATGAAGACCATGCTTAAAGACGCTAGAGCAGACACTGACAAAAAAATAGACAAGCTTAAGAAAATGATGGAAGCCATGAATGCTCAGCATAGGAAAGAAATGGACTCCATAAAGCAGATTCAAGCAGATATCCAGGAGAACAAAAATTCCATTGAAAGTATTTGTAGCAGATTAAGCCAATGTGAAGACAGGATCTCAGATATAGAAGACAGGCTTGCAATTAGTGATCATGAAAAGAAAGAATTCTTAAAAATAGCAAGGGACAATGAAAAATCAATCCAGCAGCTGCTAGATGATGCAAAGAAGAATAACTTAAGATTGACTGGAGTCAATGAAAAAGCAGGAGATAGCATAAATGACATCAGAACACTGTTCACAGACATTATCACAGAGAATTTCCCTGGTAGAGAAAAAGAATTTGACGTTGAGATAAGTGAGGCTTATAGAACTCCAATTAGCCACGATCAAAAAAAATCTTCAGCCAGGCATATCATAGTCAAGATTCCAGAAATTCAACATAAGAGTAGAATCTTTTTTTTTTTTTTTTTTTTTTTTTTTTGTGGGTACCGGGGGGACGACCTCAGGACCTCACGCGCCAACAGGCACCCGTGCCGCTGAGCGATATCACCGGCCCCTTTTTCGTATGTGGGTTCCGGGAGTCGAACTCGGGCCTTCGCGCTTGCAAGGCAGGCGCTTACACCGCTGAGCCATCTCACCGGCCCAAGAGTAGAATCTTAAAAGCTGTTAGAAAAAAGAAACAAATCACCTATAAAGGAAAGCCCATCAGAATCACAGCGGACTTTTCAGCACAAACCCTCAAGTCAAGAAGAGCTTGGAATGATGTATTTCAAGTTCTAAAGGAAAATAATCTTCAACCTAGATTGATGTACCCCTCAAAACTATCTTTCAAAACCGATGGAGAAATAAACTACTTCCATGACAAAGAACATCTGAGAAAATTTATAACCACCAAACCAGCACTCCAAAATGTTTTAAAGGACATTCTAGAAAGGGATAACAAGGACTACAACTCCAGAAACCCCAACAGAAGGAATCCACCAGGCAGAGCAAATGATTAAAGAGAGGGAGGGAAAACAAAAATTAAAAGAGGGGGAGCCAACAACAAGAAAATAACATGACAAGGATAAGTCAATACATATCAGTTTTAACCATTAATGGTCTCAATTCACCAATCAAAAGGCACAGACTGGCGAATTGGATCAAGAAGCAAGATCCAACAATATGCTGTATACAAGAAACACATTTAATTCAAAAAGAAATTCATAGACTGAAAGTCAAAGGATGGAAAACAATACTCCATGCGACAGGAACCCAGAAAAAAGCAGGGGTAGCTCTTCTTTTCGCAAAGTGAATTTCAAACCAAGAATGATTCAGAGAGATAAAGAAGGTCACTACATCCTTGTAAAGGGAACAATCCAAGAGGAAGAGATAACAATCATAAATATATATGCAACAAATACCAGTGCACCCAACCATATGAAACAAATATTAATGGACATGAAAAATCAAAGAACCACTAATACAATTGTATTGGGGGATCTCAATCCTCCACTGTCACAAAAAGACAGATCAACTAGACAAAAAATCAACAATGAAATATTAGAACTAAACCAAACTTTGGAACAAATGGACTTAGTAGATGTCTACAGAGTGTTCCACCCCACAACATCAGAATACACTTACTTCTCAGCTGCACATGGGACATTCTCCAAAATAGACCACATACTAGCTCATAGAACCTGCTTAAGTAAATGCAAAGGAATTGAAATTATCCCATGTATATTATCAGACCATAGTGCAATGAAATTGGAAATTAATGGCAAAAGAATCCACAAGAATTTGCTAAACACATGGAAATTAAATAACACCCTACTGAACAACCAATGGGTCACAGATGAAATTAAAGAAGAAATTAGACAGTTTCTGCAACTGAATGATAATGACAGTACAACATACCGGAACTTACGGGATACAATTAAAGCTGTCCTAAGAGGGAAATTTATAGCATTAAATTCCTATATCAGGAAAACAGAGCAAGCACAAATAAACAACCTAATGGTGAACCTCAAACTTCTAGAAAAAGAAGAGCAGGCTAAGCCAAAAGCTCGTACAAGGGAGGAAATTATAAAGATCAGAGCAGAAATTAACGTATTGGAGACTAAAAAAACAATACAAAGAATCGACGAATCAAAGAGTTGGTTCTTTGAAAGATTAAATAAAATCGACAAACCCTTCTCCAACCTTATTAAAAAAAGGAAAGAAAGTACTCAAATCCACGCAATTAAGAATGAAAAGGGTGATATCACAACGGACCCTGCAGAAATCCAGAAGATCATCTATACCTACTTTGAAAACTTGTATTCTAATAAGATGGAAAATGCAGAAGAAATAGACAGATTCCTAGATACATATGAATTACCAAAGCTCAACCAAGAAGATATAAAAACTCTAAATAAACCAATAACAATCAATGACATGGAAGATGTAATTAAAAACCTCCCAACAAAGAAAAGCCCAGGCCCTGATGGATTCACTGCCGAATTCTACAAAAATTTAGAGAAGACCTAACACCACTACTTCTAAAACTCTTTAATGAAATTGAAAGGGAAGCAATACTCCCAAATTCATTCCTGGAAGCAAGCATTACCCTGATACCAAAACCAGAGAAGGACCCAACTAAGAAAAAGAACTACAGGGCCGGTGAGATGGCTCAGTGGTGTAAGCGCCTGCCTTGCAAGCGCGAGGGCCCGAGTTCGACTCCCGGATCCCACATACGAAAAAGGGGCCGGTGATATCGCTCAGTGGCACGGGTGCCTGTTGGTGCGCGAGGTCCTGAGGTCGACCTCCCGGTACCCACAAAAAAAAAAAAAAAAAAAAGAAAGAGAACTACAGACCAGTCTCCCTAATGAACATAGATGCAAAAATCCTCAATAAGATACTGGCAAACAGAATGCAGCAAATCATCAAGAAGATTATACACCATGACCAAGTTGGATTCATCCCAGGGATGCAGGGATGGTTCAACATACGTAAATCAATAAATGTAATACACCATATTAACAGAACCAAGGACAAAAATCACATGATCATCTCAATAGATGCAGAAAAAGCTTTTGACAAAGTCCAGCACCCATTCATGATAAAAACCTTACAGAAAATTGGAATAGAGGGTCTTTATCTCAATCTGATAAAAGCTATCTATGACAAACCATCAGCTAATACCATACTAAATGGTCAAAAACTGAAAGCCTTCTCTCCAAAATCAGGAACAAGACAAGGATGTCCACTGTCCCCACTCTTATTCAACATAGTCCTGGAAACTTTAGCCAGAACAATTAGACAAGAGAAAGAAATAAAAGGAATTATGATTGGAAAGGAAGAAGTTAAATTATCATTATTTGCAGATGACATGATACTCTACGTAGAAGACCCCAAAAACTCCACTAAAAAATTGCTAGATTTAATAAGCAAATTCAGTAGTGTAGCTGGATACAAAGTCAACACTCAAAAATCAATAGCCTTCCTGTACACCCATAACAAACTCCCTGAGAGAGAAATTAGGGAAACAACACCTTTCACAATCACATCTAAAAAAATGAAATACCTAGGAATCAATCTCACAAAGGAAGTAAAAGACCTCTACACTGAAAACTCCAGTACTCTGAAAAAGGAGATTGAAGAGGATATCAGAAAATGGAAAGATATCCCTTGCTCTTGGGTCGGAAGAACCAACATAGTGAAAATGGCCATACTTCCAAAACTGTTATACAGATTTAATGCAATTCCGATCAAAATTCCAACAACATATTTCACAGAATTAGAGAAAACAATCCTAAAATTCATCTGGAATCAGAAGAGACCTAGAATAGCAAAGGCAATTCTGGGCAGCAAAAGCAAGTCAGGGGGCATCACAATCCCTGATTGGAAATTATACTATAAAGCTACTGTGATAAAAACAGCGTGGTATTGGCAAAAAAACAGACCTGAAGATCAATGGAATAGCATAGAAGATGCACAAACAACTCCAGACATACTAAGCCACCTTATCTTTGACAAAGGTGCCAAACACATTCACTGGAAGAAAGATAGCCTCTTTAATAAATGGTGCGGAAAAATTGGCTCTACACATGCTGAAGATTAAAATTAGACCCATATCTTTCACCGTGCACTAAACTAAATTCAAAATGGATCAAAGAACTAAATATTAAAACAGAAACATTAAATCTCCTGGAAAATAGAATAGGTAAAACTCTTGAAGACATTGGTATAGGCAAAGACTTTATGAATAAAACCCCTATCGCACAGGAGGTATCACAAAGAATCAACAACTGGAATCTCATCTTATTAAAAAGCTTTTGCACAGCAAGAGAAACCACCAACAGAGTGAAGAGACAACCCACAACGTGGGAAAAAATGTTTGCCAGCTGTTTCTCAGACAAAGGATTACTATCGAGAACATACAGAGAACTCAAAAAAATCAGACCTCCCAAATTTAAAGACCCAATCCAAAAATGGGCATCTGAGATGAATAAACACTTCTTAGATGAAGAAATACAAATGGCAAATAAATATATGAAAAAATGTGCAACATCACTAGTCATTCGAGAGATGCAAATGAAAACAACACTGAGATTCCATCTCACCCCAGAAAGCATGGCTATTATCAAGAAATCAACTAATAACAAATGCTGGAGGGGCTGTGGGAAAAAGGAACCCTTCTCCACTGTTGGTGGGAGTGTCGACTGGTGCAGGCAATGTGGAAATCCATATGGAGACTCCTCAAAAAACTAGGATTGGAGGTCCCATTTGACCCAGCTATTCCCCTTCTGGGTATCTTCCCAGAAGAATTAAAAACATCGTACCACAGCGATATAGGTGCACCCATGTTTATAGCAACACAATTTGTAATAGGTAGATTGTGGAAACAACCCAAATGCCCATTAACCGAGCAATGGATAAAAAAGATGTGGTATTCTATACAATGGAGTACTACTCAGCCATAAAGAAAGATAAACTGGAAACTTTTATAGGTAAATGGATGCAACTTGAGAAAATACTCACAAGCAAAATAAACTGGATGCACATTTGTAAACATCATATTGTCTCCCTATTATGAAAATGCAATTTCACTGTGACTATTCCATTCCTTAGTCTTCTATTTTTACCTAGCTTTTACATGGCTTAATCTTATACTGAGTAATATTTTTCTCCAAAAGGTATTTGTACATTCTCTAATGCTTGAGTTTGTTAATACATGAGAATGTTTACTTGTTGTCTTAAAATAAATAAATAAATAAATTAAAAAAAACCCAAAAAACAAAAAGAGGGGCAAAAAGCCCATCAACCACTGTTACCCAGAAACCTGATAAAAGAAAAGCACCTGATGTCTGTAAGAAAATCCAGTCTGATAGATGATCATACCGTTTGGCTATGAGTTATAAGGACTATGGACAAAAAATAAAAAAATAAATGTCCATTCAGATTAAAAAATAAGAACTCTCAAAAGCTTCAACCTGGATCAGATAACAACCCTTTCATCAATCTGATGGGCTCAGACTAGGCCAGACTGGGCTCCCTTCTTCAGCTGGGCCACTGGGAGCCCATAGTACATCATCAGGACAACTAGGACACTTGTCTCTCACCCCTTCTGCCAGCACAAACTTCCAGCCTGGGAGGACATCTGCTGTGTAAGCCGGTCCCCATACCGCTTCTGGGAAGAGACCTCCTCTTCAAGTTAGAAGCGACTGTCTCGTTCGCACCAAGCCAGTCAGCCTCCATCTCGTTTAACCCTCCACTTTCAACTCTGACTGTTCCCTGAGAAGAAGATGACACCTGCATTGGCCTGAGACAGATAACTGTAATCCTGAAGTTCTGAAAACTCTCCTCCCAGAGGTATGAACTAAGGACTCGCCTCCAGGCCTGGCCATCAACCATACTGCCTCACTGCACCCCCCCCGTTGCTGTCAGATGTCATGGAAAGCACAGACAGGCATCCAGCCACACATCAGCCTGAAAGACTGTTAAACACCTTAGGCAAGATCTCCATGCCATCAACAATGCAGCCATCACCTTGCACTCTGTGGTTCCCAACCGATAACACCCTTTTTGGACTGTTATAGATTTAAAAAATGCTTTCCTCTGCTTGCAAGTTGCTCCCATAAGTCTCTTCAACTGGGAAAATCCTCAGATAAAAGGCCAGCTCACTTGGACCAATTGCCATAAGGGGTTAAAAACTCTCCTACTATTTTTGGGGAGGCCCTAGCCATCACGGTTCTCTGAGAGAGAAAAAAACGAGACTTCAAAACTGCAAAATAGGGCTGGTGAGATAGCTCAGCGGCATAAGCACCTGCCTGGCAAGTGCGAGGTCCTGAGTTCAACTCCTGGTACCCACATACGAAAAAAGGGCCAGTGACATCGCTCAGTGGCACAGGCACCTGCTGGCATGTGAGGTCCTGAGGTCAACCCCTGGTACCCACAAAAAAAAAAAAAAAAAAAACTGCAAAATATCTATAGACTGTCAAACTGCTAAAATACACCTCTCCTGCCTGTAAAGCCAGTTCAAGGTCTCCGAGCTGGCAATGCCACCATGGCTGCCCTCTGTATATGTTGCCTCAGTCTTCTGCCACCCACAGCCTGCTGGTACACCTGCCTGGACCTAAGAATGCCTTCTTCTGCCTTCAATTGGCTCCTGTCAGACAGCCCCTCTTTGCAACTGACCTGGACTCCACCTCCCAGAGGTTCAAAAACTTGTTTACCCTCTTTGGAGAAGCCCTCACAGCTGACCTCACTAGTCTCCCAGAATGACACCCAAGCTGCCTTCCGGAAAGACACAAAAGCTCTGCTACAATATCTGGCAAAACTGGTTACGAGAAAGAAACTCCGCAAATTTCTTGGAGCTGCTGGCTTGTATAGAATCTGGATCCTTAAGTTCACAAAAACAATGATGCTTACTCAGACTGTCAGTCCCTGGGAGCACCCAGTGGCCTACCTATGCAAATACTTGGATCTAGTTGTTAAGGGCTGCCTCCCCCACTTTGCATTTGTGCTCTAATAGCCACTGTCCTTCTGATCGAGAAAGCTGACAAGCTCAGCTTAGGCTGAGATCTAACTGTCCAGCTGCCACATGCTGTGCTGGACCTCACCCAGTGCCATGACAGCCTGGCACTGACTGATGAACTGTTCTAACCTCCTGACAGATGCTGAGTATACCTTGTTTATAGATAGAAGTAGCTCTGTTAGGAATAGAGCCTGACAGGCTAGATACGCTGTGGTCACCTTGGACAAAGCTATTCTGGCCAAATCTGCACTCAGAACAATCTAGTCCAGAGGCCTAAGCCCCCTTCGGGGATCTGACTGACTGAAACATCAACCCAAGCCAGAAAAAAAAAACTTTATCCAGTACTCCTGGGAGATCCATCTTAATCAGAGCCAGACCTGCCCCCACCATATGTTCTGCAAGCTCAAGCTGCAGTGCTGGCACCCACACCCCTGCAGCCAGCTCAGGCTTCAGCATCTGTGTCGCCAGCTCCAACCTCCCATTCCCTACCCGCACTGAGAAGTATATAGGGTGCTGCTATGAAACTCATCTTTAGATATGCCCTACCCTTGACATACAGCATTCAGGCCACAAGAAATATAACCCTACAGAAACAGCTTGTAACTAGCTCCACAAAAGTTTAGTTAAAAGATCAGTTATATCTGTAGACATTTCTGCACACACATACAACCCAGGTGCATATTAACTACCTCTACAAGTTTCAGAAATCCAGCCTTAGATCCACTGGAAAATTTACCTGGACAGCTCCTCTGAGGCTCACTTTGAAGAGACAACACACTCAAAGCCCTGCTGTGGTCACTCTGGACTCTGACCAGTCCATGCATGGCTGAAGCCTGAGGACATCATTCACAGGATTGCTCCATACATATTCCCCTTGATTTTTGTGTCTTTTCAGGCTACTTACCCCAGTCATTGCTTCCCTGCCCCCTACTAGCTGTGTTTTTTGCCTTAAACTCTATGGACAGTTGCCCCAAGAGAATAGAACAATCAATCAAACACTTGACCAAGATTTGATAAGCATCCAAGACACACCGAACACTCTCCTAGATCAGATTAACTCCCTCGCTCCCTTGCCAGAGTAATGTTACAGAATAGACAGGCCTAAATTATGTCTCTTCCTAAAAACAACTTAGGGAAAAACTCTGTAATAAGATAATCTTGGGGAGCTTGGCTAGGGCCCATCCTCGGATGACTGACTGCTTCTAGTTGCGCCTTGTCTCAGAAGATCACATGTAATATGCCCAGCAAAGATTTGCCTGGGAAACTAAAAGAGGCGGGAAATGTAACAGAAAATGCCTCCTTCCCCCAGCCAGTATACTTCAGTTTCTTAGTTGCCCAGGTAATGGTTCCTGTTCCAGTTCCAGTTGCTTCTGTCTCTTAGAAACGGCTGGTCACTGTGATGCATAGCTGGTCACTATGATGCACACTGTACAAACCAGTCCCCATTGACAAGCCATTCTGCCTCTGTACTTCCTGCTTGCTTATCCCATATAAGCCCTAGGCCACCAGAGATCAGGCCCTGATATTCTGGGAATGATCCTGATCAGTGCCTGTCAATGTAAATAAATCTGCCTCCAAATCCTGGGTGTCATTTCGGTGTTTCTGCTTGCCATTGCAATAGTACATAGCTTTAGCCTGACAGAATTTCAAGTCAATTCAAATTTTGTTTATTCCATCAAAGTATTCAGGATTCTGTGTAGAATTATGATATGGCTCTTAATGTTCCTTTAACATTTTCATACTTTAATAAAAGATATAGACTCTCCTCCAGCAAAATGCACATACACATACATATAACAATTTACATGTAAGTTTAGAAGATTCATGAGGGCCGGTGAGATGGCTCAGAGGTGTATGCGCCTGCCTGGCAAGTGCGAGGTCCTGAGTTCGACTCCTGGAACCCACATACGAATAAAGGGCCGGTGATATCGCTCAGCGGCACGGGCGCCTGCTGGCACGCGAGGTCCTGAGTTTGACCACCGGTACCCACAAAAAAAAAAAAAAATGAAGATTCATGACCCTCCCTGCTGGTATACATGAATAATACTAAAACAAGTAACCAAGATTTACTGAGTCCTCACCATATGGCAGACATTATTTTAAGCCATCTAATTATTTCCCTTTGCTTGGATTCCATTCTTTTTTTTTTTTTTGTGGGTACCGGGGGTCGAACTCAGGACCTCGCGCGCCACCAGGTGCCCATGCCACTGAGCGATATCACTGGCCCTTTTTTTGTAAAACTCAGGACCTTGCACTTGCCAGGCAGGCGCTTATGCCACTGAGCTATCTCACCGGACCCTTGGATTCCATTCTCAGTAAGTAGTTACAGTTTAAAATTTGGATCCTGATAGAGGTCTACTTACAGGGAGCGAATGTGCTTATGGGTCACCTGAATCCAATTACGGTTACATTTTTTTCCTTATCAATAGACTGGCCCTCTGGTTTTTTATTCATCCTAATGAACCTGATTAATGTAATTCTGTCTTTGAGAGATAGACTGGTTTTCAGGAGACTGACCAAATCAAACTTCTGCCTTTGAGACTGAGACCATGAGTTGTGGTCAGTTCACCAGAATATTGGGTACATGCCTGCACTCCCCAGGGGACAGTGTGCCAGCCAGACGTACTGTGTGGTGGATAAGCTTTGGACCTAGACTTGAGTTCAAATTCTGGCTGGTCAGCTGTGACCTCAGGAAAACTGTTTGACCATTCTTCATTTTAAATGGGGAACAACAACTGTGCCTAACTGATAGGATTGTTGTGAGAATAAGATGAAATAATTCAGATAAAGCATTATCCCGGTGACCGCAATTATTATTATTTATCTGCTTTCTTAATCTTGATTCAAACACTTATTATCTATTTACTTTGGGCTACTTACTTTTATGAACCTCAGTTATTTTTGTTGTTGTTGTTTTTGCACCAAAATGTGAATAAAAAGACCTTATCTTTTAGGGATGTTGTGAGGAATCAAGATATACTTAATACAACGCATTGGGAGCCTACTATGTGTCAGGAACCATATCTGCTTTACTTTTATCACAATCTTGGCACATAAGAGCTCTTCAATAAATGGTAACTATCATTATTTAAATGCTTCAGTTTAAACAGCCACTCTTTCAATGAAATGTAGACCAAAAACTTTTCTTAAAGTTTTCTTTTCTTAGTCTTCAAACTTTCTGACTATTCTCAGACTTTACCAAGCCTTGAGGTGAAATACAAGAAGGTGTAATAGCACTCCACATTCTTCTAGAGGGCTTTAATTTATTTCTATTTCTGACCAAGTTAAAACAGCATCAGAAAGCCGCCCACAGCCCTCTGTTAGCTTATTCTCTTATTTTCCCTTCTTCTATGTTTTCTCCTCCTCTCCATTCCTCCTTCCTCAGGAGACTGGGGAGTACAGTGAGAAGGAGAAAGAGGAGGAGGAGGAGGAAGAGGAAGAGGAGGAGGAGGAAGAGGAGGAGATTGGGGTGGGTGTCAGGAGTAAAGAGGGACTAAGAGAGATTAATCATTTCTCCCACTCTGGCTGAACAGAGTGGCATCGTATATCCTCGAGGGTAGGATCCAGAACAGCCTGGCCTCCCAACTTCAAATTAGAATGCTGGGGTCATAAGATGTAGAGTTATAGGATGGGGTGGGATGGGAGGATAGCACAATGAGAATAAAAGAGCATCACCTTTGAAGTCAAAGCTACCTAGATTCAAGTCCTGGCTTCCATGTTTTTGAACTGTATGACTAGGCAAGCAGTAAGTACTCTGAGCCTTTATTCCCACCTTTATAAATCAGGAATATTCATAATACCTACCTCAACTTCTGGTCAGGATGTGAACCCTGAGGGGCACAGGCTAGGCCAAGCCAGAGAGATAACAGGCATTCCTGCTGCCTTTGACTACAGATGGGATTTTTGAGAAGGGGTACATTGAGGAGAGAAAGGCTGAATGAACTAGCCCAAGAATGAGGAGGAGGCTTTGAGACTAGGGGAATGTGGGGAGAAGGGAGCACTGCCAAGAAAGAAGAATTTTTGGATGACAGAGAGATGGTTTTTAAAAAAAGAATATGTTTAAGAAATTTTGTTAAGTAACACTTCCCTTCTGTCTGCTCCCAAAACATGGGGAAAAAAATCTATGGTTTTTCAGTATTTTGAAGATGGAATTCTGGGGTTTTTGGAGGTGGGGTGGGAAGTGATGCATCTGTATATTGAGATTGGCTTCATAGAAAGTACAAGGAAGGGCCGGTGATATAGCTCAGTGGCATAAACGCCTGCCTGGCAAGCATGAGGTCCTGAGTTCGACTCCCGGTACCCACATACATTAAAAAAAAAAAAAAAAAAAAGAAAGTACAGGGAAGCCCCAGGAGGCTAAGTTACATCAGGGCCACTGAGAATTATATAAGATGATGCATGACACACCTGGCACATGGTAAGTAATCAATGGAGTTGCCTCTTAATTAGGAGTAAGGGAGACCAAAGTTCAAATAGTTTAAATGTCTTGCATAGGGTCCCCATACTGACCCTGGTTTAATATTTTTTCTCTACACATATGACCCTTTAATTCACGGTAATGATGGTAAATCGGTAGGTGACATCCTACTACATTCATAAGACTGCAAATGTTCTAAGATGAATTTTGTTTTATGAAAACATACACAAGGAAGAAAGTGACAACATAATGTCTTATTCAGGGCTCTTGGTGTGCAGCGTTCTGGTCTGCTACTTTGACTTGTTATCTCCAGGCCCTCATCAGCTGGATCGCTTCAGTTCTAAAATCTGTCTCTGTAAGCCTCGCCTCGGAGCTGCTGCTCTGCTGTATGGTACGGCAGTTCCTCGCCTCTATAATTTTGTTCTTTTTTAATACGATGTGCCATCAACTATAATGCATGGGATATAAGCCTCAATTATTGTCAGTGTACTTGGGGACTCGTACCAATTATAGTGATATTTCTCTGACAGGCCCCAGGCAAGCTGCAGCTTGGAGTTCCTCAACAGTGAGAAACAAAGATATTTTCTTTATGGGAGGTTTTCCAGTAGCATTTGAAATCCTCTAGTTTAAAACTGTCCTGATTTTTTTCATTTAGATGCGGTAATTTCTGTGCTTTATATGAAGACATGTATTTAATATGTACTGTTATAATTTAATATACTTTAGAACATACTAATTATAGTGAACCTTGTTTTCTTACAACTCGGCTAGGTGGAGGAGAGGTTTCACAGCAGACTTACCCAGCAAATACTAGCCTTTGTCAGCGACTCTGGCTTTCTCCTTAGCTCTTCATTACACATCTCCTCCCCTTTCTGACACCCTCTTCAATTACTTCCTTTCGGTCACCTCTCAATTTCTCCTTTCATTGTCTTACAGGAGCTAATTTTAAATGATTTTACTCTTTTTTAAACTTTCTACAAATATAAGAAAAAGAACCCCTACGTGACCTAATTTTCACTGATTTCCTGGCCTTCTAACTCCAGAGTGACAGTTTTGGCCTCATCAGTGTTCCCTCCCAACACCTGAAGAGAGAACATTGCTCTTTAACTTGTACTGTTTTATTTGAATGCAACCCACTTCCTCCCTCTGAGCCAATGAGTCATTTTCTCTTTTTAAAGCGAGCCTTAAAAATCTTCCATTTCTCTTCAGTTTAAAATTATTCTTTTTGTGAAGTACTTCATGTCCTGTGTATGAAAGACACCCCACAAGACAGAACACTACCTTCAGCATTGAAGGGCTACACTAATATGTGCAACATACCAAGACTTAAAATGTTGAGTAAAAAAAATTATGTAAATCTGTTGAGTTAAATGGACACCATTTCTTTATGGAGGAAAGGGTTTTTATCTCTTTGGTTCACTAATGAATTCCAAGAATCTAGTTACATAGTAGGATTTTTTTTTATTTTATTTTATTTTTGAGACAGGGTGTCACTTTGTAGCCCAGGCTGGCCTCGAACTCACAGCAATCCTCCTGTCTCAGCCTCCTGAGTGCTGGGATTACAGACGTGCACCACCATGCCCAGCAACATAGTAGGTTTGTAATAGGTATTTGTTGAATTAATAAATGATTGATATGATTGATTTTCTCCTCCTTGATTTTTTTTTTTTTTTTTTTTTTTTGGTGCTGGGACTTGTCACACACAGCATGCTAAGCATGCTAAGCACACACCACTGAACTACACCCTCAGTCCCCCTCCTCAATCTTTTTAACTTTTTACATGCCATTTGTAGTTAATATTTTCACATTGGAATCTCTTGTAATTAAGTAGATACTCATAAGAGGTATTGAAGAGTGAGAGATATATCAGACTGCAGAAGGTACAGCAATACTGTGAGGGCAAGTTTAGAAAATGCCTAAAGAGAGGCATATTGATTTCAGCACAATTTATAGAATTCACATTAGTGTGTCAAATGTCTTCTAATACCTATCTCTGTGACTCATTTTATCTGCCGCTACAAGATGAATTGCCTTGCTTTTAAAGTAATATCACTTTGCATTGCAACCATCAGAGTAATAATTGGCTTAGGCAAGAATCTTCAATGGATACTGAAATAAATGGTAAAAGCTTATTGCAGAACAAGGTATTCACAGTCTCAAATTATCACCCCACAAATTATTAATTTCCCAAAGGAATTTTTTTGTCTTCTACAATGAAATCTCATGAATACCATCTTTTTTCATGATCTTAATCTTTAATCATCTTAACCACATAACCATAGTTATCTTAATAATGGGACAAATTGCCATCATGTGCCTCCTGACATGGTATAAAGAGGAGACCATAACATCATTTCTGTAGTTTTTCTGTTAAAAATGTTTAAGACTTCATTCAAATAATGAGGGGTGTGGTAGCACATGCCTGGAATCCCAGGACTAGGGAGACTGAGGCAAGAAGATCACCCCAAGTTCAAGGCCAGCCTGGGCTACATAGTTAGTTCAAGGCTAGCCTGAACTACCTAGCAAATTCCTGTCCCAGAAAGGAAAAAATAGTTTCAAATAATGAGAAAAACACTGATTTCAAATTGAGGGACATTGTAAAATAGTTGGCTTGCTCTTTAAAATGTCAGTGTCATAAAAGTCTAACGAAGCTTGAGGAGTGTTCTGATTAAAGGAGACTAAAGCGATACAACAATTAATATGCAGTGCATGCTCCTCAATCACTCCTAAATAAGAGAGCAAAACAAAAAACCCCAACAACTATAAAGGACCTTTTTGGGACAACTAGAGACACGCAGACAGAACTGCAGATTAGATAGATAACACTACCAGAATATCCAGAATAGATTCTGGATAATAAATGGGTGATACTTGTAATTATGAAGTAATACATACTGTGCAATAGTGATTTGTAGTATATGTGCCCCTAACAAGGCTGATTACTTTGAAATTTTTTATTCTACACTCTAACCCTTTTGATTAGATTACATGAATGTTAAATTCCTGAATATGACAATTATATTGTGGTGATGTAGGAGACTATTCTTGTTCTTAGAAGAGATATGCTGAACTACTAAGAGATAAAGCGTCATGGTAACTGCAAATAATTCTGAGTGGTTAGAGGGAAAAGCACCTCCCAAACAGCTCACATAAACAGTGATATATATATATGTGTGTGCACGTATACGTATATATGAGTATGTGTGTGTGTATGGATAGACAAAGAGATTTTATAGATACATACAAGTGAAAATGTGATAAAATGTTAATTGATGAATCTAAGTAAATGATATATGTGTATTCACTGTCCTAATCTTGCAGCTTTTCTCTGATTAATTTTTTTCTAAGTAAAAAGTTATTTAAAAAAAAAATATATATATATATTTTTTTTTGTGGGTACCGGGGGGTCGACCTCAGGACCTCGCGCGCCAGGAGGCACCCGTGCCGCTGAGCGATATCACCGGCCCCTTTTTCGTATGTGGGTTCCGGGAGTCGAACTCGGGCCCTCGCGCTTGCCGGGCAGGCACTTAAGCCGCTGAGCCATCTCACCGGCCCTAAAAAATATTTTAAAAAGCAGTGTTAACTCAGGGTTATTTTGATTGCTTATTCAGACCCATAATGTTCAAAATGTTGGATAGTGACAACTAAAGTCTCTTTGAATTTTCTGTTTTTACTGTCCTATCTTAGCTTTCCTTACCTTTCTCTTCCCTGCCACCTTTCAAAAAGAGCTGTCAGTAGTTCTGGTATGTGCATACATACTTCAGCAAATTCTGAATATGCCTTATGTAGACTGAAATTCTATTTCTCCAAGCAGGAGACTTCTCTCTAGTGCCTCTTTCAAGGCTATCACATGAATAACCTGTAGAAAGCCTGCTTTTTTATTTTCAGGCTACCACTTATCAGTGCAATAGAAACCCCTTGTGTATCAGGAATATAAATTTTATTTCCCTAGGATCTTTTTCTCACTGTCCTCCAATATCCTTCGAGTCTTAGAGCAAAGTATAGCCCACAGTACTGCTGAAAATGATTAAACTATTGCTTTATTATACAAAGAACTACAGAAAAATAGATTCTGGATAATAAATGGGTGATACTTGTAATTATGAAGTAATATATGCTGTGCAATAGTGATTTGTAGTATATGTGCCCCTAACAAGGCTGATTATTTTGAAATTTTTTATTCTACACTCTAACCCTTTTGATAATATCCTCTGTAAAATAGATTAACCTCTGTGAAAAGGCAAATATTGAGGCTTACGTCATAGTTGCTCCTGGATCAGCAGTCATTTGATTGGTCACAAAAACAGCCACATTATATTCTGTCAAGAAATAAAATTAAGAAATTAAGAGTTGACTAGGAAGCATGAGGTCCTGAGTTCAATTCCCGGTACACCCCAAAAAATTAAGAGATGGGCAATAAAAATATAAAGTCCATTGTTTCAGAATTTAGGAATATTATAAAATTAATGTATTTTATAAATAAGATAATATTCCTATTTTTTATTGATAACATAAATTAATTTATTTAAAATTATTTTCATTATTATTTAGGCCAGAATCAATTTTTATTTAAAATAAAGAGTTGTAATTCCATGGAGGTAACTTTAAAAAACATTACCTTCTGACATTATTGTAAGCTTCTCTGCAACCCAAACATAGTCACATATGCTATTCCGATGGTGTCATTTTATTTTAAAGATCTACCTTCTGAGATTTTTTGGAGTCTTGACAACATCTGGGCCAATTTTTGTTGCCGTTCAGCCAACTCCCCACGACCACTGAAATCCACTCGGAAAAGTGCCATTATTGAATCAATGATCTGCATAGGATTAATGTAAAAATAAAGACACATTTAGAAATGGAAGGAAGAAATGCATGTAAATAGAAATCAATAGAATAATCTACTAAATAGCTCTGGGACTCAGCTGTATTTAAAAACCTATACCAGCAGCTTGAAGATGCCAGCTTCTTCATGGAACTTCGCTGCTACATAATCAAGTAGCTCCATCTGATGTTCACCTTGTGGGAAATACAGAGAGAAAATGTTATAAAAGCCAGCATAAACAGAGGCTAAGGTCATTCATGTCCTTGGGAGTCAGGGGAAAAGGAGCCATTGCAGGGCTCTGGGTTGTTCACAGCTTTACTACGTAAACATGACTGCATACTCTGCCTTAGTGTACATGGCAAATGCTTGGTTCATAAAGAATGCTGCTCTGGGTGGTGGGGATGTAGCTAAGTGGCAAAGCAGGTGACTAGTGTGCACAAGGCCCTGGGTCCAATTCCCAGCACCACACACACACTCACACACAAACACACAGAAGAATGTTACTCAGCATTTCAAAGACAAAGAATAATTTGACAGTATAGTATTTTAGCATCTAAGGACTTAACAAATGATAAAATTTGAGGACTAACTTGGAGAAAAGTGAAAGAAAATGAAGAAAAACAGTTGAAAGTGTAGTGTCACTCAGAGTAAATCAGTGCTGCCAAAGCATCCACTTGCTCAGAGCTCTTACTAGTATATGCACGTGCATAAAGTACATTGTCCAGTACTGCATCATGGTCCACATTGAAGCGATCAGCAATGTCCCGAAGGCGATCTGGACGACTGGAGTATGCCAAGATTAAGGATCCAATACATCAATTCCAAAAAAAGTTTCGACAACAACTACAAAACGTAATACTGTAAGTACATAAAGTAACTCTGAGGCAAAATAGTATATCTGCAAGGGTATTCTGAAAGATGCCAGTAATCACATAAAGTCTGTACCAGATTTTATTTTTTGTAAATGCCTCAGTTTACCTTAGGGTCATACAAAGAGTCAGACAGTGATGAATTTAAATATTAAATTATAAAATCTTTAAAATAAGCTTAGAAGCCAGTTGATATGATCTGTATTACATTTTACAGAAGAGGACACTGACAAACATTAGGCAAATGATTTAGGATTATGAAGTAAAACAGTTAAAAGAAAAAAGTAGAAGCTAAGGTTTGTGAATCTCTGTTGTTCTCAGTTCTATAAAAATAGATCTAGTCTAGAAAGATAATATCACTGAATTATAATTCATTTCAAAATGAGTTCACTCTTCATACTCCTCATCTTTTAAAAATGAAATAGTTAAGAGCCGGGCCTAGTGGTGCACGCCTGTAATACCAGCACTCGGGAGGCTGAGGCAGGAGGATTGGTGCAAGTTTGAGGCTAGCCTGAGCTACATAGTGAGTTCAAGGCCAGCCTGGACTACATAGCAAGACCCTGTCTCAAAAAACAAAACAAACAAACAACAAAAAAAGTCACATACTATACCATTAATCATGTGTTGCCAACAAAGGATAAATTCAACTATATGAACCAAAAGGTCAAAAAAGTAACCTTGGGCCGGTGATATAGCTCAGCGGCATAAGCACCTGCCTGGCAAGCATGAGGTCCTGAGTTTGACTCCTGGTACCCGTATAAAGAAAAATTAAAAAAAAAAAAAGTAACCTTGAGAGTCTAGAAGGAAATGATCAGCCCACAGTTTTTGGCTTATATACAGTTTTAAACCAACCTTCTTCCAAAGGAGTTATTAGCTTTCTGAAATTAGTAAATTCATAAGGAGGCAAATTCAGTATATCTGCAAAGATACTTTAAAATATGCTAATAATCACTAGTATCTATGAACCACAAAAGAGTAGTTAACATTTTATTGTTAGGTTTTTGATGATCCTAACAGTATGCCTGAAGTGAAATGACAAAATATAAATGCATATCTGTGGTTCCATTTCACTTTTGCTTATACTGTTTAAGTAACACTGACTATAAGTTATTGTAAAGGACCATGTCTAATCTTTTTTTTTTTTTTTTTCCAGTGCTGGGGACCAAATCCAGGGCCTTCCACATGTTAGGCAAATCCTTTACCACTGAGCTACATCCCCAGCCCTTATAATCTTATTTATGGCACTTGCAACTTGTTCAATAAATGTTGAATTGAATGTCTTTAGGATTTTCCAGCCATGTATGTCTTAGTACACTATATATGTTTTTGTGTTTAGAGCTTCAGTGACACCCACTAAAATTTTCCATTGCTAGGAGTATATATTCAGTAGATGCTTTGGTGGACAAGTCAAAGAAAATTAGAATTAGAAGAGGTAATAAAAATGTTTTCACCATGTCAGTTTCTACAAAACCTACGTACTATGTGAGCAGGAGTGTGGAAGTTGAATTACACTAAAGAAAGTTCAAATCTATAAATATTTACTAACTGATTACCATATTAGCCAATTATCAGTGCAAAACGCTGGAGGATATAAAGAGTAATAATACCATCTATTTCCTAGGTAAACTTAAAATATAAGGAGACAAGATATAAACACATATGAAGAGAAATATGAAGAGACAGCAGTTTATGTGTAATAGATACTGATAGGAAAGGATGAGAACATTTCACTATGGCCCTTGTCATAGTGCCTCCCCAACCCCTATATAACTTAGCTCCTAACTTTTCTTTCTTGATAAAATCCAAATTACACAGACAGTGGCTGTTAATCTGCAAGAACAATTCCTCTCTCTAAAGATCATCCTTAATTAACTCTTTCTGAAGGTAGCTTAACTCCATTCGAGCCTCTCTTGCTAAAGCTCTACGCATTCCCCCCTCCTTCTGCAGCCACAAGCCTCATTCGGAGTCTACTCTTGCCTTGCACTTCCCAATAAAGTCTTCTGCAAACAGTTCTTTGGTTTTCTTCTATATGCATTTTGTTGTTGTTTGTTTTTTCAGTACTGGGGATCAAATCTAGCAGTACTCCACCACTGAGCTACATCCCCAGCCCATTTCTAAATTTTGAGCCAGGGTCTTGCTAAGTACAGTAACGAAGATGCCCAAAGGGACTGGAATTTATGATTTTCCTACCTCAGCATTCCTCGGTGCTGGGATTACAGGTGTCAGCCTGGGTTCTACATGAATATTTTAGTAAATTCTACAATAGATCCAGAAGGACAAGTTTTTTCTGAATTGGGTAATTAAGAGAAAATTAGATATGAGAGGCTTAAATGATTTGTATAATTCAGAAAGGCTGCAAGAGGGGGATAAAGGGAACAAAAACCCTGTATGATTGAAACAGCATGCAAATTTCTCTGGGACTACCCAAATTAACATTTAAGAGTAGAGCAAAATAAAGGCATTTTCAGACATAGTAGGGCTCTAAGTTTTACCGCCTGGATCCATCTCTCTCTCTCTCTCTCTCTCTCTCTCATTCAGTACTGAACTCAGGGTCTTCAAGCTGAGCTACGTCCCCAGACCTTTTGAACATTTTTATTTGAGGCAGGGTCAGGCTGAGCTTGAACTTGCAATCCTCCTGCCTCAAATTCTCAGAACACTGTAATTACAGGTGGATGCCACCAGGCCCATTCAATCTGGATTACTTTTCTGAAAGAAGTTCTTAAGTAGGTACTACAGCAAAACAAATACAGGAAAGAAGATTTTTAATGTACAAAGAAAATGAAAATTAGTTTATTTTCCACGTCCTGAAAGAACCTGACACCTAGAGGGACATTTTTTGTTTTGTTTGCTTTTTGAGACAGGGTCTCACTGTATAGTTCAGGCTAGCCTTGAACTCACTATGTAGCCTAGGCTGCCCCCAAACTTGTAGCGATCCTCCTGCCTCAGCCTCCCAAGTGCTGGGATTACAGGCATGTACCACCATGCCCGGCGAAAATTAGTTTAAATAACTGCTGATATATGATGTTTTCAAATTTTTAATATGACTATACTTAGAGGAAATGAGATTATTTTAGAATATATTTCTCTCTTTTCCTCTAGTAGTGACAACAGAGAAATAAGCCTAGAGAAGCAGGCTGGGACTTCATTGTGAATGGCTTTACAAACTTGTGCAGGTCTTCTTATTACTAAAAAGAATTTCCTCTAAACCTGGTTCCTCCTCCAAGTACTGTATTTCTTCTTCCATCCCCTGGCCAATTCTATACTGCCTTACTCCCTTACTATGTGTTTGCAAAAAGCAAAAAATTTCCATCACCTTACCTACTGCAAATGTTCCCTTGAACACCTAATTTCTAATTTTAGTGATGTTTCTCAGTCTACACCTTCCAAAGTTTTCATTACCAACTACTCTTTTCTCCTTGAAACTTTCCTTTAGCATGTTGTGTATGTACACGAAGGACCTAGAAGGACACATCCAACTAAGCTGCTTATGATGGCAAATGCCTCTTCTTTGCTTCTTGTGTTTTTGTTTCCTGTAATGCGCATATTAACTTTTTAAGAATAAAGATTATTTTTACACCCCCCCAAGAACTTTTCTTTAGCTTGGCTTCCACAACCAGATTTTTTCCTACTTCTTTTGTCTGTGTAGGTTCTTCTTCTTAAACATAGCACACCTCAAAGTTATGCTGCCAGTTCTCCTCTCCTCTCTTTTAAGCTCTCTTTCTTCTCCTTTGCTTAATTCATCCATATCTCTGCCCCTACTCCTTTCTCAAGCTGAGTCCAACATTTCCAACTGTCATCTTTTTTATTTTGTTTTTTGAGACAGGGTCACTTGTACTCACTATGTAGCCCAGGCTGGCCTTGAACTCATGGTGATCCTCCTGCCTCAGCCTCTCCAGTGCTAGGATTACAGGTGTGCACCACCAAGGCCAGGCAGCTATCATCTTTATACTCTCCTGGGTCTCACATTCAACAAATGAAAAGGAAACACTGCTTTTCTCTGAAATATAATGTTCCCAATTCTATCATTAGCATCATTATTCTCTCAGTATCTAGGCAAAAACCCTGACAGTGGTTTCTCAAACCTCTCATTCCTTTGTCTACAAATATAGTCATTAAGTCTATCAATTTTCCTCTCTAATATTTCTTGTCCTTTTCTTTTTATTCTTGCTGCTTCCAACCGAGATCAAGTTGTCATTACTTGCCTACAATATTACAAAAGGATCCACTGACACCTACTCTCACGTCAAAGCCCTTCATATCTAAGACTTAAATTACCTTTCTAGCCATGTATTCTGGAATACCTTGATTTCAATCAAACCGCATTTCTTCCTGGGACCCAAACAGCTTTTGCCCTTTTCTTCCTGGGCTTTTGCTCTCTTCATACTTTTCCCTTTATTTAAGACCATGAATCTGAATCAATAATCTTCTTTCTATCCACAAAAGCAAGAAGATTAAAAGTAGAGAAGGAAGGAAGATTAAGAATGAGTAAGAGGGCTGGTGAGATGGCTCAGTGGCATAAGTGCCTGCCTGGCAAGCGCGAGGTCCTGAGTTCAACTCCTGGAAACCACATACGAAAAAAAGGGCCGGTGATATCGCTCAGCAGCATGGGCGCCTGCTGGCGTGCGAGGTCCTGAGGTCGACCCCTGGTACACACACACACACACACAAAAAAAAGAATAAGAGCCTGATGTGGTGGCCCACGCCAGCATTCAGAAGCAGAGGCAGAAGGATTGCTGCGAATTCGAGGCCAGCCTCAGCTACATAGTGAATTCAAGGCCAGCCTGGGCTATGTAGAGAAACCCTGTCTGAATAAATAAAATAAAATAAAATAAAACATATTCCAAACACATTTAAAAAAAATGAGTAAGAGCCAGGCATGGTAGTGCACGCCTGAAATCCCAGCACTTGGGAGGATGAGGCAGGAGGCTGCATTAGAGGCCAGCCTTGGCTACACAGTGAATTTAAGCCATCTTAGTAAGAACCTGTCTCAAACAAACAAAAAAACAAAACAAGAAAGTATCATATTTTTTCTTCTGTATTTGTTTTATAGTTTCACACCAAACCCATGGGAAGTAAAATATTAAATAAAAAGTGATTTGAGAATTTGACCAGTAACTGTTTTACCCCTTGGCTTTTCTCATGATTGCTTCTTTTCTGGAGTGATCACAAAAATGATGTATTTCAAGCAAACTCCTTTGTAGTAACATTACTATATCACACTATGTAGCAACTCATTAAATAAAAAGGTTACAAAGTATTTTCTGTATCAATGAAGATAATCTTTCCTCCTGAGTAGCCACCTGCTCCTGGAAGTTGAGCTGTTACTAGGGAGCAATAAAAAAATTCATAAGGGTGGGCGAACTGCGTACAAAGGAATATATAAATCAACACTGAATTTATGCTGGTTGCAACTCTTTAGTACATTTAGCAAAAAATAATGATCCTTTAGTTTCTAAACAGCATGCTGCAGTTTCATCTTATTAACCAGTGGTGAAGCAATAAGTGTGCTGCCAAGATAGTAGTAATTCAACAAAGAATTTCAGCATCTTTCACAATGGGAGATATTCACAGAAGTAAGTTCTCCCCCCAGAAATGGAAGTACAATTTAAATATTACTAATTTCCTTTTTATAAGAAAGAATCGCAAATATAATTTATGCTATGTAACTCATTTAAGTTACCTTCAGTTAATGTTGGTTATTTCAATGCATTTATTTTTTGTTTTTACGTTGCAGTAGTCAGCACTGTACGTCATACCGAACATCTGCATTACTTTTCAAAACCACCCTAAGATTTGGCACTCTCATTATCTCTATTTTACAGATGAAGCAAATTAGGAGTAAAGCTACTTGCCCAAGGTAACACAGCTAAAGGAGAGGGAAGACTCAAAAAGGAGAGGCATTTTGATTCCAGAACCCTCTTCTTAAGCACTTTGCTATATTCCTTCTACTTAAGTCAAACAAATGCAAAGTAGTGTCCTTGTGAAAAAAGGAGCTATCTTTGCTTAGTTTGTTTTAGAAAAAAATTTTAAGTCTCTTTTAGATTCCACCTTACTCCATGGAAAAAAAAAGGATTCTAGGCCTCAGTAGATGTAAAAAAAGAACAGATGGAATGGAAAAACTGAGACAGTGGATACCTCTCCCGCCAACACACTCATGCACCCATTTACCTTCTCCCTGTTTTCATTCAGGTGTTCAGTGTACAGCACATACAACAGCACCTCAAACGTTACACATTCAAAGACCAGTTCTTGAATCTGTGTGACCATGGACAGATTACTTAACCTCTCTGAGCTTCCTTGCAAGTTTGTTGAGATTACATGTGATTATGCAAAATGTCAGGCACAGAGTACATAGATGATGAGTGAAAGCTATGATTACTGTTATTCTTATGTTGTTGCCATCTGTCCTTACCACAGAGGGTATGGGAGAGCTGAGTTTTTCCTGTACGAAATTCTGTGAAATACAGAAAAGGTAATTTTAAAAATGCATAGTTTTGATATTTTCATAAAAATAAAATATGACCTCAGAATATTACTATTTATTTTCCAAGTGTCAAATCTCACTCCTAAAGTGCCTCTTGTAGATCTACAGAAAGATTTTGTATATATCAATACCTATAATAAAAAAATAAGGTATTTTTCACAGATATGTCCTTTAGACAAGAATTTAAGGAAGTTTCCCATAGAAATAATCACGTAAATGAAAGTTTAGGATCCCCACCTCAAGAAAGAAAGCCTGGAGCTCCACCACTGAACCGAGATCCTCAAGGGGGAGCTGAAGCAATCTCAAATTGGTGGCATTGCCTGGTTACCAGCAGAAGCAAATATTTTCTGTAGAAAAACTTCTCTATCTACCAGTTAGGTCCACTATACTCTCATAGATTAAAATTAATTTGTTAATTAAGTTTGTTAAGCTCACAAATATCAATAAATACATGAAAAAGTAAGTCACTAGGACTGAGCTGAGTCAACAGAAATAATGAAAGCTGGAGCTAGGAGTGTAGCTCAGTGCTGTAGCACTTGCCTACCATGTGTGAGGCCCTGGGTTTGATCCCCAGCACTACACACACACACACACACAGAAAGGCCGAATCCAGATTTAATTCCCCAAGTCAACAGAAACAGCAAAACATTTAGTTCCCCAAGGACTTCAAATACAAAATTGTTAGATTTGGTGCATAATATAGCTGTACATGAATTGTTTAAAAATATAGAGGATATAATCAGTAAAGAATCTAATCTCTGTGTCCATGGAATTTACATTGCTTAGACATAAGATCGACCTCATTATTCAATTACCTTTTGGAAGAATAAGAAAAAACCCTTTATTCCCTTCTATAGTAGTCACAGATACAAAGATAAAAATGTCATTATGACCCATCTGTAATTACTATTTATTTTCATTGCATCCCAGAATGATCCTGCATCATATAATTGAGATGTCATTCTAACTTCCAAAATAGGAACTTATTTGTTAATTATTCAACTAAATGTGTGTATAAAATTTCATAAAACAAAATATTAAGGTTCTACCTACCTCCAAAAGCTTCTGTGATTGCCATACTTTCAATTCCACCTCCTAGCAACTTACTGGAAATAGAAAGAAAGCGTTAGTAACTGGGATAGAAATAGAGATATCGAGAAAGGAGAAAGAATTCCTAAAATTAGTAACCTATCATCTATTTATCTTTTTTTCATCTCTTTATCAGTTTATCTCTACAATATGAACAGGAATTCTTGGCTGAACAATTGGCACTCACTCTGTTCAGATCACAGGTTCTCCTGTGTATGGCCAGGTAGATAAAGCAAGAAGCCCTGCTCTTGGGCCGGTGAGATGGCTCAGCGGCTTAAGCGCCTGCCTGGCAAGCGCGAGGGCCCGAGTTCGACTCCCGGATCCCACATACGAAAAAGGGGCCGGTGATATCGCTCAGCGGCACGGGCGCCTGCTGGCGCGTGAGGTCCTGAGGTCGACCCCTGGTACCCACAAAAAAAAAAAAAAAAAAAAAAAAAAGAAGCCCTGCTCTTTTTACTTCTGGGTATCAACAATTAAGGGGTTAGTAAGACCTTCTGTCCACTATTCTTTTGAATGGAATTGGAATTAGAATACATGGTCTTAGGATTTTTGTTGTTTTGTAGTGCTGGGGATTGAACCAGGGCCTTGTAAATGCTGGGGAAGTGCTCTGCCACTGAGCTATACCCTCAGCCCAGTGGTCTTAGTTATTAATTGGGTGTTTTAAATTGTGCAAGAATAATGTTTCTAAGAGTCAACTGAATATTCAATTTTTAATATTCTAAGATATGAAAGAGATGTCAGAAGAATCCAGTGATTGTCACCATGTTTGGTTTATCTCACATAAATCAAATTTTGTGGATAACATGTCAGAACTGAGAATGTTCAAAGATGTTATTGGCAATGTTAGCAGTTAGAAGAATAACTGCTAGGTTTTGACAGCATGCATTTAATTGCTATCCCAGTGTTTTAGTGCATGTAATGTTCTTGATATGAAAAGAACTAAATTTAAGTTATGATCTCTTTCATTCATTAAATGTAATAAATATTATGTTAACTGTGCTAAGACCTGGTAGGAGCACTTTAAAAACCTTACTAGCTTCTGTTAGCATGTCTTTTGGAATGTGAGTACAGATTAGACAGAGCCTAATACAAATAGAGATATAATGATCCAGTAGATTTACATTTAGATAGTTTAAAAGACCCATTTAAATGTAAATCACTCCCGGAACCCACATACGAAAAAGGGGCCGGTGATATCGCTCAGCGGCACGGGTGCCTGTTGGCACATGAGGTCCTGAGGTCGTCCCCCCGGTACCCACAAAAAAAAAATAAATAAAAATAAATAAATAAAATAAATAAATAAATGTAAATCAAAGAAAAGTTGGAAGTTACCCACAAACTTAATGAAGACTGCAGACTACAACGAAGAAAAAAAATCTTGATACTGACCTGAGGAGTCTAAAAGACATGGGCTGAAAGATCACACCCTTAGAGACTGGAATAGGCCAAGCAGCTATTAGAGAGCTTTACTTGTCCCTCCTCATCTTGAGAAAATTCACCCTAAAAGTCAATAGCTCTGGGATATACCAGACAAAATTGATAGGTGATATGTAATGTCAATAAGCTGTAAAAGGTAACCCCAAATGTGCCTGCAAGGGCACCCCAAATTATTTGAGATAATATAGTCTCCTTTGTAAGACTCAGGAAAAATTAGAATTAGATATAGAAATAATGTTTTCAAATCTAGGGAGATTTAAAAATGATACAAATCAAACCCAGATTATAATATCACAATAAATTTGGCAATAATCTGTGCATATTTGGCATTTGAGATTGTTTAAAGTGTAAGAGTGCTTGGCCTCTGTTATGGCTTGTGTCTAGATGTCCCCCAAAGCCTCATTCAGTCATAGGTGGGGCTTTTTCAGAGATGGCTGAATCTAGAGTGTGTGATTGATTATGGGTGTGAGTGCTACCTACCCTAAGTAGCCTGGATAAGATATAAGGGATAGAAAGAGCTGTGGTTGTCCCTTGCTTGTTTTGCTACCTACTGCCCGCCATGAACTGTTTCTCCTTTGTGATGCCTGTCATGCCACCCTGCCTTGGAGCCAGCCAATCATGAACTGAAACCTCTACAAACTGTTAGCTAAATAAACCTTTCCTCCCTTAACTTGTGGGAATTGGATATTTTGTCTCAGCAATGAGAAAACTTACTAAGACAGCCTCTTTATCATAACAAAATAACCTCTGGGTGATTAAATATTTATATGAAATATACACAAAATATATATATGTGTATTTATTTATATATTTATTTATTTATTTAAAATCCAGGGGTATCTCCCAGGTAGCTGAGATTATAAGTGTGCACCACCATACCCAGCAAGATCTGTCATTTTTATATTGATAACTAAGTTTATCAACAGTATCTGAACATTTATGAGTGCCTAAGTCTCACTATACTTTTTTTTTTTTTTTTTTTTTTTTTTTTTGTGGGTACCAGGGGGACGACCTCAGGACCTCGCGCGCCAACAGGCACCCGTGCCACTGAGCGATATCACCGGCCCCTTTTTCGTATGTGGGTTCCGGGAGTCGAACTCGGGCCCTCGCGCTTGCAAGGCAGGCGCTTACGCCGCTGAGCCATCTCACCGGCCCTCACTATACTTTTAAGTTTATTAAATTTACAGAAAATATTTAGGTAACTGTGAAGACTTGCTTGTTAATAATTAGAAAAATATGCCAGGCAATGTGGCACATGCCTGTAATCCCAGCACTTGGAAGGCTGAGGCAGGAGGATTGCTCTAAATTTGAGGCCAGCCTGGGCTACATAGTTCAAGGTCAGCCTGAACTACATAGCGAGACATTGTCTCAAAAACAAACAGGGCAGGTGAGATGGCTCAGCGGCATAAGCGCCTGCCTGGCAAGCACGAGGGCCCGAGTTCGACTCCCGGTACCCACATATGAAAAAAGGACTGGTGATATCGCTCAGCGGCACGGGCGCCTGCTGGTGCGTGAGGTCCTGAAGTCGACCCCCAGTACCCACAAACAAACAAACAAACAAACAAAAACCAACCAAAAAAAACTAAACTAGGGCTGGTGAGATGGCTCAGCAGCATAAGCGCCTGCCTGGTAAGTGTGAGGCCGTGAGTTTGACTCCCGGTACCCACATACGAAAAAGGGCCGGTGATATTGCTCAGCGGCACGGGCGCCTGCTGGCGTGCGAGGTCCTGAGTTCGACCCCCGGTACCCCCAAAAAAAAACTAAACTAAAAAATTAGACAAGTAGAGTTCTTTTTTTTTTTTTCTTTAAAGTTTTTTTTTTTTTTTTTTTTTAAATTTATTTTTGTGGGTACCTTGGGTCGACCTCAGGACCTTGCGTGCCAGCAGGTGCCCGTGCTGCTGAACGATATCTCCGGCCCTTTTTTCGTATGTGGGTACCGGGAGTCAAACTCAGGACCTCACACTTGCCAGGCAGGCGCTTACACCGCTGAGCCATCTCACCGGCCCCATAAGTAGAGTTCTTGAAGAAAATTATGAAAACTTCCAGTATCAAAATGGAGTCACTTCTGTCAAACTCTTACATAACAGAGTCAGGGGAGTCCATGAATAAAAGCCTTCACACAAACATACCTGAAACAAGACTATCAAAAGATGATCCTACATATAAACCGGTAAGTAATATGACCTACTACAAGACGTTCTCAAGACTGCAGTACAGATAAGGTGTTTGCAAAGGACAGGTGCCTAGCAATGGCTGTCTCAGCCAATAAGCACACACAATTCCTGAAGAAGACCCCTGTAATCTCTGTTTTCAACACAGTCTCCGCACACTTCTTCTCTTTATCTTTAAAAGATTTCTCTTTATCCTCAGTCCTCTGAATATGTCAGTGGCCATAGTGAGTACTATGTGAGTACCTACCGCAAACTGCAATTCTTCGTTATTCCCAAATAAATTCATTTATTCTGGAGCACCCAAAACACAGACAGAAACTCAAGAGAGTTTCTTTTTTAGGTTGATAAAATACAATACACACTAAATGTATAATTTAAAATGCTTAAGGGAATTTAGTTAACTATATTATAAAAGCCCTTTTAAAATTTGCTAGATTTATAAAATGCACTTAAAGCCCAAAGAAAAATGAATAACATTTTAATGAATCAGTTATTAATTTTTAGTTGATAATTTTTTTTTGGTACCAGGAATCGAACTCAGGACCTTGCACTTGCCAGGCAGGCACTTGTGCCACTGAGCTAAATCCCTGGCCCTAATTTTTAAAAACCTAGCTCCTTAGTAATTTTTTTGTGTTCAAAAGCAAACATCAAGGACACCAGAAAACTCACAATGGCAGTAATAATTTTTTTAGCCCAAAGCTTAAGCTATCATAAGTTAGAACAACCGGAGAATATCAAATGTTGGAATAAAATATTTTGTTGATCTGCTTGATTTTGATCAATTTGTTTTGGGGCAGGATTTTCTATGGCAAAAAAAAAGTTCTGTGATTTTTTTTTTTTTTTTTTTTTTTGTGGGTACCGGGGGGTCGACCTCAGGACCTCGAGCACCAGCAGGCGCCCGTGCCGCTGAGCGATATCACCGGCCCCTTTTTCGTATGTGGGTTCCGGGAGTCGAACTCAGGCCCTCACGCTTGCCGGGCAGGCGCTTAAGCCGCTGAGCCATCTCACCAGCCCAAGTTCTGTGATTTTAAGTTTAGGGCAATACTGGGTTCAACAGATGTTTTTTCGTACTGCAGGATTTTACAGAGCCTTACTAGGCCAGTGTGTAATGTGATTCTCCAAAAGCGTATAGTATACTGTCCGTCCCAAACCTGGTGTATTCATTGTGTGTTTATTCATTTAGTCATATTTATTGAGTGAGCACCACTTTATCTTTTTGAGATAAAACAAAGAACAAAAGAGGTAGAAATCCTTTACCTCAGGGAGCTTACATTTAGTAGTAGATCCAAAAATAAACATAAATAAATAAAGGGCTGGATGTGTATCTCAGTGGTAGGGCACTTGGCTGGCAAGGACAAAGCCCTGGGTTCAATCCACAGCAACACACATACACACACACACACACACACACACACACACACACACACACAATGTGTGTCAGATGTTATTAAATCCTATGAATAAATAAGGTTGGAAAAGGTGACAAAGCCTACAGAGTTTGAAGGTGGGGAGTTTACATTTTCAAATGAAGTGATCAGAGAAAGCTTCCTTGAGAAGTGGACATTTTAGCAAAGGCCTGTAAGAGATGACAAGACACGGAGCTACACAAGGACAGAGTATTCCAGGCAGAAGGAACACCAACTGCAAAGGCCCTAATGCAGGGCAAGAATGTCTCTAACTGGGCAAAGAGGCCCATGTGGCAGGTACACAGTAAATGTACACAGAGTAAAAGATTAGATTAGAGATTGGAGAAGACTTTGATTTTTGCTGTGAATGACATGGGTAGTTATTAGGGTGTTTTGAGCAAAGGAGTGTCATATTCTAACCTATGTTTAAAAGGATCATTTGGGCTCTTATGTAAACAGTTGCACCAGGTCTGGAGGAAGAGGTTAGTTAGAAGTTATAATAACCCAGAGGAGATATAAATAGGTGGTGGTTTAGAACCAGTGAAGAGGTAATAGCAGAGGTGGTGAGACACGACTGAACTGATTCCCACTCTCTGTATAGGCACACATATCCACACCAGAAGAATATATCTTTCCAAATGTGGTAACACATGCCTGCAATCCCAGCAGTGGGGAGGCTGAAGCAGGGGGATGGTGAATTTGAGGATAGCCTGAGCTATGCAGCAAGACTCTGCCTTATAAAAAACAAAAAATAAAAAAAAAAATTAAAAAAATATATATATAAACTTATGGAAAATATCAAACATAAAAGTAGACAAAGGGTATAATGATCTATCATACTATCCTTTAGCTTAAATAATTATCAACTATCAACACAGGATCAATCTTTTTTCATATTAACCTCCAACCACGTCCCTCCTTTTCCATATTAAGTATATGACAACATATTTATTCTTAAATGTTTCAGTATATATCTCTAAAAGATGAGGACTCTCATTTTTAGCATCATCATATCATTACTCTTAAACCTAAAAATTAGTAATTATTTAATATCAACTAATAAATGTCTAATTTTTCAACTATTTCCTCTCCTGCATAAGCCTCCCAAGTGGCTGGAGCTACAGGTATTAGCCACCACGCCGGCTTCTTTTTTCCTCTCAATAGCGTTTTCGAATCAGGATCCACATAAAATCCACACTGTAATTAGGTGATACTTTTCTTTTTCTTTTTTCTTTTTTTTCAAACTGGGGGTTGGACCTAGGGCCTCATGCATAACTGATATCTTTTAGATCTCTTTTAATCTATAGGTCTTCTCCCTGACTCCATCTTTTTTTCCCCCAAGATTCTGGCATTATAATTTATTTCCTAAAAAAATTGAGTGGTTTGTTCTGACTAAATATAGTTTGAAGGTAGAGTGGGTAGGATTTGTTAATGGATTAGAATAAAGGTGTGTATGTGTGTGTGAATGGGGCGGGGGAAGATGCTAAGGATGACCCCGGAGTTTTATGTCTGAAGATCAGGAAAAAGTTCTGACATGAGGGACCTCCAAGAGAGCAGACTTGGGGGAAAGAACAAAAGTTTCATTTTGGTCCTATGAAGTCTGACCTGCCCATTAGAAATCCAAATGGAGGCACGTTTTCAGGAATACTTTTAGAAAAGACTGCTTTTGTTCTAATATTTCTTGGTCATCATTCTAACTTAGAGACTAATCCTAACTAGTAAGGGGGAAAAATGCATTCTGCTCAATTTGCATGGGGAAAAAGATAATGTGTTTCAGGAATCATAAGAGAGTAAATAAATAAAGCTTGTCCCGGCTAAAGAACAAAACCAATACTGGATTATTTCGTCTAAAATATTCAGTCTAACAGCTGATTTTTAAGTAAAGACAAAAGGCAAAATAAAATTTTCTTCATCACTGGCGAAGGAAAGGAAATGAAAAGTTAAACTCATTTTTAAAAATAGTTTGTAGAACTAGGTGTGGTGGTATATGCCTGCAATCCCAGTACTTGGGAGGCTGAGGAAAGAGGATTGCTGTGACTTCGAGGACAGCCTGGGCTACATAGTGAGCTCAAGGCTAGCCTGGACTACATAGCAAGACCCTTTCTCAAAAAAAATAGTTTGTAGATTAATACAGGCTGATTCAGAAACCACATATATTTGGGTCAGAATTTCTTGGAAGAAATTTAATCCTTTTCTGCCAGTGTATGGAATCTGCTTCAATTTGCATTTTGGGAAAAAAAAACCCATAAACTACATCTAAAGAAGAAGCTATTTCTACCAATTATAGTAGAAATAACAACCAGATAAAGGAAAATATGGCATTCCAAAATTGTGCTGAGTGGTTATAAAAAAAATGTGAGATACACACTCAAATTCCTGGCTCCCAGTGGTGATATGAAAAACCATCTTCCTCTTTTCACTATATTCAAATGCAGTCAAGAATCCTGGTTCCTAGGGAAAGATAAAGGACAGGATCAAAAAGGAGAGAAGATGATAACAGGAATTCAAATGCCAAAAGCTATATCCCCCCTTATCAAAGTCATCATTTAGTATAAGCTATAACACCTTTGTCTTTGAAGGCAGCTCCAGATGATGGTTAAAAACAGAGACTTCGGAGTCAGCTTACATAGATTCAAAGCATACCTCTAATACTTGTTAGTTGTATGATGTGGAATAAACTACTTGAGTCTTGCTGTACTTCAGCTTCCTCTTTTGGGTCAAAAGGGGATAACAATAATGTTTCCTTTATAGGGTAGCCATGAACATTAAATGAAATATATTATTTATGGCACAATGTTTCAGTTGATTCCATTCGACACCATCATTTTTCAGCTCTAGAAGTTTAAGGAGCATAGAATTCCAGTTTTCATTATTCATGTGACAAATGTTCACATGACTGATATTTATTTGGTGAGTTAATAAGCTACAGCTCATGCAATGATGGAATTAGTTCAAATGGACCCTGATGTAGTTGAATGTTTTCCTCTTTGTTGTTTCATACTATGACAGTGGTTCTCAAACTTTGTGGAACTTGTGGGAGGAAAGAGCAAGCCCAGGCCTGACTATAGTTAAGAAAAGGTAAGACTCTGAGTGCAGCAAAGGGTGCTTGCAAAAAAGAGGGGTCTTTTCTTTAATAATAAGATTTGCTTTCCAAAGAAAAGGCTAGTGCCTAGGATATAAACCAAAGTAGTCTCCCAAGCCCTGAGTACTGCTCCAGGGCTTCCTTAATCAGCCTGGAAGTTGCGGACTTGACCTGTGGATACACTGACCCAGAAGCTAAAGCGACTGGGCTGGGTTTAGAGTAGTTCAGCTGGATCCTCTCCAAGTTCAGGACCACACTGCCACTTGCATCACTCTCCAACCACTTCTGAAGGAAACCAAAGCTAAAGAAAGCTTCCAGACTCATTGGGAATGAGACCTACGCACAGAAATGGAGAAGAGAAGAGGCCTGATCTGCAGACAGGAGACTTGGTGACACTTTTCTGTACATTGCTATTTCCAGAACTGGCACCCCCAGGGTTCCTAAAAGCTTGGGTCTAAAACATATATGCTTCTGCCTAGCAGCTTGGCAGCTGCATGGGCTGCTTAGTCTGTAGGCCCAGCTAGGGGGGACTTTAGCTCAGGCGCCTCAGTGAACACATTCGAGGACGTATCTATCTCAACTGCACACACATGGACCCAACCCTGCTAGTCTTTTTCTGACTCAGTGCTCTCTCACCAATTAGCTACTGCCAGGAGAGAGCGACTTCTTTGACACCAAGTGCGTTACAGCAGCCACAGGTTTATTTGAGGACACAAGACAAAAACAAGGAGGAGGAAGGTAAAAAACAAACAAACAAAAGATAAGGCATAGAAACAGAAGCCAGATGAAGTAATATAAAAGGAAATAAAAATAAAAGTTTTGGTAAAAATAGGTACTTCAGTCTTCCAGGTCTCTTAACCCCTACCTCAATCTTCCAAAAACTGATTTGAAAGTGAAGTGATAAAAAGTTAACATGGAGAGTATAATATACTGTGATCTGTAAGAACGGAGTTCCCACAATAGTTTCTAGTGTTCATAATGAGAAAGCCTACAGAGACTCGCAGAAGCCCTTTTAAGCGAAAACAGCAAAGAAAAGATTTTGCTTACAATAAGTTTGTTGGCTGCCTCTTTAATCTTGTCCACTTTGGCTTCTGAGAGCCCTTTGACATTGCACAGGGCTCTTCTCGTTGTCATTTGTATCCCTTTGATGGTACAGATTCCTACTGACTTCAGTTTCTTAATGTCAGCCACGTTCTGTAAGTAAAAGAATGGGCACAGCAGATTGATAAGATTTCATCCCGAAAGGCTCCTATACTACGTCATGTGCTTTCATGTCCGTCTCCATCCATCACGATGCCAATTTTGTACAAGCAACCAGGTGGAGCCCACCCACCACGGAGCCAAATGTTCTGGAAATATCTGAGTAGAACATACCCAGCAGGCTGCCAAATGTTCTGGCTGTGCCCTGATTTCCCAAGAATGTTAGTGAGACCATGGCAATGTAATAAGGAATGCAACAGAAAAGTTGGTTGGTGGAAAAGCTAACACATTTATCACACATTCACCCCCTCAGTTCAGCTCCTTCCTTCTACAGAACTTCTTTACCAGCATGTTCTAAAATTTTAAAAGATTTTTTTCTTCTGCCCCTGGAATATGCAAAGAACTACATCACCAAGAGACTGGGATTTTCTCTTCTTTGTATTTTCTAAAACCAGTAGAAAGAGTTTAAGCATGAGGGCTTCAAAAGATGTCAGAGGAGTCTTACTATCAATGGTTGCAATTGAAATCCATTTAGCTTGTTACTTAAGTCTGAATTTCTGCCATCCTCTACTCTGGCTACCAGTAAATAAGATTGATATTCTGTTAATGAAGATAGTAGATCTAGATAGATAAGAAGATGGGGAATGAGTTCATAGGTAGTGCTAAACAACTCCAATTGGATCAGTGGTTCTTGTCAGGGACAATTTTGACCCCAGGTACATTTGATAATGTCTGGAGACATTTTTGATTGTCTCAGCTGGAAGGGTGCTACTAGCATGCAATGAATGAATAGAAGCCAGTTGCATGGATGCATTTTGACATGACTACCACCATCTCGAGTCATAACTATCATGACTTCCCCAAAGTAATAGTAATTATTTCCTGCATAGTGTACCAGGATACCATAAGTAGACCAAACCATTAGAGCATTATGTGGAGCTTTACCAGTGGAGTCTAGAATGAGCCCGGCTCTTTGGTATTAAGTTAGGATAAAGCAGGCACAACCAGGTGTGGTGGTGCATGCCTATAATCCAGCATTTGGGAGGCTGAGGCGGGAGGATCACCACAAGTTTGAGGCCAGCCTGGACTACATAATGAGTTCAAGGCCAGCCTGAACTACATACCAAGACCCTGTTTCTAAATAAATAAATAAATAAATAAATAAATAAATAAATAAATAAGCAAGCAAGCAAGCAAGCAAGCAAGCAGGTATATTCTGGCTTGGATGAAGTCTCTTTTGTCCTAACTAATATATATGACCCTACCTCTGACCCAAATTGAGGGGATCCACTTGGTGTTGCTGCCACTCAAGGCCATATTTCCATCAGTAAGTTCCCCAATAGTTCATGCTCTGTGCAATCCTGGATGTGTCTGCCTCTTTTCTTCAGTCTCAGGCCCCAGTGGAGCCAATTTCACACAATGGAACACACACTGATATTGGAACACAAGGACACTGTTAAGTACCCTATAATGCATAGGACTGGCCCCAAAACAAAGAATTATCCACGTTCAGGTAAGGCTGTTACTGAGAAACTTGTGAATTGAAAACTTAACACATACTGAAAAACTACTTACAATTCCATGTTTCTGTAATAGGTCAATGTCTTGAAACAAAGATTCCTAAAGGAGATGAAACAGAAAAAAATGGACTTTTGGTTCTTGGTATTCAAATGTTTCATGATTTTTTTTTTTTTTTTTTTGTGGGTACCGGGGGGTCGACCTCAGGACCTCGCACGCCAGCAGGCGCCCGTGCCGCTGAGCGATATCACCGGCCCCTTTTTCGTATGTGGGTTCCGGGAGTCGAACTCAGGCCCTCGCGCTTGCAAGGCAGGCGCTTACGCCACTGAGCCATCTCACCGGCCCGATTTTTTTTTTTTTTATGTGGGTACCGGGAGTCAAACTCAGGACCTCGCGCTTGCCAGCAGGCGCTTACATCACTGAGCGATATCACCAGTCCTTTTTTTTTTCCTTTATGTGGGTTCTGGGAGTCGAACTCAGGACCTCACGCTTGCCAGGCAGGCGCTTATGCCACTGAGCTAAAATTTTTAAAGAGTTAATTCAATACTACAAGTCATGCCTCAAATTCTACTTCTCTAGGCAGACTGAGGTGGGAGCAATGTTTTATTCACATTGTTACATATTTATAAGCACCAACATTAAAAGGTTTGAGAAGCCTTGGGTTCCTTAAATCTTTAAAACCTTTATCCAAAACAGTAGAACACCACCTGACCTGTTTAAAATGTTTCCTCAATTTCTCTGCCCTCCAAATCTTGATCGCCTTCTAGCACCAGGCTGTTTCTCAGTACTAGTGTGCATAGGTACCAGTATGGCCATACCAGTTATGTTACTAAAATACTTTCCTACCAGGCTCTGGTGTAGCCCAGTGAGGGAGCGCTTGCCTAGCATTCATGAAACCCTCCAAAAAAAATTTAAAACAGTTGCTACATAGCTAATCTTAGCATCCCTTGCCAAAGAAATTGTTACATATTTGTAAATTATGCCTTATTTCTACTTTCAGCTTCTAAAAATAAGAGTTGGCAGACAAGAAACTTGATTTTTATGGAATGACTGCATGTCTACATATCTTTCAACATTCTAGTCTTACCTCTTCATCTTGGAATCCTGATTCTTCCTGCACAATTTGATCCTCCTTCATACTGAAAGGGGAACAGCAGAAAAATAACCAATTCTGAAAAAAATAAGAAATATATAAGAAACAGTCATCTTTCATATAGTAAAATTTCTTTGCCTAGAGGCCTCTGAGTTCATTTCAAAGTCACCAAAGACCAGAAGGACAATAAGAGGAACACTGCTCAGAAAGACTGGGCTGATTTCTCTTCTTCTGCTGGGTTTGTAACATTTTTTTCGTGTGTGTGTGTGTGTGTGTGTGTGTGTGTGTGTGTGTGTGTGTGTGAAGAGTGGGAGGCAGGGAGGTTGATTTAGTTTCTTCTCTTTTCGCACTTTTATCTTCTGATTTCCTATTGCAGTTAATCATCAGTATGAAAATATATTGCTTCCTTGTAATGTTATTCAGAATTACTTATTGCTATTAATTATTGCTATTATGTTTATGTTTAACAAAACCCTAAGAATCCTGACATTGTATTATTCTTCCAGTATCCTGCATGGCACCTCAAACTTAGTCCACCGTCAATAAATAGGTTTTATTTTTCTCATATATGACAAATGCTTTCCTGCTTGCTGATTGTGAATGGGTGCTCTGGTAACATGGCAATATCTTTGTTTCATAAAAGATGTGCCAGGCATAGTGGTGCACTCCTGTAATCTCAGCACTCTGGAGGCTGAGGCAGGAGGATTGCTACGAGTTCGAGGTCAGCCTGGGCTACATAGTGAGTTCAAGGCCAGCCTGAGCTACCTGTCGAGACCCTGTCTCTAAATAAATAAATATATAAATAAAATAAAAATAAAAACGAAACCAAAAAAAGAGTAGTTCTACTTTGTTACACATATTTACTAGTTTCAAATGCTTTTGTAAAAATATGGTGGATACCCAACAGTGTAAGATTAAGGATGGTGGGCAGTTAAATAGTCTTTAACATTGCAGAAAAAGAAAATTCTTTTTAAATCTCAGGACTGAATCTTGGGAAACCACATTCATTACAATAAAATGTGGCCCACATAACCATTCTTCTCGGTCTATTCCATTTCCTCATTTAATAGCAAAGTCAGGGTTGGAGCCCGGCCCAGAGGAACAGGTAGGCAGTAAGGAAGCTGCGCCGGGGCCACGCATGGAGACCATGTGAGCCGGACCTTCTGCACCTCTGTCCCTCAGACAGCTCTGTGGGTGACCCCGCGATGCCACAGCGCGTCCCCACAGACAACGACAAGCACCCCGCTCCTCCCGCCCCGCAGAGGCCGGGCCAGCGCCCCGCGGCCGACCGCATTTTCCCGCCCGAATTCCCGCTCAAGGGAGGACGCTGAGGACGCCTCCAACAGTGAGATCCCACCCAGCTGGTTTAAAAGGAGGCTGGAACCCCCTCACGATCCCCGAGATTCCGTCCCGGGTGGGAGGCGCGGGTGGGGGCGGAATGCACGAAGCCCCAGCCCGGGCTGGCGACGACCCCCGCGAAGGCGACAAGGCGGAGCGCACGGTCTTCTCCACGCCTCTTTCACCTCAGGTTCTTCACCTGCGCTCGCTTTTTGCCAGCCTCCCCCCGACTTTTCTCGAGATTTTCAAGATGAGCCCCTTACGTCCCTTCCCCCCCACACCCCAACCCCCGCCAGGGCTTTTCAGTCCTCAGGATTCTAACTCTGACCGGAACGCCGAGACTGGCTACCCGCGCGTCGCGGACCGAAGGTTTGGCGCCAAAAGGGAAGGGGCGCAGGGCTCGCCTCAAGCGGGCGGGGCGAGAGCCGCGGGGCGGGGCGAAGAGCGAGGGGCGGGGCGAGCGGGTCTGAGGGCGGGGCTGGAGCGCGGAGGCGACGAGGGGCGTGTTCCTGGGTCGACGGGGCGGGGCGAGGGCAGAGGCGAGCAACCGGGCAGGGGCGGAAGGAGGCTCAAGTCCTGGCGCGCCGGGGTGGCGGGGCGCTGTGGAGGAAGGCTGCTGGGGAGGGGGGTCTAGTAGGGGAGCGCGCTGGGGCGCCCCATGAGCTGAAGGAGGTGCTGATGTTAGGGAGAGGACTCTGAGGCGGAGCTTGGAGGTGCTGAGCGGAGGTGGCTGACCCGGGCTAGAGGTGACTGTGCAGATATTTACCCTAATCAGGGTTAGGAGATCGAATATGGGGTCCTTCTCCCCTCTGTCCAGGGCCTTTTTTTTTTTAACCCAACTCCAAGCTTTCCGTATCTGGCTTCCTACCTCTGTGTTCCTGATTTTCCTCTGTTCTCGGTGACTTTCTTCCTGTTTGCCATCTCCTGTCTGTGATTGAGACACCAAAGGCCCATTCGAGGGGGAGAGTAATTTTTTTTTTTTTTTTTTTTTTTGGTCCTCACTTGAAGTTTTAGACAACAGAAGCCAAACATATTTTGGTTCTGCTTTCAAATAGGAATTTTAGGCCCGCCTTTGCCAGCAGAGCCATCTCTGGCGGCCTCCTCCCCCACTTTAGTGGGGACTGCTGCTGAGAGCCATGAAATGTTTTCAAAGAGCATAATAGGCAAGTTGAGGTGGAGGCTGCAATGCATCTTGGCGGACACCCGTGCAAACAGTTTGTTGGGTTCAAGACCTAGTACAGGATGAGCCTTTTCCTTCTGAATCATTTTGATGGAATAAATAGCAAAAACTTCCCACAATAGCAGTTGGCATCTTGTAGGACTGCCTCCCTCTCCAGGTGGATTACTTAAAGGGTCAACAAATAATAACTGCCACAGCTGTCCAAAATCTGTTATTTTCCAGAAACACAGCCTGTCCTTCTTGTTAAATGGAAGGTAATGCCCATTTGGGGAGGAACAGAAGAGAGACGCCAGGCTTTCACTCTGAGTCCTCACCTGAAGTAATTATAGTAACTTTTGAGCAACTTGTTAGATGGAGACATCAACAGCGTGCAGAGCGGCAAAGCGCGCAGTGAGATGATTTAGGGAAATCTAGCATATGTAGTTTGGTGTAGTGACAGCTGGGAGAGAGAAATGTTCATAATATTTGAAGGCTGTGTGCAGTACACTTGAAGAAACTGAAATGAGCTTTGTACAGTAATGACAAATTCATGAAGTGAAGATAAAATCTTGTTGGGATATTGTAATGAGGGGTAGATACAATTTTAAAAATGTTTAAAAACAACAACAAACCCTAGGAGAGTTAAAAAGTGCGTATGAAGACCTTGCCAGTCAAAGCAGAGCAAAAAATATTGAGTCTTTCATAGCATACAAAAATTCTAAATACAGTGAAGGTGGCATTTCACATGACTAGGTAGCCATCTGGGAGAAAAATAAAGCTGGAATCATACTTCACACCTTATGCCAAATAAATTCCAGAGAGGTCAAAAATGTGAAGAAAACATGGGGCAATTTATTATTTCAAAATAAAAAACTTATTGAATTATAAGAAAAATCTTTTTAACAAAATTTAGAAGCCATAAAAGACAGCTAAATAGAATATATACATATATTATTTTAATTTTTTGATCCTGCGTGGCAAATTATATTTTCTATCCAAGATATAGAAAATAGCAAGCAGAAGCTTTTGTGTAACCAGATAATGTAACGTCCCCAATTTTAAAAAATCCTTCAGGAAGTCCACAATTTCCCTATCAAATTCTGAAACTTTGTTTCATTTTTTATATTCTAAGAAATAAGAACATAAGCAGTGCAATTACTAGCAAGACCTGCATTTTAAACTATTACACTGTACTGCCCCTCTGTGGACAGCCACCTTATAACCAGAGACAGGCACAAGATTCTCGTCGGTAAGAGTTGGGCTTCCTCACACCGCTGCCTGTGGATATATATTCTTGGAATTTCAAGAGCTCAAATTTGAGAAATGCTTTGGTAGGAAATTAAAGAAGGAAGGCTCAACCCACACAAAAAAAGCATTTCGCTGGGTGGCTCTCCCCTTAAACATATTTAATTCATTCAGAAAACCTGTATTAGTTCCCCACTATGTCAGGCATTGTGTGTTGGGTGCTAGGAATTCAATAATCCATACGGGTATAATCCTAGTCCTTTTTTCCCTGTTGAATGATAATTACTTCTCTGTAAATAATTTCTCCTTTTTACATACTGTGGGCTTTATGATGGATAACAAATATGCTTTGGAATCAGAGATAGAGAATCACTCTGGAGAGAGATTTAGAAACACACCCACCAGACATAGTGGTTTTTCACATGACTAGGTAGCCATCTGGGAGAAAAATAAAACTGGAATCATGCTTCACACCTTATGCCAAAATAAATTCCAGAGGGGTCAAAAATTAAATGTGTAATCCCCTGTAATCCCAGCACTGGGGAGGCTGAGGCAGGAGGATCACTGTGAGTTCAAGGCCAACCTGGGAGACAAAGTGAGTTCAAGGACAGCCTGAACTGCATAGCGAAACACTGGCTAAAAAAAAGAAAAAAAAAAAAAAACAAATAAAAAAGAAACATGTCTTCCATGGAGACATTTGCTCACATTCTAAAAGTAATAAAACAACTTTCCTTCTCCTTTGCTTATAGTCTGGGGGTTATAAAACTCCCCTCCTAGGAGAGGATTTGTTTACATTAGAGAAGAAGAAAGGTCCCTTCCTCTTCCTCCTCCTTCTCCTCTCCCTCCAGAGGGGAGGAGAAGCAGATATACCAGTTGCTCTGTTTAAACTCCAAATCTCCTCTTCTGGGAGTTCTTTTCTGCGGTACAAACCCTGCGGCATGCACAGGTAAACAGTTGTCCTTTATTATATCACACTGTGAGAAATTGGGGTATGAGGCAGACATTCTAAGTGCTAAGATATTCTGTGAGTAATAGCATTCTTTTAATCTCGGGTTCTCCACAGCACTCCTGGGTTCAATTCCCAGTACAGCAAAAGAAAAAAATGTTCAATCTATAAAAGTAATAACATACTTTAAATTTATTTTGCCTTATATCTTCAGTAATAATATTTTACTTATAAATCTAAGACTTTTAAAAATTGCATTACTGGGGACTGAACTCAGGACCTCACACGTGCTAGGTGAGCACTCCACCATGGGCCCTTCCCCCATTGTAAAATTTGCTTTTGGAAAGGTCTCACTAGGTTGCCTGGGCTGGCCTCGGACTTGTGATCCTCCTGCCTCAGCCTCCAGAGTAACTGGGATTACAGGCATGTGCCACCATGTCTGGCTAATGTATTTTAAGAATTACTTTTAAGAGGAACTTTGATTTTTTTTTTCATCAACTTAAATTCAACAGACCAAACTCCTTTAAACAAATGGTCCCATTTACAATGAATTAAATTATATCAAATGATTGAAAAGGCAATATTAACAGTATATTTGAATTTCTTCTATGGCCTGACCTGATCAGTTAACCTTTCAAAGCACTTAAATCACTCTTTTATTTATTTATTTATATTTTTTATTAATTAATTAATTTTTAAAAGACAATAAATCACTCTTTTAAAGTCTAATTTAATTTATAGTGACTATCAAGTTCTCATAAAGATTCCATAATTTTGTGAATGATCTCATACCTTTCAACTAAAATGAAAGTCGATTAAACTACATATTTTAATTGGGAATAACAAGACTGATCTGTTTTTTCTCAAATTTGACAAATTCTCTTCACCAATACAATCACTTTGACTATAAATATACAGATTATTCCTAACTGGCAAGAATCTCTTTAACATCTCTCTCTCTGAAATTCTGAACTTTCGCATTTGCTTCTAGGAAACTGGTTTATATTTTCAAATTACTACTTCTAAACAAGTGTATCTTCCATCCAGGGGGACCAGAACAGGTTAGATGTGAAATCTTTGGCTAAATATGTTCAGGACAACTTTCTGAGTGCGCCAGAATTTTAAATCATTTACCAAGAGTAAATTTCCCCATAGTCCAAGGGGAAATTCTTTTAAGAAATTAAAATATTTGGGCTGATGATATAGCTCAGCAGCATAAGCGCCTGCCTGGCAAGTGTGAGGTCCTGAGTTCAACTCCCAGTACCTGCTTTTTTTTTTTTTTTTTTTTTAGGCAGAGTCTCACTATGTAGCCCAGGCTGGCCTGAAACTCATGGCAGTCCTCCTGCCTCAGCCTCTAGAGTCCTGGGATTACAGGCATGCACCACCATGCCTGGTTCATGGGGTGGTTTCAAATGGAGACCATCCAGCTGTTAACCTGGTTCTGCTCTCATGATCTTCCTTCAGGGAAAAAAAAAAAGTTTTCTTCTGGTGTTTTCTTTCTCCACCAGGTGAATCACTCCTTATCATGCTCAAAATGAGGTTGGGCTACTGACGCCAGAACACCGTCTTCTACATGACACAGTGCATTCTACGCAGCTCTGAGTAATTCTACCTAAAGCAATAGTTCATTTGCAACAATAACGCAGCAGTGTTTATTGAGCTCCTACTTTGCGCCAGTTACTGTTCATCCTCAGCAGGATGCTGGTAGGTAGCCTGCTGCTCTTGCTCTGATTCTCGCTCTGATCTCTGGAAACTGGGGCTCACCAGCTTTGTTCCCCTCTGAGATCTTCCACCAGTGTGAAATATTTTCCACCAAGCATCCAGCAAGAAACTGTTGGGCTATCCCCAGGTCTCCTGAAGGCAGGCATTACTTCTCGGACAGCATGGTCCAAACCCATTTGAAAAAAATGTTTTTCTCATTTCCTCTTTGCTTCGTGGCCCTGTCACAAGGTTACAAAGAACCATATTCAGTGACTTTAGCTCCACCTTCGAATCATACCCCTTTAAGAATAAGAAACTTGGAGCCGGGCGTGGTGTAATCCCAGCACTCAGGAGACTAAGGCAGAAGGACTACCTTGAGTTCAAGGCCAGCCTGGGCTACATAGTGAGTTCAAGACCAGCCTAAGCTATATAGTGAGACCCTGTCTCAAAAGAGAGAGAGAGAGATGAGGAAAGAAAGAAAGAAAGAACGAAGGAAAGAAAGATAGGAAAGGAAAGGAAAGGAAAAAGAAAAGAAAAGAAAAAAGAAAAGAAACTAACTTGGGCTGAGGAATGAAACACTCAGTGGTAGAACACATGTCCAACATGCCTGAGGCCCAGGTTCAATCCCCACCATCAAAGAAGGAAAATAACAACAGTGACACACTGTTGCTTATACTAAGCCTTATGCCTCTTAGTGGCTGCTCTCCTGGCTACATGAAGAAGGTTTAAAGGGATTGCTGTTTGTAAAGAGTTGACTAAATCCTTATCCTAGGGTCTTACTTATTGTCCTTCAATTGCAAAAGTAAATACAGAGCTGGGCATGATGGCACATGCCTGTATCCCAGCACTGAGGAGGCTGAGGCACGAGGATTGCTACGAGTTTCAGGCCAGCCTGGACTACATAGTGAGTTCAAGGCCAGCCTGAACTACATAGCGAGACCCTGTCTCAAAAAAACAAAATAAATTTAAAAATTAAAAAAAAAAAAAAAGCCAGGTGTGGTGGCACATGCCTGTGATCCCAGCACTTGGGAGGCTGAGGCAGGTGGATCACCAAGTTCGAGGCCAGCCTGGGCTACATAGTGAGCTCAAGGCCAGCCTGAACTGCATTGTAAGACCCTGTCATAAATAAATAAATAAATAAATAAATAAATAAATAAATAAATAAATAAAGTACAGTGTGCTGTGGGAACACACAGCAGGGCCACCTTATCTAGTTTTGGTGGGTGGTGGATATCTCAGCTACTTCTCTCCTTGCTGGGACAAAATACGTCACACCCACAAATGAAGGAAAGAGGGGTTTATTTTGGCTCGTGTTTCAGTCTGCAGTCCCCATGCTCAGAGTCAAAAAGGCTTTGTGGTAGGCAAAAGCTGCTCACAGCATGGCGCACAGGAAGCAAGAGAGCCAAGGGAGGAGCTGGGGAGGGGACAAACCCAGCCACGCCCCTAATGACTCTCCTCTGGCGACCAGACCCCACCTCCTAAAGCAAGTCAGTCAGCCCCATAATCCAATCACCTTCCAAAAGTCCTTCCTATGATGACTCTTGGGGGACATCTAGATATAAACCATACATGGGAACGTCATGGCATTTAGGCTGAGACCCACCAGTGGTTGGTTAGTCAGATAGTAAGGAGGGAACAAGTACTGACTTAGGAGAGGGTACTTAGCAGGAACTCAGTGCTCATTTGGAGGATGAAGGCTGACCTGTAAACCCTCTTACATTCTCCAACTCTAAGTCCCTTTCTTTCCCTCAGTCCCTTTCTTTCCATTCATCTTGTTTTGCACTTTTTTCATATGTGTTTAGTTTATATAAACATTACAAAAACTGCAGTCATTGCCTCAGGCAAGGGAGATATTCCTAAAGATACTAATTATTCTGTGATGTGTGTGTGTGTGTGTGTGTGTGTATGTGTGTGTGTGCGTGCACATTTGCATTAACCTAAAGGGGCTTCCTGCAGAGTTACGTTTTAAAAAACCAGAAAAGTAAGAAGAAAGAAAATCATTCATAAATTTACAAACCAAAAAAACCAAAACCAGAACAAAAACAATTTCTTTATTTAAAGCACTGATTAACAAAAATAAAAAATTGAGTTATATTTTATACATGTATGATAGTTCATAATAATCAATTCCTACCTTTTCACTTATAATCATTTTCCCATGACTTCTTAAGCACAACTTTAAACAGCTGCACAACATTTCATAGAATGTCTATATTATTATTAACTTCTTTCTTTATTATCAGACATTGCAAATTAACATAAGCTACTTTTTGCATAGTTTATTTCCTATTTAGAATTACTTTTCTTAAGGTAGATTTCCAGCTATGTAATAACTGATTCAATGGGTGTGGATAGTTTTAAGGCTCTTGAGTGAGGTTTTTTTTTTATATGTGGGTACCGGGAGTTGAACTCAGGACCTTGAGCTTGCCAGGCAGGCGCTTATGCCACTGAGCCATCTCACTGGCCCTTGTTTTGTTTTTTTGAGACAGGATCTCACTATGCAGTTTAGGCTGACCCTGAACTCACTATGTAGCCCAGACTGGCCTCAAACTCATAGTGATCCTCCTGCCTCAGCCTCCCAAGTGCTAAGATTACAGGCTGTACCTGCCTCGGTATCCCTGCGGTCCCACCCAGATTTCTAGCAAAGCCTGGGTGCACTTACTGGCTCCTACCTTCTTCCTCCTGCAGACTGTGAGGCATTGTATCTGCTATGGTTTGGAGTTGAAACGGCCCCCAAAACTCGTGTGCTGAAAACGGTTATCCACTGATGGGCCTTTGGGGTTGTAAACTGGATCATGAGGGCTCTCTCTTAACATCTAGTGGACTGATCCATTGATGAGATCCTAACTGGATGGCATTGATGGCATTCCTAGGAGGTGGTGGAAACAGGAAGTGGCGCCTGGCTGAAGGAGTGGGTCATGGGGCTGTGATCTCAGGGGCTATGTTTGGTCCCTGGTCCCTTCTTATCTGGCTCTCACTCTCTCTCTCCCTGCTTCCTGGTGGCCGTGAGGTGAGCAGCTGTGCTCCGCCATCCCGTGCTGCTGTGATGTTTCTGCCCCTCCATGGGCCAAAGAGCCACAGAGCCAGCTGACGAGGGACTGAGACCATGAGCCAAAATAAACCTTTCCTTCCCTAGCCTGATTTTCCCAGGTATTTCATCATAGCCACACAAAGCTAACACAGCGTCTTCCTTTCTGCAAGTCCCAGTGCTTCCTGGAAAAAGGGAGGTGACAATACCCACCTAGGGGCTGGCAGAGATAGTGGCTATAAATATAAAAGGCTCAGCCAGGCACCCAGCACATACATACTCAGTAAAGTAATGAGGTCTCCCGTGGTTACTTTTATGTTACTTAATGATATATATTGCGGTCTCATGATCAATAAGGGAGTGAATGAAAGAATAACCAGGTGCATTAACTTCAATTAAATCCTGTCTTTGGCCCACAGTGCAAGTGAACTTTAATATTCTTTGTCACTTGGACTGGGAATGAGCACACGTATCCCTGCTCGCGGTTTTTTTCGATTGTTTTGTTGTTTCTGTTTGAGATGAAATCCAACAACCCGTTCAAGCTTCCCCTCTGAAATTTCCCCCAGTTCTCGGACGAGATTCATTCATGCAAGGAGGACGGCAAGAGGCTAAGGAGGAGTGGCTCCTTTTTTTTGCAGAGCTTTTGGCTTCTTGGTGACCTCTGTCTCTCTGTGGACACAAACAGAAACAGGTTAAAACCCCAGTATTAGGAGAATGAGGGAGGAATGCCCAGATTAGACAAACAGCCGAGAAATCGGTCAGAGTGAAGCAGCTCAGGAGGCTGGGAAGTGACAGGGTCTCCATGCACAGGGCGGAGATTGAAACAACTGGGAGAATTTAGAGGTGAGCTGTGATGACTACATAAGAAGACAAAGCAAAAAGCCAAGCAAAGAAACCAGCAAATTAAAATAGATCTTAGACAGCTAGATAGACAGACTTAGTTCCAAGGATAACAAAAGTTTTATAAGAAAAATAAGCTGGGTATGGTAGCGCATGCCTGTAATCCCAGCATTCCTAGGAGGCTGAGGCAGGAGGGTTGCAAGTTTGACTCCAGCCTGGACAAATTATCTAGATCCTGTCTCAAAACAAAAATGTAAAAAGGGCTGTGGATGTAGCTCAGTGTGAAGGCCCTGGGTTCAGCCCCTAGTACTGAAAAAAAAAAGAAAAGAAAGGGAAAATAACCATTGTATACCTCATTGTCTCATGGTTCAGCTGATGATAATGTTGATGATATCATAATACTGATCAATGATCTAATCAAAATTATAGAATAAACCTATTGGGCTTCTGAAAAGATCAAGAAGTAGGGAGAGTAGCACAGTACTCAGATATATACAGGAGAAGAGGTAGGAAAGTGTCGTTGCTGGAAATGACAGTTTTTTGGAACAAGCTTTGTAGAACTATGAATTAGTTAATTTAAGAAGCGCCTCTGTTGTGTTTACTTTGCAACAGACTTTGTTCTAAGTGCTTTACAAATATCTGGCCGATCGAATCTTTATAGCAACCTATGCCATTCCTACTATTATCATCTCCACTTTACAAATTAAAATAAAACCGAGAGGCAGAGAAGTTAGTAACTGTCCAAGGTCCCAAACTGGTAGGTTGTGGTGGAGGTGGGACTAAAACCCAGGTGGTCCTGCCCCACAGCTGGCTCTCTGCTCAGCTCCTGAAGAGTGAATATGTATCACTTTAATTAAAAATGAAATTTAAAAAAATCAGTGTACCATTTTCAAACTAACTTCAGAAGTATAGAGAGGCAAAGTTCTAAAATATGCTATTTTTTCTATAGGTAGCTAACGAAGTAGAATGCCAAGCACCCATTAGCTAATCATTCATTTCTTCGCCAAGAATTCGCTCAGTCTCTCCCATGTGCCAGCCGCAGAAGCAGGTGCTGGGTATCCACGGCCGAATACGAGCAGGGCCCTGACCTCGGGAGACTCACAGTACTGAGAAGGACACAGACACTGCCACGATGTAGCCAGATCTATTCAGTGGGAAAGCACAGAAGACAAAATAGGCAGCCCTTGGGCAGTCTAGGGAGACTTCCTGGAGGAGGTGACGCCCCAGCTGGGCCTCAGGGACTAGGTAGGAGTTAGTGAGATGACAAACTAGCTACAGCAAAGGAAGTGGAAGGAGCAAGGAATCCTTGCTAAAATGAACTGGACTGGTTTGGCCTCCTCTACCACTCTAAAATAGGTGTCCGAAACAATAGTACGTATGGCGTCCTCTTACTCTGGGAGTTCCATAGTCCAAACTAGGCTGGCCTTGAATTTGTGGTGATCCTCCTGCCTCTGCCTAACAAGTGCTGGGATCACAGGCATGCACCACCACACCCAGTGATTTCTTAATGTATTATGTGTTGTTGGTTTTAAGATAATAATAATAATAATAATAATAATAATAATCCTTGATTGGATCCTGGAATAGCAAGTAAAGCCAATAAAACACTTTGGGTTTTGAATTGGGGAACTTTGAATTTGGACGAGATACAAGGGAGAGGAAGTAAATGTGGATATTTTGTAGGTAAGGAAGTGGTGGCAGACGTTGCTCATTGTACAGTCCTCTCAATCTTCCAAAAGATCTGAAAAACTTCTTCCTTTTTTTTTGTTTTTGTTTTATTTAATTTTGTTTTATTGATATAGGGTCTCACTATGTAGTCCAGACTGGCCTCCAACTCACGGTGATTTTCCTGCCTCAGCCTTCCAAGTGCTGGCATTACAGGTGTACACCACCACACCTGGCTAAAATTTTTTTCTTTCTTTTTTTTTTTTCAATATGCGGGTACCGGGAGTCAAATTCAGGACCTTGCGCTTGCTAGGCAGGGTCTTATGCCGCTGAACTATATCACCGGCCCTGCCTAAAATTTCTAAATAAAACCAAAATATGGAAAAACAGAAGGCACTGTAAAATGCTCATAATATGCTGCTAAGTGGGGAAAAAGGTTTTAGGGACAGATTGATAATATGAATCTACAATTTTTGTTTAATGATATAGATGTGTCCAGAAAAAAAAAACTGGGAGAACTTATAGAAAAATATCATCCAAAATGTACAATAGACACGGTGAATCAAAAAGAAACTGGTCAATAGGAAAGAGAGACTGGAATAGGGAAAAGAAAGAAGGGAAAGGGAAAAAAATTGTATATATATATATATATATATATATATATATATATATATATACACACCAATTTTACTTAGTTCATTGAAGAGTAAGGTTTGAGCCAATAATGTTTGGACAATTGAATGCTAATGTCTGGTATCCTGAATAACTAACTTAAAGATAATAATACGTAATGCATTAACCATTGTTACCCTCATATTATGTTGTTTTGAAAATTTGTTCTTTTTTTGATTTGTTTTGTTTTTTCTTCTCTTTAAAATAAAAAAGAAAAAGAAAAAAGAAAAATATCAGTAATGTGTCTTTCTAGGTCTTTCATGTGGTTTTCCAGGTTTTTTGTTTGCTTTCATTGAGCAACACACACACACACACATACGCACACACACGCACACACACAAGTGCTTGCATAATTGAACCAGACCCTTCTCACTGAGCTACATTCCCAGCCCCTTTTTAAAAATTCTTTTATTTTGAAACAGGGTCTTACTGAGTTGCTAAATTGCCCATGCTGGGCTTGAACTTGCAGTCCTCCTGCCTCAGCCTCCCAGGGTGCTGGGATTATAGGCATTCATTACCATGCCTAGCTGAACATATAACACCTTTCGAAGTTAGAAAACAACTAACTTTTCCTTTTTTGATACTGGGGATGGAATCCAGAGCTCATGTCTGCTAGCCATGTGCTCTACCACTGAGCTACACTTCCAGTACCACTTAAAAATAGCTTTTAAAAGGAAAGATCTGGGCCAGTGAGATAGCTCAGCGGCATAAGCACCTGCCTGGCAAGCGCGAGGTCCTGAGTTCAACCCCCGGTACCCACAAAAAAAAAAATAAATAAATAAAAGGAAAGATCTGGCCTCTGAGGAGTTTTCATTCTGACCACGAGAAAGCTGACTGTGGTTAAGATGCCACCCTCCCCTGTTAAGACTTACGGTGACCACGCGAGCGCCCTCCTGTACCTCAGGAAGTGGTCATGCAGCTCCTTGAGGTGACTGTCAAAATAATTCCATTCACTGCAGTGGAGCCGGTTCAGCTGCTCGAGGTTGTCCCTTCGCTTCTGCATGTTGCTCAGGGTCAGGTTGATGACCTCGGCGTAGGTTGGGTTGGATTCAGTGGTTCTCAAGGTCAAGGAGAACCCACACTTGGGCTGTGTGGAGCCTGCCTTATTAGTGGCCTGAGCCTAGTGCGGGAGCTGGGGGTGCGACAGCAGCGGGGGAAGCACCCTGTCTTTCCGGGGTTTCTGGATGTGAGTCCTGTATTCTTTTTTTTTTTTTTTTTTTTTTTGTGGGTACCGGGGGGTCGACCTCAGGACCTTGTGCGCCAGCAGGCGCCCGTGCCGCTGAGCGATATCACCGGCCCCTTTTTCGTATGTGGGTTCCGGGAGTCGAACTCGGGCCCTCGCGCTTGCCAGGCAGGCGCTTAAGCCGCTGAGCCATCTCACTGGCCCTGAGTCCTGTATTCTGAGCAGGCAATAGCCCCCTGCAGTTTGGCCATGGTCTACTCAGGAAGGACAAGGCCATCCTCTTCCTGCCTGAAATACAGCCTTCTCCCTCTGCCCCTGCCGGTGGGAGGGAGCTGGGAGGCACCTGGAGTTCCAGCTGTAGTGTCACGGAGGTGAACAGGAAGGGACTCAGCTCTCCTCTTTTGGAGGCGCCAGCTCAAACCTGCATGCTGAGAAGTCTCTCTCTGTTCCGCCCTGCCTCCACTTTTTCCCCAAGGGTTAGAATCTCAGCTACAGTTGTCACCAGCTGTGGGAGCTCAGACAAGACATCCGTCATCCTCTATGTCTCCATTTCCTGATCTATAAAACAGGGACAAACTGGGTGTGGTGGCACATGCCTGTAATCCCAGCACTAGGGATGCCGAGGCTGGAGGATCACTGTGAGTTTGAGGCCAGCTTGGGCTACGTAGTGAGTTTAAGGCCAGTCTCAACTACAAAGCGAGACCCTGTCTCAAAAAACAAACAAACACAAACAGCAAGGATATAGGATGACCTTGGTCCTTTCCCTCCTGGCTATCAACGTGTCCTGGCCATGCTGGTACAGCCTGGAGTAGTTCTGAAGGAAGTACACGACCAGAGGACTCTTCCCGTAGATGTTGAAGAGGTTTGAAGTCAGCGGAGGGCTTTTGCAGGCTGGGTGAGACTGATAAGGAAAGAAAGGGAAAAGGAGTGTATTGCCGTGTTACACAGCATGTGTTAAGAAACTTAAAGGCACCCATGTCCTTTGTCCATTAACTCCAGTTTTAAGGATGCACCCTAAGGAAATGATCAAAATAAAGAAAAACCTTAGGCACCAAGATGTCTGCTATAGAATATTTACTAAACACATGGAAAGATTTTGAATAAGCTAATATCCAAGGAAAAGATACTGATATCTTTACCCAAAGGACTAGGAGACCACTATTGATATGTTCACGGGGCTGGGGAGGTAGCATAGAGTCAGCACTTGCCTAGCATGTGCAAGGTCCTGGGTTCGATCCCCAGTACAGAAAAAAGAGTTTATGAAGCATTGATAGCTTTTAAAAAGTTTCAGGTAAAAATCAAGATGCCAAATTGAATAGGTCATATTATATATTTATTGCCAGGCATGGTGGCACACACCTATAATCCCAGTATTTGGGAGGCTGAGGCAGGAGGATCTCTGCAAGTTCAAAGCAAGCCTGTACTACAAAGCCAGACCCTGTCTTAAAAAAAAAAAAGACAAAACCCCCCATATTATATATTTATTTAAATACAATTGTATGAAATAAATCAGTAAATAGAAAAGATGAATAAGAGCCTGGAATGATATTTACTAAAATGTTAACAATTCACATAGCAAATTAGGCACTGGGCATTCAGCAGAGAATAAAATAAATCCTAGGAAAGCAATAAATAAATCAACGGATAGAGAATAACAAGATGCCGTATGCAATAACAAGCACCAAGGTGGGCATGGGGGTGACGGGCGGAAGGGGGGAGAGGACTGTGTTCTGGGGGGATCAGGGAAGGCCACCTTGCCTTGGGAGGTGACAGCCCAGCAGGTCTGGTGGTGTGAGGTGGGCGAGCCATGGGAGTTCTGGATGGAGGGGACAACAGGTACAGAAGAGCCTATGGCAGACACGCACTCACTGTGGCCGAAGGACAAAGACCAAGGCCTGTGTGGCTCAGATGGAGCCTGAGAAGCAGGAAGCAAGGATGAGGCTGCAGAGGGTGGTTGTCGAGTTAGGATCTTTTTCTAAGAGCGATAGGATCTCCTGGAGATTTTGAGCAGGGTACCACACAATCTGATTAATTTCTCAATGAGATCTCTTTGATGGATGTGTGGAGGAATGACTGTCACTGGTAAGAGTGACATAGAGCGGCCTGCCACCCTCCACTCTAACTGTTGGATATGATCACTCATCTCCTTCCTTCGTGCCTACACCAAATCCACCAGCCTTGAAAGAGCTGAGAATCATAACATTGCTGGGCTGCATTTTTCCCATTTTCTAGAAAGTCAGAAAAGTTCATCTGTACAAGCCATGGAGTTGGTGAGAAACAGCACCAAGATTTGAACCCATATCTGACTGTCTATCCTCCATGAGCTGCTCCTTCTCAAAAGTTCCATGCTAAATTCTGAGGAGAAATAGGCAATGGTAATTGGTGTGCAGAAATGGAGAAGGTTCAAAAACTCTACAATCCTTGATATTTGGCCCCAATCCTAGGCCTGACTCCTCTGTTAGTTGTTGCTTGCCTCAAACCTCTTGACCTCAAACCTCTTCAGTATCCTAAGGACCACTTCCCACTATCCAAGGTGGGAGGTGCCACCAGCAGAAGTGACCACCTGGTGAGGTTTGTGGGAAAGAGATGGGGGATTGGGGAGAGGAGCAGACACATTCGCCTCACACCTCTCACATGCTGGGGACAGTAGTGGTGGCAACACTCAGTGATTAAGAGCTCAGGGTCAGAGCCACCCAGGTCTGCGTGCAAGCCTTGGCTTTATCGCTCGATATACGATATTGGCTAAATTAGTTACTTCCTCTCAGCATCCCTTTCATCACTAACAAACTGGAGAATTACAGCAGGAACTGTAGCAGAGGACTGTGGCAGCAAAATGCTGTGTGTATAAGGTCTAATACAGTGCATGACGTATGCTGAATGCTCATTAAATGCTAATTATTGCCGTTACCTCAGGTAAATCCCCTAACAACATCATGACCTAGGGATGATAATCAACACTCCTTTCTTAGGCTCCTGGGTTTCCAACAGATAACTTGAAACCAGAGAATACCAGACAAAATACTCTGTCAGTGTGTGCCTACCTCACCCAGGAATTATCCTCAGGACACTCAGTCCTTAAACTGAGTCAGAAACACCAGTTTCTGGCCCCCATTCAGAAATACCTCAGTCCTTACCCTGACATCTTCAGAGAGTTAGGTGTTTATTTATTTATATTTAATTTTTTTTTTGAGACAGGGTCTCACTCTATAGTCCAGGCTGGCTTGTAGCCCACTATGTAGCCCAGGCTGACCTCAAACTTGTGGCGATCCTTCTGCCTCAGCCTCCCAAGTGCTGGGGTTATAGGCATGTGCCACCACATCTGGCTAAAGAGTTAGGCTTTTAAATCACCTCTGTTGAATTTCCAGTCATGTGCTCACCTGTTTAGAAAACTGCTCACAGTCTCTTGTTTCTGATATCCTCTTGACTTGCTGTGTAGCTTTCCTGAAGACCAGGGTCTCACAATGATGATGGTCTGTCAGAGTGATAAAACAACAAAAACAATAACAACAACAAAAAGAATAATCGGAGCTTGCTAGCAGTATGGGAAGTATCATACGGCAGATCTCAGTTTCCTAGAATCTAGAAGGCATTCCTAAAGTGCCTGGGTACAATCAGTTTATTCTAAGACCTAGAAGATGTACCTATGATACACTCATATGATTTCACTTGCTTTTTAGCCAGATATACACCTGCAAACCATGTCTGTCCATTTAGTGATCTATCCATCCATCTATCCATCCATCCAACCAGTATTTTCTGAACATCTACTATGCACCAGGCCCTTACTTGGTGCTAGAAATAGACTATCTTCAAGGACCTCACAGTTTAATGGGGTAAAAAGACATGTAGATCATAAGTGCAACACTCAGATGCCATAATAGCATTGTCTGTAAGATACAGTAACAGTCACAGAATAAGGAAGGAGAGCCCTAAAGTCTTTAAAAATGCTAAGCAGGGGCCGGTGATATAGCTCAGCGGCATAAGTGCCTGCCTGGCAAGTGTGAGGTCCTGAGTTCGACTCCTAGTACCTGCATATAAAAAAATAATGCTAAGCAGCAGCAGGATGGTGGTTGTGGTTAAGAGAGGAAAAAGTACAACTCTTGCACAAAAGTATGGTTTTAAGTAGGAGAAGGTTAACAGAGAAAATCTTAAAGACTACCAGAAAAACAACTAATCATCTGTAAATAATTAGAATGGCAGCAGAGTTCTCAACAGTAACAATGGAAAGTAGAAATCAATGGAACAAAATCACCCAAGCATGGATTGAAAATAACTGTTAATTTGAACTTATATACCCAGCAAAACTATCCTACAAGAATAAAGATGAAATAAAGGCATTTGCAAAAAAGCAAAAATTAAGGAGCTTACCAAGAGACCTGTGATAAACTACTAAAGAGACTGAACATGCATGTGTATTTTTGTCCAGAAAGAAGGAAAAGGATCCCACAAGACAGTCTGAACTTCAACAAGGTGACAATTAAAATGGCAATTTAAAATCAAACAAAATCTACCTATAACAGTAACAGTATCATCTAATTTGTGGGTTTTAACATAGGACAGAGTTAAAAAAGCTGTACAATAAATACTATTAAATCTGACTGGGGGCTTGAAGCTAAACTGTTCTCAGGTCTTTGTTTTGTTCAGGAAAGGGAGTAGGTTAAAGTCTTATTTAGCTTTAGAGAAAGACATATGATTGATGGAGATCACTACAAAGCACCTCTGAGCAGGATTTAAAATTAATCAATTGGTTTTCTATGTTTACTTGTGGGTCTGTCCCAGGCCTAGGCCCCTTGTCTGGAGATGGGCAGCGGATTCATAGTAAGTGAACCTCTATGAATTACCGGTCCTGGCTGAGGCCTGTAGTGGCCTGTGATGCCATGATGCCTCAAAGGACACCACAGCTGAGGATGCCTGGCTGCAACTCCAATTAACTAAATAGAGACTGTAGCTGCAGGCATCTCACTCCTGTGTCTCACTCCTGTAGTGAATGTCAACCTGGAGATAAGATAGTTCTCCTTATTAGCATAATTTAATACTTGGGAAAGTCTTCGAACTGACTCCCAAGGTCCTGCTCAGTTTCCCATGCTTTCCTCAGCATCCCCTTCCTTTGTTTGAAAACCAAATAAATACGGGCCGCCCAGAGAAGTTCTTTGTCTCAGCCCCCAAAGAATCTCGAATTCTGCTAGAGGGTTTTGATCCTCCTGGAGCCCTAAAATCATATCAATTGTCTCTTTTATTTAAGCCTTTGCCATCCACTCGTTTGGGAGGTTACGGGTCTGATCAGTCTGCAATATATGATAAAGCAGGGTTTCTTAGCCTTGGCATTGACATTTGGGGCAGATGCTTTGTTGTGGGGGACTGTCTTGTGCACTGGAGGACATTTAGCTGTGTTCTTGACTTCTACCCATTAAATCCCAGCAGAACTTCCCTTGAGTAGTGGCAACTAAAAATGCATTCTGACATCGCTAAGCATTCCTTGTGGGGAAAACTGCCCTTGTTTGAGAACCACTGCAATAAAAAATATAAACAGAATATATAATTTCTTCCAAAGTAGAGAGACTGGAACAGAGTCAGAAAAACAGAACCAATAGAACCATCAGGGTTCTGGCTCAGGTTGAGATGGAATAAACATTCGGCCCAGTTTCCCACTAAATGCAACTAAGACCCCTTGACAGAACCCATGGGGCAGCTATCTGAGGACTCTGGAAAATAAGTAGCAGCAGGTGAACTGAAGAAGGAAATCTGAATTCAAGGTAGGAACCATAACAGTAGTGAATTTCCTGGATTTCTGAAGGGAAAGACAAGTCCTTCCCCCACCCACCCTTGCTAATGACAAAGTGGACTGCACCCTCCCCTTGTTCCTCCACTCTTATTACAAGAAACAGGTCCGGCTGGTGAGATGGCTCAGCGGCATAAGCGCCTGCCTGGCAAGCACGAGGTCCTGAGTTCGACTCCCGGTACCCACATATGAAAAAAGGGCCGGTGATATCGCTCAGCGGCATGGGCGCCTGCTGGTGCGCGAGGTCCTGAGGTCGACCCCCGGTACCCACAAAAAAAAAAAAAAAAGGAAACAGGTGGCTGTACCTGCAGCGGGGACACCAGGGTGTTTCCCGGGGTGAGAATGACTGTTGACCCTCATCCCACAGGGAGGAAACCATGAAGAAAAAGCCTCAAAAACTACCATATTCACGACTCAACAGAAAACGACCAGACCTAGCCCACCCCAGCAACACCTTGAAAATTGAGGCCTGTCTTTTGTGGCCAGGCCAGTCTGATGATTTCCATCAGAGCTGTGCCCCCTCAGCTTTTCTTTGCTACAGTTGAAGTCGCTTCCTGTTTTCTCTTCCTTCTCAAAGCTTTCCCTGCAAACTTGTGCTTTTGTCTTACTGCGGCAAATTCCCACTCTTATCCTGTGTCACGTTCACTCTGGAAATGCCAAGAGTTTTAGGAGCTCTGTGCCAGGAACTGGGACAAAGACCAAATCTACTTTATTATTAAACCACACAATCTGGAAAATATACAGGAAAAAATGAGAAACAAATAGACAAACAAACAAACAAAACAAAGTCTTAGTGACCTATGGGACAATGTCAAAAGGTTTAACATTTGTGTCATCAAAGTCCTAAAAGGAAAGAAGGAAAGTGGTACACAACCTTTTTTTTTAAATAGTTGAAAATTTCTTGGAAAGAGACATAAAATTACAGATTTAAGATGTTCAGTAAACTCCAGACAAGTTAAACTCAAAGAAATCTGTGCTATACACATCATCATCAAGCTGCTGGAAAACAGGCCAAAAAGCTGACTGCAGCCAGAGAAAAGGGAATTAACAGAAAGGGACAACGGTTTGCACCACTGGATTCCATCAGAAACCTCTGACACTAAAGGGCTGTGAACCAAAAATTTGGGGGAGGGGGAGATTGAACCCAGGACCTCACACATGCTAAGTATGAGCTCTACCACAGAACTGCCCCCAGCCCTGGACCAACGATTTTTTTTTTTTGAACCAAGAATCAAACTCAGGACCTTGTGCTTGCCAGGCAGGTGCTGTGCCACTGAGCTATATACCTGGTCCTTGGAACAACGATTTTAAGTGCTGAAAGAAAGAACTGCCAATTCTTAATTATATATCCAGGGGGAAAATCCTTCAAGAATAAAGGTGAGGGCCAGTGAGATGGCTCAGTGGCGTAAGCGCCTGCCTTGCAAGCGTGAGGGCTCGAGTTCGACTCCTGGATCCCATATACGAAAAAGGGGCCGGTGATATCGCTCAGCGGCACGGGTGCCTGTTGGCACGCGAGGTCCTGAGGTCGACCCCCCGGTACCCACAAAAAAAAAAAAAGAATAAAGGTGAAATAAAGGCATTGTCATATGAAAGAAAACCAAGAGAGTTTACTATGAGCAGGCTTTAAAGGCAATACTAAAGAAGTCTTTTAAATTTGAAATAAATGACTATTTTCCTCCCCCTTTTTTTTTTTTTTTTTAATGTAGGTACCGGGAGTCTCCCTCAGGACCTCATGCTTGCCAGGCAGGCGCTTATGCCGCTGAGCCATCTCACCAGCCCTTGAGGCTGGTCTTAAACTCACTGTGTAGCCCAGGCTGACCTCAAACTCCCAGCAATCCTCCTGCCTCAGCCTCCTGAGTACCGTATTACAAGTGTGAGCCACCATGCCCAGCTTTAATTTCTCTTGGTACTATAAGACAGACTTAGAGGCTGTGTTTGCTAAAAATCACAGACTGTTCAGTTGGGCTTGCAGATACCTATGAGTGACTAAAAGCTGGATAAAACCCTGGCATCTCTGCCCTCATAGTGTATTCTTTGCTACCTTTCACTTTGGGTCAGGTTCCTGCTCGGCTCTGGATGTAGACCTGTTCATCATTTAAGAGACATTTGTCTAAAACTGCTAATCCTCCCCCTTCAAGGCTAAACACACCAAGATATTTTCAGCTGTAACATATGTTCAAGATTTGCAGGGACATCACAGTCGCAGATAGTGAGCCACCAGCTTTCACAGCTTTCTCCTGTTGGAACAGGACACCACTGAAGCAACGCCTAGCAGTCTTCAGTCATGGTCCTAACGTTGAAGGAATTACTCATCCTGCCTTCCGACTTGTCCTTTTCTCTCTCTCCTGCAGTCACCTTGAATTCCAGGAGCAACAGGTCTGATGGATAAACACACTGTGACAAGGGTCAAAACTACCCCAGGCAGAGCCAGGCGTGGTGTCGCATGCCTGTCATCCCAGCACTCAGGAGGCTGAAGCAGGAGGACTGTCACGAGTTCGTGACAAAGAACAAAACAAAACAAACAACAAACTCTCCCACGCAGCAACAATTTTCTCATGGCTGACAAACCTCCTGAGATAATGATCAACCAGACACGTGACCAAAACTGCTTGACGTCACATACTTCTTGTCCCCACCCCACTTCCAGTCCTTCTCTGCATAATCTTGAGCTCTTGCCAGTACCCTGAAGACAGGGCTGGGGACTCTGGTCCCCCATTCCTTCCTAGTGTGGCTGTCCTGAATGAGTTCCCTCCTTACTTCATCACTGCATATTGCTGTCAATTAAGATGGGTGGCCGAGCCTGATCTGGTGGGGACTCTGGAGTGACTTGGTCTTCAGGAATTCAATATATCTATGAATTTTGGACTTACAAAATCTCTCAGACATATTTATCTCCATCTGTAACCCTGACTATACCCTCTGATTGGTTCACAAGCTTTTTAAAAACACATACCTACACATTTTTTGTTTTGTTTTTGAGACAGAGTCTCTCTATGTAGTTCAGGCTGGCCTCGAACTCACTGCAATCCTCCTGCCTCAGCCTCCTGAGTACTGGGATTCCAGGCTTATGCCAACCATGCCCAGGTTTAACAGCCTTTTTGAAAAATAATTCTCATACTAACTTCTCTGAGCCTCTATTTCTCCCTCAAGAAAAGGATAGTTTACATCTTTAGAATAATGATAACATGCATGAAATTACCTAGAGTTCTTGCTCTACCTGTGTTTCTGGATCATGCATCTCTCCTGCAATCCAGAGGCCACATGGAGAGCCAGCTCCTTTCTCTAACTCTCTCATACCATTCCAGTGCTTGCCCTGCCGAGTCAGCCCCAGGCCAGATGCTGGCCTGCCAGGGAAAGTCCTCTGCCTGCAGCCCAAAGGCACACAGATCTTTGCACAGTGCCCAACTTGTCATCACAAAAGTGAAACAATTGGTATCAACACCACTGCTTGGTGTCAAGACCCAGGCTAGAAACCAAGGGTAAAGCAAATTATGTTCAAGCAAAACCAAGAGTCTAAGGCTCTGGAAATAATACCAAGGCAAAAGTCACTGTACCTTTCATGGTGCTCTGGCTTTGGGAGCTTCCTTCTGGATGCTGGCTGGCAGAAGAGACTATTCTGTCGTCTGAATATATACTAGAAAACTCCAGGGGAGGACGAAAGGGGAGGAACAGAGTTAGGAACACCGGTAGTGGGAGGAATACATGCAGTGTCTGAGATATTTCTCATGATTCTTAGAAAAGGACCCACAGAAGGACAAGCCCAGGAGCTCACAGAGATTGGGGGCTGACATGGCTGGTGCATGGGCTGGGGGGAGGCAGAATGGAGGTCCAGGCCCCACTGTCACTCAACAGCGAGTGACTCTGGGCAAGTTATCCAACCCATGTGCTGCCTGGGTTTCCCTAAGGGTCATGTCAGCTAATGATACAGAGGAAATATCACCTAGGATTATGTTTACATGTGCGTGACGCACACTCAAAATAACAGTGGCTCAAAGGAGGTAGAAGTTTCCCACATAAAAGTCGGAAGATCACAAATCACGTGGTGTCACTGCTGTACTTAGCCCTCAGGGATCGTGACTTCTTTCAGCTCTTGGATCCACTTTTCCAAAAATAGGACCCTTTTCCTCTAGTCCAAGATGGTGGTCAGAGCTCCAGTTATCACATTCACTTTCCAGGCATTAGGTTGGAAAGGATAAGGAGACACAGAAGGGAGGTTCCCAGAAACTGTCATAGAGTACAATCATTTTATCTCATTAACTGGATCTTAGTCATTTGACTATCATAGACACTGGGGAGGCTAAGACCTACAGTCTATTCTGGCCAGCTATAGACTCCACTAAAAAGAGAGTTTCTTTTTTTAGAGATGAAGAGGATGGCAGATATTGGGGAACAACTCCTAGTCTGTCACAAGCGGTGTGAGAGAAGTGTGAGGAGCCAGGGCGGGGAACACTGGATTCTGCCTTGGAGGGCTTCCAAGGAGAGAAGGAAGACACACGCATTCTGTCTTGAAGGATGAGTAGGAGTTTGGCAACGTTAAGCAGATGGCCCATCGAGTGGCAAGTGGCAGACAAGCAGTCCACCAGCCTTAACAACAAGCGCTTTGCTTTTTTAGAAATGAGATATTTGAATGGGCAGGGGAAAGCTGAAAGCACTCCCCGACGCCAGGCAGCTGGTGCCCAACAGCAGAGTGATTTTTATAGCATTGAGGTGGTGCTGGGATTTGTTAGAAAACATGCTCACTCAGGGCTCTGCGAGGCACGGCCTGGGACAGATCCGTAGCGGAGCTCAGGACAATGTAGGAGGGGAACAGGGGTGGGGTGGGAGAGCCTGCGGTACTGGGGATTGAACCCAGGTCCTTTACACTGAGCTCTTTTTTATTTTTTATTTTTAGACAGGGTCTCGCTACATCTAAGTTGCCCCAGCTGGGCTGGGGCTTGCGATCCTCCTGCCTCAGCCTCCCACAGTGCTGGGATTATAGGCCTGCACCACCATGCCTGGCTTCTCATGTTTTGACACGGGAAGAAATTATTCTCTTTCTAACTCATGTCTAGTCAGTCCTTTCACCCACCTGACAATTTGTTCTGCACTTCCCAGGCGCATCTTAATGAATAATTTCAAATAGAAAGGATCAATGTTTGAGGAGATGGAAATGCTGATTACCCTGATTTGATCACGACACACTGGAAAAAAATTATCATATCATATTCCATAACGATGTACACATGTGTCGATTAAATTTTTTCTCTAAAAGTTAACAATTAAAAATTGAACTTGATCGCTTTCCTCCACCCTGAACTCTGTACTTCGAATCTCAGTACAGCACCATTCAGCTCTGATCTAAGCCACGCCAGAAAGCATCCTCGAGCCCTGGCCTCTCTCTCCCCTCCTGACCTCCCCACTCCCTCGGTCACCCCACGAGCAAACGCCGGAGCATCTGTCTCCAAAACACATCACAGGTCTGCCTGATCCTGCCTCCCGCCGCCGCTGTCTCTGTGCCCCTCCCACACCATCTCCATGTTCGGAAGACACTGTGATCTCTTAAAACCATACATAGGATCATGTCATCCCCCTACTTTAATGGAGCCTCATATGACACCTAAATTATGTCCACAACCCTTACTTTACTCTCTGAACTCTGCAGCATCCAGCCTCTGTCTATGTCCCCAGCCTTGACTTCTGTCTCTCTTCCCTTCATGCCCTGGGGCTCCTTAGCACTGGCCTTCTCTCTTCCCCGAATATCTCAAGCTCTTTATTTTTCTGCCTCAGGACCTTTGCGCATGATGTTTCTTTGCTCTTCCGGGAAGTTTCTTCCATTCACTCTCCCTTTGGCTCTCAGTTCAAATGGCATCTTCTGGGGGTGTCCTTCTTTTACATGTGTGCTCTTCCCTCTCCACATACATGAGACACACACTCAAAGCTAAAAAGGTTTAAGCTGCTTTCCCAGCTTCCTTTGAGGTTGAGGTGCAGACATTTTGCTTGGCTCCTACCCTTCCAAGGCACCGCACTTGCCTGAGACATCAAGAGAGAAATGGGCACCATGTGGACTCCAGTTTGTGGGGAGGCTGTTGAAAGTGAGTGGAGTTTTAGCAGCCTGTGCCCAGCGGTGTAGATCTGGAGGGGGCTGTGTCTCGGGCAGCCTTCTGGGCAGCGCAGCCTCTGGAGCTAAGGTGCTGGCCCTTCCAGGGACAAGCAACCCACCATATCCTTAGCATATTTCTTTCTTTTTTCTTTCTTTCTTTCTCTTTTTCTTTCTTTCTTTCTTTCTTTCTTTCTTTCTTTCTTTCTTTCTTTCTTTCTTTCTTTCTTTCTTTCTTTCTTTTTTTTCTTTTGTGGGTACCGGGGGTCGACCTCAGGACCTCACGTGCCAGCAGGCGCCCGTGCCGCTGAGCGATATCACCGGCCCTTTTTCCGTATGTGGGATCCGGGAGTCGAACTTGGGCCCTCGTGCTTGCCAGGCAGGCGTGTACGCCGCTGAGCCATCCCACTGGCCCTTTCTTTCTTTTTTATTTATTTATTTATTTATTTTTGTCTTTTTGAGACAGGGTCTCACTCTGCAGTTCAGGCTGGCCTTGACCTCAGTGATCCTCCTGTCTCAGCCTCCCGAGTGCTGGGATTACAGGTGTACACCAACATGTCCGGCTCCTTAGCACATTTCTTTCAGCTCCTAGTAGCCAGAGTGGATTCTCTTGTTTGCAACTAAGAACTGCGCTGACGATTCCTCCTTACAGAGACCACGGTCCACCATCGTCCTTACAACTCAATGAACGAACGACTCGGGTCTAACAGAAGCTACGTAGATGGTCAGATAGCTTTTTATTCCCTGGGCAAATCCCCAACACTTACACAAGGGGAGGGCAGACAGCAGAAAGAAATTGCAACCTGTTCCCCTGCATTACAGACTCTTAGCAGACGGTCGCTGCTGAGAAGCATATTTTGAACCCGGCCAGCGACTACACTGAGCAGACGGGAGGATGAGCCTGCTCGAGGGACCAGAAGTGCTGTTCCACCACAGAATCCAGTCATTCTCTCCGTCCTGTGTTTGCCTTGAAATTTTCAGTTGCTTTCAAGGTACCAGGGCTTTTGATTCTTATTTCTGGGGCAGAAAATAGAATCTCTTAGCGTGGCTCCTGAAATAACTCTCAGAAGGTTTCGTGCATTTCGGTGTAAAGGGAATACACTTGTTTCAGGTGGTTGTCACAGGCGGCACCCAAACACAGTAATATTTGGGTCTTGGTCTCTGAGCGACAGCTGTCCTGCGGCAGCACCTGCTCCGTCTATGCTGACGTCTGTGGAGAGCCATCGTATGCTATGCACAGGATCAAGAGTTTACATAGATCTCGTTCATGAGCCGGGCATGGTGGCGGATGCCTATAATCCCAGCTCTTAGGAAGCAGGAGGATCGCTGCAAGTCCAAGGCCAGCCTGAACTACACAGCAAGAGCCTGTTTGAAAAACAAAACAGGGCCGGTGAGATGGCTCAGCGGCGTAAGCGCCTGCCTTGCAAGCGCAAAGGCCCGAGTTCGACTCCCGGAACCCACATACGGAAAAGGGGCTGGTGATATCGCTCAGCGGCACGGGTGCCTGTTGGTGCGCGAGGTCCTGAGGTCGTCCCCCCGGTACCCACAAAAAAAACAAAACAAAACAAAACAAACAAACAAAAAAGAATAAGAAAGAGCTTGTTCATGAGCGTGGAACTCTTCGTTGAGGATAGCGGTGGAGGAAACAGAGGTCCAGCTTCCAGGGAGTCTCCGCTCTCAGAGGGTGGGCTTCTGAACACCACACCCACAGGACGCATGGCAGCCTGTGACTAGCACTGTACAGGGGACAAAGGTGCTGCATTGTGAGGATGTCTGGCTGGGGGTCAGGGGCAGCCTGCGCAGGACAATGACTGTGGAACTGGAATCAAGGGACAAGGAGGAGCCAGCCCACTCTGCTCCAGGGAACCCGGATGAAAGCATGAGCCAGGAAAAGGTGACAATGAGCACAAAGCCCACCTGGGCATAGACCTGGAGTGGCCGAGGGGCACGAGGACGTCCAGTGGGCCACCTGTTGGGTGGAAAGGGAGGGAATGGATGGGTTGCTGGAGAGAGAGGCGCTAGCTGGTGCTGTGGAGCATTCTGGGCCAGGGAAGAGACTGGATAGGGAAGCTGCTGGAAGATGTAAGCAGGGGCGGCCCCATCTCATGTGTGTGTGTGTGTGTGGTATTTGGGATTGAACCCAGGGCCTTTGGGGGAAGCTACATCACCAGCCCTTTTACAAATTAATTAATTCATTAATTAAATGTTGAGACAGAGTCTTGCTAAGTTGATAAGTTGCCCAGGCTGGGATCAAACTTGAGATCCTCCTGCCTCAGTCTCCTACAGTGCTGGGATCATAGGTATGCATTTCCATGCCCAGCTTCTAACACCATCTGCTACACTTCTATGACAGGTTACTCTGGTGGTCGTGTGGAGACTGGGCTGGGGCTCCTAGTAAAGGAAAGGAGCCCAGGTGGCGGCTCCTGCAGGTGAGGCATGTGGCTGGGGGCCGGGAGTCTGGGCTCTCCTCACGCTCCTACGTCTCGGAGCCCTGCTGAGGCAAAGGTGGCTGCTAGCAAGCCTGGTGTGAGTTCCAAGAGGCCAGGGTGGTGGAGGATCTGGGTGTCACCGGCTTGCAGCTGGCGATGGCAGAGAGGATGGGGAGAGGGTACCAGTGAGGAAGGAAGGCACCAGCAATGCAGAACCGGAGAACTCGTGTGCACTGTGGATGGGGATGTAGGTTACTACAGCCACTGTGAGGACAGTACAGTGGCTCCTTGGGGACTGAGACAGGTAGCTCTGTAAGCCCCAGCTATGCCCCTCCTGGGTGCATATCCAAAGGAACTGGAATCAGCATTTCAAGGGGACAGCAGCACTTCCATGGTTATTGTGGCACAATTTGCCATCAGCCTAGGTGCCCATTCACAAATGAATGGATAAAGAATACACATTACACACAATGGAGTATTATTCAGCCACAAAGGAGAATGAAATCTTGCCATTTTCAATAAAGTAGATATAACCAGAGGTCACTATATGAAGTGAAATAAGGCAGACACCCAATGCCAAGGCAAACACCACATTTTCTCTTTCATAGGCCAAAGCTAAAACAAAAAGTCCACCTGAATGTAGACGTGAAGGGAACGGGGTTGTTACAGGTACCAGAAAATTCAGATGTCCTGCGGCACTGTGGGGTGACTACAGTTCCTAATAACCTAGTATATATTTTACAAAGATCTGGAAGAGAGGAGCTGGAAGGCCCAAACCTCAGGAAATGACAAGGACAGGGAACTGCACTGAGCAGTGCACACTGTATGCATATGTTGAAATATCACACCGTACCCCGTTCCTATGTACAATTATTATGTGTTAATAAGAAATCACTTTTTTTAAAGGTAGGAGTGGCCAGACCTCTGGACCCACTGCACTAGGGACGGACTGCTGGGCCCAGCACGCAGCACCCTGGCACATTGGCAAGTGCAGGGAGCAGGCAGCAAGGGTGGCAGCCTGACAGAGCCGCTGAGGGCACCTGCGAATAAGGGAAGACGTGGGTACAGGTGAGTCTGCCAAGAAGTTCTGAGGTGGAAGGAGGCAGAAGTCAGGGGCAGAGTCAAAGGTGTGTTCAAGATAAGAGATCCTGGAGCACCCTGTTCTGGGACGGGAACCATCCATGGGCGCTGAGGTGGGGGGGCAGCTGTGTGCATCTCTCCTTGGAAGGGGGGTGGCACAGAGGGATGGCAGATGGGAACAGTACAAGTGGGGACAGGCTATCTGTGTGCAGGAAGGTGGGGGTCTCCTGCTGACTGCTTCTCATTCTCAGTTCCCCAATGCCCGGCATTGCCTGGGGGGTGCTGGGCTGACAGAGCTAAAAACATATGTTTTCAGGCCCTCGTGTGCCTGGTCACTGAGTAGGCCTTCTTGCCCCCTCTTCTCACTCCACAAAACACAGGCACTGTGCCCATCCCAAGCCTCCTGGCTAGAGAGCTCCAGGGTGGAAACACTCCACCCCACTCCCAGCCAGGGAACAGGGGTTCTTACAAGGACTCAAGCCTCCAGCCTACTGCTAAGACTGAAGCCTGAACTAGGTGTGGTGGTGCACACCTGTAATCTCAGCACTTTCTCTGGGAGGCTGAGGCAGGAGGATAGCAAGTTTGAGCCCAGCCTGGGCAACTTAGTGACTTTGCGAAACCCTATCTCAAAATAAAAACAGGGCTGGGGATGCAGCTCAGTGTGAAGGCCTTGGGTTCGATCCCCAGTACCACAAATTAATTAATTAATTTAAAAAAATTTTTTATGTGGGTACCGGGAGTCAACCTCAGGACCTCGTGCTTGCCAGGAAGCACTTGTGCCACTGAGCGATATCACCGGCCCTTTTTTTTTCCTTTATGTGGGTTCCGGGAGTTGAACTCAGGACCTCGCGCTTGCCGGGCAGGCGCTTATGCCGCTGAGCCATCTCACCAGCCCAGTTAATTAAAATTTAAAAAGCACAAGTTGAACACAGTGGTGCACACCTGTAATCTCAACTATTCCTGAGGCTGAGACAGGAGGATCTCGAAGTAAAGCCCCAAATGGGCAATTTACCATAGTGACTTCATGAGATCCTGTCTCAAAATAGAAATGAAAAAAGTGCTGGAGACATAGACCAGTGTGAAAGCCCTGAGTTCAGTACCAAAAAAAAAAAAAAAAAAAAAAAAAAAAAAAAAAGAATGAAGTACAGCATTGGAAACGGGCACTTCGGGATCACAAATGGAGATGCTGGCCCCGCACTTAAAGATGAGTGGCAGACAGCCGCAGTCACAGTAATCACGTGAGTGTTCTGAAAGAAAGGGCCATGGGCCCTGACAATGAGGAACTCTGTCCAGACCAGAGGGCCAAGAAGGCCAGCGCCACGTGTGAGACTGAAGGGGAGCAGCATCTGCCACCCCTGGCTGGCAGTGCAGCTCCGTGGTACAGCGCTTGCTCAGCACGCATGAGGCCTGGGTTCGATCTTCAGCACCACACACAGTAAGAGTATGTCACCCCTAAATATGGCATTTTGGCATAAGGATTATTTGAGCTGAAGGCGATTAAAAGGCACCCAAGGCTGGAAACGCTCTCTAACATCCCCATCCTGTGTGAAAGCAGGGTATAAATTTCCCTTGGTGAAGGGGTCCCCTCCCCCTCCCCTCTCTGGGAAAAGGAGACGACCCATCCCAGGAGATGCCACCAACTCCAGGGAAAACAAACCTTACTGAAACTACCCTGACTTTCCATTAATTTTCCTCATATATTTACCTTCCCACAATTCACATCCCTAGAAGCCCAAGTCCCTTTTCCTTTGTCTTCACAATTTGTTAAAATTAGCTAGGTGTGGTAACACACGCCTGTAATCCCGGTGCTCAGGAAGCTGAGGCAGGAGGCTCTCCATGAGTTCAAGCCCAGCCTGGGCTATACAGTGAGTTCAAAGACCAGTCTGAACTACACAGTGAGATCCTGTCCCCGAAAAACCTAAAATAAAATAAAATAGTATATAAATTATCACACCTGACTGCCTCTTTGGGGTTTTTACTTTTTTTTCTATGAAGCTCCTTCCATCATGGAAAAATATTAATATCAAATAAAATTTGATATTAATTTGCAGAGCTCAATACACTATGCGTAAGAGGGTAGCAGAAAGGTCTCCCCCAATACACACACACACACACACACACACACAAGAGCCTGAATCAAAATAGAAGGATGAGTACATATTTCCTAGACCAGAGGTTGACAATTTTTTTCTGCAAAGAGCCAGAGAGTAAATACCTTTGCAAGTTAGAAAGTCTCTATTGCAAGTATTCTGCTACATTGGTCCAAAGGTGGTTGTACCCTATAGTAAGTGAATGGCTATGGCCGTGTGCCAATAAAGCTTTATTTACAAAAGCAGGAAGTCAAAGGCTTGATTTGTTTAGCCAAACCCTTCCCTGGACATTTACTTTCCAGTTCTCCAGGACAAAGCTGGCTGTGATTTGTGGAGTTTACTTAGTTCCATGCTACCTGTGTGACCTCTCCGGGCTTGGAGTGGGGAGAGATGCACCCAATGGCAATGGGGTGGAAGTGTCTGGGACCAAAGGAGCCTCAAGTACAGAGTCCGTGTTCAGGGAGGGGGTGTGGTAAACACACGGAATTGAAAGAGAGCCACTGAGGCAGGAATCCCTAGAGCCCAGGGCTGGAGATGGGCTGGCGCCTTCTCAGGTGTGGAAGGTGCTGGGAGGCGGGGGTCAGGCAAGGAGGGAGAGGTAACTGGCTTTGCACTTTGGAGAGATAGCAGGGATGCCCCAGAGCCTGAACAGTGGTCTGTTAGGAGCCCACTGCGGCCGTGATGGGAATTCAAACCAGGCTGGTTGGGTGGAAGGGTGACGGGTGCTCATGGAGGTGCGCAGGCAGGGGACGAAGTAGGTATTGGGGTGATTGGCCGGCTCCAGGCTGCCTCGAGTACTAACAGGGACACAGAGAAAAGCATGAAAAGCAGCCCGCGTCCAAGGGCTGGGTCCGCTCCTGCCCTCCCAAGCCTGAGTCAGGGTGCCACTCGTCCATGGGCCACCTGAGAAGACAGGGTAGACCGGGGCAGGGTCCAGCAATGTGCCACCAACAGAGGGCCACCGATGCTCCGGGGAACCTGTGGTTTCTGTAGCCACTTACTGGAGTGTGGTGGGACTTATGGCTCTGGACCAGCTTGTGCACGGAGGCTCTCTTACAGGAGAACAAGGAGAACCCTCTTCCTAGGAAGGGAGACAGCGGTTCTTAGTCCCATCTGGCCACTGGAAGCCAAGGCTGCAGACCGGGAGCCTCAAGACAGCCTGTGCAGGAACCCAGGGGACACCCATCTGAGAACGGCCTCGGGCACACTGTAGCCCCCTGTTCAGGCCTTGCTGAATGACCTTAGGGGAGTTACCTCACCTCTCTGATCACTCAGCCCACAGCAGGGGAAATACTGTCCTCGAAAGATAAACTCAGGACCCTACATAATCAAAATGAGCACTGGGGTAGATGTTTAAGAGAAAATCTAGCAAGCTCATAAGCTTCATTAAGATGCCATTAAATTTGAAGATAGCTAACCTGGAATTAAAAGATTGAAGACAAATTTACAGGTTTCATCTTTTTTCCATTTTGAAAAAGACATTCCCACCTCTGCATGATGGCCACTGGGAAAGCAAATTGGGTGTAAATGGTTAGAAAAGTGGCAGATGACAGTGGCAGCTGTTATAATTTCCAGACGTGGCTTCCAGGACCTTTGGCTAAGACCAGGTTCCCTGGAAATTGCAGACAACAGCTGTCCAGCTTCTGTGACTCACCTATGCTGGGGTTGGGGGCATGCTGCCCTTTCAAATGACCGTCACCACTCCCTCAAAGTTGGCTTTTCAGCCAGGGGTGGTGGCACATCCCTGTAATCCCACCACTCTGGGAGGCTGAGGCAGGGGGGTCGCAAATTCAAGCTCAATTGGCGCAACTTAGCAATTTAACAACTTAGTGAGAGCCTGTCTCAAAATAAAAAGTAAAAAGGGTTGCTGGATATATAGCTCAGCATGAAAGCCCTGGGTTCAATCTCCAGTACTGAAAATAAAACATTGATCTTGGGAAAGTTGCTCCTTTCAACCTTAGCATCTGTGACACGGGTTTAGTGTGTCCTTTGACAGGTTGTCGTGAGGATGAAACAAAAGAGAGCCCAGCTTTGGTGCGGGTGTTTTGTAGACACCCACTCATGGAAATCCACTATTTGAAAAAAATCCCACTCCCTACCTCCCAACAACTGTGTAGTACGGACTCTTACCTACAGTTCATAGCACTGACATGTCAGTCATTTCGATGGGGTCTGGTGAGACAGACCTGGCCCGGGGACATCTACCCCACAGCCCTCCCTGCCTCCATACAGGTGGTTGGGTGTGGCAGGGGGCAGAGGGGACAGGAGGCCACCAATGGTATCTCACCCTTTATCAGATGTCTTCTCTGCAACATTAACTCTTCTCTCCGGAATCTCTCTGGATCCAGCTCCGAGTAGTCCCAGCTGGTATAGCTCTGCGGGCAAGGATATGTCCCTGAGAAAAGTCCAAGTTGATTAATGAGCACTTTTGCAAAGAGAAGGGAGGCAGCCACCCAGGACATCCGCAAGGATTCCTGCTGGCCCTAGGCGCCATACCAGCCCCATCTCTCCCTGGCCTTGGGCAGGTCACGTCCTCTACAAAGGCTAATGGTTTCTTGGTCTGGATGGCGCCGATGCTGCCTTCCCTGTCTTTTTTTTTTTTTTGGTCTTTTTGAGGCAGGGTCTCACTATGCTGTTCATGCTGGCCTTCAACTCACTTTGTAGCCCGGGCTGGCCTTGAACCCCCAGTGACCCTCCTGCCTCAGCCTCCTGAGTGCTGGGATTACAGGCATGCACCACCACACCCAGCCCTCACCTTCCCTGTCTTGATTGATGGTTTGAGGGTTCAAATTGCAAGATATGTGACAGTGACATGCTCCACAAAGGTAAAGGCTCTGTCATTATTTCCCACCCATCTGCTTTGCACCTGCTGGACCTGAGGTCCCCAGGGCAGGGCCTGAGCCTGCCCAGAGTAAACAGGTGTTGTGCAAGGGTTTGTTGAACATACTGTGGCACTTTTAGTTGAATGCCAGGAGTGGCTTCTCCCTACCCTTTGGTGGTGAGGCTTGCAAGGGTTACTTGAGAATTTTGATTCACTGTGCGAAACCACTGGCTGTGCTGGATAGGAAGAGGGCAGGAGGTCCCACGGGAAAGGAAGTGAACAGGAAGTTTATTCCTGGTGATGAGTTGGGGGAAGGAGGTGCAGCCTTGAAGGAAAAGGGGGACTGGAAGAAGGATCAGGAAGAGGCCCAGAGAATGGGAGGCGGGGTGCCGCAGTGGTCAGAGCCCCAGCTGTGGAGCAAGCCAGGCTGAGACTGACTCCTGCCCCACATTTGTTTGCGGTTGGGGTTCTCGGGTCCTCCACATTAGAAAGATTAAACAGCTGTGCCGAGAAAAGTTAATGCAGCAAGCTTAACACTGGGACCCTTAGAGAGACCTGTAAGCCTGCCCTTGGCTGGTGTCTGGGACTGGGTGGGTAAACAGCGCCTTACGCTAACTCAAACTTTCTCTGCTGCAGAGCGGGCTCCCCGTGCCTCCCTTTACACCTGCTCTCCCGGAATGACACTCCATGACAGACAAAGGTGTCTCTGCGATGACCACTAATGGAGACCTTGGCCACTGCATCGCTAGTGGGTTTCCCTGGGCACAAACACCACACACGAGTCGTGGCATTCATTGCAGGACAGGCCGAGTGACCCATGTGGGAGTGAGGGAGAATATGGCTCCTCCAAGCCACCCTGTCCCCTGTGGCCTGGTCACACATCTCTCTTTATCACCACTGTAATAAAGCTCAGCTATGACTGCACCTCTGTACTGAGATCTGCAGGTCCTTCTAGCAAATCAAGTATGGGGGGATCTCGGGGTCCCCCAACATAGTAGGAAATGTAAAAGTGCTTTCTTAACACAGAATCTAGTACAAAGGAACCTCGCGATCAAGAGCATTTAATGACCTTAGGAGGTGTTTAGGTTGAGCTGGGGAAGCGAGAGGAGGCTGAAGGGGGGCCGAGAAACTGGCGCTGTGGGTGCTGGAGGAGGGTGATATGTTACCTGCTCGCCTCCTGGGGCAGGGAAGGGTGAGATTATCTAATCAGCCTGCTCTTTGCAGTCCATGAGCCCACAGCACAGGGTTAACTAACAGGGCTGAGCATTCCATGCTTCCTTCCGATGTAGCCGGGCTCACAAAGTGGACTAGGAAGGGATGTTTCACAGCTCTTTTGAGGCAGCAGGACAATTCATACTCCTTGGGGAGGTTTTGTTTGGTTTGGTTTGGTTTCGTTTTGTTTGAGATGGAATCTCACTATGTAGCCCAGGCTGGCCTCAAATCCACTGCGACCCTCCTGCTTCAGCCTCCCAAGTCCCAGGATTACAGGCATGCACCACCATGCCTGGCTTTCCTTGGGGCTTTAACCACACATTTTTTTCTCTCTTTAATGTTTGATTACCTTGATGGAGGGGTGTGTGGCAAATAAGAATGTACCTAGGCTCCAGGGTAAAACATTTTTCCAGAATTGCTTTCCCTGAGAGGAGGAAGTCACTTCTCACCTGCAATCCACAGGCTCATGGTGTTGCAGACCTGTGACTTGAATTCGTGAGTGTTGAACCAGGACTGTGGGAAGCAGCAACAGAAGCTGGTATACAAAGCTTTGCTCAGCAGAAACGGCAGCCTCTGGGGACAAGTGGAGTTCAGGCAATGTTCTCCGCATTTTTGCCCCAAGAAAAGAATCCTGACTCCAGAAAGGATCTGATAAAATCCTTTCATGACCCTGAGCTGCCTTTCTCCTGCCTCAGCCTCCCAAGTAGCAGTGCTGGGACTACAGGCAAGCACCACCATGCCCGAATATACCAGTGCTTCAAAACCATGGCGGAGATCAAATTCCACATTGATAGCTGGCTTTGCCCATTTCACATCATGATACAAGCACTTCCTCACATTGCTATAAAATCAAAACCTTTCCCCCAATAGTGATCTTTGTAATATTGTACTGCGTGGATAAGATATCCAAATTTAAACATCCTTCATCAGCAGGTGTTGTTATTGAAAGTCAAAAATCTGAGTGAATGAATGCCTGAATGAAGGCAGCTCCTCCTGTGTGCTCTTTTTATTTTTTATTTTTTTGGTTTTTTTGAGACAGAGTCTCACTACGTAGTTCAGGTTGGCCTTGAACTCACTATGAAGCCCAGGTTGGCCTTGAACTCACTATGTAGCCCAGGTCGGCCTCAGACTCATGGCAATCCTCCTGCCTCAGCCTCCCAACTGCTGGGATTGCAGGTGTGCATCACTGTGTCCAGCCACATATTCTATTATGACCGCCAGAAAATAGTATGGTAATAGCCATTACAGCAGCTATGATATATTGGGGGCTTGGTGTGTACCAGGAAGATGTCAGATACCTTACAAGAGCATCTCATTTAATCCTTAGAATAACTCAGAGTGGTATTATTATCTCCATCTTATAGGTGATGCAGAGAGGCACGCAAAGCACAGATGCCTTGTTTAGCCAGCACTAAATTGGTATTAAGTGTCTTCCCATGTGCATGTGTAGATCCACTTCCCACCCGCGCTGGGAGAAGGCCATTTTCCTTCTTCTTTGACCACCCTAGGAATTGTATTGTTAATCTAGGTCACCTAACAGGTAAAAGAGATAATGAATTACTAGAGTTTTAATTGCATTTTTTATTATTGTTAAAGGTGAAACTTTCTCCCCATTCATACTTCTTCCTTAGAGAATTTCTTGATTACGTACGTGTCCATTGATCTAAAGGATGCCCAATTTTTTCTTATTGATTTGTAAGTTCTTTATGTCATGTAACATATATGTCACTAGTATTTTTGCAGTTTGCCATTTGCCTCTTAACTGTGTTCATAGTAATTATGTCCACAGTAATTAAATCAGTATTTTCCTTTATGGTTTATTCCTCTAGGTCATATTTAGAATTTTCTTCCTCACCCCCAAATCATGTAAGAGTCAACTATGGATAGCAATCCTTTAGTGCATATATGTACACACATACATATAAAATGTGTATACTGGTATACACGCACACTTTTGATTTTAATGTTATAGGCCCACTTAAATATTCCCAAAATACATAAAATAGAAAAGGAAAATCTTCTATCTTCACTCCCCTGAGATAACTATTATTAAGAGTTTGGGGGCAGGTGAGATGGCTCAGGGGCATAAGCGCCTGCCTGGCAAGCGCGAGGGCCCGAGTTCGACTCCCGGAACCCACATACGAAAAAGGGCCGGTGATATCGCTCAGTGGCATGGGCGCCTGCTGGCGCACGAGATCCTGAGGTCGATCCCCGGTACCCACAAAAAAAAAAAAAAAAAGAAGAGTTTGGTAAAATTTTTTCCAGATTGTTTTTCTGTCCCTAGGCATATATGTATATATATGTATATATATGCACACACTCACCCATCATTTAACAGTAGGGATTTATTCTGAGAAATCTGTCATTAAGTGGTTTGTCACTGTGTGAACATTGTAGGGTAGTGTGCTTACACAAGTTAAGATGGCTGTGACATCCTGGGTGACCTCTCACGGGCCCACTGCCACAACACACAATCTCTCATTGACCAAATCCCCATCGTTACATGGCGTGTGACTATGCATACCTACATAGAGTTGTATAGATTGCTTTGTTTTTCACTTAAAATATATCATATCTCTCCCAACAAGTATACAGAGCACTGCCCTATTTTTTGTAACTGCAGCGTTATAAGTCAGCATACAGATAACATCGCAGCTTATTAACTTCTCCTTTATGGGAAGAATGTTCAGTGCATTCTCTTGGCATTAGAAGTGAATAGAAATCTAATGTCCTGGGCTGGTGATATAGCTCAGCAGCATAAGTGCCTGCCTGGCAAGTGCAAGGTCCTGGGTTTGACCCCCAGTACCCACAAAAAAAAAAAGAAAAAAGGAAATCTAATGTCCTGTTTTTCTAGGCAGCAACTAATGCTCACTTTCAAGAGCGCCTCCTCATAGTGGAACCTGGGCCCGCGAAACAGAAGGAAGGTGTAGTGTTGCGCGATCCGGTCAAACAACTTAATCTGAATCTCCTTGTTTGGCTGCCAGGAACAGAAAGGGGAAGGAATTACTTTGAATCCCTTGCTGAAGCAGCCAAGGGGCTGGCATTCTTCAAGCACTGTTCTCATTTCCAGGGACCTTATTCTTAAGCTACTCAGCTTCATATGCTTTATGAACTAGTACCTTGCCTAGAGGCTGAGTATTGTTGAAGGAAGGACCTGAACCCTGGGCCAGGAGGTCCTGAGTGCTACTCCCATCCCCGCCCCTGACCAGCCACTTAATACGGACCAGCTCCTAAAGGACACTGGGTAATGGCTGGAGCACAGGGTAAGACTGGAGGGAGGAGGGGGAGGTGACAAGTGAGTGGGCAGGGGTGACCCCTAAGATGAGGGGGGCTTGTCGCTCATGTTAAAGAGGCTGGAATTTCAAGAGGCCATGCAGGAGGTTTGGGAGTTCAGGACCAGCCTGGGCTACTTACTGAGACTCTGTCTCCAAAAAAAAGAAAAAGGAGGGGGGCGCTGAAATTTGTTCTGTAGAAAATAACTAAAGCAAGGGAGAAAAACAATTAGATTTGCATTTACCTGGTATCTTTCATGAAATAGCCACCAAAAGCTATCCAGCCACATTGCTCTGGCAGAAGGAGAAGAGAGAAACTTCTCCAATTCTGTATCTGAACATAAAGACTTGGGAAAAAAGTTCACATTATTGTTGATTTTCTTTTATTCATTCAGGAACACAGAGAGATTCATAATCATCTTCACACAAAACCTGCCTTCCCTACTGTGGCCTGTGGCCTGTTACTTTTGAGTGCCCCATCGTCCCGAGGGGCACCTTCGGAGACCGTGTATTTTGGGGTTGTCATCGAGAAAGCCACCTCGCCTCTCAGGGAGTGCCCACAGTTGCCTGGCCCTGAGTCAGGTGTGTGCCTGTTCTCCCTTCACGCTCCAGTCCTCTCATGAGCGCACATTACTTTCACAGAGTAGGAAACTGAGATTTTCAGAGAAGGACAGCGAGGGCCAAAGAGCTGACAGCATTTGCCTAAAATAACACGGCCAGGAGCGCAGAGCAGGGCTGGAAGCTGTAACTCTAGACCACCGCTCCTCACCGGCTTCCCTAGGCTCTCATCCTGCATTCATTCAGTCAACAGTGATCAACATCCACCAGATATTCTACAAACACAAATGAGTGTGCTGAACCTGGGTGTGGGGTACACACCTATAATCCCAGCACCCGGGAGGCTGAGGCAGGAGAGTTGCTACAAATTCGAGGCCAGCTGGGGCTACATAGTTTATGGCCAGTCTGCACTACCTAGTGAGACCCTGTCTCAAAAGACCAAAAACAACAGAATGACTGCACTGTAAGATTCGACTGAGTTAGAAAAAAGCCCAAGGAATTCCAAGATTAAACCAATTATCTGTGAGTGCGGAGTGGCAGAAAATTTAGCTTTGGTGAGCATAACCAGGTCTAGAACCTTGTCCTGAGCCCAAAGCTGCCACTGTCACAATATGACACAGAACATTTACCAAAGGCTTTGTTCCTCATCTACTCAGATGGGGCAGCCTCAGACCCAGCCAGGCAGCCGCAGAGGCCAGGAAGAAGAAGGGAGAGAAGAGGAGGGCAGAGGGAAAGGGCGGTTGACAGTGGGGGATGAAGCAGCAGTGAGGACAGAAGAAGGGATAGTCTGAGATGTCCACCCCCAAGAATGGCAGGGCAACCAGTGAAGAGCTGAGGGGACAGTGACCAGAGGTGCGCTGGAGACACGAGAGTTACGCAGTCGTGAAGGATGAAGAGGCACAGGGTACAGCTGCCGAGACCGTTTCCAGGGTGTCCTTCCCTGTCCGGCCCTCCTGACAATCACCCCCATCTCCTGCGTTCATTTCGTGTGCACACGCAGGGTCCCGAGGTGACATTCTGCCCTCCTCAGTCCCCAGTATGTGTGAGTGCAAGGGTTGCCAGGCAGAGTCCTCACCCCTGGGCACAGGAAGGAAAGATTCTAACTCAGGTCTGATTCAGAAAGAAACGAAACCAAGTCGGCTGGAACATGGCCACAGCGTCTACACAGCGGGACCTGTGCAGATGCTAACACCCCAGGGACCACTGCCATCTAGGGAAAAGCCATCTAGGTTTAGGGTGAACTTGGGCTGGGGTTCCCAGCTCAGCTCTGTCCCCCAGAGCGTGTGGCCCCAGGCGAGCTCCTCAGGCTGGGCAAGCCGCCCACGCTCTGTCCTTACCTTGCCACTCAGTGGGTTTTTCTCAGCCCGGACCACGTTGCCCACCATGTCACAGAAGTGCACCCCATTCGGGAGCTTGTTGGGCTTAGTGTCGTTAAACTGGGGGGGCTGGTACAGCTCAGCCAGCAGATTTTTATCTGCAGTTTTCTGAATCAAAAAAAAGAAGAATGTGAAAATGGGCCCCATCATTTTGACAGTTTAGGATGATAGGATTTCTTCCCCTTTTTATTACGAAGGCAGCATAACAATGCTACAAACCCCGAGAAAATGAGGACCCTTCGTGGTTCCAGTATAGTTTACATCTATTTACATTATTTCTATTTTCCTTTAAAGGCTTTGAGTAAAGGTATCCAAATACATATATGTAATTTTTTTTTTTTTTTGAGACATGGTCTCTCCATGTAGTCCAGGCTGGTCTTGAACTCACTATGTAGTCCAGGCTGGCCTCGAACTCATGGCAATCTTCCTGCCCCAGCCTCCCAAGTGCTGGGATTACAAGCATGTGCCACCATGCCCGGCACATATATGTAATTTTAATCATTGCACACTTGCACGCACATGCAAATACATTCTGCTTCATCTCCTTTAGGTTTTTCATCCAGCTGTACTGTCTTCAAAATTATCATTTAAAATACTACAATTTAGTTACTCACTGATTGTGTCTAATAAATATTAGTCATGAATAACTTGGAGTATGTAGTTCCTATGATTTTCTCAAAATGGTAACATTGAATCAAAGGATATGACCATAGGATATTTAATATATAACATTAAATTAGTTTTTAAGACAAAACTAAAATGTGATATTTATTTAAAAAAATGTAAGAATACAGAAAAGTAAAAAGAAGAATCAATTACCATTCCCTCATGGCATCTCCTGGAAACACTGTGAGGGACAGAATTATTTTCTAACAGGATTTGGTGATTTGCAATGGCAGGGCAGCTTGGTGATTTACTGCCTTGACCCAGCGTCACATGGCAGTTCTGTCACTTCCTAGCTGTGCCACCATGGGCAGGACACTTATATCTGCTTGACCACCAGTGATGGAGAGCAAGACAATTTCAATACAACCTCAAGCATTAGGCTTCATGCTGTTTTGGAATTTGCTAGACTAATAGGTGTAGAAGGATAACATATAACATACCACTTCATACTTTCCAGCATGTAAAGCTCTGGGTGTATATGACCTGGGTTCTTTAAAAAACAAGCAGAGGAAAATCTCTTTTTAAAGACAGGGTCTTGCTATGTAGTTCAGGTTGGCCTTGAACTCACTGTGTAGCCCAGGCTGGCCTCGAACTCATGGTGATCCTCCTGCTTCGGCCTCCCAAGTACTGGGAACACAGGTGTGCACCACCACACCCAGCACTGTAGCACTGAGCTACACCCCCAGCCCACACGGAGTCTTCGCTGGGGTGCATGTGAGGTGGGCAAGACTGCTCTCCATTGGGATCACTATGCAGGTGCCAGGTTCCTCCTGCCCAGGAACAGAACCTATGTCGTGCCCAGCAGCAGGCAGTCAGAGGCATATCCAAACGTCGGTCCCTTCCCTTTTATTTTTAGCACGTTTGCAGTACGTAACGATCACATTCATTGTGGGGAGTCGGTACATGGACATAACACATCTTCATTCTTTTACACCCCCATCACTTGGTCCCCTACCCATTTGCAAAAGAGCCATCTCCCTTACCCTTTTTATTTTTTTTATTTTTATTTTATTTATTTTATTTTTTGTGGGTACCGGGGGGACGACCTCAGGACCTCGCGCGCCAACAGGCACCCGTGCCGCTGAGCGATATCACCGGCCCCTTTTTCGTATGTGGGTTCCGGGAGTCGAACTCGGGCCTTCGCGCTTGCAAGGCAGGCGCTTACGCCGCTGAGCCATCTCACCGGCCCCCTTACCCTTTTTATAAAGGAAATGTTGGTAGTCCTGAGTGCCACGCCTGAGCAGGAGTACGATGCTTGTCTTGGTCTCTTGGCTGCAGAAGAATGGAGGAAGAGAAATCAGAAACGAGGAGCTTCAGGCATTGCCCATTGCTTGGGGGTAACTGTCCCTGTGACTTGTCATTCACTTGAGCTATCAAGTGACACTACTCAGCCTGCCGGTCTCACTAGATCCCAACTGTGTCGCTCACTTACTAAGATGCCCCTCCCTGGTGGACTTGGTGTAAAGTGTCACATAGTAGGTAGCCCCTAGATAGTGTTGTCCCTCCTTCCTTCCTTGCCCAAGATCAAGAAGTCAGACTTAGGGCTTCTTCAGAAGAGGATAAAAATATCCTCATGTAGAATTCAGGGCTTCTACTCAATTGGATTTTAAAAATTAAAAAATCAATACTGGGGATGTAGCTCAATGGTACAGCACTTGTTGAGTATGTGCAAGGTCCTGGGCTGGATCCCCAGCACTGCAAAAACAACAACAAAAATTAAAAAAAAAAAAAAAAAAACTAAAAAAAATCAAATCCCACGAAGACACCTTCAAGGCTATGAGAAAAGATTTTTGCCTCTGTCTCCTGGGCTGCTGCGACTTTTCTCTCTTAAAGCCTTCTTCTCCAACTCAAATCTCTCAATTGCCTTAAAAAACCAGAAGAAAAAAAATGGGGCATTAGGGGTTGATGGAAATGTTGGAGGAGAGTAGGGGGAATCTGCTCTTTTGGTACCCAAAAGGCCTGGGGCAAAGTCTGCACCCAGTACCTCCTGCCTTTCTCCTACAGCCCAGAGGTACTGGTATCACTGAAATCCTCCCCGAGTGTCACCAGTACATCTACCTTCCAGAATCCTTTAATGATCAGAGATAAAACTATGTGATGCATTTTAAAACATTGACACAGAGGTTATCAGATAGGATTGCTATGAAATTATTACTCGTCAGGCCCTTGACCTTTTTTTTTTTTTTTTTTTTTTGTGGGTGCTGGGGATTGAACTCAGGACCTTGTGCTTGCCAGGCAGGCACTTATGCCTGCTGATCTATCCCACCGGCCCAGCCCTTGACCTTTTAAGAGAGTCCTTTGATCTCTGATTCCCTCCACCACCCATCCCCACTACTTCTTATAAAAGGAAAGAAAAAGAAAAAAAAATGAACATCGGTGACCCCTCATCAAATAAGAGTCCCACACTACACTCGGACAACAAAGTTATCTATGCACCATGCACTGGATGCCATCTACCAGCACGGAATGGATGCTGAGAAACCAGTCTGGCACTGAGGCAGAAGTGGGCACACGGTGGAGGCCTGGTATATAAAGGAAACAGAAAACTCTGGTCCAAAGAGGGTGGACAGGGTAGCCCAGGGGTGGGTTCTGCTGGTTGTAGGTATCAGCAGATCTGGCCAACTACCTAGATGGAAGAGCAAAAAGGACAGGCAAGGAGTCCTTCCTCCAGGTCACAGTGGGACTTGGCAGAGGCTCCTGACAGCCCTGTCCCGGTTCTGACTGGCAATCAAGAAACCTAGGGGCCGGGTATGGTGGCATGTGCCTATAATTCCAGCTCTTGGGAGGCTGGGGTGACAGGACGACGGATGTGAGGCCAGCTGGGCAGCACAGTAAGACTTCATCTCAAAACAACAAACAAAAAACACCTAAGGAGCTATGTCCACGCTGGGCAGTCTCCCACCAGATCCTGCATCTGGGAGGGTAACATCATTCCTTCTCCTGGTTTAAAAAAAAAAACCCTGTTATTCAAAAATCACAGAAGTGACATTTGTATTATTGTTTTAAAATATCCAAGCACAGAGAAGTACTATAATATAGAGTGGAAACTTTCCCCCATTACTATCCCACTCTCTTTTCCAGAGCTGACCCTGATCACTTGGTGTCAATCCACCCAGAATCCCCCATGCACTGACGCACACCCCAGGTTCCAGGTGTGAGCCAGACGTTCCCTGAGCCCTGAGCTAAGGGCTGCACGAGATTTGACTCATCTGACACAGCAACAACCCTAGCAGGTAGACACATCATTGTCCCCTTTTATGGGACATCGAGGGTTAAGTCACCTACTTAGTGTCAAGATATGAAAGAACACTAGAGCAGGAATTTAAACTCCTCCAGCCTTACCCCAGAGCCTGATTTCTCTCCCACAGATAAACACACAGATATGCAGAGTGCTTTTTAATCTATGTCGAATTATTCCGAATAGTGTGCACATGCACTCAGTTTTTATCCGCAATTTAATTCTAAGCTGTACTCAATGGCAGGGTAGGGAGACTGAGGCTAGTGGTCGCTCTCCTGCAGCAGTAAAAACAGCTTCACCTGAATGAAAAGCTATTTGACTACAGTACATGTATCATAATTAAAAATTTTATATCGAGGTCTCTCCTGCGCAGAAATCCTTGCAAATGAACTCTAAGATACATGCAGCAAAATATTCACATGTTCGCTGTTCAAAATGTCATTGAAGCATGTATCACATAGGAATACTTAATTTATGCCATATCCAAACTATAGAATTTGATGCAGGCATGAAAAGAATGGGGCAGATCAATAGTACTGATTTTGAAAAAATATCTGAGGTATTTATGCTAAAAATGAATGAATAAGAAAAAACAAATGTAGGTTATAAAATAATATTTATGGTATGATCTGGTTAATTAAGAGAAAGAGAGAGAGAGAACACAATAACCCAAAAATATATGAAAATAATAACCTAAAAACATCCTGGAAGGACACGTGTCATATGGTTACCAATGGCTACTCCTAGGGAGAAGCGTGGGGAAAGGTGACTTTCACCTTTTACTTATATGTTTATGGGTGCTTTGAATATTTTACAACAAGCGTGCATCACCCTGTATTTAACACTTTTAAATCAAAGAAAAAGATTGACTCAAAAGCTGAACAGATTCGAAAAGTCAGTACTGGAAAAGTGGTGGTGAATGGGGAGCTAAATTGTGAATTGTGAAGACAAATCAGGAGGCCAGAACCCTGGGGCGGAGGAACTTGGTAGGAAGCAAGGCACCAAGGAGGAAGGGTGAGGGTGTTTAGGTGGAGTGAACTGGCAGAGGAGGAGGATTTGAAGGAGGAAGAGGAGAAGGAGGCGGGAGGGGGAGAGGGGAGGAGGAGTAATTACTGGGGATCTTATCTTATATTTTCTAAAATAAAGCCAGGTGTGGCAGAACACACCTGTAATCCCAGCACTCTGGGAGGCTGAGGCTGGAGGATCACAAATTCAAGCCCAGTTTGAGCAATTTAGTGACTCAATGAGACCCTGCCTCAAAATAAAAAATAAAAAAGGACTGGGGAAGTAGTTCAGCGCCAAGGACCTGAATTTCATTCCCCAAATTGCCCCCAAATAGTGAATCAAAATTTAGCTTCAGACTTCTAGTTTATGGTCAAACATATAAAAACCTCAGAAGCCAGAACTCTGTCCTAACAAATAAAAAGCTGAAGAAATTGGAACAACTTATCTTAGATCTTCTGGAGAACTGAAGTCATAGGGCAAATTATTGCTCCCATATGGGAGAGACAGGCAGATACAGAAAATCTCAACTCACTTGAACAGACGCCTCACAGGAGACAAGAAAAACTAAACTATCATTGATGAATTGCTGGAGGTTCAGGGGTCAAAAAAATTTACTCAAAATGAATCACAGTCCTGAATGTAAAATTGGGGCCAGGCGTGGTGGTGCATGCCTGTAATCCCAGCACTTGGGAGACTGAGGCCCGAGGATTACCACGACTTCAAGGCCATCTGGGGCTAGATAGTGAATCCAAGGGCAGTCTGAACTACACAGTGAGACCCTGTCTCAAAACAAAACAAACAAAAAAAAGTAAAATGCTAAATTATAAAAGCCCTAAAAAACAGCACAGGAGAAAACCTAGAAGACCTTGGGATTGGTGATGACATTTTAGATATGACACAGAAGCACAGTCCATGAGAGAAGGACTTGAGAAGCTGCATTTCATTAAAATGAAAATTTTCTGCTATGCCAAAGACACTGTCAAGGCATTGAAGTGACAACCAATAAACTGGGAGAAAAAATTTGCAAAAGATATCACCAGTAAACATCTGTTATCCAAAATATATAAAGAACTCTTACAACTCAGCAGGAAGAAAACAACCGAATTAAAAAATGGGGAGCCAGGTGTGGTGACACGTGTCCGTAATCCCAGCACTTGGGAGGCCGAGGCAGGAAGATCACCATGAGTTTAAGGCCAGCCTGCACTACATAGTGAGACCCTGTCTCAAAAACAAAAAACAAACAAACAAAAAAGGATCCAAGACCTTAACTGATACCTTACCAAGAAGACATTCAGACAGTAAATAAGCATTTAAATAGATGCTCCAAATCACAAGTCAGAGAAATGTGAATTAAAATAATGAGATTGCACTCCATACATAGTAGAACAGCCAAAATCCATAACACCAACACCAAATGCCAGTGAGGACAGGGAGCAAAAGGAACTCGCATTCATTGCTGGTCAGAAGGCAAAGTGGTAAGGCCACTTTGGCGTTCGTTTTGTTTTGTTTTTGTTATTTGAGACAGGTTCTCACTATGTAGCTCAGGCTGGCTTCAAATTCCCAACCCTCCTGCCTCAGCCTGCCGAGTGCTGGGATTTACTGGCGTGTACCATCACATCTGGCTGGTAAGGTCACTCTGGAGTTAGTTGTTTCTTACAAAGCTAAACATAACCCTTTCTACAAGATCCAGCAATTGCGTTCTTTGGAATTTACCAGAGGGAGAGGACATCCACACAAACCCTGCGCAGGGATGTTTACAGCAGCTGTATTCAGAGTTGTCAAAACTTAGAAGCAACCAAAATGCCCAAGTAAGCTGCGTAGATAAATAAACCATGGTCCATTTGGACAAAGGAATATTATTGAATGTTGAAGAGAAAGAGCTATCAAGCCATGAAAGACAAGGAGGAACCTTAAACACATGTTACTAAGTGAAAGAAGCCAGGCTGAAAAAGCGACGTACCATATTAATTCCAATTCTATGACATTCTGGGAAAGGTGTAACTATGGCACTTTGAAAAAGATCAGAGGTGGCCACGGGTGGGGGTTAAGGAGTGGGAACAGGCAGCGCACAGAGGAGTTTCAGGGAAGTACAGCACTGCCAGGGTAGGTACACGTCGTTGTGTACATTATATCATATTCGTCCAAACTCACAGAAGGCAAAATAACAAAAGCGAGCACTCGTAGAAGTTACAGGTGTGGGTGATGGTGCTGCACGAACGTAGGCTGATCGATTGTAGCGACTAAGATGTGCAATGTTGGCGGGGACGGAGGTATAAAGGAAAATTGTGCTTTCCACTCAATTGTGTTGTGAATTTAAAACTTCTCTTTAAAAAATGCTGTTCAAACTGGGCATGGTGGTGCATGCCTGTAATCCCAGCACTCGGGAGGAGGCTGAGGCAGGAGGATCACCATGAGTTCAAGGTCAGCCTGGGCTACGGGCTACGTAGTAAGTTTAAAGCTACCCTGAACTACACAGTGAGACCCTGTCTCAAAAAAAATTAAAAAAATAAATAAAAATAAATACCATTCATTAAAAAAAAAAAAAAAAAACTTTGAAACCTCAGTTGTGCAAATACGCTTGCAAATGAATGGACAACCCCCTCCAAGTACTGCAACACCCTGATGGTCAGGGGCCCTTCCTTCCGGGAAGCCTTGTCTCCGCCCCAGCACCTGTAACTCACCAGGCTGTTGGCCACTGGGTCGGGACTCAGGTCCATCTCAGCAATCTGCTGGTTCACCTGGGGAATGGATCCGATGAGGCAAGCTGGGAGGGGGTCCGCTAAGGAAACTCTCAGGGAAAGGATTACACACTACGTCCCTCTACTTCATTATTTTGTCTGTAAACATTCACACTTTTTTTTTTTTATGGCACTGAGGATTGAACCCAAGACCTTGAGCATACTAAGCAAGCACTCTATCACTGAGCTGAGAGTTGAGTGGGGGCTTAGATCCCACCCCATCACACGTCACCTTTGTGGTTTTTTGTTTTTTGTTTTTGAGACAGGGTCTTGCTCTATAGTACAGGCTGGCCTCTAACTCACAATCCTCATGCCTCAGCCCCCACAAATGCTGGTATTACAGGAATACCGACCACATCTGACTACACTTCATTCTGTTTTAAGTGAGCTGCTTTAAACTGGGCATGGTGCCACATGCCTGTAATCCCAGCACTCAGGAGGCTGAAGCAGGAGGATCACTGTGAATCTGAGGCCAGCCTGGGCTACATAAGTGAGTTCAAGGCCAGCCTGTACTATGTAGTGAAACCCTGTCTCAAAAAAAAAAAAAAAAAAAAGAGTAAGAGAGCTGCTTTATAAATTATAAATGAAAGTTAACCATATTGCAGACACTTTGGAAAATATAAAAAGGAAAAAACAAGCATTCATGCTAACAATTCTATAGGATCTATAGGAGAAATTTCCTTCCAATATCTTTTTTTTTTTAATTTAAAAAACTTTATTATGGTAAAAGACACATTGCCATGAATCCCCCTCAAAATATCAAACACACTTATCCCTTTGCCACTTTCTTTTTTTAAATTTTTATTAGTACATATTTGGAGTACACAATGATCACATTCATTGTGGGGAGTTCATACTGGGACATAACACACCTTCATTATTTTTATCTCCCCTCTTCCTCACCTCCATCCCCCCCCAACATAATTCTAACCTCGGAAGATGCCTGTTTTACATCCTGATTCCCCCCATTATTGTGAGCATTTTCCATGTGGCTAAATAATCATAATTATTATTTTCAATGGGATTATACAATCCATGTAAAGGATGGATCTTAATACACTCAGCTGCCCCTTGGCTACTGAATATTTAACTGTTCATAACTTCTTGCAACTCTAAGTAATGCTTGGATGCCCAGGGTCGTGCAGAGAACTGTCTCCATATTTTGGAATATTTTGGGCTTTATCTTTTAAAAAAAAATTTATAAGTACATGTTTGCAGTAGGTGCAGCTTACAATCATCTTGAGGAGTGGGTGCACATACATAATACAGCTTGTTTCTTTTTTTTTTTTTAATCCCTTTCCTCTTTCCTCTCCCCTCCTTCCCTCCTCCTCCAAATCCCCCATCCCTATTTTCATTCTTATTGATGTTACTCATCTTAGCTCCTGTTATGGCATATAATGTTCACGATCATTGAGCTTATTAGGTTCCTGCACACGGCATATCTTTATTCTACTTATTTCCCTTCCTGTCCTCCTCACCCCTGGCCCTTGTTCCCTTGGGCCCCTTCCCTATTGCCAGAGATCTGTCCCTTTGTCCCCTTCTACACATCCTTTATTGTTCTTTTTGTTTATACTTTGCCTCACTCAAATGGTATTGAAGCTTGTGTCTGGTTTATTTCACTTTGGAACATTTCTTTCAGAGAGATTATCAGATGAGGGACGGCTGGGTCAAAGGGTATAATGACCCTGTTCATCACTGTTAAAATACGCTCATTTCGATGGCTCTCCTGGTACCCTCTTGAATTCTGCATTTCTTTCTGTCTGAGCCTCAGCTGGTTCAGGATACAGCCTTTGTAAAAGCCCCATAATCCTATCTCTCCTCACTCCTCTCACAGACAGCAGCCTTCACTCTCCCTTCTATTACCCTCAAGTGGTCTCACCGATCGGAAGACACTTGAAAAATGAGGACGCCAAGAAGGGACATGACAGATCAGAGAAAAGGAAACGCATTGGTGAGGCTGAGATGAGCGTGGGATTAAGAAGCAAGAGGGGGCATTAGGAACGGGCGAGCAAAGTGAGCCCCTGCAGCGGATTCAGATGGGATCACGCTTTGCTGCACCTTGAGAAGCGCTGCAGAGAGGTGAGCAAGGTGAGGGGTGCAGAGTGGTCCGCGCACTTTGCCTGGTGGCAGCGTGACTGATGAGATGGGAACAGTCCCGGGTTATTTATAACCTGAGAGGGTTGTTTGCTGGATGAGCTGGCAGGGCCTCTAGAGATGGGGTTCTGTGATGCTGGGATTCGATTCAGAAGTGAGACAAGGATCAGTGAAGACGGGACCAGGGAAGGTGGATGCGGGCAGACCCTGGATGGTACTGGAAGAGGCAAACAGAGGGCCCGGGCAGAAGGGCTGGCGGGGAGAGAGGCAAGGTCAACCAGAGTAAAGACAGAAAGCTGGGTCCCAAACTCACTTCTGCCTGATTCTTTCAGCAAATACCTCCAGGACTTCTTCCTTTTGGACTCTTTCTAATTATATCAGCAACAAAACAAGTTAGGCTGGGGATGTAGCTCAGTGGTAGAGCAGTCGCCTAGCATGAATGAGGCCCTGGGTTCCATCCCTAGTGCCACAAAAATACAACAAACAAACAAAAACAACCCAAGTCAGTCCTTTGCAGTCTCACATTATTTTATAGGATAGACTTAAGTACTTGAAAAAAATTAATGGGTGCCTATAGAGTGGGCTAGTAGGTAACTTGCATTATAGACATAAGCACGAATTATGCCTCTGTGGCCTAACTCAATCAGGCACATCTGGTCTGGTTTTCAGCACCGCCCCCATAAGGATACAGGACAGACACTCCTCTAAATTCTTCCTCATAGCACATTCTATTGCCTTCCATTCACTGAGCGAGACTGTCCGCTGCTCAGCCACTGCGATCACTGGTAAGGCGGTGGCATTGATGCTATCCATCTGCTTGTTGTAGTTCATTGTCCAGTTTCATGTACAGCGGCAAACAAAAAGCTCCCAAGTTTAAAAGCCTCTCATCTCCCCCTCCAGTCTTGTTCTCTGTTTAATCAACCTCCTGGAAATCACAAATAACATAGAGCCGTCTTAGAAAACACAAGAGTAAAAAAGACCAACAAGGTCACCTGCTAAGCAGGGCTGATGGCCAAACACATGACCCAGGCCTCTACAGGAAGAAAGCTTTTTGTCTGGGAAGCCCATTCAAGGGACAGGTATTCATTTCTTTTGGAAAAGCTCGTAGAAGCATTCCAGGCCAGTATCAACATGCCTCCACCACGAAGCCCAGGGTTCTACTTTTATCTCTATTTCAGCACCTAAAATATTGACTGCAATGACCGTTTCTTTATCTTTCTTCATTAGGCAATTTACTCCTTGGGGACTAAGTTCATTTCAATATTTGATTTCTTTTGGCCTCACTCACTACACTGCTTTCGAGTCCAGAGTCGGTTGGATCATAGGGAAGCCTGGCTTGGGCCCAGGTCAATACCATTTCTTGTCCCCTGCTCCTATCCATAGAAGCAAAGGGGAGAGGGGTAGGAGGAGGCAAGTGCATTTTTAGGGCTTCTCGTTTTCCTCCCACCTGTATCCCAGAGTGACTGGAAAACTACAACATGTTCTCTGAGAAGCCAGGTTTAGGTGACTCTATCAAAAAGTCTCCTGACTCAGCTTAACATTATTACTCATGCCTAACGGGAGGCTTGCATAGCATGCTTCTTAAGAGAAATGTTTAAAATATACACTCTGTTCCCTGATGAATTTTTCATCAGAACATTTAAGGATAAGTATTTTTTAAAGCCTGATACGTTTTTCTGTCATTACTTGATGAGAAGGAGGAAGAAAACTAGCTTCACTGAGTAGCTACACTATAGCAAGCACTGTGTTATATCCTGGGGCAGATGAGGGGGAAAACTTCTCCCTCCGGGAGCACAGATTCTAGCAGGAGAGATTTCAATGTCGCCCTACTGAAGGTGGGCATATCCTAGCATGTGAAAACAATGCTGGCTGTGGAGTCAGGCACACTTCTGTTCTCTTTACCCTTCAGTCCTTCAATGACTTTACTGGATATTCCCCGCAAGCCAGCAGTGTGGACAGGGTGGTGAGATAAACCAGATTCGATCACTACTCTAATAATCGTGCTTACATCTACTGGGAAAGACTTGTTAAAGTCAAATAACTACATAAGTAACTATAAATTCTAATTCATGAAGAATAATTATAGAAGCATAATAATGGATACCTGTTACTATTTCTTCACAGGAAGGTGCATAGTGCTATGGGATGGAAACACTAGTGTGGTTTAAGGTAATCAAGGGGCGTCAAGGCACTGCAGGAAGAGCAGGTGTTAATTAGATAAAGCAGAGGGGAAGTATCTTACAAGCGGAGAGCAGCAAAACTGGAAAGGTTGGAAGAGGCTAGACCTGTGCTGCCTGTCACAGAAGCCACTAGGTACATGTGACAACTGACCCCTTGAATTGGTTAGCGTGACTGAAGTTAAATTTTATTTTACTTAGTTTAAATTAAAAAACTGAAGCAGTATAAAATGTAAAATATTGATTAAATTTGAAAAAAGAATACTGCACTATGGATGTAGGGCGTTAAAACATTCAAATTAATTTTAGTTGTTTTGTTTTGACTTTTAAAAATGTAACTACTAGAAAATTCCAGATTTCGTGGTCTGCTTTATGCTTCTGTTGCACAGTGCTGGGCTACACAGTGCAGACTTTGGATCCAGGACACAGAACTCTCCTCTCTTTAATGCAGTATGGTGTAGCTGGAGGAGAAATGTGCTTGGAGACAGAGACCGGGGATCTTGTCCTTCATTGCACGGATGACCTAGTATGCCCAGTGGGGAGCCAGTAAATATCTCCTGAATGACCCGAGTTTCTTCGTTTACCAAAGGGCGCCAACAGTACACGCGGGTAGGAAAGTAGGAGATCTGAGGTTGATTATCGAGTTCTATGCCCCTGCCTCACTGGGCGACTTCGAAGTGGTCCAGGGGCCTCAGTTTCCCTAGCTTGTAGAAGCCGAGAAGTGTCAGGGCATGGGGAGGGGACAGACGTGCACTAAGCCGTGCGCTGTCAGAATGGGATCACAGTCCGTCTGTCAGTTTGCCCTACCTGAAAGCATCAGCGGAATCCGATGAATTTGTGGCAGGTAGCGCCACGGGTCCCTCAGGAGACCCCACAACGTTCTGGGTGGGCACCCGGCACCCACTGTCCCACATCCACCAGGAAGGAGTGACCTTTGCTTTGTGGGTGGGGTGGGGATAGGAGAGGAGTCGGGGAGTGGCCCATTTTTCTACTATGATCACGTCCGTGTGTTCTCTAGGCAACGCCGGGCGCGCTCACTAGTTTCACTTTTTCTACAACAATGGAACTTTCGCCTGCTTCAGCTTTGTAGGCTGGACGCCGTTACCAAGGAGACGGCCCCTGGAGGCTTGGGGAACCAGACCAACGTGTTTGTTGGGGGGGAGAGTGCAGCTTCTCGTCCCATCTTATAACACGGAGATACAAAGGACTGTATAAACTATTTCCTTTGTATAATATATTTAGTATACTAGAGGGAGCCCGCAAGCGCCTCCGGTGCTTCCCGGGGGCGCTCGCGTTGGCCCCGCGTCGGCACCCCCTCCTTCCTGGTGGTAGAGTCCAGGGCGGGCCCGCGCATGCGCGCGGCGAGCAGGTAACGGCAAGCAGATGATCCGAGTTGCTGAAGGTCGGGCTGGGTTCTTGCCGGCGTCTAGGGGTTGATTTTGATCCCGGCTTCTGGGACGCGACAGGTATGTCTCTGAATCCGGCCTGCAGCGAGCCCTGGGGTCATCCGAGGGGAGTGGGACGCCGCGGTCCCCCCTGGAGAAGATCGGCGGGGGTCGCCCCAGGCCGTCTCCGCCTCGACCCAAGTGTGTTTCTTCCGGTGTGAGCTGGGGTGGGAGTTGCTCCCCGTAAATAGGCTTGAGGGTGATTAAGTAAGATCGCGGGTATGAACGTGTATTCACAACCGTTAGTTGAGTCCGTGAGCCCTGGTGGCCCGTGTACCCGTGAGAGGTATACCTGGTTGGCTCTTAACTCTTTAGGGGACGCATTTCCCCTTTGGGAATCTGAGGGAAGTCAAAGATTTCTCCCTTACCTTCTTGTCAGAATTGAATGTATTTTATGGCCTGTCGCAAACTAAAGCTCTGCACAATGATTAGCGATTAGTATCATGTATAGATGGGGACACACCTGATCCTACTCCTCAGAGCTAGGCCTGAACGCTTGTCTGTCGCATCCAGGTAATGACCTTAGGCGTAGTGCTTTTGCTGCGGTTGGGAAGATTGGCAGGAACCACTTGGCTTACTTTTCCTTCTTCGCGTGTCTCCAGGTGCTTGGAGGGACGGGGGCTGCCTTCTGACTATTTTTGTTAGTTTTGTTCATAACTGATACGTGAGTATATTATCGTTGCTAATACTACTCCTTAGGGTCGCTGTGAAGGCCAAATGCCACGTCTTATGAGCACTAAAGCACTCTACCAACTTGTGAGTTGGATGCTGTTATTATTCCTGATTACAAATGAAGAAGCCAAGCCCAGCAGGATAAATGCAGGGGTCCCCTGAGAGTGACCGGCAGAGTGATGGTGGAGTCAGGTGCTCTGCCTTCACTTACTCTTTCCCAAGGAGTTTTGCAAGAAAGAAGGCCGCCTTGAGCCAAAGGGACAGCTTGTATCTTGGCCCACAATACTGCTGCAGGACCCCAGGGTCTCAGGATCTCAGCGCAAGTTGTTTATGAATTGTTACATCTGACTAAGGCAGCTAGTCCAGACCCTTCCTTCCCCTCATCCATAACATAGTTATGTGTCACTTAATGACAGGGACACCTTCTAAGAATGTGGGGGTGGGGGGGAAGATTTCATCAGTTGTACAAATGTTGTATGGTGTAATTACATAAACCATATGGTATAGTAGCCTGGAACACACCTAGGAGATTGCATGTGTGTGTGTGTGTGTGTGTGTGTGTGTGTGTGTGTGTGTGTGTGTGTGTTTGTATTGGCCTATTGCTCCTAGGGCCATAATAAACAAAAACTCATGAAATTAAATCAAGCACAAGAGAAAATGATGCATTTAATAGATGTAAACTTGAGACATCTGAGGGGACTGTCACATTGTTTTACCCTAAATTTTTTTATAAGTAGAGGGAGTACACTAATGATAAAAGTATAGCATAGTAAATACACAAATCAGTAACATAGTCTTTTATTATCAAGTATTATGTGCTGTACATAGTTGTATGTACTGTACTCATATATGACAGGCTGTGCCCTTAGGTTTGTTTATACCAGCAGCAGCATAAACACGCGGGCAGTGTGTTTTGCTCCAACTGCATGGCCATGATGTCAGTAAATGATAGGAATTTTTCAGCTCCATTATAATCTTACAGGATCACTGTTGTGTATGTAGTTTTTTGTGCGTGTGTGTGTGTGGGTACCAGGGGTCGACCTCAGGACCTCGTGTGTCAGCAGGCACCCGTGCCACTGAGCGATATCACCGGCCCCTTTTTTCGTATGTGGGATCCGGGAGTCGAACTCGGGCCCTCATGCTTGCTAGGCAGGCACCTACGCTGCTGAGCCATCTCACCGGCCCATGTGTATGTGGTTTTTTTGTTGATTGAAACTTTGTTAAAACCTCAGGAAATTGAGCAACTCAGTCAAGGTTTAGCAATCAACTGAGGGCCAGAGCTAGGCCTGAACTCTTGTCTGTCACATCCAGGTAATGGCCTTAGGCGTAGTGCTCTTGGTGCGGTTGGGAAGATTGGCAGGAACCACTTGGCTTACTTTTCCTTTTTTGCATGTCTCCAGGTGCTTGGAGGGACGGGGGCTGCCTTCTAACTATTTTTATTTTTTTGTTTGTTTTGTTCATAACTGATACATGAGTATATTATCATTGAAATAATCTATTAAATCCAGAAGCATATTTCTTTAATATGATTTTATATTACCTATATATTTTTTTCTTTTTGAGACAGAGTCTCGCTATGTAGTTCAGATTGGCCTTGAACTTGCTATGTAGCCCAGGCTGGCCTGGAACTCAGTGATCCTCCTGCCTCAGGCTCCTGAGGGCTGGGATTATAGGCATGCACCACCAAGCCCAGTTTATATTATATTGTATCAGATGGAATTGCCAAATTGGAGGATTTTTTAAACTATAAATGGCAATTTCATCCAAGGAAGTCAGCTACTCCCCTTCCCAGGTTGAACCACATAATACACTCTGAATATTCCTGTTTGTCATCTCATATGGGAATGTATTATACACATTTTCTGCAACTTGCTTTCTTCATGTTCAAACACGTTTTGGAGGTTATTCTGGCCAGTCCATATACAACTCTCTCAGTATATGTAATTGCTGTTTACTATTCCAGTATAAGAATGTGCCACAGGGCTGGCACAAGAGCTTGCTGGCAAGCGCGAGGTCCTGAGTTCGACTCCTGGTACCCACATTAAAAAAAAAAAAAAAGAATGTGCCACAATATATTTGGCTACCCCAACCCTTGGTAGACATTTTGGAGTATTTCTTATTTTTCACTGTTATAAACAATAGAAAACATTTGTATATGTGCAAGTCTTTCTGGAGGACAAAATTTTAGAAGTAGATTAGCTATCCAAAATGTATGCACATTGCCGGACATGGTGGCTCCTGCACTCGGGAGGCTGAGGGAGGAAAAACGACATGAGTTTGAGACCAGCCTGGGCTACATGGCGAGACCTTGTCTCAAACAAACAAACAAACAAACAAACACAAACTATGCACATTAAAATATTGTTAGGTTGTGCCTAATTGTCCTTGAAAGAATTATAACAACTTATATTTCTGCTGATAGTAAATTGTCTTTTTCTTCTACACCCTCACCAGCATTGGATATATATTCAGTTTTTTTTTTTTTTTTTTTTTTTTTTTTTTTTTTTTTTTTTGCCAATATGATAGATGAAAATGTTTCTTTTAAGATGTACCTCCCGGGCCGGTGAGATGGCCCAGTGACATAAGCACCTGTCTGGCAAGAGCGAGGTCCTGAGTTTGACTCCCGGTACCCACACACGAGAAAAAGGCCGGTGATATCGCTCAGCAGCACAGGCGCCTACTGGCAGGCGCATGTGGTCCTGAGTTTGATCCCCGGTACCCACAAAAAAAAAAAAGATGTACCTCCCTCTGGGTGTGGTGACACACACTTGCAATCCCAGCACTCTGGAGGCTGAAGCAGGAGAATCACCTTGAGTTCAAGGCCAGCTCTGGCAACATAGTGAATTCAAGCCAGCCTGAACTACATAGTGAGGCCCTGCCTCAAAAAAACAAAAACGAACAAAAAATGTACCTCTCAAGTTATTAATACAAGGATAATTTGATATATACCTTTAGCCAACTATGGCTATCTACCTTGGGAAAATTGGTTAATTTCTCTGAGCTCTAGTTTTCTCATCTCCAATACAGATAAGAAAATACTGCTTCTCAGGATAATTGCAAAGAATGAAAGAAATATCTGAAGTGTGCCCAGCATTGAGGTTGACCCATAATTGATAGATGGGAAGTGATATTAGTTTTAGTTATTGTGCATTTTTCTTAAGATCTTTCTGCCTGCACATTCCTTCAGTTTTATTCTTGTTCTGCTCTCTACAAACATAAGATTAATCCTTTTCCCTCTTCCACCCTCTTTCTTTTCTCCAGCAGAAATACCAGGGCTTTCCAACATGTTTTGGGTGGTGGCATAGCTTCAGATCTCCTCAGGATCTTGGTCCCCACCCCTGCCTCCTTCACCACCAACCTGAAACCGTTAAGGTTTGTCCAAGTCCTAAATGTTGTGCTCAGGGCCAAATGCCATCCTCTAGGTCAGGGACAACGAACCTTTCAGAGCTTTCAATGATTCAGACAACCCATTGCGCATGCATGCTGTAGGTTGCCCACCACTGTCCTAGGTTGTTGGTCTACAGTTGTTTTCTTTCTTTCTTTTTTTTTTTTGTGGGTACCAGGGGTTGAACTCAGGACCTCACGCGCCAGCAGGCGCCTATGCTGCTGAGCGATATCACCAGTCTTTTTTTCGTATGTGGGTACTGGGAGTCCAACTCAGGACCTCGCTCTTGCCAGGCAGGCACTTATGCTGCTGAGCCATCTCACCAGCCCTACAGTTGTTTTCAATTAAAGTCACATTGCCTACCAGTGAAACTATCATGAACACACATCTTCAAATGACTTGTTTTTTTTTTAATGCTGGTACCAGGAGTCGAACTCAGGACCTTGCACTTGCCAGGCAGGCATTTATGCCACTGAGCTATATCACCGGCCAAATGACTTGTTTTGTTTGCTTATTTATTTATAACTTTTTGTTTGTTTGTTTGAGATAGGATCTCGCTATGTAGTCTAGGTTGCCCTCCAACTCATGGAGATCCTCCTGCCTCTGCCTCCCGAGTGCTGGGATTACAGGTGTGCCTGTAATAACCATGCCTGGCTATTTATTTATAACTTTTTTTTTTCCAGTACAGGGATCAAGCCTAGGGGCTCACACATTTTGGGCACATGCTCTACCACTGAGCTACATCCACAGCCTGTTTGTTTAATTATATATCACATACACGTATACTTTTGTATTGCGTGCTATAAAACTTCCAGTGAACCTTCTATACTGTCATAATTAACATTTGTGAAATTGATTTCTACCTCAGTGAAAACAACTTCATGTTCTCATGGGACACATGTTTTGTTAATCATGATAAATTCATACTGTGAATTATCTTTTAATACAGTTGATAGAAAACTTTTTTTATTTTATTTTATTTTATTTATTTTTTTGAGACAATCTCATTGTGTAGTTCAGGCTGGCCTTCAATTCACTATGTAGCCCAGGCTGGCCTCAAACTCATAGCAATCCTCCTGCCTCAGCCTCCTGAGTGCTTGGATTACAGGCGTGAGCCACCATGCCTGGCAAAAAAAACTTTGCTTTAAATAGTCTTGAAGGCTGGGCGTGGTGGTGCACGCTTATAATCCTAGCACTCGGGAGGCCAAGGCAGGAGGGTTGCCGTGAGTTTGAGGCCAGTCTGGGCTACATAGTTCAAGACTAGCCTGAACTGCATAGCGAGATCCTGTCTCAAAAAAAAAAAAAAACCTAAAAATTAAAAATAAATAAATAGGCTGGTGAGATGGCTCAGCGGCATAAGCGCCTGCCTGGCAAGCGTGAGGTCCTGAGTTCGATTCCCGGTACCCACATACGAAAAAAGGGCCGGTGATATCATTCAGCGGCATGGGTGCCTGCTGGCACGCAAGGTCCTGAGTTTGACCCCCGGTACCCACAAATAAATAAATATATAAATAAATAAATAAATAAATAAATAGTCTTAAGATGATCTCTCTTTTTTGGGCCAGTTCCCTCTCAGATATGATGAACTTGTTACTACTTTTATCTCATAATGCTTTTATCTCATAATAAGGAAGACTTTGTACCTAGGAGTAGGGAAAATGGAAGCTCTGCCATTTTCTTTTTGCTTGCTGTGATTTCATTGTTATCTTCAGTCCATGGTTTCTTTGAAGGAATCTTTTTAAGCTACTTGTGTGTTAATAGGTTAAAATTGGCTAATATATGGGAAAAAATAAACTCCAATTCTTATACCATATACAAAAATTAATTCCAATTCCAGATAAATGATAGTCCTAAATGTAAAAGGTAAAGCAATAAAATTTCAGAAATTTACTTGAAAAATAGGGATGGTTGTGCTGATGGATGCCTGTAATCCCAGCACAGTGGGAAGCTGAGGAGGAAGTTGGAGCCCAGCTTGGGCAATTTAACATCTTAGCAAGACCCTGTCTCAAAACAAAAACAAAAACAAAACACATGATTTTGGAGTATGAAAAGTTTCTTAAACAGGATATAAAATGCTAATCATTAAAAAGTAATAAATTGGCTTTCATTAAAAATTAAGAACCTGGGCTGGGGATATAGCTCAGCGGCACAAGCGCCTGCCTGGTAAATGCAAGGTCCTGAGTTTGATTCCCAGTACCCAAAAAAGAAAAAAAAATTAAGAACTTATTTGATCAAAAGAAACCAATATGGAAGCAAAATGGGATCCTGTGTACTTGGGAGGCTAAGACAGGAGGATTGCAGGTTCGAGGCCAGCCTGGGCAACTTAGTGAGACCGTCTCTAAAAAATAAAAAGGGCTGGGGATGTAGCTCAGTAGCTTTGTACCCCAAAACCCCTCCCCAAACAAATAAAAGCAAAAAGGCAGGTCACAGGTTGGAATATTTTTAGCACTATGCATATACAGAGTCTGCCAAAAAATATATACATCAGGAAAAGAAAAAAGTATAACTATTTTAATACTAAATGTACTGAGACATCATGAAAGTAATACAAGTTACCTTTGGCCTCTACAATTACAAGAGGTGCTCAAAGTGGTGGCCAGCAGCTTCCAGACATTTATTAGTATGGCGAACTGCTGAAGTATGTATACATTTTTTTCCAGCAGTCTCTGTATATAACAAAGGACTAGTACTACTGTATATAAAGAACCCTTACAAACCAGTAAGAAAATGACAGACCCAATAGAAAAATGGCAAAAGACTTTAACAAGCAGTGTCACAAAAGAGAGTACCCATAGGTCCAAAGAGTATATGGAAAGGTGTACAATTTAGTTAGACACTGAGAAAGAGCCAATTGAACAACTCAATACCACTGCATACCTACCAAAGTGGATAAAATGATAAAGACAGAAAATGCCAAAGGATCTCTTATACATTGCAGGTAGGAGTATAAATTCTTACAGTCACTTTGGAAAATTATTTAGCTATCTATTAAAGCTAAAGTATCTATTAAAGCTAAAGGTATGAATGCTCTACAAATCAACAATTCCACCTCTAAGGACCAGAAAAATACATAGCAATACAGAAATACACGTCCAAGTGTGTTCTTAGCAGCACTGTTTTTGATAGTCAAAAGCTGGACACAGTCCATATCCCATCCGTTACCTGTAGAGTGGACAGACAACTTTTGATGGGATCATGTGGTAGAACATTATGTAGCAACGCAGCCGGGTGTGGTGGTACACTCCTGTAATCCAAGCACTTGGGAGTCTGAGGCAGGAGGATCACCGTGAGTTCCAGGCCAGCCTAAACTACACAGTGAGACCCTGTCTCAAAAAATAAAATAAATAAAATAAAATATAGTAATGCAAATGAACAAACTACTGCACAGAACAAAATGGTTAAATCTCATAAACATGATGTTGGGTGTAGGAAGCCATGTGGAAAACAGGGCCTGTGCAGGGCCAGGGATATAAAGTCAATGGGCAAGGCTTATGGGCGCTACAGTGTTCCATGCCCTGATCTGGAAGGAAGGGGTGTGTGCGTGTATGTGTGTGCGTGTGTGTGTAGCAAAAACTCATGAAGCCTTACACAAGATTTGCAGACCTTTCTGTATTTGTTATACATATGCTTCTAAATACACTGTCCTCCCTAAAAACCCTAGGTGATGTTAATGAATCTACTTCACTGGGCCTGTGCGCCGATGTACGGTGGGGTCACCATTGTCAGCTCTGGGCACACGGGGTCATTCCCTTTCCTTGCTGAGATATGGGCCAAGTGAGCGGCACTATTATCAACCTGAGCATGAGACACAAGGACAGCTTCATGTCTTTAGAGTATAGCCAGGTGTGGTGGTGCTCGCCTGTAATCCCAGCACTCAGAAGGCTGAGGCAGGAGGATCGCTGTGAGTTTGAGGCCACCCTGGGCTAGAGTGAGTTTTCATGATTTGAGAACAACAGCATAAGGTCATTGACTGTTTGACCTTTCCTAACCCTAGGCCAGGAGCATTGCCGTTTCTTCCAGCAGGCGAGATGCCCCTCTTTGGGAATATCTTCAGTCCAAAGAAGACGCCTCCTCGGAAGTCGGCCTCCCTGTCCAACCTGCAGAGCGTGAGTGGGGAGGGGCAGCCTGGTGTGGCGGGACTTGGTGCCAAGCGCAGCGTGCATTGTCCTAGGAGAGCATCCTCTTAGCTCGCTGATTGCTGTTGCTGAAGGATCGTCCCTAACTCCTATTTGAGAACTGTTGTCAGAGTTGATTCAGGAACCGAATGAGACAGTCAAGATCATTACTATTTTTGGTCTCAATATTATCTAACTTGACTTTCACTTTATTCCCAAGACTTGGCCGGGAACTAATTTTAGACATGCTTGAGAATCAAATTCATTCTCAAAGGACGATGATTTGCCACCATTAGTGGGATTCAAAAGGGTAATGTGGTTTCTGAGGATGTTTGGAAGCTATAACAATAGCGTTGGGATAAATGATAGCTTCTCCTTTGAATGTATAAGCTCTGTGTTTCAAACGTTATGTGACATTTTGCCCGGCGTTGGTGGCACATGCCTGTAATCCCAGCGCTTGGGAGGCTGGGATCACTGCAAATTAGAGGCCAGCTTGAGCTACATAGTGACTTTAAGGACACCCTGAACTACATTGTGAGTCCCTGTCTCAAATAAAACAAAACAAAACAAAATGTTATATGACAGGGCTGGGGACAGCTCAGTGGTAGAGCACTTGCCTAGCAGTGTGAGGCGCTGGGTTCATCCCAGTGTCACACTCACACACATGCGTGCATGCACCACACACACATAATTTAAAAATTATATATCACAAAGTCACACCACATGGAAATGAGTTTCTGTTCTCAGCTATGAGATATCTCTCCATCTCCAGCACACAGATGCACACTGACCCTATACACCAGTGGTGGCAAACCTATGGCACGTGTGCCAATAGCGGGCTGTTTGTATCATTGAAAACTCTGAAAGGTTCGCCATCACTGCTGTGTACTGTCACCCTCCTTTTCTGCTGAAATCTTTTTTTTTTTTTTTTTTTTTTTTTTTGAGACAAGGTCTTGCTGTGTTGTTCAGGCTGGCCTTGAACTCACAATAATCCTCCTGCCTCAGCTTCCTGAGTGCTAGGATTACAGGTGTGTACCACCATGCCCAGCATCTGCTGAAATCTTTTGAGCATCTGGGACCAGCTGTGGGGTCTTCCCACATAATCCTGTACGCCACCATCCTGTGCACCAGTCCTGGCTCTCAGACACCATGGAGGGATGCACCGATTGCGTGGCCCTTTTTCTGCAGGGCTGGTTGTGCAGATCGGCCAGACCTTCACAGGGTGCTGGGGCTGAGGGTTAACCCCAGCTTTTGGGGCCTCGAGTCCATTGTCTTCTGTCCCCAGTTAAAATCACAGCAGAGGGAATCGCCTCTGTAGCTAGGGCTGAGCATTCCGGATCTCAGTCTCTGGTGCCCCAGGCCCTGGGCCTCCCTCTCTTCCTGTGTGTGTCAGAGATGCAGGAGCACTGTGGGCTCTCAGACCGACCCTGGCCTGACACAGATGTGCTTCCACGACCAAGTCTCCGCTGTAACTAGGGTCAGCCCTCCCTGCAGCCTTCTGCCCGTGCTGCCGCGCACTTAGAAGAAACCTCAGTGCTGTGCCTGGGAACCAGCACATTTTATCAGCTCCTCATTGTTCCAGAACAACAGCCCAGATTGTGGGATCCAGATTGGGGCCCTTCACGTCCTCCCCACCTCCTCTTCCTGCCCTTGCTTTCTATACACCCCCTCCCAGTACTGGGAATTGAACCCAGGGCCTTTGCACTGAGCTATAACCCCAGCCCCTTTTTCATTTTTTATTTTCAGACAGACTCTCTCTATATCAGCCAGGATGGGCTCGAACTTGCAATCCTCCTGCTCGAGCCTCCCAGAGTCTGGGATTACAGGCATGCGCCACACGCCCAGCCTCGACACCCTGATACTTCAGGTACCTGTGCTTGCAGGAGCCTCCTGTGTGCGTGGTTTTCCCTGCCTCTGCCTAGAGTCTTTTTCCCTATTCATTAGTTCCAGAGCTGATAATTGATAACTTTTTATATGCCACTCTGCCAGGCACTGAGCATAAAATGGATTAAGAAGAAAAAAATCAAATCCCTGCCTTCATGGGGCAAATATTTTAATTGGGAAGGGTACAGAAAATAAGTAAGTTTGTATCAGGTTATGATAGGTGCTTTGGAATGAAGCAGGGTCTGGGGTAGGGCATGGTGGCAATGGAGTGGAGTTGTCACTTTTAAGTAGGATGGTCAAGGAGGTCCTAGAAAAAAATGAGGCACTTAAAGGGTCCCTGCCATGTTTTTTGTTGTTGTTGTTGATTTTTGCAGCACTGGGAATCTATCCCAGGTCCCTGCGCATGCCAGGCAAGCACTGTCTTCACTGAGCTACACCCCCAGCCTAGCTGCTTCTGCTGACCTGCTGGGGTCTCCTGTGCAGGGGTGAAAGCTTCCCCAGGGCAGAGTTAGTCAGCACCTAGTCCTGGCTCAGGCTGGGTGCTCAGTGTTATTATATAAATGAATACAGAAATTGGACTGTCCTACATTAAAAACTACTACTACTATGGATTAGGTGTTGGAAGTTATTTCTTTTCCATGATATATGTATCTCCATAGTAAGCAAATAACATACCATACATTTTAAAAGGAGTTCTCGAAGCCAGATGTGGTGGTGCACGCTTGTAATTGCAGCGCATGGGGAGGCTGAGGCAGGAGGACTGCAAGTTCGAGGCTATCCTGGGGAACTTAGTGAGCCTGTCTCAAAATAAAAGTAAAAAAGGGGGTGGGGCTGGGACGTAGCCCAGTGGCAAATCACTTGCCTAGTATATGCAAGGCTCTGGATTCAATTCCCAGCAACACATACACACACACACACGCACACAGAGAGGCACACTCACGCACGCATGCAGAGTGCTAGGTAATAGAGAACAGAAATGGATTGTTGGGGTCTAGAGGGAGCAGAAGAGGAGCTGGGATGAGGGCTCCTATTCCACAGCCTCCTGAAGCTGTCACGCAGCGTCTCACCCACAGTTGGATCGTTCAATCCGGGATGTGGAGCTGGGTCTCAACTATGGAACCCCCACGATGAACTTGGCGGGGCAGAGCCTGAAGTTTGAAAAGGGCCAGTGGATAGCAGGTGGGCCGCGTCTCCTGCCGTCTTGCCAAACAAGGCTGCAGAAGGAAATGCCAGTGGTCACTCCAGCTCTTTCCTTCCAACAGAGGCCGGGATCAGTGGGGGCGTGGAGCAGAGGGAGATGCAGCGCCTCCGCAGGCGGAACCAGCAGCTGGAGGAGGAGAACAATCTCTTGCGGCTGAAAGTGGACATCCTGCTAGACATGGTGAGGAAGGGGACGGGAGGGGATGCCTGGCTTGTCCCTTGAGTCATTTCATACCACCGATACTTCACAGTGCCCGTTTGTCCAGATACATTGCTTTGTATCAAAGACAAAAACTAGCCTGGGTGTGGTGGCACACACCTGTAATCCCAGCCCTTGGGAGGCTGAGACAGGAGGATCGCCACAAGTTCAAGGCCAGCCTGGACTACACAGTAAGACCCTGTCTCAAAAAAAAAAAAAAAAAAAGGCAAGTAGATACAGTCCCCTTTGATGTCTGGACAGGACCCATAGTTACAGTGCCTTTTGGTAAGGGCAGTAGTTTGAGATGGTACAGGGTCTGGCATTAGTTTTTCCAGGTCAGGAGACTTCACAGAAGAAAGGACATTTGAGCTGAGTGCTGCAGGACAGTGGCAGAATGAAGGAGAAACAGGAGCGATCTGCTTCTGCTTGGAGGTGTCCATACCAGGCAGGCATCAGATCTGCAGGGGGCACTCGCTACATTCGGTGACCTGTGGGGCCTTGGGGGAGGGGAGCACTATCTGGGCTGGAACAGGTGTCCTGGAGCCCAGTGTCACCACTCGGTGACAGTTTCTTCAGCAAGATAATGGGCCTCACAGTGCTGTTGCTGGCCTCATAGTGAGTTAATTAAGCCCAAGATCTGGAGAAGCGTGTTGCACAGGAAGCACGGGCCTTATTTCCTAGTAAACCAAGCTCTACATAGAGTCGATGTCTCTCTGTCCCTGTCCTGATGTCTTCCTCCTCTGACATCCGGTGAAAGATCCTGATGAGCCAAGTCATGTTCTTTTTAAAGCGTTTTCCCCTGAATTATGATTATGTGAGCTGCAGCTCGGATGTCATTTAAACTCTAATCGCTTAGCGTTAGAGTCACCACTGTGTCTTTTCATCCTTTGAGGCCTGCTGTCCTCATGCAGGGCGTGCCATGAATCACTGCTCATCAAAAATGTGGGCAGATGGGCCAGTGAGATAGCTCAGTGGCATAAGCGCCTGCCTGGCAAGCACGAGGTCCTGAGTTCAACTCCTGATACCCACATAAAGGAAAAAAAGGGCCGGTACCCACATTATAAAAAAAAAAAAAAAAAAAAAAAAAAAAAGTGGGTGGACTGGATGGTGAATGATCTTCGAGTACCTGTGCCCCTGGGTCCTCGGGTGGCTACCCTGCCAGGCCACCCTGGGTTTCCCATCACGGAGGCTGCAGTGCAGGCCTTTCCCATGGTGGCCTCGCAGACCCCAGCAGAGCCCAGAAACATCCTTCTTTGTCACACTTGCCGCTTCCCTTCCAGCTCTCCGAGACCACTGCCGAATGCCACTTAATGGAGAAGGAACTGGACGAACTGAAGAGTGTCAGCCGGAGGAGGAAGTAAGACCCCAGATGCTGGTTAGGAGCAGGGAGACTCCCACTCATCGGGGGAGTAGGGTGAGGCTGAGCAGTTTGGTTTTTAGCAAAACTAGTGGATTTGGTCCCAGAACGAGCAACAACAGGCACTGGCACCCTTTGTTGCCAGAAGGAAGGTGGCACAGGATGGAGGAAGCCAGGGAGGGCAGTGGCTCGGATGCCAGGCTGCAAGCAGATCCCAAGGAGCTGAGGGGGGTTGGTAACCTTTTGGTGCAATGGCCCATGTCCCTGCCACCCTGTGGGACAGATGCTGTTGGGAGCTGCAGCTGGACGCCATCATCTCCCCCATTATGCTGGGTTTGAGGGATGGCACTAGCTCTGCACAGCCCACATTTATGGGTCTGGAATAAGTGTCTGACTCTCTTGGTTCTCTGCACCCCACCACCACCAGGCCACTCGTCCCCAGCCTGTGAAGAATGCTCGTCCCCAAATCCACAGCTGCTCTGGCTTCAGCTTCCTAGCAACAAGCGCCAGCCTTCCACAGCAACACTATTTTTGTGCTACTTTCCTGTTTATACTCTTTCCTTTTTATTAAATGATATGGAACGATCCCTCTGTGGCCAAAATGACTGCAAAAACCATGGGTTCAAAAAGAAGTAACAGGAAAAGACCAGACTCTCAGGGTGTGGGGATATGGCAGCCTTGCGGGGGATGGTGCAGCTTTCCTGTCTCCTGGAAGAGGTGACCCGGAAGTGAAATTGTCTCTGCGTGATCAAATTCTCTTGCCCTGCTGCTTCAGGAGTGGGACTGGCCTGGCCCGGCAGGGACCAGTGACTGGCACAGGAATTCCTATGAGTCAGTGGGAGCCAGGTCTCTGTGGTGGAGGGGAACCCAGTGGTCATGAGGGTACAGGCACAGAGCCCAGGGGTTTAAAACAAGAACTGCAGGTTCTGTAGCCACATCGCGCGCCCGGCACCAACATCCTTTGCACACACCATCTCCTTGCCCCCAGTGGAGGCCTGTGCAGCAAGACTGATCATGACTACCAGCAGGTGAGGAGTCAGAGGGTACAGGGACCAGGTCAGGAACTGTCATGGGACCACACAGCAGGGCGCTGGAGCCTGCTGGTTCACAGCCCACAGGACAGATAGGGTCTTGCTAAATTGTTGAATTGCCCAGGCTGGGCTTCAACTTTGATTCTCCTACCTCAGCCTCCTGGGTGCTGGGATTATACAGGCATGCACCACTGCAGCTGGTTCAAATGCGCATTTTTTGTGTGGGGGACAGGCTTGGAGCTTTTTTAAGGTTCTCAAAGGGACCTGTCTGACCTCACTCCATTTAAGAACTACTATATCCTTGCCAGGTGTGGTGGTACATGCCTGTAATCCTACAGCTCTGGGAGGCTGAGACAGGAGAATATCAAATTGGAGCCCAACCTGGACAACTTAGTGAGACCTTGTCTCTAAAGAAAAAATAAAAAGGGGCTGGGGTTGTAGCTTAGTGCAAAGGCCCTGGGTTTAACCCCCAGTACCACCACAAAACAAAACTGAAACCGTGCTATATCCTATGTCACCCGTCTCAGATTCTGACAGGACAGAAAGAGGAAAGGTGACAATTGTGAGCTTGAGTGACAAGGGACAGAGGAGCAGGAGCCCTAGGTCCCAGAACCCCCTGCCCCCAGCGTCAGGATCACTTGGCTCCAACACGCGGTGTCACCACCCACTTGCTGGCACCCTTTCTTGTCCTTTGTTCATTGACGTGACCTCTGTCCTGGTGTTAGGCTCACCGCGTTGCCTGTGCAGCTGAGCACTGGTCATTGAAACCTTCAGGGATGCTGCACTTATCTGATTTTCTTCCTGGTCCCCAGTCTTTCATTGTCCCCTTCCTCAGGGCCCTGTCCCTGCCCACTGCTCTCTCTTCTTCAGGTCATCTCATCTATTCCTGGAGTTTTGGGTACTTCACGTTTTATGATTCCCAGTGTTTTCTTAAAATTCCCTTGGCAATTTTATAACTACTGGAAGAGCTCTATTAGCCTTAAACAGAAGTTTTATTTTTTTATTTTTATTTTTTTTTTTGGAGACAGGGTCTCACTATGTAGTTCAGGCTGGCCTTGAACTTGCAGCAATCCTCCTGCCTCAGCCTCCCAAGTGCTGGGATTACAGGCATGTGCCACCATGCCCAGCCCCAGAACATTTTTAAAAACCATGTATTGGCCAGGTATGGTGTGGCACACACCTGTAATTCCCAGCTGCTTGGGAGACTGAAGCAGGAGGATCACAAGTTCGAACCCTGTTTGGGCAACATAGTGAAAGCCTGTCTCAAAAGTAATATAAAAGCTGGGTGTGGTGGAACACACCTGTGATCCCAGCATGCAGGAGGCTGAGGCAGAAGGATCACCATGAGTTTGAAGCCAGCCTGGGATTCATAGTGAGTTCAAGGCCAGCCTGGACTACATAGTGAGACCCTGTCTCAAAACAAAAAGTAAAATAAAAAAGGCTGGGAATGTAGCTCAGTGGTAGAGCACTTGCCTAGCATGGGCAAGGCCCTGGGTTCCATCCCCAGTACAGGGGGAGAAAATATAATCATGCATCACTCTTGTCAATATAAACAAAATTAATTGGTTTTCCAAGAAACTTCTTTGCAGAGTTAATTACTTTCCACTGGGAGAGTCACTGATCTGTGCTTTCTACCAAAGATTGGCCTCTAGCACTGAGCACACGCCTATAATCCCAGCTACTGAGAAAGCTGAGGCAGGAGGATTTCAAATCTGAGCTTCACCTGAGCAGTTCAGAAAGATCCTGTCTCAAAAATAAAAAGGGCTGAGGATGTAGCCTCAGTGATCAAGCGCTTGCCTAGCATATGCAAGGCCCCGGGTTCCATCCCCAGCACCACACACACACAAATTAAATCAATTTAAAAAATGAAATCTAGGGGCCGGTGAGATGGCTCAGCGGCTTAAGCGCCTGCCTGGCAAGCGTGAGGGCCCGAGTTCGACTCCCGGAACCCACATACGAAAAAGGGCCGGTGATATCGCTCAGCAGCACGGGCGCCTACTGGCGCGCGAGGTCCTGAGGTCAACCCCCCGGTACCCACAAAAAAAAAAAAAAAAAATGAAATCTATCATGCCTGTAATCCCAGCACTCAAGAGGCTGAGGCAGGAGGATCACAGTGAGTTCAGGGCCAGCCTGCACTACATCAGGAGACCCTGTATCAAAAAAAAATTTGTGGGCCGGTGAGACGGCTCAGCGGCTTAAGCGCCTGCCTTGCAAGCGCGAAGGCCCGAGTTCGACTCCCGGATCCCACATACGAAAAAGGGGCCGGTGATATCGCTCAGCGGCACGGGTGCCTGTTGGCGCGCGAGGTCCTGAGGTCGTCACCCCGGTACCCACAAAAAAAAAAAAAAAAAAAAAAAAAATTTGTATATAACTTTTTAACACAGAAAAAAGAGCATAATTCCTAAGTGTACAGCTTGATGATTTACCCCAAATCATTATCCCATGTACTCACCACGAGAGTCAAGAACAGGACCTTCCTAGCACCCCAGAAACTACACTCCTGCCCCTTTCCAAATATTTCCCCTCCCCCTCAAAGGAATCACAATCCCAACTTCTCGGGATTCTAGTCACAGCTGCCCTGCCCAAAGACTGAAGGCCTGAGCACTGTATCAGAGGACCTGCCCCGCTGCAGTATGTAAGTACTGGACCATTGTGAATCAGATAAGAATTTGGATTCCCCAGGCCTCACTCCATAGTCAGTCAGCTAAAAGTATATATCAAATTACCTTTAATTAATAACTTAGGGGGCACCTGTAAAAAGCGTGCACAACAACAACAAAAGTGTGAACAAAAAAGAAGCATTTACATCCATTGTATGATTGAAAATTAAAATATGGCCAGGCGTGGTGGTGCACACCTATAATCCCAGCACTCAGGAGGCTGAGGCAGGGGGATTGCTGTGAGTTCGAGGCCAGCCTGAACTATGTAATAAGATCTCTCAAAAAATTTTTTTAAATGTGGATTAATACCTAATGATGAGGAGGGCCTGAGGGAAAAGACACTTACATTTAATATTCTGAAAGTATATGATACAGTTCTTTGGAGACAATTAGCTAATACCTAGCAAGATTTAGTCTGGTTTTGAGGTACTGGGATTATACCCAGGGCCTTGAGCATGCTAGGCAAGCAGTCTACCACTGAGCTACACACCCAGCCTCCTAGCAGAATTTTAAATGAGCATACTTTCTAGCCAGCAAGTCCACTTCTAGAAATCTATCCTCTAGAAATACCTGCAGTGGCCCTGCACTGTGCCTCAATTTTCCCATATCTTTTTTTTTTTTTAAGACAGGGTCCCGCTATGAATTCCAGGATGGACTTGGACTCACTATGTAGCCCAGGCTAGCCTCCTACTCATGGGTGGTCCTCCTGCCTCAGCCTCCCAAGTGCTGAGATTATAGGTGTGCACCACCACACCCAGCTGTTTCTAAAATTGGGATAACTGGGAGGCAAAGGCTGAGGTCACATAGTGAGTTTGAGGCCAGCCTGGGATACATAGTAAGACCCTATCTTTAAAAAAAAAAAAAAAAAAACCAAACCAAGCCAAATAAACAACAAAAACAGTAACAAAACTGTAATCCTGCTTGGGAGGCTGAGGCAGGTTTGAGATTGATTGCAGGTTTGAAGCCATCCCGGACAATTTAGCAAGATCCTGTCTCAAAAAAACAACAAAAAAAAGTATACTGGACACCTCATCCTTTAGGGCTCTTACGTTTGTTTTGCTTTTGGTGCCACTGAAATTTTAGGGCAAAAGGCTGTGGTCCAGGAGTCCTAGCAGACAAGGCTCAGCCACCTGTCCATGACACCAAGGAGATGAGCAGCACTGAAGGGTAGGGAAGGAGCTTTAATCAGCGTGGCCATGCTGGGAATCACAGATAAAGAGCTTCAAGATCTGGCTGTGAGGGGCGGCAGAAGCTCTGGGGTTTTATAGAAAAGGGGAGTGAAGGCAAGGGCTCGGGGTTTGCACAGCTGGGAGTATGCACAGCCTGCACTGTAGGTGATCCTGGTCAAGTTGTGTGATTGATACCTTGGGCCCGATTTGGCCATCATTGCTTGAGTGGCATTTAGGTTCCCACCGGGAGTGGCAGCTCCTGATTTGGGGGTAACCTCACTTCCTGTCGTGGTAATTGCACCTGCTGGGGGTAGGGGCCTCATGGGGGGACGGTGCCAGGCTCTGCTTTTCCAACCTTTCCTGGAATCCGAGGTGACTGCAGGTTTAAGACAATGACCAGAGATTTCTAGATATCGGCCCAGCAGGTCTTGAACTGGACGTTGACAAATCTGATCACTGGGTGTTCCTGCAAATCCTGAAAGTTAGTTACTCTTATCGTGGCATCCTCAGTCTTGCAGAGAGGCAAGATAGATTGGTAGATTTAGGGCTAATCAAACTTGTATCGCAGACCCTCAAGTGATTAACATGCCTGTGTGCAGAGCTGAGCAGGGGTCTGACTCAAAGCATTAAAGTAATAAATGAAGGAAACTGAAGGAGAGATGCCAAGCTTCACCCTGCTCTTAGTTACCCATTGGGCATCTGCTGGCCCAGCTTTTAGGTCCCTGTTACATTGGTACCTTGGGCCTGTTTACTTGCTGTTTTCCCAAAGACCAATAAGGCAACAAACTGCTAACTTATTCCTACCAACTGCCACACCCCTCAGGAAAATAAAACTGATTGCTGTTTCTCAAGGCTCGATCCCAGGGAGGCTTGTTAAAATCTAGATTTTTAGTCCCACCCCAAACTCACTGCACAGAAATACTGCGGAAGCACCCAGGAGTGTTCCACTTAGCAAGTTTCCATCTGTTTTTTCCGCCTGCTCAAATCAGAACCTCCAGGTAAACCTGGGCCGGGACCCGCTGAATGGAGCTGGAGGACCCGAGGGCCAGAGGGCGCCACTCTCTCCCGGCCCGCGCATCTCGCTGCCGGAAGGGCGCTCTGTCCGCCGCTGGGCAGCGCTCGATCGCTCCCTTCCGCGTCAGGTGTCCCCTACAGCTATGGCCGCCGCGCCCGTCGCCGCCTTTGCCGGGGAGCCCATGTCCCCGGATGAGTTGCTCCCGAAAGGTGACGCGGAGAAGACTGAGGAAGAGCTGGAAGAGGACGACGATGACGAGGTACCAGGGTCTCACGGGGCGGGGAGCGGGCTGGCCCGGGGGTGCGGGCTCCGCGTGCTGTGGCTCCGGACGGAGGACGGGGTTAGGGACCCAGCTGGGCCCCGGAGGGCCCTAGCTCCGGGGGGTTCGGCGTCTCCTGGAGTCGCAGCGGGGCTGGGAGTGCCTCCCGCTGCTTTGGCGAAGACCCGCGCCAGCTCTCTCTCTCCCACAGCTGGATGAGACCCTGTCTGAGAGACTCTGGGGTCTGACGGAGATGTTCCCCGAGAGGGTCCGGTCCGCGGCCGGAGCCACTTTTGATCTCTCCCTCTTTGTGGCTCAAAAAATGTACAGGTAAGTGGCGAAGGCAAAGACATTGGGGGTGTGCAGGGGGTGACTGCTTTGGAAGCAGCAGACCTGGGTTCGAGTGACCTTGGACTGATTGCTCCCTAACCTTTCCGAGTCTCAATATCTTTTTCTATGAAGTGGGGATTCTTACTTAGCAAGGTCGTTTTGAGGATCGTTTCAGGTTATTAATGTCTGAGCAGCTCAGTAAGAGCTCAGGAGAATGTTAAAACTGCTGTCACTAGACAATACAGCTCCCGGAACAGCTGCTCCTGTCTCTTGCAGGAGTGTGGTGCAAAGAGGGAGTAGAATACACTTACAAAAACGCTGTTGTACTAGGGGAGAGGTTTGCTTATTGGTTCATTCTTAGCCAGGCTGCCTGCTTTTGTTTGCATCTCTCCATACTCACCCTCCCTCTGCAGGTTTTCCAGGGCAGCCTTGTGGATCGGGACCACTTCTTTTATGATCCTGGTTCTTCCTGTTGTCTTTGAGACTGAGAAGTTGCAGATGGAGCAACAGCAGCAGCTGCAGCAGCGGCAGGTGAGCCTGGACTCTGGGCTTTTTGCCAGTGGGAGACTCGAGTTACTTAGCTCTCCAGCACCTGGGTAGACTAGCAGTTATGTAGGGGTGGGGGTTGGGATTGGGTCCCTGCTCAGCAGTGTTTGTCCTATCAGGCATGGTGAAAGTGACACCCCTAGGCCTGTACAATGCCTTATTTCTTTTTCTTTTCCAGATACTTCTAGGGCCTAACACAGGGCTCTCAGGAGGAATGCCAGGGGCTCTACCTTCTCTTCCTGGAAAGATCTAGATTATTAACTGATAACATTTGAGCTGTCTTGGTGAGAGAAGTTCAAACGCAGTTGTGTTTAAACTGCTGATTATCTGTAATTTTTTTTTTTTTTAACTTTGGCACATTGATCTAAACTTGGGAGATCTAAACTATTGTTTCATGGAGAACCCCAGCCTGCAGCTGTGCCCTCCACGCTGTCCTCACTGTCCCTTCTGTCCTCGCTGATACCAGACTGCAGCTATGTGGACGGTTATTTCAGCTCTGGCCACCCAACCCCTTTTAGTCAGCTGCTCCTGACTATCCCATGATGGGGTAGAAACGGACACCAGTGGGAGGGACGGACCCCCCGACCATTAATGACTGTTTTTTTTTTTTTTTCCCCCTAAGAATGGGGATGTTGGGAAGGGACGAGCACACAATATAAAACTGACATAGTGCAGTACAGCTGTAGTGTAAAGCACCAGGAACCCCTGCGTGTGTCGAAGAGGGAGGCTTGCTGCAGCTTCAGCCACAAGATGAGGATGACGGGGGCTGTGGGGGACAGCAGGGGCTCATTTTCTCTGCACATTTTGGCTATCAGACCTGTGTGTAAAAAAGGTCAGTGCTCACTTTTTGTATTTAAAATTAAAAATTATTTCAACTCAAAATGTTATCCATGTGCTTGTTACAGGTACCTCAAAATTACAAGGTACCTAAAATTACATTTTAGAAGGCCAGAGACACACAGTACCTCAGATTTCTTCACCTAGGCCAGCACCTCCATCTCCACTGATCCATCTCATAGGCCTAAGTTAATTCTGTTTCCAGAAATGAAAAAGAAATTTCATTTTTGGCCACAATCCTCTTAATAGTAGTCTTTGCCCTGATTCAAGTAATCCGTCTCAGATCCACCAACCTAAAGCAAAAGACCAGCTGTGTACTTGTAGTCTTCAGTAACATCATACCGTTACAAACTATTTACATAAGTACTGATTTCTAGTCTCAGTGATGGGAGTAAGTTTGCAAATAAAACTTTTTTGTGACCTAGTTTTTAAAAAATTATTGCTGAGATGTATCAGTGATGATGAAACCAGCTGCAGCCCTTTGAACTCTGCAGTTTTTCCATTTACCATAAATTCTTAGTGAGCATCAAACATAACCATGTATGTGGATCAGAGTACTATGCAATTTAGGAGGTGGTAGTGTTCTTGTAACAGAGGAGGAAATGGCCACAAAAAGGTTAAACAGTGTGCACAAGGCCTCGTAATAAGAGCTGGACTTGGATTCAGCTTTCTAAATACAGACCCTGCTGTGCTCTCTAGATGCAGGCAGCCAGGGCCCAGTACATGGCCTTTCACCTCTTTAATGTTTTGTTTTGTTTTATATGCCGGTACTGGGAGTCGAATTCAGGACCTTGCGCTTGCCAGGCAGGCGCTTATGCTGCTGAGCTGTATCACGGGCCCAGCCTTTCACCTCCTAACCAATGACAAACCCTGATCCGCAGTCAGCAGGTATGAACTTGTATCTACCTCATGGCTTCTTCAAATTGCTAGGCCCAGTTTTTTTTTTTTTTTTTTGGTACCGGGAATTGAACTTAGGACCTCACACTTGCCAGGCTGGCACTGTGCCGCTGAGCTATATCCCCAGTAGGCCTAATTTTTAAAATTAAGGTAAACTGCAAAACACCTTGGGTGGGTATGGCGGTGGTGGCACATGCCTGTAGTTCCAGCACTCAGGAGGCTTGAGCAGAAGCATCAAGAGCTCGATGCCACCCTGACTATCTAGTGAGACCCTGTCTTGGAGGAAAAGAAAAAGCTTTGGGCACTTTCTGAATGAAGTAAATATTTTGTTTGGATTTTTCAGGTGAGAAGTTTAATCAGAGCTTAATGTAACTCAAAGGTGACATGATGGTAATGAATTCCTTTTAAAATGGCATCATACTGGTTTTTTTCTTTACATAATTACAGAATTCAGGCAGACAAAGAGATTCATGTATGGAGTTTTCCATTTTTAATATTTGGTTAAACAAAATACATCTTTTGTAAACAAACCCAGCACAAGGCCAACAACAAAAAAGGAACAAAAGCAAAAAAAAAAAAAAAAGCCTGGGGTTGCCCCTTACTGGGCGTCAGGGTCAGGCCTGCTCCCTTCCTTAAAGGAGTGGGCTTTCTGCCCTTCGACATCAGCATGGGTCCCTGTTCCTAAGCACCAGAATCGGATATGAACAGAGAAACCAGCCCTGAAATGTAGAAGCATCTTTGCATATTCCATTGGCTCATGCACGCCACGTGAATAGGACTCCTCTGAAGTGCCATTTGCACAGGCCCAAGCAGTTTGTGGAGAGGAGCTTCCTCCTCCCCGGAAATGGCTTACTATCACCAACAGTGCCAATGGACCCACGGTCCTGCTTGTGACAGCACGGTTTGCTGTAACTTCCTGGCTGGTGTGGTTGGAATGTCATTGTGCAGGGGTAGAGAGCTCCCTGTGGTGCCAAGCCGGTCTGGTGTAGAAAATGGTGCAGAAGAGACCACGGCCAGTTGCTGAGAGGGCACAATGCAGTTGCCGCTTGGGGCCTCTTGTTACTCGGCATAAAAAACGGCCTTGTTGAAGATACATGTGCAGAAAAAGTGCTGGTGTAAACATGCACTCCAGTCACACTGGGGAGCAAACCTTGGCTTCCCCTGTGAAGCTTGCTGAGGATCGACATGCAAGCCCCAGGCTGGCTCTGCTGCTGGAGAGAAGTCTGGCCAGCAGGGCAGCCCTCAGACCTGCTGAGACCATGGATCCGAAGGGCTGGCCAGGTCACCTCTGCCTGCCCACCTGTCCCAAGACAACCACAGCCACTTTGGTGACACGTGTGGTATAACTTACTCTTGTTTTCCAAAGTTAGAGGAAAAATGTGGCCTACAACTATTTCAAGAGGTAGGGGGTGGGTCAATCCGGTGATTTGTAAAGGAAACTACATGGAGATGACAAACCCAGGTCCTGTAACAGTGCACATAACCACCAGACATGAGGGCTCTCTTTCTTGTCACCACAGTGATTCAGCCTTGGAGCCCAAGACTTCTGCCAATTCTACCTGCTCTTAAACTGTGAGAAGCACATCTTCACATTATAATCTTCCCTCACACCCACTTCTGTCCCAAGCTAGTAGAATTTGCTATCAAGGGTAGACATTTTTTTTCTGATTTTGCCAGAGTGGACAAAGTATGAAAACTGCCCATTTTCCTTGACATTTTCCCCAGAGCCTCCTAAATCAATGTAGTGAAATGGTAGGGACAAAACTGGAGTGAAGAAAAGCCACCCCGTGCCTGTCCCAGTTTGGCTTTAGCCACACCCTCTTAGCTATGTATCTCACCCTTGTCTTGCTAAAAGACTGTGGGATTTAGCCACCTGGCTTGGACTATTAGAGGACTTTTCATTATAAAGCTGAAGGCTGGCCACAAACCTATAAAAGCAGAGTGGGGTGGTGGTAAGGGCTGCAGGCGGCCCGGCATGTGGTGCCGCTGCTGGGGTCCGGGAGTCGATTTCCTGAGAGACACTTATGCTCTGTGTCCTTGGAGGCAGTCTCTGGGTTTTGCGGGTACTGTGTCTTTAGACCCACTGGTGCCACCGCAGAGGAAAGTGGGAGCAGCATCTCCGGGGAGCCTGGAGCAGCAGCAGTGACTCCAGAAGAACCTGTGACAGGTCCTCAGAGACAGGCAAACAGCTGGGACCCACCTTGCCTTCTCTCTGGTGGAAGCGAGGCTCCCCACGGTGGCCCTTGGTGCTCGGGCCCCTCCCTTCGCTCCCCAGGCATAGACAGCGGGTGGTTCTTGTGACAGTCCACACACCTGTCCTACTGCACTGGCAGATGGTAAGGGGAAACCCAATGAGATGTTTGGGGAAGTGGCCAGGGCAGACCCGCCATAGAGGTCACAGCACATGACATCGAGGCCTGGAGGGTGGGGCAGAACCGCGTTACACATCAGCCCTCCAGCTCTGATGGGCTTCCACCTCTTCTGGTACCACCAGCAGGAGTTCACAGTTCTTTCCTCGCAAATGATGTTTTAGAAATTTCCTACAGAGAAAGGAGTAGGGGAGAGAAAATGAGATGCTGGTGAACTGAATTCCAGCCTCGGGGCCACACGTTCAGCAGAACCCTCCTCGTCTATACTTTGGCAATCCTAAAACACTCAGGTGGCGTATTATTTGTGGAGGCTCCCCTCAATCTTTCCAGTAGAATTCCAACCTGAATACTCCTCCCGCTCATATATTACTGCTGACTGTAGCTGGTTCTGCGAGGAATAGAACAGAAAATAAAGAGCTTCTACTTGTCTAAAAAAAAATCTTCTTAAAAAACGACTTTAGTCTCAGTCTGGTTTAATGTTCGTCTTCCTTTCTCTGAACATCAAAGAAATGACCCTGGTTGTCTCGGTGGAGAGAATGTTATAATGCCAGCCCCCAGAATGCTAGGATTCCAGACTGTGGAACTTGTCTACCAAAGGGAAGAAAGTCCTGATTAAGGTCTTTCAGGCCATGGTGGTGCACACCTGTAACCCCAGCCCTTGGGAGGCCGAAGCAGAAGGATCATTGTGAGTTTGAGGCCAGCATGGACTACATAGCGAGATCCTGCCTCAACCCCACCCGCCAAAAAGGTCTTTCAGGTCTGAGACCCTATGATTCCAAGTAAGCCAGGGAGAGGACCCTAGTACATAGGAATTTCATGTCCTTTGTGAAATAACCACAGATGAGCCCAACTTCCCTGAAATACCAAACGGGGGGAACCTGGCAGCTTAGCCACAGCAGGCGTTACCTGAGCTCACTCTCGCCTCCAATCCACTCGGGCATCTTGAGTTTGGAGTCGAGGTTGTAGTAGGCTCCCCCTACTTCTCGGACGCAGATCCAGTGCTGCCTTTTGAGAGGCAGCTTGAGTGGTCCCCAGCACAGGCTGGAGGGCAGATTCATGATGAAGCCCATGACATTAGTGAGAGCAATGACACCGACATCCCTGCGAAAGAGACATGGTCTCAGGCTCTGAGGCCCCTGACCTCCTCCGAGGCCACCTGGCTTTACCACCACATGTGGCCACCTCCCCATTCCCATCAGGAGTCCCAGACTCCGGGCCTGCTATTCTCCATCAAGTCAAGCCTGGTTCACATTACCTGCGCTTGTCCCACCAAACAGCTTCATAGCCTTTGGTCTGAAGTGCTGCCATAATGACATTCACATCGTAGTTCCCATTTCCCAGCATGCTCTTCTTGTGTGGCGTCACCATGGTGTTTGGAGACAACCTACAATTCAAAAAGAAGAGGCTGAGACTTGCGAGTCTGCCAAGTCCCCCTCCTCAGCCTACAGTACCAGAAAAGCACTTTCTATCACTCCACTGAAAGCTGGTTTCTCCAGGTTTACCTAAGTATGCTGACCTCTGGGTTCCTGCTTCCCTCTCTACGCAAAACAATTTGGGAGGGGCGGGACCCATCTCCCTGCCATTCAGAAAGCATTTCTACAGTGAAGTCTATGAACACAAAGAATGTTTCACAAAGGAGTCTCTCATTCACAAAACTTCAGCCTGCTGCAGCCTCTCTGCAGTCTTCCTATTGCTGATCTTCCTGCCTTGATGCAAGCCTTCTATTAAACAGTGGGAAATACTATGGGATATTTGCACTTGCGTGGATGGTAACTGGTTACTGCTGGTTTTTTTGTTTTTTTTTTTTTTTTTCAGTTTAAGTGCCTTCTATTTAAAGCTTCCACACTTGGTAATCATTAAATACTCAAAGGCATAAGAGGCCCAGACAGGTAACAAATGCATGAATTGGGGCCAAATGTAAGGCACTAAAATTTAGTGTTAATCTGGAACACATGACCCACCTGACGGCATTCCACACACGTGTAGTACTTGAAAAAAATTTTTAAATTAAAATGCAAAGAATCAAATGAAACCTGGGTGTGTGTGTGTGATAATGGAGACCCATAGCTAGGCAAGCGCTTTACCACTGAACTACACCCCAGCCCTTTTTTGAGACAAGATCTTGCTAAGTTGCCCAGGCTAGCCTGGAACTTGTGATCCTCCTGCCTCAGCCTGTCAAGTAGTTGAGATTATAGAATGTACCATGTCCAGCTAATTGAGAAAAATTTAATGCCAGACAAAAAAACTCAGGTACCATGCTGGTTCCAGCCACTTTTTGCCAGGACTCTAGCAATTCCATTTCAAGACAAGGCCTGTACTGAAGGAATTTCCAATCCCATTTTGCTTTCAGAGATCTGTCAGGCCGAGCTGAAGAAAGGCCTCGGGAAGGTAGGCTCAGCATGCCTTTGACCTTTCTGTGAAGGGAAGGAGAATGTGGCAAGTTCCTCAGGACAGAAGCGAAGGGCGGATGTCCAGCTGTCCAGGAGGCCGTGATGTGCCATCTCCAGCAGTGAACTCAGCCTTGAATCAGCACGTCAACTCTAAAAACTTACCATGCTTTTTACTTCTCCATACTGATTCTTTTTTTTTTTTTTTTTTCTCTTTTCCTGTGCTGGGGATCCAACCCAAGGCCTCTGCACATGCCAGGTAGGCAGTGTTCTACCACTGAGCTACATCCCTACCCCATACTGATATTTTTCAAACATACTGTACATAAAACATACTCCTGCCACTGCTTAATACCCTCCAATCACACACAAAGAATTTAGTTACAATCTAGCCAGGCATGGTGGTGGATGCCTGTAATCCTAGCACTTAGGAGGCTGAGGCAGGAGGATGGCAAGTTCGAGGCCAGCCTGTGCTATATAGTGAGAGCAAAGGCCAGCCTGTACTACCTAGTGAGACCCTGACTCAGAAAACCAAAAATAAATAAATAAAAACACATAGATACATACACATATACATGCAATCTAAACACCTTCATCTGCTGACCTCTGCTCTTTCCTCTTACACATGACTTTTTTCCTGTTCCTGGAATACATAAGCCTCATGTTCATTTGGGACTCACTTGCTGTTCCCGCTCCCCACTTTCTGCAAATGTTCCTCCCTGAGAGCTTTGCACCTTGTTATTTGGGTCTCAAATGTTATGCCACAGAAAAGCCTTTTCTGACCACCCAACCTTAGTTTATGTCAGTCACTTCCTCTTCTGCTTCTTCACTGCCCATCTGCTTTGGTTTAATTACAGCCCTTTGTCACACCAGACACATTTCCTCCCAGAGTGACAGCTGGGGCCCTGACTGTTCAGTTAACATGTATCATCGGTCTAATGAGTGCCGGGCATATACCAACCAGGTGTTCAAGGAATGTTTCTTGAAATGCTCCCTGTTTGTTATTCTATCTCTTTCTTTCTAAATTTTTTTTTTTTTTTGTGGGTACCGGGGGTCAACCTTAGGACCTCGCGCGCCAGCAGGCGCCCATGCCGCTGAGTGATATCACCGGCCCTTTTTTCGTATGTGGGTACCGGGAATCGAACTCAGGACCTCACGCTTGCCAGGCAGGCACTTATGCCACTGAGGTATCTCACCGGCCCATTCCTTTCTAAATATTAATAGACTCTTTTTCTTTGTTTCTTGAGACAAGGTCTCCCTAGGTAGTTCAGGTTGGCCTCGAACTCATCTTTGTGCCTCAGCCTCCAGAGTGCTGCGATTACAGGCATGCAGCACCACACACGGCTGACTCTTAAAAGTAAAAAGGCTAACCTGCTCATCTGAGAGCTGGTAAGAGTGGGGGAGTCACATGACACTAAACCCTACTAATCTGCAACTACATTTTATTTTACCTGTAATATCTATTACTTACTGAAAACCTGTGCTAAGCGCTATACAAGTTCTTTAATGTGTCTCATTTACTCCTCACAGTAACTCTATGAGGGTATGAATTATTTCTATTTTATAAATCAGAAACCTAAGGTTTGTGATTGTATCTGACTTGTCCATGAACACTTACAAGGGACAGAAGTAGGATTCAAACTCAGGTTCATCAGAAGCTCAAGTTATGCCTGCCGTCTTACACAGAGACCAAGAGTCAGAGTGGGTGGTGGTAGCAGGTTGCTAAAAGGAAAGGTTAGCGAATCCCTAAGGCCTGGGCTGAAACACAGCTTAACAGGACAAAGGCTCTCCTTGGTGTCCTACGACACTCCTGAGAAAGCTCAGGAAAAGAAGGCCAAGCTCCACAACCTGAAGCTCCTTCCCCAACCCATGTTCCAATAACCTCTAATTCTTTTCCATGATGTCCCTGACCAGTACAAGGAAGAAGATCCCAACAGGGACAACACTGAGTGTCCTATCTCTCACCGCAGACCTCCCTGCAAGTGCACACTGTAGAGCAGAGCTGCCACACTCCCAGTGATCCTAGTTCCTGGCTTAGTATCAGAGAAACCAGGAGGCACCCAATATTCCAATACCATAACAACTGAATGAACCAAGCAAGCAAAAAGGTTCCCTGCAAGAAATGTGGCAGTCCCTACTCTGCTAATCTTCACCCGTGTCTCCAGGAAAGGGGGTTACATAATGTGCTTCAGTACCCAAACATATTTAACCACCCAGACATTTCTTCTGAAGTTCACCTGTCGGGACCGTGTTCCACGGATCTCTCTTCCTTGGCCTGCATCTTCCATCTCAGGTTGAACTCCTTCCCTGTCTATTCCCGCTACCTCTGCCCTACCTGGAGGCCCCTCTAGTCCCGTACCTGGACTTCTGAAACAGGTTCTTCAACTGATCTCCTTGCTTCCAAACCCACCTTCCACCAACTCAGCCTATATGACTTTTTTTTTTTTCTTTTTGTACCAGAAATTGAACTTAGGATCTTGCGCTTGCCAGGCAGGCACCGTGCCACTGAGCTATATCCCTAGCCAGCCTATATGATCTTGCCACAGTCATCAACGTGTCACTTCACTCCCTTACGTAAGAACTGACAGTCGCACCACCTGCCAGCTTGGCCAACTCCAATCCCCCAGTCCTACTGGGCCTGCTGTTCTGCTCTCATGGGGCTTAGTGCCCTTCAGGCACCATGACCACGTGGCTTCTCCTCTTTTATCCTGTCTGGTTCCAAGCCAAATCCCGCAGCTTCTTTAAGCTCAACCTCACATCCTGTCTCTTCCATGTAATCCTTCCCCCATGTAATCCTTCCCGGCTCCTCTGTAAAAAAGGCGGGAGACTGAGAAGAGTAACATACCTGAATTCACAGCCAAGTGCCATCTACACTAACTGAGACTTAATCTCTTAGGCTAAGCTGGGCATGGTGGTGCATACCTGAAGTCCCAGCTACTTGGGAGCTGAGGCTGGCCAGGGCAACATGGAGAGCCTCCAACTCAAAACCAAAAGTTAATCTCCAAGCTGTTACACAATATGCTTCGGTTCCTAAATCTATCTGACCACCTAGACATTTGCTGTGAATGATCCATAAAAATGGGAATGATTCCTACTTTAAAAGACTGCTGAAGAATTCATTTTATACACGGACAATCAAACAGTTAAGTCCCTGAAACTCTTTCACTCCGTATCCCTCTGTCAGGCATCGGCGCCCGATGAAGCATGTCTAAACCTCTCAAGATATGGAATGCTGAGAATAGTTTCCATCCCAGCCTTGAGGGTGGTCTTTGAGGGAGGGGGAGGAGGTCCCCCAGATGCACCACACAAGTACTTGCTTATGCTTTACTAATAATTGGATGCCCACTGTGTTAGCCACTTGCATGGACTTTGTCACTTCATCCTCGCAGCAATCTGTAAATAAGGAAGTTGAGGTACAAAGGTTACTGTGACTTGTACGGTCATGCACAGTTGGTGGGTGGCAGAGCTAGGGTTTAAACTCTAAACCCAGGAAAATACTGAACAGTTCTCTGGTTCCAGTGAATTCTACAAGATCCCGTTCTCGTTCCCATGGGAAGATTTTTTTGGCAAATGCCTGTTCAAGACTGTCTTACTGGGCCGGTGAGATGGCTCAGTGGCGTAAGCGCCTGCCTGGCAAGCGCGAGGGCCCGAGTTCAACTCCCAGAACCCACATACAAAAAAAGGGCCGGTGATATCGCTCAGTGGCACGGGCGCCTGCTGGCGCACGAGGTCCTGAGGTTGACCCCCGGTACCCACAAAAAAAAAAAAAAAAAAAAAAAAAAAAAAGACTGTCTTACTGACTTCCACGTAAACTTTGGGCTCTAAAGCAAGCCTCTCATGTCTGTCATCACGTAGGTCAGAGCCAGAAGATCTGAAGAGATCTGCAATGGCTCTAGTCCAGGTCTCCGCTAATGTCCACACCCTCAGCGTAAGTCCCTAGAACTCTCTCCTGATTACTAGTGCATCTGGCTATGATGAGTTTGAATTTAAGGGAGATGGGGGGGCATTTCATTAAGGTTCATTTCCTCCCTGATTTCCTTCTTATCAGGTCTGAGAGATGTGACATGAGAAAATGGGGCTCAACACTCGGAACCTGAGGCAGGAGCAATGCAAGTTTGAGCCCAGCCTGGGCAACCGAGCAAAAACGGTGCCTCAAAATAAAAATAAAAAAAGAGGGCTGGGGGTACAGCTCAGGGCACAGGCCCTGGATACAATCCTGGGCACTGCAAAAAGAAATCCCCAGTACTGCAAAGGCTGAGGGGAAGGAAAAGGAGGGAGGGAGGGAGGGAGAAAATACGGCTCAAGATTTCCTGACATTTTTTTCTCTCCAGTACTGGGGATTGAACCCATGGTCTCACATATGCTGGGCAAGTGCCCTACCGTAACTGAGCTACATCCCAGACTTCTTACACACACACCCCTGCTTTTTTTTTTTTTTTGAGACAAGGTCTCACTAAATTGCCACATTAGCCTCAAACTTGCAATCCCGTTGCCTCTTGAGTAGCTTGCACCACCACGCCTGGCATCCTGATGTTTCTAAATAGAGTGGATTATAGAGCCAGCCACAAGTATTCTGTGTTAGCTACTATTACTATGTTTGCCCGGCTCTTGGGCAAAATATTCAAATGCTTTTCTCGACTAATAACTACCAATCACTTAAATGTGGTCTCCTCCACCTGCTCAGAGACCTTTAATGGAGAAGCTGGAGTGCCCACCCGTCACGGCACAACAGGACCCTACCTCTCTGCTCCTTCCAAGTGTCATTAGTCCCTGGTTCCATGTGGATGTCCAGCAGATACTCAGCACCCTTTCACTGAGGGAAACCAGCTGAAAACTCCTGCTGTTATTCCCGCCCCACTCACACCAAGCTAGCTTTCATCTAATTAGACTGTAACAGCCTATTTCAGAGAATGCATAGCTAGCTGCAAGGAAGTCTCATCACTGACTGGGGTGGGTCCTGCAAGATGTTTGAGCCCTGAGCATTCTCAAAACCACCTAGCCAAGCTGCTACCGTATCATTTCTACTACCCTCCTTTTTCAAAGCTTAGACATGTACATGGGAAACTGTCTGCAGTAAACATTGCTGATGACACTGGCCCAGCGTCTCTGAGCTTTCCTCCAGACCAAGCCTTGGTCACAACCGACTTCTTCCTTTCTTGTCCCTTACTGCTGGCCAGGGATCAGCTCAGTTCTAAGTTCCTACTCATCTCCACTCCAAGTGAGTCATCTCATATCCACAACTCTACTGAAACTCCACCCTGCTGGCTGGGTGAGATTTCTCCTCTTCTAGCTGGCTAAAATTCAACTGCTAAGATGAACTTCCTCTCAACAAAATAGCGCTTACCAACATTTTCTTCCCATTTCTACCACTCATTAGCCACACCTTCAAAACTGCAGAAATCTTCTAGTTCTTACACTTGACAGCTTTACTTTTCTTTCCATCAAGATCTGAAGAGAGAGCCGCTTTTCCACTTCTCAATGGCTCTGAATTCCACAGTTTTCTCTTCACCTAAATCTTTTCTAAGGCCTGCTCAAGGTACAACTCCGGGATGTCCTGTTCAGCTTGTTTCCTCTACAGGGCCTTGTGGTGCCTGGCACACTGCAAGCAGCTGCTCAATGTTTGTTTAAAAAACTCCATCTTCTCTCCCTCACCTTTTCTCCCTTTGCTTTTTCCTCTGTACTTCTTCCATGCTTTTGTTCCTACCTATACATATAGAATCTTTCCATACAAAATGCTCTGTACAGAACTTTCCTTCTAGAATTCTCTTTTATGTACTGGTTTTTATTCTCAGGTGGATCTTTATATGGTGCTGATAGGAATGGAGGAGTGCAGTACAATTTGCAGAAACTTTAAAGGGCACCTGGGAAGCTGAGGCAGGAGGATTACTGTGAGTTTGAGGCCAGTCTGAACTACATTACAAGACTGTCTGAAAAAACAAAAAACAGGGCCAGTGATATAGCTCAGTGGCACAGGGCCTGCCTGGCAAGCGCGAGGTCCTGAGTTCAATTCCCAGTACCGGCAACAAACAAACAAACAAACAAAAGCCTTCCAAGGAACAGGTCTCTGGTTCCATGTAGATGTTTAGCAGCTATTAAGCACTCTTTCACTCAGGGAAACTGCAGCTGGAAACTCCTGCTATTATCCACAAACACTCAATAATCACAGTCCAGATCTTCAGTCCTGGCTGCAGGTAGTAGCAGCGTGACCAGCTACTGTGCATACAACAGCTCAGACAAGCATTTCCAGTCTGCAGCAATCAAGAGACAGGCCCTGCAGCCACAAACCTTGAGTCCAAATCCTGCCATGAACAGCTCTGTGCACCCTCTGTGCCACGACTTCCTCGTCTGGAAAAAAGGGAAACAACAGAGCCGACCCCCCCCCACCCCCATGCTCTGTGTAAGGACTGAATTAGCACAAGGGAAGTGCTCAGAACAGCTTTGCACCAAGTGTTCCTGTGTTAATCATCTCATGATTATTCCCCTTGTTAGATCAGGGGCCAAATTTATAGAAGACTTTTCCTCCTCAGTGAGACTGTACACAGAATTGTTGCATCTGACATTCACTAGTGGGTGAAACTGTGCAAATCACTTAAACTGAGTCCCATTTCCTAAGGTTGTCCCAGGATCATCAATATGTATTCTGAAGTATCAAGCACACTCAAATACTCCCCATAAATCCTTTTCTTTTTCTTAGTTTTGGATCAGGAAATAATTTGCAAATATCTAAGTAGGTGTAGAAGAAAAATTAATGGCTAGACAAAAAGAAGCAGTTGAAGGGACTGGGTCGTCCTGTCACATGATCTGGTGATCTGAGACACATTGCCTTACCTCCCAGGGCCCCCATTTCCTGAAGAGTGCCCTCTACTTGCTGCCCTATAATGGGCATGATGCAAATGACACATCTGCTCTGCTACACGAAGGCACTACTCCAGGTATTACTGGCATTAGAAAGTAACTCTCATTACAGTTCTGTCAGCATGCTCGAATTAACTTTCTTTTAAGAGAAAGCCTATGGTTCTTCTAGGGAAAGTGGTCCACACCCGTTCTTCATAGATCATGCTGTGACTCAGGTTCCTGTGCTGCAGTAATTTCATCTCTAAGTAAAGGGATAAAAAAAAGTGTCCCCTGGAAGTGTCAATGTGTTCTGCTTAAAGATTTCTCGAGCTTTCCCTGCCCTGAGGACTAGGCAAGCCTAACCCTTTCTAGCTGGAGCGATCAGACAGGCTCATGGCCAAGGTTTCTGTGGACTGTAGATATGCTCCGGGTCCACCCAAACACTGCTGAACGAATTCTTAAACCTTCTGGTAAAAGAACTCTAGAAAAATCAAAGCAAAGAGCAAAAAGCTGAACTTCTATCTACTTGTGGGGTGGCATTTAAGTGGATATGAAAGGCTATCTAGAATAAAGTAGAAAGGGTGTGGGGGAGGGATCTGGAGTCAGCTTCAAATCACAGCTTTGCTCTCTAGGAGCTACTTGGATAAATTACTGACCTTTCTGTCTGTTTCCCTATCAGTAAAATGACTGTTGAGAAAGGGCCACACAAAACAATGTATAAAAAGCACCAAGGCCAGCATGTGGCTTCACGGAAAAGCTGGGTACTGTGTGTACACCTTTCTTGTGGTACCTACTACATTCCAACCTTCAGTGACAGGTGACCGTGGACATGACCTTGTTCCCCTTCTAGACTGTAAACTTGGTGGCAGGACTTGAGAGGTCAACGTTACAGCATAAAGGTCAACAGCAGACACACAAATCTGATCACAACCCTGGCTCCAATGCTTGTTATACTACTGTGGCCACATTACTGCACTTTGCTGAGCACTGTCTTCATCCACAAAATGGAAATAATGACGTGCAAGCGCGCTTGTGCATGCGTGCATACGTGTGTGTATATAATAGATTCCGTGAAGCTACTGAACATATCTCCTGAAAGAACACAACTAAGGCCTCAGGAAATGGTCCATAAATGGAAGTGGCCAGGCATGGTGGTACATGCCTGTAATCCCAGCACTTGGGAGGCTGAGGCAGGAGGACTGCTGTAAGTTTGAGACCAGCCTGGGCTACATAGTGAGTTTAAGGCTAGCCTGAACTGCCTAGTGAGACCCTGTCTCAAAAACAGAACAAAACAAAACACAAAGTCACACATGGAAGTGATTCTCTTTCCCATTCCTGCATCTTTTATAGCTGCTGACCACATCTCGTTAATACCTGCAAGCTTGAAGATTTATGTACCTGAGACATTGCCCTACCCACCCAAACTCAGAAATACCAAGAAGTAGACATTAGAATGCCAAGAAGGAGTGTCCTACCTCTGGAAAATCTCTTGCAGCGTTTCCCGTGTGAAGGCGTTGCTGTCCTGGAAGACGTTATTGAGGGCGTGGAGGGCGCAAAGCTCCCTGCGCTGTTTCTCATGGTAGATTTGTGGGGGTGCTGCCTGGGGCAGCTCCAAGGATTCAGATTTGGCCTTGTCTCCTTTCCATGGCATGCAACTCATGTTTTTTTTTGTTTTAGGTTCCAGAGAGGACTAAAAACACCCCACTCTTCCCTCCTGAGGAAGACAGAAGCTTCTCAGTCTTTTCAGGATTCCTGAGATCCACCTTATTCTCTGGTGTCCATGATTTATGCTTTGTCACTGGGAGAAAAGGTTGAAATCAAAAAGGAAAAAGAAAAATCCAACTCTTCTCTCTTCTCAATAGAAAAATAACTTTTGGACTAGTTTATATCGCCACCACCGTCAAAGTGCAGGATTTAAAAAAAATCATATAATATACAAGACCTTGTTGCTCTTTCCTCACCCTGCTCCAGAAAAACACGATTTCCTTGCTGTCTTCCTCTCTGCAAATGCCAACCAGGCCTCAATGCAGGAGGACCGACCGGAATAGGTCACATCGCTCCTTTTCTTCCATTTCTTTCCAATCACGACGCCACCAAATCAAGAGATGAGGCCTAGGAGGTGGTGGATAAAACGCACAACTCAAGCAGCTAGAGGCGGCCAGCCAGCGTGGGGTCGTGAGCCGCACTGGGGCCTCTGGGGCAGCCCTCCATTCCCTCGGGCGCGGCGGCGCGGCGGGCACGGCTACTCGCGAAGCGCGGACTCTGGTCCTCTCGCCGCGGCCCTGCAGACAAGATAACTGGTCAGCCCCAGCGGGCCGCCGCCAGCACCGGACGGGCCCGGGACGGGGTGCAGCGGGCCGGGCCCCCGCCCGCGGGAGGGTCCTGCGCAGCGCCGCGCCCCGCCGGCCCGGAGGGGTGGGGCCGGGCATTCGCCGCGCCCTCTGGGCCTGGGCTCACCCGCTCCGCGCCCCCACGCCGACCTCCCCGCCCGTCACGTGAGCTCAAACCCAGGCGTCCTCCCGCCACTCCCCATGCCCCAGCGTTATCCCGGTATTCCGTACCCGCGGGGACAGCTCTCCGTGGTGCCCCCAGTTGCCCCTCGCCGCCGCCTAGGCCTGCGGGCCGCCACCTGGGCCGCGCGCGCGCGGGCGGGCGAGCGCGCGCACCTGAGCCCGGCGTAAGCAGCCGTCTCCCGGCGCGCGCTCCGGAAACGCCCTCCCGCGCCAGCCCCGCCCCCTCGCCCCAGCCCCGCCCTCCCGTCGAGGCGTCACGCGTGACGTCAGCATGCCGCCAGCGGCGCTGGCTTCGAAACCGCGGCAGCCGCTAACCTGTAGAGCGAGTGTGGGCAGCGCTGAGGGCTGTGGGGGCTGCGACGGTTGGCGGGTTGCTCGGCAGCCGCGGCCAGGGCGGGTGTCTGGCAGTTCGGCGACCCCGCCCCGAGGCAGGGAGAAACGCCTCGGCTCCCGCCTGCCCGCCTTTCTGGGCGGAGGCGCCGCCGGGCTTTGACCCAGCCTGGGGCTGTCTTCGCTGCACGCCCCACCCCGCCCTCGCTGGGCACAGCGCTTCCTAAACTGCGGGTCCTGCCCTGTTTTCTGTCTAGCGCCCCATCCACCAGGTGGTTTCGAAACAGGTCGGGCGCAAATCGTTTTGGTTAGTGAGCCCGGCCGCATTGCACTCCCGGAGCGCCTCGCCAGTGGGAAGGAGAGTAATGTTTCAGTTCTTAGTGTCGTGTTTCGGTTCAGCCCACACAAACCGCTGCCCTTTTGCCCCACACCCCGCCCCCCATAGTGGCTGTCACAGGGCTTTCCTCTGCGTTTTCTCAAGCCGTAGCTGAGCGCTTTGTGTGTGTCAGGAGACAGACGAGCAGGTTTACATGGATATTTTTCTTTTTACTCCTAGGGCAGGTAGAAGGCATCAACTAGCTTTCCTTTTGAATCTTTGTTCAGAAAATAGGTAAAACATTAAAAGAAGAAATCGCACTTCCTTGAGTCATTTTGACCCTGTTTCAACACGACTGTCGACTCCCAAGACCATTCCACTCCATGGTGGTACTTAACATGCTAGAGCGATTACCACGTTGGTAGAGTCTGCGGCTCTTCAGAGCACTGTTGAATTATCCTAGACTTCTGTAATTTGTAAGCCACCTAAGGTTATGGTATACTTACATAAGGTTAGTTATTGTGGGCTTACTGTGCAACAAGCACTGTTGTGCTTTACATATATTAAGTCATTTACTGCCAATTATCTTATTGAGCACTTCTCTTTTTAGAGAAGAAAACTGAAGCTTAAAGAAGTTAAATTGCTCAGGGTCTCATACGTCTAGTGAATACAGGATTTAAACCTAAGCTAACCTGTCTTCACAAAGAGGATGTAAAGATAGGTAGGAAATTCCCCCTGAAATGTTATTTTAGGCTTCCCCATTCAATTCAAGAAGCACCTACTCTGAGAATATCTTTTTTGGGCAAAGTCCTATAGTGGGAAGGGCATGTTTTTTAGACTTTAATTTTTATTGGGTGTCAGGTAGTACATTTTGAATCTGAACTCTGTCTGGAAGATCCAGTGGGTGAAACATGCTAAATATCAGTCTGGATGATGGAGTGAATGTAACACAGCCCTTCTGGTCGCTGAACTGTGGACTTCTCTCTCCCCAGAAACCAATCGTTTTTGCAGCATACACCAGGCGGGCATCTTCCAATTCAATTCTGACAGTACCCGAAGAAGCAGGTTAAGGAACTCAGGCCCACAAGACTGCTTCTCATTTCAGGTGCAAGCCCAAGCCTCTGGAACTAATGGCTGACCAGCTCTATAAAGCAGGGTAGCTGTGACCTCCTCCTTCGTCCAATTAATCTGCTCAAGCAGCTCACAGAACTCAGGGAAACAGTTATGTGTACCAGTTTACTGTAAAGGATGCAGATGAACAGCCAGAGGGAAAAGATAAACAGCAAGATATACGGGAAGGGACGTGGAGCTTCTGTGCCCCCTCTAGGTATGATACTCTCCAGAAACTTCTATGTGTTTAACCTGGAAGCCACCCAAGATTGGTCCTTTCTGGTTGTTTTTTAATGGAAGCTTCATTACATAGGCATGACTGAGTGAATACTGTTAATTGATTATCAACTTAAGCTTCAGGCTTCTTCCCAGAAGTCGGGGCTGAACTCCCAACCCTTTAATCTTGCCTAAGTCTTTCTGGTAACCAGCCCCCATCTACCAGTCAGTTTACTAGCATACAAAAAATATCTGTTACTCAAGAGTTTCCAACAGTTTTATGAACTATATAACCAGAAGTGGGAAGAAGACCAGTTACACATTTCACCTGAGCACAGTTAATTATTATGGAATATGATGTCTTGATATTGGACTTCTCTAACAAACCAAGATTTTAATACTTCAACTACTCAAGGGACCAGATAGAGGAGTATATGGAATGGTGGTGAGCAGTTCAGCTAGGAAAAAAAAGCACATCAGAAAAACTATCAAGGGCCGGTGAGATAGCTCAGTGGCATAAGCGCCTGCCTGGCAAGCGTGAGGTCCTGAGTTCGACTCCCGGAACCCACAAAAAAAAAAAAAAAGAAAGAAAGAAAAACTATCAAGACCCCTGAAATTGCATGGCTTCCTGTCTCAAATTCCTAGCTGTGTTCCTACAAATAAGGATTTATGTGGCAGTGTGGGTGGCTGTGGCGGCTATGTGGGATTGAGTCAGTTGTGACCCTGCAGTGGCCCATGAACCTCATGAACCTGGACGAAGCAGCAGGCATCAAGGCCCTGGGTTATGCCACCACTCTAAGCTGTGTCTGATGGTGTCCACCTCCAAGGCCACGGTGAAGCACTAGCAGAATCTTGACCCACCCACAGACCTCCAATTCAAAGTCCCCTTCACAGTTGTAGTCACTAAAAATCTTAAATTGTGAAATCTGTCCGCTAGAAAAGTGTGTTTCAAAGTGAAGATTGCAGAATCTCACCAGTACTGGGTAAGGCCCAACCATGAAATTACTGACTCAGGGTCGGCTGTGACAGTAATGGTACAGCCCTTTGGCTATTAGCCAAGTGAGAAACTAAACCCAAGTTCATGGTACAATTTTTGCCCCACCGAACACTTCAGATAAGGAAGCTGTGTGGAAAGAGCAGCCCCTGATGAAATAGTGGATTTTAAATTGAGATGTGTATTTCAAATCCCAAATGAAAAGGATAAATTGAATGATAGGGAACCTAGGAAAGCTATTCCACCGAATGTATCTAAACAAGATGACCTCATGCCCAAACCGCAGTGTTTTGCTCAATGGTACTGAAGGAAGGAAGCTAATGGAGAGTAGCAAAGACCTCAGAGAGAAATGATACACTGTCAGAAGAAAACCAATACCTCAAAGGTGGTGGCTTAAGGCTCAGAAAGGTAGCACATTCAGATAAGCCTGGCTGAACCTCAGCTGCGTCCTTCAGAAATGCCACCAGTCCTCTTCCCTCACTCCCGTGATCACAGCTATTTTCATCAGATACTTTCCGGGGAAATTCGTCTTGTAGAGTGAAGCATGCAGAGTGGTATTTTTTTCCTCCCTCCCGGAAAAAGATTTGTTTATTTACCATTTTATTGGTAATATGGCCTCTGTGACCTTTTTTTTTTTTTTTTTGTGGGTACCGGGGGGTCGACCTCAGGACCTCGCGCGCCAGCAGGCGCCTGTGCCGCTCAGCGATATCACCGGCCCCTTTTTCGTATGTGGGTTCCAGGAGTCGAACTCGGGCCCTCGCGCTTGCCGGGCAGGCGCTTAAGCCGCTGAGCCATCTCACCGGTCCAACCATTTGTTTTTGTGTACAGTGTCCTACAGGCTTTGCCTTTAATGATGTCTGAGGGTTAGAAAACAATGAAAATCAGCTGTTGGACGGGTTGTCCCTCACCATCACCAGGTCATCACTAGCAGATATCAGTGCCACACTTAGTCCTTCATGAAATTCATAGAGTTGTTTTATTTGTTTTTTAAATATATATAAAAGACTTGATGGTACCTAGTTGAAAATAGGAGAGACCACCTCTTTCCTCTCAGACCCCTAAGCTCACTGAAGGCCATTTTGAACCCTATCTCTTGCTCACTAAATTCTGCTGTCGGAACCCTAAATCTTGGTCATCTTCTCAAACGGCTGCTCTTCTTTGTTTACTGCCTAGAAGAGGCAAAGTTTAGCATTATTAGACGTTGGTCCATCTCTAAATTCATTGACGGTCTAGGCCTTCTGATGTTTGAAACAGGGATTTTAAGACTGTACAAATGGCGTGTTGGATTGGGGCTTTCCACACTGATGATATCGTGGAAAAATAATTCAAAGCAAACTACCTTAACAGATTCTAGAGTTTGGCTTAGCTGTTTCACCAGAAATGTGGTGAGGTGCTTTGGGCTTGCATTTTTGCTGCTTTCCTCAGTTTTTTGTTCATGCAATTGCTGTCTCCGCAGAGGCAATGAATGGAGAAATCTCCCTAAGGTCAGCGTTTTAATTACCTCGCTTTGGCTGCTATAGTATTACAACTCTTGGAATATACAGCATCGATTCTACTATCAAATTTGCGTGGAGTATGCCAGCACAGCGAACATCGTGTTCCAGCGACTCAGTCATTGGATTGAGTGGGCGGTTCGTCTTGCAGTTTACTATCTCCTAGAGCAGCGGCCTCAGGCGCGGGACCTATGGAGGACTAGATTGGATCGTGTCCCTGTCCATCAACGGAAGGCTCTTGACGCCTACTGTTTTGCAGTAAGATTTGGGAGACGCGCCCCGCCCCTGGAAGGCAGGAGCGTGAAGGGTTGGTGCGGGGAAACGTTGTATGAATTTCTCTTCTCATTGGATGGTTGCCGTGTCAGTCATACTGTATTCTGCTCCGGTTGGTGGAAAGATTCCAGGTAGGTAGCGTGGACACCCTGCTGCCAGCTCCAGAGCTGCGGCCAGGGCGCGTGACGTCTCAGATATTTGTTGTTGGGGTTTTGGCTTCATTAATTATTCATTAGGTACTTGAAAAGGCTGCAGCGATTGGTGGCTGAGAGGCCTGGTCGATTGTGTCTTAGCTAGAGATACGTGTCACTGCTCGGCGGGAGAAGCTCCGCATAAATTATTCCAATAAGGACGGGGCGTGGTCACGCATAGATTAGTCAAATAAGCCGGGAGGGAGGGCAGCAGGCTGCGAATTAGCCTAAGTTATTAAAGATGGCGGCGGAGCGGAGTCGCTGCTCGATGGACTCGCCGGTGCCGGCCTCTATGTTCGCCCCCGAGCCCAGCTCCCCCGGGGCGGCCAGGGCCGCGGCGGCCGCCGCCCGACTCCACGATGGCTTCGACTCGGACTGCAGCGAGGACGGCGAGGCGCTCAACGGCGAACCAGAGCTGGACCTCACCAGCAAGGTAGGCCCGGGCGGCCGCAGCGGGCTCTGAGGGGACCAGGGCGGGCCGAGCCGTCTCCGGGGCGACGGCTGGGGCCGCCGACCGTCGGGGCGCGGGGAGGCCGGGGCGCCGGGAAGGGTCGGGCTCTGGGACGAGCGAGCGCCGGGGCCGCGTTCCCCCGCAGCCCCCAGCAGCCGCCTGGACTGCCCGGCGGCGCGGACCTGGCCTCCCGCGCTCCCCGCTCGCGCCGAGATCTCAGCCCTTCAGCTCCGCCACGTGGAACGGGACGCCCGACGGCAGCAGCAGCTGCGTGGTGTCCCCCGCCGCGCGCCGTGTCGCCGCCTCCTCCCTCGGGTCCCCTCCGTGAGAGTGGCTTTCTCCCCGGGGCGTCCGGGACGGCTGGGGGGGTCGAGGTGGCTTGGGTTGGGGAAGTGGGGGGCGGGATGCTCTGGAAGACAGTCCGAGGGGAGGCTGGGGTGGCCGACGTGTTCTTTCTTGGTCTCGGGAAAGGAAACAGAAAGTGGTCACTCAGCCGGGAGAAGGATGTGTGTGAGAGACGTCCACTTTGCGAGTCCACCCAAAACAAAATGGAAAGATGGGCACGACCCAGAATCTCACCATCTGGGAGTGGAACCTCATCTTGTATGAGTAGAGTAATGAAGGACGTTTTAGATAGTGTCTTCTGAGCTTTTGAGAAGGTAGGCAGGAATTAAGGGCTCACCGATCTGCTTGGGATTGTGGAGAAGCAAAAAGTATAAGATGTGACCGGTGTTTTGAAGGTGCTTAACATCGCTAAAGGAATGAATACCAGTTTGGGAGTCAGCCAGGGATGGATTTCTTTTCCTGCTCTGTCATTTAAAAGGCTCCGTGACCTTGGGAAAATTTCTTAAAATTCTCAGTTCTCAGGACCTCACACTTGCCAGGCAGGCGCTTATGCCGCTGAGCCATATCACCAGTCCCCTCCAGCTACTCCTCTTAAGTACAGATTCATTGCAAAATTTCAAAGTGTATGTTGAGACAACTAGTAAGTGGCTGGTCCATACTGAAGACTCAGCAGATATTTGAAGTGAACTGGCTAGCCCATACAGTAATTCCCTGTGCGGATTAAATAGCAGCTGATGGAAGACAGAACACCAGTACCACTTCCTACCTGTTGTAGGATAGATACAATAGAGATTTTGTCAAAACTGAAAATGATTGTGACTTTTCATAGCTCATGATGGCAAAACTGCATGAAACTTGGCCCTGAACTGGAGAGAACTTTCCCTGCAACCTAAGTAAGCAGTTTTTCAACTGTTCTTTCTCCTTCTAGTCTCAGCTGAGCACTTGGAAATCAACTCGGTCCTGTTTGAATGCCATAATAGTGGGGGTGGGGGTTGGAAACACAGTCAGGGAAAAAGGGTGAGACAGTATGGCCCAGGCAGTATCCAGGTTACAATTACAAGCTCTGATGAGTCAACTCAGGAAGTTACAGGGTAGGGATCTGGCCTGAGTGGACTGGCTGGGTGTCAGTACATGGTCAAGGTGCTGAAGAAACCTGAAAACACAGTGGGAAATGGCAGAGCCAGCTTATTTAATGTTCATGGTGAGGGAAGTGTGACTTCATCAGGTAGCTAAGGAAATCCTGTTTTGAAATGGAGAAGATATAAGTATATGTGATACACTGTATGTATTTGCATATAGAGATAAGCGGATAGATGATGTTGAAAAGAAAATTGACCATGTGGAGGAAAGGATGGGTTGAAGAGACTAAATACTGAAAAGATTAGATGTTAGACATTTGTATCTGTACTGTAATTAAATATGGAGACCTAAGGCTCTAAGTGCTTCCAGAGGGAGAAACAACTTGTGAACAGGGTTGGCAAGTTTCATGCAAGGAGGATTTTTTACATATGATTGGACTAAGAGAACTTTGTAATGACCATTTATTGAGGCACGGACTAGATGCTTTACATGATATTTGGTATTTACAGTGGCCATAGGATGCCAGGTAGTATTATCTCTATTTTCTAGTTTGAAAATCTGAGATTCAGAGAGATTAAGTTCTTTGTCCAAGGTCACACAGGAGAATGAAGTCTGACACACCTATTTATTGGTGAGTGGACTGTACAAATAAATGGTTGACACTGTAATGTTATTGACAGAAGTTTGTGTGGTGATGGTGTTAAGACTCACTTTAGTGGTACTGATGTTTAGTTGAAGATGGGTCTTGCAAGCAGTTTCTACGGCTGTTTCCCTAATAGTCAAAAGAGGTAAGATAAGGTGGAACAGAGCTCTTTTGTTATTATGGGTGCTGTTGGCCTGTGGGTGGAGGGCATGGCTGGATGTGAGAACTTTGTCCTTGAATTTCCATATACAAATTGCAGGTAGAAGACTGGCGTGTAGGTGTAAAGCACTGCTCATCAGTTTCTTCCCACTGTGCTGGATTCTCAGTCGATTGGTTCCTGACCTCCTCTACTGTGGGTCATAGTTCAGACACATTCATTTAATATCACCTGGGTCATACAAGGCTATTGAAGGAGACGCAGAGAGGGTGTGAGGGGCTGCGTAGTTCCCTTCAGTCAGGGTGCTGAGGGGTTCTGTCAGTGCTCTCGGTCAGGCTGTGGTGCTCTGTAGTAAGTGTGGTCCTAAGGCTGTTGGTTTCTCTTCTAGCTGGTTCTAGTGAGCCCTACATCAGAGCAGTATGACAGCCTACTTCGGCAGATGTGGGAGAGGATGGACGAGGGATGCGGAGAGACCATATATGTCATTGGGCAGGGATCAGGTGAGCATAGTTTTCATTTATTTTTAACAATTATGTAGAGCACATTTTATCTCTTTGTCAACCTTCTGCTCATGTGTCTGAGTTGCAGTGATGCTTTAGTATCTGCAGAACTATTTGGAGGATATAACGAGTAAAGAAAATGTCAGTTCCTACCCTAGTAATCATGATGTGCTTGGACTTAAAGAGTCCCTTTCCGAGCAGTTTTACAGATGCTTCCTTTCCACCTCAGTGCTCCCCATGTGCATAAAAGGAAATGAAGCACAAAGCAAGGAAACTTCTTGTCCGAGGTGACTGAGCAAGTCATAGGTCTAGAATTAAGCCTATCCTGGGCAGCTCCCCTCCAAGCCCTGTTTATAGATCCCGTTGCTATTATCTCCTGCCTAGCAGAGAATCTCTGTGATTCTTCTTGATGTCAGCAAGGAAGAGATGCCCAGAATCTGTCTTCAGTCAGGCCACCTTAGCCCAGACCACACTGACCATTCAGTCTGCTGTGATAACAGCGGTCCCCTCCTCTCCCCACTGGGTCTTTTCAGTCACGGAAGCTCGTGACTGTTCTGGTTATTGTCCTCCAACCTGCTTATTCATTGTAATGGGGCCTCCTGTTTCAGAGGAATGCAGCCCCTGTGACTGAATCCCAGATTACATCATGAGTTTTTTTCCTAGTTCTCACCCTTCAATACAAGGCCTGCTTACCTTCCTCTTTACTATAACTTTATCTTTGCTGACATGACAGCTGAGATTGTTAACAATTATGAATTCAGCCCACAGCAGCACTTGTCTTTGTCATCTTTGTGGGAAGCCAGGATGGGCCTGGATGCATCATTAGGGGAAGAGTTTCCTTTGCTCAGTGTAGGCTTTATAAAGGCAGGTTATAATTCTTTTGTAGTTTGAGTTTAAGGTTGAAAAGATCTCAAAATCATTCTTTAACAATTTGACAAAAATATAGTAAATATCTTACACAGCTTGATACTGTTATAAAGCTCTTTGGATACTTAAAAGCAGCTGGGGGTATAGCTGTGTGGTAGAACACTTGCCTAGCATGTGCAAGGAAGGCCCTGGGCTCAATCCCTAGCACCACCCCCAAAAAGAGGTCTAGTTTGTACCTCAAGAAGAAAAGATGGCATACAATATATGCAAATGGCCTCAGGAAAAAATAATCTTCAGAAATGCTACAAGAGTGGCAAAAGGAAAAAGGGTTTGCTCTCCAAATACTGCTGTCCTGTCCTTTGAACTGTCCTTATCTCCTTTCTTTCCCATCCTGGCTGCTGCTTCTCCAGTTATGAGTCTTATCAGCTAAAAGAAGGCATGGGCAGAGAGATAGGCAAACTGAGAGGTTGCATGGCAGGAGAGGGAGGGAGTTGATCAGCTTTGTCAAGTGCTAAGGCTGTAGAGGGCACATGGCCGACACAGCAACAGTGTCAAATTCAGAAAAGGCTATTCGACTTGGTGACTGAGAAATCATTGATAGCCTTTCAAAAGCTTGTCAGGTGCACATCTCGCCCCCTCTAATAAGGTGAACCACTCAAAATCACTTGGTACTTGTAGAATTTCAGAAACCACATGAAGGTCAGTTTTGACCAATGTTGGGACTGGTCTTTGAAGACCCAGATTCTTTTTTTTTTTTTTTTAATGTGGGTACCGGGAGTCAAACTCAGGACCTCGTGCTTGCCAGACAGGCGCTTATGCCACTGAGCCATCTCACTGGCCCAAGACCCAGATTCTTTAGACCCCTCTTTCCTCTTGTCCTTTAATGTAGACTCTGCATTTTACCATGCCTTGGCAACTCACAGCTAACTAACCCTTCTGTGGCGAAGTGTAAGAAGATGTCAGACACTGATTAGCCCATCTCCTACACACCCAAGCATTATCCTCATATCTACCAGTTGGATGCTATTAGATTCACAGTGACTCCTTCCTGCTGGAATTCTTTAGAGGCAGAAAGAGATCAGAACTAGTTAAACAAGTTAAGTATCAGACAGAGGACTCAACCAGATGCCAGCCCTCAGGGGATGGCTTCACCATTGATGTCCTGTGTGTCTTTGGTATGTCACCTCTGTTTATTATGTCCTTCTGTAGAATGGGGGTAAGGATACCTCCTCCACCTACCTCAGAGAAATTTTGAATGGATAAATTAGACATTCAAAAATTGTGAGCATTACAGAGGAATGTGTTCTTGATGTATATGTTTTTAATTTAAGGTGGGCATTTCAGAAGGAGGCACGGCATTAGGGCCTAGTAGGTGAGGGTCTGGAGCCTGGCAGCTCTGTTTGCCTGATAACTTTTCTCCTTGTCTGAAAATGTGGCTGATAATAGAACCTAGTCCATGGTCCAGTAGTGAAGATTAAGTAGTGAGAGTTCAAGGAAATCGCATATAAATGTTCATGAGTATCAGTAGTTACCGTAATAATATCTTTAGGATCCCAGGTTGTAGTTTCTTTATCATGGGATTTTTTTCAGAAAGAACTTTGTTTATTTCTCAAATACTAAGTCATGACTTTCTAAGAAGAGCCAGGTGCTGTACTGAAAGTGCTGGCTCCTAGGAGGGGGGCCAAAGTCTATAGGGTGTAAGAGAGGCTACCCAGAGGAGCTGCCCCTGGGGTTGATCCTAAGGGATGAGCAGAAGTTTCGCTGATGAGTGGAGTCAGTGGCCAGCAGGCAGAGGAAGCCACATGCACAAAGACATGGAGGCAGTGGAGACTGGAGGACCTCGAGGGCCAGAGAGATCTGGGAACACGGTGGGAGTGGCAAGAGGGGAGACTGGGCCCCATCTGGAGGATCCTTGAATGTTGTGCTAAAGAGGTTAGGTTTTTATCCCCGAAGTGCGGGTAGCCCTTCGCAGCACATTGAGCAGAAGAATGCTTATAGGAAAGGTAAATGAACTGGCAGGACAGAAATGTGATTCGGGCCAGACACGGCTGATGATAGGCCTTCAGTAATTGGAGCGCTGTGCCTTTTCTTCTTGGCCTTTGTCTCCATTCTTAGAATGAGGAATTCGATGCACGCTGGAGAAGAGTAATGTGACCCACTGAGAGACCAGGTGGACAAGGTGACATTGGCGATGGCCTCTGGCATGGTGCAGGACCTGAAGGCACTGCTTTTTGTTATACAGAGGGTGACGGGGAGGATGGGTAGAATTGAGAGTGTGGTGAGAATGGCAGCCTCCCCAGCTTCCCCTTAGAAACACTTCCCTCAGCCCTTCTCTAACCTAGGAGGTGTTCAGAGCACATTTGGCTGTGCATTTAGAAATCTCAGTCCAGCCACTCCCTCTTGACTGATTTGTTTTACATTTTACAGACATTTGAGGGCACAACATAGGAAAGCCATCCCATGCGGGGCATCAAGAAATGGTTGCAATATGGTCCCCACCCTCAAGATGCTTGCTCCTGCATAGAGGGAGGGCAAGGTCCAGAATACTGTTGCCTGAGGCAGTACGTGGCAAATACTCTAAGGGAGACAAAGATTTATGTGGCCTCTGAGCAGAATGGTAGGCTCTTGCCAGGAGGAGGGACACTGGGATAGGGTGCCTGGGATAGGAAACCCATGAGCAAAGATGTAGAGCTGGGACCATGCCAGGAACCCAAGGGTGGGGGGCACAGGGCCACTTGCACAGGGGCAGAGCTTACAGAGGGAGATTGAAGAGGAGGTCTCTTCAACCTCAATTTGGGGAGGCCCTTGTGAGAGGCTAGAATTGCCGCTGGGTCTGGAAAGCCATTCAGAAGTTTTGATGTGGAAATGACCAGGTCAGAGTTGTGTTTATTTAGGAGCTTAAGCCTGTGGGTCATGTAGGATGGATGGAAGGAACAGAGGCTGAATTTCCGAAGACAAGAGTCTGTTGTGGTGATTTGGGTAGAATAAGGGCCTGTGTCAGGCTGGTGCAGTGGGTAGACAGCAGAGAAAGAGGGAAGCTGAAGAGCTGAATCAGCAGGACTGGACTGATGAGTGTTAAGCGTGGGTGACTGGAAGGCTAGTAGTATGATTATTAGAATAGGGGAGGTGGGGGCCGGTGAGATGGCTCAGCGGTTTAAGCGCCTGCCTTGCAAGCGTGAGGGCCCGAGTTCGACTCCTGTAACCCACATACAAAAAAGGGGCCGGTGATATCGCTCAGCGGCACGGGCGCCTGCTGGCGCGTGAGGTCCTGAGGTCGACCCCCGGGTACCCACAAAAAAAAAAAAAAAAAGAATAGGGGAGGTGGGAGGAGGAGCCAGTCAGGCAGTAAGAGGGACCCTCGCAAGAAGAAAAGGCTCTAGGTTTGGCATTGGAAGACATGGCTTGCATGGCCCCTCTGCTCCACTCTGGCTTCTGTTTACCCCACCATTCAGAAGGAGCAGTAATGCCTGTCCCACTGGGGGATAGTGAGGACTCCAGTGCTTTACTGGTGTTAGTCATTTTATGCTGGTGGTTGAGTTTGGATATCAGATTTCTGGAGTTATCTTCCAGGCCCTTAGACATTCAGTATGGAGTTCAGGGAAGAGGATGGTGCTAGAAGTGAATGCTTTTGTAGTTTCCAAAATGACAGTTGAAGCAGAGTATTGTGGTGTACACCTGTACTCTCAGCACACAGGAGGCTGAGGCAGGGGGATTGCAGCAAGTTTGAGACCAGCCTGGAATACGCAGTGAGACATTGTCTCAAAACAAACAAATCAGCCAGATGACAGCTGAAGCTACAGAACAGAATGGCTAAGTAGAGTTTTTATTTATTTTGTTTTTCTTTTTTGAGATAGAGTCTTGCTAAGTTGTCCAGGTTGGGCTCATACTTGTGATTCTCCTGTTTCCCATGTATCTGGGATTACAGAATGTGCTGTGGTGTCCAACTAGGGGAAGGTTTAGGAGAAAGAGAGAAGGCCCGTCAGTGGATGACTGAAAGAGATGGGCAAGGGAGAGGGTAGGGGCACATCAGGAGAGGTCTGGACAGGCAGGCAGGGTGGGGGAAGGGAGGGCAGGTTGGCCAGCAGTGGAGTGCTCTGAGGGTGGAGAAAAGGGCATGAGACAGAGGCTGTAAGGTGACTGGTGACATCTGAAAACTGCGTTCCTTCAGGAGCAGTCAGTTCGGAGCAAGTGGGGTGGACAGTCAATAATAAGGGTCAGCTGCTCTTTTGAGATGTTGGTGGTCAAAGGAAGAACCAAGGAGGTGAATGGGCAAGGGAAGAGGGTGTGGTTTTCTTTTTCTTGGTCTTGGGGGAGGAGAGGGAACAGAGAGCGAGCATCATGGTGGTGAAGAGGACAGGCGCCTTGCTGGAGGGAGTGCCAGGGAGGAGCCTGGTGACCGGCAGAGGGAGCGACAGTGGGAATTGACACCCCCCAGCCCCTGCACCTGCACTGTCTAGGTGCTCGATTACCAGAGGTGTCTCAGCCTGTCTTCTGCCTCCCCTCATCCTGGCCTCAGACTCCTTTTTCTAGCGACTTGCTGGACATTTCACCTGAGCCAGCTCAGCTCAGAGTCTCTCTCTAAAATAACCCTAAGATCCTCTCCACCCTCTCCTTTGTCTCGTGCTCATCATTTGCCTGGATTTATTAGAATGACTTCCTCCCTGCTTCCCCCTTCTGGCCTCTCACTTGCTCCCCAGGAGAACTTTCTAGTCCCCCTTGATCTCATGTTACTCCTGTGCCTGACCCCAGGCTTCCCACAGCCTAGTACAAAAGTAGTCTTGCTTCTGCCTCATGTCCGTCTGCCATACCGGCTTCCATCTCTTGTGTGCTTTCCTGCCACTCCATGTTCCCTGTCCTGCTCCCCAATGCCACTTCCCGGTTCCTTGATATGCCATTGTCTGCCATGCTTCATGCTCTGCTCCTCTGGTGGATGTCCTTCCTCTTGTGGGCTCATTTTCAACCAGCCTGGGGTCAGCACCTGCAAAGCTCCCTTGGCTTCCCCAGGCTGTGCTTTATCTTCTCTCCATCTAGGTCCACAGCACAGTACTCAACCTGTATTGCAGTTAATTAATTTCTTGCCTGACCCTCCCTCGGGGCTGTGAGCTTGCTCAGGGCACCTGTATTCCCAGCACCCAGCATGAGACTTGGCATGAAACCCAAGAAAGTTGTTGAATGAATTGCCCAGTGCTCTGCTAGGTGGGAGGCGCTGGCACTGTCTTATCCTGTCAGGTGAGAGTGTGTTGTCTCTAGCGCCTGGGCGGGGCCTTTGTTAGGCGAGTGGGACTGGCTGGCATGTTGGCAGGCAGATTGGTCAGGACCCTCTCTCCCGCTGATGTGTGGGCTCTTGTCATCAGATGGGACTGAGTACGGGCTAAGTGAAGCTGATATGGAGGCCTCCTACGCCACAGTGAAGAGCATGGCTGAACAGATAGAGGCTGACGTCATCCTCCTGAGGGAGCGCCAAGAAGCCGGTGGCCGTGTGCGTGATTACCTGGTCCGGAAACGAGTAGGAGACAATGACTTCCTGGAGGTCAGGTGAGGAGGCCTTAGAACTGTTCAGGGGTCCCTGATGCATGACTTTGGGGGCTACAGCTTCATAGACACCCATGATAGAACCTGTGACTCTTGGTGTGTCAGCCCTATCTCTTCCCTTCTTTTCCCTTCTTGAGATGGGGAAAATGTGCCCAGGGTCATGACAGCTGTTTGTCTGCACTTCGTGCCCCTGAATAGTTCCCACTGGAAGAGTGGGAGAGGCCCAGTCATGTGTTCCGTGGCTACCTTGTGGGTTGCATTTGTGCCCATCAGCCTGCAAGGCCTGAAGCCCAAGGCCAGGGGGAGTTAGGGGGATAGGTGTTGAGGGAGCCAGGGACCACTGAACAGCTTTCTGCTCCCTGGATGCGGCTCTAGGAACATTCCCAGGAGCTCACACAAGAGTAGGAGGAATAGGGAGCCTAGACTTGGAGGTCCAGTTTCTGGGCTCTGAGTTGTCTCTTCAGCACTAATCTCACGCTGATGTATGGGTCCATGTGCACACAGGGTAGCAGTTGTGGGCAATGTGGATGCTGGCAAAAGCACGCTTCTGGGGGTCCTGACACATGGGGAGCTGGACAATGGCCGCGGCTTTGCCCGCCAGAAGCTCTTCCGCCACAAACATGAGATTGAATCTGGTCGTACCAGCAGCGTGGGCAATGACATTCTGGGCTTCGACAGTGAAGGCAATGTGGTAAACAAGCCTGACAGCCACGGTGGCAGCCTGGAGTGGACGAAGATCTGTGAGAAGTCCACTAAGGTGATTACCTTCATCGACCTGGCTGGCCACGAGAAGTACCTGAAGACCACTGTCTTTGGCATGACCGGCCACCTGCCTGATTTCTGCATGCTCATGGTAAGTGTGAGGTGATCCTGGTGAGGGGCATCACATGCAGGGGTCCGGGATTGGTCTGCAACCGAGGCTTCTTGCTTCGGAGCTGAACACTAGGTAAGGATGGCAAGTTTGGGATCTCATTGCCCAGTCCTCTGAGCGCTATGGCCTTCTCAGGGATGACCTTGATCTCTCCCCTATGCTGGGCCAGGAAGGAGTTGTCTTGGTAAAACCAAAGTGTCATTTGCAGACACTTATTTTTCAGAGAGGCATAGAGGAAAGTCTCTCCTGGGATTGACTTACTGCCTTCAGATATGTTTCTCCAGAGCAGTGGGGAACTTGGGAGGAGGGGAGGCTCGGAGAAGACACGGAGGGGAACACCTCACGTCAGGAAGTGCAGGCATCAGTCAGGAGGCCCGAGAGGTGGCATCTTCAGAGCCTGGAAGGGAGGGCAGTGTCAGCTGGGGCACAGGCTTCTGTTGGGTGGCTTCTGTGTGCCTGGAGCCGTGCTCACCTGATGGCACAGCGGAACCAGGCCATCCTGGGGCTCCCAGAGAGCTTACAGACTGGCATGACTTGATCTTTGAGCAGCTTATCATTAGATTCACTACGAAGGAGAGGGAACAGAGGGCTCTGCTTGTTTCCTGTTGCTGTGCTCTCACGGGTCCTACCAAGCTTCCTCCCTGGACAGAGTGGGAATGGTGAGCCCCCGACCCTGTGCATAGCTTCATAGCCTTCTTGGGGGAGGGAGGGAAAGGGAGCGATGGAGAGAAGAGGAGCGCACTAGTGCAGGAGTGAGCACGTTTGCCTTTGGCAAGTCCTTCCCAAAGCCCTTCCCCATTCCCAGTTCTTCAGCTGCTCATGTTAATAAGTGTGGTAAACACAAGCATCTGTTCCTAGCAAACCGGCTCAAGTTGCCCCACAAACATGAGTGCTCAGGCCAGCTCCCCGCATAAGAGCAGGAGAGGGAGACAGAATGTGTGGTGCAGACGCACTCACTCTCTGCCTGGGGGTGGGTTCTCGGGCTCTCAGTGCGGTTTCTTCCCCCCTTTCTTTGAACATTGTGAAGAGCTGTCACTAGCACTCAGACTGAGGAAGGAGAGCTGCTGTGCAGGAATGAGACCCAGGAGGTCTGTAGGGCTTATGTGGGCAGTTGCTTTTAAGAGGGTTATAAAAGCACTTTAAGGGCCGGTGAGATGGCTCAGCGGCATAGGCGCCTGCCTGGCAAGCACGAGGTCCTGAGTTCGACTCCCGGTACCCACATATGAAAAAAGGGCCGGTGATATCGCTCAGCGGCATGGGTGCCTGCTGGCACGCGAGGTCCTGAGTTTGACCCCCGGTACCCACACACAAAAAAAACACTTTAAAATAAGCATTAGGAGCCTGCGTCAGGAGCCTGTAATCCCAACTCCTCAGGAGGGTGAGGCAGGAGGATCACAGGTTCGAGGCCAGCCTGGACAACTTAGCGAAACCCTGTCTCAAAATAAAATGTAAGAAATGGACTGGGTTCACTCTCCTGAACCACAAAACAAAAAGCGTTAGGGCTCGGGTTGTAGCTCGGGGTGAAGTACTTGCCTAGTATGCATGAGGCCCTGGGTTCACCACCAGCATGGCAAAAACAAATAAAATAAGTGTTTTTCTTTTTTATTTTTGTTTGAATTAGCATGTAATAATCGTACAAATGCTGGTGAGGATGTGGGGAAAAAGGAACTCTTCTACATTGTTGGTGGGAATGTAAACCGGGACAACTGCTATGGAAATCAGTGGGGAGATTCCTCAAAAAACTAAAAATAGGGCCGGTGATATAGCTCAGCGGCATAAGCGCCTGCCTGGCAAGCACGAGGTCCTGAGTTCAACTCCCAGTACCCGCATATTATAAAAAACAAAAACTAAAAATAGAAATTCCATTTGACCCAGCTATTCTACTTGTAGATATCTTTCCAAAAGAGTTAAAAGTTATCATGTTATAGTGATACATGTATACCCATGTTTATAGCAGCACAATTCATAATAGCTAAATCTTGGAAACAGCTGATATGCCCATTAACAGATGAATAATAAAGAAAATGTGGTATTTATAAACAATGGAGCACTACTGTGCCATAAAGAGATTAACTTGAGGCATTCGTGGGTAAATGGGTACAATTTGAGAACATGATACTACATGAAATAAATCAGACACACAAGCTTAAACATTGCATGGTTTCTCTTATATGAGAAATTTAAAGTGTATATATATATATATATATATATATATATATACACACACATGTAGAGAGAGAGACAGAGGGAGAGAGTAAAATAGAAGCTAGAATAAATAGGAGATCATTTTCAAATGGTTGGGGAAATGAGAGATGGAGGGGAGGTGGGAGGGTGGGGGAGGGGAAAAAGGATGGGGAAAAATATTGACAGGAAAAGAAAATGGTGATGAAAATAGAGCTTTTGCAAATGTTGAGGGGACCAAGAGCTGGAGGGAGCAGGGAGGGTGGGCAGGGGTGGGGGATGGAAAAAGAATCAAGGTGCATTGTGCACACGCACCAACTCCCCACAGTAAATGTAATTATGTACTGCGAATGTGTACTAATAAATTTTTACTGTAATATGAAAAATTGTGATATAAAACTCCTCTCTTCTAGTCCTTCGTAAAACAAAAATATTCTTCTAACTGAGCTAAAGTAAATAAGACCAATGAATAGAATTATGTTCACTCGAGACACAATGTTCATGTCTCGTTTATAGACCACGATCCAAACATCAAAACTTGCATTGAAAACAATGAAATATTTCATTATTGTTCCATGGCAGTCAATTTCCAGGAAAAGTTTTTTTTGGTTTGGTTTTGTTTTAAATGTGTACCCAGCAGAGCAATAGAGCACTCTCTTACACAGCTTGGGAAGAACAAAAGCCGGTGTGAGCCGGATGGCCAGGCAGGGAAGGGTGTGGAGGAAAACTTCATGCGGGCAGATGGGTGTCCTGGTGAGAGAAGGGACAGGGGTGCTGCAGCAGCGGCGGGGTGCAGCACGCTGTGAGCTTTGGTAGCACATGAGCGAGCTCCTTGCGGCATGACCGTGCCCTGGATGATACAGCAAGTTCTTTTCCGACTTAATTTTGTTGTAAGTAACATGTCCACATGATACAAAAATAAAAGGCACCAGAGGGCTTATAGGGAAAACCTCTCTCTTCTCCTTCTGATTTCTTGCCAGAGGCAGCCAGTGTTTGTAGTTTCTTGTATGTGTGCCCCGATACATGTACTGATACTAGCAAAAGAGTGTGTATTGTCTCCCTCTAATTTCAAACATGCAGAAAAATGGAAAGAATGGCATAATGAATGTCATAAACCCACCTGCCAATTAGATTCAACAGTAATTAACATGATGGGTGCATTTGTGTGTGTGTGTGTGTGTGTGTGTGTATTCCTTTCTTGATTGAATCATTTGCAAATGCATTAAAAACATTGTGACACTTCCCATCAAAAAATTCAGCACGCAACTCCTAAAAGTAGGACTGTCTCCTGTTACTGCAATTGAGAAAATGAAGAATGATAGTTCCCAAGTGTCCTCGGTTTAATCTATGTATTATCTCAGATATTCCCCAAGTGTCTTTTGTTGTCCTTTTTCAACTAATGATTCAGCAGCATTTGCCATTTTCTGGTGCTGGAGATCAAACCTAGGACCTCGCACATGCTAGGCAGGCACTCTGCCACTGAGCAGTATCTGCAGTGTCGCTCACCTCTGTTTATGGTAGCATACTATGTACATGTCACTGTTTTTTTTTTTTTTTTTCCCTTAAAAACATATTTTAAAAATTAACCTTTGCTGGGCATGGTGACACATACCATTAATCCTAGTACTCAGGAGACTGAGGAGGACTGCTGAGAGTTCAAGGCCAGCCAGGACTACAAAGAGAGACCCTGTCTCAAACATACATACATACATACATACATACATACGTACATAACATACGTACATACATAACCCTTATCAGAAGAGAAACATTTCAGCCAGGCACAATCATCCCAGCACTCTGGGAAGCTGAGGCAGGAGGATTGCAAGTTCAAGCCCAAGCCCAGCATGGGCAACTTAGTGTCTAGTGAGACTGTCTAAAAATGAAAAAACAAACTCATTGTGAAGGCCCTGGGTTCAATCCCCAGTACCAAAAAGAAAAACAAAAGTTTTTTTTTTTTTTTGGTACCGGGAATCAAACTCACGACTCACGACCTCACGCTTGCCAGGCAGGTGCTGTGCTGCTGAGCTATATCCCTGGCCCCTAAAAGTTTCTTTTTTGTACAGTATATTTTGTACACTTGCCGTAACTTTTTTAACCAGGCTTCTTGGTGATACTGAAGACGTTTAATGTTACCAAAGGAATAGTAACAGTAACAGCTGCCATTGTGGGAACACCTAGTTCATGCTAATTGTGTGCTGGACTTTTCACGTATATGAAGACATCTAAGCCTCTAGTGACCCTCTAAAGTAGAGATTTATTTATTTTATTATATGTTTACAGTACATAAAGATTACATCTATTGTAGGGAGTTGGTACATGCTTCCTCCAATTCTTGGTCCCCCTCCCATTTTCAAAAACTGTATTTCCATTTTTTTCTCTTCAGTTATCTTTTCCCCTTCCCTTTCCATCTCCTCTCCCTCCATCTTTTGTTACCCTTACCATTTGTTTTGTTTTGTTTTGCTTTTTGGTTTTTTTGAGACAGGGTCTCAGTATGTAGTTCAGGCTGGCCTTGAACTCGCTTATGTAGCCAGGCTGGTCTCGAACTCACGGTGATCCTCCTGCCTCAGCCTCCCAAGTGCTGGGATTAACATTTGAGAAAGATCTCCCTACTTCCTATTATCTATCTTTTATTTTGCTCTTTATTTATAGTTTGGGTTTCTCATAGAAACCATGTGATATTTAAGCTTGCGTTTCTGATTTTTGTGTAATATGCTCAAAGTGCATCCATTTATCTACAAATGCCTCAAGTTTATCTTTTTTGTGGCAGAGTAGTAATCCATTCTGTATAAATACCACATTCTCCTTATGCATTCATCTGTTGATGGCTACATAGGTCATTTCCAAGATTTAGCTTTTATAAATTGTGTTGGTGTAAATATAGATGCATCCCTGCAATATGATGACTTTTAACTCTTTTTTTTTTTTTTTTTTTTTGTGGGTACCGGGGGGACGACCTCAGGACCTCGCACGCCAGCAGGCGCCCGTGTCACTGAGCGATATCACCGGCCCCTTTTTTGTATGTGGGATCCGGGAGTCGAACTCGGGCCCTCGCACTTGCCGGGCAGGCGCTTAAGCCACTGAGCCATCTCACCGGCCCGACTTTTAACTCTTTTGGGAAGATACCTAAAAGGGGAATAGCTGGGTCAAATGGAATTCCTATTTTTAGTTTTTTAGGAGTCTCCACCCTTGTTTCCATAGTGGTCGTACTAATTTACATTCCCACCAACAATGTAGAAGGATTCCTTTTTCCCTGCAGCCTCGCCAGCATTTGTTATTATTGGATTTCTTGATGATAGTCATTCTTTTTGGACTGAGATGGAATCTCAGTATTGCTTTGATTTGCATTTCTCTAATGGCCAGTGATATTGCACATTCCTTCATGTATTTATGGCCATTTGTACTTCTGAGAAGTGTCTGTTCATTTTGGTTGCCCATATTTTGATTGGGCCTTTCATTTTGGGGGGAGGTGTAATTTTTTTGAATTCTTTGTGTATTATAGATTTTAGTCCTCTGTCCAAGGAATAGCTGGCAGATATTTTTCCCATTCTGTAGGTTGTGTCTTCACTCTGTTGATTCGTTGTTTTGCTATGCAGAAGCTTTTTAATTTGATATGATACCATTCGTTTATTCTCAGAATTATTTCTTGTGCCATTGGGATTCTGTTCAGAAAGTCCTTTCCTACGCTTATACTTTCAAGAGTCTTACCTGTTTTATCTTTCAGCAGATTGTTTCTGTTTTAACATTTAGATCTTTGACCCATTTTAATTATAATTTAGTACATAGTGAGACATCTGGGTCTAGATTCAGTCTTCCACATGTGGATATTAAGTTTTCCCAGCGTTGTTTATTAAAGAGGAAGACACTCTAGTGTATGTTTTTGGCACCTTTGTCAAAGATCAAATGGCTGAACGTACCTGGGTTGTTTCTGCACCCTCTAACCTGTTCCACTGATCCCCATGTCTGATATTTTTGTTGTTGTTTGGTTCTCTGAGACAGCGTCTTGCTGTGTCGTTCAGGCTGGTCTTTAACTCACTGTGTAGCTCGGGGTAGTGTCAAACTCGCAGTGATCTCCTGCCTCAGCCTCTCAAGTGCTGGGATTACAGACGTGCACTGCCATGCCTGGCCCACATGTCTGATTTTGTGCCAGTACCATGCTTTTTATTGCTGTAGCTTTGTAATATAACTTCAGATCTGGGCTTGTGATGCCTCCTGCTTTGCTTTTGTCACCCAGATTGATTTTGCTATTCTGGGTCTCTTCTGGTTCTATATGAATTTTAGGATTGTTTTCTCTAGATCTGTGAGGAATGCTGTTGGTATTTTTTTTTTTTTTGTGGGTACCGGGGGTCGACCTCAGGACCTCGCGCGCCAGGAGGCGCCCGTGCCACTGAGCGATATCACCGGCCCCTTTTTCGTATGTGGGTTCCGGGAGTCGAACTCGGGCCCTCGCGCTTGCAAGGCAGGCGCTTACGCCGCTGAGCCATCTCGCCGGCCCTGCTGTTGGTATTTTTGACTAGGATTGTAAAATAGTTTGTTATCTCCCTCTTTTACAGATGGGGAAACTGAGGGCCAGAGATGTTAAGCTCAATTCACTTTGAGGACTGTAAACAGTTTTCCCCCCCAGACTATCTGGGTTTTTGTTGTTGTTGTTGTTTGTTTTGGTTTTGGGGTTTATGAGATTGCCTTTCGCTTTGTAATTCAGGCTGTTCTTGAAGTTACTGTGTAACCCAGGCTGGCCTTGAACTCACAGCAGTCTTCCTGCCTCAGCCTTCCAAGTGGTGGAACTTCAGGCATGCGCCACCGTGCCTGACTGTACTGTCTGGTTTTATCTTCTCTCTCGTGTACAAGTCTTGTATTTTGGTGGCCTGCATTGCTCAGTGTGGGTTAAAATGGTCTGTGCCCAGTCCAGCTTTTGTGGGTAGCTGCCTTTCAGCCCCTGTGCCCACCTAACAGCAGCCTCTGTCCCTGCCCCATCCTGACAGTCCCTTTCTGTATTGGGGCAGGTGGGCAGCAATGCTGGTATCGTGGGGATGACCAAGGAGCACCTGGGCTTGGCATTGGCGCTCAATGTACCCGTCTTTGTGGTGGTCACCAAGATTGACATGTGTCCCGCCAACATCCTGCAAGGTAAGTGCCACCTACAGTGGGCAGCAGCCTCCCTTGTCTCCTACTACGTCTCCAGGGCAATCTGTGCCAGGGCTTCAGCCCAGGATCTTCTGTTTCCATGTCTTGTGCTCAGACCTTGGCTTGAATTTCTCTCAACCGAGAATCTTCTGCCTCTTCCTCCCCATTTAGCTCTTGATCTAAGCATAGAGTAGAAGTTTTCTCTGTTCTTTGTTCCTTCTGATCCCAAATGTAGTATCTTGAGATTACCTGATCTGGTAACACTTTTCAGATGACCCTGGTGGCAGGCATTGGGCAGTGCCATCCAAGCTGGGTATATACACAGGCCTTTGGGCATATATCTGATGACCTTTTACCACCAAGTGTCCACACAGGGTCGCAGCAATAGGCCTTCGTGACCCTTTTCCTTGCTGTTGCAGATTGTCCTGCTAGGAGGCCTCATAACAAGGGTCTCTGCAGACTTCTCAGCAATCAAGAGATCTTTTTGTCAGAGGAGATATTCCCTGCAGAAGCAGAGCATTTTGGGAAGAGCATTGGCTCCTCTCAGGGACCCTCGAATCATTTGTCTGCAGGATATGGGTCTCCTAGAGACTCTGGAGAAATCTGCCAGCTTTCAAATGCACAGTCTTGGAAAGGAGGCCTCATCTGTGCTCTTTCTACTCCAGCAGCACGTACTCACCCGCAGTGTTGCTCCTCCCTTTTGCTTTTCTGGGGCGTTGTGGCATTTAACACTGGTTCATCTGTCTGTCCCCTGCTTGCATCAGTAACGAGTGGGCCTGTCCTGCCTTAGAAGCCTGGCCAAAGAGAAGGCTGTGCCCTCTAATTCTGTTCCATTTTGCCGTTTAAGAAACCCTGAAGCTGTTACAGCGCCTGCTGAAGTCTCCAGGCTGCCGGAAAATCCCTGTGCTGGTGCAGAACAAAGACGATGTGATTGTCACGGCCTCCAACTTCAGCTCTGAGAGGTAATGGGTGGACAGCCTGTGCTTCCAGGCAGGCGCCCTTGCCCTTGGGGCTGTGGCCGGTGATAGGCCTAGAGTGGCTGTCATTCAGGCATAGGTCTCATGGACACTTCTTCCTAGTCAGGGGTTGGAGGAAATAGAAGGTTCCTGTCTTAGTGTGAGGTCCCCCAGGCCAGCAGTATTGCCAGAGGCCGTGTCTGGCCTCACCCATAATCTGAGATGCAGCTTCTAAGGTAGAGATCTCAGCTGAGACTTCATTCTCCCCGTCTGTGAAATGGGAATAATACTGACTTGTGAGTATTTGAAATGATGTATATAAAGTGCTTAGTACTGTGCCTGGCTGGCAGATACACAGCCATTTTCATGATTATTTATTTTTTTACTGTTTCTTGAAAGCTCTCCAGTCATAGGTCAGTGTTGGCACTTACCTGTGGATGTATCTTTTCATTTCCATAAATATTTATTAGATGTTCTTCATCCAGAGGTGAATTGAGCACAGTCCTCAAGGGATTCAGCTTGGTTGGAGATACTCCTGTTAATGCTGAACTTGGTTAAAGCCTTTGCCCAGAGCCGTGGCCTCCTTGGCAGCCATCTGCTGCTGCCTTGGTCTACTGCCCAGAAGGACCCAGAGCAACCTGGCTCTTCCAGCTGTACCTCTAGCCTGGGCTGTCCTCAGTACCAGCAGTTGGCCAGCAGAGGGCATGTTTCAGGCAGCCCTGCGCCAGCGCAGGCATTTTGCTGAGTCCCTCTGTGCAGGCACTGTTGTAGGAGTTATGGAGAATATGTAATTCCTTACCTCGGGGGGTTTCCTTCACCCTTCTGAGAGGATAGAGGTCACTTAGATAATGTGATGGAAAGTCAGATGTAACATGGTAGCAGACAAGAGCTCTTCCCTGCCTCTGAGAGGTTGAGAGGACTCAGCCAGGAAGGGTTTCATGGAAGAGGTGGTATTTGAGATGAACTGTAGAGGATGAGAAGGGTTGGTGTTGGATAAGAGGAAAGGAATTCAGGAAGGAGGGTAAGAGCATATGTATGCTTGGGGGTAGGACATTGCGTAGCTCTTGGGAAGGGACAGCGTGTGGTAGGCTGGGATGCAGGGCTGAGGAGCAGGCCACAGGCCCAAAGGGCCATGAGTGTGGGGAGAAGGGTCTCGGCTGTCTCTTGGTGATGGAAAGGCGGGTGGGGATTTAAAGCATGTGTGTGCTTGAGGAAGAAGTAGGCCTGAGGGCAGCGGTGGGGGAAGAGGCAGGAGGGGAGAGAAGGCCACAGGGCAGGACTGGCTGGGAGATGCTGGCCTGGGCAGAGGTCAGGGTGTCAGAGGTGGGGTTGCTGGCAGGTTAGGGCGGGAGCTGGCCACCTGAGCTCCTGTCTCCTTTCTTCCTTCTCTTCCCCTCCACTTAGGATGTGCCCAATATTCCAGATCTCTAACGTTACAGGCGAGAACCTAGATTTGCTGAAGATGTTCCTCAACCTCCTGTCCCCCCGCACCAGCTACAGGGAGGAAGAGCCTGCCGAGTTCCAGATTGACGACACCTACTCTGTCCCGGTGGGTGCTTTTGGGTGGGACTGAGCAGGATGGGTGGCTTGTGGGCATCAGGGGTCCCGTCTGTGGTGGGGATGGACTTACTAGGCGGGCGTCTTCTCCTTGGCAGGGCGTGGGGACCGTGGTGTCGGGGACAACACTGCGGGGCCTGATCAAGCTGAATGACACACTGCTGCTGGGCCCGGACCCCCTGGGGAACTTCCTGTCCATCGCCGTCAAGTCCATTCATCGCAAGCGCATGCCTGTCAAGGAGGTGCGTGGGGGCCAGACGGCCTCCTTCGCACTGAAGAAGGTGAGCGTGGGTGGTACCAGAACCCCCTGGCTTCCTCGTGTGAGGCTCTGGCTGGGTACTTTTCACCCTCTCCAGCTCTTAGGGCTGCTCTGCTGGGTGGAATTACCGAGCTCATTTTCGTGGGTGAGGAGACCTGGAACTTGCCTCCTGAGCCCCTACTGAGGTCAGATCGCATCCCGGCTGGGCACAGAGCCCTTCCACTTAGGACCCTGGCTCATAGGACTCCCGTTCAGTCTTTTGTCTCCTGGGCTTTGGGTCCCTGCTAGCTCTGGGGTCACCTACCTTCCTGACAACCAAATTACCCAGGAAAAGTGGGACTTTGTGTGTTCCCTGCAGTGGTCACATCACGCTCACCCCGTTCCTCCCGCTTGAGTGTTCGTCTGCCTTGGCTCCTCGCCCATCCCTCAAAGCCCAGCAGCTGAAATGCCAGTTCTGCTCAAAGGCTTTTTTGCGCCTCAGTGGCAGTATGTAGCTTCCCACGTAGTGCTAAGCCTGCCTTGTTCGGGCCGCCCCAGAAGGCGGTGAGGGCAGGGCTGAGGTAGGTGGTCCCTGTTCCTAGAAAGAGTCCTGGTTCTCCGGGACCAGGATGAAAGCAGAAGGCATCATTGTGTCTGAGCAGTGCGTTTCCTCTTTCTTTCAGATCAAGCGCTCGTCCATCCGGAAGGGCATGGTGATGGTTTCCCCTCGTTTGAATCCCCAAGCATCCTGGGAATTTGAGGCCGAGATTCTTGTCCTCCACCACCCTACCACGATTAGCCCACGCTACCAGGCCATGGGTATGTGTTTCCGGCCTTACAGCCCAGGGGGCCCCCATCCTAGCTCCCACAAAAATGTGATCCAGCTTTAGCCAAGAGCAGGTCCACATCCCCATCCTGTTCCTCGAAGCCATTCCCTAGGTTCTACCTATGAGCTGCCGTGTGAGTTGGTCCTGCAGATGGTCACCGAGGGCTCCGAGACCCAGACCTGTCCTCATTCCTTCAGCACATGATATCTGAGTGCTGCTGTGTGCCTAGCAGTGTTGCTGAGGTGCTGGGACAAAGATGACACGGTGGCTCACCATCCAGTTAGGAGGCGTGCGTGCAGACACAGCCCCTCTAATCCCAGAACTAGGGTGTGGGATGGGCCTGCACGTCTAACTGGAGGAAGGGAAGAGCTGAGGCAGGATCAGGCTGAGCGCAGGCCTCCAGCTTGCCCTCTATAGCCCCTTGGGGGCTTTGACTCCAGAGATGAACCCCTTACGCTGCAGCTCAAGCGTATTTCATGCTTTCACTCACTGTCCCCTTGTCCTGATGCCACAGAGCACCCCAAGCCTGTCCTGACCTCTTGCTTCCTTGGCAGTGCACTGTGGGAGCATCAGGCAGACAGCCACCATTCTGAGCATGGACAAGGACTGTCTGCGTACTGGGGACAAGGCCACTGTCCACTTCCGCTTCATCAAGACTCCTGAGTACCTGCACATAGACCAGCGGCTAGTGTTCCGAGAAGGCCGCACCAAGGCTGTCGGCACCATCACAAAGGTATGGCCCAGACCTCCGTCACCTGCCAGGGTGCACCAGGGGCCAGTCCAGCAGGGTGACTGTGAGCACCTCGAGATCCTCCTGAGAACCCTGGCAGGAGGGTTCTGCTCCAGAACCCTGAGTCTAGGAGTGCAGAGCCCTGGGGCTGTCTCCTCCCTTCTCGCCTCCTTCAGACAGACTCACCCCATTCCCATTCCCTGGCCCAGTGCCAGCTCACAGAGAACTCTCTGGACCTCTCTGCTGCCTCCCAGCCCAGCTCCCAGGCTGGCATCCAACCTGCCCACAGCCTGTTCTGGGCCAACTTTAACTTCAGGCCTCCCGAAGAGACCAAAAGAATGACTCATCAGCTAAAAAAACACATGGAGTCTGTGAGAAATCTTAAAAAGGTACCACGGGCCAGTGAGATAGCTCAGCGGCATAAGCGCCTGCCCGGCAAGTGCAAGGTCCTGAGTTCGACTCCCGGAACCCACATAAAGGAAAAAAGGGGCCGGTGATATCGCTCAGCGGCACAAGTGCTTGCCTGTCAAGCACGAGGTCCTGAGGTTGACTCCCGGTACCCACATTTAAAAAAAAAAAAAAAGCTACCAACCAGGCTAGGTGTGGTGGTCCATGCCCATAATCCCAGCACTCGGGAGGCTGAGGCAGGAGGATTTCCATGAATTCGAGGCCAGCCTGGGCTACATAGTGAGTTCAAGGCCAACCTGAACTACATAGCAAGACCCTGTCTCAAAAATAAAACAACAACAAAAAAAAACTACCACTCGGGAGCAACTGCCTTGGAATCTTCCCTTGGGGTTTAAATTCAATCTCAAACAGCGGGGAGGAGTCCCAGCCAAGTCCTAGAAAATGCTACAGCATGTGCTGAGCCTCCCCAACATTCTTGGCCAGTTCCTGACCCTGATTCCAAGATCTCAGACACTTGGAGACCACATCTTCCTCCATTTACAGCAGGGGTCAAAGCCTCCACCAAAGGCCCCGCCCACGCCAGGGCGAGGTCTGCAGAGGGCAGAGTGGGCTCCAAGACAGATAGAGCCCCAGCCCCAGGGAATCCATACCCGTGGCCCTGAGCTGCCCAGCACTCAACTTAGCCAGACCCACTGTGCTGCAGGGACAGGAGCCAGAGCTGACACCTTGGAGGGGGACCCTGAGCAGGCCCAGAACACACGGCCCCACTGTTTCCCAGGGAGAGATACCAGGACCCAATCCCAGCTTCTCTCCTTCAAGACCACTACCAAAGTCTGGGACAGAAGGCCCAGGGACACCTCCTGTGACAGGAAAGTAGATGGTACAGAAGCCACGTCTCAGGACTGACGCAGCCCTGCCCGGGGAGGGAGAGGGAGAGAGACTCGCCATTGCTCTCTGGCCTCACCCTTACCTCCTTGGCTCCCACAGCTGCTCCAGACCACTAACAACTCCCCGATGAACTCCAAGCCCCAGCAGATAAAAATGCAGTCGACGAAAAAGGGCCCACTGTCCAAACGAGAAGAGGGGGGACAATCTGGTGGACCTGCGGCGGGAGCAGCCTCTCCCGGGGACGAAGCTTTGTCTCTAGGCGCCGGGCAGCTGAGTGTGTCCAGCGGTCTGCAGCCCCAGGTGAGCGAGGGCCTGGGGTCCTGGGGTCCCGGGCAGGGGTCGGGAGGGTGTGGCCCCGGGGGAGCCCGGGCCTGTGGGAAGGGCTCCTGGCAACTGCTTGCAGGTGCCAAGGTCTGTCTCTTATTAAGCCAGTGTTGCTCCAGCTGAGATGTGGCCCACGTCAAATCAGTGTACTTGGTCCTGCCCACCATTTAGTTTTAATGAAATAAAACAGAAAGTGTCAAGTTTCCCCTTCACGGTAAGAGTAGACATAGTGTTGAGAGCGGCTCTTGTGTGCACCGTAGTCCAGGGCTGAGAGACACTGCCTTATGGGCCCTCCATGTTCCCCCTTGGCAGTCAGGGAGGTGACCTTGGCAGTTGCAGTGTGGCTCTCTCCCCAGGGTGCTGCCTGGCCTGGCAAAGGGCGGTGCCCCTTTTGCACCTCTCCCCAGTGTCTCTTTCTCCTCAGACCCCTCTTCAGAGAAAGAGGCCTCTGGATGTGTGTGTCGCAGGCACACGTGTCACCCCCTACCCTAGCATGTTGTTTCCTCTGGTTCTGTCACTTTTGTTCTTCCCAGTCAGCAGTGGCAAATGTTGATTCATTCTTGACTTTGTGCTTCTCTGAAGGGCCCTGCACCATTATTGTGTGTGCGTGCACAAGTGCGCGTGTGTGTCCTTGTCCCGCCCTGCAAGGAAGGCTGTATTTCAGACAGGAGGTGTGGTGGGCAGGGTCACCCCGCAGACCCCAGGCCAGGGTGCCTGCCCTCTGCCTGGCACCGGCTGCCCCACCCTGCTCCCAGGGGACAGTGCTTCTCAAGCTTCTCCTTTCTGTCTTTCAGCCCAAGCCCAGCAGTGGGGGCCGACGACGAGGGGGCCAGCGCCACAAGGTGAAGTCCCAGGGGGCCTGTGTGACTCCTGCCAGTGGCTGCTGAATCTTCCCTGGCCCAGCCCTGCCGCCCAGAGATCCTCACTCTGGCCACCACTCACCAGCTGGGTAGAGCGGTGCTGACCGCACCCGCCCTCTCCCAGGCCACAGCCAGAGCCTCTCTGTTGCTCCACCCCCGTTTTCCAGGGGGGTTGTAATTTATAAATGAGGAAGGTGGCCAGACTTCGCAAGGACTGACCGTCTCCTACCCTCTGCCCCACCTCCTTCCTCACTCACACACCTTTGTACATCTGGGCCCTTAGTTTTTATTCTTTTTATTATATATCTCTGTCTCTGTTCAGCGTGCTGTGTGTGTGTGAGGCCCCAGCAGTGTGGTGGCGCCCAGGGCCCTGTCCTTCCTTCCTCCGTGACTGGCCTTCCCATCCCACCGTCCGTCCGTCCATGTGTCTGTCTTGGTGAGACCTTCAGAGGCTGTAGGAGACATCAGGAGCTGAAGGAGGCCACCTTCCCTTCTCACTGCTCCTCCCGCCACTGCAGGGCCCTCTGCAGGGCTGGCCTCAGCTTCTCCCGGCTTCTGGGATTCCATGTCTGCTGCTGCCATGGCAGGGAACCTACAGTCCAGGACTTGGGGTTTCAACAGGGAGGAAACGGTGGCTTCCCCTTGTCTCTTTCTCCTTCCTCTTCCTCTTAAGCCCTCAAACAGGTGATGCCAAAAGCTCATCAGTAGTACCTGTGAGTGTGAGGGAGTGGTGCCTGGGCTGTAGGACTCGTTCTACCCTGGCCTGGACCTGCGCCCGAGCCGGGGCACCTGCTGGGCCTCCCCTGGAGACAATCCTGTGTGTGCCTGGGCTGGCCCTGGCTATTCCCGCTCCTGCCCATCTGCCCAGCTTCGAGGCTGGTTCCATGCCGCCCCTCCCGCCGCCTCCTGCTGGGACCTTGGTCTTTTCTTGGGCCTCAGAGCACTGGTTTACTAGACTAGGTCTGGGCTGCTCAGGACTGGGTTTTCTAGCACCTCCAGTTGGTAGGGAGGGGCCCTTCTTGGGGCCTCCTCTGTGCCTGCCTCAGCCCAGCACAGCTGCCACAGGAGCACAACAGTTCAGGCTCCGGCCCCAGGTCTGGAGGCCCTGCTGGGGGTATGGCAGGGCACACGTGTGGGCGCAGACCCAACACGGAGCACTTAGTGCTGAGAAGTACTGCTGCCTGGGGCAGGGTGGGGTGGGACTGTGCAGGCTGGAGTGGTGACATGGCCCAGGCTGTCCTGGACTGGGCTCTGCCCCGCAGCCCTCCCTTTAGGGTGACTGGCGGGCACTGTTTCCTTCTCTAGCCAGGGCAGACACCCAGCTGGCTGGGTCCTCCTTCAACCCTGCCTTCTTCCCATCCCCATCCCCCTCCTGTCCTCTGCTCCCGACTGCTGGTCCCCTCTCCCCTCCTTTCAACTGTTTCTAGTTACCACTGCCCCTGTGGCCATGGACTGACCAGACCAGCATTCACAATAAAATTTTGTTCCAAGCTGACAGTGTCGTGTTCCCTGCCCAGCCCTCCAGGTGGAGGTGCTACCACAGAGACTCTGGCCGGCCTGCCCACCAGTGCCTGCACAGCTCCTCAGTTTAAGCTGTGTCTTCCTTATGTTTCTCTCCTTGCTGGGACAAAATACCTGATGCCCAAGGTTAAGGGAGGAAAGGTTTATTTAGCTCACAGTTTGTGGAGGTTTCAGTCCATAATCAGCTGGCTCCACGGTGGCATGGCAGAGGGGCAACAGTTCATGGCAGCAGAAGACAGCAAAAGCAGCAAGAGAGAGCAAGACAAGCCTCTTTCTGTCCCTTATATTACATCCAGTCTACTGGGATTAGGGCGGCGCCAATCCCATCAGCGGCCTGATCCAGCAGTCACCCACCCTTAATCCCAGCACCCTTAATCCCAGCGGTGCACTAGGAATCCGTCACACCCTCTAGATTCAGCCATCTCCGAAAAAACCTCTAGACACAAACCATAACAAGCTGTGTGGCACAGGACAGCTTGCCAGCTTTCCGGGAACCTGTTTTCCTCATCCACAGCAAGAGGCAGACCCTCCACCAGCTTGTGCAGAGTCAGTGCAGGAGGCCCAGCACTGGCAGGCTGGAGAGGAGTGGCATGTGGCTGTGACCACCAGGTGGCCTCCCGTGTGTCGTGGTCTGTGATAGTCACAGTTTCAGTGTCTGAGACAGGAATTGTTAGCTCTGTTCTGCTGGTTGAGGAAACAAGCTCAGCCCGTGCACTTCAGGGAGCCCCGCCCCGCTCCCTGTGCATCGCTCCTGCCACCCGTGTCTGTGGGCTGCTTCCCGTCTGCGCTGCTCTGCGGGCTCTGGCTGGCTTAGGCCGGTGCCCTCCTAATGAGGGGGCGGCGCCGAGTGCCTGGAGCAGCAGGGGTCGCAGCTGAGCCGTGGTGGAGCTGGCTCTGGTTTGAACGCTGCCCTTCTAAGCAGTGGTGGTCACTACAACCATCGTTTGTTTTTGGAAGCTCTAGCTACCACCCTGGCCTCTGTCCTCAGACACTCGAGGGTGGGTCTGTGCCCCTGGCTTATATCTGCCAGCTGGGAGCTCAGTGGATTCAGTGTTTCAGTGTGGGTCACAGAGACGGCAGAGGTTCCCGCCCTCCTCACCGTGGACTGAAACAAAACCCCTGCCCATTTGTGGCTGACAGAATAAAGTTGTTGCTCTCGGATGCAGAGTTTGACCTGGCCATGCAGCAGAAAGGCGCTTTGGCATTTAGTCAGGAGGAGGCCCTGGATGGGATGGGGCGGGGTGACCAGATCCCCCCCACAGGCTGCCTGGCTCACTTGTGCCTGGTACAGAGGGAGATGAAGTGACAGGAGTGGACCCCATGCAGGGACGCAGATGTTGGGTGAGGTTGGGGAGGTCCCAAAGGTCAGCAGGATCTGCACGTGGAGAGACCAGTAGACTCCGCGTCATGCTGTACAAGTTTTGGGGACCTGTTTATCAGCCTTTCCTGCTCCAGGACGATGCCTCCTTTGTCGGCAAATGGTTCAGGGAGGCAGAGCTGGGAGCGAGTGCAGGTCCAGCTCTGTCCCGGGACTCCGGACCCAAAGCTTCCACTGGACTTGCCCTCCCCCGGTCCCCACCTGGCACTGGCTGGCTGCTCACTCATCCCTGATGCTGGTTCCTGCCTGTATTTTCTCAGCCATGGCGAGGCCCAGCCCTGGGCAAAGTACCTTGGTTAGTGTGAGAGCTAGGGAACTGTCCCTGAGCTGAGTCTGGGCAGTTGTCTTCAGGGAAGGTCAGGACCTGTTCCTTCTGAGCTGGCAGATCCTGGTGCATCAGGGGACTCACGTCCCCTCCCTGCTACAGGTCCAGGACCCACAGAGGAGTCATGTGTAAGGGGGACAGGGTCTGTGGTTCACATGACTTTCTGCCTCTGCTCATTGGCACAGGACAGGAAGGGCCTCCTCCCTATGGGGCCTTAGTGACAGCTCATAAAGCCAGCTCATTTCTTCCTTCCAGCCTTGGGCCCTGCAACACTGGTTCCAACCCTATTACAACTGGGTTGTAACCTAAAGTCCTGGGTTCTTCTGCTGTAGCCCTTGGGACATGGGTTTGGCCAAGAATCCATTCTCTCATTTCCCCAAGAGCAGCTGCCCTGTGCAATCCCCGCATAAAAACCACATTCCACTGATCCTGGGCGTCCTTTATTTATTGCATAGGCATAAATTAGAATCTGGAGATTTAAAAAATTAAGAACCAACAGTGCAGCATTTGTGACAGGAGAGCGCAGAATAAGACCTGGTTGTCTCAGGCAGGGCTGAGCAGGGCCCAGTCCTGTAAGGCGCAGGGCACCTGCCTGCCCACAGCCCCTCGTGCCCCCTCCCCACAGGCCGGGACCAAAGAGCTGAGAACCACCCAGTGCCCCACAGAACGGGGCTAAGAATCAAGCCCTTAGCTTTTCAGTTAAAAAACAGACCTTGAAAAATATATACATAATACAGCAGGGCCTGTGGGCCTAAAAGCCTTTTCCTCCCCCCCTCCCAGCCCCCACCCAGCTGCCCCTGCAGAGGAGCCAGCAGGGAAAGTCTGAGGGGAGCCGAGAGCCGGGGGAGCCTGAGAAGGAGCCCTCCCTAGGCCCGTTAAGGGGACAGTAGGCCACAGACAGCCCTCCCGCCACCCTGAATGGCACTGTTGTCATTGTCACTGACCAGGAGAGCCCAGGAAGTCCCCCGCTCCCCCCATTCTAGCTAATGGCCCCCAGAAAGGCCGGGCGCCCCACAGCCCAGGGAATGTGTGAAGCTTGCTCCGGGGCACAGGCAGCCCCACTGCAGGAACAGGGTGCAGGGCAGCCCTCACCCTGGCATCAGGAGAGAAAAAGCAAAGGCCATCCCAGCACGGGGAGTCCTACAGGCTGGCACAGGCAGCAGCCCTCCGATACCCTGGACAAATACAGCTTCTAGAGACCCTTGGGGGACCTGGGGACCCAGCTTCCCCAGGTCACTGGCACCGGCCTTGCAGGGGACCTCCTGCCCGGGGACAGTCCCAGCCTGCAGGTGCTGAGCAGGCTCCTCCAAAGTGGTGCTTCCCTGACTGAGCTGGGCACCGTGCACCTTCCTGGGCCCTGGCTCCACCCACCTGGGTGTGGCACCTGCTTCATCTACACACTTCCTCCTGGGCCAAGGCAGGGCCCTCACCTCCTCCTGCCTCCCAGTCCCCCACAGTATGCTACATATGTACACTAAGTGGCCCAGCTCGGAGGACGAAGGATGAATGGGACCCTAGTGCTTGCTTTCTCTTCTTCCTGGGGTCAGGGCTCTTCTTTCTTGTTCCGGGAAGTCAGAGCGCTGGTCAAGCGTGTGGGGGCAGGGGTGGGGTGCTGCACACCCATCCCGGAGCAGGGTGTGTGTGGGGAGGGGTGTGGCCCATGGCTGGCAGCAGGCACAGAGACTCAGGGCTAGTGGGCAGGCTCCCCATGCACCCTGAAGCGGTAGATGCAGGTGTACTCAGGGTGGCCCCAGTTGGTCAGGATCCGCAGCTCCACCACCTGGTACGCAGCCATTTTAGGTGTCTGGATAGAGATAGGGGTTCGGATTGTCATGGAGTCCTTTGAGACCTCACTGGCAGAGGGGGGCTGGGGAGTTGGCCATGTCTGGGGCCAGATGGCTCCCTCTCCTCCCTGAGGCTCTGAAGGGAACCAGGCATCAAAAGCTCCTGTCCTCAGTCTCTTGGAGTAGCTGCCAGCCGGAGGGCCACCAAGCCTGTGGGCCTGCACTAGGAAACCTGGTCCTCAGGCCAGTTGTGAATGGCCTTGGTGCCAAGGACCAGCACAGTACATCTAAGACAGAGACGGCTTTGCTCTGAGTGGACAGAAGTCCCTTCACGGAGGGCCTGACGTATGTTGATGTGGTGTCAAGTGCCCACTGGCCTTGTCCTCTGTGCTTAAAGCCAGCATCTGAGCCAGCGTTTACATCACATCTCACCCTGCTGAAGCCACAAGCATGGTACCCTCTGGTCTCTTTCCCTGGGCCCTTCCTGCACCCTCCCTTCACACTCAATCTGCAGACTGCCTGGGAAACCCGCCCTCAGGACTTCCTCACCAGCCTGGAGCTGACAACAGCTTATGTCTCGTCTAGTTCCTTTCAGTGCCACTGGATGGCCCCACGGGTGGCTGTACATGGTGGATAAACCACTCCCAGCTCTGCATCAGCCCCTCTTGGCACTGGCTCCAGCCCTGTCCCCTGTTCCTCCTGTTCCCCCAGCCTGATATTCAGGGCCTCCCAGCTGTCTCATCCTCACTCCCCACATCCCCTCTGACCTCAGCCATTCTGGCCCACTTCCCTGCAACCACTTCCGGACCCCACTTCCAGACCCTGCTCCCGGCTCCAGGTTTGTCCCCTGCCATTCACATTTGACCTTAATAACATGTACATGGTCCTGTCACCTAACACATGCCAGTGTCATCCCCCCAGCCCTAAGACCTAAAATTCCTGCCTTGAGCCTCTCCCTGCCACTGTTTCCTCCCTATCTCTTACAATTCCCCCTTCCTCACTTGCCTCACACTCGTCTGGATGGTTTGGTTGAATGCAGGTTCCCAGGTGTCATCAGCCCTGAGGAATTCTCAGGTAGGGCCTGGGGACCTACATTTCTAACATAGGAGACCGGATGCCCACTCAAGCCACAGCCACTGCCTGAGCTCCCAGCTGGCCGTGCCCTGGCATCGTTGGCCTCTCTTCCCAGAACACCCTTCACAGTTGTGTTTCCTGGTAACCCCAACCCTTCTTTCCTAAAACTCCTTGGTGGTGCCCTGCTTCAGGAAGCTCCCGACACTATGCTTCTGGAAGGGGCCATCCTGGGTGCCATCTACAGGGTGTGACATCTCCACTTTTGTACCCTATCTAAAGGCAGGAGGGCCTGCGTCTCTCTCTGAACCCTGCTCCTGGCAAAACAAGTGCCTGGGAAACATCTGGTACCCAGATGAGAAAGCAAGGTGCCACCTCACTGGTGCAATTGTCCTGTACCTGGAAGTAGAAGGTCTGAATGGGTTCCCCATCCTGATCGTAGGTGAATGTCCCAAGAAGTGTGCCCTCTTGCTGCAGGTCTTCATCAAAGCCCTGCAAAAGAGTGGAAGGGATGGAGGGAGAGGCGGGAGAGCAGCGTGGAGCTGACTCGGTCCCACCCCCCAGCTCATCAGAACTGCCTGGACTTTTGGGGACCTGGTCTGAGTACCAGCCATGGCTACCACAGGGCTGCCCTGTGGCCTGTGAGGATCACTTAACTCTTGTGCCTCAGTTTCTTCCTCTGTAGCCTAAGCCAAGTGGGAATGAACTTGGCCATCTCTTACTCTGGCCCCACCGCTTCCAAATCTGTTCCTCTTCCCTCCCAGCCAGAGTGACCCCAACTTGATCCTGGGCAGAGACCCACAGGATCCTCCCGCAGCCCTTTCAGTCCACACAGGCCGGATACTCACGAAGATGGAAAAGTCCTTGGGGGCACTGGAGATGGTGCTGTTGGGCGACAGGGCCTTGGGGACGTGTTCTAAGGTAACGGCTGTGGGCCGGATGCGGGCTGACAGGCGGACCACAGCGAACCCCTGGGGCCCCTGGAAGGCCCAGCAATTGCCTGGGTGCACGTCTGGCTGGAGGGGACAGAAGGCAAGGCAGGTCAGGGCCCGAGTCCAGCTCTGGCTGACCCAGCATGGTCGTCCCCAATGTGCTCAGAGCTGCGCTGGGGTCCCCACCAGGTGCCTACCTGGAGAATGACCCGGGGCGACTGGGAGTGGTACCACAGCGGGATGCCAAAGAGGCTGAGGAGGGCGGTTTTGGTCTCATAGGTCTCTGAACATCGGGTACTGATAACACTGGCCCCTGATGTGGGTAAGAAAGGCAAGGTGGGCACCCACAGCTGGCCAGCTCAGGGTGCCAACCACAGGAACCCAGCACGAAGGGCTGAAGCAGCCAGAGGAGGGCCCGCCACTGCCCTGATCCCCGGTGAGCACAGAGGGCAGCTGCCCCAGACCCCGACCCACGGAGCAGCGTAGACATCAGCCTCTTCCCGCCCGGGGTGCGGCTTGGTACCGCCTGACTTCCCGAGCTGTCACCTTGGCTCAGTCTAGGTTGGGCGATCTGTGTTGACCCCAAACTCTTCCTGCTTAGCACCATGGCTGCCTGGCAAATGCCAGAGGCCCAGCCATTGTGGCGACAAGGACAAAGCAAAGTGAGGAAGGATGTGCACAAACCTCCTGATTCCAGGGCGTAGTCCACCATCCCAATACGGTCCTCGCTGTAGCGCTGCAGGGCCTGCTTTACGATCCGGTGCACCTGCTAAAACAGGCCCAAGAGACAGTCTCAATGGGAAGCAGATGTCCCACTGCCCTGGACTGGCTCCCCATGGGTAACTCCACTGGGAGGGCACCATGCTGGTGCCAGGTAACAGCACACCACCACGCACAGTGGCCCAAAGCATGCAAAAGAGCCTCCTGCATGTCACTTGTGTCTTGGAACATACTGTCCAGGTCTACAGCTCCTGGGGGGGGACAGCAGTGTGTCTATGGGGTACACTTGCTCCTCACCTCCTCTGTCACCCCGATCACACCTTCCTTCTGCAGTGTCCGTCCCAGCAAGGCTGCGGCCTCCCCAGCAGACTTGCCCTGCATCTCTGTCACGTGGGCGAGGATCTTGCTCTCCAGTTCCTGCAACTGAGCTTGCACCTCTTCTCTCTGGAGGAGCCCGGCACGGACGCCCCCACCTTGAAGAAGGAAGTGACTGACCCAGGCAGGGAACTGAGATTCCACCTAGGGACAAGACATAGTGTCACTGGGAGGCTTGCAGGAACCGCAGGGCTGCTCTAGCCAGGCCAGCTGAGTGGGGTAGCGCTAGGCTAGAGAGCAGGGTTTGAGGGGGAGGCCCACAGAGGAAAGGGTTAGGAGCTCTCCCTGGGCACCCATGAGAAACAGGAAGTAAACAGGACACAACTGTGTTGTGTCCAGCCGTGCAGCAGCCTCCTGGGAATAACAGGCAGGTATAAGGGGCCCCTGCTGCACACACCTAAGGTTTGGCAGGGGCCTCGGGTGCTTCCTACTCACTTCCTCCCGCACGGCCTGGATCTTCTGGGGCAGCAGCCCCACTTCATCCTCCACCGAGCTCTGCTTCAGGGTCAGAGCCGCCAGCTCCTGCCGCAGGCTGGCCAGCTGGGCCTCCAGCCGCCCCAGCTCCCGCACAGAGTTCTCCCGGATGGCTTCCTGGGTCATCCTGGTCCCAGAGGGAGAGGATTAAGGGGACAGGTTGAGGCCAAGCTGAGGAAGAATGAGGACACGCTGGCTGGCACACAGCGTGTGCCCAATGCTGCCCACCATGAGCGTGAGGGACAGGGCCTGCCCTTGGGGGGGTCCAGCTGTTCCAGAAGCCTGGGCCCTGGCTTCCTTGGCCCAGAGCTAATTCTGATTTGATACCCTCTGTGTCCAGAGTCTGTAATTCCTTTTGCCACAGCCTCTCCACCTCCCCAAGTATGGACACATGGGCTGTGAGGAGGCCATGCTGCTAGCAGGAGGCCACACCGAGAAGGCAGTGTCTGTCCACCAGCCCTGCGTCTCACTGCAGTGCCCGCCTCCGCTGTGCCTCAGATTGGCCGCACGCAGTCCCGAACTGGGCCTCAGCCACCCTCCCCGCTGGGCAGGACAGTCAGAACCCACTCCAGGTTCTGCTCCCAGATCTGCCTGCGGCCAGGTACGGGGTAGCCTAGGCCAGATGGTGGGGTGCTTACCTCTGCCACTCTGCCTTGAGCTTCTGGATGTGAGCCTCAGACTCCTGGGACAGAAAGGGACAAGCATAAGAAATACTGGGCTCAGAGAACATGGTCTCCAGAGGAGGACCTGCTCTCCACTGGGGTCTCTGCTTAACCACGTGCCTGGCCAAGGTCAACTGGCCCCTGCAGCAGACCTCGAAGTGGCTGCCTGTCCAAAGTCCTTGAAAGTCTCGCCCCACATCTGACACACCCCAGCATGCACACATCGGGCATGACAGCCGTCCCGCCCTGCGGAGCACCCAGCTGGGAGCTGAGCTCGCACAGAGGCACAAGCCTCCCACTCAGTGTCCCAGCAGTCCTCCTGCAAGGACCAAAGGTCCCGGGGTCTCACAGTCCAAGGATGGATGAGGAAATGGGCCAGGACCCTGGTACAAGCTGAGTGCCTGGCCCACCGACCTGGGAGGCCTGGACGATCTTCTTGAAGAGGTCCTCCGAGTCCTGGTGATGTTCCGCCCTCACAGTGGCTAGTTCTTCCTGTCGGACATGGAGGAGAGGACTGAAGACTGGACAGCTGTGCTTGGAGGGGCGCTTGTGACTAGGAGGGCCCTAACTGGGATTCAAACTGGGGTCCTTTGGTTCCCAGGCTTCAGCTCTTGGCCTTATGCCACAGAGCTTCTCTGAAACGTGCAGGAGCCCGGCTTGATCTCTGTGGCTCAACCCACACAGTGTCAGCACAGGCTCCATTTTAAAGAGGAGGCAACTGAGGCCCAGCCAGGCTAAGTGCCAAGTGGCAGAGCTGCCTGACCCTAAATGACACATTGCAGTCTCCTCTGCATTGTGTGGGGGCCCCTCTACCCCACACACCACAGTCACAAGCTCACATGATGTCACCCATAAACGACACACAGCTTTCTCTTTCCCCTAGGTAGCTTGGCTTCCCCACCTGGATTCGAGTGGCGGTGTCCCTGCGGAAGTCCTCCTTCAGGGCAGCCTCCCGGCGGCTCACCAGCCCCTCTAGGAGTGCCAGGGTGTCCTCATGGCTCAGGCCACCGCCACCCCCCTGGCCAGTGGCCCCCTGCCGCAGCTCCAGGCGCTCTAGCCGAATGGACTCCCTTTGCCAGTTGGAGGAAAACTCAGCAGCCAGAGCCTCCAGGCGCCGCTCCAGGGAGTGCACTCGGGACAGGATGCGCTGCTCAGCCTGCAGGGTGGGAAGGAGGAGACGCACATGAGGGACGGGGAGCCCCATCACTGAGGTAGAGAGAGAAGGAGAGTCCAGGAATGCCCCACACCGGGCAGGGAGATGCAAGAGCTCCAGCTGGGTGTGCTGGTACAGCGAGGCAGCTGTAGCCAGGAGGGGCCTCTGGACAAGCTATGAGAGCTGGATCCCAAAGGAGGAGTGAAGGTGGCCAGGGGAGAGGGTCTGAGCCCAAGGACGGTCCAAGGAAAGGATGAGATGCTGCAGGACGGCCACAGGGGTCTGGGTAGCCAGCTGGCTGCCACCTGCTTTCTCCTGAGTTCCAGCCAGTGGCTTTCAACTGCGGCTACTCCTTCCCCAGAAGAAGACATGATTTGAAAGTGCTTTCTTTTTCCTCTTTAACTGGATTTCGAGGACCTTCGTGAATTTTGAGGACCTTGTTGGCTTAAAGAGCAAAATCTTTCCCCAGGGAAATTATAAAACACAATCTGTCAACTATCAAGTCAAGTTAAAGCATGGAGTGGCAGAGGTTCTGATTTTTAGAAATCCTTTTTTTGTTGTTTGTTTGTTTTTTTGAGGCAGGTTCTCACTATGTAGCCCAGGCTGGCCTTAAATTCCCGGTGATCCTCCTGCCTCAGCCTCCTGAGTGCTGGCATTACAGGCGTGCGCTACCACGCCCAGCAGAGGTCCCATATTTTAAACAGTCCCAGCCAGTGCCCTCGCCACCACCCTCCCCCAGCCCGCTGCTTTTCTTGGTGTCTTTATGCAAATGTCAGCAAGACAAAGGGCGGCCCATGCTTTACTTCTTCTTCTTAAGGAAAAGGTGGCCCAACATTGAATATAATGATGAAAAAAGGGAAGATGGAGATGACAGAATACGTCATTATTTTATAAGATAAAAAGATCATGCTCAGAAAATATCAAAAAAAATATGTGATTAGAAATGTGGTACCAAATCCAGCAAGATGTGAACAACGTTCAAATAACTCTAACTAGGGGATGAAGAATTTTAAGTGACCTGAGCTCATACCACACCCTGGTTGTGTCCACTTGTCATTTGTCACTTCCATGGGACTGCAGGCTCCTTGAGGGCCCAGCCAGGGCTTGATCCTTCTTTAGACACTGGCAGATTTTAAACTGGCACCATCCCTAACTCCTCCCCGTGTCTGTACCCTCTGCAGCCGTGTGGCCACCTCCTCTCCCTTGGAACCCTACCCAGCTTCTGTGACAGCAAGGCTGGGCGAGCCTGGGGGTGACCTAAGTGTCCATGGAGGCAGCTGTCCCTGCAAGGGCCCAGGCCAGCCAGCCAACTAACTGTGTGCAACACACACATGGCCCAACCAGGATGACCTGTCCTTGCTCAGACAGGAAAGGCCACCCCGACCCAGACTCTTGAGCCGATCCAATGCTTATAGTTTCCTGCCACAGAGTTCAGGGGTGGTTTCTTTGTGAGATTGTATTGAAAGGGAACAAAGGAATGACATAATCAATAATTAGTTCTCTGTCTCTGTTTTCTGACTTTAGGATGCAGCTAACTTTTGGGCACCATTCTGAGTCATGTTTAAGTGCAGCACCCCCTCTCCCCAGCACCTGCACCCCAGAAAGCAGGGAAAGGGATGTCACAGTAAGACAGCACCTCCTCATGTTGTGGCAAGGTGTAAGGCCAGGTGCAGGGACAGCAGAGCCAGGGTCTGCCCATACCTCAGGCGCTCACCTGGAAATGTGGGGCCGAGTCTCTGGAATCCCACACCTCGGGCTGCTTACTGCTGTCCCTCGCTGCCCACCAGGAGATCACAGCAGGGTGCAACGTCTGCAGCCCAAAGGGGTAGAAGTACCAAGCACCTGTGCACAGGGACAGACTGGTCACACCCAGCAGAATCTCCCCTGTTACCATGGCCCATGTCACCTAGGAGCCCTGCTCTGCCAGAGGTGGCACTTCTGGTTGATGGCCTCAGAGGTCGCCCATTCTCTCATCCCCTTTCAGCAAGTTTATAGATGACAAAGCTCCGAGAAGACAGTGATAAGTTAGGGGTGATCCAGGGGCCGGACCCAGGGCCTGGGCGGAGGTTCTCAGGCCTGGCCTTATAGCGCAGTCACCCCGGGGGAGCTTTTAAAACATCCGGCATCTGGCTGCCCTCTGGAGAGTTGATTGGCCTGGGCTTGGGCCCTGTGCGGTGATTTTGAGAAGCTCCCCAGGGGGTTTCGTGGGCTGCCAGGGCTGAGTGTCCCTGCACCAAAACGCAGCACCTGAGCACAAAGCTGCAGCCGGATAGGGACACACTTCTTGCTTTGGGGACATCTATTTGTGACGTTTACTCCTATGAGGTATGGGGCAGGGGAGAACCTGGAACCTTACCCCCAATTGGCTGAGGGGTCTCCATCTGGGTAAGCTGTGCTTGTGGCTCAGTGGTGGGCTGGGAGCAGGTGGAAGGGAAGGATGTGGCCACTGTGCTTGAAGCCATAGCTACGCCCTCCCCAGCATGCAGGTCATAGGCCCCATCCATCTGCACCCCCAGGGGATGACCAGGACACACAAGATAAGGCTTGGGAAAGAGCTTTCTGGATAAACTGCCATGCTATTAGAAAGGACCATTATTATTTTAAGGGCGATGCCCAGTTTCCACTGGGTATGAACAGGAAACAAAGAGGAAACCAACATTTGGGAAAATGTCCTACCCTGTCATTAAAAGAAGAAATACAAGTTGAATAGCTGCTAAACCTATAAAACCAACTCTAAAAAATGATAAAGCGTGGCCTTTAATTATAAATTGGTACAGTCATTAAAAGTGAGCTTGAGGGCTACGTAGGCAGCTCATGTGAAACTGGCAAACTCAAGTGTAGTTGTCAAAGAGAACATAAAATATAAATATTTGGGCCGGTGAGATGGCTCAGTGGCGTAAGCGCCTGCCTTGCAAGCGCGAGGGCCCGAGTTCGACTCCCGGATCCCACATACGAAAAAGGGGCCGGTGATATCGCTCAGCGGCACGGGTGCCTGTTGGCGCGCGAGGTCCTGAGGTCGACCCCCTGGTACCCACAAAAAAAAAATATATATATATATAAATATTGGTAAGGTGTGGTGGCACTTGTCTGTAAATCTAGATGCTTGAGAGGCTGAGGCAGGAGCCTAGGCTTAAGCCACCTAGCAAGACCCTAACTCAAGAAAAAATAAGAGGGGCTTGGCGCTGTTAATGTAGCTTAGGGACAGAGCATGAGCCTAGCATGTGCAAGGCCCTGGATTCAATCCCTAGAACTGGGGGTGGAAGAATCCCAGAAAACACAAATATGAACAAGATGGTCCCAAAGACTGGAACAATGCCAAGCAGCTGGCGAGTGACTGCTATTTTTAGTGTGGAAAAGGGATATGTATTTCTCTTTACTGCTTCATTGTTTTTAGCTTAAAGACAGCTAAAGATTTAACTTGATCTTGTAAACACAATTCACCCACACAGGCTGTGTCCTGATTTGGAATGGAGGGAAAATGACTGCAACTAATAATAGCATCCAAGTTCCTGCTTGTTACCCACACTGTCTTGGGGTGTGTGTTCCTGCCCTGGGTGGCCTGGAGAATATCCCAGACGTGCCCAGCTGAGGACAAGGTCAGTAGGTTGGGGTATGTTGTCTTTGCTCCCCAGACACCCTGAGAGCTTGGCAGCATCAGATAGGCGAGGACCCCTCAGGGTGGCAGGCAGGAAGGGCCTGGGGCGCAGGCCTCTGCCCTGTGCCTGTTGCCTGGATCGGTAGCCACACTCTTACCACCCCGGCTTACCGTAGGTCAGGCCTGTCAGGAGCAGCAGCAGCAGGAGGAACCAGAGGAAGGTCTTGAGGGACGAGTAGCGCCTGGATTGGAGGGCACACAGGGGCACAGATGTGAGAGGGAAGCTCAGGGCTCTGCGTCCCCCCCCCCACCGCAAGTCCCTCAGTCTTTCTCCTGCATCCTGACTAGAATTGAGGGTGACGACCCTCGAATTTCTCATGGGACCAGGGCCAGAATGGACATCACAGTTTTCTCTGCAGGGCATGGGGCGATGGGGACAATTCTGACTGTGAGTTTTACTGATATGATTAACAATAAATGGTGTAGTCTTTGACAAACCTAAACATTTTAGTAGAGAGAGCCTCCATAAATATAAAAAGCAAATACAGAAACCTAGGAAAACTATGTAACTCCCTAAACAAACAATGTTTGCTTTCAGAGCCAGGAGCCTGTTTTGGCGCTGTGAACCTGTCCTTGCCCCGCTTCTCAGAAGAGCTGGCTGCAGCCATCCCAGTGTGACCTTTCCTCTGCCCAAGGGGCGAGTTCCCAAATCCTGGTCCTGTGGTTTGGGAACTTGGGAGAAGAGTGGGAAAACTCTGGGGTCTGGCCTGTCCCGGGCCGAGGAAGGAAGCTGGACTCTCTGGGACCCCACCCACTGCAGGACTGAGCCTCAGGTCTGAGAGCGGAGACAAGGCCACTGTTCTCTGAAATTCAGAAGTGGCTGGGCTGGGTCATGCTTGGTAGGAAGCATCCAGGCAGAAATAAGAGCCTGTGTTCCCGAGTCCGCCCTGCAGGGCTATGGATTCGGGAACATAACCTGCCGCTGGGACCCCCTCTGTCAGGCAGGATGGGTGCTGGGGATCCGCTCCCAGCTCACCGATACAAGCTACAGGTGAACGGGGTCGGGGGGACCTATGGAAAAATGACCACACAGGGGTTTGACGCTTTATTGGTCCCAGGGCTTCGGAGCCATTGTCAGGGCTGCAGTCTCACTCACCTGGTTAAAACAAAGACATCCAGGAGCGAGGCTGCTGTCGTCAGGCGGTACCAGGTGGTGCCAAGCCACCAGTAAAGAAGTCCAAAGAGCCGGCCTGAAAAAGTGGTCCGCGAGCCTAAGACTTGAGGTCATGTTTAGCATGTCACCCTCTCCCCATCTTGTCCCACTCCCAGCACCCACGTGCCAGCACCTCTGTCCCATCCCACAGTGGCCCAGTTCCAATCCCACCCGTCCAGGAGCCCACACCCTACGGGCTGCTCCACAGCTGCCTGCCCCAACCCGGTGCCTCTTCTGGGAGCCCCGTCGCAGAGATGGGTAGGAAGTTACTGCTGCAGAGTGTAAGTAACTGAGCATGCCTAGCTAGCACCCACCTGGAAAAGTGACCACCGTCCAGATAAAGGAGCCTGCCCGGGAGACCATGCTCCCTAACCTTGACCCTGAACCATGCTGCTCCATGTCCATGTAGCCTGCAGGGAAGGGTGAGAAGAAACCCGTCAGCTTGGGCTCGCTTTTAAGAGCCTTGGGGACGTGAAGCCGGACTGTTTTGAGCTGAGGCCACACAGCCTTCTTCTTCATGTCCCCAGAGCATCACATGGGCCCAGCACACAGTAGGTCAGGAAATGTTTGTGGAAAGAATGAAATGGGAGGTATCTGACATTTTATATCCTATCAGAGAGTCTCTCACTGATCAGAATCAGACAAAGGGGGGATCATGTGCCTTACAAACAATCACTGAGCACCTATATGCTTAGGGCCCCATGTGAAACTGCTGCAATGAGCAGAAGCCAGAGGTGTTGGCCGTGGGTGGGGGTGGGTCATACGGACAAGTACTCGGCAGCCGCAGCCCAGGTTCAGGGAGGGCTGGGCACGAGGGGTGCCCCTGCCAGGCTGCAAGGTGCTTGTCACATGCTGTGTTCTCCTGTGCTGCTGGGATGCACCCTGCCCAGGCCTCCCACGCCCCACACTGTCTGGAATGAGCTGGGGAGGGGAGGTGCCACCTACCTGCAAAGTCGTCCTCAGAAGAGTAGCCAGAGGAGGAGCCCAGGAAGTCCTCGGTGGCCTTGCTCTCTGCCAGCCCATTGGCCTTGCTGCTCTCAGTGCCGCCCGTGCCCCTCCTCCTCCGCACGCGCAGGTCCTCACCTGCCAGGCAAGAACAGGGTCTCTGCTAGGCCTCCCAGAGCCTGGGCATTGCTGGCCCGGGCAGAGGGGCGTTCTATAGGGGGACACTGAGTAAGGGCTCGGAGGAAGCCAAGCCCCAGGTGGAGGGTTTGGGACACTCACCCCAGTAGGGCTCACTGTGCAGGTGGTCGTCGAGGAGGGCACTCCTGGCAAGGGACACTGCCTGGGGGCTGCCTATGTAGGACTCCCGGACCATGGACTCGCTGTAGTAGGAGGTGTGCGGGTCAGAGGAGGGGCCCAGCTGCGGTGCTGGGGACATGCGCTTCATGTTGCTGGATTTCCTCTTCAAGGTCCTGTGGGACAGTCATGAGGGGAAAGGCAGGGAGCAAGGAGGTGAGCCCAGCCAGGCAGTAGGGTCCTGACACCCTAAGATTGATAAGTGTGGGTTGACCTTTGTTGCTAGGCAACCAAAACCAGGTCTACCAGTGAGGGCTTTTTTTCCCCTTGGTGTTGGCAAGCACACTACCACTGAGCGACACCCTCAGCCCTAGGTATTTTCTCTGCTCCTGTTATCTCTAAATCTCACAGGCCAGCTCATCAGTTAGCCAGCGTTCAAACCTAGGTCTCTGACTTCAAAGCCAAAGATTTTTCCCATGCTTCTTAATGGATTAGTAATTTTGACGACCCATGGAAAACCCAGACTGAGCTGACCTGGCCTCCTAGAGCTAGCTAGCGCCTCGGCCTCACATCTGCAAGGTGGGGCAGGACACCCAGGTGTACAGGTGGTGAGACCGGACACGCCGGTGGGTCAGGCAGGACAGTCACGCCCATCCAGAGCAGAGGGGGTTCCTGCAAGCCCAGCTTGCAGTTGGGGGTTTCCGGCCTGGTGTGTGCTTGAAGCTGCCTCTCCCCACTTCCTGTTCTTTACATGAGGGCAGCAGCACCAGTTTACAATGGGTAAAGAAGGGGAGCTAGGCACAGCACCTCATAAGACAAACCCCCTTAGGCAAACTCGGGCATCTGCGATGAAGGCTGCAGGCTGCAGTGAGATGGACAGGGCCGGTGGTGCTCCCCCAAGTCCCTACCTCAGAGGACTGTCCTTAAACAGGGTGCTCTGGCTCCCGACCACTGAGCTTCCTCCGCTGCTACTGCTGCCGCCATCATCATCAACCTGGGAGTAACGCGTGAGGCGCTGGCTTCGTCGCGACATGCTGAGGTGGGATGTAGACCCTTCCCCTGAAGAAAGGATGACACATGAGGCTTGGGGCTCATGAGGTCCCAGGTCCCCCATGCAGGAGAAAGGCAGAGGCCTGGCTGCAGAGGGCAGAACCCTATGCAAGATGATGCCTGGCTTCTGTCCATGCCCTGCCCAGGGTTCACTTGGCCACCCTGGAAGCTCCTTCCCTGAGCACCCTGAGAGGCTGAACTGGGCCTTCCTGACATGAGCAGAGAGCTCAGCACACAACAGGCACTCATGAGGTGCCAGGCAAAAGCCTTAAGTCATTGCCGCCTGGCACACCCTCCAGCCTAGGCACCTGCCATGCTGCTGTCTCTGAGCTACCCAGCCTCAGCTCACCAGTTCCCTGGATGGCGCTGTTTCCTCTTCCTCCTGACAGATTCACTGGTCCAGGGCCCCAGTCACACCTGACTCCAGAACCCTTTCCCCAGCAACCCACCCGCACTGTGACCATCTTATATTCTGTACCCCCTCGCCAGTGATGCTGTGCTGCCACATCTTGATATGACAATGATAAGACACCACGGCAAACACCTAATACATGCATGGCTCCTTACACTCCTGTGTGTGTTCCAAACAGGGTTGGTGGGTGTCATCCCTCCCATCTACACGGCTGGAACCTGGGAGGTGGGTAACTTGCCCACCACCACCCAGCCTGAGTGACAGCAAAATCAGAGCTCAGACCTGACGGGTTGCAGGGCTTGGGTCTTTTGACTTCACCAAAAAGTTCACAAATTGCTTCAGAATGAGTTGTAGGTCCCAGCTAGAGTCTTACAACCACCGCACATGCTCAGAGCAAGGCTGTGCACTGTGTGGTTACATAACAAATATTTGTTAACAAACTGACAAGGTGGGGAGGTGGAGCGGAGGTGTGGCATTACAGGCTGATTGGTCTTCGGTGCAGAAATTGATAATGAAGCAAAGGAGGCCAAAGTGAAAAGACCTGGCCAAAGGCAGCTTTCCACCACATGAGGAGGATTAATAAACCTCTCAGCTCTACAAACCCAAATTCCAAATCTCAGATTACCAATGTAAGAAGTCTCAAGGTAGCATCGTGACCAGTCTGGATTACAAAGTCATTGTTCCACCCTAAACTCCCTTGAGAGTTCCTATGTAGTGCTTGTAGCCAGGTGTGGTGGGACACGCCTGTAATCCCAGCACTCAGGAGGCTGAGGCAGGAGGATAACTGTGAGTTGGAGGCCAGCCTGAGCTACATAGTGCGTTCAAGTCCAGCCTGGATTAAAGAGTTCCTAATACTTGTAACTGTTTATCATTTCTGATGTTTTTGGTCCATGCTGGTTCTCCTGAGCCTGCAGTGAGCATACACTAACAAACGGAACCCCAACGATGCAAACCAGAAGGTCAGGTTCCTCCAGCTAGAACAGACTCTTTTATAAAACAAGTAGCCTCCCGTCTGGGCTAGCTGGCATCTTTCCAGGTGGGATGCCCACATGGCATCTTTCCCTGGCTGTAGCTGGTGCTGGTAAAGGACCAATTGGTAGTAGCCAAAGCAGGAAGTTGGCCTGGGTCCTGGGCTGTCTTCCACTCCTTATAAGGTAGTTCCACCCCACACTGTCCTCCTCCACCTGACAGCTCCGATGCCCACACAGGGCTCCTCCTCTTAACCCCTGCCCTCCTGAAGCAGAGGAAAGCCCAGGGCCAGAAACAAAGCAACCTGTTTACCCAGTACCCACGCTGCTGTTGGCAAAAAGCTAAACATTCTAATGGAGGTGGGGGGCGTGTGCTGGGAGCTGCCGCCAGCCAGCTCGGGAGCTCCCAGAGCGCCGGAGCTGCCTCTTATCTCAGTCCGTCCTGCAGCATCCTGGTATCACAGAACAGTTTAAAACTAAGTCCAGGTTTCACAAGATGGAAAAGGTCAAGGCCCATCCTCCCAGATGAACCTCTAGGAGTTCAAATCATTTGCATACCAGCGCGCGCGCGATCACACACACACACACACACACACACACACACACACACACCATCAATTAAGAAACCCTTAGAGTGTCCTTTCTCCACTTCGGAGCTGAACTGCATCCTCTTCTCAGTTCCGCCCCCGTCAAATTTAACCTAGATCATGGGCATCTTGCACGTGACGCCCTCCCTCCCTGGCACATTCGCACTCCGTTTGTTTCCTTGTGGGACCCGTCACTCCCGCCTTTCTCCTTCCCCACAGACTGCAACCCCAGAAATGGCCCAGGAAGGTGCAGCTAAGTCACACCCCGCCCCCCACTCGCTCCCTTGTTTTGTTTTGTTTTAGAACTGAGCAAAAGCGGCCTCCCTCCTATTCCCAGAGTCCTGACAGGCGCCGGCAGGGGGCTGCCAGTCCCGGAACCCGCCCGCCCGGCACCGCTGCCCTGGGCCGGTGCGGGGCTGTCCGGGACGCCCGCCCGGCCCCGCCCTCCGGGCTGACCAGTGCGCGGCAGGGCCGGGATGAGTCAGGCGCCGGCCAGGGGCGTGAGCCAGGCGGGGGCTGGAGCCCGGCCCGGCCCGGCCCAGCCCGGCCCGGCCCGGCCCGGCCCGGCAGGGAGGGAGGCGCAGGCCCCGCTGCCCGGGCCCGGCCGGGGCGGCCTGACGGTGACTGGGACCAGGCCGGCCGCCCGCCATCCTCATTACCTGCGGCCGCGGCTGCTCTGTGCGGGGCCGGGGGCGTCCGGGTGATCGCGCCGCCCGGACTCGCCCCCTTCCCGCGTCCAGTTCCTGCGGGCGGCGCCCCCTGCAGGGCCGAGGCGGCGGCGGGACCCCGGGCTACCGTGCGCAGGAGGCGGAGGCGCTGGACGACGCGGGCCGGCGGTGGGCGGACAATGCGGCCGGAGGAGACCCGCGCGGCGCGAGTGGGCCTGGCGGCGCGCGCGTGGCCGAGTGTGTATGTGTGTGCCTGTCAGTCAATGCTGACAGGCCGCGGCCTATTGGCCAGGCCCCTCCTCCCGTCCCCGCCCACGGCTACCGCCCATTGGTCGGTTTGAACACAAAGGCCCCCAGCTCGCCCCGCCCTCCGTGTGGGCCTAGATGCCCAGCGCGCCCAGTCTGAGTCCTCGGGTGTGATGCGCGCGGCGCGCTGCGACCCCTGGGTCTCAGGAAGACGGCGCGATCGGCTTTGGGGCTGGGGCTCGGCCGGTCCTCTACGCACAGGACTCGGGGTCTTTTGTACCAAAACACTTTTGAGACGCTGAGAGCGCGCCCTGGTGCAGCTTCCCCCACGCGCGCCGCCCTGTGCGCGGTGCCAGGACCCTAAGGGCATTTGTTACTGGGGGCACCAAGTCGCCGAGGGTGACCCGAGGGAGAGGTAGGAGAGTCAGGCCCACGACCTGGCAGAGAGTAGAGCTCCGTTTAACCCAGAGTAGGCTTGCAAAACGCCGGGCACTTGCACAAGCGCTGTTTTTGACATTTCTACACCCATTTTAGTGACAAGAAAACACTAGGTTCGGAGAGGTTTTTAATTCTTTGCCTTGCACCACACAGGAAGAAACAGCATTGAGATTAGAAGATTCCCTATGGAATCCAAACCTATGGTTTTCCTTGGTGTTGTTTTTCTATTTTGGGGTTGATTTTAGGATTCCAGGCACAGCAAGAGTCGTCCCAAGTTCCAAGAACCCCCGAGTTTCACAACAGCTTTTCCATTTGAAGGGATGCTTTTGCCACCATTGGTACCAGAGAAGTCAGGGCTGGCTGCCTGTTCTGCCTGCCCATGGGCTGAGCCCAGAGCCTGGATGCCAAGGTCAGGTCCCTTCCCTCCCAGCCAGCCTCTGTACAGGTGCAGGGCTGGGGAGAAGGCACTTCCGGTGCAAGGCCTTCTAAGCCATGAGGAAACCAAGCGCTTTATTTCACTTTTAAAGTACAGTACCAAGAGGAAATGAGACAAGAAATGACAAAATGATAGAGGCAGGCACAGGAAGGTACTGAGGGTAGGGGACTGAGGAACTGCCAAGCCCTCCTGCTGAGTTGGCTCCAGTCAAAAACAGCCCCCCATTCTGGGCCTCCACTGTCCGACCTGGAATGGGGGTGTCCCTTGCCCTTACAGTATCTTAGGACAACTGCCCAGGCTTGCTGTGGATGGGGTGGGGGTGGGGTTTTCAACCCCAGATGGCCAGGGTGCTCCCATTCTGTCCTGGCCAATTCCAGCAGTCTCGACTCCCCACCTTTGCAGAAGCAGTGCAGAGACAGCTTCATCCCATTCTGAGGGTCCCAGCAAGACTCATGCCCACAGACTGGCTGGAGGCCCCCCTCTTAAACTGTCCTGACTCTGTGGACCTGCAGGAGGCAGAGCAGTGGTCTCCAAAGACACCAGATTCAGGTTCTGCAATAGAGTGTTACCGAGATGGAAAGACTTAGCAGGGATGATTAAAGATTCTGAAGTGGGGCCAGTGAGATGGCTCAGCGACATAAGCGCCTGCCTGGCAAGTGTGAGGTCCTGAGTTCGACTCCTGGAACCCACATACGAAAAAAGGGCCAGTGATATCGCTCAGCGGCACGGGCACCTGCTGGCGCATGAGGTCCTGAGGTCGACCCCCCGTAAGCACACACACAAAAAAAGATTCTGAAGTGGAGAATCAGGGGGTTCACACTGCAATCCTAGGCATCCTCTGCAAAGAGAGGCAGAGAGGAGAGGGCAGTGTGGCCCCAGAGGTAGAGACTGAGTGATGTGGCCACAAGCCAAGTCCTGCTGACAGCCACCAGGAACTGGCACAGACTAGGAATAGACTTTCCCATTAGATCCTCCAGAGGAGGGTGGCCTTGCTCCTACCTTGATGATGGCCCAGTGATTCTGATTTCAAATTTCTGATCTCAGAACTGTGAGAGAATACACTTTTATTGCTTGCAGTTACCAAGTTCATAGTAAGTTGTTAGAACAGCCAAGGGAAGCTAACAAATGGCCATTGAAAAACTTTTGGTTTCAGCATCCAAGGCTCTTATGATTGTGCCAGGACCCTCTTTCTCTTCTGATTATCCTCACCGACACCCCATGTCAGATTTCCCAGATGACACACAGATCCTTCTGCCCATCTCTTCTGCCTTTTGCCCCTCTCGTCTGCCCATTCAGTGTCTCTTGCCTTCTGGGCTCTTCTCCCCGCTGCCTCTTGGCTCCTCCACCGACCCTTCCTTGCTCATCTTTTTCTGTGAATGGTGGGGGAGCGGGGCGGCTTTCCCCAGCTAGACTGGATCTCAGTGGCTGACAGCAGTGGCCATCAGACCAGGGGCATATTATGGCTGTCTCCCTTGCATGGCACTTTTGACCCTAGGGGGAGTCACTTAACCTCTCTGAGCCATTTTCCTGATATCTTTTTTTTTTTTTTTTTTTTTTTTTTTGGTACTAGGAATTGAACTCACGACCTCATGCTTGTCAGGCAGGCACTGTACCGCTGAGCTATATCCCCGGCCCACCGTTTTCCTTATTCATAAAAGGAACTAATGATCCCAACTGTTCTATCTGCCTGGGGAAAGTCAGTGAGGCTCTCTGGCCTCCCTTTCCTTGCATGTGAGGTCAAGGGAGGACGGGAACGTGGATGGCCTCCCAGTACTACCCACCCACACCTCTGGGCTTTGGGGGAGGACAGAGAAGAGGTTATCAGGTCTGTCCTATACCCATAGGGAAGGTCAGATGGCTCCTCTCTGCCTCCAGAGACCAGGACCTTCCTGTTCCATCCACATAGCTGTAGAATGAGCTATGTCCTGCTCTGTCCCTGCCCATGGCCATGTGGCCAGTGACAGGTTCATAGTGGGTGCTCAGTATGCTGTGGCCCTGCAGCTAAGGACACCTCCTCTCCTGACCCCCTACCCCCACTGTCAGCATCAGTCAGCAGACAGGGTGGCGGTGGTGTCTGTCCTTAACCATCACAGGCAGCCCTTGGCGGGGGTGGTGACTTTCATGTCAAGCTTCCTGACTGCAGCTCTCAGGGGGCGGTAACCTCAGAGGAGCGTGGTGCCCCCAACTCCCAGGGGCTGTTTCTCTGCCTCCCAGGGCTCTGATGCGGGCTGCTGCTTCTGCCCAGGCCTGCTCTGGGACAGGGCTCTGTATCTGCAGGCTTTCATCTAGGGAGCTCAAAAGCCAGTCACCAGGCAGCAGTGCAGTTAAACTCGTTTTATGGACGAGTCCAGCTCTGGGAAAGAAAGGCTGTGAATTCTGGTTACAGCCGGTCAGCTGGTGCCAGGGAGAGAAGGCAGGTCCCTGACAGAGCTGGACACTCCCAGCCATGAGATTGGCCCAGACTCTGGTGGGTGACTGTGCCTTAGTCATCTCTGCCCCCATGCCCATTACAGTGCCCAGCTCCTAATAAATGCTCAATAAACATGCAGCTCCCCAATCTTCAGTCATAGACGCCTTCCCTGGCGTGGCCTCCAATTCAGACCCCCACAGGCCTCGCCTGCACCCACAGAGCCTCGCCCACTGCCAAGCCCTTGCTCAGCCTGTGTGGTGGCCTGGCGTGCCCTTTCCTGTCCTCTGCCTGATGGCATCCTGCTGGCCATCAGGGACAGGCTCCCACAGCTCTTCTTCCCTGAGGCTTTCAGCTGAGGTTCCTGGGGCAAAGCAGCGGCTCCAGCGCTTGCCCACCTTCTGCACGGCCCTCACACTGTGCTGGGGTTGGGGGAAGAGTACTCACCCATGGCACCAAAGGACCTTGTGAGGATTCAGTGGGCTACTGCCCGAGGCTTAGTAAGCGTGAGCTGTGATCTATCGTCACTCACAGTCACTGCCACCCAGCACGGTGCTGACTGTGTAGAGGAGCGGCCTGGACAGCTGAGTGCTCAAGAGGAAGGTGCTGGCCCAGGGCCTCTGAGGGCAGGGCTCCAGGGCCAGAGCTCAGGCCTGATGTCACAGGGCTTGCCTGATGTCCATGGAGGTGGTCCGTCCATCCTGGAAACAGACTTGGCTTCTGGGGACATCCACCAGCCACTTCACCTCCGTGGGGACACTGCAGGGCCAGTGGTTCAGAGTCAGGCTTTAGACTCGCACCTTCCCAGTGAGCAACACTGCAGGCAGGTTATTTGGCCTTCCCTGGCCTCCATCCTCATCTGTGACATGGGGATGATTAGGACCTTGGTACACGGTATGGGCTGGGTAAGTTTGCTCTCAGTGCTGGTTTTTTTCTTTTCTTTTTTTATAAATAAGCATTGGATCATTCCACCCATGCTCCTTGCAGGCCTTGTTCTGACAACAGGAGATGTGACCCCGCTGTCCAAGGGCTCCTGGCTGGTGCAGGTCCCTACGCAACCGCAAGACACACAGCCCAGTAGGGTCATTGGACTCTAAGAATCCCCTACGATCAGGGCTTCACTATGACCTTTGTGGCATAAAAAATATATATATATATTTTTTGTGGGTACCGGGGGGTCGACCTCAGGACCTCGCGTGCCAGCAGGCGCCTGTGCTGCTGAGCGATATCACCGGCCCCTTTTTCGTATGTGGGATCCGGGAGTCGAACTCGGGCCCTCGCGCTTGCCGGGCAGGCGCTTAAGCCGCTGAGCCATCTCACCGGCCCCGATAAAAAATATTTTTAAAAAATTCCTGACTTCCAGAAAAAGATGGTGGATCTATAAGAAGCAGGCAGTGAACCTCTCCAAAAGTTGCCGTCCGGACACTGGAATATAGTGACTGGAGGAGGACAAGAAAGAGGGAAGTGGCTCCCCTGGACCCAGGAAAGATCTGAAGCGCAGTTCGGGACCCACAGAGAAAGTGAAGAGAGAAACCCCAACAAAGAAGAAGGAGGTGGCCACCGGCGCCTTTTCCCTGTGTCAGGAATCCTGACGCGACAGAAGCGGTTCAAATCTGCGGACACGCGGTGACTGCCAGCGCCCCAGGGGCCTCCATGGAGGAACGCGAGAAGCCGTGGTGCAGAGAAGCAGCGGCCGTGAAGGACACACTAACTGGCGGTGAGTGCTGACGCCCAGCCATCCCACGCGAGAGAGCGACTAGCCGGGTGCCATTGTGGGGGCAGCAGGTGAACTTGAAACTCAGGGCGGCACCACTCCATCCACGGCTCCAGCGGGGACCTCCGCGGAGTAACGCGAGATGCCGCGGTATAGAGAAGCACCGGCCGTGTAGGACACGCTGACTGGCGCTTTTCTTGCTGGTATTCCAAGACTGAGATTGTCTAAGGATCACAGAAAATAGTGTGGCACAGTACCAAAGAACCAAGGACTGGGCCAAACAGGCAGCAACTTTTATCTCCAACAAATTGAAGAGGTAGGATATTGCAGCAGGCTCAAAACCCAAAAATAAGCTACACCTGGAAGATACCTCAGAGAAGTAGCCATCTCCTAAGAGTTTGAAATACTAGCAATAAAGGAACCTACCATAGGCAATTTACAAACATCACCCCAGGATTTAAACTAAAGAAAGAAAAGAAAATGAGATGACACTTAAACAAGATGCAACCCCACACATCCAGTTCACCAAAGGCAAACCCAGGGGGCAACAAGGTGGGACAAACCGAAAGCCACCCACCTGACATCTCTGAAGTGGTAACAACAAAGCAGTTGAATGAGGCTCTGGAAAAATTTAAATCAGAAATAATTTCTCAGATAACTGCAGAGATAATGTCCACAATGAAGACCATGCTTAAGGACATTAGAGCAGACACAGACAAAACAATAGACGAGCTTAAGAAAACTATAGAAACCATGAATGCTCAGCATAGGAAAGAAATGGAATCCATAAGGCAGATTCAAGCAGATATCCAGGAGAACAAAAATTCCATTGAAAGTATTTGTAGCAGATTAAGCCAATGTGAGGACAGGATCTCAGATATAGAAGACAGGCTTGCAATTAGTGATCATGAAAAGAAAGAATTGTTAAAAATAGCAAGTGACAATGAAAAATCAATCCAGCAGCTGCTAGATGATGCAAAGAAGAATAACTTAAGATTGACTGGAGTCAATGAAAAAGCAGGAGATAGCATAAATGACATCAGAACACTGTTCACAGACATTATCACAGAAAATTTCCCTGATAGAGAAAAAGAATTTGACGTTCAGATAAGTGCGGCTTATAGAACTCCAATTAACCACGATCAAAAAAAAAATCTTCAGCCAGGCATATCATAGTCAAGATTCCAGAAATTCAACATAAGAGTAGAATCTTAAAAGCTGTTAGAGAAAAGAAACAAATCACCTATAAAGGAAAGCCCATCAGAATCACAGCGGACTTTTCAGCACAAACCCTCAAGTCAAGAAGAGCTTGGAATGATGTATTTCAAGTTGTAAAGGAAAATAACCTTCAATCTAGATTGATGTACCCTGCAAAACTATCTTTCTTTTTTTTTTTTTTTTTTTTTTTTTTTTTTTTTTGGGTACCGGGGGGACGACCTCAGGACCTCGCACGCCAGCAGGCGCCCGTGTCACTGAGCGATATCACCGGCCCCTTTTTTGTATGTGGGATCCGGGAGTCGAACTCGGGCCCTCGCACTTGCCGGGCAGGCGCTTAAGCCACTGAGCCATCTCACCGGCCCTGCAAAACTATCTTTCAAAACTGACTGAGAAATAAAATACTTCCATGACAAAGAACATCTGAGAAAATTTATAACCACCAAACCAGCACTCCAAAATGTTTTGAAAGACATTCTAGAAAGGGATAACAAGGACTACAACTCCAGGAACCCCAAAAGAAGGAATCCACCAGGCAGAGCAAACAATTAAAGAGAGGGAGGGGAAAAAAAATAAAAAGAGGGGGAGCCAACAACAAGAAAATAACATGACAAGGATAAGTCAACACATATCAGTTTTAACCGTCAATGTTAATGGTCTCAATTCACCAATCGAAAGGCACAGACTGGCAAATTGGATCAAGAAGCAAGATCCAACAATATGCTGTATACAAGAAACACATTTAATTCAAAAAGAAATTCATAGACTGAAAGTCAAAGGATAGAAAACAATATTCCATGCGACAGGAACCCAGAAAAAAGCAGGGGTAGCTATTCTTTTTGCAGACAAAGTGAATTTCAAGCCAAGAATGATTCAGAGAGATAAAGAAGGTCATTACATCCTTGTAAAGGGAACAATCCAAGAGGAAGAGATAACAATCATAAATATATATGCAACAAATACCAGTGCACCCGACTATACAAAACAAATATTAATGGACATGAAAAATCAAATAAGCACTAATACAATTGTATTGGGGGATCTCAATACTCCACTGTCACAAAAAGACAGATCAACTAGACAAAAAAATCAACAATGAAATATTAGAACTGAACCAAACTTTGGAACAAATGGACTTAGTAGATGTCTACAGAGTGTTCCACCCCACAACATCAGAATACTCATTCTTCTCAGCTGCACATGGGACATTCTCCAAAATAGACCACATACTAGCTCATAGAACCTGCTTAAGTAAATGCAAAGGAATTGAAATTATCCCATGCATATTATCAGACCATAGTGCAATGAAATTAGAAATCAATGGCAAAAGAAACCACAAGAACTTCCTAAACACATGGAAATTAAATAGCACCCTACTGAACAACCAATGGGTCACAGATGAAATTAAAGAAGAAATTAGACAGTTTTGCAACTGAATGATAGTGACAGTACAACATACTGGAACTTATGGGATACAATGAAAGCAGTCCTAAGAGGGAAATTTATAGCATTAAATACCTATATCAGGAAAACAGAGCAAGCACAAATAAACAACCTAATGATGAACCTCAAACTTCTAGAAAAAGAAGAGCAGGCTAAACCAAAAGCTCGTACAAGGGAGGAAATTATAAAGATCAGAGTAGAAATTAATGTATTGGAGACAAAAAAAATACAAAGAATCAATGAAGCAAAGAGTTGGTTCTTTGAAAGATTAAATGAAATCGACAAACCTTTATCCAACCTTATTAAAAAAAGGAAAGAAAGTACTCAAATCCACGCAATTAAGAATGAAAAGGGTGATATCACAACAGACCCTGCAGAAAACCAGAAGATCATCTACACCTACTTTGAAAACTTGTATTCTAATAAGATGGAAAATGCAGAAGAAATAGACAGATTCCTAGATACATATGAATTACCAAAGCTCAACCAAGAAGATATAAAAATCTTAAATAAACCAATAACAATCAATGAAATCCAAGATGTAATTAAAAACCTCCCAACAAAGAAAAGCCCAGGCCCTGATGGATTCACTGCTCAATTCTACAAGAAATTTAGAGAAGACCTAACACCACTACTTCTCAAACTCTTTAATAAAATTGAAAGGGAAGCAATACTCCCAAATTCATTCCTGGAAACAACCATTACCCTGATACCAAAACCAGAGAAGGACCCAACTAAGAAAGAGAACTACAGACCAATCTCCCTAATGAACATAGATGCAAAAATCCTCAATAAGATACTGGCAAACAGAATGCAGCAAATCATCAAGAAGATTATACACCATGACCAAGTTGGATTCACCCTAGGGATGCAGGGATGGTTCAACATATGTAAATCAATAAATGTAACACACCATATTAACAGAACCAAGGACAAAAATCATATGATCATCTCAATAGATGCAGAAAAAGCTTTTGACAAAGTCCAGCACCCATTCATGATAAAAGCCCTACAGAAAATTGGAATAGATGGTCTTTATCTCAATCTGGTAAAAGCTATCTATGACAAACCAACAGCCAATATCATACTAAATGGACAAAAACTGAAAGCCTTCTCTCTAAAATCAGGAACAAGACAAGGATGTCCACTGTCCCCACTCTTATTCAACATAGTCCTGGAAACTTTAGCCAGAGCAATTAGACAAGAGAAAGAAATAAAAGGAATTATGATTGGAAAGGAAGAAGTTAAATTATCATTATTTGCAGATGACATGATACTCTACATAGAAGACCCCAAAAACTCTACTAAAAAATTGCTAGATTTAATAAGCAAATTCAGTAGTGTAGCTGGATACAAAGTCAACACTCAAAAATCAATAGCCTTCCTGTACACGAATAACAAACTCACTGAGAGAGAAATTAGGGAAACAACACCTTTCACAATAACATCCAAAAAAAAAAAAAAAAAAAAAAAAAAGAAATACCTAGGAATCAATCTTACAGGTAAAAGACCTCTACACTGAAAACTCCAGTACTCTGAAAAAGGAGATTGAAGAGGATATCAGAAAATGGAAAGATATCCCTTGCTCTTGGGTCGGAAGAACCAACATAGTGAAAATGGCCATACTTCCAAAATTGTTATACAGATTTAATGCAATTCCGATCAAAATCCCAACAACATATCTCACAGAATTAGAAAAAACAATCCTAAAATTCATCTGGAACCAGAAGAGACCTAGAGTAGCAAAGGCAATTCAGGACAACAAAGGCAAGGCAGGGGGCATCACAATCCCTGATTTGAAATTATACCATAAAGCTACTGTGATAAAAACAGCGTGGTATTGGCAAAAAAACAGACCTGAAGATCAATGGAACAGATTAGAAGATGCAGAAACAACTCCAGACATACTAAGCCACCTTATCTTTGACAAAGGTGCCAAACACATTCAATGGAAGAAAGATAGCCTCTTTAATAAATGGTGCTGGAGGGCTGGTGAGATGGCTCAGTGGCGTAAGCAACTGCCCGGCAAGCGCGAGGGCCTGAGTTCGACTCCCAGAACCCACATACGGAAAAAGGGCCGGTGATATCGCTCAGCGGCACGGGCGCCTGCTGGCGCGCAAGGTCCTGAGGTCGACCCCCGGTACCCACAAAATAAATAAATAAATAAATAAATGGTGCTGGAAAAATTGGCTCTACACATGCCGAAGCTTAAAATTAGACCCATATCTTTCACCGTACACTAAACTAAATTCAAAATGGATCAAAGATCTAAATATTAAAACAGAAACATTAAATCTCCTGGAAAATAGAATAGGTAAAACTTTTGAAGACACTGGTGTAGGCAAAGACTTTATGAATAAAACCCCAGTGGCACAGGAACTATCACAAAGAATCAACAACTGGGATCTCATCTTATTAAAAAGCTCTGCACAGGAAGAGAAACCACCAACAGAATGAAGAGACAACCCACAACATGGGAAAAAATGTTTGCCATCTATTCCTCAGACAAAGGATTACTATCGAGAACATACAAAAAACTCAAAAAAATGAGACTTCCCCAATTTAAAGACCCAATCCAAAAATGGGCATCTGAGATGAATAAATACTTCTCAGATGAAGAAATACAAATGGCAAATAAATATATGAAAAAATGTGCAACATCGCTAGTCATTCGAGAGATGCAAATTAAAACAACACTGAGATTCCATCTCACCCCAGAAAGCATGGCTATTATCAAGAAATCAACTAATAACAAATGCTGGAGGGGCTGTGGGAAAAAGGAACCCTTCTCCACTGTTGGTGGGAGTGTCGACTGGTGCAGGCAATGTGGAAATCCATATGGAGACTCCTCAAAAAACTAGGATTGGAGGTCCCATTTGACCCAGCTATTCCCCTTCTGGGTATCTTCCCAGAAGAATTAAAAACATCGTACCACAGCGATATATGTGCACCCATGTTTATAGCAACACAATTTGTAATAGCTAGATCATGGAAACAACCCAAATGTCCATTAACCGAGGAATGGATAAAAAAGATGTGGTATTTTTATACAATGGAGTACTATTCAGCCATAAAGAAGGATAAACTGGAGACTTTTATAGGTAAATGGATGCAACTCGAGAAAATACTCACAAGTGAAATAAACCGGACGCACATTTGTAAACATTGTATTGTCTCCCTAGTATGAAAATGCAATTTCACTGTGACTATTCCATTCCTTAGTCTTCTATTTTTACCTAGCTTTTACATGGCTTAATCTTATACTGAGTAATGTTTCTCTCCCAAAGGTATTTGTACATTCTCTAATGCTTGAGTCTGTTAATACAGAATGTTTACTTGTTGTCTTTTAAAAAAATAATAAATTAAGTAATAAAAAAAAATAAAAAAATAAAAAATTCCCTCCCTCTATAAAATATATTTAAAATTGTGACTGTGTCGGCATAAAGGTGAACATAATCCAGGTTTGATTATATTGATTTTTTTTCTTCTGATAAAAAAAAATTATTACTACCTTCCATGGTCCTGGCACAGCGCTCTGTGCCTGATGGAGAGTCAGTCTGCCCGTGGCTGTACTAGCCAGACTTAGAAAGTGACCTGAGGGCAAGAGGAGTTGCTGGGGAAGAGGGGACAGCAGGGAGGTGGGTGTGTCAGTGCAGACCTGTAATCCCAGCTATTTGGGAGGCTGAGGCAGGAGGCTGGAAAGATGGCAGCTGCCCTAGGCAATTTAGTGAAAACTTGTCTCAAAATAAAGTTAAAAAAAAAAACCACCTGTAATTCCAGAGACCAGAAGATCAATGAAAGTTTAAGGCCAGCCTGGGTTACATAGTGAGTTCAAGGCCAGCCAGAACTACCTGGTGAGACTCTGTCTCAAAAAATCAAAAACATAAAAATAAAATAAAATAAGGAAGCCAAGGATGTAGTTGGGTGGTAAAGCACTTGCCTGATGTGAGTGAGGGCCTGGGTTTGGTCCCTAGTCCCCCCTCCAACAAAAAAACAAAAACAAAAATGGGATAGTGGGGAAAGCACTCAGCTCATGGGCCAGATGGACCAGGCCCACTTCTCGGAGACAGCCTGAGAGCCACTCTGGGTGCCCTCCTAGCCCTGCCGTGGGAGTGGTCACCTCCAGCCGGGAGGCCCCAGGATAATCCTAGGCCCCCGTGCAATGCAAACTTCCATCCCTCGCCACCTCCCCCCTCCGGTACAGCAGTGCCTTCTCACTTGAGCATGGGTAGTAAGGTCCCTTCCTTTCCATGAGGTGGCTGTGGAGACAGGCCTAGGGAGAAGGATGCACAGAGGCATCACTGTTGGCTGTGCGTGGCCCCGATACTGTCCCACGTGGGGAGGGACCACCTCCCTGAGCACCCAGCTGTCAACCCCTGGCCATGGCCGAGGGCCTCTCAGTCTGGATTCCAGTACACTCAGCTTCATGTGCCCCGCTTCCCTCCCCTACCACCCCTTTTCCTCAAGGACCGTGCTTCCTGCCAGCCAAAGTCCCCCAGGGGTGGCAGCTGGGTGATTGGCCTTGGTGGCTCCCGTGGGGCAGGGCTGCATGGCAGAGGGTAACGGGGGCCATCTGTACAGTTCCGCCCGCTGGCCAGTTGAGCTCCTTGAGCGGCTCCTCCAGGGCACCCGTGTATCACAGCCAGTGTGGCCTGCTGCGGCAGCACAAGGCCCTCAGGGGCCGGCCGGTGGCTCAGCCATAGGGCTCAGTGGCCAGAAGCTGTGGGCTGGAGAAGGCGGACTTCTCCATGCTGAAGGGTGGGAGGGTGCTGGGGAATGCGCATGTGCATTCGAGGTGCATGTGTGTGTGTGTGCGCACATGTGTGCACATGTGTCTGGCTCTCACTCACTCTAAAGGACTCTTCTGTGTTCCGGCTGCTTCCTGGGCTCCGAGGATCCCACGCTTATCACCTTGATTTTCTTTAGTCTACAGACCTCCAGATTCTGCTGCTTCCTCCTGCTTTTCTGCCCCACACCCCATTCCACATCCCACTTCTGTTCCCTGTCACCCTCCTCTGTTGGAGTCTCAGCAGCCTTGCTCCCGGGCTACTGTCATAATTTAAGCAGCTTCTGGCTTCTTCCTGGCCTGTACCCCCTCCCCAGGCCACTCCAGTGCCAGGTCCTGTCCCCATGCCCACCTGCCCGCCTGCCTGCCCTCACTGAACATGCTGCCTGAATCCTGGGCACCTTTGGCTCCCCTCCCTAGGCGCCAACCATTCTTGGGAGCCCTCAGCATGACACCTCGTCTCCCACCACTGGGGTCCCTTGGTTCTCCCCAGGTCCCTGGCTGCCCTATTCCTGTCTGCTGCAGCCTTCACAAAGCTGCCAGGGGGCCTTCCTGGAGCACAGGCTGGGACTGTCATCTGTCCCCAGTTCATCACCTGTCCATGGCTCCATCACCTCCAAGTCATGGTTTCCTGCAATGCAGCATCTGTCTGTCTCTCCAGCTCCATGGCCTGCCCTTCCCTCCTCATTCTCCACCCATATGCAAAAGTATGATCATGGCAGGGCCGAGCCCCAGGCCTGCATGCCAGGCTGGCACTGGGCTGGCATGGATAAGACAGCTCACTTGCCTAATCCATCTGATGTGCTTCCCTTCTAGGAGTCTGGGGATTGGGTGTGTGCCAGGGACATGGTGCCCATGTGACCAGGACAATCCCAGGGTGCCGAGTCTCCACTGAGCATCCCTGGTAGATAGCATTTCCTGTGTCATCAAAACGGCTGCTGGAGGACTTAAATGTGTGCTGGGAGACTGGATTGGGAGGAGGTCCTTGGAGGCCCGAGCCTAGGTTCCTCTGTGATCCTCATTCTTGTGCTAGCTGGGCCCTGGAGCCTTTTGCTGCAAGGTCACAGCTGGGAACTTCACTACAAAATGAGTCCTTGTCAGGTATGGTGGTGTACGCCTGTAATCCCAGCATTCTGGGAGGTTGAGGCACGAGGGTCACAAGTTCAAGCCCAGCCTGGGCAACTTGGGGACTTGGCGAGACCGTCTCAAAATAAAAAATAAAAAGGGCTAGGGATGTAGCCCAGTGTGAAGGCTCTGCATTCTACCCACAGTACCACATTAAAATAAATAAATAAATAAAGTTCATCTCCCAGCAAATCATGGAACTTGGGCGGTCTTGGGGATCCCAACATCCTAAGCCTTCTTTCCACAGACACCCCACGGCTGTTCATGCCTCTGAGGGCTGGTTCACATGGTTCCTGCCTTGTGAACAGGTCACCACCCTTCTCTGCCCAGTGGACCAGGCTGGAGCCCTGGAGCGGTGCCGCCTCCCCTGGGAGGGAAGGGTCACGGTCCTCTCCCCTCAGCCCCCACAGGCCTAAGCCCTGACGTTCGTGACCCCACACTGTGGGCACGGTTGATAGGACTGTCCCCATTAGCTCGAGGGCCCTGTCCCCCATAGGGCAGGACTGAAGACCCTATGCAGAGACATTCTGAAATTGCAACAGGGGTCCAAGAGTGGAGGGTCCCATCCTACTTCCTGGGGTCTCTGGGTAGGGCTGGGGGCGGCTCACTTGCTCCAGGGGTCCAGGATGGAGAACTTGAGACTGGAGTGTCTGCCAGCCCAGGCTGACAGGAAACAGAGCCCCTCAGAGGGCTATGGGGACATGGGGAGGGGTGGGAGATTGTGGGGAGTCTGAGAGCCTGATCTCAGCTGGCAGTGCCCACCCTGCTGGGTGCTATAAGAAGGGTGCCCGGGCCTGCGCTGTCTCAGCCTCCTTGTGTCTAGGGAAGGCCATTCTTTTCTCAAAGCCTCTTGCCTGCCTGGAGCAACAGAGTGAGGCCCCTTCTGGTGGGCTCAGTATCAGGCCTCTCTAGGGTGCTGTAGGTGAAAAGTTGACTTCGGAACAGATTTGTGGGGGTTCCTCCTGTCTGTGAAGTGGGGTGAGCCTAAGGGTTAAGCTGGTGACAGCTGGCAAGAAACCTGGTTTTCCCTATGTCTGGATGGCCACACTTCCTGTGGGACAGGGGTGGGGATGCCCCCTCCCTATTACGCTCTTGTAGGGTTGGCAGAGAGCTGGCTGGGCTCTTTTGGGGCAAGCCTGGGAGGCAGAACACAGTCCTGCCCTTGGGTACCTAGGGAGGTCACTGCTGTCCCAACCATCTTCTGGAATCTTCCAGAATCTTCCAGAATCTTCTGGTACCTCTCAAATGGTTACCAAATTCCTCTCACTTGCACAGAAGCCTCAATTCACCTGTAACTGAGCACTGTGCAGTCCATCCAGCTTGCTTCTAACTCTGTCTTCAGGAAACTACCTACAAACATGCCTGCACATGTACTACAGGACCCCGCAGTCCAAATATTAGTGCACTTGACACCCACTGCCACTAGGGGGCCTCAGTCAAATGTGTCAGGCTGCACTATGTTCCACAAATTGTTAAAAATTATGATAATTAAAAGCCAGACAAATGGCGTGGTGACACACACCTGTAATCCCAGCACTCAGGAGGCTGAGGCAGGAGGATTTCAATGAGTTCGAGGCTGGCCTGGGCTACATAGTGAGTTCAAGTCCAGCCTGAACTGCAGAGAGAGAGAGATCCTGCCTTAAAAAAAAAAAAAAAAGGGCCGGTGAGATGGCTCAGCGGCTTAAGCGCCTGCGCGGCAAGCGCGAGGGCCCGAGTTCGACTCCCGGAACCCACATACGAAAAAGGGGCCGGTGATATCGCTCGGCGGCACGGGCGCGCAGGCACCCGAGGTCCTGAGGTCGACCCCCCGGTACCCACAAAAAAAAAAAAAAAAAAAAAAAAGACCCAGACACAGATGCATGCCTGTGATCCCAGCACTCTGAGAGGCTGAGGCAAGAGGATCACAATTTAGTGCTTTAGGGCCGGTGAGATGGCTCAGCGGCGTAAGCACCTGCCTAGCAAGTGCGAGGGCCTGAGTTCAACTCCCGGAACCCACATACAAAAAAAGGGCCGGTGACATCGCTCAGCGGCACGGGCACCTGCTGGCGCGTGAGGTCCTGAGGTCGACCCCCGGTACCCACCCACACACACACAAAAACAATTTAGTGCTTTAGGGAGATTCTGTCTCAAAATACTCAAAATAAAATTCAAAAATGGGCTGGGTCATAGCTCAGTGTTGAAGGTCCTTGGGTTCCATCCCTGGGATTGGAAAAAAAAAAAAAAAAGGGACAGCTCATGTCCCAAAGGAGCACAAGAAGCTGGGTATGGCCATACGCACCTGTAATCCCGGCCCGCAGAAGGCTGGGATAGGAGGCTAGCTGCAAGTTCGAGGCCAGCCTGGCTACACATGGAGTTCAAAGCCAGCCTGGACTACAAAAGCAAGACCCTGTCTAAAAGACAGACAGAGACAGACAGACAGAAAGACACAGAGACAGAGAAAGAGAGACAGAGAGAGAGGAAGAAGAAGAAGAATGACGACGACAACAACAACAAAAAGAAACAGCGCACGAGGAATTACTAACTGTTCCCATGTTAACATTCAGGGGGCTCTAAGACAAGCGTTGGAGGGAACGAAGCACATTTCCAAAAGATATATACAGTGCCCTTCATGTAGTGCACAGGCAAAACAATACTGATTTTTTTTCTTATTTGTGCTACTGGGGATGGAACCCAGGGCCTGGCACATCTAGGCAGGTGCTCACCCTGAGCTACACCCGCACATCCTTCTTTTAATTTCTTATATATATATATATATATATATATATTTTTTTTTTTTTTTTTTGTGGGTACCGGGGGGACGACCTCAGGACCTCACGCGCCAACAGGCACCTGTGCCGCTGAGCGATATCACCGGCCCCTTTTTCGTATGTGGGTTCCGGGAGTCGAACTCGGGCCTTCGCGCTTGCAAGGCAAGCGCTTAAGCCGCTGAGCCGTCTCACCGGCCTCTTATATATTTTTTTTAAGACAAGGTCTCACGAAGTTGCTTAGGCTCTACTCAAACTTGTGATCCTCCTGCCTCAGCCTCCCAAGTAGCTGGGATAACAAACATGCACAACTACATCATATATATATATATATATATATATATATATATATATATAATTTTTTTTAATGTAAACTTTTGAAAGACTGCCCCAAGCCTCTGTCTGTCCCTCTGTCAGCCCTGGGCAATTGTGCTATAGTGGTGTAATCTGGGTCCCTGTCTCCCAAACTTGAAGAATGAATTGGAGGACAGAGGAGGTAGAAAGGTGGAGTGTTTATTAGGAGAGAGAAATAGCTCCCAATAGTCAGGAGGGGACCAGAAAGTGGGTGGCCACGGGACTCTTTGTCTAAGAGTTTTCATACCAAAAAACTGACCAGGGCTCAGGTCACTCCAAGTCAAACTAAGGCCAACTATAGACTAAGTCCAGCTTGCTGAAACTAGGAATGGGCCTACGAGGAGTCAGGCACATAGCAAGTTTGTGTCTCTGGGAGAGGCCTCTTGGCCTCTGTCCTACCCGAGAACAAAGCGAGAAGGACAAACGTTTTCCAGATAGGCAGGAGTAGCAGTTGTCACAGTGGCCATTGATCAATCACCATTTTTGTCACCTCTCTTGTCACATCCCTGGACTTAACAGTCCACCTGGCTCTTGTTAACTTGACCTCAGGCTCCTGCATGTCTGATCAAGGCCTGGTCATCCTGACTCTACCTTGGGCCGGGCGCCTCTCTAGCTGCCTGCTGCCTTGTGCCTGACTTCCTTGTCTATGAAATCCCTGCCCTGGAGAGGCATGATCCGGAACTGCAATTGAGGGCTAAGGGGCAGTGACAGATCTGACTTCCTCCCGCCGAGGAGGGTTGCAGTAATGTTTCCGGCAGGCAGGGGCGCTCTCCAGAGGGCCCATCTAAGGGCCCCCAGTAGATGTCAGTCTTCACCGTTATTAGTAGGCCTTCAATCTGAAAGAGACAAAGTCTCCCGCACAGTGAAAGATGCAAGGTCCAGAAAGCAGCACTAACGGAATGCTCCGGTAATCACCGGCGCTTCTGCCAGTGTGCAGTGGTGAAAGTGTTCCATAAGAACGTTTCCCAACTGGACCCAGCGCGTACTTGTTGGCGGAGGTCTTGAAGGGCCAGTGAAACATTGTCAGAGTTACCAGGAATGTAAACGCAATGCTTGGTTTTAATCGTGGCACAGGTTGCACCCTGAGCAGCTGTTAAAATATCTAAAGCCCACCTGAGGATTGTTGCCAACGTCAAAAAAAGGAGAACTGGAGCGGAAAATGGTGCAATGTTGATTCTCCTGGAGAAGCTCGTCATGCTGGCTTTCCTGATACAGCTGTTCTCACTGTCGGAGGAGCTCTGGATCTTGCTGTTGCTGAAGATGGCTGCAGTTCTTTTTGGGGGAGCTCTGGTCCTTACCTTGAGCATTGTCACTTCCTGGTTCCAGTGTAGATCCCTCAGCCTGCTGGCACAAATCCTTCATCCCACTGGTGCACTTTCTAGCTTCCACCACTGACCTTTGGGCCTCCCCAGTGCAGATCTTTGATATAGACTTACACAAGACATTGCCATGGGCTCTAGGCCTCTGGCTGGACTCGTGAAGGACATTGCCATGGGCTCTGGGTCTTCAGCTGGATTGGTGCAGGACATTGCTGTGGGATCCAGGCCCTCAGCTGGATTCTTTGGGTCTCTAGTGTGTGGACGGATCTCCTGCACTCTTCTGCATTTGACTCTTTGGGTGAATATTATAAAATAATCCTATAAATTATGTGTCCTGTATTAAATCTATTCCCTTGAAAACCCTGACTACAGCAGGATGTAAAAAGAATTAAGATGTGTTATGTACCTGTACCAACTCCACACGATGAATTTAATCATTACGTACTGTGGACATATACTAAAAAGAAAAGAATGATGAGATAAGTATGTTTGAAGTGAGCAGGGGTATTTTGAGGAGATTCATGGCAATGTGTCTTTTACTGTAAAAAATAGTTTTAAAAATCACCATATGGGGCCAGTGAGATAGTTCAGCAGCATACGCGCCTGCCTGGCAAGTGTGAGGTCCTGAGTTCGACTCCTGGTACCCACAAAAAACAAAACAAAACAAAACACCATATGTTTTGATCACACCTGGTCCATTAAGCCTGTGTCCAAACCTTGCAGGAAAAGACTTAAAATAGTTTTGCACACTGTTCCTGGGGGTGGGCAGCTTCCCAGTGGCGCAGGGCAGCTTTGAAGAGCACATGTGCCTCCCCACAGCCAGCCTGGCTCCCTGACCCATGGGATGGAGGGGTGCAGCCCCTTGAAACTTATGGGGCCCCGAGGCTCAAGGCCCCACTGACCTTGTACTTGGCCTTCCTAGTGTCTTTGGTGCTGCCAGAAGGACTCCTGAGGCCAAGTGACCACTTTCCCCTTTCTGGTTGACTTGGCCTCTTGACTTGTCAGCACCATGAAGCAGAAGGGTGAGCTCATGGTGGCCCAGGGCCTTGTGAAGGACCCGGAGTCCTTGTTCCACTGGAGTGAGGTAGAGCTGGCTGCTGCCCTTAGTGACAAGAGCAGCCTGGAAAGTGATGTGATGGAGCTCAGGTCCCAGGTGACCAAGGTAGACAAGGGAAGCCACCGGAGGTCATCCCGAAGTGGGTGTGCACACACCCGCAGCCCATTGTCCTGTGTCTCCCAGGCCAAGTGCAGCTGGAGAAGGAGACGATGATGCGTGTGGACCTAGAGAACTGCTGCCAGAGCCTGCAGAGGAGCTGGACTTCCAGAAGAGTGTGTTTGAGGAGGTGTGTGTGTGTGCGGCTCAGCCATTGGCTGCAAAGGCCTGACTGCGTCCTGGGCCACTGTGGTCAATGGCTGGATACCACTCGGTTCTGTCCCCCCACAGTCCTCGAGACCCCAGGTCCTGGGCTGGGCCATGCTCCCTGCAAGGTTCCAGGGAGGGTCTTTCCAAGCTCTCCCAGTGTCTGGGGCTCCAGACGTCCTGGGGCTTGTGGTTCGAGACTGCCTCTGTTTTCACATGGCCTCTTCCTCTCTGTGTCCCTCATCCATGTATCTCTTTATGGACATTTGTCATTGGATTTAGGGCCCACATGAATAATCCAGAATCTCATCTCAAAACCCGCACATCAGTCACATCTGCAAAGACCCTACTGAAACATAAGTTTCACTCATGGGTTCTAGAGGTCAGGATGTGGACAGTTTTGGGTCCCCCCCGCAAGGGAAGGGAGAGGCCCATCTGCTCCCCTCTGCATTCTGGATGCCCCTCTATCTCATCTCAGCTACATTCTCCCTCCCCACAACCTCCAATCTCTGGGCCTCTGGCCACTTGGGACAGCTGGGGATGGCCCAAATCCAGCACCAGCTCCCTGTGCCTTCTGGGATCGGGCTGTGGGAGGGACCTGGGCCCCCATGGGCCCCTTTGGTTGGACTCTGCCCATCAGAGTCCATCGTGGGGCCACCTCAGGCAGTCAGTGCACAGGATGGCTCCCAGCCGGAAGGATGCCTGTGCAGGTGTGGAGCTGCGCCTGGCTCCCGAGAGGCGTAGGGAGAGAGTGAGCTGCCGAGGGAGCCCGGGAGGCCACCAGGGCAGCAGCCAGGAGACCTGTGAGGGAGCCCCAGGAGGAGACCTGTGAGGGAAACTGGACCGTCAGGGAAGCCAGGCACAGACCCACAAGGGAATCTGGAACTAGGAAGTAAACCACAGAGAGATCCATGGGTGAACCCGGATGCGTCAGGGAATGAGGGAACACACCCATGAGGGGATGTGAAGTCATAAATGAACCTGTGAAGAGACCCGTGGGTGAACCCGGATCCACAGAGGAACCCGTAGAGAAGCCCACAGTAGAACCTGATCCTGTGAAGGAAGCTATAGGACTATCAGGGAATGCAGATCCGTCAAGAAAACTATGAAGCAACCCATGAGAAAACCGAAACACAGGAAGGAACTGGGAGAGACCAGGAGGGAATCAAGAATAATCAAGAGACCTGTAAAGAGACCCATAAGGGACCCTGAACCCGTGAAGGACTCCTGTGAAGGGACTTATGTGGGGCGCTGGGCATGGCAGGGTTCCATACAGTGGGCCCGGTGGGCCAAGGGTCAGCTGGGTGTCTACCCCTCCAGGGTCAGTCCTGGGATCCTGGAGGATCCAGAGGCAGGACCTTGAGGGTGATGAGATTGCCTACAAGTTCACGCCCAAGTACATCTTGTGGACTGGCTAGACGGTCTCAGTATGTGGCAGCAGGAAGGGGCAGGTGGGTGGGAGGGAAAGGAAGGCAGAGGGCAGCACAGGGGGCATCCAGGGTGCAGGGAGGCCCAGGATGCCGGACTCGGCTTCAGGCTTGGATGGTTTCGCACCGCTGTCAGTGGATGAGCCCAAGTAAGGTGCAACCCAGGGCAATGGAGGGGGCCACGCATTCTCCGGTCCCCAGGTGTGGACAGCAGGTGTCAACATTGGTGTGGAAGGCCAGAGCAGCTGGGGCACTGGCGAGAGCTTCCACGCTGTCCTGGTCAATGCCTATGGGGAGGTGAGTGCCAGGACTCAGGAGGGGCTCAGGTCCTGTGTCTCTAGCACCTGCCTTCTGGGTGCCAGGGTCCTCATGTGAAGCAGGCAGCTCTGCAGGCAGGTCTGGCCTGCTCCTGGGTGGCACCTGCAGGGCGGGGGGGGGCACAGTGTGGCTGAGTGCCAGTGGCCCTCATCTGGCACAGGAACTGTCTATGAGACCGGTGATGCAGACCTCAGAAGTGCGGGAAAACAGGCAGGAGGAGGTGGAGGAGGCTGAGTTTGGCAAGGAGGATCTTTTCCACCAACAGGTAGAGCCCCTGCACCTGGGGAGGTGGGGTTCAAAAAGCCGATCACAGCCCCCACACTCTCCAACAGCTAGCATGTCACCTTCAGGGGGTTGCCGGTTGCTGACACAGTGGCTTTGGGGAAGACGGAGTTGAGGAATCACGCTGTGTTAAATGCACACTGTAAGAGTCCTCCGACTTCTTCGTCGCTCGGGTCAGGGTGAGGGAGGGATGGAAGGTTCTATCTGGGAACAGGGACTGCAGTGAGTCTGTGCGGTGTTGGGAGCTGAGCCTCCTGCTGGCCTGACAGCTCCCGTCCTCTCCACCCTTCCTTCCTTATAGGGAGCTCAGTGGACCACCTCAAGGGGCTGCCACCTGATGTGACCATGAACCACCCCCGCCCTGACTCATGGAGCCCCAGGGACTATTTTGCCATCATGACTTTCATTAGTCCTAGATACATTTCTCGATGATGTTTAAGCAGACTGCCAGTGCGTGTGTGGGAGGGGTCTCTGCGGTGCTTTCCTGTCCGTGGACTGTCTGTCCCTGTTGCCCCTTCTCTGCTGTCCAGACTCTCTGCCCCCCCGCCACCATCCCCATGTCTTACCCAAGCAGGCTGAACTGCTCCAGGAATTGGGCTCCTGGAGCTCTTGGCTTGTCCTGGCATCAGATCCATTCTCCTCCACCCTGACCTGTCACCCCTTTCGGGGTTTGACAGCAGGAAGCATGTGGGGCCTGGCATATGGCCTTGCATGTAAGGACTCCCCAGACCTAGGAAGCCTGCACACATCTTGCTATGTGTGTGTGTGGGTCCACGCCATGTCCTGGAGTTGGGCCTGTGGTTTGTTGAATTGCTGCAGGCAGCAGGACCCCAAACGCCAGAGGCAGTCCCTCATGCACCCCACCAACCCTTTACCCCCTACCCATGCATGCCCTGGGTGCTGCCAGGAGGCAGCCAGGACCCTGGGTGCCCTTGCTGGGGAGGGTGTGGGGTAGACTGGGCAGCCAGCTGGTGATTGGAATTTAATGGTCATTAGTAACCAAGCATTTGGATACTTGAAGGTATTAGTTTACACAAGTGGACTGTGGCCTGTGGAACCACGTGCACTGTCCCCAGATGTGCTTAGCTTTATTGCTTCTTATAACGCCCTTCCTGGAGAGAGCTCCAACAGCCACCAAGCCATCGCTAAGGCCAGGCCTGCAGTCTGACCCGGTCCTGACCTTGGACCTATCTCTGTAACTCGTTTTAGGCCACCCCAACATGGCTGCGGCTCCGTTTACACTAACGATCTGAGTTAGGGGAACGTTCCCGTGTGGACACAGCACCCGCCCGCCCTGCAAGGGACACAGGGCTCTGACGACGCTGGGCTGAGTGTCTCCCTTTGGAGGTTCTGTTGGGGTTTTTAAGTTACGACCAAACGTGTCGTCCTCAGTGATTTATGATATACATTTTGCGACTGGAAACTTTTGTACAACACTCCAATAAACCGATTTTAACTGCTGCTTCCGAATTGATCTGGAAGCCTGAAGCCGGGGACTAAGGAAGGCGGTAAGCTGTCCTAGCGCCACCCCCCCTTCCCTCTACAGCCGAGCCAAAGCGGGACAAAGGGATGCACGCGGGTCCTAAGAGCCGAGCTTTCTCCTTCCTCTCCGCTGAGCAGCAACCCAATCTAGTCGCGCATGCGCAGAGAGCTCCGCGCGGCCTTGTGGGCGTTAAACTCTGGACTCTGTTTCCCATGGTACCTGCTGAGGCCTGGCCTGCTGCACAACTGAGGCGTGACGCGCGCGGCCTTGTGGGAGTTGTAGCCCAGACTACACTTCCCATGGTGCTCCGGGAGACTCAGTTTCTGATGGCTGTGGGTTCGAGGCCAGTGGCCCAGGCCGGGTTGACTTAGCGGAGCCATGGAGAGTGGCTTTGGCTCGGATTCCGGGGGATCTGGCGGCGGGAAACTGGACCCGGGGCTCATCATGGAGCAGGTGAAAGTGCAGATTGCCGTGGCCAACGCGCAGGAGGTACTGCAGGTACTGAGTGCACGGGAATGGGGGTGAGGCGGAGAGGATAACTCCGGGGAGCGGGCATTGCGGTCGAGGTTTCGCGTGTGTCCACAGAGGATGACCGACAAGTGTTTCCGGAAGTGCATTGGGAAGCCAGGAGGATCCCTGGACAATTCGGAACAGGTGAGATCTCTCGAGGGTACAGGTTTGGGGGTTTGAGAGGGTCTCGACCTGCATGGGAACGAGTCTGCGCGTGCGCGGCTAACGGCGCGGCGCGGGTTCTACGCGTGCGCAGGTTGTCAGAGTGGCGTAGCAAAGCTTCTGCGCGTGCGCGGACTGATGGGCCGCGCCATTGGGAGGTTTGCGCAGTCGCAACCCCAACGCATGGCACGTGGCTACCTGTCACCCTGTGCAAGGGTTCAAACTGAGCCATATACATTCCCTCCTTCCCTGCACCTAGAAATGCATCGCCATGTGTATGGACCGCTACATGGACGCCTGGAACACCGTGTCCCGCGCCTATAATTCACGACTGCAACGGGAACGAGCCAACATGTAACCAGAAAGCGCTGAAGTAGCCCTGGAGCGCACCCCCGGTCACCCCCACCGCTGTGTCCTCTCTGTAAATGTGCTTTGTGAGGCAGGACTAGCATGGTCACCCTGCCTGCCCATGGCATTGAAGGATAACACGATTGTGAGGGGACAGTGGGACTGTGTCTCCTACCAACCAGTGCAACTTGGGTTTGGGGGAACCTGTGCTTTCCTGGCAGCTCAGTGGATTTCCTTTGGGCCTAGGAGTCGCTGGCCTCTGCCCGAGTGTGCCCAGGTCAGCCTCCTGCCCTGGGCTGAGAACCTTTGTTTTGACCTTGTTGGGGTGGAGGTGGTGAGACCTTAGGGTAGCTGTGGCCTCCTGAGTGGACCAATAAACTGCTGAACCAGGGCCAAAGAAACCCCGTGTGTTTTCCCTGGTTTGGTGGGGTCTGGAAGAAGGTGCCACTCATCTTTTGGCCTCTGCCCAGACGGGGCCCCAGCCTTCTCTGGGGCATCCACTTTCCTCTTGGTGTCTGTGGGCTGTTGGCTCACAGGGAATGTGTGGGCAGCACAGAAAGGACCCTTGAGCAACCCTTGTCATCCCAGCACTGTGGGAGGCTGAGGAAGGAGGATCTCAAGTTAGAGTCCAGCCTGGGCAACTTACTGAGACCCTGTCTCAAAAATAAAAAAGGGCTGGGGATGTAGTTCGGTGGGAAGGCCCTGGGTTCAGTCCCCAATACTGATAAAAGCAGGTGGGGGGAGGCTTGGGAATGGGGCTGACACCATCGCTGTACCAAGAGCTAAGAGGACCATCCACTCCCTTGGGGAGCCTTGTTTCCCTGCTTCCCCCAACTCCAGGGACAGGACTGCTGTGACATGGAGGTGCTGAGCCAGCAAGCTAAAGGCGAGGGGCTGTTTATTGGAACAAAATAGGCAAACTGCATACCATTCCTGCAGCCCCCCACTACCTGCCCTTAACCTGGACTCCCCTGGGTGCATGGGGTGGCCAGTGGCCCCTGTCCCAGGGTGGTGGTCACTCCTGGATGCTCTGGCCTAGCCTGGGGAATTTAGCAACTTAGCAAGATCCTGTCTTGAAATAAAAAAGGCTGGGGATGTAGCTCAGTATGAAGGCACTGGGTTCAGTCCCTACTACCACCAAAAAAAAAAAAAGCTCCCAGCCTGTACTTGGAAAGATCGCAAAGGCACAATCTGTCCATGTCTCCCTTTACCCTGACCACCTGCCCTGGGCCACCAGACTGAGCCCCCAGCACCAGGTAGTATGTTGCAAACATGGGCTGCACTACAGGAATCCTGTGATGGAGACCCCTGCCCTCCCTGCCACACACCTCTGGCACACCTGGCTGCCGCGACCAGCGCAGCTCTCAAAGTTCCCGGGGAAAGGATGGCGAGAGGATGGAGAAAATAAAAGAGACAAAAGCTGAGGTCAGGTGGAGCCCTCTCCCCTGATGGGAGGAAAGGAACTGCTCAACCAAAGCAATGCGTTTATACATTTTAGCAAGTTGGTGTCACATGACACCCCTTATCCTAGCAACCCATTGCTTGGAATGTCTTGGGGCTAGGTGTTTTCTTTTTTTTTTTTTTTACAATTTTATTTTATTTTTTTTCAAACTATTTTTTTTTTTTTTTTTTTCTTGTGGGTACCGGGGGGACGACCTCAGGACCTCATGTGCCAACAGGCACCCGTGCCTCTGAGCGATATCACCGGCCCCTTTTTCGTATGTGGGTTCCGGGAGTCGAACTCGGGCCTTCGCGCTTGCAAGGCAGGCGCTTAAGCCGCTGAGCCGTCTCACCGGCCCCTATTTTTTTTTTTTAAAGACAATAAGTAAACATTCTCATGTATTAACAAACTCAAGCATTAGACAATGTACAAATACCTTTTGGAGAAAAATATTACTCAGTATAAGATTAAGCCATGTAAAAGCTAGGTAAAAATAGAAGACTAAGAAATGGAATAATCACAGTGAAATTGTATTTTCATACTAGGGAGACAATATGATGTTTACAAATGTGCATCCGGTTTATTTCGCTTGTGAGTATTTTCTCGAGTTGCATCCATTTACCTATAAAAGTCTCCAGTTTATATTTCTTTATGGCTGAGTAGTACTCCATTGTATAGAAATACCACATCTTTTTTATCCATTGCTCGGTTAATGGGCATTTGGGTTGTTTCCACAATCTAGCTATTATAAATTGTGTTGCTATAAACATGGGTGCACATATATCGCTGTGGTACGATGTTTTTAATTCTTCTGGGTAGATACCCAGAAGGGGAATAGCTGGGTCAAATGGGACCTCCAATCCTAGTTTTTTGAGGAATCTCCACACGGATTTCCACAGTGGCTGCACCAGTCAACACTCCCACCAACAGTGGAGAAGGGTTCCTTTTTCCCACAGCCCCTCCAGCATTTGTTATTAGTTGACTTCTTGATAATAGCCATTCTTTCTGGGGTGAGATGGAATCTCAGTGTTGGGGCTAGGTGTTTTCTGGGGTGGAGCACCTTGTTTAAGTAGCCCACCAGGGCTGCTCTTTGTTCTCTGGCTGGCCCTTCTCGCCAGTGGCGGAGGAGGTGGAGCAGGAGCGCACCTGTGATCAATTTCCAGCTTTGGCTGCTCCCTACACCTGGCTCCATGCAAGATGGGTGGCAGGGTAAGGCATTTATTTGGGAGATGTGGAAGTCAAACCCCCAGGACCGGAACCTCAGAATGTGACCATTCCTGGCTCTGGTGTCCTTATAAAAGGAGAAGTTCCGGTCTGGGTGTGATAGTGCACACCTGTAATCCTAGCACTCTGGGAGGCTGAGGCAGGAGGATCAAGAGTTCTAGGCCAGCCTGGGCTAGTTAATGGGACAACTGTGTGAGGACTGTAAGACAAGCAGAGAGGCCCCAGAAGGAACCAGCCCCACAACTCCTCAGTATTGGACTTGTAGCCTCCGGAGTTGTGAGGAAAGGTGTCTCAGCCACCCTGGCTGTGGAATTCCTCCTGGTGGCCCCTATAGACCCACACGGGACACTGCTACCCTCCCATGTCCCCCCATTTCTCATGGTGCCTGCCAGCTGGGAGCGCATGGTGGTCTCTGGGCCCCCTGAGGTGGCACCTGTCCCCTAGTGGTGGCACTCACAGCACACACACAGTAGTGGTGGTAGGTGGGTTGGTCACCTAGCTGGTGGCCTTGGGTGTGGAGGGTCTGCTGCTGGTGAACCCTAGAGCCTTGAGGTGCCAGGAGGGGGGTGGCCAGCATCCTGGTTGAGGGGACAATGTGGGGAGAGTCCCCAAGGATGTGACATCCAGGACCCAACCCATCAGCCTGGTGGTATGGACATACATGCCAGGCTTCTTGACCTGGGCATAGCTGATGCCTAGGCTGCCAGGTAGAACACGCCTGGGGTCTCCTCACAGGCCAGGGGCCCTCCCTCCTGAGTTGCCCTACAAGATAAGGACCAGTGGGGTGCCTCTCTTCAGGCACTGCCAGCACCCCCCCTTGGACCATCTGAGCAGCAGAGTGGCTCAGCCTGGCACTCAGGAGACCTGGTTTTGGCCCTTGTGTGACCTGTGCCAGCCACTTCTCTAAGCCTCAGTCCTTGCTTTTGTTGTGGAGAAGTAAAAAAGATACAAGAGTTGGCTAGGTGGTGCACACCTGTATCCCAGCATTCTGGGAGGCTGAGACAGGAAGATCTTAATTAAAGCCCAGGCTGGGAAACAGCGAAACTGTCTCAAAATAAAAAAGGGCTGAGGATGTAGCTCAGTGCAAAAGCCCTGGATTCAATCCCGGTGGTGAAAAAAATTATTTATTCACTGCTAAGCTTTTTCCTCTGTTTCCTCTCCTGTCTTTCTTGTGTGGGGCATGGATTTCAGGGCCTTGCACATACTAAGCAGGGGCTCACCACTGGGCTGCACCCCCCAGCCCCCCAGTCTCTTAAGGATAAGACACCTTGAGGGTTCCCCTCTGGGTTTCTCTGGATGCTTCTGACATCAAATCTATACAAGAAGCCTCCCCATAGGAAGGGCACCAGCATCCTGTCCATACTCCACCTGCTGTCCCCAGTGTCGCCCGCCTGACAGGAGTCCATGCAGTTGGTGAGAGAAGCTGTAGAGCACACTGCAGATTTTCTGGTCCGTCATACCCATGGGCACCCTCTGCAGAATGGCAAGCTAGGTGGCTGCTGGGAGAAGAGGGTACCAAGTGCCACTCAGCGAGTGACCACTGCACCACGGCCAGCTCAGCACTGGTCACCCTGAGAGGAAGTGCTATCCCTCCCCTGTGGATGCACACACGGAGGCACATGGCCCTCACAAGAGGGAGGCAGATCCCAGACTCCCAGCGTGGAGCTCTGGGGTCTCTTCTCTGTCCCCATGAGCTGTATGAAGGCCATTCTGGGGTCTCCTGTGCAGTAGGTCTGGTTTGGGACCCAGGAAGGCAGCCCATCCCCTCCCTCCCCAGGCCAGGCTCTGCAGAATAAAGCCATCATCCTTTCATTTGTGGCGGCCACTCACTGTTCCCCTCCTGTGTGTTACCCCAGCCCGAGATCATGCACTTGTGGCCCATAGGGACCCTCCGGATGGCCAGTGGGAGGCAGATGGGCTGGATGTACTTCTTGAAGGCCAGGAGCCTAGCCAGCTCTAACATGGCCACATGAAAGCCCTGTATGCCCAGGTTGTAGTGCAGATGGATCATCACCTGCCACCACCCCAGCTTCAGAGGGCTGCTGCCGATGCCCAGGGGACACAGTGCTCAGGTGGGCTTGCACCTTCGCTGCCCACGTGCTGCCAAGGCAGGGTCTCAGCACACCGCCTGCCACCATTGCTTTCATCCCTGCCCCCTGGGAAGCCAGGCAGAGGTCCCCAGCCAGGGGCCCTTGGGCCAGGGAGGGAACCCCAAAGATGACGCCTGTCTTGAGGGATTCGGGAAGGACAAGATGAGGATGCGGCACAGGACCTTGCACGTGGATGGACCCCTCCGCACCCATAATGAAAACAGGCCGTGGGCAGGCTGCTGAGGGGGGAGATGGCCCAGGAAAATGGCCCGGGGGCTCTCAGGAACCCTGTGCATTGGCTGCACCGGTCTATGATCCCAGCACTCTGGAAGGCTGAGGCAGGCAGATGGCAAAGTTGAGCCCAGCCTGGGCAACTTAGTGACTTAGTGAGAACTTGTCTCAAAAAATAAAAAAGAGGGCCGGTGAGATGGCTCAGTGGCATAAGCGCCTGCCTTGCAAGCGCGAGGGCCCGAGTTCAACTCCCGGAACCCACATACGAAAAAGGGGCCGGTGATATCGCTCAGAGGCACGGGTGCCTGTTGGCGCGTGAGGTCCTGAGGTTGACCCCCCGGTACCCACAAAAAAAATAAAATAAAATAAAATAAAAATAAAAATAAAAAAGAGACTTTTTCATCTATGACCTGTACTCTGAGTAACATTTTGGCCATTCTTTTAAGATTAAAGTGTATTAACTTGTTATTCTCTATTTTGTTATGAAATTTTGTTTTATTTTTTCATAGAAAAAAGTGCTTTTAAATATTTTCTAGAGCTGGTGAGATAGCTCAGCGGCATAAGCGCCTGCCTGGCAAGTGCAAGGTCCTGAGTTCAACTCCCGGTACCCACATACAAAAAAAAAAGGGCCGGTGATATCACTCAGTGGCACGAGCACCTGCTGGCACGCGAGGTCCTGAGGTCGACCCCCAGTACCCACAAAAAATTTTTTTTTCTTTATTAATATTTACATGTATTACATTAAAAAATTAAAAAAGGGCTGGGGATGTAGCACAGTGTGCAGACTCTGGGTTCAAAATAAAAGCAAAAAACAATACTGTGCTTTGAGTCTGCTCTGATTCAATGCAAACCCCCATTGGCTGTGTGACCCCGGGGAGGGCACTTAACCTCTCTGTACTTTAGTTCCTCACCTGTCTCACCAGAGGTGCTCACAGATGTGAGTAGTTGTGGAGGGGGAACATTCCTGGGAGTGTGTGTAGGGTGTGATTGCAGGTTTATAGTTTTCAGGGTCTCTTTTCTGAAGGTCACACCCCAGCTGCAGGATGAAGGCCCAGGGTGTCTCTTGGTTTTTAGGAGGTCTGGGGTTGAGGGCCAAGGGGCGGCCCTGTTGGATTCCCTCAGGCTGAGAGTAGCCTTCCTGAGCGGAGGCCCGCGCAAGAGTTTCCTGCAAGGGAACCAGCAGGAGCCTGGGGAGAAGATGCTGGGTGGCCCTGCTCTGCCAACGGACCTCGAGTCACGGAGTCCTCAGTTCCCTGTGCACTCAGAGGTACAGAGCACGCAGCGTGGGCTCGGTGTGGGGAAGGGGTGCTGAGGCCTGGCTGGCCTACAGTGCTCGGCTGCCTCAGTACCTACAGAGGCAAGGTACATACTAGGCGCTCAATAAATGTTTGCGAATAAAGAGCAGAAAGAATTTGGATCTAACTGACTTGAAGCCACCACACCTTTTCTCATTTGGGCCCAATGAACCCCGAAGAGGATGCCCGTGGCCCACTGGGCCTCAAAGGGCAGGGCGTGCCCTTCAGCCAGACCTCCCAGTCCCCCCAACCCAATCCTCCCAGCACCCAGGCCAGGGCAGGCACCATGAGCCATTTGATACCCACATGTGGCCACCAGAGGTCGCCCTGGACCGCCAGCTGGGAACGAGCCTCCCCTGGGCTCTGAGCAGTAGAGGAGGGTGCTGCTCTTGGAGAAAGAGCTGGACGGGGCGGCAGGGTTGCAGAATTTACCATCCAGAGATCAGGACTGCAGGAGGCCTGGGGTGGGGGATCAGCTGATCAGCACACAGCGCTCTTGGAACACAAGGTGAGATGGCCTCAGAGAGGATGTGGCTGGCCCTGAGGACCACAGCTTCACAGCAGCAGAGCTGAGCAGGTCCCCCACCCAGGCCCTCATCTCCCAGGCTTGAGAAGGGCCTGCTGGTGGCTGAGGCATAATATGATTAGCTTGGGCTGGGTTGTCCCAGATGACTACTGCCACATCCTCCTCTACCCCCTCCTCCTTTTTTGGTATTTTGAGACAGGTTCTCACTATGTAGTGCAGGGCAGCCCTGAACTCACTATGAAGGGAAGGCTGGTCTTGAGCTTGTGGCGATCCTCCTGCCTCAGCCTCCTGCATGCCGGGCTTACAGGTTGCACTACCATACTTCTGGATGGCGAGGTAAAGATGAGGATGGAGAGGGCAGAGTTGGGGGAGTCACAAACTTCCCTCCCTGCTGGAAGGGGCCCAGCAGGTCAGGTTGGGTAAAGCTCATCCCAGTGGATGGGCAAGTAGAGCTGAGTGGGCAGTGTCCTGGGGGTCATCTCAGACCTTGCTGATTCTGGGGCACAAGACCAAAGGGTTAGTGATACCAGGGAGCTTGGATCAGGCCATGCCAGGCCTTGCAAGCTAGGTGAAGAACTGGGTGTCAGCCAGGTGTGATGGCTCATGCCTGTAACCCCAGCTACTTGGGAGGCTGAGGCAGGAGGACTGCAGGTTCAAGGCCTGCATGGATAACTCAGCAAGACCCTGTCAATGAATGAATGAATGAATGGGGCTGGAGGTGTGGCTTGGTGGTAGAGAGCCTGCTTAGCATGTGTGAGGCCCTGGGTTCCAGCACTGAAAAAAAAAAAAAAGGGCTGGGTGTCAATGGGGCAGTGGGGAAGCTTTTGTGCTGGGGGTGCAGCCGAGTTCACAAGCTTAGCAACACGGGCCCTTGATTACCACTGGGAGCGATGGCAGCGGGAGCCGAGTGAGGGGCCTCCAGTGCAGCTCCAGTACAGCTCCATGCTTGGCAAACGCGGCAGGTGGCGCCCGCTTGCTGCTCCTCAGGGCTGGGGGAGGAACCCGTGTGCCCCAGGCCCTGCTCCACGAAGCCCTCCTGGCTCCTGGTCCTGGCTCCTGGTCCGGGAACACGCGCGGCCCTCTGCCGTGCTGCCTTCAGCCCTGCGCGCACCTCCCCGGCCCCTTTAGCCCCTTGAGCAGCACCGCCTGGACCCCTCCTCACTTCCCCAGGCCCAGTCCTGCATCAAGGGCCCCCCTCCTGGGCTCCCTGGACCTGCAGCCCATGAAAGCTCACTGCTGGGTTTGTGGTCTAGGCCCTGGCAGGTAGCGATGCTGCCTGGTGGCGGGAGCGACTTCATCCAGCCTTTAACCAGGGGTGGAGGAAGACGGAAGAAAGGCCCGGGCCGGAGGGGCTGACTCTGCATGCAAGAGGGGCCACCTCCCATCCGGCACACACATCATCCTGGGCCTGGTCCCACTGCTGCCAGGGGCCCTGAGCCAGGGGTGGGGGAGACCTGACTGGGAGCCTCCCACCGCATCCTGGAAGCCCTCCTCCGCACCTGACTGCCAACATCCATGGGTCACCAGGTAGTCATCTCCCTGAATCCAGTGCCCCACGCTGGTCGGCATCATCCCCCACCTTGTGGCAGCTGAACCTGTCACATGGATGCTGTCACTTCCTTTACCACCACCCATGTCTACTTCTTACCTTAGTGGATGAGGCCCACAAATGTCTGGGCCCTGGCAGCCTCTCTGGAGCCATCCCTCACCCCGGCCCTGATGCCCTTGCTCTGGCTGCGCCAAAGGGCGTTTTGGGAAAACATCCTGCTCCTCTTCGTTATTTATGTGCGCACCCCTGGCTCTGCTCTTGTGTCTGACTCCAAGTCCTTCTGAGGATCCAGGTCTGTGTCCCTCCTCTGGTGTCTGCCCCCTCCTGGCCACTCTCACGTCCCCTGTGATGCCACCAGCAGATGGAGCTGTCCCTGGTGGCTCCCATGGCTGCTGAACTGCAGGGACTCAAGGGCGGCAACGATGTCATACTACCCCATGTCCCTGGCCCCAGTGGAACCTGGCACAAAGAATGGACAGGAAGTTCTGGTGAATGAATGGAGGACAAGGGCGTTCATCCCATAACTGTGTACTGAGCACCCTGAGTACGCAGCTGTGCTCAGCCCTGCAGAGGCCACGCGTGACCCAGGCCCCGTGGCTCTACAAGTGCTGCAGGCCTGGACAGTGCAAAGCATGGAGGCTCTGCCCCTAGGGTGGCAGGAGGCTCCACAGGACGCTGTGGCTGCGCTCCTGGTGAGCCTGCATCCTGCACCTGGCTTGCCCTTTCTCCACGAAGCCCCTTCAGAGTCCATGTCCCCCAGATGTTGAGGGGCCCTGGTATCCCCTGCACAGGGCCCAGCACTCGCTGGATGTCATGAAGTAGGTGCTCAGTGATGTAGGCCACTGGGACAGCAGGACAGCAGTCAGTCCCTGAGTGCAGGCGAGGCTGAGAGTGTCACCACAGCCAATCCAGGGAGCAGGTCCCACTGTACAACTGCCGTCCCTGCCCTTGCTATTAGGATGGCCCTCTGGGCTCGGAGGGCAAGGACTTGTCCCCACTCTCCGCTCAGGGGATGAAGGGACTCACAAAAGGCCACATGGCTGGTGAGTGGCAGGGCTGGTATTAGAGTCCAGGTCTCACTGCAAAGCCAACTCCACCCCTGCTGTGCTGCCCCGTAGCAACGCCTGGCTTTCACCTCTTCTTAGGAACCAGGTCAGAGGGGAGTGACTGAGTGAGCCCCAGACAAAGCTGAGCCCCTTTGTGACAGGCTGGAAACTGGGCAGAAGGTACCAGAAATCAAAGGACAAGGTTCAGGCACTGGTCCAGTGTGCCTCACTTCATGTGCCGGCTGCCTCCTGGGGAGTATCTTCCATCTTTCCCACCTTCCCACCCTATCTACCCTTCTACCCATTCCATCCCTCCATCCATTCACCCCATCCATCTACACATGCATGTATCTGTCATCCATCCATCCATCCATCCATCCATCCACCCATCCATCCATCCATCCACCCATCTATCCACCCATCTACCCGCCCAGCCATCCCTCCACCACCCAGCCATCCCTCCTTTCATTCACTTACTTGCTGGTCACATTTCTGATGCCTGTCACATCCTGGCCAGGCACTTTGGTCACACAGAGAGAAAAGACACAGTCTCAGCCATGGAGTAACTGAAGTATAGCAGGTACAGACACCACGACAGAAGACATGGCATGGTGAGGACACAAAGTGACTGTCTGGATTGGTGTCCAGGGTGTGGTGGGGAAGGTGTCCCGGAGAGGCGGGCATCATTCTTGCTGCCTCCCGAAACTACTGGTGCACTTGGCCCTGGCCAGCTCCACTCTCACCCGTCAGGTGATCTCTGAGAAGCCCTTTCCCACGGGGAGGGAAGGAGGACCCCACGGAACCTCCCTGGCCCACAAGTGGGGACACTGCTTGGTCCTCATGTGCACTGTCTTTTCTGACTCTGTATGAAATGACAGGGTCTGGTCCCCACTGTGTGCAGCCTCAGTCACTGGACGGGGTGTGTGAGTGGTCACCCTGTTTTCCTGGCTTTGGCTCTGTGGGCCCCAGGTACCTTCAGGCCCAGCCTTCCAGATTCCCAGCTTTACCAGAGTGGAGGTCACAGTGGGGCAGCACCCACACTGGTCCTGACCCAAATCTTCCACCAGTCCTCGTAAATTCAAAGCACTTGCACAAGCCAGGCATGGAGTGCAGACCTGTAATCTCAGCATTTGGAGGCTGAGGCAGGAGGATCTTCATGAGTTTTTGGCCAGCCTGGCCTATGTAGTGAGTTCAAGGCCAGCCTGGACTACATAGCGAGACCTTGTCTCAAAAACAAAACACAGGGTCAGTGATATAGCTCAGTGGCATAAGCGCCTGCCTGGCAAGCGCAAGGTCCTGAGTTCGACTCCCAGTACCTGCATATTAAAAAATAAATAAATAAATAAAACACAAAACAAAGCACTTGCCCATTCATGGCCACAGACGCCATGGCTGACCTTGGAGGCAGGGCAGGCACTGTGGATCCTATTTTGCGGGGTGTGGGGGGACCTTGATATCAGAGGAGCCAAGGTGCTGTCCCTTCTGGCAGCAGCCACTGGAGCTGGGGCTCTGGGGTCACAGGCCTAGGGTGGATCCTGGCTCTGCCACTCAGTCATGGGTCCTCAATTCACTTGTAAGAGGGACAATAGCAGCCCTGGACGGAGCAACCCTAGATCCAGCATGCAGAATGCTAGTACAGCACCTGGCACATTCGGGGTGCTGACAAGTCAGGGTATTATTAATAATAATTCCAATCATCTGCGTCCCAGGCTCGTCCCTCCCACCCCCACCCCCGTCCCATACACCGCCTTTCTAAGGATTGAAGACGGCAGCTGGCAGTGGGAGGTGGTTGCTTTAAATATGAGATAAGGACAAAAGGAAAGTAGAACAGGGACTAGAACAGGGCGGTGGCTGTGGCTAAACTCACCACCCCCTCCCAAATTGGGGGAGGGCTGGGGGACAGAGTGGTGCAGCTGCTTCTGTCTCCCTTGCCCGACAGAGCTCTGCTGTGCGCCCTACACTTAATGGCCAGGGTGGGGGACACTGGCTTGGGCTGGGACTTCACCCCCCAGACGCCCCCTGCCTGGAAGGTCAGTCACTGGAGAAAAAGGAAGTAGGTTCAGTGAGATCCTGGAGCTCCCATGCACCCTAAGGTGATATTAAATATTCCCTGGAAGATTCTCGCAGCCCCACTGCCAGCTTCAAGGGCGCAGCAGTGCACCTACCTCATGACTTTCCACGGGCACTCAGGGTCTCCCTACCCTGTCCTCATGCTTCACTTGCTCACGCTGGCAGCCAGGGTCCCCATTCCCGTCCTCCATCCCGAGGCCCACGGCTCTGGGGTCTGCGTGGTCCCCTGGTGGGGGGACCAGGGTTTAATTCTCTGAGCTGTCAGGGCACCCTTTGCTATACACGCAGGTTGGGGTGGGGACTCTGGCTGGGCCCAAGGGAGGGGACCGAGGTGTTAGTCACTGCCCCCCACCCCTCAGATGGCAGCGGAGAAGGGGAGGGGCGTGGTGGGCCTGGGGTTGCTGACTCCTTTAAGGACGTACTGGAGCCACTGGGGTGGGGTGGGGTGTCAGGAGGTGGCCAAGCCAGAGATGGACCATCGTGTCCATGGGCTTGGGGACCTGGCCCGGAACAGTACTGAGGTAAACAGAGACCCAAGGAAGCTGTCAACACAGGAAGAGTAGGGGCTGTGAGGCTGGGGTTCAGGGCCTGCTGGGGTTGTTTCCTAGCTAGACACTGGGCCTGACACCCTGTCCCCTTCGGCCCTTCCCTCCCTCGCACCGAGATCTGCTGACTCCCGACCACCGAGCTCCGCTCTGCCCCTGCTGCTCCCTCAAGCAGTGGGAACTTCCTTCCCTCTGCCTCACCCTGTCCTGGGAGAACCCAGGCCTAGCTCAGTGCTGCCTCCTCTGTGCAGCCTCCCCCAGCCCGCCAGTGGGAGCTGCTCCCTTCTCTGAACCCCAGGTTTCCTGAACCCCACCTTCTCACCAGCAGTGACTTCACTATGCGCTGCTTTCTGCTCCTATATCCATCCCCTCCCTAGACGGTGAGCCATTGGCCACAGGGGTGGCACCGGCCCATCAAGTAGCCTCCAATGAAGTGGGGACCGTGCCAGCATGGGCTTGGGGGACAGAGAGGAGAGCCACTGGGCCAGGAAAAGGAGCCCTGGGAAACAGACCTGCCATGGATCCTGGCCCAACCTGGCTCACCAGTGGCCATGCCTGTCTGTGGGGTGACAACTGTGACTAAGGTGGGAGGGCGCTCGCTGCCAGAGGCACTGCTATGCTGCAAGCCTTCACGGGCCGGGCCCTGCCCAGGCCCCATCCTGCTGAGTTCCCACCGGTCCTGGGGAGCTGGCCACCGGTACCCCACATCCAGAGGCAGGAGAGGGGTGCCCAGTGGCGACAGCACAGGCTGGCAGGGTGTTAGTAACTCCACACCATCCCATGCCTCCTGGCACCCTCGGGAGGCAGGTGCGTTTCTGTCCCCACTCTACAGACGAGGCAGCTGAGGCAGTGTGATTCTGGGGAGCAGGGCAACCTGAGCCAGATCCCTGGACCTTGGGGCCACACTCCTGGCCACCAGCCCACCACCCTGCTACAGGTGGCGCCCACTGCACTTGCTGGCTCCCATTTGCCACAGATTAGAGAACAGATGCCAGCAGGCGGTTCATCAGCTGCAGCTATTCTGGGCCTGGCGCCACCTCTCTACCTCCCGTGCCACCCCCGCCCCGAACTCCTTCCATTCCAATCTGCACAGTCGCCCATGCCCCTGGCAGCACCTGGTGTGGCACAGGCACATCCAGAGCAGGCCTGGGCTCAGGGAGCTGCCCCTACCAAGACCTGGGGGCAGGTTAGCCCTCGAGCCACCTGGCTGTGGTGGGCCTTGGTGAAGTGATGGTTGATTTTTGTCATGACGTTGAGGAGCAGGAGTGTCATCACTCCTGGACATGCTCCTCAGGGGACAGCTGGGCTGGGCCCTCGGGTTCCCCGGCCCGAGTCCTAGGTGTACCATCTGAGGTGCCCAGTGTGCCCTGGTCTGAGACTGGGACTGTGGCAGAGCCAAACGGGCTTCATGTCCCAACGTGTGCCTGCCCCATGCCCTTCTCCTCTGTGCTACTCTGCTCTCCCAGGACCTGAGCTGCTCTCTCCCTGGCAAAATCCCGAGCTTCCTTCACATACAGCCTCCTGGCCTCCACCAGCCAGGGACCCCACTCAGGGGCTGCACCTGGGGCCCTCCTCCCAGAAGGCCTTGTCCTCCCTTCTGTCAAATCGCTTTTCACACCCGGTGGAAACGATCGGGCCCAAGCGGTCCTCCCTAGCAGAATGCACTCACGGAGGGCAAGACCTGTGGTTTTCCACCCTTGCGTGCCCAACTCTTGGGCCCTGGCGCTCCACAGCAGTTCCACAAGCATCTGCTGAGCCCAGTTACATCGTGGAGGTGTGAAAACCGCTTTCCAGGGTTTGGTCGGCCCTGACCCGGGGGTAGTGGTGAGTGGGCTTCCAGCAGCCTCACGGCCCTTTAGCCAGAAACATCTTCCCCCAGTCTCAAGAGGCTGGATGGAGATCGAGGTCAGTTTTTGGTAATTTTAATTGTAAAAACCAAGACATTTATATAAATAAGACCGCTGTGTAAAATAGGATTCACCCTTCTAAAACCCTTCTCCCGACACTCAAAAAGAATCTAGAAAACCCGGCAGAGATACGAAGTACAAATCAGCATGCGGTCCCTGATGATAAGTCACTGGCAGGCCAGGTTCCCTGCTGAAGCGGCCCGCGGCGAGAGCCCTCCTGGCCAGCGTCTCACCGGAGCTCAGTGACACCTCGAGCACGCGCGGGGGCAGGGCGCGCACCCCAGTGCCTGGCTCTCAACTGCGCGTGCGCGCTTGGTCTCGCGGTTGAGGCTGTACTAAAGGTTCAGGCGCCTAGGGAGGCGAGGGGGGAAGGGAGGCGAGGGGAGGCTAAGGAGGAAAGGCTGCTCGGTCCTCCTGCCAAACCCTGGCTGTGGAGCCACAGGTCCTGTGAGAAGCGGTGTTTGCTTGCTCAGCCCAGGATCAAGCTGGGGAAAGGGCTTTGGGGGTGGTCACGGTGTCCCCAGAGGACGAGAAGCTGCCTGTGTCCCTTGAGAGGAGATGCTCCTTCTTGGGGGCACTTCCATACGGCCACTAGCAACAAGGGCCGTGGCACTTCTCAGCAGTGCTGGGGGCAGAAGGGCAGTGGGGCTCCCGGCATGCTACAGGACAGCAGCCCTGGAGAAAGGCGGGACTGGCGTGTCCTTTTGGGAAAAATCCCAGCTCCCCACCTCCTTTACCCTGTCACATGTCCCCACCCCGTCCCTACAGAGACGCTGACTCTGCTGTCCACCAGCTGGGATTCAGAGGGAGATGGCTGAGAGCCTGGGGGTAGAGATGTCAACAGATTCACACACTGGGCATGGCTCAGGAAACGGGCACACGAGGACGAAAGAAAAGACCCCAAACTCTCCTTGGAAAGGCCAGGACCTGCCTGGGGCTGCTCCCCATTCCGGAGGAGAGGCAGGAGCAGGCCCTGCGGGGGACGGAGTGTCAGGAGCACTTCCACACACACACGGCCAGGGTCCCCCCGAAGTACAGGTAGAGGAGGTTCTTCACCTCGTGCGTGATCTCAAAGCCAAAGCCTTCGCCGATCACCACGTGCCATGAGGAGCCGAACTTCTTGTCCATCGTCTCCTTGATCATCTTGGCGGCGCTCTGCAAGGCAGAGGCTGCTCGTCAGAGGGCAGTGAGGGCCATGAGTCCCTCCCTCCCGGGGAAGGAGAAGCCCTGCATGGACCTCCTGGCGAGAGAGAGGCCTGCAGCCCGGCTTCTGCTGCTCTGCTCAGAACCTCCAGACAGGGCTTCCACGTGGGCGCCCTCCTCCCAGGCTGCTGCACAGGGACCGGAAGTGAGACACGATCTCACCAGGCTGACTGTCCTCAGGGCCACAGGAAGTGGGAAGTGTGAGATGGGACAGCACTCTGTGGTGTGGGGTTGCCATCGTCCTGGTAAAGCGCCAGGTGAAAGGCTTTTGCCCCACAGGCTTAGTGGGCTCCAGGGACAGGCAGACTGCTTGTCCCAGGTATGGTGACAGCCCACGGCCTCCCATGCTGGCTTCCTCCAAAGCTCCCCCAGTGTGAAGAGGAGGCCTGGGGTGGCCAGAGGCTCAGGTACCCGATGTGCCAGGCACCACACCGAGCACTTTGTCCCCTCTGTCTCAGTAAATAAATCCTCGAGACTGGCCCAGCAGGAGGTGTTGTCATCATCCCGGAGAAGAGAGCAGGACACTGGGCTTGAGATGAGAAATGGCCGAGGCGGGGAGGCTGGAGCAGGGTCTGAACTTGGGCCCTGCTGGCCCAAAGCCTGGGCTCTCATTGGCCAGGGCTGCCGGTTACTGCCTTCTTTCTCACTGCCACCAGACTCATGGATGACACTGGGGGTCGAGGCCTACAGCCCTGTCCCCAGCACCCAAGCAGCGCCTGCCACAGCGCTTTCTGGATGGATGGATGAATGTGCAAATGAATGCCTGGGTGGATGAACCTGGGAAGGAGCCCTAGTTGGTGGCCCACCTGTGGGGGCCGGGGACAGGGCGGTACAGAGACCCTGCTGGCCTCCCTCCCTTTCGTCACCATCAGCCTCTTCTCTCCCTGCCTCCCCAGCTTGTGATGCTTCCAGCACGGCTCTGGCCTAGCCCCAGCAGGGTGCTGGCTACAGGGGTCTGGGGCCAATCTGTTCACCCACAGGGTCCCCAGGCCCAAGGGCCACCTGCCCTGATGAGTACCTCATTGTTGTTGGAGAATTTCTCACAGGCTGTGACACACAGCTCCATGGTTTCCACTCGCATCTCCTCTGGCATGTCCGAGTGCTAGAGACAAGGCAGGGTAACAAACAGAGAGAGGCTTAGCCCACAACCTAGCCTTCCTGGCTGGCCTCGAGGTCCTGTGCTTAAGGCATGGACACCAGGTAGCTCCTCTGGCATAGCCCTCATCTAACTGAGGACGAAGGCGCATGGGATGGAACTGAGCCACGTGGGCTGGGGCCTAGGGCCCTCTGCAAGGGACCGTGTTCCAGGCAGTGGTCACAGCAAGAAGAGTGTCTGGACGCAGGGCATGCGGCTATGCGAGTGGCCAGGAGAGACACCGGCCCCTCATGAGGGCTCCTGGTTTCCTCCGGTCTCGCCAGCTGCTCCTTTTCAATCCCTGGATGCTCCTCCTCCCCGGGCTCATCTCCACCCTCTTCCTTCTCCAGCCGTGGTCCTCTGGGGGTTTTGTCGCTTTCCACACACCTAGGTCTTCTCCTCAGGACAGACGGCTTCCTATGTTTTCATCTCCAGCTCTGAACTTTTCCTTGGGCTCTGGACTCCCACGTCCAACTTCCCACTTGACAATCTCACTTAGATGTCTAAAAAACGTGATTTCCCCCCAAATGCACTCTTCCTACACCTTCTCTTTCTTGGTAACTGACACCCTTTTTTCTTCCCATTGTTTAGGAAAGAACAAACTCGAGGCCCGTCCACAGGGAGCCACTGCTGCTGCCTTTAAGGTCAGTCCTGACTCTGGCCACACCTCACCCTGCACTCCAGCTCCTGCCCTGCCACTGTGTCTCCCAAGGACTCTGCAGAAGTGTCCCCTCTGTGTCCCCACTGCCACTCTGGTACCCAAGTCCATTCACTTCCCAACAGCTGGAGTGACCTTTTATTCCTCTGTCTACAGCCCTCCACTGCTGCCCTCTGGCCTCAGGACAGAGTCCACAGTCCTCACTGGAGTCCTCGCGTGGCCACCAGCCAGGCCTGCAGAGTCCGGCCCTGCTGTCACTCTGGTCCTCACATCCTGCCACCCTCTCAGCATCCCACAGCAGCCACACTCACCTCCTCTCTGCCCCTCTGCAGTGCCAAGCTCACCCTGCCTTGGCTTTCTGTGCCTGCTGTTCCCTGAGAATGCCCTTCCCAGCCTTTGCCAGGCTGCCCCCCGGCCAGATTCGGGTCTCTGACGTGAGTGGCCTCTCTGGAAGCCAGTGCTGCTCTCATGCCCCATACACCTGCTCTGGTTTTCTTTATAGCACTTGTTACCTGCCACGGTGTCCTTTAAACATCCTTTCATGTGGGCCAAGCCGTCACCTGCCTCGTTTGCCACTCTCTCCACAGGGTCTGGGACTGTGCTCCACACAGAGCAGGTGGCCAAAATACATACGTGGTGGATGAATGAATGGATGAGAGCATGAATCACTGTCACCTCCTTGATGTTCAGATCTGAGTCAGCAGAGCCCTTCCCTTCCCCACTGCCTCGTGCAGGGTATACACTCCACCCCCCTCCAGGGTGCGGGGCGCTGCTGGCCACCTGGCTCCCTCCCTGACCAGCTTACCCTGACCAGCGGAAAGGTCTGCAGGCGCTTATAGTCAGCCTCCTCTTTCTTCCCTTCTGTCTCTCCCATGATCCTTCCACCGTGACCACCAGAGGAGTGGGGGGGCTCTTAGGAGGCGCTGGGACTGGCAACTGAGACGCCCAGGAGAGTCAGGAAGTGGGCCCTGCCAACTTGGTGGGAGCAGAAAATGTCTTTCCCCAGGGGGTGCTGCAGAAAACAGGAAAACCGGGAGAAAAGAGTTGGCTCTGAAACCACACATCACAAATTAGAAATGTCTCAGTAACGATTTGACACCTCCCGTCTTAACTCCTCCACATCCCTTCCCAAATGGCCAGCAAGTCTGCAGACGGAGTGAGTCAGCGCGATGGTATAAGAACACACTGTCATTGTCAAGACTGCGAGCCAGGCCGGGGATGGAGCTGTGAGCTAGCAGTGAACAAATGCCCACGACAGGCCGGCCTTCCTCCCCGAGTCGTGGTTAGGGAGTTACACGCTCGGGTGACCAGGGACAATCTGAGCTTAGCGCCAAGTCAGAGGCCACCTCGGCAGGACCTGATGCACGAGGGAATGGGAAGGGCACTGCTCGGTGCCTTCCTTGGCACACCAGGCTCCCTGGCTGTCCCCTCTCGAGACACTAGGCCCAGCTGGTGGGCCCAGGACTGGGGCGGACTGTGCGCTGGCACTGATCAGCATGGGCCTGATGTCCCTGAGCCTCATCAGTGACAGGGCTGTTCTGAGAATGCAAGGAGAGAGGCACGGGAGACAATAAGCCCAGTGCCAGGCACTGGGTATTTCACCTGACAAGCGGCTGTGCCCTCTGGTTCCCAGGGAATCAAATGAGAGACTGTGTGTGGGCCTGACAGGAAAGTGATAATACCTTATATATAAAACGAAGAAAAAAAGCTGGGCGTGGTGGCACAGGCCTGTAATCTCAGCACTCGGGAGGCTGAGGCAAGAGGATCGAAAGTTCAAACCAGCCTGGACTACATAGGGAGACCCTGTCTCAAACAAAACAAAACAAAAACAAAAACCCCGACCCTAAAAGAAGCCAATGGGCCGGTGATATAGCTCAGTGGCATAAGTGCCTGCCTGGCAAGCGCAAGGTCCTGAGTTCGACTCCTGGTACCCCCATTAAAAAAAAAAAAAAAGAAGCCAACTATATATGTACATGAGCCTTGCCCCATCAGATCTAGTTATCTAATAGCAGATAGGGCTCCTAAAGAGGGGAGCCTGGACCCTAAGTGACTGGAGCACTGCTGCAAGTCTGGGTGTCTCTTTTTCTTCTCCTCTCTCTTTTTTTTCTTTTTTTGTAGGGGAGCAGACTCAAGGGTCGTCTTACCACTAAGCTACATCTCCAGTCCTTTCTGTTTTTTATTTTGAGACGGGGTCTTGTTAAGCTGCCCAGGCAGGACTTGAAATTGTGATCCTCCTGTCTCAACTTCTCTCAGTGCTGGGATTACATCTGCGAGCCACTGTGCTGGGCCTGGATGTCTCTCTGTCATCCTCCAATTCAATATATCCTATATTTCAAAGGGCTTTTTATCTAGAAAAAGTGCATGCATACAAATCAACACGTTGGTAATTTTTTAAAACAATCTACATTGAACAAATACAGTTGGATAATGTTATTCTGAACTGCAAGATGCCAAGCAGTAAGAACAGATATGTATCCTCCACACACACATATATGTAATATATATACATGTTATTTACAAATTTTTTTTTTTTTTTTTTTTTGTGGGTACCGGGGGGGACGACCTCAGGACCTCACGCGCCAACAGGCACCCGTGCCGCTGAGCGATATCACCGGCCCCTTTTTCGTATGTGGGTTCCAGGAGTCGAACTCGGGCCTTCGCGCTTGCAAGGCAGGCGCTTAAGCCGCTGAGCCGTCTCACCGGCCCCTACAAATTTTTTAAGAGATGGGTTCTTATTATGTTGCCCAGGCTGACCCCAGGCTCCTGGGCTCAAAAGATCCTCCTGCCTCATCCTCTTAAGTAGCTGGGACTACAGGTAGGTAATGACAGGTGACGTGTATTAGGTTTGCTGTGTGCCAGCCACTGTTCCAGCACGTGACATGCATTTATGGAGCTCATCACTGCAATGACCCTGGAAGTTGGGGCCTGTGTGAATGGAGGCAGGGGACATCCTTGGGATGTTGCTGGCCCAAGGTCACTCAGTAGGGAGTGGCAGGGCTGGCATGGCTCCTACACTTCTGGCTTCAAAGACACAGTGCACGCACCACATGTGCGTGGACCTGACCACTGCTGTGTCCCCGATGATCCCGACAGTGACAGGAATGACTGTCCCTTTTCTCAGTGTCTGCTTTCTCCTGTGACGGTGGCCCTGGTTTGGCCAAGGTTGGGCCCTGTGCACCCCTTCTGGCTCTCAACTGTTTCCCTCTCCCCGATGCTTCTGAAGCCACCCGTGTCACCCCGTTCAGTCAGCTCCCTTGGGCGAGGTTGCTGACCTGGCAGACTCCACTGCTCACTGGTATTTTTTGATTTCCCAGGGGACAGATGGTTTCTCTTATCTCGTAATTCTGGGCATTTGTACCACTCAGATATTAGCAGTTTTTGTTTGTCTCTACATATGAGCTGGCAGATTACCAAGCACAGTCTCATTGTACTTTCTGGTCAGGTTTCTTATTTCACAAAATGCAGCAAATTGTCTGTGCTCATGAATGTTAAGGCTGGGCTTCATCTCCTGGCTTTAGTATTGGCCTCTTTACTGCCTTCTCCTCCACCTCCAAGGTGTGAGAGAAGCTGGTGGCTACGCTGATGATAAAAAGAGTGCTAGGGCCTTATGCTTTGTTTACCTCTGAGAATTTCAAGCGGGGACAACTTAAGATGTGAAAGTGGCTGCTTAGGCGACTTCCATCTAAATATTTCAACTTGGGCCCGTGAGATAGCTCAGCGGCATAAGCACCTGCCTGGCAAGCGCAAGGTCCTGAGGTCAACTCCCGGTACCCACATAAAAAATAAAATAAAATAAAACAAATAAATAAATATTTCAACTTGATTCAATTCACCCTCAGAGCTAAAATGCACTGGCAGGCAGGAGGCAGGGAGAGAAGTCAACTGTGCAATGCTGTCCTCACAGTGGCCAGGAGCTGTGGCAGCTACCTACATGCTAGAGAATTCTGCTGGACAATCAGAAGATTTCAGGGGGGCTCCCAAAGCCCATTCTTCCTGGAGCAAAGCAGGGGACACTCCCCCCCGCCCCCAGCAGTTATGGGACAGTGCAGAACAGCATAGCACCAGGACTGGAATATTTGGGACTGAATGTCAGTTCTGAAAAGGAGCTGAGTTTTGGCCACTTCCTTGCTTTGTAGCCTGAGGCAGGTCATTTAGGCCAGGCCTTGCTGCACCCCAGAAGGTGTAGATGGAAGGCCACACCCCATCCTCCCTGCCCCAGTGTCTGCTCAGGAGCGTTTTGAAATGTTAAAAGCTCTCTCCCTGGGCACCACTGCCTGCTCTTACTTCCGCCAACATATTGGCCAGGACTTGGTCAACATTTCTCAACCATGTGCTTATTAAGGACCACGATGTATTTATTAATAGCGTTTCCTAACCACTATATATGCTTCCGGGGATCCAAAAGGGATGAGACTTCCCAAATAAAAAGGAATAGATGTAGAGATGCTTCCAATTACAGAAAGGTAGGGGAATTTTTTATGATGCTGCATCATTATAGTACAGCACAGTCATTCGGCCATGATTAAAGATCCTGTTGAAAGGATGCTACCAAAAATAGCCGAGCTAGGAGTTTTAATAACCTTATCAATCTCCCATGTGAATGAGTATGTGCCTGGAAGAAGCTGTGTCAGGCTGGAAAGAGCCTTCTAATATACAAGTGTGCCCAGCCAGGGTACTCGAATCTGCCTGGTACTGGAGCTCGAGCCCATGGCATCTGGCCCTTGGTGGCACCCCAGCCTGGGGCAGCCTCACCCTCTCCTGTCACCCTTTATTCTTCCACTCTCCAAGTGTGCTGTGTGCTTCAGGGGCATCCAGGTGCATGGACCGGGCTCTATTTCATTGCCTTGTCAAAGCCAGCACCCCTGTCTTGCTGTGCCTGCTTTTCTATGGTGCTGACCTCAGTTACCACTTGCTATTTTGCTCTGGAAGCAGAAGAGGAGAACCTTTCAGAGGGCTAGGGATGTGGGGGGGATGGGACACCAACCCAAAAGGATCTGCCTGCCCTGACGCTCAAAGCCTGGACCATTCCTAGTGCTTAGGTCATGGTTCACTGTCCTTAGAAGCCCACTGGGCATCTGAGAGGTGGCAGGACACACTGGAGCATGTCGTGGGGGTTCTGAGTGCACGCTCCAGGCACGTCTGCAAACACAGCTCAGTTCTGTTTCAGACACACGCCCGCCTCTCGGGCTCAGCTTCTCACTAGGAAATTGGAAACAGGAATAGGCTCTACCTCATGGTATCAGCTCTTGGCACTGGGCAGCAGGAAGGGGGACATCCGTATCCTCTTCACAGACCAGCCCAACAAACCAACATTCCCTTAGTCCCGCTACTGCAAACCACTGTGTTAATGCGGTGGGGAGAAGAGTCACAAGGAACCTTGGCAAAGCCCCACCTGGGCCAGGCAAGGGTGGCAGTGGTGACGTTGTGCTTACATACTCAGGGTCTCATTTCAACCTTGGAGGCAAGGGTCGGCTCTCAGCTCTCAGACAAGGTACCTGAGCTCAGAGAGGTTTGGGGGCTGGCTCAAGAGTGCACAGCAAGCAGTGGCAGAGCCACACCGGAGCCCAAATCTGTTCTTCTAACTTTGCCTTCTGTGCTTTCTCTCTTGGAAGAAGGGAGAAACCCAAATCACTTCTGTCAGCACCCACCCGTCAGCCGCCCATCTAGGCCTTCCTGCTTCCACCAGGGAAGTGTGTCAAGGTGCACAGCTGTGCACCTTGGTCACCGCTGCTTTTCCTGACACGTCTACCCGGTGCCTTCTACCAAACAGCTGGAAAGGTGAGGAGAAAAGGAGCCTGAGGACTTTGGGACATTCATCAGATGTCAGTAGTGAAGTCAAGTGATAATGTGGAAGATCAGGTTCTCAGAAGCTGGGTTTCCCAGACCAGGTTAGAGGGGGGAGCAAACACAGGATGGCCGTGCGCCAGTCTCACTAAATATGAGCATTAGGGATGCGTCATCAACTATGAAAGAGGGAAGTGTAAAAGTAACAAGGAGAGAATTGCTGAATAAAGGCCAACCATTCTCAAGAAAAGACAGTTACTGTTCCCATGCATGCGCATAGTTTGCTTTTTGAACACAGTCCTTATTGCTTGTCATTTCACTGAGATCCAGCAAAAAACCTGACATGCCTCAGACCATGGGGAGGAAGCACAAAGGCAGGAATGGAAGGAAGGGGAGAAAGAGAGGTGGGAGAGGGAAGAGACATTTGTTGACTCGTTTAGATTGGCGGTTTCAACATTTTCTTTGCTCAACACCACATGATAAACGCTGACTCACACGGTACACCCTCATGAACATATCAAGTTTGGATGAAGTGCCAAACCCTTCTGTCGCGACACGAGCCTAACAGAAAGTCATAGCTATGGCAGCCGTCAGCGCTGCACGAGCAGCTGCTTACACAGAGAGTGGGTTACACGGCCTACACCTGCTTCTTTCCCACTCAACAGAGCAGATTTGGACAAAACGGACCAAGGATGACATGAGCACAGACATAGACTGAACTCAGCACTGATTTTTTGTGTGTGTGTGGGTACCGGGAGTTGAACTCAGGACCTCGTGCTTGCCAGGCAGGCACTTACACTGCTGAGCCATCTCACCGGCCCTGATTTATCTCTTAAAGACTCATTCACAATTGCTAACTGCCGGAGACATCTCACAACCAATCAGGACGTCACCATGAGTCATGAGTCTAGGGAACTTCATCTCATCTCCTCTACATGGCCCAGGGCACAGAGAGTCAAGGGTCTGGCACATGGCAGAAGGCCAAAAATTAAAAATCCAAGCTGTAATTAAATTATATTTTATTTGTTCCCTGGCAAGGGAGAGGACCTAGTAAAGCTATCCAATAATACTTAATGAGCGCTGATCTTGAGCCAGGTACCAGGTGGGTGTTTTTTTTTTTTTTTTTTGTGGGTACCGGGGGGTCGACCTCAGGACCTCGCAGGCCAGCAGGCGCCCGTGCCGCTGAGCGATATCACCGGCCCCTTTTTCGTATGTGGGATCCGGGAGTCGAACTCGGGCCCTCGCGCTTGCCGGGCAGGCGCTTAAGCCGCTGAGCCATCTCACCGGCCCAGGTGGGTGTTTTATACACAGGGTCTCATTTACTGCCCCCAGTGACTGTCAGACAGGCCCTATTATCCTTATTTTACTGATGTGCACACAGGCTGAGAAAAGGAGTTTCCATTCTCCAGGTAAACAGCTCTGATAAAGAGCTAGCAGGATCCAATCCCAGGTATCTATGACCTCAAAGATGATGCTTTTCAGCTACTCCATGCTAAGGGACAGTCCCTGTCCTAAGGATCTTACAATTGAAATGGAGACCAACACAAGGACACAGGAGCTGCGCTAGCTGGCATAAAATGGGAAGTGTCAGAGGTAGAGAGAGAGACGGAAGAGAATTCCGGAAGGGAAGGGTGAAGAGGACATCAAGAGAAGCTTGGCAGCAAGGGCAGCATGGAATTAGGCCTTGAAAGATGAGTGGGAATCCTGGCAGGCGGGCAGGCGAGGCGACATTCCAGACAGGAACGAGCACAGTGCTCCCGAGGCAGAAAGCTCAAGGAATCTTCTTGGAACGTCCAACAATCCAATTTAGCTGGAGGACAGAATTTGGCCAAGAAAGGACAAAGAAAGCTGGGTAAAAGGCTGGGTCTAGGTTGTAGAAGTGCAGAAGGACCTGAAAACCGAGACTTAAGAAGTGTGGATTGTTTTTTTTGTGGGGAATGGGAACCCTTTGGAGCTTTATTGGGGGTTGGTGGCGCAGTTGCATATTCTGGTGGACTGGGCTGATAGAAGAGACAAGATAAGGACAGCAGTTAGGGAGCTAGAGTAATGGCCCAGGTGACAGGCATTGAATACTTGAACCAAGGTGGTGCCCTGAGGAAGGAGAGGATGTATTATCCTCATGGAGACAGAAGCAAAACAACCTGAATATTTCCCAAGTGGAATGGACACAAGAGAGTGACCGACGATGCCCCAGGGGGATGGTGATGCTATGACAGAGGCAGGGAACCCAGGTAGAACAGACGGGTAGGTAGAGCAGCAGGCCAGTTTGATTTTAGAACTACTGAGTCTAAGCTGCTGGCCAGATGTGCAAATGGAGGTATTTAGTCAGAAGTAAGAACTCACTGATCGTGGATGACAGGGGCAGGAGGAAAGCCATTAAATCCAAGGATCACATCACTCTATCAGTCACTTCCGGCCTCCTAACCCCTGAGTGTCCCTAACCACAAAATACAGGCGAAAGATCAAAGCTGGAGCTATGGATCTGAGGGTCAAGTGGAGAAATGACAGCTGACGATGAAGAGGGCTGGTTAATACTTCCCAGACGCGGATATTGTGGGGGAAGAGAGAGACAAAGGAAGGGAAGTAACAAGTATTGACTCCACACTTGTAAAGGCCTGCAAGTGGAAATCCAAATTAGATTTGCCAAATTCTTTAGATTACACACGATTCCTACCACGGAGAACACATCCTCCGGGAAGTCTACGGTTGGGTCAAAGAATAACAACTTAGGTCAGAGTCAAAGGCCTTGGACATCATTCAACCCAACTTCTTTACAGATGGGGACACTGAGGCCCCAAAAGGGAAATGACCAGTCCGGTGTTCCAGTAGTCGACAACTCTCCAAGCCAAGTGGTCCGGGCGGAGGCGATGGCGACCACCAGTCAAGTCGAGAGAGGGGGCTCACTATGCGAAGGTGGGGGTGTGCGGTGCTGGGGGTTGTCGGATCAGGGAAGAGGTGGGTGCACAAAACTGGACAGGGCCTCGCGGGGGAGAGGAGGCACAGCCTGCAGCGTCGCAACGGTGAATCTATCACCTCGCAGGTCCCCAAGTAGGGTTGGTGGGGGGAGGTCCTGGGACGGGAACAGCCGACTGGAGACTGAGGTGAGGCCTCGGCGCTGGGAGAGGCCTCGTCCTCCCCGCGTTGCCTCCCGCCCTCCCTCCAGACCATCCCTCCCCGCCTGGCTGCCCGCCGGGCCCCGGGGCCTCACCTGCTCCCGCGGGGGCCGGAGCTGGGGCCGCAGCCAGCGCACCCCCGCCAGGGTTGTCAAGGAGCAAACAAGAGTGTCTTAGCAACCAGCAAGGAAGTCCTGCCCCTCACCGGACGTTGACCAGAAGTTTACTTATTATTGGTGAATTAGGGTGTCGATCAGTGTCCAAAGGACCTACGAAGTAGGGGTTTGCAAGAAAGGGGCGTGGCTTAGAGCTAGGGAGGCGGGGCTTCGCTTATAGTCGTCTTAAGTGTGCCGGAAGAGCCGGGGGCAGACTGAAGTTCTTTGAGACAAAAAAATCTTCGAAAAGTAGTATTGCCTTGGAGTTTTTCGTCATTTGAAAAAACAAATGTAATTTGGTGGTTTCGTGACACCGAGCTTCTACTTTATTAGGACCTCAAAGTGCTAATAACTAGAACTTATGTAGGGCTTTACAATTCCGTTCATTTCTCACTTGATTCTCACCACAATACTTTTTAGATTAGTAGTATTCGCAATCCCATCTGAACTAAAGCGCAGAGAGGTTAAGCAAATAAAGGAAAAATGAAGGTAATGTCCCTGGAGAAGGAACCCGGTGCTCTCTTTTTCCACTGCGCCACATCTCCCAAGGTCACCTAGTCCCTAGGAGACACTTGTGCCTTCTAACTTAAAGATACTGTTGCTAGAGCCTGCCTTTGATTCCTTTTGGGAGGACAATTACCTAAAAGTATTAGCGCAGCTGGAGAGAAAGGGAAAGGGAAGAGCTAGCAGATTCCATTGGTTGGATCAAACGGTCGGTGGGATACTCCATAGTGAAACCCCATTGCTGCGTTTACAGGGAGCTCAGCTCTGGCTGGGTGCTTGTGGTTGCAGAAGGAAGTAAGGGAGCGGTCTGAAGGGTTGTGAATGACTTGGTGCTTCCCCGTGTGAGGCGAGAATGAGGGACAGTAGCTGGCAGGCGGGTTTCTGGAAGGGCAGTAACAGGGTCAGATTTGGCGTTTGGAAATATCACTCTCTTAGTGGTGACAGCGGACACCACTAAGGATTTGGAGTAGCCAGGAGGCAGGCACAGTGGGTTTTCGTTTAGAGACTTGGCAGCATGAAGGGTGTTAGGCCCTTGACGATTCTCAGCTTGCCTCCCTGGCACGTTCTGAGGGCCTCCAGATTTCCTTAATCCCCTTTGCCAACTATCTCCAGGAGATGAAGGTGGCCTTTGAGGGGGATAACACTCTCACTTCCTCCTCTCACCCAGGCTTCTCCCAGCAGGGATCTACATTTGCTGTCTTCTTTTGCTCACCTCCCTTTCACTTCGCAGCCCACTGCAATCTGGCTTCCACTCCCACAAAGCCATCAAAATTCTCTCTTTCATGGTTACTAGTGACGTCTTGAGGAGCGAAATTCGATAGAACATTTTGGTCTTTTTTACTGCATGCATGTTAGGCAAACACTGCACCACTGAGTGATACCCCAGCCCCATCACTTCAGTCTTTATCTTAAGAGATCCATCCCCTGGGGTTGCTAAGCCTGCTGACCACACCCAAGAAGTTCTCCACCCCAGAGACAGCACCTGGAGAGGTCTTTACAATGCAGATTCCAGGGCCCCACCACATCAGAATGGTGAGGGACAGGAATGTGATTTTTCACAACCCCCCTGCAGACACTCAATCCTAATATCAGGGCACCTCGCTGTCCTGCATTTCCTTGCTTCAGTCAGTAGCAGTGTTTTCCTTGATCACATTCCCTAGGGTGCTTACTAGAATGGTGGGAGGAATGTGTGCTCTGGAAAAGCCCCCCTGGTGTTTCTGAGTATTCCCAGGGAGTAATACCACTCTGTGTCTTGTTGAGAATTGCTGCCTTGAGGACTGTCCTTGGGGATCCCATGCACTCCTGTGGCTTCCTCTGTCAATGTCTTTCTAAATTCTGGCGGTTCCTGTATTTCTCTCCCCAGACCCAAATATCCAAATACCTCCTGGCCATCACCACCAGGTGTCCTGTAAGGCCTTCAAACTCAGTGTGTCCCAAACTGAATCGATCATCTCCCTGCAGCCCGCTCTCCTCGCATTCCGCGTCTCAGATATTGCCGTCACTGGCCACACAGTTGCCTCCACCAGAAACCAGGGAGTGGCCCTACTATCGTCCACCTCCAGTCCATCGAAAGCCTGCCAGTTCCGACTCCTAACCAGCTCCCCATACAGCTCCTCCTGGCTGTCCCCCTGTGTACAACAGCACTGTCCTTCTGTATCACCCCAACAACTCCCCAGTGGGGCTCCCATGCAGGCCTGCTGTTCTCTAATCCACCCTCCTGACCATAGTCAGTGTGGTCCTTCCAAAGCCCAGATCTCCCCACCGCATTCCCTTCTCTCCACAGTTCCCTGTCACCTGCCCAGTGACTTCCACATGCTGTCATGTGGCATTCAAAGTTCCCTGGGTGGCCGTGGGCTCCTTGATGTTCCATCCCCTCTACACCAACCTTCCTGGCTCCGTGCCATGCTAGGCTGTTTCTCACCTCCCTGCCTCTTCGCCTGTCCTTCCCGCTCACAGTCTTGCCACTGTTTCTTCCCTCCTCTTGGTTATCTGAGTCCATAAGCTTTTGGCCTAAGCGTGCACACATTGGGGTCCTGTCACGTGGCACTGAAAGAGTGCTTTGTGTTCTCATCCCACCATCCCGCCCGGTATGTGTTGCCATCACCGCGCATCTCTTCTGTTTCCTGTGGTTTCATTCTGTCTCCTCCTGCGAGTTCCTTCAGGGCAAGGACCTTGTCTCTCCTGTCTTTCCATCCTGTGTCTTTCCCCAGGACCCAAGAGAGAGCCGATGCTCGGAGGTCCCTTTATGCTTGGTACAGATGTCCCAGTGGTGGGGAGCATGGCTCAGCTCACAAGCTTGCATCTTTTCTTGTGGCAGAGCTGGCTTCAGGCTACTTATGACGATGTCTCTGTCACATGTCCCCGGGGCTAATTCTTGGGGCTCCCCACCATGCTCGGTCCCTCGAGTACTCTGTTCCATGGGTCCCAGAACATTCCCCTGCCTTTTTTCTTCTGTCATCTTCACAGAAATTTAACCATTCCGAGTTCAACTTTATTGGTTCTCTCTACACAATTTTTTGTCTTCTATTTTATTTCTTTCTGCTTGATTTGCTCTTCTTTTCCTAACTCCTTGGGATGGAGATTTAATTGATCATCAGCCTTCCCTCTTTCCTAACGCGTACTAAGGCTAAAACTTTCCATCTCAGCAGACCTTAAACTGCATCTCACACATTTTGGTATTCTGTGTTTTCATTATCTTTTAGTTCAAATTGTTTTGTAATCAAATATTTCTGGCTTGATCCATGAATTATTTGGAAGTGTATCGCTTATTCGTAAACATTGTAAAACATTATCTAGTTTCCACTCATTTCCACTCATTTCTAGATTCATATTCGGTATGCTTCCATTCTCTACAATGCGTTGAGACATGCTTTTTAACCCAAGCATATGGTTAGTGTAGTAGTTGCCTATTGGTGTCAGAACAAATTGTGATTAACTTAGCGACTTACAGCAATATAAATTTACCACCGGATAGTTTTAGAGGTCAGAACTCTGAAATGGGTCTCATTAGGCTAAAATCAGAGCTGTCCCCAGGGCTGTATTCCTTCCTGAGGCTCCAGGGGAAACTATTTCCTTTCCCTTCCCAGCCTCTAGAAGTTTCCAGAATTCCTTGGCTCATGGACCCTTCCATCTTTAAAGCCAGCAGTGCCTGGTTGACTTTCATGCTGTCTCCTCTGACACTGCTCTCCTCTTCCAGATCTAAGCCCCACAAGATTATACTGGGGTAATCCTGGATCATCTTCTCATCTCACGATCATCTGATTAGCAACCTCCGTTCCCTCTTCAGCCTTATTTCCCTTTGCCATGTTACATATTTCTAGGTGCTAAGGAGTAGGATGTAGACAGAATTATAAGGGGATGGCATTACTATGATCTACCATAGTCAGTACATTATTATGTGCACTGAAAAAAATATCTATTCTATAGTTGCTCTGCTAGGTCAAATTTGTTAATCATTTCATTCACATTTTCTCTACCCACACTTAGATGTTTGTTGATTTCATAAGTTCTTAAGAAAGGAGTGTTAAAAATATCTCACTATGGCTGGGCATGGTGGTGCATGCCTGTAATCCCAGCACTGAGGAGGCTGAGGCAGGAAGATTGCCGTGAGTTAGAGGCCAGGCCAGCCTAGGCTACATAGTGAGTGCAAGGCCAGCCTGAACTACATAGTGAGACCTTGTCTCAAAAAACCAGACCAAACCAAAACAAAACAAAACAAAACAAAACTCACTATGATTTTTGATTTAAGAATTTTTTCCCTTTGGCTCTGTCAATTTTTACTTTATATGTTATGAAGCTATGTTAATATGTGGATACAAATTTATAATTATTATACCTTCTGAAGAGATCATCTCTTCATCATGATGAAATGTCCCTTTTGACCAAGAGGTGGAGGGATGGGCCAGAGAGGAGGGGAGGGGGAAGGAGGTAAAGAAAAGAATTGAGATATGTTATGTACATGTATCAACTCCCCACAAGGAATGTAATTGCTATATACTGAAAACATGTACTAATAAAAAAAAATGAGTGTAGATGGATACATTTTTACAAAATTTAAAAATGCACTGCGGGGCTGGTGATAGCTCAGCGAGGTCCTGAGTTCAACTCCTGGTACCCACATACGAAAAAAGGGCCAGTGATATCACTCAGCAGCACGGTGCCTGCTGGCACGTGAGGTCCTGAGTTCGACCCCCGGTACCCACAAAAAAAAAATTGCACTGTGTTGCTGGCCTATTTGAAAAATGTAGTGAAGTAGACAGTAAGTTAACTACTACTGGTCTTGAAAAAAATGAAATGTTCCTTTTTATCTCTTGCAATGCTTTTTATCTTAAAGTCTACTTTGAATTAAGTATAGCTATACCAACTTTAATTGAGTTAGAATTTGCATGGTATGTTTTTCTACCTTTTTTTTTATATGCAGGTACCAGGAGTCGAACTCAGGACCTTGTGCTTGCCAGGCAGGCGCTTATGCTGCTGAGCTATATCACTGGCCCTTTTTTATCTTTTTAATTTCAACTTTTCTATAAAACTCGCCTTAATCTAGTTTGATAATATTTATCTTTTACTTGGGACATTTATCTTTATATATTTACAGTAATTACTCATGTGTGTTAAAATTAGATTTAGATCAGCCAATTTACTATTTATTTTCTATTTGTTCCACACTGTCTGTGTTGGTTTTTCTCTCACTTTTTGGCCTCCTCCTCCTTCTTCTTTGGTATTGGGGACTGAACCCAGGGCCTTCACGCTGAGCTATATCCCCAGTCCTCTCTCTCTCTCTCTCTCTCTCTCTCTCTCTCTGTCTCTCTCATCCTCACTCTGAGACAGGATCTTGTTAAATCACTAAGTTGCCCAGGTTGGGCTCAAACTCATGATGCTCCTGCCTCAGCCTCCTAGAGTGCTGGGTTTATAGACATGTACCACTACACCCAGCTTGGCCTTCTTTCAAATTATTTTTACTATTTAATATTTTTCTTTTGTAGTTATAGTTCGTTAATTATATATTCTTTTTTGGGGGTTTGTTTTCAGTACCAAGGCCTGAACCTTGGGACTTGCACATGCTAGGCAATCACTCTGCCACTGAGCTACATCCCCAGTCTTTTAATATTATTATTATTTTTTTGTGTGTGTGGGTACCAGGGGGTCGACCTCAGGACCTCGCACGCCAGCAGGCGCCCGTGCCACTGAGCGATATCACCGGACCCTTTTTCGTATGTGGGTTCCGGGAGTCGAACTTGGGCCCTCGCGCTTGCCGGGCAGGCGCTTAAGCCACTGAGCCATCTCACCGGCCCTATTATTGTTTTTGAGAGAGGGTCTTACTAAGTTGCCCAGGTAGGCTCAAACTTTCGATCCTGTCTCAGCCTCCTGAAGAGTTGGGATTACAGGTGTGTACCACCACACCTGACTTATGTATTCTTTTATAATTTTCTCTCTCCCTGTTTTTTTATTATTTTAAAGAGAAAAAAACCCCAATAAAACCAATGATATAGAATTTCAAAACAAGATAATAAGAAATTAACAATGATTAATATATTGTGTATTGTTATCTTCAAAGTAGTTGCTCAGATTACAAATATAGACATGCAAAATTGATCAAACAATATAAGCACAAACTGTTCTTTCCAGTGAACTAAAAGAAATTAGTAGTATAATTACCTTAGCTATCTTGCGTGCATACATATATATATATTTTTTCTTTTTCCTTCCTTCTTTTCTCCTTTCTCCCATCCCAGTTGTTCTTTCCTTTTGAGCAGTTTCTTTCCCTTTCACAATATCTATTGTAGATTTTGGATCTTATTTACTCTTTCAGTTTCTTACACTAGGGAGACAATACGATGTTTACCCATGCGTGTCTGCTTTATTTCACTTATGAGTATGGTCTCGAGTTGCATCCATTTATCTACAAATGGATTTATAGCTAACGGATTTATATCTATAAATGGATTTATCCTTCTTTATAGCTGAGTAGTATTCCATTGTATAAAAATACCACATCTTTTTTTTATCCATTCCTTGGTTGATGGGCATTTGGGCTGTTTCCAAGATCTAGCTATTGAAAATGGTGCTGCTATAAACATGGGTGCACATATATTGCCTTGGTATGATGTTTTTAATTCTTCTGGGAAGATACCCAGAAGGGGGAATAGCTGGGTAAATGGGACCTTCAATCCCATTTTTGAGGAATCTCCACACTGATTTCCAAAGTGGTTGTACCAGTCTACACTCCCACCAACAGTGGAGAAGGGTTCCTTTTTCCCCACAGCCCCTCCAGCATTTGTTATTGGTTGATTTCTTGATGACAGCCATTCTTTCTCGAGTGAGATGGAATCTCAGTGTTGTTTTAATTTGCATTTCTTGAATGACCAATGATGTTGAACATTTTTTCATATATTTATTTGCCATTTGTATTTCTTCATCTGAGAATTGTGTATGCATCTCAGATGCCCATTTTTGGACTGGGTCTTTGAATTTGAGGGGTCTGATTTTTTTCAGTTCTTTATATGTTCTAGATAGAAGTCCTTTGTCTGAGGGACAGTTGGCTAAAATTTTTTCCCAATCTGTGGGTTTTCTTTTCACTCTGTTGGTGATTTCTTTTTTTTTTTTTTTTTTTTGTGGGTACCGGGGGGTCGACCTCAGGATCTCGCGCGCCAGCAGGCACCTGTGCTGCTGAGTGATATCACCGGACCCTTTTTCGTATGTGGGTTCTGGGAGTCGAACTCGGGCCCTCACGCTTGCCGGGCAGGTGCTTAAGCCGCTGAGCCATCTCACTGGCCCTGGTGATTTCTTTTGATGTGTAAAAAATTTCTAATAGGATGAGATCCCAGTTATTGATTCTTTGAAGTACTTCCCATGCAGTTTAGGTTTTGTTCATGAAGTCTCTGCCTAAACCTATATCTTCAAGATTTCTACCTACTTTCTCTTCCGGTAGATTTAGTGTTTCTGTTTTAATATTTAGATCTTGATCCATTTTTACTTTAAGTAAGTGCATGGTGATAAACATGGATCTAGTTTTAGTCTTCGTCATGTGGAAAGCCAGTTTTTCCAGCATCATTTATTAAAGGTGCTATCTTTCTTCCAGTGAACATGTTTGGCAGCTTTGTCAAAGATAACGTGGCTGAGTGTGTTTGTAGTTGTGTCTGCATCTTCTAATCTGTTTCACTGATCCTCAGGTCTGTTTTTCTGACAGTACCATGCTGATTTTATCATGGTAGCTTTGTAGTATAATTTCAGGTCAGGGATTGTGATGCCTCCTGCCTTGCCTTTGTTGCCCAGGATTGCCTTTGCTATTCTAGGTCTCTTCTGGTTCCAAGTGAATTTTAAGAATGTTTTTTCTAGATCTGTGAGGTATGTTTATGCTATTTTGATCAGGATTACATTAAATCTGTATAACAGTTTTGGAAGTATGGCCATTTTCACAATGTTGGTTCTTCCTATCCATGAGCAAGGGATATCTTTCCATTTTCTGATATCCTCTTTGATCTCTTTTTTCAGAGTACTGTAGCTTTCAATGTATAGATCTTTTACTTCCTTTGTTAGATTGATTCCTAAGTATTTCATTTTTGGATGCTCTCATGACAGGTGTTATTTCCCTAATTTCTCTCTCAGTGAGTTTGTTGTTTGTGTACAGGAATGCTATTGATTTTTGAGTGTTGACTTTGTATCCAGCTATGCTACTAAATTTGGTTATTAAATCTAGAAGTCTTTTGGTGGAGTTTTTGTGTCTTCTATATAGAGTATCAGGTCATTTGCAAATAATGATAATTTAACCTCTTCCTTTCTTATCATTATTCCTTTAATTTATCTCTCTTGTCTAATTGCTTTGGCTAATGTTTCCAGAACTATGGTGAAGAGGAGTGGTAACAGTGGACATCCTTGTCTTGTTCTTGATTTTAGATTGAAAGCTTTCAGTTTTTGTCCATTTAGTATGATGTTGGTTGTTGGTCTGTCATAGATGGATTTTATCAGATTGAGGTAAAGACCATCTATTCCAATTTTCTGTAGGGTTTTTATCATGAATGAGTGTTGGACTTTATCAAAAGTTTTTTCTGCATCTATTGAGATGATCATGTAATTTTTTTCTTTGGCTCTGTTAATATGGTGTATTAAGTTTATCGATTTGCATATGTTGAACCTTCCCTGCATTCCTGGGATGAATTCCACTTGGTCATAGCATCTAATCTTCTTGATGATTTGCTGCATTCTGTTTGCTTATATTTTACTGAGGATTTTTGCATCTATGTTCATTAGAGAGATTAGCCTATAGTTCTCTTTTTTGGTTGGGTCTTTCTCTGGTTTTGGTACAGGGCAATACTTGCCTCCAGGAATGAGTTAGGGAGAATTGCTTCCCTTTCAATTTCATTAAAGAGTCTGAGGAGTAATGGCATTAAATCTTCTCTAGGGCCGGTGAGATGGCTCAGCGGCATAAGCGCCTGCCTTGCAAGCGTGAGGGCCCGAGTTCGACTCCCGGATCCCACATACGAAAAAGGGGCCGGTGATATCGCTCAGCGGCACGGGCGCCTGTTGGTGCGCGAGGTCCTGAGGACGACCCCCCGGTACCCACAAAAAAAAAAAAAAAAATCTTCTCTAAATTTCTTGTAGAATTCAGCCATGAATTAATCAGGACCTGGGCTTTTCTTTGTTGGTAAATTTTCAATTACATTTTCAATTTCATTAACTGATATTGGGTTATTCAGAATTTTTATATCTTCTTGATTCAGCTTTGGTAACTCATACTTTTCTAGGAATCTGACCATTTCTTCTGTTTTCCATCCTATGCAAGTAAAGATTTTTGAAGTAGGTATTGATGATCTTCTGAATTTCCACAGGCTCTGTAGTGATTTCACCCTTTTCATTCCTTATTGCATGAATTTGAGTTTCTTCTTTCCTCTTTTTGATAGGATTGGCTAGGAGTTTATAAAATTTATTTATTCTTTCAAAGAACTAACTCGTTGATTCATTAATTATTTGTATTGTTTTCTTAGTTTCAGTTGCATTAATTTCTGCTCTGATCTTTGTAATTTCCTCCCTTGTATGGGCTTTTGGCTTGACTTGCTCTTCTTTTTCTAGAAGCTTGAGGTGCAGCATTAGGTTGTTTATTTGTGCTCATTCTGTTTTCCTGATGTGAGAATTCGCTGCTATACATTTCCCTCTGAGGATTGCTTTCATTGTGTCCCACAGGTTCCAGTAAGTTGTATTTGCATTTTCATTTTTTTTTGTGGGTACCGGGGATTGACCTCAGGACCTCGCACGCCAGCAGGTGCCCGTGCCGCTGAGCAATATCACCAGCCCTTTTCTCGTATGTGGGTACCAGGAGTTGAACTCAGGACCTCACGCTTGCCAGGCAGGTGCTTATGCTGCTGAGCCATCTCACCGGCCCTGCATTTTCATTTGATTGTAGATATTGTTTAATTTCTTCTTTAATTTCATCTGTGAGCCATTGGTTGTTCAGGAGGGTATTATTAATTTCCATATGTTTATGGAGTTTTTGCAGTTCCTTTTGTCATTAATTTCCAATTTAATTGCACTATGGTCAGATAATATGCATGGGATAATTTCAATTCCTTTGCATTTACTTAAGCATCTATGGGCTAGTATATGGTCTATTTTAGAGAACGTCCCACGTGTGGCTGAGAAGAATGTGTATTCTTTTTTTTTTTTTTTTTGTGGGTACCGGGGGTCGAACTCAGGACCTCAAGTGCCAGCAGGTGCCTGTGCCGCTGAGCTATATCACTGGCCCTTTTTTCATATGTGGGTACTGGGGGGTCGAACTCAGGACCTTGTGCTTGCCAGGCAGGTGCTTATGCCGCTGAGCTATCTCACCGGCCCAGAAGGTGTATTCTGATGTTTTTGGGTGGAACACTCTGTAAACGTCTACTAAGTCTATTTGTTCACAAGTTTGTTTCAGTTCTGCTATTTCTTTGCTGATTTTTTGTCTAGTTGATCTATCTCTTTGTGACAATGGAGTATCAAGGTCCCCCATTACAATTGTGTTATTGCTTATTTGATTTTTCATGTCTATTAATATTTGTCTTATATAGTTGGGTGCTCCTGTATTTGGTGCATGTATATTTATGATTGTTATCTCCTTCTCTTGAATTCTTTTCCCTAACAAGTATGTAGTGACCTTCTTTATCTCTTTTGATCATTCTTGATTTGAAGTTCACATTGTCTGCAAAGAGAATAGCTACTCCCACTTTTTTCTGGGTTCCTGTTGCATGGAGTATTGTTTCCATCCTTTGACTTTCAGTCTATGAATTTTTTTTCAGTTAAATGTGTTTCTTGTATGCAGCATATAGTTGGATTTTTGTTTCTTGATCCACTATGCCAGTCTGTTTCTTTTGATTGGTGAATTGAGGCCATTTACAGTGATGGTTATAACTGATATGTATCGGCTTACCATCATCATGTTATTTTTCTGCTGTTGTTTCCCTAATTTTCCCTTCTGTTTAATTGCTTGCTCTGCTTGGTGGTTTCTTTCTGTTGTTGTTCTTGGAATTGTGGTCATTTTTATCTCTGTCTAGAATATCTTTCAGTACCCTTTGTAGTGTTGGTTTGGTGGTCATGAATTTCTTCAGTTGTTCTTTGTCATGGAAGTATCTCATTTCTCCATTAATTTTGAAAGATAGTTTTGCAGGGTACATCATTCTGGGTTGGGAGTTATTTTCTTTCAAGACTTGAAATATTTCACACTGGGCTCTTCTTGACTTGAGGGTTTGTGTTGAGAAGTCTGCCATGATTCTGATGGGCTTTCCTTTATAGGTGATCTGTTTCTTTTCTCTAACAGCTTTTAATATTCTGTTCTTATGCTGAATTTCTGGATCTTGATTATTATATGTCTGGGTATAGATTTATTTTGGTTATGGCTAATTGGAGTCTATATGCCTCACTTATTTGTATGTCGGATTCTTTTCCCATGCTTGGGAAATTTTCTGCTATTACTTCTGCAAATAGTTTTTTTATGTCATTTATGTTGACTCCTGCTTTTTCATTGACACCAATTATTCTTACATTATTTTTCTTTGCATCATCTTGCAGCTGTTGAATTGTTATTTCCTGATCTTTTGTTATTTTCAAGAGATCTTTCCTTCGATGATTGTTAGCCAAGATCCTGTCTTTAAGGTCTGAAAGTCTGTCTTCAGTTTCATTCAAGCAGTTTTGCCAGCTTTCAATGGAATTTTTAATTTCCTGGATATCTGTTTGAATATGTTTCATGCATTCTGTCTCTTTCCTATTTTAATCATTCATAGTTCTATCCTCTTCCTATCATCTATTTTTTATCTATCTCTACTCTAGATTTGCCAAGCAATTCCTTTATAAATGTTGACATTTCTTTTTTTATCTGAGAGGTTATTTCTGATCTGATTTCCTCTATAGCATCATGGATTTGTTTCTTTACTTTTGTTGCTATCGTTTCAGAAATGTCAGGTGTGTGTCTTCCATTTTCCTCTATCTCATTGTCTCCTGGACTTGTTCTGGGTGGGCTGGAGGTCTGAGGTTGCATTTTGCTTCTGTGTCTTGTCACTTTCTATTTTGAAAGTTTTTGTTTTGCTTTCTGGTTGGTCCTTGTAAGTTTTTGTTGTAGGTAGCTATATCACTAGTATCAAGGCCTCTCTAGGTAAGGGTTGTTCTTCGGAGATGTCTTCTATGTGTAGGAGATTCTTGGCCTGTGTCTGTCCCAAGATCCCACCTTTCCAATTAATTAAGAGTGAGATGATGGTATCTGTTTGGCTCAGTCCCCAGTCCTTTGGTGCTGGGGTGTGGTGAGGTTATTACCCCAGAACTTTCCAGTATTGTTACAGAAAGGAGAACAACTGATTAAAATAGATATGACATCCTTGTTAAAGTAGTATAATTAGCAATAACAAAAGCATCTGGCACACTTTAGACACTGACAACCTGTGGTAACTATTAATTTTGTACCTTTAACCATAGGAACAAAATCTAAATTATATTACAGAATGGATCATAAATTGGGAGCTTGTATGCAAAGTGTTTCTCCTTGGTAGAGTGGTTTTACCCTGTGGTGGGGAAATTTAAGAAAGATAGTGGATAAAACAAAGATAACTGAAAAGAAAGTAGAAGCCAGGCTGGAGGACAAAAGATGATCATGCAAGCTTTGGGAAAGTAGAGAAGAGGGCAGAAGAGAAAGAATAAAGGAGTAAGCAAGGGATTGCCTGAACTTGGTCTCTGGGTTTTGGGGATGGGATTAGTTTTCTGTGGCTGGATTTCTCCCCAGCTGTTTAGAAAAGAGAGAGAGAGAGAGAAAAAAAAAAAAAAAGAAAAGAAAAGAAAGAAAGAAGGAAAGAAAGAAAGAAAGAAAGAAAGAAAGAGAAAAAGAGAGAGGAAAAAAAGGCGAAAAGGGGAAGCCCCACCCACCTACTTCTACTCTGTGTGTCTTTGTTCCCAAGCACAGCGCTGGTTCACCTAACTTACCGCCTGTTGGCGCGTATTCTTACTGTTGCTTCTGACAATTTCCCGCCTGTCCATCCTGTGCACCTGCCTGGGGCCCTACTGTGAGGCTGATGTTCCCACAGTTCTCTGCATCTTCCCGCAATGCTTTTCACCTGGATCCTGGCAGCCGCGATGGGAGGGGCTGTTTTCTGAGCCTTCCCACAGTGCTTTTCACCTGGATCCCAGAAGCTGGGATGGGAGGGGCCGGCCTCTGTGTCTTCCCACACTGCCTTGTTCTGTTTTTGTTTTTTGAGACAGAGTCTCACTATGTAGTTCAGGCTGGCCTTGAACTCATGGCAATCTTCCTGCCTCAGCCTCTCGAGTGCTGGGATTATAGGCATGTGCCACTTGGCTCACTACTCTTACTGATAGCCCAGGAAAATGTAACATTGATCCTAGAAATATAAAAGTTTAACATAAAATTAATTTTTTTACTTCCAGGTCAATTCAAGGACACTAGACTATTTCAACTGTGTTTATCTCTTCCCACTTTTTGTTTCCATCATTGTCATGAATTTTAAGTCTCACATGACATAATAGCTTTTATTTTCAGTCAGTGTGGTTTAGATCATCCACATCTCCCCTTTCCACAGATCCCTGATCTGTATTTCCCGCGGGGTAACTTTCCCTCTCCTTAAATCGCTTCCTTGAGCATTTCCTTTAGGGAAGCTCTGTTGGTGACAAAACCATTAGTGATAAACCTTCTCAGTTTTTTCCTTTGCCTGAAAATATCTTTATTTTGTCTCCACTTCCGAAGGATGACCTCAGTGCATCAGGATTCCAGGGTAACAGTTTTCTTTCAGCACTTGCTGGGTGTCGCGTGTTGTCATTCTTTCTCTGCTCCTTCTCCATGAAGTGTCTTAATCCGTATTGTGCTGCAATAACAAGATGCCTGAGGCGGGGTAATTTATAAAAAGCAGGAATTTATTTCTCACAAGTGTAGAGGTTTGGAAACCCTGGAGCATGGTGCCCACAAGGGCCTTCTTACCTCGTCCCATGGCAGGAGACAGCCAGGCAAGAGCGAGGGAGCGGGAAGTCTCCTCACATCAAAGTCCCTCTGGCCGCGGCAGCACGAGTCCATGTCTTAGTCTTTGATTTATAGCTACTTCGTGAGCGGGGGCCTAGGTGTAGTTTGCTTGCATTCCTTGTATGTAGCATTCCCCGAGACTCCTGAATCCATTGCTTAATGTCTTTCAGCAGTTTAGGGAAAATTCTCAGATATTATCTACCTGAATAGCATTTCTGCCCTAACTGCACTTTCTACTTCTTTCTGGGATCCTTCTCCATTGGACCTGTTCTCTGTGCCCTATATTAACCTTCTACTCTTTTTTATTTTTAAAAGTTTCTATTCTTTTCCCTCAGTCTTTGTTCTGAATCATTTCTTTTCATCTCTTTCAGCTGTATCCAGTCTGTTTCTAAAACTATTTATTAACTTCACAAATTCAGTGAATGTAGTTTTTCAGTCCCGGAACTCCCATTTGATCCTTTTTTTTATTTTTTTGTGAGTACCGGGGCTTGAACTCAGGACCTTGCGCGCCAGCAGGCTCCTGTGCCGCTGAGCAATATCACCGGCCCTTTTTTCGTATGTGGGATCCGGGAGTCGAACTCAGGACCTCGCGCTTGCCAGGCAAGCGCTTATGCCGCTGAGCCATCTCACCGGCCCTTGATCCTTTTTTGTAGTTTACAATTCTCTCAAAATTCTCCCATTTGTCAGTTAGTGTCCTAAATATGATAGCCATAATTATTTTCAAGTCTATCTTATAACTCCACTATTTGGATCTCTCATATCGTTCTTTATTTTTATTTTTTTTTTTTGTGGGTACCGGGGGGACGACCTCAGGACCTCACGCGCCAACAGGCACCCGTGCCGCTGAGCGATATCACCGGCCCCTTTTTCGTATGTGGGTTCCGGGAGTCGAACTCGGGCCTTCGCGCTTGCAATGCAGGCGCTTAAGCCGCTGAGCCGTCTCACCGGCCCTCTCATATCGTTCTTTATTAATTTTTTTACTTGGAGGTAATTGTAGGTTCCAATTCCATTGTAAGATGTAACACAAAGAGATCCCATGTACTCCTTACTCAGTTTCTCCCAATAGTAACACCCAGAAAAACTAGACTACAGTGTCACCAGGATGTTGACACGGACGCAGTCCTGTTCGGGTTTCCCTTGTTTTACTTGCAGTGGTGTGTGGATGTGCGGATGTGTGTGCGTGTGCGCGCGTGTGTTTGGTCCTCTGCAGTTTTATCTCATGCGTAGGTCTATTGACCTTTACATTTTGTTTTTCCTCTCTGGATTTTCTTCCACTTGGTTTTGTTTCCAGATATGTCTGGCAACAATTTTTCATGGAACGCCAAACCTTGTATAACAAAAATACAGGGTGAGCGCGTGGACGACGATGTTTCTTCCTGCAGAAAGAATTCACTTTTGCTTTTAGCCAGCTGTTGGTGACGTGGTTGGTGCTGTGACTCAGGCAGTGAATAAGAGGATCAGAAACTGGTGTTCATCTGTGGTAGTGGGGGGTGCTGGAATATTTCCAAGAGTATAACCTTTCGGGTCCCCTCTAGACCTGTGTCAACTACCAGAGTGCCTCATCCCAAAGTCCAGTTTTCCTCAGGATTTGCCATCTCCTTTCTTGTCACCTTGGCCACTGCTGCCCCGAGCTGCCTCACATAAATGGGCAGCTGGCCTGGACTCAGGCTCCCTTCTCTGCGCGTCTCTTCTCTCTGGCGTCTTTGTCCCCCCACCCGGCCTGCCTCCGTTTCTCTCTAACGCCTTCCCTGGATTCCTCGTGTATGCTGCAGTTTTCCTAGCCGTTCTCTGTGGGAAGTTGGCCTGCAGCAGAGGCCTCCGGTGTTTTGGTATCTGAAAGAAGGGGACCCCAGATCACGGACTCCCCATGCAGCATTTGTGTGTGCTGTAGTTTGGAGGTTGGATGCTCCACAAAGGCCCGTGTGTTAAAGGCTCGGTCCCCAGTTTGGCGCTACTGTAGGTGGAGAGAGCTTTGGTAGCTGTGGCCGGAGGAGAGGTGCTTGTATCACTGGGAGCCTGGCCCAGGAGGGGACCGGGGGGCCCTGGCCTCTCCATCTTTCTCTTTGCTTCCTGGCCATGAGGTGAGGAGGTTTTCTCTGCCGTGTACTCCCACCACAGGCCCCAAACAATGGGGCTAATGGACCACAGACTGGAACCTCCAAACCCTGAGCCAAAATAAACTTCCCCTCTCTCTCCAGTACTGGGGATTGAACTGAAGGCTTTCACGCTGAGCTACAACCCCAGTCCTCCTTTCTTTCTTATTTTGAGACGGGTTCTCACTACTTTGCCCAGGCTTTCGAACTTGTGATCCTCCTGCCTCAGCCTCCCAGAGTGCTGCTACAAGTATAGAGGTGCACCACCAACCCTGTCTAGCCCCTTCTCTTTATAAATTGATTATATCAGGTATTTCATTATAGTGACAAGAAGCTGAGTAGCACAGCTTGCTTGTTCTGGAGTCAGACTAGATTAAAATCCCAGGGTTGCCACTTCCCAGCCTTGAGATTTGGTGAAGTCCCCTCTCTGGGCCTCAGTTTCCTCATAGCACTCCCCTCGTTGGATTAAGCAAATCAGTATGTGCCAGGTGTGAGCCGGGCCTGGTGGTACATGCCTGTGATACCAGCACTCAGGAGGCTGAGGCAAGAGGATCACCATGAGTTTGAGGCCAGCCTAGGCTACATAGTGAGTTCAAGGCCATGCTGAAATATATAGGGAGACCCTGTCTCCAAAAGACAAAAAACAAAAAACAAACAAACAAATAAACAAAATGTGCCAGGTGTTTAGAGCAGGGAGTGCCAGGCACCTAACAAGCACCCAGCTTGTGTCAATTATTAGTATTTAGCAAATACATGTTAAGCACCACCTACTCCATGCCAGAGGCTGGATATATACGGTGGTGTAAAAGACAAATACAGCCTCTTTGTCACAGAGCTGATGATGCAAGGGACACTCTGGGTGACCCACAGTGAAGGAAGTAAACCAGATCATCCCAAAGAGAGGTGCATGCTGGGGTGAGGGTGAGGGAGGATGGTAGAGGTTCAGGTTCAGACCCAGGCTGGGTGGGAGGGTCGGGTACAGGCAGAGGACATGGCGAAGGGCAGAGGGTGTGGTAGGGCCCCTCTCTGATGGAACTTTTTACAATGTAGAAATATCAGCCTCTGTGTACACATGTGTGGTTCTGATGTCACTCCGCAACATACATCATACCTAACCAGACTGTAGAATGTTAGTGGATGCCCATATGAGGGAGACAAAGACACAACAATTGTATAAAAGCATGCAACTATGCCACATTGGGCACTCAGCTTCTGGATATGAATCCGCTGAGTCAGTGCCAGCGCGAATAAAGCTGCTTCCTGTAAAGAGGCCTCGGTGTTCCATCTCTCTCTACACGAAGATTCTGCAGCCAGAGGGATGAGGCAGTGGCTTGAGGCCAGGTGGTCAGCAAACTTTCTGCGATTGCTGCCTGACAAGGGAGACCTGAATGGTAAGAAGCAAGTCTGCGAACAAAGGGAAGGAACATTCCAGGCCGAGGAAACGACACGTGTGGGTTTTCTGAACCTGGCACAGGAAGAAGGCCGCCGTGCCCCAGCGCACAGGAAAGAGGAGAGCAGCAGCCCAGGATCCGAGCTGCGGGCAGGGCTGGAGTCCGAGAGGGTGAATGTCTGGATTTCCTTCCAAATGTGCTGGGAAGAGACTGTTCTGGGTGCAGCGTGATCATTTCGGGTGTTGCGTGGAGAATGGGCGTTAAGAGAAAACCTTGCAGCGGCATGATGGAGAGAGAACGCAGAACGGTGCGGCAGAGGAGGGAGGAGTGGACAAGCTCCAGATGTGTGAGTGGGCGGAGTCAGGAGGTCATGGGTTGAGTGGGTTGGGCAAAAGAGAGTCCGTGAGCACCTGGGGCCCTGGGATTGAGAAAGGGAGGCCGGGGGCAGGGGTAGAGGGGCATCAGGGGTTTAGTTTTGGATATGTGACTTTTGAGACTCTATTAGATACCCTGGGTGCAAGTGTGGAGTTCGGGGAAAGGGCAAGATGGGAGTCTTTTTTTTTCTTTTTTTTTTTTGGCAGTGCTGGGAATTGAACCCAGGGCCTTTACACTGAGCTACATTCCCAACCCTTTTTTTTTATTTGTTTTACTTTAATTTTTAAATTTACTTTCTATTTTTTATTTTTATTAGTCCATGTTTGCAGTATATGATGTTCGCCTTCCTTGTGGGGAGTTGGTGTGTGTACAAAACACCTCTTAATTCTTTTTTCATCCCCTTTCCTTCCCCTCCCTCTGCCTCCCTGCATCTCTTGATCCCCTTCTCATTTGAGGTGTTCTATCTCCCTCTTCCTGTTCTCTATCTTTCATTTTGCTCTTTATTTATACTCTTTATTTATTCTCGTATAAGAGAAACCATGCAAAATTTAAGCCTATGTGTCTGATTTATTTCACTTAACATTATGGTCTCATGGAAAAATATGGAACACCTCACAAGTTTGTGTGTCATCTTTGCGCAGGGGTCATGCTAATCTTCTCTGTATCATTCCAATTTTAGTTATGTGCTGCCAAAGCAAGCACTATTTTTTTTTTTTTTTAATTTTGAAGCAGGGTCTTGTTAAGTTGCCAAAGCTGGGCTCAAACTTGCAATCTTCCTGCCTCAGCCTCCCAGAGTACTGAGATTGCAGGCATGCACCCTGACACCTGCAAGGGTCCTAGTTTTGAAAGTCGTCAGGTGACAGTTAAAGTCATGGGCCTGGGTGAGATTTCAGAGGAACAGAGTGTAGGATGAATTAGGAGTGTGAGGCTGCACCCTGAGGTGGTGCAGCATTTAGAGGTCAGGGGGTGAGGAGGGACCAGAGGGAACTCAAGACAGAGATGGTGAAGTAGCACCATGGTTCTCAAAGTGTGGCAGGGGACCAGTAGTCCTAGCACCCTGGCACTTATAGAGATGAAGGATGTCAGGTCCTGCGCCAGACCTGTTGCCTTAGGCGCTCTAAGGGCGAGCCCAGCCATAGGTGCTGCCTGACCCTTGGATTCTGTAACATGGAGATCGTTCTTGGCCTGGACATGAGTGACATCATGGGTAGGGTGGGTGGAGCAGTGGAGGGGACCGGCCAAGGTGGGAGAGAGAGAAGCAAGAGGTGGCAACGGAGACTAAGGACCAAGCGTGCAGTACAGGGCTAACACAACAGGCTTGGGCTGTTCAAGCCCTGCACGGGCCAAAGTGAGGGCAGGGCCTCGGCATCCGGAGGTGTCCCCTGAGCTTTCGGACTTTATGTCCGATGACAGTGTCCGTGTTTGCCTTGGGCCACCCCAGATGGCTCATGCCAGTGAAGTCACTGATGGCAAACGCGTTTCTACTTGCCAGGGGTCTCTTGACTCTGGCACAGGCACTGAAGACTGAACAGTCAAGGCCAGTCCAGTGGGTGCTCTATGGCTATGTGCTGGACCCCAGTGCAAACCCTGGCCACCGCAGCGCTGGGAGCCTCCTGGTGACGTTCTCCATCTTTGTGCCACACGTCAATGCTGCGAGAAGGAAGCCCTGTCCCGAGGACTCTAGAAGAGGTTGGCTGAACCCACTTGCTCCTGGTCTCTCCTGAGCTCCGCCCTGTGCCTCCTTCCCCTTGGCGGATTTTCACCGGTGCCCTTTTGGTGACACAAACCAGAACTGAGTTTAACTGCTCTTCTGAGTTCTGCGAGTCCTTCTAGTGACTCCTCAAACCTGAGCGCGGTCCTGCAGACCATAACGCAACACCTTCTTAAGAGGTTTTGCAGAGAAAGGAGCAAAGACCTGGGGGAGAGAGGTGGGTATTGTCTGTGCCATGGCAGGGGTTGTGAGGAGGAGACACACAGGTGGGCAAACCGTGTGTTCCTTGGGATGACGAAGAAGACCAAGAGGAGTTGGTAACTCAGGAGGCATTGTCCAAGTGGAAGGGACAGGGACTGTTCATTCAAGGTGACAGGAGGAAGCCAAAAATGTGGGGCAGTAAAGGTTCATGGGCAGACTTGATGAGGTGACAATGTACTAGGACAGCCAGCATGGTGGTGCACACCTGTAATCCCTAGCATTCTAGGAGGCTGAGGCAGGAGGATCACAGATGTGAGCCCAGCCTGGGCAACTTAGCAAACTCCTATTTAAAAAAAAAAAAAAAAAAAAAAAAAAAAGACAAGATGTGGCTCAGTGAGATGGTCCTGGAGGATGCAGGGAGAAAGAAAGAAAAAAGAAAAGAACTAGGAGGTAGGAGGGTCACCCTAGTGTATGCATAGCTGGGGGTAGAGGGCTGCATATTTAAGGACAGAGGGGACATGGTATAGCATTTGGGGAACAAGGCTTCAAACAAGGAAAGTGTATAGAGATTGCAGAGCTGGTAGAACCAAGTCTTGGAGCTCTCAGGCCGTGAATTTCAAATGGGAGTCAACTGCATCAGAACCTGATGCTTTCTCGCCTGCGATCAGGTGCTGGAGTGGTGCAGGTGGAGGCAGGATTTCCCCACGATTGGCTGTCGCCAGCTCTGTGGGACAGAGGGAAAGAAGTTGTTGGCAAGTAAATCAGTGCAGGAGAGGATAAACAAGGCGTGCCTGCCTACCGTGTTCAAGGTGTATCTCAGTGGGAAGTCATTAAAAACGTTTTCATTTTAAAACAATTCTGTAGGGCCGGTGAGATGGCTCAGCGGCATAAGCGCCTGCCTTGCAAGCGCGAGGGCCCGAGTTCGACTCCCGGATCCCACATACGAAAAAGGGGCCGGTGATATCGCTCAGAGGCACGGGTGCCTGTTGGCACGCGAGGTCCTGAGGTCGACCCCCCCGGTACCCACAAAAAAATAAATAAATAAATAAAAATAAAATAAAACAATTCTGGATTCATTCTGGAGTAGGACTAAAAAAAGCACATGGATTTTCCAGGTACCTTAGCACACTTCAAATGTGGCTTTTCTGTTTGACAGGCCGCTTTCTGCTACCTCCTGATCCTCAGGGCTGAATTCACTCTTGTCAGAAGTTTGAAAAAAGGCTGGGGAACTCTGTCCTGCTGGTGTGCCCCCGACCCCTGACTGGCCCTCTAACTTTTCACAGAGGCCATCTGAGGACGAGGTCTAGCCAAGAACAATATTGGGAAAGTGACTCTAAGTGGGCGGGGAGGCCCTGCAGGGAGGGGGAGGGTGCTAGACAGCTGGGTGGGGGCAGCGGACCCCGTTGCTGGTGTGTGTGGGGGTCCAGTCTAGGGGAGTCCAGGCAGGCCGTGGGGAGGGGCTGAAATACTGGGTCCTTCCCTCTCCCCCACTCCATCTCTCCAGGATCCCAAGGACTGCAACATTCTGGGGGTCCAGGCACGTGACTCAGATAGTTTGGCTCCTAGGATCGAGGGACGGACCCAGATCCCAGAACTGGGCCACGAGGTAGGAAAGGGGTGTTCGGAACGAGGCCAATTATCAGAACTGGGCCACTTTCCATGTGGGACTTGCTGCCCGCGTGCATCTGAGCCTGGGACCTGGCAGAATGGGGCAGGTTGGAAGGCCTATCTGGGATGGATGAGGCTTTGGGGCAGACAGGTGTTGCTACGTCCGGTCCCCTTAGGCTAGCACCTCCCTCTCCCCCCTAAAAAAGAGCCTCCGAGTAAACTGTATGTTTATTTTGAACACTCAAATTTACAAAAACAAAAAGGTAACAAAAACCATGACATATGCCACACACACTCACACACACGTACACACACATTGCATCTCATATCACTTTATGTACAAAAGAGGAAGGGGGAGGGGTGGCCGAGGAGGGTGGTGATGGGGACACTGATTTGACTGTGTCCAATGCCCTCACATGTGCACTGGCTGCCCAGCCCGGACCATGAGAGCCCCTTCCCCACCCAGCAGGGTCAGGGGGCAGGGAGGAAGGTGGGATCTGGGGCGGCGGGCAGCTGGAATAAAGGGGTGAAGAGGGCTCCCACCTCTGGGACACATGGGGGGACCCGGTTCTTGAGGGAGGGGGGGTCACTGTGTCATGTAAGGTCAGAAAGCTGGGTTCAGGTTTGCCAAGTTTCAGTGGAGTGACCTCACGAACCCTCTTCAGGCCTCAGCTGCCTGTAAAGTGAGGGAGTCTGTATCCTCTAAGAGAAGGAGATGTCCTGCCTAAAGCTGTGGTCTAAGGCCGTGCACAACTGTGGCAGGGGATCACCACCTTGGGACTTTGGAGGTGGGGGGCACTGCCTGCCACAAGGTGGGAAAATCTGGCAGAGAACAGCTGTGAAGCACCTGCCTGAGGAGCAGCAGCTCCCCTGTCCCTGCCTGGGACTCCAGGAGATGTTCTGCCTCCGCCCTGCTCTCCTGGACACGGCAGCCCCTTAGAGAAGGCTGAGGCCGAGCCCGTGCGCAGGCAGGTGGGATGCGGGACACATTTCCATGGAGGCGGAGACTGCTATGGCTCTCTGAAGGGACCCTGGCCTTGGGGCCCACACACCTAAGTCCCCTCCGTCACTCTGAATGCTCCTGGAATACATCAAGAGCAACACACCAAATCCTGCTCTGCAGGGGTAGGGAGCACTCATCCCCTGGGGTGGGGGTTAAGGGCTGGACCAGCTCTGGATGACACCCGCAACCTGCATAGCTGCACTGGGATAAACCAGGAGCCCTGCAAAGTCAGCCACCTAAGAAGCACCTAGCAAGCAGGGCCTCTGTCCTCTTTAGATCCAGGGGCAGCTCAGGGATGCAACCAAGTGCCAAGCCCAGTTCTCCCTTCCCTTCTTCCTTCTGTCTCCCTGGGAGCAGCAGAAGTTCCCAAAACCTGACTCCACACAGCAGGTGCTTGCTAAATGTTCCTAGAACAATCCACAGCTAGGGAGGGGAGGGGACTGTGGAATGGGGAGCCAGGCCCTTCCCCAGGGATCCATACCAACAGTCCACACTCGACATCCCCAATTTCTTCCATTGCCCCCTGAGGGCTGACCCGGGTGACTTGGCACAAGAACAAGGCTCTGACGTCAGACATCTCATCATCACCGTGACAAAGCATAAAGGATTTGTGATGACACTCAAGTCTGGGTGGGCTCAAGTGACCAGGCAGGTTCTGTCACCCCCCTCCTAAAGTCCATCCTCCCAAGGCCTCCATGAGAGCTACTTCTTCCAACACAATTGCAAAAGCTCATCAAGCTCAGTGTCCCCAAAATCTAAGTGCCAAATTCTGCCATCACCCCAGCAACAGTGTGTGTCATGATGCTGAGACTCTTGACCCAGCACTTGGGCTGATGTCATTGGCTGTTATCGGGGCAACCTGATCTCAGCAGGTCCTGGCTGAAGCTGCCATGGTTCTGGCTTCCAGGGGGAGTTGGACCGGAGGTGCTGAGCCATCTATCTGCACTCTCAAAACGGAAACAAGGATCTGGGGGCCGGAGGCAGCATGTCCAGAGTGCTGGGCCTCACAGCCTGCGTTATGTCTCAGGCTGAGTGGCCATGGGGAGCAGAGGCAGGAAACAGAAAGGGGGACCCCACTTGAGTCTGGTAGCTTGTCACCACTCAGATGCCTGGGAGGGGTTGGTGGTGGGAGGGACACCTGCATCCTCAGCTGTCCCTTCTGCCACAGTGCCAGGGATCATGACCTCCTCCTCTCGCCTCCTGGTGCCAAGAGTGTCCAGGTTTTGCATAAAGGTGTTCCAGAGGATGGAGTGGAGGGAAGAACACTGAAACCCTGGGTTGTAGTTCTGGCCCTTTTACTGTGTGACTGTGCAAGTCTCTTGCCCTCTCTGAGCTCTTCTCCATCTGTCATAAAACAAGAGGTCAGACTGGATGGTTTTTCTCAGCTCTGATATTCATCTACTCTTGTGGGAGAGCTGGTAATGACAGACATGAGGATAGGAACCAGAAAGCCAAGCAGCCCTTTGAGACAATCCCAGTCAGGCTAGAGTGCCAGATGGGGGAGGGGAGACCCAGAGAAAGAGAGCTGATGTTTTTAAACCATGTGTAAGCCTGCTTGGCCTGGAGCCTTGCTGTTGACCGTGATCTTGGAGCCAGCTGCTGACCTAACCCATGCCCAGCCTGACCCCCTTTGCTGCCCAGCCCCAGGACCCACCCCTGCCAGCCCCTGGGTCTCTAGCCTCGACCGCTCTGTCTGTCTGGGATCGTGGGTCATCTCACGTTGGCTCTGGAAAAGACTGGCACAGGGAGGAGAGCCAGGCCCTGGAAGGGCAGGCACATGTAGGAGGCCACACGTCTTGGTAATGTGGCTCCATCGGTCCCGGACCTGTCCTAGGCATGGAGCAGGAGGGGTGACCATGGCAGTGGACACAGCTTCCAGGGTACACAGGGGTTACTACAGTCCTTTGGCTTTGGGGGCCTTGGCCCCTAAGCCCTCCAGGCTGGAGCTGGGAAGGGACTGTCCTGGAAACTGAGAGAGTGCTGTACCAGGCATGGAACCGACATTCAAACCACTGCACACAAAGCAATGAGGAAGGGGCTGAAGGTGGGGGGCTCTTCCACGGGCAGCTGGCGGGAGGGTGGAGGAGGGAGGGTCTGACCTCCCAAGTCTCTGTCACCCCCTTCTACAGACTGCTGTGGCCCTGGAGGGGACAGGGCCAAGCCTGCAGCATGGGGGCCACCCTGCAACAACCCCGTGAGGGGTACTGTTGGGATCAGTGGAATCAGAGTGATGGACGGGCCGGGTAGGATGGGGAGGAGACCGCTCCCGTGTAGTACCAGGAGGGCCAGAGCCAGAACTCAGCCCAGGCTCCAGCTGTGGACTTGAGATGCTTGTCCCACCCAGGTGACCGAGGGGACATCCATCTCAGGGCAGGAGATTCTGAAGAAGCAGTTACAGGTGAAGGAAAAGGAGAGGCATGGGCAGGAGTGGGCAGGAGGGAAGGATAGTAGGTGAACAGACTGAGGGGGGAACAGCCCCCTTAAGGTCCCCAAAGTGGCAGGCATGGGAGGGGCCCTGGACAAGGTGGCCCTCATGCCTTGGCCCTCCCCTTGCAGACATCAAAGGTGGCCTTTGTGGCACCCCCGAAGGTCTCCACCAGCTTGTCTTCCCAGGGGAGGACGTTGCCCAGCAGCGGTGCAGTACAGTTGGCAATGCCCAGGACCTGGGCAGGTGTCAGCGCATGGTCCCACAGGTTAAACTGGGCAATGTCACCAACAAAGGCCTGGGTGGCATCAAATCGGCCTCCCAGGGTATCCTGGGCCGAGAGAGCAGCACAGAAAGGAGAGACATGAAGTGAGAAAGCAGAACAGACAACAGACAGCCTCAGAGTCAGGCGCTTGTCCCTGCCAAGCCCTGCCCCGCCCCCCAGATCCTAGCTCTGTAAAGGCTCTAGCTCCACCCTCAGGTTCTAGCCCCGCCCTCAAAGTTCTAAGCCCACCCCCAAGGTTCTAGCCCCACCCCAGGTTCTAGCTCCGCCTCCAACATTCAATTCCCCACCCAAGGTTCTGGCCTCACCCTCAAGACTCCAGCCCCGCCCCCAGGTTCTAACTCCACCCCCAAGGTTCTAGCCCCTTTGCGGTCTCTGCTCTCCCTGTCACTCAGTGTGCCCTTCTGCTGAATGATGGGTCAGACTTAGAGTCACTGTGTCTTCAGGTTCTCCCTCCCCAACCCCTTCTCTGCACACTCCCTGCCAAGGGAGGATAAGCACTTGGGTCTCCAGCCAACCCTGGTCTGAGCCTTACCTGCTCCTGGCCCAGAATAAGGATGCCATGAGGCTTGATGGGGTGCCAGGCTGCCAGGTTCTCCCCGGAGCCCCTCAGCTCCCCGTCCTGGTAGGCAGACCACAGGCCATCCCTTGTGGTCCAGGCGATGCAGATGTGGTGCCAGCTGTTCTCCTTCAGGCTCATTGGCAGCTGGGCCACCTGGACAAAGGCGCCCAAACCCCAGGTCAAAGGGGCCATATTCCCGAGGCTGGAGCAGGGGATTGGGAGGGTGGGGAGCCTTGTGTCCAGGGATCAACTCAAGTCCTGACCCTCCTTTCCCCCAGCCAGTTCTTCCCTGACCCCTCGCTCCTCTTTCCCTCACAGCGTGTGTGAGCAGCTCCCCTAGGGCACTGGAACTGCCCAGTTTTGCAGGCACGCAAGGTCCTGAGGGTGGCAGCAATGTCTGTACACTATTCATAGATCTCAGTGCACATCTGGGGCTCAGGGAGCACTGGCAGCAACACAATGGGCCTCAGATAGAGCTCGGGCACCAGTCTCTGACCTTGGCTCTGCCATCAACCTCCTGTGTGACTGTGGGGGTGGCTGTTCTTTCCTCCCTGGGCCTCAGTTTTCCCATCAGTAAAGTGCAGGGCTCAGACAAGGGAGGGCATACATGCAGCCACCGCCTATTCCTCCACCCAAGGCAGACATGGCCAATCAACCCTGAGCCTGATTCAGCCCAGGCTCGTTCTCATTACAGTACTCGGGAGGCCTATGCTAATGGATTGGAGTTGGCCTGTGAGATGAAAGGAACTCGCTGGCTGTGCATCTGGTGCTCAAAGGGCTCCTTTGTCGCACAGGTTCTCTGAGATCACCATTTAACAAGCATTCCCTGAGACCGCCTTGGTGCAAGGCCTGTTCTGGATACGGGTCTGGGTCTGGTCTTGGCCTTCAATTGAACTATGCCTGCACGGGAGGGAGGACTTCAGGGACAACACTAACAGATGAAACAGCACAGGACCACCGGGGAGGCCCAGAAGGTGTGAAGGCTGAGAGGAAGGGCCATGACAGAGAACCACCCAGAAGGACACTGGAATCCGACTACTCCATGGCTAGAACAAGAACAGCGGGCAGACTATGCCCATGCCCTGTCCAGGGTGCTGAAATCATTCTCATGGAGGGCTGTCCCTTGAGCAGGCCTAGGGCAAAGGACAGCAGCCAGCGGGTGGTGACGGCAGCAGGGTGCAGGTTCTGGATGGTGTTCAGCTACCCCAATCTTAGAGCTCATGGGGCCACAGGAGAAATTTGCCACCCCCGGCCCATCTCTTCTCTCCTTCAGGACCCCCATGAAAGGTGTCTCTTGGCTCTGTGTGCCTGTTGGCTGCTCCCAGATGGGGGTGACTGGTGCCGTCTGCAGGGGTCTCATAGGATCACCATGCCTGCAAGGCCAAAGCACAGTGGCAGGCAGGGGAGGAACTTTGGGAGAGAAGGGGGCGATAAGATGCTTTCCTTCTTCCCCCCTCAATCACTATGCTACTGCCAACTGTTCCCCTACCCTAGGCTTGTCCTTGGCCTGCCTGCCGGCCTGGCCAGAGGAGGGCTGACGGTGCGGGAGGCCTGGGTGTGAGGAAGTGGGAGGTGTTGAGAGGTGTTTTCTGGAGCCCAGGCCCTGAATCACACCCTCAATTCTTCACCTGCTGTGTGTCCAGAGGGCACTGCCTCTCTCTGAGCCTCTCTTCTCCAGCTGCAAAATGGGAACAATGCAGGCACCTGCCTCCCTCGCCATTGTTGGGAAGGTAAAGGGTAGGAAAGGATCAAGTGCTTCTCAGCACGGTGCCTCACATAGTAAAATAGGTCACATCTAAGGAAGCTTGTTAACTGCTAGGCTCTGCTTAGAATCCTCTACTTGCATTTAAGGGTTGGATTTCTCACCCCAGCCCTAAGAGGTAAGGACTATTATCATTCCTGTTTTACAGATGAGGAAACTGAGGCACAGAGTGAGTAAATGACTAGGTCACACAGGGGATGCAGTGCAGGACCAGGACTTGCACTTGGTATTCTGGGCTTGGCACTATTCTGTCCATAGTAGGGAGGGGCAAGGGGTCTGGCTCTTGGGGTACAGGGGTGAGGCGCCCACCAGCATTCCCTCCCCCTCCCCAGGAGCCCTTGCACCTCCTTTCCTTCCTTGGTCTCTGTCCAGGGAATGAGCAGGGCACTGGGCACATGCGTCTGCAGCCCTGCCCCCGCAGCTGGGTCCCTGGGAAGTCCTTTGACCTCTGTGCACCACCACCACCGGCCTTTGTTGGACACAAGCCCCTCTTCAGTCTGCCCCGCATCTGGCTTGTCTCTGTATTCCCAGAACCCAGCCTGGCACACAGCAGGCACTTAAGGTGTGCCACAGCTGCTGAGTGGCAGACTGAAAGCGCCAGGCCACGTGTGGGACCCTGGCGGTGTAGATGGTCCCGGAAGTGCGCGCGCATCCCCACTCTTGGCCCCGCCCACCTTGTCATTGATCAGCAGCTCCATGGGCTCGTGGCCTGCCTCCAGCAGCACGATCTCGTTGGCCTGCCCAGGCACCGAGTAGGAGAAGGGGGTGCCCTGGCCTGTGCCGCCCGACCTGGACCGCAGCCACATGCAGGTGGTGAAGGCGTAGAGCTCCGGCAGCGCCTTGCGCACGCGTGCGTACATGTAGTTGTTTCGGATGGGGATGCTGATCTTGAAGGCGTCTGGGGGGCTGTAGGCCGAGGACCCTGGGGGTGGGCATGGCGGGGTCAGCGGACATTGCCCCGGGTGGAAGGAGGGCTAACAGTTCCTAGCCACCTGATGTGTGTCAGGCACCTTCGCCCCCTTTTTTACGCTACCTCTGTAGACTCAGGGACCTGGCTAGAGCCCAAAGGCTCTGGATCTGCCACGTCCCAAGTTCAAATCCTATCTGCACCACTTCTGGCCATGTGACTTTCAAAAAATTAAGCTTAACCTCTCTAGCCTCAGTTTCATCGTTAAAACGGGGTAATATTTTCTCCCTCCCAGGGTCGTGTGAAGATTGGGTGGGCCAGAATATACGAAGGGCCTGGCCCATAGTAAATGCTCACCAAATGTTACCTATGATTATTATTGTTTAGAGTTCTTTGCTATGTAGACATTCTCTACTGCTTTCTATGTGGCGGGCATTGTCCTAAGCATTTTTACATACATTATTTCATTCCTTGTAACAACCCTCCCACTGTTATTACTCTTGTTTACACACGAGAACATCACAACACAGAGAAGTTAAATTATTTTCTCAAGGCCACACAGCTAGTGAATGGTACAGCTGGGATTTGAACAAAACAATCTACAGATCTGGAACCTGGAGCCAGGGCTCCTGATGTCCACGTCTCCACACTGTCCATTATGCTTCTCTTTCCCACTGGCAGTGCCAGGCTTAGGTGTTAAACAATTGACAAAATCCCAATTCACTGAAAGTGGTGTTTGTGGGTGATTAAATTCATGACTGTGGAGTCTAAACCTGGTTTGAGGTCTAGATCCTAAACTATGTGACCTTGGGAAAATCACGTGGCCTCTCTGAACCTCAGTTTCCTCATCTGTGAAAACCCCTGTACAGTTTGTGAAAATTAGCAGGTGTGTCCAGCACTTAGCTCTCTCTGAGGACACTGTAGTGTCAGAAATTGTTAATGATCACTTTGAGGACGATAATATTATCCTCTCCCTCTTGTGTTTCCATCCAGCCTTGGCCTCTGGAGAGCACCAACATGTTGTCAATGGCTCTGTCACCCCAGGATGCCCCTCGGACCGAGGCCTCATCTGCACTGCCCTCTCTGTGGGACCCACCATGTTCCAGCTCGGCTACACGGCCCTGCAGGGCGTCCAGCTCCTTCTCCACCTCCTGGCGCTGCCGGTGGCTGCTGTGACTGAGGGCCACACGCTCCTTCTCCAGTGCCAGCACCTTGGCCAGCAGCTGCCCCTCCAGCTCGTCCATCTTGGAGTGCAGGGTGGTGGGTACTACAGGTGCTGGGGCTGGGGCAACTGAGAGGTTCCCACGGGCTGGGAGTTCCTGCTGCTTAAAGGGCAGAAAAGGAGGAATGTGTGAGGTCACAAGATGAGTGAGGAAAGGCACTGGGCTCTGAGATGTCACCACCCTGCCAAGTAACCGCAGTCAGACTCAGAGTCCCCATATGCAAAATGGGTATGGAAATACAACTGCAGGCAACCAAGCCTGGCACTGGCAAAAGAAGTGTGGGAAGTAAAGGAGCAGAAGCAAGACAGTCGCCCCTTTCTGGCCCATCGGTACACAGCCTTCCAGCAAGAAGAGTGTTGGCAGCAGCTCTCATCAGAGCCACTGGGCGCCCTTCCACCCCTCCACTGCCACCGTGCCACCCCATCCCCCACCTAGCCCGGGACATCCTGGAGGACAGGGCCAGCTCTGTCGCTGTGACCTCCAGCCCCAGGAAAAGAGCAACTGTGTGTTTGTGGCCTCAGGGGACACTTTTGGGTCTTGCCGCCCCAGACAGAGGCACAAGCTAGGGTCTTTCGGAACAGGACTCTGGCGTCAGGGCCTTTCCGGGGTGACATATGGTTAAGATCCCACACTCTGGAGTCAGACAGCTCAGGGCTCAGATCCAGCTTGGGCACCAATCTGCTGTAGGACCCTAGGAAAATTCCCTTGATCTCTCTGAACTTATTTCCTCATGAGACAACTGCACCTGTTTGGAAGGGCTGTAGAGAGGATTAAGTGGCAAATGCCAATAAACAGAATTTGCTCACTGCAACTACTGTCCAGGGCAGAGTGGTCCAGGTAGCACTCTGACACCCTATCCAGCCCAGGATGAGGCCAGGGTGTCTCTCCTTGTCCTGTCTTAAGAACCCAGCAGTCAGGAGTCCTGAAGCAGGAGCTGGGGGCCCCGCCTTCCCCCACCCCTGGGGCACAGGAAGGCAGATGAGGTCACAGGTTTGACTTTAGGAGGGGCCAGTCCCTGGTGGGTATGTCACAGAACATCAGTAGATTAATAATTCAATGAGCTTCTGGGTGTCAAATTATAAGCATTCACTGTCTGCCCGACTTCCTCCCTGCTCTCAAGTCCCCACTGATAAGCCACTGCCGCTCTCCCATGGGGCCTGGGCAGTTCCTGCTCAGCCTGGCCCAGGGCCCTCCCCCAATCCTCCCAGTTCATTCTCAGAGCAAGTATGCCCCCACCAACTATGTGCCGGGCGCTGTCCCTGGTGCTGATTATACAGCGGAAGGCAAAACAGGAAGCCAAGAACCCAGCACTTCCTGAGTGCTCTGAGCTGCGATGGGCTGTGCTGCAGCTTGGAACAAGTATAGAAGACTGTCTTAGCCTCAAATGAGCCAGCTCTGGCCCTGAAGGTCCTTTGCTGGGTGACATGGGGCACAACCCTTATCTTTTCTTAGCCTGTTTTCTAGCCATGAGACAAGGGGAAGTGCTGGTGGGGGTATGGGAGCTGCCATCTGTGACCAATGACAGGACCTCATGCTTATGCATTAGAGACAGTGACACTCAGCTCTACCACTGCACCCCAAGTACAATTTCACTGTTCCTCATCCATAAAGTGGGGCCCCAGAACTCCCAGCTTGCAGGTACTGGGTAGGATGACTGATGGCATGTGGGGAAGGGCCCAACCCACAGCCTAGCCACAGTAGCATCCACAGATGGCTTCAGGAGCACAGGTGAGGTGGGAAGTCCTGAGCAGGACTCTCAGCTGCCATCCCAGCTGCAGCTGGACTTTTTTTTTTTTTTTTGTGGGTACCGGGGGGTCGACCTCAGGACCTCGCGCGCCAGCAGGTGCCGTGCCGCTGAGCGATATCACCGGCCCCTTTTTCGTATGTGGGATCCGGGAGTCGAACTCGGGCCCTCGCGCTTGCAAGGCAGGCGCTTAAGCCGCTGAGCCATCTCACCGGCCCATGCAGCTGGACTTTTGACAATGTTCACTCACTGGATCTTTCAACACATTGGTGATGGTGATGTAACACATGGTGACACAATGTCCCCATTTCACAGGCAGGGAAACCGGGGTGAAAGTCACCCATGGTCACAGGAGCCACCTCTCCCACAGGAGAGGTGAGGTTGCCTGAAATGGCCAGGGCTCTGGTACCAGCTCAGGCCCAGCGACCCCATCTCTCCATCTGGTGGCAATGGGTGGGAGGACTGAGGATAAGCCTCCTCTCTCTGCCCTGTGAAATGGGTCACCAGGATGAAGTCACCAAGCCTGGCTCCAGGAAGGGACTCCATGAAGAAGTGGGGAGGACTTGAGCCACATTTATCCCCCACCACATGCTATGTAAGAGGTCACAGCTGCCACCCTTCCAGATGTCTGCCTGTCCCCTCCCCCCAGGCTGGGGTGGAGCCAAGGGAGAAGGCAGGGATGGACAGAGGAGACACTTAGTACACCCAACCCCCTCCTTACACTGATCTTTGTTATCCTGAAGGCTCATCCTCACTCCAAGGTGCCTGCAAATCTTGGCTCTGGTGCAGACTAACCCCAAAGCCTCAGTTCCCCTCCTGTAAAATGGAGGCACAAAAGCCTCTCTTTGTCCATCCCCAGGACAGATGGAAGGATGGATGGAAAAATGGAAGGAATAGAGAAGCATCACACAAATCGTGAGGCCTGACCACATGAGTCGATGGGGAGCTCACTACCCCCAGAGCCTCCACCTGACCATCGTTGGCCAGTTGGGGGACAGGGCCAGCTCGCAACTGCACTGGAGCTCCCTGGACTTCCAGGAAGCCTTGGACTGCCTCCTGCCTGGCCCCCAATACTGATCTGCCTCTGTGCCGACCCTCCTCTGTGCCAGGCTCGGTAGGAGGGCCACATCCTGAACGGCACCATGGGCCAGGCCTGTCCTTGGCACTTCACATGAATCTTCACACTCTCTCTTCACACTGATACTATGAGCACACAGCCGGGGAAACAGGCAGAAGTCCTTCTGAACTGTCCACCACTCCTGGAGCACGTCTCCTCTCTAGCTAAGGGAAGGAGCCCTGCCAGGAGGGACAGAATGCAAAGGATATTTACACCACGCTGCTTCCTTCGAGGAGAACACAGAACATGTGCCAGTGGGGGGAGGTGCGCAAGCCGTCCTCCTGTCACGGCACCCTCCCCACACCGCGTGGCCAGGAAGGGCAGGGAGGAGGTGGGCTCCAGATCATGCACAGCCCCCCGTGTGTGAATCACAGAAGCACAACTCCCCCACCCCCTGGCCATCTGCTGCGGGTGCGGGCTGTGGCGCGTGGGCTTTTGGCCCGGTGCCAAGCAGGCCCCTGGCCTAAGATAGTGGGGAGAGGAAGGAGGAGCTTGGACTCCCACTGGGTTCTCCCCCCAGCTTGGCTGCTAATGTGCTGGGCTCCTTTGCACTCGGGGCACCAGGCTCGGCTCCCCAGGAGGCTGGGCAAACACTTCTCAGCTGCACTTACCAGCTGGGGAGGAAGGAGGCCTGCTGTACAGCCAGGTGAACCGAGACTCGGAGCCAGGGGCTGCCTGCCTAAGGCCACACAGCCGAGGAGCTGCAGAGCGAGGACTTCAGCCTGTGCCCACTCCTCAGTCCTCCCCCGATGCGCTGGGCCTCAGTTTGCTGATCTGCCATGTGGGCACGGGCTAGGCACCCTGTCTGCCTTCGGGCTGGACTTTAGGGTCAGTGTCTCCCTCCACACAGCCCACCCTGCCTGACAGCTCAGGGCCTGGCCCCAGGGACAGCAGCAAGGTCACAACCCTGTGTAGTCACCCCATGTCCCTGAGTCCTGCTCAGCTCCCACCCAGGCTCCACCAGCGGAGGGACTGCTGTGCGTTAGTTTCCCCATTGGCAAAACAGGCCACAGTGACGACACTGTCTCATAGCGCTGCAGCGAGGATTAAATGAGTGAAGATGCACTGCCCGTAGAGTTGTCGCATGAAGTGTATGGGAGTATCAGCCATTGTGCTTAGGATGGAAGCTACCTAAATACCTCTTAAAGTGACCCGCTGTTCTCCATCTCCATCCCTGAATCTTCCTGTTGAGGGGTTATGTGGAGAGGAAGGCGCCTGATGGGCAGGTAGCTACTGTGTATGTGAACTTGTACAGCGTACAATGCTACATGACATCTGCTTGCAGGTGGCGTCCCCAAGACTGTGTCCTTGCTGTGGCTTGGGTGCTTTTCCACCTAGCACCTAAATCTCCCTGCCCGCTACACTACTCTCCTGCTTAAAGCCCCCTGCAGCCCCCCAGCCCCAACACAGCCCCCGGCCCTCTAGCCTCACTACAGGACAACATCTTACCCACAGGTGACAGGTGACTCTCACCACACCGGCCCAGCGACCCCATGCTCCTCTGACCCTCTGCGCATGCTGTTCCTTCTGCCCAGAACACTCTGCCTGCTGCCTGCTCCCCCTCCAGATGGCCAGGAGAGGGGGCGAGGCCCTGAGGGCTCCTCTGCAGGGCTGCAGAGCACTCATGTGCAACCAGTGCACAGTTCATTCATTCCCCCTGCCAGCATGAGGCGTGGCAACACCGTGTCCTGGTCACTGACGTCCACGCTCACTAGATCTTGGCCTCTGGCGAGCTGCTCAAACACTGTCCCTCAGCCTCCTCTGGATGATGTGGGCAATAACACATTGGGATATAAGTTATGAGAAAACGGAAAGAATCTACGTCAAGTCTGGCACATGAGACTGGTACACGGTGGGGATGATTTTTATCCTGTTACTACTGAGAGGCAGGAGAGCAGTTCTAGGAGCTGGAGAGCTTGATCAAACCACCAGCTGAGCCACTTTGGCAGCATCTGAGCCTCTCAGAGCCTGGGAGAGGGGGACAATGACAGCAGCAGGGTGCTCATGGGATCAGTTGTAAGGTCCTT